>JARBWI010000003.1:8630421-10078343 GCA_037576405.1 Campoplex capitator
TTTCGACCATCACATATGAATAAAAATCTTTATTCACATTAATATTACTTGTAGTTCTTCATTGTTCATTTCATTATATGTATTTTTGTTTTTTAATTTTTAATCTCAAATTATTTCTTACCAGCTTTTCATCAATTTATACTTATTTCTTCTCTACGATTAACTTTCATTTTCTGAGACTCCTTTTGATCGATAAGAGAATAAAAACAAAGTGATCGAACGGTCTGCTCAAAAGAGTGTTTGTTTTTTTTTTTAATTCATTTTTTAACTATATTCTGGGCAACAAAAGAAAAAGAGACATTTTATGCAAGGAAAAATCTTGGTCTGCGCTTTCGATTTTTTTATGTGCATATGTATACATGTATAATCTACCGGTGTATACATATATTTGAACATTTAACTATATCGAATTCTCTTACAGGCCATTAAGCAAACGCCACGGGGGACCTCTCGTGCGTCTTTAGGGACGAAGGAAAAGAAAGAGGGATGGAGAAAGAGAGAGGAAAAGCTTTTTCTGGACGTGACGTCTTGTAATTGGAAAGCCTTGCGCGTCCGCACGTCCGGTCCTCATTTGTCTCTATCTCTCTTTCTCTTTCACTTTGCTCGAAAGGGTAGACCAAAGGACGCTTGCGATCGCTATGAATTTCACGAATAATCAGTTTCGTTATATTCTGGATACAAAAACACGAATAATATGGAATCAATGGTTGTTGGAATTGAAAAATGTTTAATAAACGAAAGGTCAATTGAAACCGGTGTCCTTGATAAATGAAAGAATTTCATCAATTCATTCATTAGACTGGCATCGAAATAACAACGAAATATTCACCGTAATAAGAGCAGTTCGTTTGGAAATAATAACATTCCATTAATTAATATTTATTACAAAATGAGCCTCCGAATCGATATTTCATCGATATTCCAGAAAAAAATCTTGCTTTAAAATGAATTTGAAATCAATTGAACAGTGAAATTGTTCGAAGTATTTTTCAAACAAATGATTTAAAAATTCCTGTGCGCTATACGCTCACGATGTGTGTGTTTTCTAGCTGATAAATGGAGTGGTCTGGGATGAAAAGAGAGGCCAAAAGCGTTCTCTCATTTTTTCCATCGGTTCTCGTGTATTCCCGGGCTCTTCGCCTCGTATCCGGGCCTCAATCCTTTGACGGTACAAAGAGAAATTTTTTTTTCGCCTCTCATCGACGAGTATTCTCGCAACGTTCTTTTGCCCATTCTCCTTCTCTCTCCTGGGATTTTTATGCCCTATAGTCGAATAGAATAAAAGAGGGAGAAAGAGAGAGAGTGAAAAAAATAGGGGATGAGCGAATGCAGTTCGTTATTTTATAATTGGCACTATCGGACGGTATTCATGAATTATTAAGAGTTTGCAGAAAATCTATGCAACGAAATATCGTCTCTGAATTTTCTTCAATTATACGAATAAAATCCGTTTCAACATTTTTATACTTTTCCTCCCAAATACTTCTCATTTCATTTTCATGAATCTTCGACGCTTAGATTTTCGAGGATTTTTCACACTTTTTTGTATTTTCATTCAACAGGCAAAGAGGGGAAACATAAAAATTGAATTTCATAAGAGAAAAGTATAAAAAAATTAATGAAGAAATAAAAAGTGAAAAAAATAAACCAAAAGAAAAACAAGAACGAGTAGAAACAAAACGAATATTTAAAACATAGAAATCGTCAATAAGCCCCTTCGTTAAATCCTTGAAATAACATTTTCATTGATTTCGTATTGAAGCGTCAGTAAATAAATGTAACTACTTCGATCATGGTCTGCGTCTTCGTCCAAGTAGATTGCGTCTTTACCCAAGTAGATTTTAAGCGAATGCCAAGAACGCACCTATGAAAACACAATACCTAATTGACCATGGTCGAAAACATTATTTTCCCGAAACAATGCCAATTCCATTAAAACCCTTGTCTTTCAATAGTAAGGGTGATTTCAGATTGTCACTTCAGCACGTAATTGAATTCTGGCATGTGCTTGGCAACGAATAAATAAATCTCCATGGCAACGAATAGAGACTTCAAATTTTGACGTGTCGAAATGTCTTTTTTTAAGAAAAAGAAATAGAGAGCCAGAAATGCAAAAAGAAAAAAGGGTTGAGATCAACCGAGCAGAATGAAAATTGGTCGGAATGAACAGGAAGAAAAAACTCACGCATTTGAACCACGAATTAATGTAGCGTGTGGACACGGGTGTCTGAAATATATACCCGACTCTCGAGATTTTTCAAGCTTTATACCGAGCGAAACGTAATGCCACAAGTGTGCATGTTTTCGTGTGCGTTCATACGTAAATCAGGTATATATATTTATTTGGTAAATATATGTATAAATGTTGTATATATCGCGTGCTACGGGGGCATGTTTTTCCCTGAATAGTATGGGTGGTTCACAAGAGTCCAGTGTGGCCGCGTGACGAAATCTTCCTTTGATGTTGCCCGTGAGCCCGAAAATTCTCCACCAGACGAATCTGGTTCGCTTTCACCTTCTTCCTCTTTCCTTTTTTCCTCCCGGTCTTTTGTTTTATTTTTCTCTTTCACTCGTTTGTTTCACCACGGTGAAATATTTTTTAAACTCATCAAAATTACGAATTCATTCGTACTACCCGGGGTGAGCTTTTTCATTAATTGGTACTTCATAAAATTCGGAACAACGATAAACACGAAAATGATATCTGACGATTCCGATTGATCATTTTCAAGAAAATGATACAAAAAAGAAAATTCGCTGCTCAGCGAGTTGGAAAAAAAAATAAGAAAATTGTACTTTATACGTAGATGAAATCGTTGCTATTTTATATCGAGATAGAAATTGTCCTCTGCACGACCTGTCTGTCCGCAAGCCTTGAGCGATGCTTCGATTCGACGACCGATTAGAAGTTCACTCGTTTGCATCGTACACAAAACCGTCCAAGAAAGTGAATATGTGTGTGTGTGTGTGTGTGTGTGCGTATGTGTTCTCACGTCCCTTTTGTTAGCACATGTACTCCGTACTGTGTTCGTGGACACGACAAAAGAGAAACGCGCGTGACATCGTGCAAATACCGTGTGGTCGTTGCACACGAGAGCCACATGCAACATATGTGCACACATAGATGCGTATAATTTACTGCAAGCTCTTGCAAACCCTTCGCATATAGAGTATACCATGGAATAATTACGAATATTCACATTTTCGAGAAAAATATATTTTTATCACGAGCCCCGCAATTTCAAGTATTCGATACATTAAATCTCTCCATCGACGTTTATCCTCGATTGAGTCTTTTTTTAAATTCACTTAGAATCAATATTTTATAAGCAGTTCGGCAGGTGCTTGATCGGTATGTCGCTTCTCTCATCTAAAATTTGCCAAATTTGGCCGAGAATTGATTGGGTGACCGCTTCTAGCCATAGATCTCGGCTCGCGAATCAATCATTCAGCGGGAAACCGATTTTTTAAATTTCATCGATCGAAATTCATCCAAAAGTAGAGCCACCTGTATCCGAGTAGCTGCAGACAACACTCTTGGAGAATTTTCCAGAAGCATGGACATTAAGAAATCATGAATTAGTCAAGTGTCGAGAAGAATGAGATCGAAGTGATGCGATTGGCACCTCAAAAACCGAAAAAAAAGAAAATATTTCACGCTGAATTGTAGTATATAGTAAGTATTTTCATGAACATGGTACACGTAACACAGCAGCGTTATACTTCCGTACATATGTACACAAAATACATATGTACAGAATTGTAATCTTCGGGACGTGTAACGGATAGGTAGTACACGTGACCATCGGGGAGGATGTGTATATAGACGATTTGTAAACCGACCCCAAAGCCCTGCAATTCAGTGTACAGGTGCACAAACACATCGTTCCGTAACTGAATCTTGGAGAGATCTATAACGGCTACGATTGCAGTGTAGACACTTGAATATACACGCATATGGATATAGAACAACAACGTCGATGCAATATTAGCCAGATCCAACCTCCAAGGTGCAAACACATCTAGTTTCTCCCAACTGTCACGTTAACATATATACATGTATATGTTAAATAAACTGGAGTGCAATATCTCACGCGAGATAATCGAGTACAGTTCCATGAAAACATGCAACTTGTCTAAATATTAATCCTCGAGGTGCGAACTATTCCCACCTGAATATTATGCGCTAACTGGATATATGCCATAACTAACAACTTTCACTTGTTAGTATTTTTTTTAAATCTTATCTTCGAATGATCCTGAAAAATGAACATATGCTAGCGAGAATTAGCTAAATGGAAGAAATATTCGGTGATTTTGAATTTTTACGGCTGAATCAGAGAGGGTGATCCATGAAAATTTTAGAATTTGATCTGTATTTATCAAGTTTTTCGAAATTTCTCTCTAATTCGTTTGAATAAATTCGTGAGTTAAAATCACGGCATTGATTTTTCCTGACCATTGAAGAAAGAAAAAACGAAGAGGACGAAAAAGCTTTTAAAGTTCACGACTTATTGTCACAAACTCCTCATTTTCTCTGATGTCTTGTTTTCGCTAAAAAGCTATAAAACATCGGTCGTCGTGTTAATCCCTTCTTTCTCTCCTACTCTCTCTCTCTCTCTCTCTCTCTCTTTCTCTTATAACGACTCGTCTGTTTAGCAAGATTTATTCTCCGACATCTCGCGGCGAATCCGCTTTTCCGTTTTCATTCTTTCAGGAGACAAAAAGCTCATCTCCGGCTAGAAAAGGAGAAGAGAGCTTTTGGTGATCCTTGACTAAATCTGGAGATTTTTAAGGCTCGCGTGGGAGAGGATGGCATTGTGCAACAGCTTTAGGGGATGTTCTCTCCGGTTTCGTGTTTCCGGACCGACGGAGAAAGCCAAGCTGTGTCTTTAGTAAATAATTCCCATGCGTGTGTATTATATCGCACACTAAAAATTCGACCGGCGAGTGACGAATTTCTTCCGTCAACCGTTTCCGGCCATTGTCATTGCCAAACTTTTATCTCAACCCTCTCTCGAAATATCTTCTATATCGAATTAACAATGGTGATTTGAAACGCGATTTATTACTTGTCGATTAAACGTGTTAAATGAATTTCGTTTCGGAATAAAGGGGTGTGATGAAGAAACTTGTTTCTTCTTCACACCCTTTTTACAGTATTGAATATATAGGAAACACCCTTCTGTTTCAAAGCTTTACTGCATGCATCACAACCCTACCAACAATCCATATATGCATATGTATACATATATATATATATATATGCCTATTATTTGACCACAGAACAGGCAACCCTCTTACTTGTAATACGTTACTCCGCGGGGTTGCCATTCCGATTATGCCACATTACAATGCCAGCCTTAAACACGAACACCGAGTCTAGCCAGGCATTAACTCATACGTGAGTACCGAGTCTTTCAAAAGTTTCGACTTAAAATGAGCATACAACAGCTGACGTGCGAAATTCTCAAGAGAAAACAAAGCCTTCGTCCATTATTTTCGTCGATGCATACCCTCAACGAGACATGAAAATCAATTCCTGATTCACCTGCGAATTACTCGAATTTTCGTAGAGTAGTAGACCGAAAAGAAAGCACGTCCAAAAAAAAGTAGCTTTTTATAAAGAATTGAGCGAACTACCGACTGCACGAATAACATACATCACTTTTGGTTGAGCCTGTACCGCATACGTAGTTGTGTGCACGTCACACAACATTCGTCAAAGTTGTGAGGGATGATTGTACGACGGGGGGTTAGCGAAGTTGACTTCCGGTTGGTCGCTCTTGTACACCACTCGACTCCATTACCTAATATTACAATCCCTGTGTCCTATCGCACTTGCATGTCGTATGGAAGAGAGCTCGTGACGAATCGTTTCGCGATTATCCGCGGTTTGTTGTGTTTCATGCTAGCAGGATGCTCGGCATTAAAACCTTTTTCATACCGCTCGTGTAATGAGCTTTTTTATTACGCCTTGCATTTGTAACGAAAAAAAAAAAAAAAAGATACGATGATAAACATCGAATAGAAGTGGTGTGTGTATTAGGGTGGTTCAAAAAAAATCGATATTTTTTTTTTCCCAATGGGTACGTTTCGATAGTTGCAGTAAGGTAAAAAAAGAAGCCTGTCAAAATTTGAGCTCTTAAAAAAATTTTTTAGAGGTCGCTCATCGTTATTTTGTATTTCCCATTTAAATAACACGGGAAAGACATCGCTTGCTGCTTCTGAATTTTATACCTCGCCAACGCGTGATCGTAGCATAATGCCACAGGCAGGTTTTTGTAGGGATTTAAACGCACTATCAAAAAGATCTCTTATCGTTTTACGATAAATCAACTCTTTCGGAAGATATTTATGGTTAAAGTTGACTTTGTAGTCAATTTTAAGATTTTTTCACTTTTCCGGCGAAACTATCGAACTCATCACAAAATGTTATGGGATTTTTCTTGAAAATCGTGTGCATTTCTATAAAATCAAGTTAGTAGATAATTGAAAAATCGAATTGTTGCATTACGAGCTCATTCTTTAAAGGAAATCTATAATCTATATCTAATAGTTCTATTAACTAAAAATTTCAGTAAAAAGACTCCAATCTTTATTAAGTTACAACGTGATTCTTAATGCTTTTTTTCAAGTTTGAAAAATGAAATAACAGTCATGATTGTGCAGTCAGAGTGTGGCTCGTAAAAACAACCAGCGTACGACAATCGAAAAAAATATACTCGGTATGAAAAAACGGATCTCTTTCAGATTTTTTTTTTTACAATCCGGAAGACATCGACGATGTGCTTGTACGACTTTTACTACGTATTGGAATTGTTCCTCATTCTTCGTTCGGCAATTATTGTTGGCCTTAATCCCTTAAATACTAGTCCTTGATAACTCGTCCCTTCGTGACGGTCTTCGCGGACACAACACCCTCTATTAAGGCAATTCCACGTTCGGCAACATCACTAACAACACTTGGACTTTAAAAAAAATCCACATTCCCCTGATAACTCTCATGGTTAGATCACAGTGCTATGTCCACATGAAAGAAGTCGTTCGCAAATCGAATATTAGAATTCGTTAATAAAAGTGAATTTGGAGAGTAATCAATGAGTAAAAAAAAAGTCGATAACTTTTTTGTACTATAAATAAGCAATCAAAAGTAACTTTGTGAAAATTCCGATTTGCTTTAAGACTTTCTCGAGATGGATCTATCACTGTGATCTAATCATGAAAGTAATAAGAAAATTTTCGATTTTTACAAATTTAAGGGGTATTGAACGACATTGCTCAATGCAGTAGCGTGGAACAACTGCGATATATTTTACAAGTAGTAGAAGAACACCGTCGCCGCTTGCCTAATCCTGTCAGATGGAATTGTAAATATTCACCCAAAAATACTTTTCAACGTTTCCACCTTTTTATTTTTTAATTAAAAAAAAATTGAATGCTGCAGGAAAAACTATCAATAAAATGTGAAAAAAGTCCGATATATTTTAAAAGTTTCATCAACAATAAACATTACATAATGCAACTCAATGAAAATTGGAGTCTTTTTATTGAAATTTTTAGTTAATAGAACGATTTGTTTGACGGAAATCGCAATTTTCCTTTAAAGAATGAGCTCGTAATACAGCAATTCGATTTTTCAATTATCTACGAACGTGATTTTATAGAGATGCACATGATTTTCAAGAAAAGTCCCATTAAATTTTGTGATGAGTTCGATAGTTTCGCCGGAAAAGTGAAAAAATCTTAAAATTGACTACAAAGTCAACTTTAAACATAAATATCTTCCGAAAGAGTTGATTTATCGTAAAACAATAAGAGATCTTTTTGATAGTGCGTTTGAATCCCTACAAAAACCCGCCTGTGGCATTATGCTACGATCACGCGTTGGCGAGGTATAAAATTCAGGAGCAGCAAGCGATGTCTTTCCCGTGTTATTTAAATGGGAAATACAAAATAGCGATGAGCGACCTCTAAAAAATTTTTTTAAGGGCTCAAATTTTGACAGGCTTCTTTTTTTACCTTACTGCAACTATCGAAACGTACCCATTGGGAAAAAAAAAATATCGATTTTTTTTGAACCACCCTAGTGTGTATATGTATTTTATGTCTTGCTGCACCCCTCATTTGGGTTGATTTCGAATTTCGATGTACACATTCCCTAAATTTGTTTTGCATAATATATGCAAAATTTATTGATTTTCTAAGTATCATTACGAGTCTTAATATTAGAGTTTCTTCGAACATTATTTATTCTCTTTTTGAGTCATTGTTGTCGTTTTTTTTTTTTTTTTCAACATATTTTTAACTGAATTGAGAGATGTTCAAGAGATTTACGATGCTCGAAAAAAATCTGTACAAGAATCACCCTATTTCTATAAAAAAAAATGAAATTTACATCGATTCAACATTTTATCCGCAAATAATTATCTCCTCCCATCGTTAATTTTATCAAATCAGGAACATTTTAATCTCTATCGCGTCTATGCATATATATAAACGTTATATGATTCTCGTAAAGCAGCCGCGAATTCGCCATGATGCATTGTTACGATAAGTGGTGAATAGCCTCGGCTTGCGTGCGCTAAGTGTTTCTCATGCTTTCCTATTTCTACTTTTGGTGCGTATATCCCGAGATCCTATGGCCTCGAGCCACGTGGGCAACGAGCAGGAAAAGTTTTAAAGTGATGTATAGAACGTTCCTTTGACTATATCCTATACTCACGCGACCATAACGTCCCAGAGTCCGCCTGATAACTCGGTGCATTAATCTATATGAGTATACAGACCTATTTTTATTACGTGAAAAATATTGAAACAATGCAATTCAATATTTTTCTTTCGCAACGCTTTCGATGACCATAGCTCAATCATTATTTCTATGAACTATCAAAATTTTAAAGAACTTCTGAACTCCCTGAACAGACAGCCAAAAAGCTGATTCGAAAAAAAAAAATATATATATTTTTCGATAAGTGGGACAAGTTTTGTCCCACTGAATTGTCCTGACACACCAGGCCGATGTACTGTACGATCGGGCAAAGTGACAAAAAGAAGGGTTGTGTTGTCGAAAGCACGTCGATCGATGAGTATGAAAAGAAAGAAGAAAAAAAAAACTATATAAATATAGTACAATACGTGGAGAAGCAACCCCTGTGGTACCGATCGAAGGGCCAACGTTCGCGACTCCGCTCAAGAGAACTCTTACTGAGGCATCGACTTCGAGAACTTAACTTGAACGAGTCCAACAGACGAGAGTTTCTCAACCCAGTGAACTTTCGCACTGCTGCGGCTTTTTGATGAAAAACTCCATATACATATATATATGCAAATACATAAATTTAGTACATATGTATTTGGATGTAGTACATAAAATCCAAAGACCGTATTACCTCAGGCGTTACGATGAAAGGTGAAATGTTCAGTGAAAGCTTACCCTTATTCCATCCAGCATTAATACTCTTCCCCAAGCAGACCTTCAAGGACCATAGGACTGCCACAAGATGCAATACTCGAAACTTTATTCTCACTCCCTCGCTCTGTTAGTTTCCTAATTGCGCCATCTACGAGTATCATCGATCGGCAACAAATACAATATATCGTGAAGATCTGTAAGCTCTTGCAGCTCTGTGCACGAGTGCATTTGCCCGAACTACCAAACTATTGCTGTTAGGAAACTGTTTTAATGGATGGCGAGTCTCGTTTGGCTACGATATTCGTTAAGCGAGCGAGAATGAAGAACAGAATAAGAGACAGCCTCGGAAAGTTTATTTGCTCAGAAATAATAGTCCAATTGGAAATAAATACAATGGATCGAAAGAATACCAAGAACATTTTAAAATCAGACAAGTAAGTTCTGTCCTGCTCGTTGAAGAGACGTTGGCGAGTGATAGTCAGTCCGGTGCTGCACCACTAAGATTCAAGCATGGCGGACGCTCCCCAAGCCCTTTTCTTATCAACGCAACTTCCTGCTTGTCCGTCATTAATTAGTATCAGATCAACGACGAATCAGAGAGAATAATAATTAGGAACTTAACGCGTCAGAATTTTGCAATCTATCGATTTTCATGATTCAACTCCGACTTTTCCAACACCCCATAGAATGCGCAGCGGTATATGAATAAAACCTGACTGGAATGAAAGGCGCGTGACTAGGAATAAAAGAAAAAAGAATTGAAAAAAAAAAAAAAAAAAAAAAAAAAAAAAACGACAAACGCAAGCTCGTCGCAGCGGAGAATCCGACGACTAAGCGGCGCACAAAAGCATTCGATTTTATTGGTTCCCTCTACTCTTGTGCACCGGTCGACTGCACGGAGGACTGCCCTCTCGCTATGTATACCATCTTCAATGGTATGTACCAAAAAGAAAACTGCGAAAAAAAAAAAAAAATCCCATTGCCCGTCGGTTCTTCTGTGAAGTGGTGTTGTAGCCGGTACCCTCCGATCTATACCCACCAATACATATATTTGGACATAGATATCGTAGATAACTATAGATAAGCTCGAACTATAGATTCACAGCGACGTATACATACTTTAGCGACAAATGGCCATGGTTATTGGCAGCTTTGAAGAAAAAAATACTCAAACGTGGACAACGGAAATTGGTCCCTGTCCTTTCCATTAAGGATCAAATTTCAAGAGAATAACATAAACTTCACGAAATAGTCTTTTTCTATGGTATTTTCGTGTAGAGTTCGAGCAATGGTGACCTTTTTTTTCTTATATTTTTGTTTAAGCTCATGGCGACTGAATATTCTCGCAAATGTCTGTTAAAAATTGTAATTATTGTCGCGCACTTAACGATTTCTGAGATGTCGTCGATGGGATATGGGGAAAAAAAATATCAGAACTCGATGCGGATCCAACGTATAAAATCAATATGAACCGTTGATACCAAATGTTTCGATCCAATTGAGGCCAATCACTGTGCTAGAAAAAGAGGACTTGAGGCGTTTATGGAATAGGTAGAGACAGTTCGCGCACACATACGCGATGACATTCACGTTGTCCAACGTTATGGGGGATGTTACCACGGCGACACTTGTCCCGAATGAAAGTCTCTCCCAGTTTTTCTCTCCACTTTGCTGAACGTGTCTCCGCTGTCGTTTCTTTCTGCATAGCCATTCTCTCTTCCTCTCTCTCTCTCTCTCTCTCTCTCTCTCCCCGATATTCTCGATTTTCCATGCTCGAGTTGCTGTCCACCGATCCTTCAATACTTTCGCTACCAATTCCTGTCCCGCATGAGTATCCGCAGTCTCTTTTCTACCTCGATACCAACGTAAAGCGATCGAAACCTGTGCAAAGTTTTCGTTTTATATGAAAATATATAAGAGTATTCACGGACGACATGAATTTGAAAAGAAGAAAGAAAAAAAAACGTTTTTTTTTGTTCTTTCTGTATTTTCTTTGCCTCGACATTTCGTATTTTCTCTCCTTTCGAAATAGGGATCTCATGCTCGCTCCAATAAATGTGATATGGGATCCGGTGTGTTTCACGACCCTTCAACTTCCACTGCTAACCTTCGTTACGTGTAATCTGACCCGAGCTTACACATCCGGTAATAGCAAATATGTATATATATATATACGTATATATTGTTACGCATTTATACGTACGGATGTGTAATAGAAGAGTGCGATGATTAAATTCCAATAGGAATCGAGACTTCGAGTGGAAATTCGAAACGAGCTTCAATCAAAACGCCTAAAGTAAATATGTCATGTACAGAGTGGTCTGAAAGTCGTGCCTGCATGATTTCCTATGCATATTGATCGTCGTGATTTTCTGGTAGAGAAAAGTATGCAGCATCGAGAGAATATTCGTTAATTAATTAACGATTAATCCGGTGCGTCGATAGAAAGTGGGCGTAACGAGCCCCTGCTGCATGACTAAAAGGATGTGTCGAGATCTCTCCACTTGACGCTTTTTTTCTCACGGTACATTGGATCGGCTATCGCCGAATCAATTGATAGCGTACGGACGAAAGATCGAAGTTAAAAAATAAATGAGCAGAACTGTATATCGTTCAGGAAAAATAAATTTCATCTACTTCATTAGTTACGAGTGCGGAATGCTGATCCGAATAACGAGTAAAACTTATAGTTTCGCCACGAGTGCAGACTCTTAGGTTTTGTAAATTTTTCTTTTTCCACTCTCGTCAGATACCTCTCGATAACGAGGATGAGTTTTTTTTCCCCGAACTTTTATCTCCGCGACTTGCTCGTACTGTACATTATTTCGTGTTCGCCAAAAACGTGAAAGTTCACGCATAATCTCATTGAGGAAATTTAGCGTACCAATATTTACTTTGGGTTGTATGAGCTTCGGTAGCCTCACAATGGCGTGCAACCCCCACAGGGAAAATTTTCCGTGTGCGCGCTACCTTTTGGAACGGAAAATCCGTGCGACTGCCAGAAACAAGATTACCCACTCAGCGAGTTGAGCTCCGCGGGTACACCATCAGGACTACTTTCGAATTAGACGCGGAGTCTCATTGCCGCGGCAGGGGTCGTAAGAGAAAAAGGGAGAGAGAGAGTCCGTATTGTCACGACTTTCATCCCCTACCGCTCACTTTCACCCACGCAGCTTCGCTCGCTTGTCGCCCACTTTGGCTCGTCCTCCCTCTCACTTTTTAACCACCGTTTCCTCGCGATTCTCTGTCCCCTCGTTCGCTTCACCTCTCGCCTCTTTTACCGTGTCCCCGCAATTACCCGCGATAATTACGCGCGCGCTGGGACGAAACGAGTGCGCAACGCTCCCCGGCCTGATATTGCCTCGGTGCAAGAGGATTGTTGGCGAACTCAAGTTTGCACGCCGTGCAGCACCTCCCCAGAAATGCACACAAACACATATATACGCATTTTATATATAGGGTGGTCCGTTGGGGAGAGGCATTCGAAAAGAAAAAAATTAAGACATCCTAAAAAATGCATAGAGAAAAAATGAAATTCGAAACATTCCCAACAGAAATAATAGAGCTTTTTAAGAAAAAGCAAACAATCCTGATAGAGCATCGAACGTCGCTGTTATAAGTTTGCCGAAAAGTCACCATCGAGTGTTCGAAAATGAACCCTTTCGACGTATCTTTTTATAATTAACCTCCAGAGATACTTATAAATACATCCAAACACGCATGAAAAATTAGTCCGAAATCTGACAAACGCAAATCTCTTAAACTCGAAATCGTAACGTTCGAACAAACGTTGTTTAATTGTTTGTAAGAAAAACGGTGATAATCTTAACAGAAACTGGAGGTTTCGTGTCAACGCCATTCGAAGGTCACAATTACATTTCCGAATAAGATGTTTTCTCCCACGACATATTCCCAGCGCTGCTCGAAATACTGTAATGAAGTATTTCGTTAATTAAGTACTTCTGGTGTTACGAGAGGCATAAAAGTTACACCGCTCTAATAAAATGTAATATTTTAGATTCTCTGCCCTCTATACGCCCGTACACCTAAATCTATATACGTACACAAACACACACGCGCACACACATAAAGGCATTCATGAAGGTACTTTGAAGCGTATATAGCATCGAATATACGGTATGCGTTTGTACGAGAAAAAGGAAGAGGGGGGAGGAAAGTACACTCGAGAACTCTGGTTGGCTTGAGCAAGGGCTCTACGGATATTACGTACATTACTGTATTGCAATTATACGCTCCTGTGACAATCCTCTTACGTAATTGAATTATAAAGTTATTTGTCGCTAATATAAATTCATAAAGTAATGAACTTTGAGAGTCTGTTTTACGTGCTCTGCTTTTTATTATTATTATTATTATTTTTTTTTTAATTTTCTTAGTAGCGCGCAGACTAATAATTTCATGAGAAGAGTGGTCGAAAATATAAATACCGGGCAACGCTGTAATCATCTTATTAAAGTCACGATGTTGGCGTAAGCTACAAATATTTTTAAACGCGCGATATTTTGCGCGTATCTCAGCGTGAAAAAGAATCAGAAGCGAAGGAGAGGGGGCATAGAAACTCGCGGTAAAAATGTAATATTGGAGAAAATGCGAGGGAAACGGGGCAGTAAATATTTCCACCAAAGTATAAAGAGGGAAGCAAAAAAAAAAAAGGAGACTACATTTGTACACCTATATACGTATATTTGAGAACACAATATTTTGCAGTCTTCTTCATTTTTTTTTTTATTATATAAAGAAGGTTTTCTTCCCTTTTTTTTTTGGTTTTTATACCCGGAGATTTCGCAGCTATCTTGGCACCTGTTTTCCTTAGCTTTTTTGCCAATATGAGCTCATGAAGTGCAGAGAACATTTGATAGTGGCCATTGGGCGAGTCCTCAAAAACCACCCTTATTAAAGTCTTGGCTCCGCGCCTACGTACGCTACTGCTCCTGACGCCGAAAGACACCCTTTCTTCTCTCATATATCCCCTCTGAGCGAGGAATCATGTGAAAGCAAGAGAGGAAAAGTGGAAAAGGTCGCTCGGTAGAGCCTCCTGAAAGGAGTCGAGTGTCAGGAACAAAAGCTCGATATTAAACCCTTCAAAGAAAATTACTTATGCCACTGAAAAAGGTTTTACCGAAACATGAAAAGATTTATCAGAAGAAAAGATCGAGAATTTGAGAGAAAAAAAGTTCATAAATGTTACGATACATTTTTCTTTTTTTTAAATCTTGAAAAAAAAAGATTTTGGGAATTCAACTATTCGGTTGTATAAGGCACTCGGGAAAAATGTTTCTTTCACAATGTGCAATTATTCATTTTTACACCCAGGGCGATTCACTATCAGTTAATTAATGAGTGCCAACCACTGTAACGTTTGTGCCTCGCGTATATAACAAAATAAGGGAGCGAGGATCGTGACTACTTTGGGTGCGAACGATAGATAGCGCTCCGGAGGGTTCCTTCTTCAAGACCTCTCAAAACTTTCACAATGGCGAAATCGTACAGCTCAAGGATCGCGTGTAATTACACCTATTGTATTCGTGCACTCTTGCACAACGTTCTCTCCTCATAATACGCAAGCTCGAGTTGAATTTTCGAGTTGAACAAAAAAAAAATTACAAATCTGCGAAAAGCATTTTTTTTTTCTTTTCTTTCGAATTTGTTTATCGACCGAAGAGTATAGATGTTTGTGGAAATTTGTAAATGTTCACTTTGGGAATAAACAATTTTTCCAATGCTTCATCGAAAAATCGAAAAATTCTTTTTCATCGTTACATTAGAATGATTTTTATGTAAATTTTCACATGATTTTTGACTAATATCATTTATAATTGAATTTTAATTCCCTTTTTTTCTTTAATTGCAGGTGGAAAAATCGAAGGAGAAGAAGGTGAAACAGAACCGGAGGATTACAGCACGTATACGGACTACAACGATGTCGCGGAGGGTGTAAGCAACGGGTAAGAGCTAAGATCAACATACACTTTCGACTCCCAAACACGTCCGCGAACAAAAAAAAAAGATCATTCGACGTTTCCGGCCGCGTACTCGGTCCAATTACAGATTTTTCCAACTAAAGCGAGATCAAGATTCTCTCCGCAAGATTATCGTTGAACACACCCACGCAATTCCCTTTATTACTCCCAAGAGGTTTTTTTCTTTGAGAAGGAAAAGCTTGCACTCGCGATTTCGAGACCGGAAGTATGAGCAGGCAATAGACCAAAGTGGCGATAGGTGAAGGACACTCGGCTCGATCTGATGGCAACGAAAAGAATTCAGCAGCGTTGGAAGCTTGTCGTTGCAGGGATAATTAGTTTATCCGAGAATTTCGCTAACGGCAAAATCCGGGGATAGGGAAAAAGAAAAGAATTCCCTTTTTCTTCGGAGCGTACAAGGTGTCCGGAAAATCTAGGAAAAATGTTGGAACCACTGAATCGTTAAATTCTTAAGAGTTCTTAACAATTTTACTCCGATGCTGCTTCGTTCGAGCAAATCATTTACCAAAATTCACAATAATTCGGTTCTGAGGTTTTTCGAGGCTGCTGATTTCATCCCCTAACTTAGTTTTTACATTCAAATCCAAAAGTATTTCATCAAATTTCCTCAAAAACGCTATTTTGCATACTGATCCACTTTTTCCATGGAGCATCTCAATATATTTTCGTAAAAATCAATGGGTTAATGAATTTATTAATAATACGATCAACAATGGATCTTAACACAAAAAGATTGAATCATTTCTCTTCCGAATTTCAAGCCGATCCATGAAGGTATTCGAAGAAAATCTTCAGTTACAATATCGGGACACTCGGTACGTGTATATACAGTTAAAATGATATTGAATATTGGCTACTTCGACGAGAGACTCGGTACGTGCCTCGGAGGTTTGAAAAAGAGAAAGACTCTTTGGTATTCAAAATGAATGTCGAGGGAAAAGCTCTCCGATCCTACTCGTCATTCTTCCTCTTTCCATGCACTCCCGTTCACGGATAGTCATAATTTCGATAACGAAAAAAAGGCCGACAACAGCAGTTGTTGAATGAAGACAATATAAAACGTGTTGAAATCCTGCTAGGGATTCGTATACTCTTTCATGCATGATGCATGATGAAAGAAGGAATGATTAATTACAATCTTCAATGTTTCGGTCAATCGTGCGCCTCGTTTTTTTAGAGCTTCCTGCTACTTTGACTTGTACATTTACTCATTTATCGAAATCCTTTAGACTCATATTTCACGATTTATTTTGTCTCTTTCGTCAGCACCACTTTCCTCGCTCTTTTATCGATTTCTGATTCGATTGAATTAAATCGACAATGTTGCTAAGTAGCTCGGATCTTATTTCCCTCTATCGATTAAATTTCCATTTACACTCTTACACGCAAGCAGATAGAGGAATGAAGAGAAAAATTATACGAGAATATTTTATCGACGAGTGGAAGTTTGTGTCGTAGGACAGCAGAGATGGATGGAGTATATTTTGCCAGGGGAGGGGGATACGGGATTGACGGAGAAGGGGAAGGGGCGTCATGGGGTTGTGAATCTTGGCGGTGGCTCGAGTATGGACCCTCTGTCAGTTTCCTACCTCCAGAATAGTGTAAAGGAGGAAGAGAGAGAGAGAGAGAGAGAGAGAGAGAGAGAGAATAAGAAAAAAGAGACGAAGTTTGACAGAAATGTATATAGACACCCTTCAAGGGCTTAATAAGGAAGTGACGCGATTGGCTCGATTCGAAAGCTAATAACGCCACTTCCTGTGTTCTCGACTGTCTCTCGTTTTCTCTCTCTCTCTCTCTCTTTCTCTTCTTTGCATCTGATGGCCCGTTCGTTTGCGCACGATAAACTTCGTAGTGCGTGATTGAAATTGATTTTTTTTTTTCGCTCGCTCTCACGGCAGTTCATCACCCTCAGAGGAAATACCAATTTCAAGGGTGTAAGGGCGAAAATCGAGGTACGAGGACAAGAAAATATTCATCAGGCCACTTTAGTCAAAATTTGCGATATTGAGAGCGTCAAATCCCTAACATAATAACAACAGATATGTACATACATAAAGAATAGGCAAACAAAAAATCTCATTTTTCGTAACTAGAGATCAGAAGTTTGCAGCATCATCACTCATTTTATTCAAAATACAAGAATCATTTTTTGACGTGACGATAAATAAATTTATTGAATTATTTCAATTTATTTGCTTCGATTCAGCTGCTGGAAATTGCCATTCACAAAAATAATTTAAAAAAAAACAGGAAATAAACATGTTTCAAGTGCATCAAATAAAAATAAAAACATAACAAATGTGAATGAAAAATGAAAGGATATTATTTCCAAGATTGACGTTACCCTAATGCACTGCTAGTTATTTATTATTCTGCCATCGTCGTTAGATCAAAATCATGAATGGAGAAGAGGAGAAAGATAGAGATGGAGTGGAAGAGAGAAAGCGAAGGAAATAACCTACGACACGCCATGTTTACGAAATGTTACCGATATACCACGTTTCTCGATGGTCCGGTGTAGTGTTCGATAGACCATACATATAACCCCATAGAAACGATGCATGCATGCGTGTTATCAAAACTGGCCTTTCCAGCATCCCCGTTCGATCATTGACGAGAGTTTGCGGACCTAACTTATCGCAAGGGTGCGAGACGATGCGTTAATATTTATGAGATTCGAAAAATCTCATCCTTCTCTTCCGGTAACCATATCGAGCCTTTTTCTGAGATAAAAGAAAGATTTATTCACAATCGTACTCTTGAAATCCGTAATTATACTTCATTTATACTCGAACAAAAAAATAAACCTATCAATCAATCAATGAATCGAGTCGAATGTAATTACGAAACAGTAATTCTATTCTCATACATTTGCTATTTTCCGTTTTTAATTAATTTCTCATCATATTCTTGTTCTCTTCCTCCAAACTTCCACACTCACGATCAGTACAGACACAGTGTCTTATTTCATACAACACTACTTCGAAACTTGTGTGTTGCTCTTCTCCTCTCTTCTCCTTCTTCAAGTCTCATCCATGGGGTTGGTGCTCGATGCATTATTTATAGAAACCCTGGAAACGTCTAATCCCTGTCTCAGACGGTCTTCTGACTAGATGGCTTTGCCTCTATCTTTCTCCGTCTCGTCTACGCGAGCAAACCTCTCACTTTCTCTATATATCTATGTACAAAGAATAAAAGCGAACGAGAAAGGGTATGACGTGTATAATCTATCTATATGTATATATATACCCACCAACCTGCTTGTCAGATTACGTGCAATACCGAATGAGAAAGTGACATAATGCCATTAGTCTCCGGAACTTTTCTTCTCTTCTGTCTCATCGAAGAATGATGAATAACTTACGTTTTATAAATATGATATTAATGATCGTTCTGTTTTACGATTTATACCGCTCGTAAATAAGAGAAAGAGCCTAACCATTTTCAAAGATCCAACGCGAGATGCAACCTCTCGTTGTAACGAACCTTTTTCATGTGCAAAACACATATCCGCGCACCAGCTTTGCATATACACATAAACAGTTACGGAAACTTCAGTAAATGGGTCAACTTTACCGCGTGGCCGCGTCAATATACAGATAAATTCGCGTACATACCTTATTTGCAGATAAGGATATGTAGTACGTATCGCTTTGTATATTCATAGCAAACACATACGTCCTTGGTGCGCGGTATAGAATGCTTGAGGGATGAGATAAGAGCCTCGGTAGTCCACCACATTGCTTGGCATAGTAAACATCGTGATTGGCTCTCTCGCCAAGGGGTTGTTGCACCCTGGCACCGATGCGTACTGTACACCTCTCAGAATCATACATGTATAATCAGTCGAACGATATATAGCAACAGCACTTGCATTTGCGTATTTTAGTTGCACATCAATGCTACGTATATATTCTCTCCTGATGAAAGATTCAAGAATTAACGCTCCTTTTCAAACCTCGTTCTTGGGATCATTAGTTTTCATTATTTCCTGCAAATGATGCTGGATCGTTAAATTTCGGAGCGAAGAATCTTCGGTTATATTTTCTTTGATTCAGCGTTTATCAAATATCGATTTATAGCCATACGCGTGCAGCTCTTCTAAGATTTATTTTTGATTCGTAAAATCTATTTAAAAAAATGATGTGTCAGGAAAAGGAATGAGGATGGGGACTTTTCTTTCTGGAATTCCGCGGTCCATGTTCTCTGTATAAAGTTCTAAGACATGCCCGCACGTGTGTAAACGCTTTTTTTAATACAGGCTTTTAAACCGCGTCTCCCGTCGTATTAACTTGTTCCAGTACAACGGAGGCAGACACAACGCGTCTCGAGACGAATGAAGGAGGTCTCAAGTTCGTAAATTCCCTCGAGAATTTAACGAAAGACGAGGGTGATTCGGCTCACATGCGCTGCGAAGTAATCGGTGAACCGTCACCAACTAAATTTCAATGGTTCAAGGACAAAGTTCCGATGGTCGGTGAATCCGGTAGGATTTCCATCAAGAAGATTCCCGCTCAGGTAACGTTAACTGGTAAAGTTTAATTGTTATTGATATCGTGGAAAGTACACTCGAAGCCCTAATTTCCCGAGAGACAAACTGAATATGCTTAAGAAACGATGAAATTCATGAAGTTAATGAAATTTTTCGATGTTACGGTCATATGTTTCTTGGTGCAGGGCCACGATCGAGCGGATAAAAAATTTTCTGGCACTCGTCTGAAAATAAATAGACTGCAGGCAAGTGACAAAGGTCTGTACACCTGTCGAATCACTAACGGAAAGGATCAAATCGAGAGCTCAGCGATTCTGAGCATCGACGTCGAGGTCTATGGTGAGTAAGATTTTTTTTTAAATTATTTACATTCGGAAAACGAGGAAAAAATGGGAATCCCAAAGAATTTTTGGATCGAGCGATTGCAACGATGCATATATCACTGCTGTTCTACCGGGGAACGTTTTTTTTACTACCGGGATAAAACAGAGGAACAAGGGAAAACGATATATAGGTCAAACCACGACTGTGATCAACTCGCTACTTTCGAGGCAAAAAAAGTCCGAATTTTCTCGGGACTTCCCAGAGCTCGGCAACGTTTAGATCTTTATCTTTCTCATTGGTCCTTACGAAGGGCAATGCCAGGAGGATTTTCCAGACGGTTGAACGGATGAAAGAAAAGTGAAAAGGTATACATATATACATAGAGGAGACAAAATAAGGAGGGTCCTGTGAGAAGGAGAGTCTATTGTGTATCACATGCCTGCGTGGTTTTCCTCCAAGTACGTTTCAAGGACAAAGGGCAATTAAGGGTCTTTGGTGTATCTTTCGCAGGGTCGCGTTTTAATTAAACCTATATATCCCATTTTTATTCGGTCTCTATCTTATCCTTCGTCTTACATCTAAATAGACGTATGAGAAAGAAAAAAAGAAACAAGAAAAACAAATAAATTAAAAGGGATGCATGTGGAAAAGAATGGAAGTGACTCTAGGCGAAATTGGCTGATGAGAGAAAAAACGCCTGCTGGGAGTCAAGTTAGCTCGGGACCTTTTCGGTTCAAACTTCTGTGAATTCGACTTTTCACGTCGACATCGAAGAAAAGGAAGGAAAGAAAGCTTGAATATTGATAGGATCGCGTCAGGTGTTGGAAGACTCGCTCTCCTCCGAGCTTCTATGAGTTTCTCGAATTCATGAGACCCGACAAAAGCTTCGTTTCCGTAGTGCCTCTCCGCCCCCCTCTCTCTCTCTCTCTCCCACGAGGAATCAGTGCTTTCGCCCAGTGGCCTCCGCAATTCAATTTACGAGCAAGTTTTGTTGCCACGTACAAACTGCCAACGGCCAAAGTGCTAAGGAATTGGGAACCAGTCCCCCGCGGTATATATAACGTATATATTATTACTTTAGGTATTATGCAACCAAAACTAACCCAAAATATCCTCGATTCACCTATATACTCGTATAAACACGGGGTGTCCGATTATCAATGTTCACGAGCTATTATCTCCGAAACTAAGCATCATAAGAAAAAATGTTTCGAGCAAAAGTTGTTTGATTCGAATCAAAGAAATCTTGGCAGATCGAAGCAACCGAAATCTCGATCTTTTCAGACCTCTAATTTACTGAAAATGAAACCGAACTGGGTCGTGTCTCGAAGTCAACTAGTTGAATCGTGGTGTTAAAACTCGTCAGTCAGTATTCATTGGAAAAATAATTCATTTAAAATATTCTCAATGGATCTCCATTTTTTATGAGATATTTCGAGCCTGAAAGCATTTCAGAACTCTAAAATTAAGTATTTTTATACGAAGCACGTAAATTCTAACCGTGGATAGTCCCAAAGTATGCGAGAGACAGATATATAACTTTGAAGCCCGAAAACGTGAAAAATTCAGCGTTAAAAAAGCGTAATTGCAGTATTCTGAAGAGTTCTGGAGTTGAGCTGTTGAATGAAACGATAAAAAGTACCAGTTGAAAAATGTACTCCAACTCCGATGTGACCTTGGATCCAACAATCTAAGTTACGAACCCCTCCCTCCCCCCACCTCTCCTTCTTCTTCCCATATTTTCGCACCCTCGAAACCAAACAACTTTTGTTTGAAACATTCCTCGTTACGGAATGAATACTTTGAGAGATAAGGGCTCGTAAAACTTTGTTGGGGACACCCTATATAATAGGTAAATGTATGCGACAGGAGGGCAACTAAATTTCCGTCTCCCACGTTTCGCGTCCTTTGCATTCTCTCTTTGGAACCCCCGGAAAAGCGTCTCAACCTCGACACATGAATAGTTATAACCGCCTACGCTAGGTGGCGCGTATGCATTGCTGCACCTTGTGTAGTTTCCTAACTGTACTCTTATATATTTATATATATATTATACATAATATATATATGTGTATTTATACACACTCAGATACATTTCTATACACGTTGGGCTGTTGAATGCACGTGCGAGCATCCTAACAAGTGCCTAGACAATATTCGAGCTCGTATATGCGCATCTTATCCTCTATCTCGAAACTCGAAACTTAGCCCATATAAACCTATAACGTGCGAGAAATTCTCTTCAGGCAGGACTTCGTGTACGGAGAGAAACGAACAATGCCTGAACTCGACGGTTTAAACGAACATGGCAATTCATCATGACCATATATATATGACTTTATTGCAATATGTTTAAGTCACCAGTCAACGAAGGATAAATCTATATATATATAAATACTCTGAATAACGGGAGAGACAAGAGAAAACGATTTTCTACTTTTATATATGCCACGAAAAGGAAATAGAGAGAGAGAGAGAGAGAGATTGTATGTGTATACACGATTTCCTCTCGACCAACCTACGAATATTTGAATATGGAACGCCACAGCTTCTGACTTTCGTGAATTTTTAGATATTCTCGTTTGGCTGTTATTGTTTTTTATCCTTTTTTCACAAACTTTACATACCTTAATGCAGATTTTTGCCTCGATTTTCCGTCTCGTACAATCTGCACATTTTTGCATCGCTTTACTCTGTTTCAATAGTCTGATTTTTTTTTATCGTCTATGATTTTATTTTTCATGCATTACTGCGAAGACTATCATTTTTTTTTCTTTTCTTGTAAAATATTAATCTTCGGTATCCTCCTATTGACTCAAAATTGTTGTGCGGAAGAGGCTAAAAAGCAATCAAATTGAACGTCTCGTTTTCGAAAAAGCTTATATAAAGCGGTTTTACGATTTGTCCCAGACATTTTACTTGTTAGGGATTATCGCAAGGATAAAGAGCTTTTTACGAACATGAACGTTTAAGGGTCGTAATAACTACGTAACGATGCAAGACTCTCCTTCTTGCTATCTCACCTTCGACACATTAATAAACCGAGAATTCTGGCTGCTGGGGAGCTTAGAACACGAGATGCTACAAGCCTCGACCTTATGAACCTGTCTGGTAGCTCGAGAGTGCACCACAATCTAGGTCTATACCAGCCATAACTCTTCGATCGCTTTTGGTCTCGCTTGCCCACAGAATTTCTCACGATTTCAACGGCTGCGCGAACCAACAACAAAGACGAGTTTGTCAATATATCCAGCACGTCGAACTTGTTGCTTATTCGCATAATAAAACGACTGTTCCGATTTTACTTCAGCATAAATAATTCAGCGACATAGCGTAATTCTTCTAACGAAATTACGTAATTGAACAATCATAAAATTTCGATTGTCCCAATCGATAATCGGTGTACGATAATCCTGTGTCACGCACTTTTTTTTGTTTTACGTAAACCAACTTCCTTCGCCCTCACAATTTCTCGCGTTCCTGATCGACTTTTATCGTCATTTCACGTTTTTATCGTTTCGAAAAAGATTTACAACGAAGTTATTTTTAAAATAATTTAAACTGCCAAGGAAAATCGCGTCGCGTATCTTCACTCGAGATTCGGCTGTTTTCCGTAGATAAATAAGTAACTAGAGAAGTTGAGAAAATGTTATCAAAGAAATATTACATCCGAATTCGATTCAGATTGATTCAGAACGGCTGCATCATTGAATCCGAAAAGCAATGGATCATTCTGCAAAGGATTGGAAATAACCCAATCTTGTTTTCAATTATTTAGCAACAATTGATCACATTCATTAAAACATGGTGAACGATTGTTTGAAATGATGTATTAATAATGCTGGTAACTTAACGAGAATTTTCATCCATCTCTCAACTTCCTCTCGCGCCAATATCGACGAAACGTTTTTCTCATTTAATCCACTCTCACACTTTGCCCTTTGATTAATTCACCGATGAGTGGAATTCAAGGTAAATAACAGTGTGCAAATTTCTAACTGTCTTGTAATTATCACGTGCATACTTCCGGTTGTATTCAATTACTGTGTTCAATCGAGCGTCAACTGATGGTTCGTGAAGAGTTACAACGTAATTTCTACTGTAGTTGCTCCACGGGAGAGAGAAGGATGGATGGAAATGAGATAGAGAGAGAGAAGGACAAAATGAAGAGAGATAAAGAAAGGGCGAGCAGCGTAAGGCGAAGCGTTAATTTCTGATGGAATTCAATCGTTCTCGCGTTACCATGACATACGTTTTGCAAATACACGCGTCTCTCCATCTCGTTTACGAACAGCACGAATGGTACTTCTTTCTGAATAAATTATGAAAAAGTGTCTGAAACGGTATTAGAGGATCGTTTCCAACAATTTTTCCATTACAATTCTAAAAAAAAAGTCGCTCGATCTCCAATAATCACGGTCAACGATCGATATTAGGCGATTCGCCGATGCAGGCGACCCTTTCTTTCCTTCTTTCGTTGTTCCCAGGATATTTTTTCAATTTCTGAAGACCCCGAAATGATCTCAAATAACCCCTGTTCGATATCCACTCAAACATTTCAATTCGTTGTTGACTCCGTGACCAATAAAAATTTCAGGATTCTATGAGATTTTTTTTTAGAAATTCCACAGTCATACGATTCCGGACAACGAGACCATTTCCTTCGATATTAAAAATTCATAATCGCAAATTCAGATATAGATATCGGGAAACAACATTTGATTTAAGAAAAAAAAAGAAAATTTCGATCCGAAGCCAAACTCGAGTAATAAAAGAGCCACTAAGATAGGAGCTTCGACAGGTTCTGGAACGTTCTGGAAACGTCGTGTCGTTATCCGAGTGAAAAATAAGCGTCCTCGTACCGACTGTTTTCTACTATGAAAGTTGCAATACCTCGCGAGATATGTAAGATCATGCGAAGCTGTTATACGTATGTTCAGGTTCAAGGATATGCATGTACGTTTTGCTTTTCCGTATATGCAATCTCGCGCGTTTACGCTCGACGGTCAAACTGTATGAGAGGCTCGCTTGACTCTCGTTGTTACACTACTTCTCATTTCATCGTGGTACTTGAGACGAGACGAGCCTCTTGAGACCAGCATAGAGTGTACTGTATTACTTTACTATCCACTTGGCATATATGTGTAAATATATATATGGATATATATTGTTGAGAGAATTAAACGAGCTCGTAAAACAGTTGGATTTTCCAATAATTCAAAGGGCACAGGATTACTTTAGTGTTCGTGCGAGATATATACCGAATAAGATAAAACGAGGTCGTTAGTACGATCGATTTATCTCTTTTTTTTCATCGTTCTAATATCGGATACGATGGGGAACAAATCGATCGTATGAAAAAAGCGATCAGCATCGGTGAAGTCGAAATGGTATTCGATTTTTTTTTTTTCCATATAATATCCGAGGGTACGTGTATCGAGGTGCTGGTAGAGAGATGAAAATGTTATCGAAGCTCAAACGACTTGTCGTTTGGCCTGATAGTTTCATCGATTGTGTTCGATTTCCATACTAACCAGGCTTGACGATCATAATAAAAATGTTCAACTACCTTATGCATATAAATATCAATATATATAAACATCTTCGGGAATATTCTTGAATACGAGCAAATAAAAGTATCAACAAGTAAAATTTGATAGGAAGAGAGACGAAAGAACGAATGGGAAAAGCATAAAAAGAGAGCAGAAGTAAAAAATGAAGGTTATTGAGCGTGTAAAATGATCGTGGGGCCATTTTATCATTGGTGAATGAACCTCGATTCGTTAGATTCATTGTGCTGATACGCGTAACGGGCGAGCGATGAACAAACAGCAGCGAATCATTGGGATCGTTCGACTGATCGCATCGTGTTTCGAACAGGAAATTTTGCGTAATTAAATTGAGATTTGAAACACTCGCGGTGTTTCACAACGAGCTGGCGTTTATGTGTAAGTTAACGGTGTCAATTGAATCGATGGATTTATAGGCGCGTGAGTGTATGCTTAGTGGCGATGTTGATTTCGGCTCATTGACAACGAATACAAACATGTATATACTCTTATCTATATATACACGTGTATATTGAACTACTCTCTTTTGAGAATTATCCTCTGTGCAGAGAGGTCGAACCAAAGCGCTATCGCGAACCAAGAGAAAACTCTCATTAAACGGTTCGAACGTGGCCGATGTCGCGCTCCAAGAGATTTCCTCTTCTTCCTTGTTTGCGTGGTATCGTCCATGATGTCAAAGTATGAGAGAAAGAGAGAGAAAGAGAGAGAGAGACAAAATGAGATAGATTGTTAAGAGCACCGTGAGAGGCAAAGCAGCGGCTTTCTCATTTTCTGCTTCTTCTTGGTTTGCAAATCTCTTTCGGCTCTCTTATCTCAACGAGCCGGTTGTGCAACAACGAGTATCGTTTCGCGGCACAACGACCAAGATTTTATACATATACATGTATATTGCATAGAGAACGATTTCGAAGACGCTTTGCTTAAGATAGTCTCTTTTATAAACGTCCTTCGCGTGCTGCGGTAACGCTGCTGACTTTCTCGTTTAGCCAAAGCCATATCCTCCCTCATTCCTTTCGCTCCCTCTCTCCGTTCATCCCCATTTTTTTCCACCCTGTTCCTGCTTCTTCTCCTTTTTGTCTCGTTGTTGTTGTTGTTTTTTTTTCACAAACCCAGAGAAATAGATAAGAGACGCCATGCGATTCTCCGCATGTTTTCTATTAAGCGAATGTGAGTCGCGTGTCCTTTCAAATCGAGCGATATCCTCCCGCCCACGCTGGACAAGCCTGCAACGCGAATCCCTGCGGTGCGGACTAATCTTCGATCTTAACCGAGTGTAAAACGTGTAATAAAAGTTTGCATTCACAGGGTGTGTAAATCGTGGAATTCTGAAGGTAAAAGCATTAAGCAATATATTTCTCGCTGATGCTTCGTTCAAGATACACATTTTGGATCATTCGTGGTAGCCAATCCAATGCGCCGTGAAGTCTCACCACCCCTTTTCAACCTGGCTCGTCCTGTGATCAATTGATTAGCCTCTCATTAACGGTGCATCTGCGAAGAAAAAATCATTCGCAAATGTTCTTCCCTGTATAACCGCACACCTCGAAGCTCAAACGCCACTTCTGAAACAATCTGTACACCGCTGCACGTTTTATTTTGATCTTAGCGAACCCACAGCAGGTATTCTGTCATTGTCTTGTTCTCTCATTCTTCCTTCCTCGCTCCTCGTCAATGCTCTCGCGAAGATTTAAAGCCCCCGCGGTCAGAGACGTAATCGCTCTCGCTCTATTCACGACCGCGTCGTCTCCCGTCGTAGCTCACCGCGGTATTCGAAATTCTTCCTCTATCTCACCCTCACCTCTGCCCCTGTCTTTCTCTATCATCTTTACCGATAGGACGTAATCTACAGAACGATTCATCTGTACAAAATGACATTTCCATCTGGATTTTTCGATCGATAAAATAGCTGCATCAAGAATAAACGAATTTATTTTGTATTTGACGTTCAATTTGAATAAATGATTTATTTTATGAAATTTTTAAATGCGACAACGAACCTTAGTGGTTTGACGCGTTCAATGTTGTTCGCCGTTTGACGCGCCCTATAGATATAACTGTACGTCTATACCTATGTTTAGAGGAAAACATGGTGTGCCATGGTGGTTTAGCTGAAGCTTCCGCGTATATCCGCGCTTAACCTTCGACGTGCGGTCTAATCTAACTTGCATAATGCAGAGAAGTTGGCGAAGACCTCCGCGCGCGCGACCACTCCACGTTCCTCCTCGAAGAGCTCTTCGAAACTCGCGTTAAGAGAATCTAGTCTCGAACGTAATGCGGGCGAGAGATACGCTCCCCCGTAGATGCGCATCGTGCGGTCTCTCAACTCCTGCTGTACCTTGTCTTTTATACATTCATATACAGATTAATCTACTAACGAGTTTGGAACAAGCAAACATACTTGTTTTCCTACTAATCATTTTTATTTACGGATATATATTCGTATCTCGCCCGAGATCGTAAGCAGATATCAATAGAACAGCGATTGACTAATTAGACGAGATAGGAAGCTAAAAAAATGGAGCACTCTTAGATTTTTTGTTTCGTTGAATCGTTGATTAATCATCATTTAACGAACAATTTGTTGGAAAGAAAAACAACCTCTCCGACTTTTTGTTTCTTCAGACTTTCGTGGTCTATCTACCGTCGAAATATCTGTCACAACTTTCAAGACATTTGATAGAGATCCAAAGAACGAAAATAGAGCGATTGGTCACTAAAGCAGACTCAAACATGTATAGCTATATATTGGCATTTATCCAAGCTGATATACGACCAATGGGCGTGTGCACCCGTTGGCCAATGACTTCACTGATTATACTTGACTGTGATGCTTTTGATGCCCCGAATAAAGCGGACGGCTCAAAACCATCGACATTTCGGATTATACACACTCCGAGAGAGAGAGAGAGAGAGAGAGAGAGAGAGAGAGAGAGAAAGCAGCATGTTGTGGGGTGTTTTGTGCTCGTTTCGAGCGCACACATGCCAGCCATCGATGCATGAGGGAACGCAAAGATAGACGGAGATATGTGCGCCGGTGTGGTTCATGGGAAATTGTAAATCGTTCGTGTGTATGAACTGTACGAGAATCGACAGACAGCCGGACGTACATAGAAAAGAGAAATGCAGGAATGGAGAGAGCAACGGGGCGGAGGGGAGGAGGAGGCGGGGTCGGGATTGGTGGATTGCTACAATGGTCATGTATTTATTATAAACATCGTTACCCTTCGACCCCTATAGGCGATGTTGGATTAACGTTCTACCGTCATTGGCCAACTAGCTTCGATCGAATCCAAAAAAATTTCTGGCTCTTTATCTAATAAAGACTTTAGCTGAACGATCGTTATATCGAATCAGATTAAAATGTGATAAAACTCGTCTACGATTTGTACGATTCTTTGAAACGGTAAATAACTGTGTGTTATTGATAAAATCTCAAATGTTCCGTAAACATATATGAGTGGTTCCAGTCTACATCGCTCGACCAATCGTTTCCACGGATGGAATATATCCATCGTTTTTTTTGAGCCAACCACCGGGCACCCTTTCTCTTTCATTTTACCGTTGCAATTCGCCAATGAAACGCGTCACGATGTTATCACTCCCGTGTTGCAACAGACACGACGCGGCGTATAACGCACGCGTTCGAGAATAACCATTGCGAAATACAACCCTTTAATAGGAATTTATATAGCCCTCCCATGTGTTCGAGGTAAAATTCTAGTTTCTCTGTCTATATGCATTTCGAAATATGGATTTAACTATACAGGGAGGCCTGAAAGTCGTGCCTCCGCATCGGTTTACAGAGTCGAAGAATTACGAAATTCCGAATATAAATGTCCGAAGCAACCTTTCTCTGTAATCCAGTTAACCGAACGTGGAATGTCGTTGACGATGCATATCGAAGAGAAAAATAAGTGATCGCAGACTGTTCTCTGCGGAGATATCTGCGATTCATTTTCTCTAAGATTTTTACTTCTGACTTTTGAGTCACTCCGTAGACCACACTTTTACCGTAGCTAATACTAACGTGTATATATATGCGTGTTACGCTTTCGGTGCATATCAAGGGCCATTGGGCACTTGGAAAATATGCCAGGGTGCGGTTTTGTAGGGTACATCGTCCAAGTGCGTGTTGTAGGGTTGTGTTTGTGTTGAGAACCCTTCGTATATACTATCCTCGAAAAGCTTCATCATTCCAGACATCCTGATCTAATTTGATAAAGTTTCATTAAGTCTGCCTCGTGTTATAGCGAAGCCCGGGGGAGTATTTAACAAGCGTTCGAGATGGTTTGAAAATAACTTCATTCGTTAATCAGAAAAGTGGCGTAGTATTTGTGGGAATATTCAATTCAGCGATAGCATCGGATTCGTTCGATCTAATCCTATTATTTGATTTTAATCGGTTAAATTGAAATTTCAATTATTCAGTTATATTTTATATTGGACATTTAATACTTCACGATTAACATTTTTGTTTTCTTTTTTTTCAATATAATTTATTGTATTAATAAAGAATTACTGAATTATTGAAATTCTCGTTCCTCCGATGATACAAATTGATCAATATTTTGCGTTAATAATATTTCATACATGAAAATATGTTTCGACGGTTTTAAACTTGTTTTTATTTATTTTCGTATACACACACGCCCTCGTCAAATATTTACGAGAACAGGAGGGACACTTTTTTCCCTGTCCCCCAGACTCCCATGAAATTTGATATTTCTCAGGGTTATACGTTTTTTTTCTCTCTTTTTAATATCTCACCCATGTTTATCCCTTTTCGTTCTCCACCCCGCTCAATTTTTAACTCGTTATTATTATCGGAAAAGAGAATCAAATATAAAGAAGAAGGGAAGAATCGATAGATAAAGTTTCCGGTCCGGACGCGAGTAATGCGTAATCCGAAAGATTAACGAGAGTTCGTCCGGCAAGGGAAGCAGCCGCGGTCCAAACCACCCCTCTGTGCTCTTCCCCCCCCCCCCCCCCTCCTTCTTCACGCGCTCTCTTTCCAGCCTCCACTTGCTCGTCACCGTTCCTCTCGAGTTTCCAATTAACATGGGCCAAGTTTCTGATCCGTACCAACGATGCTGACGGAGCTTGCTCTCTCGTTGTTCTCGAATTAAAAGTTTTCCAGAGTTCGTTCAATGCGCGAGTCCCGTTTTGCCTCCTCTCGTATCTTTTTATATCTCCGCTGCATATTCTCTCTTTCTCTTTTCTATTTTGTTTTTCTCTTTTCGTTTTTTTTTTTTTTTTCATTGTATCAAGTCTACCGAATACCGCGAGAGTTCGCCGTATTGTTAAAAACAACGAATAATTCGCTTTTGACTGGACGTCAAAAAAACTTTCCCTGAAAGCACAACAAAAAACTGACCAAGAACCGCCGCGCTTGTCCTTTTTTGCATACTCTTTTCATACTTTTTTTTTCTTTTTAACTATGTCAAACTTGTCAAAAACGCAGAAGTTCACGTACCAGAAGTATTTTAAACAAAAAAAACGTTCAACTGTCCAAAGCATTTATCGAATTTTTCATGGGAGATCAAAATAAAACAAAAGTTTTAGAAAAAAAAAAAAAACAAGAAAGGACTGACATACGCAGATTCTCATATACACCGCAGCCAACGTGTATACCATTCGAGACTTGGTTCACGCATTATCGTTAAAAACGAGATTCACCCTGGGGGGTATTAACGGATGAGGGAGAGATAACGAAAAAGAGAGAAAGAGAACACCGAAAGATAGGAATCAAGGATTTAACGTATGCGATATCCTCGCCATAGGGTTTTACGGTGAATTTCGACAGAAAACGAAAAATGTAGTCGGCGATTTACCTTTGGTGCAAATATCAACTAATTGCATCATAGGCGAAATTTTCGTGCTTTTTTTTTTTGACCGTCTAAAAGTAAATAACCGTTTTCGACAGACGGTTCGTCTTCTTCCATGGAACATGACTCTGCGGTGGCTGAACTGACAAATCTTGTCAAATTCAAAAAAAATCGCGTTTCAGGCATTTTTCGAAAGGCTTAAAAAAAACTTTTTTTAATGCTTTATTGGAATGCAAAAAAAAGATTTCTTCCCGAATTTTTTTTTTTCACGAAAATGGACATTTGATAAAGTATATTTTGAACAATATTCCATAATTTCTTCAGAACCAAATGCGTTAAAATATAAGAGGACTCTGATAGAGATCCTTAAAAAAAAAAAAAAACTCCTGAGGTGGAACCACGACTTTTCAGCTGTGGCTTATCTAAAACGGAAAAACTAAAAAGTATTCGTTCGCTATCCCATCGGAAGCAGTCCATGAACGAAGGATCATTTATATTTTGCAAACTTTCTCATTTTATTGACAAAAACGAAATTAATATTGACTGAAAATCGCAAATATTACTTCGGAAAAGCATTTTTTTTATTAATTTCCAGTCACATTACGTTTCGAAAAAAATGGAGAAATACTCTCTAAAAAATACTCGAAACAAAATACATAATTACTCGTTTACTATAAAACCATCTTCATCCGTGAGTAAAACGAAACAAACAAAAAAACTCGTTCGTTTGGTTTTCACCCGGTCATAAACCGTTGAGTGAAATAACTATAAATTCTGTCACACGTGCCGTTGAACCACTGTCAACGCTGCTTCCCAGAGTTGGGTATGCTCTTGCATACACAGGAGCTAAACGCGTTCAACCATCACGCCGAGTATCATCAACCGTTGGAACCAGGTGTCGGTGTCATTTTCGAAACTTAATGTTACAAATGTGTTTCGCGATATTTTACACTATCATTAACCGGTACAAACTAGTATCGATGGTGATTCTACGGCGCACGTTGAATCATCATCGATGCGACGTGACAGATTTTTATAGTAATCCCGCATTAAAAAAAAAAATAGAGCGGATAAAAGTTACAGGAAAGTTGAGCTTTATTTCGGATCTTATCGACTAGCATATCCCGTCCATACCGCTATAAGTTTTCATAAAAGGCCTTAAAACACGTTTCCACGACACTTTGATCTCAATTTATGGAAAAGCTAACGTAACAGTCGATTCAAGGGTCAATATGAATATACTGAAACATTTTTGCGATAGAATTCCAGCGTGAAAAAATCTACCAAAAAACCGTTTTTTTTTTTCTCATCCACAGATAGAACCAAAAAATTAACGACCGAATAAAAATATTAATTAGATAATCGTGTTCTTATTCTCTCATACTTTCATTCAATCCACACTATTTTGTTAACTATTATTATACGATGCATCGTTATTTATCGTGAGAGCCGGAAATGCCTGTTACGAAATGAGCAACCGATCGAATAATCGAGTAGCAAGCAAGAGGATTATTCGTCATTTCGTTTGTGTTCGCATAATATCGAATTGAAATGCAGCCTCCCGAGTCTGATCTCGATGCTGCACCGCATTTGAGTCCCTCGCGTTTACGGTGAAGAGGGAGAAATTTTGCTCGTTTTCAACAAATTGGGAGAGGATTAACGACGAGCCATTTGGCTCATACGGGGAACAGCATGGTGCACTCTGCTCTCCATCCGCACCGCAGAGTGGCAAAAGCATTTGTATATATACGTAATAAAACAATCATACGTATATACACATTGGCGTAGTGGTTGAGTTGAGCAATGTATACACATAAATACAAATGCGTTTGAATATCCTTCGTATTCGTATATTTACCAGATTTATGGGATAATTTGAAATTTTTTTTTTTAAACATTAGCCGCCTCTCTGTGTTTTCAACAAAATAAAAACATTCGATCCGATTCACCATGATCGCTTATCCTCGATGAGAATGAATCGTTAATTTTTAAAAATTTCAAATAGTTCGTAATATCGAAGTAATAATAATTATAAACACGAATAATCCTGAATGAAATACAACGAGAAAGAAAAACGACGAAGAATGTGCACGACCGGAGAGTTAACACGAGTTATCGTTTCCGCCGCCGCCGCCATACCGATTTCAAGAGAGCGAGGGGTTCGAAAATTTCCGATTGCATTTAACGAAATACGAACGCTTTCCTGGTATCCACTTCTCGTGGTGGAAGTGCGAAGCGACGAAAAATAATGCCGGTTCTGGCCAGCAGCCGGATTATGTGAGCTTAGCATTGAAATCCACGATGCGCGGGTAACACACCGCTGCGCGTTTCGCTTAATATTATTTTATGTTCGTAGGGAGAGAAAACTCTATAATACTCGTACTATAGAACACACACTGAGCTAACGTCTGCTGTGTACGTATGTGTAATAGAAGTTGCCGTATCTCTGTCCTACCACCACCTAATCCCCATTAGCCCCATTACCTCGAAATTCTTACGAGGTCCCATCCGATGAGAAATTGGCCAAAATTTTCGTGAATAAAACTCCAAGACTTTGAACGTACTATTTATCACATTTTTAATCGAATTTCACCTTCCTTTTCTCATTCTCGTTTGTCGATTCTTGCCCGATCCCTCATCCGCAGTAAAGTGACAGAATCGGAAAAAGAAAATTTATTTGTTTCTCAACGATGATCATTTGCGGAGTGGAATAATCGTAAACTTTCGAAATAACAAGATTCTAAAAAAAAAACGACTTGCTTCCGAACGCCTTTACGTACAAGAAGAATACACCAGTTGTACAATGAATCGAAGTCGAATGTATCAGATAAGCGGGAACGTGACACAAAGCCCGCAAGGTTAAACGTCCGGTGTGGACTCGGCGACTATAGCTCATGGGCGACGCTTTTGTCCACTGGTATAAACAACGGACAGTGTAAGTTGGTATAATACTAGATTGCATTGAGATTCCGAGACGTTATATATGTATAGGTTTATCCGTTATAACTATGTATATAAACGTAATATATGTGCTATATAGAGGGGTAATTAATGACTTCGAGCTTCCTTATCTTTTCCACTTCCCCTTCGAGCTATATGCTCAACACGCGGTTACAGTACGAGAGAGAACGTCGTCTGCTCTTCCTACCAGTCCACTCCCCCCCCCCCCTCCCTCCTGTCTCTCTCGCTCTTCCAGATTCACTCATTCTCCTTCGCGCACGAAGGTTAAAACGCTTTGGAACGTTGCCCCATTATTCCGTGTGTGCAATGACCCATGAACAGAAGCAATACACAGCGAAGTGTGTACAGGTACAAATTTATGGGCCAACGGAATGAATAACTCGAATAAGGGACGAGAAAAGATGGGAGACCGAGCTTGCATCGTCTCTTACCTATACGCTCTACCTCCAAACCATTCCCGCAGCAGTCTGAATAATATATGGAATAATTCATAAGATGCAGAAATATACGGACGATTTTATTTCTTATGGAGGAAACGTCGATTTATTGCTTAGTCGAACAATTTTTTTTTTTTTCAAACAATCTGCTCATTGATATTGAAATTATTGTTAATGCGAGTAAATATTTCTTGGCATGTCTAGCGAAATTCCAAATTTTTGTATAGTTTTTGTCGAGTTGCTATGAGTACCGGTACTCTGATTGAATAAACCCTTGGGTAGAATTGCGCGTAGAGCATCGTTAAACATCGGGGCAGATGGACGTTGTTGCACGTTATTAATTTCGCAACAGCTGGAAACGTCGATTCTGATGATATATGTCTAACGTATCCCACAAATCGTTCTTGTACCACAGGTATATACACACGTGTTAAAATATATATACACATAAGACTTGTGGGCAAACAAGCTTAGAGATCATTAGTGGTCGTGTAGTGAACAAGTGAGAAGTTGATTCATGGCCCATTACGGGCTATTATGTAATAGTCGGTTCGATCGAGACTAGGGCTCGTATATCAAGGTGTAATATCAGACCCTTTCATTTGCTCCCCTTTTGGGCTAGCCCAAACGTTCGCTCACCTTTAAAGGGCGCCCATGTGTATCGCTTACCCGCGTGCTCGGTAATATAGATTTTGTTACGAGAACAAAGAGCTCACGAGTTGTGCTTCATTTTGATGTACATATACGTGATATAAATGTATTTCTATATTTTTTCAGATACTGATACTCATGATGATGTTGTCGAACACGAAGGGAAGATTCCAGTCATTCCACACTTTTCAGATCTATTAGACGAGTAAGCAAATTTTCGTTGTCTAAATTTAATGATTCTATCTATTTCCGATAAACGAATTGATCATTTTTCCCCTACCATAACTGCATTTCCGGAAACTTTAGTTGAACAACGATCCGCTGTAAGCGCTCGAAACGTCGTAAATGGCCGCGAAGCGCGTTGTCAACAAAAGAAATGATCGAGCGTTGTTGTTGTGTTTATTCGATGTTGTGACAGTTAAAAAATAATTATGAAGCTACTCGCGTACCTAGTGTTGTTACAGAATTTTTATATTTTTATATACGCTCAATCGAGCCAACAAAATTTTATAAGAAACCTCCGGAGAAGGTTAGTTTTCCCCTTTTGTTGACATTCAGTTTTCAGGTTATGTCACATACGCGCTCGAAATTTTATACGTAGTACACACCATTGTTTTCACAAATAATAGAGAATACTGGTATTTCAAAGATTATCGAATATCAAAAATTTATTCTTCAACTTTTTGTAGACTTGTGGTAGAAATCCACATATGCTCTTAATATTACTGGTTCAAGGTTATCCACGCCGATCTTGTAACCTTCCGAAAATTTATGACAAACTAATCCGTGGTTTATGCTTATTTTATTAGAATCATTACAATTATTATTGTTCGAATGAAAACTTGACGTTTATCCAATTTCTGTACATCGATTATCAATTGTTCCCAAATATACCTTGCAAACTCTTGTTTTATAATACAAAAAGAAATTTACTTTTGATTTTTGTTTTAACTTGTGATTATTGTTTTCATGTATTCTTCTCCATAAAATGTTTATACTTTTTTTTGTGTATTTATAAACTCTTGTGCTGTCTACTTATATAAGATATATAATTATCAGTACCGATGACGAAAGTGGACTGGACACTTCAAGGATGGAAGTGCCGACACCACACAATACATTCGTCGCCAACACCAATCCGTTTAAACTGTTATCACCAAGTCCAGATTCTACGAGTACGCAACCGAACCCAAATTTTGGTGCACGCAGCGGCCTTAGCAATGTTAATACGGATCAAATGCACAGGCCTTTTGAGACACCAGCGTCTATGCCTGGTCGCAAAATTATACCAGAAGGAGTTTGCGAGGTATTCTTCAGCACATTCGCAGACCTTCAAATTTACCAATCCACATACCGAATATATTGACATTATTATCCATTTTTGTAGTTGTATACTGGAAAAATCTGTGAGCAATTTGTGGGCAACAAATCAATTTATGTTCCACATCCCATGACTCAAAAAACACTGGAAGACAAATTGGTGCAGGCCTTCCAAGTTATTTCGTTTTCAAAGTGAGTAATAACATCAAATAATTGAAAATAATCTGTTGAACAAATAAAACAAAATCGAGCTTTAGACAAGTCGTGAAATAGACAAATAAATTTAAAAAACAAATTGAAATCATTTTTTTGCATCTGATCTCGCTCGGCATGACTTTTTGCTCTTAGAGATAAATCGATCAGAATAAAAAAAATGAAACAAGGAAGAAGGAGAAGAATTAAAAATTCTATTTTTACGAAAAGAACTTTTTTCATTAACGAAGTGACTGACTAAGATAATTGATTGATAAATATGTTGAATTACAGTGAAGTCTCCCCAAATTGTCAAGCCTACGCAAAGCCATCGCTCTGTTATTCAGCATTCCCGATATGCAGAGATCCTCCAATAGGCCAAAAGCCAAAAAACTCAGAAGCGAGTACGCAACTGTTTAATCTGCTGAATTCGAATCAAGCGGAAAGTTCAGAGGACTTTGAGAATGAGGATAACAGCGACGAAATTGCACGTCCCGGTAGAATTCTTCAAAAGAGGAGTCCGCAATACACACCTCGAGCAGAATTCACCCTTGACAAAGACGGCAAAATACCAACTGGCAAAATGATTAGCCAAAGCTATGGGAATCCCAATTCGGCAAAGAGAATATTGCTGAATCGTAAATTACGAAGGATATGTCGTCAAGAGTGCGAAATGCTCGAGAACGAGCTTTGTCAAACGGAATACGCCATTGCCAAACGACATCCTCTTATTGGCCAAGTCCCGTTGGTTGAGTGCTCCGATTTGCCCCTCGATGACTCCAAAGAAGCCAGCGATTGTTTGACACTTGGAATTTCCACCCACAATAACGTACGGAAAAGTAAGTGAAAAACAGTGTTTAAATCATTCCTCGTTCTTACATTCAATTATTTCCGTATTTCTTACTTCCCACTTATTTCTAATTTTCCTTTTCGAATCTTTGTACGCAATTGAGCGTTATTTTATTTTTCTAGACGATCTTTGTTATGGAAATGGAGCATCTTATCTGGGTGTTGTAAAGACCAGTTTTTCTGGTCGACCGTGCCTGCTTTGGACAAGTCAATATCTACGTGCTGAAGATCGTCGCGAACTTGCTGGACGACTATCCTATTGCAGCAATCCTGGTGACCCAACCAGTCAACCCTGGTGTTACGTTAACATCAATAACAAAGCCCAAAAAGAACATTGCAACGTACCAATTTGTGGTGAGTGATTCTTATTTTGGTATCGTCTACAAATTTGTCTTACAAAATCAAGCTGCCTTGATTGGCCAAACCAGTATTTAATTTATAAATATAATTGTGAATAATTCACAAAAAAAATAGACAATGAAGTTTCGCAATTGGAAAAAAATGTAATAATCCACCTTTTTGTTTGCAGTTAAAGTTGAAAATCTTTGGATCTACGGAGTTGTTGGTTGCGTTTTGACAGGAGGATTTATCATCGTTCTCGTATTTTTTTGCTGTTGCTATCGAAGCAGAAAATCACGCGGGCAATCAAATCATTTACCATCGAATAAAGTGAGTATAGATTCGATTTATTATACTAATAAAATTCGCGACTATTTATTACAAATTAATTCAAATACACAATTTTCGTTCGTTTCTCGTCGTGTAATTTACACAAATGTATAAAATATGAATAAATTAAGGGGTATTTAAACATAAAGGGCTTAACAATCGATTGTTTTTCAGATGTTAACTGGAATACAATGCGATAAGAATATTTACGATGGTAGACAAAGCGCGACTCAACCGATGGAGATGAGTTCTTTGCTGGCTGCGCCTGGAAACACGACTCCGGGAACAGGAACTTTGAGCAGCGGAAGCAGTCGAACTTCGAACAACAGGGTCCCACAATTTGCAGTTAACAATGTTGTTTTCATTCAGGAACTTGGAGAAGGAGCTTTTGGTACGTATTGAACGCGAGAACTCAATTTTTCTATTTGTTAATTACCTTTCATTGTTTTTCATCGCAAAAAAAATGTTCACCATCGGAAAAAAAAATTAAAATATTTATTTTTCCTACAGGAAAAGTGTACAAAGGTGAATTGCACACGGGCAACAAATGCGATGAGTCAATTTACGTTGCGGTTAAAACACTTAAGGAAAATGCGAGCCCGAAAACTCAGAGCGATTTCAAAAGAGAAGTCGATTTAATGACGGATCTTCGACATCCAAATATTATTTGTCTTCTCGGTGTTGTTCTCACGGGTGAACCCATGTGTATGCTTTTCGAATACATGACCCAAGGAGATTTGCACGAATTTCTCATCCGTTATTCCCCAAGATCGGATGTCACGCTTAACAATGGAACTGGCAAAATTTTGGAACAACCCGAATTTTTACACATCGCTCTGCAAATTGCGTCAGGTAATTAAACAAATTTTCAACAACTTCGCACAGTCGATATTATGACAAATAGTTTCACATTTTTTTGTATGCGTGTGCAAATATTTGCACACGCAAATATTTAAGTTTGCGTAAAAAAAAAATTGAAGTCGATTTTGTGATTTAATTATAACTACATCTTTTATACGTTTTTAGATATTTCATTAAAGTGAAAAACAAAATCATGGTCAATTTTTTGACGAATAAAACTTTATTTTTCATGATAATCAAGCTCAGTTTATTTCGTCTATAATTTTCGTGAATGGTTCATTTGACAGGAATGGAATATTTAGCCGGCCATCATTACGTTCATCGTGATTTGGCAGCGCGAAATTGTCTCGTCGGCGATAATCTCACAGTGAAAATATCCGACTTTGGTTTGTCCCGTGATATCTATAGCAGCGATTACTACAGGGTACAATCAAAGAGTCTTTTACCGGTGCGTTGGATGCCACCGGAGTCGATATTGTATGGAAAATTCACGACAGAATCGGACGTTTGGAGTTTTGGTGTTGTGCTGTGGGAAATTTATAGTTACGGTTTGCAGGTAATTAGCTCCCAATTTCTTATCAATCAAATACTCGAGTCTCAAGTTATCAATATGATTTTATAACAAACTTAGAATGATCACAGTTAGACAAAACATTTTTAATTATCACTTCATGAAAATGCCTGTCATGTTTCTAAAAAGTTGTTTCTTTTTTTTAATCGCAGCCTTATTACGGCTACAACAATCAAGAAGTAATCGACATGATTCGTTCGAGGCAACTGTTGCCGTGTCCGGAGGATTGTCCAACGATGATTTACAGTCTGATGATCGAATGTTGGCACGAAGTAGCGAACAGAAGGCCTCAATTTCCGGAAATACATCATCGTCTGCACAATTGGTATACGAATCAGACTTACCTGACCGATTTTCGTAGCGAATCGATGTCGGGTTACGCGACGACAAATGGAAAGTCATCGAACAAGATGAGCATAACACCGAGTTTTAAAAGTGACTCGTTGACTCGAAATGACACTACGTTCAAAGGAAACGGGGAGCCAATGATTTGCAATTTGGCCGATCACAACAATCCTCTTAAAATTCCAGCGAATCCGTGTTACACGAGTTCAAATACGAGTCTGGATAATCGACATCAACATTGCAATTACGGCGAGCATCCGACGCCCTCGCGAGCAGTGTCGTTGCATCAATCCAACGGGAATTCGAACATCACCGAATTCGAGGAAAAAAAATGTTGTTCACCAAAATTGAGCGGAGCGAAAAAAGTTTTGCCCGCGATGCCTCAACAGCATTGTCCCAAAATAAATAACGGTCTTAACGGCACGAGACCGATGCAAAACGGCGCTCAACTGGTCGTGAGATTGCCCGATCCTAGCAAAGTCACGACCGAAACCAGACTATCGAAATGAGGGCCTAGATCCTCAATATTTCGTGCATTTTCCAATGAACAAAAACTAACACTCACACACCCACACATACTAAAACCTCTTGAACTTTTTTCAAACGCAAATGACGTGCGTTGAAAACGAAAAAGTATTTTTTACCAGAAGAAACGACAAGAGACTGATGGAAATGTGTTTTCCTTTTCATTTTTTCCATCGCTCAAACTCTTTACAAATCATCGACTGACTGAATAAGCTACAAAAATACGTATTCTTTATTATTTATTTATACGAATTTTGTATACATCGATCTCTCCTAAAATGCGTACGAAGGATCAAAAGTATTTCGTTTATAATACTCTCGGGATTCGAACGCCTCTTGTATTTATTTACAAACAAAAAGAAACAGAATATCGAAAATTACGAGAGTCTCGTATTATCACTAAAAGAAAAAACATTTAGAAACAGAACACGCAAAAAACACGATATCGAATGATATCGTTGTTGGAGTATTACGAATTATAGAAATAGTTATTTCTGTATTTTCCCTCTCTCTCTCTCTCTCTCTCTCTCTTTCTCACTCTCGTTAACGAATAAACGTTAAAAAAAAAACACACACACACAATATTAACGATGAAATCAATGAAAATAAATAATAAAAGATAATTGATACGTGTTTCTACCAATACGCAATTAAAACGAATAATAAACCGGTGTTTAAAATTAAGTGCGGAAGGAATGAATTTCCAGTTTGATGTACCAAAAGAGCTAACAAATAACTTGATCTCCGATAATAAAATACAAAATGGAAAAAAGTAGAGAAGAGGAGGGTGAAACCTCGCGAGAAAAAAGGCTAAAATCCCAGAAAATCATTTGCGGATCGAAGCCCAACAACGAGACAGAAGAGAGAGAAAAAAATGAAAAAAAAAAAATCGTGGTTGGTAAACGAACGGATATGTATAAATCATGAGGGCGAGAAAGATTAAAACTTCGTACACTTTGTGTATACATGTATAGAGAATAGTCCGTACCGACCAGTTGAACGCGGGGCGAAAAATCTTATATTTTACTTCGCCCTCGTGGGCGAATTCTCCAAAGAAACGAAGCCCGAATTAACGCGTAACGATAAAAGCACCTCGCGTCTTGCTGGAATGAAATAGATTGAATATTAGTATCTAAAAGAAGAGCAAAAAAAAGAAGAAAAAAAAAACAAATACTGGAGGGTGAAAGTTGCAAGTTTTATTAGGAATTTTCCCCTTTGGCAGGTGAGAGGAACAAGAAGAGTAAAAAAAACAGCGAATTATCGTGGATATGTATGTAATAAAGGTGCGGAGTGTGTATGATACTTTTTTTACGCGTTTTCCTTGTTTTTTTTTTGTTTCCATTATTATATCAAAACGAGGAATTAATTGATCACTTATTTCGCCATTTCAACGTTGCTCAAACCATTCTTTTTCTCGTTTCTTCACGGAAAGTCCAATTCTAGATAATAAAAAGAAGAGAACGAGAGACGAAAAATTTCCAATGTTTTAACTCTTAATCAATAAGGGGAGAAGAAAGAAAACAACAAAAATAAAACACAATAAATTTTTTGAGAGACTGACGAATGCATTGCGAGACTCGTAACGATAAAATAATATTAAAATATATGTTTGAATGTTTGCGCGAGTTTGAGAGAAGAAGAAACTCGTAACTTTTAGGTATTAATTAATTTATATTGAACAATTTATTGCGAGAAGCGAGAATTTAATCATGTAAGTTCTTTATATATATATACACACATATATATATGTATATATATCTCAATATATACATATATATATATATTCGATCAAATATAATATGCATTTCATGTTTTTTGTAAAACAAGTGTGTTTGGTCTTTCAATCTACATTTATCCAAAACTCCGTTCATCCTCATAATTCATCGTTTAATACGAGTTTGATTGCGTTTCGAGGAATGAGATTTTCTGATTGCGTGTTCCAAGCAAATGGTAAATGATTAAAAACGCTCGCGATCACGTTAGCGTGTCTTTATTTTCATTGACACAACACGATACAGTATTATTTTACTTCGTAGTTAAAACGAGATTCATAGCGAACGAGTTAATCGGAGGATTCGCTGAAACAATCTTTATTCACAGTTTCAAAATGAGAGCTAGTTTTTACAAATTTTTCTTATTCGTGGCTGTTACAGTCGGAAATTCTTTGACTTTCGGTTATCCCGCTCGGATCTTGATGTGGAATCGGAGCAGCGAAAACTTCGTTTCAATTGATAATTTCTCCACGTTTCGTGCCGAGCGAGAAAATTATTTGAGTAAAAGTCGAGAATTGGAGAATCACGATTTTCGTAAAGAAGTTATCAAAATTTCGGGCTATCAGGTCAGTTTTGCTCAGACTCGATCGTAGTTCAGACATTTTTGAAGCTGTAATATTTGTCGCCAATCACCGATTACTTTTCTCTGTCAATCAGGCGGCAAATATTATATTTTATAAAAATAAAGAAATGACCGGTCTATGTGGCGATCTCTGGAAAATACTCTCCGAATATTTGAACTTTACGTGAGTTACCGCGAGTGAAGAAGATAAAAAACGGTTTTGTTCACGATTTAAAGAAAGTATCCTATTCATTTTTCTCAGACTCGTAGTCGTCCCACCTATCGATGATACGGATATCAGGCAAGAAGAAGACATATTCAGTGAATACCGAGTTTTCGAAATGCTCCTTCGTAACGATGTACACGTCAACGCTATGACTGCATATTCAGTTTCGAGAGCAGATCTTATCGCTTTCACGACACCTCTATGGTCCACTAGGTAAATCTGCGATTTTCTGTAAAACTGCCAAACTTTTGCCATCAAGCTACTAAAAATGGAGGAATGAAAATGAGCAGTGGGACAAGAATTTTTCGTGGATCAAGCACACAATTCTAAAAGTATTTTCAATTTTTTTTCATGCAAGTGGCAAAGAACGATGACGTGTCTTCGCGAATAGTTTGCTGGTTGAACAGATCACATCGTACGAAGTTGGTGAATCAATAATTGCCAGACATTTGCTGCAAAATCCATAATAATTCGACATTCAATCGATTATCATGTTTGATGGAATTTCATCTCTGCCTTACTCCTGTATTTTCGACAAAAAACCAAGAAATTTTCATTCGGAGTTTCACGTTTTTTTGATTGAACGTTCGCCACTTTGATGAGAATGAATCTTTTTAAAATTGGCCGTGATACACCAACGTTGTTAATAACGTTCTTCGATATTCCTTTTCATTTTATTTGTCAGTCGACCTTTGACGAAGCACTAATGTACGTTTTCAACTGCGAAAAAGCCTTCGTCCGACAACTTTAACCGTTTTCCAATGTAGATTACTTGCTGATTTTTTGATCCGTTAAGGTTTACTTATCAAGTTTATTGATTGATTTTTGTTAAGCTGAATTGTGCACTTTACCGCTGTTGACCTGCGTCATAAAATTTTTTGCCACTGAGCAAAGTTCTTCAATTTTGTTTCGTGTTTAATCCACGTTCTTCAATTATTCTATTTCTTTGCAATTAAACGAAGCAATACAAGAGTTCAACATTTGACAAATTTCATCGAGTTGCACTGAACCTTCTCTTCGCGTTTTCTACTTATCGTTACTACTTTTACAGCTGAAATAAAAGAGTTTTGGTAATAATTTTTGCAGGCACAGATTGTACATCAAGCCTGAAACGAGATTCACCAGCACGTGGATGATTCACATGTTCTCGCGTCAAGTTTGGTGTTTGATTCTCTTGATGTTCGTATTGCTGAGCGTCGTGAGTTACACGATACAAAGAATATCGATAAGAGTATCCGGAGATAAAAATTCAAATCATAATTTGAACGATCATTTGTTCCACACGTTCGCGACGTTTTGTTGTCAAGGTGACGTGCCCGATAGTCTTTATCGTCGTATAAAGTTTCTCGGCTTTTCGAAGAAAATGTTTGCTTGGTTACTGCTGTCGACAGTAAGCTCGAATCTAATATCGTGGATATCGCATCAAGGGATATATCAACCGTTTCATGATTTCGAAAGTTTAGTAACTAAGACGAAATACAACGTCATTGCATTTGAGGGATCGGCCTTGCACCACCGATTGGAGGTCAATTTTCAAAAAAATATTGACCTTTCATTCTCGATAATTTCGAGAATGAACGTTGTCGATTCGCTCTTCATTCGATTCATTTTTTTTTTTTTTTTCCAATTGCAGAAAGATCTTCGTGCATTGATGAGCAACAGCCTATACGAGCAGCGAGTTAACTATTCGAAATCAATAATTGAACTTTATCAGAAAGGTTGTTCGAAAGAGAAAAAATTCGCTATTTTCAACTCTGTCGACATTCACCATTCTTTTCATGGTACCAAGTGTGATCTCGTCCCAATTGGCAAATCCTATTATACCACGTGGATGGCTGCAGCTGTATCAAAAACTTTTAAATATCGTAAAACCTTCGACGTGGGGTAAGTTACGAATGATAAAACAGTGTCTCAATAGTTGCTTCAACATTTTTTCGAACCAGAGCGATACTGACTGGATTCTGGAAATGATTGAACCTTGAACGTACCCACTGTGAGTCTTTACAGTGAATTTCGATTGTTTTATTTACAATAAAGTTCGAAGTTGAGATTGCTAGAGCTTGCTCTCTCTCTCTAAAAATGAATGATTTTTTTTTCACAATGATACAACTCTCGAGACACCAGTAGGAATATAATTTTGCTATCAGCTGATTTGAGCTTAGGCTAATAAAAAAAAATATATATATATTTTTTCAGCATTTTAAAAGTCAGAGAATTGGGGCTTTTGTCTCGATTGATAGGACGCTGGGATAAGTATGCCGATTCAAATTCAAATTTGAATGTTCCGTTACCAGTGAATCTGCAACAAATTTCAATGATTTTTGGCATACTTTGCATAGGCATATTGACTTCGAGCGTTATATTTGTTCTCGAAAATGTTGTTTATATTTATCATTGTAATCAGTACAAAGTTCAAAGTGAAAAAAGCTCCCTCGGAGTCAGAGTATACAATTTTTCTGTAGAGAATGTAGAGACTGTAATGAATCGCATTTGATCAGTACAGAACAGTTGTAACGACTGTTCCGTGTTACTTACTTTCGTTTCCAAAATTTCTGATAATTTCCTAAAATTCTAATAAATATTTGATTCCATGAATTTTACGATCAATCATTGATCCGACCTTTTTTTCAGTCCATCAAACGCTATTAATTTTTCATTCCATCGTCCGCGTTTAAACGGACGATCAAATGCAGAAATTCTGTCACGCGAGCAGTGAATTCAAAACATGCAAAAAAAAAATTTTTTCATACCGCATTATCGTGGCGATTTGAATCCGATTGGTACGTCAATCGTTGGTGACACAAAGGATCAATGAATAACAAGTGTATAAATATTACGAAGAATGAGATTGTATCAGATTTGTTTGTGTATTTATCATATTCTTGATTCGTTTACTTTTTTTATCTCTTTCGTAATATGCACGAAACAATGAATGACATTTTCAGTAAGTCTTTACGATTTTTATAACTCGTCACGGATTATTAACTCGTGTAGAAAAGTTTCAATTGTACTGGCTTATGAATAAGAAACACGTTGGAATTAAAATCGAAATTGTTTTTTTTTATAAATAGTAGCGAAAATGAATGTTTTCGTACTCTTCATTGTCACAATGACTTATATCGAATTAGCTGCGTCTCAGACAAGCCTTAGATGGAACAAACGTTCGAAATTTTTCGAAGCTATTTCTAATGCATCGATGAGCCAGGCTGGAATACGAAAAATCATGTTGAAAAAGGAACGACCGGATGTACGTGATTTCAACGGTCAACCCTTGAGAATCTCTTATTTTGAGGTGAATTCAAAAATGACATGAAAAAAGAAGAGACTGTTTGTGCATAATGTAAAAAATCATTTAGTCAATTAACGGTAACCGAATGATTCTTGTTTATATCCTTTAGAAACGCGGTATTTTCGAATACTACGATAAAGATACTAAGGTCAAAGGTATTTTTGGTGAAATATGGACAACTGTGTGCAGCTTTTTGAATTTCACGTATGTCTTCGATTTTGTTTCTTTCTCTAACATTATTATCGACATGAATTCTGTGAGTGACAATATTTTTTTGGAAAGAGTCGATATTTATTATAACGTTTCTGAGTGAAGATAATTAATTTATTCTTTATTATTTTTGAATTACATCACCTTATCAATTCTCACTAAAATTTTCTACAAACCAAGTGTACGTATCCCACTCAGTCTCAAATGACTCGATCAATTAAATGAGGATGTCCACGCAGATGGATTTTTGTGACTGATATAAATCAAGTTACACTGTAAATGTCAAACACGAAAAAAGGCTGAATTATATTTTTGTGCAGCATGATTTTGAGCAAGAACACGAAACCGTTCATTGGTGAAAACGCGAAAAACGGTAGTTACACTGGAATACTCGGAAAAGCTTGGCTCAATGAAACTGATGTTGTGCCTCATTTGGGTATGGTTCGCCAAAATTTTAGAGCTGTCGAATTCAGCCCTGTTTTCTGGATGCATAGGCAAGTACCATTTTACATCGTTGCTCGATTCTTTTCATTTTTCATGTTTTCACAATCAAAAATGGGAATGGAATGGTACATAATTGAAATGAGTCAATTATAAAATTCCTTTAGTTATTACATTCTGATCAATGAGATCGCCGCAAAGAAAAGAGTCGAACTTGATGAACGTTAAATCGTTTTCGATATTCCAGTTATGAATCCTTAACATTCACAGCCACAAAATTAATTTCATCGCGATTAGAGTACCTGAAGATCCTCAGAACAACTGTCAAAAAAATCAGCCATTTTTCAGGCTTTCTTCATTGATTTCAATAATGATAATAACATCGAAAAATAACTCAATATAGAAACTTGTTAAAAATTGATCAAATCAATGGAATAGACTCGACTTTTTTTACTTTGATTGAATGAAATGAAATATATCCTAATGTTCAATTACCGATCTTATTTTGTGATCAGTGTAAGAATTTATTCGCGAGGACAATGGAAACGGAATCCTGCTTGGATGTTCAATATATTTACGCAGAACGTGTGGATTACGCTTCTCGCATTTTTAGTGACATTGAGTCTCGCAAATATCGTAACACAAAGAATAATGATACGTTATAGAGGAAAAAATTTGAAAAGTGAAAGCATTTTGAATTATTTATTTTACAATTTCGCAACGCTATGCAATCAACCAGGTGAGTCGAAGTTCATGAGATTCGAAATTCCGAAGCAAAAATAAAAGAAATTGATTGAATTTAATGAGCTTGGAGAAACTGTTTCAGGTAGTTCGTCCAACAAAGCACCAAGCGGATCGAATTTATTGAACGTAGTAATTGTAATTTTCGCTTATCTCTTACTCGCTGCTTATAATTCGCGCTTGATATATAGTTTGGCACAAGAATCTTTTGCGGCACCTTTCAGCGACCTCGATACTCTCATGGACAAAACAAAATATCGTATCATCGTTTTGAATGGGACCATTGCTCACCACATTCTCCAGGTACGTCAATTCAATTTTTCCGATTCTTGTCATTTTTGACAGATGTGTTCTTATATCTCCGTATTTTTTTTTTTTTTTTTTTTATTGTTTTGTCTCACGTTCTGAACTTTTGGAATAGTTTTTCTCATTGATGGTTCTTTTCGTTTCAAAATTTTTGTATTTCTCATTACGATATGCTCTTCAAAATCTTTCCCTGAAATTCTCAGACTCTATTATTTCGTGTGTTGTCAGATTCCGAATGAAAAGTAGTCTCTTCGTTAAAATTATTCCGATTTCAGAGCCCTTTCGCGAAAGCCATTTTTGGACGAGTGCAGAATTCTCCGCGTTTGCAAGTCGTTCAACATGCCAATGACCTTTACACCTATGTTTGCAACTATCCAGATAAATATGTGTTCTTAGACACTGATGACGAGGTCGCTGTAAGAAAAACCATGGAATGTGACGTCGAACCTATAGGCCCGACGTATGCAACAACACCGGTTGCTTCAGGATTTAGCCACGGATTTCAACCCAGCAAAACAATCAAGTTTTGGTACTTCATGAAATAGTAGCTTTTTTCAAAAATTACAATCGACGAAATGTCGATTGTAATTTTTTTCATTTACTTTTGTCGTTGATTAAGAGCTCATTTTTGCAGGCTTTTGAAATTCCGAGAAGCCGGATTGTTGGACGCAATGAAAAAGCGTTACATGACACAGGCGACAAGAAAATTGACGATTCGACACGCGCAAAGTTTAACGATCGACATGGATCGTGTTTCGGTGATCTTCGGTGTACTCGTCTTTGGTATGATCGGCTCGATAATTATATGCGTCGCCGAAAATATCATTTTCACGATTAATAAACGAAAAACCAATAAGCTGCTTGATAAAAAAATATTCCATTCAAAGCAGCCGATTGTTGCTAAATTGGTACTTCAAAATCGAGTACAAGCCACATATCGAATGTAAAATAAAACTATATGCGTTCGAAATAATCGTTGAAACTTCGTCCATATGTTATTTCCCTCTCTAGAAAATCCTTATTCCCATAAATAAATTGAAAAAAACAAAATTATCAAAATTTACAAGATTTTCAGGACAGCGATAAGATTAGACTCGTTGAACCCAATGATTTCCATGATTTGGTCGGTATCCACGAGTTTGGCCTTGCCCTATTTTTACTATTTTACTATTTCACTATTAGAATTCAAGCCCGAGTTTTCTAACTTATTACTACCATTATTTGGTCGGTTTTTTGCAATAATTATAGCGTACTCGAAGCATTTTTTTTTTGTAAGCACAGCCAATTTGTTTCGAGTGTACGATAATGAGGAGAGCTCTTGCGATCTCGAGCTAAACGGCCCTTATTGAGACGTTTATTTTTATTTTTTTTTTGTTGGAACTTTTCTGTATCCAGCGCCGTTTATTCCGTAGCCTCGAGGATCGTATAATCCTTGAACTTGATAACGATTCGATAGTCTTTTTTTAATTCATTTGCAAAGCTGGTTAGGGCTACACGAGGCCGAACACGAGAGCTTCTGATCGCCGCACGAATTTTGAGACACTTTCATCAGCGTTCTGTTTCCACTGGAAGACGTGAACGCGTGGAAATTCAAAATTTGAACGACTTAAAAGTCTTCTCGGAACGAACGTATTCTCGCGCTTTTCGAGTAAATTTCTTAATTAAAACGATTGTCAAAAGAATAACTTGATCCATTCGCCTATTTCCTGTGTATTCGTACCGTCGAAACGGGGAATAAGGGCACGAGCTTCTTCGAGCGTCAGAGCCATAAAAATGAAGAAAAAAATAGGAAAATATCATAACCAAAGTTTAGCATATTGCCATCGAGTGTAAAATACAATTTTCTGTCTGATTCCGGTAACGTTCCTCAAAACAACGCTGCGGATCGAGAATACCTTTGGTTTTTACAGGCTAGGGGTACATAGGATTTCGAAAAATCGAATGACAGTGCCTGTCGACGGTAAAAAATGTAAATTCAGGTTCATTATTTATATGACTACCGAGCTGATGTATTTCGTGTGATAGAAGAAATGATTCACATACGATTGTCCGTAGTGCCATCAGCGATTTACCGTTAAAAGGGGAACCTCGCGACCACCAACCTTTAACGTAACAGAGTTTCGTGCAGGATGCATCAAATGTAATTAAAGCATGTTTGACATTAAAATAAATAGATGACAAACATTTTGAGGGAGAAGAATAATAAATAGAAGAATTTCCTGCGAAAAAAGTATTCGATCAAATGTTTTTCCCTGTAAATCCTTGACATCAGCTTCGTCTTTTGATCATCGGCCCGATGGTCCGAAGCCGATAATTACATCGATCCTTGGTACGCGAAGAACGAGCCACTGCCAATTATATAAATATTACGAAGCGAGAGCTAGCATCAGATAAGTTTGTGTATTTATCGTTGTCCTGATTCATTTCGTATCAACTTCCTGGCGATGTGCACGAGTCGATGAAAAAAAGGTTTCAGTACGATTTCATGATTTTTTAAAGTCACCGCGAAATCACTCGTGCTGAGTCGTGTTCGTTTATGCCGACGAATGAACAAAAAAAGAACCAAACATTGAATTCCAATCATAAAAACTATTATTTGAATAGTAGTGCAAATGGATTTTTTAATAATTTGCATTGTGACAGTTGCTCACATTGAATTTGTCACGACTCAGACAAATCTGAGATGGAATAAACGTGCGAAAAATTTCGAAACTGTTTCCAATGTATTGACAGAAAAGATTCAAATGCGAAAAGTCATGTTGAAAAATGAACAACCAGAATTACGCAATTTCAACGGTCAACCCTTGAAAATTTCTTATTACGAGGTGAATTGAAGCCCGAAAAAAGAACGAATTTTCTGAGATCTATTTCGTAATTGGATTTTTCAATGATTCGTGTTATTTTCTCCAGGACCTTGGTATTTTTGAATACTACGATAACGACACAAAAGTTAAAGGTATTTGTGGAGAAATGTGGACAACCTTATGCAACTTTTTGAACTTCACGTACGTTTTTTTTGTGTCAATTCTTTTTGCTAAAATTATTTGGAAAAATAATTTTCTAATTGTTACGAATTAAATGAACAAATTGAATTATCGTGATTTTTTTAAACTGATTAGATCGTTTTTTAGTGATTCCTTTGAATTTCTCCAGATGTGTAGCGTCAATCATTTCATTTTTCGATACAAAATCGTTCAAATATATTGATTTTTTGAATATTTATTTTATTTGAATGTATATAGGAGGTTACAATTTAATTTATTTTTATAAACCAATTGATTTTTACTCCAAATACAAAACGAGAAAAGAAGAAACGAAATTTTCACCCACAGCATGGTTCTGAGCAAGGATAAAATACCGTTTGTCGGTCAGTCTCGCAACGACGGTACTTACACTGGAATACTCGGAAAAGTTTGGCTCAATGAAACGGATGTTGTGCCCCATTTAGGCATGTTTTTAGCACGTTACAAGGCTGTCGAGTTCAGCTCGGTTTTCTGGGTGTATAGGCAAGTGCCATTTTACGTCGTTGCTTAATTCTTTCCATTTTTCATGTTTTCATAATCAGAAATGGGAATGGAATGGTACATAATTGAAATGAGTCAATTATAAAATTCCTTTAGTTATTACATTCTGATCAATGAGATCGCCACAAAGAAAAGAGTCGAACTTGATCAACGTTTAATCGTTTTCGATATTCCAGTTATGAATCGTTAACATTCACAGCCACAAAATTAATTTCATCACGATTAGAGTACCTGGAGATTCTCAGAACAACTGTCAAAAAAATCAGCCATTTTTCAGGCTTTCTTCATTGATTTCAATAATGATAATAACATCGAAAAATAACTCAATATAGAAACTTGTTAAAAATTGATCAAATCAATGGAATAGACTCGACTTTATTTACTTTGATTGAATGAAATGAAATATATCCTAATGTCCAATTACCGATCTTATTTTGTGATCAGTGTAAGAATTTATTCGCGAGGACAATGGAAACGGAATCCTGCTTGGATGTTCAATATATTTACGCAGGACGTGTGGATTACGCTTCTCGCATTTTTAGTGACATTGAGTCTCGCAAATATCGTAACACAAAGAATAATGATACGTTATAGAGGAAAAAATTTGAAAACTGAAAGCATTTTGAATTATTTATTTTACAATTTCGCAACGCTATGCAATCAACCAGGTGAGTCGAAGTTGATGAGATTTAAAATTCCGAAGTAAAAATAAAAGAAATTGATTGAATTTAATGAGCTTGGAGAAACTGTTTCAGGTAGTTCGTCCAACAAAGCACCAAGCGGATCGAATTTATTGAACGTAATAATTGTGATTTTCGCTTATCTCTTACTCGCTGCTTACAATTCACGCTTGATATTTAGTATGGCCCAAGAATCTTTTGCAGCGCCTTTCAACGACGTTAAAAGTCTCATGGACAAAACAAAATATCGTATTGTCGTCGTGAACGGTAGCACCGCGCACCGCATCGTTCAAGTAACCCAAATTTTCATGTTTTTTTTTTTTTCCTTCGCCTAATACGATATCATCATATTTATTCCAACTTTTCAGAGCGACTACGGAAAAGACGTTTTTGAAAAAGTCCGAAAATCACCCCGTTTAAAAGTTGTCCAACACGCCAATGATCTTTACGCCTATGTTTGCAACTTCCCAAACAAATACGTGTTTTTAGACACTGACAATGTGGCTGCTGTGCGAAAAAACGTGGAATGTGATGTCGAGCCGGTAGGTGATGCGTATTATTCAACACCAATTGCTGCCGGATTCAGCCACGGATTTTATGCCAGCAAAACTATTAATTTTTGGTAATATAGCACGTAGAGGCCTAACGAAATAAATGACGAAAATAAAATAGAATGATAAAAAATGTAACTGAATATAAAAAGAATCAGAATAACACTCCATCGATCGTTGTTCCACGAAAAAAAAAAAGTAGGTTAAAGTTTGCATTTTTCCCCGAATGATACAAAGCTTATTTTCGCAGGCTAACAAAATTTCGAGAATTTGGAATATTAGACGCAATGAAAAAGCGTTACATGTCATCGAGAAGAAAAAAAATGAAGGTTCGACACGCCCAAACTTTAACGATCGACATGGATCGTGTTTCGATGATTTTCGGTGTACTCGGCTTAGGCGTGATCGGCTCGATAGTTATATGCATCGCCGAAAATATTATTTTCAGGATAAAGAGACGTAAAACCGTTAAATTGACGATTAAAAAAATAACGATTTCCGAGCAACCCATTGTCGCTAAATTGGTACTTCAAAATCGTGTATTAGGCAGATGTCGAAAATGAAATAAAACACCATTTGTTTGGAAAATTCGTTCGAATTATTTTCTTAACCTTTCTTTTCATCAGAAAACAGAAAATGAAAAACAAAAACTGGTTAAACACGAAAAACGAAGAACAATAAAAAGAGAAACTCCGACTCCTGCCATCTAAGAAAATTGCCCAAGTTTTTAGTGATCTAAAGGCATGAGCCAATTGAATTTGTCCTAAAAAAAAAACTTTGAAATCTTCGTAAAAATTGAAAATAATTGCTCCGTTACTTTATTTGTTGAAATCGTCCGAATTCATCTGATCGTTAACCAGTATCATCATTTGTACGACAAACAAATAGATGTCTTTCGTGCGATACGAAATATGATTCGAATGTAAGATAATTTTCAACGCCATTAGCCATTTACTGTTTCAAGGTGAACCTCGCGACCGTCACCTTTGACCGTAGTCCCTACGAACGAGGAGAAAAACATGCGACCTGAATGATATCGAATCGATATTTTTTAATGCATTCACCCGGTATCTTCCAAACATCTGTAATGAAAAATAGAAAATAAAATGTGGTACATTTGAGCATTGTTTTCGGACCTAAAAATATTAAATTAATTTCGTTTAACCATAATTCATCGACGTATTCCTCTGATTTAAAAATGAACGGTGATTGATGCAATTTAAATCGCACACTTTATTACAGGTGATGAAATGTAGCAATTTTGTCACGCAAACAATGTTTGAAGGCTGTAATGAAAATGAATTTTTTATTTTTAACCTAATAACGATTGAACGGCAGTTACTTACATTGATGCTAATAACACGACAATAAAATGTGAACGCATGTTTGAATGTCGTCGTAACTATAGCTTGTAGTAAATAATAAATAGCGAACGAATGAGTGTTATCTCGTATCTCGCACGTGACGATACAACGAAACGAAAGTAACAGAATTTCAGTAAGTCAGGATCAGGACAGTTTTTCATTGTACCGGGGCATAAACAAAAATAATGAAAATTGAATTATAAATAATAGTGAGAACGATTTTTCTTGTAATCGCGATTGTCTCCGTGACTTATTTGAAATTCACCATGTCTCGAGTGAATTTAAAATGGAATAAACGCTCGCAAAGTTTTGAAGCCATTTCTGATGTCTCGACACGAGAGATCGAGACGAATAATGCTACAGAGAGGATGGTGCGACCAGTGTTACGAAATTTTAACGGTCAACCGTTGAGAATCTCTTATTTCGAGGTGAATTCAACAATATCGCGGAATAATCAATTTTTTTTTTTCTAACGCTGTGTTAAATCATTTTTAAAATTATCGGATTTTCCAATGATTCGTTTCATTTTATTCAGCAACAAGGTATTTTTGAGTACTACGATAACGACACGAAGGCTCGAGGCATTTGTGGTGAAATGTGGACATCGATATGCAGCTTTCTGAATTTCACGTACGTCTTTCAATCAATTCATCGTGCTGAAACGATTTTTTTTTTCTTACGGTTCATTGTCGATTCCATACTCATTTTTTATTTCAACTTTCTTCGAATATGTCATACGAATATTTTGCCAAAAATTAATCGATACTAAAGTTACTGGTGGATTCGAGCCAATTTTCCGACTATTTTGGATTTTTTTTTTTTTTTTTTACTTGAATATTTGAAAAAAAAATTAATATTTCAATAACGAACGAGAAATGAAGAAACCGCATTTTTGGACAGAATGGTTCTGAAGAAAAACGCAGACCCGTTCATTGGTTACATGACCCCGGACGGTAACTACACTGGAATACTCGGGGCCAAAGCGCTGTGCTCAATGAAACTGATGTTGTGCCCCATGTTCAAATGTTTCACCGACGTTTCGGGGCTATCGAATTCAGCATGGGTTTCTGGATGCAAAGGCAAGTCTTTGTTGAACGATAAATTCAACGAATTTCCCTTGAAATTTCATTGAATCCTGTTCATTTTTTATTCCACCGAACAAATAAAAATTAAATGTTGAACAGAAAAAAAAAAGAAAAAAAACAATCGGAATACGATAACCATTGTGTGCAGCTCAGAAGTACGCAAATCATTCAATAACGTTAATTCGATCGGAATGATAATTATGAAAAAATACGAAATTGAGTTTTGATCAGATCTGTTCCGGAGATAATATTCAAAAAAATTTATTTTCAATTGCCAAATACTATAAAGAAAAATAAATTTAAAAAATCGCAAATCTCCTAGGTTCCAACGATTTTTTACGATAATAACAACGGCGGAGAGTCATTTATTTATAAATATCTAATGAGGAATGATTAATTGAGTGAAGAATCTGGAATCGTGCGATTTAAGTTGAATCACTTGAACATTTCAATGTCTGATTGTCGATTTTCTTGTGTAATCAGTGGAAGAATTTATTCACGAGGCCATTGGAAAAAAAACCCTACTTGGATGTTCAATATATTTACACAAGACGTATGGACTGCGATACTTGGATTTTTAGTGATTCTGAGTCTGGCTAGTATCGTAACACAAAGAGTTTTGATACGTTGCAAGAGAAGAAATATGAAATCTGAAAATATATTGAATCATATATTTTACAATGTTGCGACGCTTTTCAATCAACCGGGTAAGATAAATCCAATGAGATTGTACATGTTCAAATAAAAAAAAAAAAACAATATCGATCAGAATTTTCAACTCTGTATGAAAACGTTTCAGGAAGTATATCCGAAAACACTGGAAGCGGATCGAAGTTATTGAACGTGATAATTGTATCTTTTTCTTATCTCACCCTCGTTGCTTACAATTCACGTTTGATATTTAGTTTGGCCCAAGAATCATTTGCAGCACCTTTCTACAACGTTAGAAGCCTTATGGACGAAACGACGTATGACATTGTCATCTTAAATGGTAGCGTCACTCAGCGCATCATTGACGTACGTCAACTTTATTTTTGGAGATACAATTAGGAGATAAAAAAGAAATGAATTGCATTTTTTATTCACACACTTTTATTTATTTATTAGTGATTCATTCAAAACTTTTTTTCATATTCGAAATACCAGAATTCTGTTTATTCTTCTTCAACGATGCAATTCGGAGAGGCCACACTTCTCATTGAAACTCTTTTCCTTCTCCAGAGCGATTACGCGGATAGCTTTTTCCGAGGAAAAAGCGAATCTTCGCGTTTTAAAGTCGTTGAAAATGAGGATGAGCTTTATTCCTACGTTTGCGAAAATCCGGATAAATATGTGTTCTTACATACCGACGACGAGATCGCTGTAAAAATAGGCATGAAATGTGACATCGAGCCGGTAGGTCACTCGTATTATTCAAGTCCAATCGCCTCCGGATTCAGCCACGGATTTCAGCACAAAAAAACTATTGATTATTGGTAATTTATAGTTTCTATCGATCGATATTATAAGACTGCATGTGATATGATGCAAAATATAAAAAATAAATAAATAATATAAACGCGACAATAAAATTGTTGCGTTTGCCGAACATTACGATTTACTTTTTTTACAGGCTTACAAGATTCCGAGAATTTGGATTATTGGACGGAATAAGAAAACGTTATATGCCAGCGAAGAGAGAAAAACCGATAATCAGACAGTCGACGGAATTGTCGATCGGCATGGATCATGTTTCTGTGATCTTTACTATACTCTGTTCAGGTTTTATCCTTTCGATAATCATATGCGTCGTCGAAAATATCATTTTTTCAATGGAAAAAAACAAAAAATCGTTTAATTAGCAAGCGAAAAAAGTGACCACAATATCATCATCGTTGCTGGACCGATGATTTATAACCGTGTACCAAGTAGCTATGAAAGATCAACCGATGCGTTGCGTTCGAAGTATCGTTGAAATTCCACAAATAATTACAACCCTATTATTGGTCTAAAAATGAAAAAAAAAAATCACGAGAAAAGGAGAGACAGTGAAAAGAGAAAAAAAATAGCGAACGAATTGATCCATTCGAGGAATTCGATAATGTACTAATCTCTATATATATAAATCTGTTCGCTAAAAAATGTTTGTCCGCTTTTCAATTGAAAACCACTGGACCGATTACAATGAATCTTTCACGAGATTAAAGATCACGATTCAAACTGAGTTTGTGGTTCTGTAAAATTTCGTTATCTCAATTTTTACAGAATTGCAAATAAAAAAATTTGATGATTTTGTTCAATCTCCAATTTAAAAAACTCGACGGTAGTTAAATACTAACGATAAATAAAAAAAAACGATTTACCAATTTGAAGAGAATTGGAAAACGAACAAAATGAGCTGTGGTTTAATGCTCAATTCGGTATAGAAAAAAATTTACAGCATTTTTAATGAAATTATGAAAAATTAAAAATACGAAAATCTTTCGTTTGATTATTTTATCCGGAAGAAAACTGAAGAATTATGTCTGAAATTGAAAAAAAAAAACGCAAAAAGATGGCCCAGGTAACATCAAAATACTTTTTTCAATTTTTTTTTTTTATGTAGATTCACAAACAATTCAACTCTGAACGAAATAATTTATGTATCTAAAAAATTTAATTTAAAAAATTAAAATAGGAAAAAATTCACAGCTAGAATAGTCTAGATGCGCCTGCTCTATGCAGCGGGCGAAGCCCGCACGCACAGCTAGTAAAAAATATTATTAACATAAAAATCGCTCATTATAATGTTCGCTGTTTCTGTTCTTGATGTGCAATATAAATAAAGGGGAAAAACCTAATGTTTTTGCCTCGATCGATCTTTACGAACTTGTATAAAATTATCGGGAATCACTGAGAATGAGAGACTAATGGAGCACGACGGATCGATGATAAATGGCGTGTCAGTCAAATTACAGGTTGAATGAAAAAGATTGCAGCATTTCAAATTGCATCTATGAAAACCCATTTTTTTTTCGTGCTCAAACACTCTTCGACTAACGTTCGTTCCGAGTTACTCAGCGTCTTGGTTGGGCCACGGATTTTGATTTGAGAAATAATAAAAAAAAAAACAAATAACGATGGCTCATCGTTTATTCAATATTTTCGTACTCATAATCACACTGCTGACAAAATACGTTTTCGCCTATGGTTTTTCGGCCGGAAGTTTGATATGGAGTCGAAGTGAAAAAGTTTTTATTCCGATTGAAAACGTCTCGACGTTTCAGGCCGAGCGAGAAAATTATTTGAAAAAAAGTCGAGAATTGGAGACCCATAATTTTCGTAAAGAAGTTCTCAAGGTCGCTTACTACGAGGTTAGTTCAACGACGTCGTTCGATCGAAATTTAATAGTTTTCGAATTTTGGGTATTTTTTTTCTGATAAATATTAAGACCTTTTTTCAAATAGGAACGAAATATTTTTCATTTTTACGACAATAACACCAAGGTCTCCGGTGTTTGCGGCGAACTTTGGAACATACTCGCTGATCATTTAAATTTCACGTAAGTAGAAGCTCTGGGATTTATTCTTTCTTCACAAAAAAACTTTCAATCTTAATCATTTACTTTCTGTTTTTTTTTGTTGCAAAGAATGGTAACTAGGAGAACAAGAGACACTCATTTTGGTGTTTTACTTCCGAATGGCAGTTACAACGGACTGTTGGGCATGCTCACTCGCGACGAAATACAAATTATTCCCAGAAGCGGATTCTACGTCTTAGAGTCCAAAGCTATGGCTTACATCACTCCTGTCTGGTACAACAGGTTCGAGAAGATGAAATAAAAAATAAAAACAATTAAATATCTTCGATAAAATCGGTTTCTTTTCGAATTTCAGTCGAGATCCTGTCGAATTGTGGTTCATGTGATTAACTCTTTGTTTCAAAACCAGTGATTTCAAAACTTCATTGAAGAGTAACAAATAAGTAGAAATAAAATGTTCGAATTATCTAAAAAGATTCAAGAACCAATGAAAAATCTCGAACAAAGATATTTTTTATCGTTTATCAAACAGCAGTATTCCAGAAATTGCATTTATGTCAACTATAAATCATTGGAAAGATTGCGTATGAAAGTCTTGTTTACGAAATTTCGTAAATTATTATTCAGTCGTCAACCAAGAAACAACTTTAATTCTAAAAAATCTTCACAAGTTTCGAAACTATCGTTCTTGAGGTTAGAAAAAGAAGAACGATTGAATGAAAAAATTTATTTCGCAGTTACAGACTTTACATAAGGCCTGAATGGAAGTCCAACAGTGCATGGATAGTTCACATGTTTTCACGAAAAGTATGGTGCTCGCTTCTCATGTTGCTCATACTGTTGAGCGTTTTTGGTTACGCGATCCAACGAATCTCGATGACCGTTTGTGGGGACAAACATCGATATCACAATTTGCATGACCATTTGTTCTACACTTTTGGAACGTTTTGTTGCCAGGGCTTTATACCTGACAGTCTCTATCGTCGTACCAAAATTCTCGGCTTTTCGAAGAAAATGTTTGCATATTTATTAATCATGACTATTAGTTCACATCTTATATCATGGACGACTAATCAAAAAGTACATCCACCGTTTAACGATATTGGCTCGATGTTCAATTCTACTTCTTACAATATCGTTGTGTTCAATGGCTCAATAATCTTTCAGAAATTCAAGGTGAGCGAATTGTAATTAAATTAATAGCTAAATTTAATTTCGTCCATGTTGAGTGGTCCATACGGATTACGTTTAACCTCCCGTCACACGCTCTCTGTGAGCGAAACGCTGCACTTTTTCCTGTTTCGTTAATCAAGAAAAATAAATAAATAAACGTGACTAAGTGCAAGGAATGCGGCGTTTTTTGCTAGCCCGTGTGAAGTTGATATAATTTTACGTTCGACTTCAACGTTGCTACAACTTCAACTGAAAACTGAACACTTGAGCACCAAGGGCGCGCGGTTACGCGTAAGAACGATACGGCAACACTGTAAGGCTCAAAAGTATTGCGGCGATTTCCCGCGACGCTTGTAGCGACGTTTCGAACTAAAGCGCGTATGACAGAGGGTTAAACGTGTAAATGAAATCGAAGGGTTTCGTGGGTCGTAAAATTTATTCATATTTCCTCTCTTCGAGTGTTAAAGTTCTCATACTAAATGTTTCACATTTGAAAATTGCTAGAATACGATCCAAAGGTTGGGTTACGAAGAAAAGTATCATAATCGCGTGATTCATGTTAAATCACCGCAACGTTTGTACGAAAAGGGATGCTGGGGAAAAAGAAAATACGCTATATTGGATTCGGAGGACAGACAACGTGCGTTTGGAAGATTTCAGTGCCAGCTCGTAGCCACTGGAGAGGCTTATTATGCTACGTGGGTCACTGCAGGAGTATCAAAAACCTTCAAATACAAAAGAACACTCGATTTGGGGTAAATTATTAAATGAATCCTTTGTTCTAACGATCGTTAAAGTCGTTCGCCATTTTGTTTTTTTCAATCGATTAATTCATTGCTTTTATTATTATTATTACGTTAAACCAACAAATAACTCGCATCAATGATTAATACAAGATTCATTCCATAGTAATAAATTCAAATTAATCGTTACTTTGATTATAAATATTTAAATTGAATTTTTTTAGCGTTTTAAAAATGAGCGAAGTCGGTCTAACGGATGGTTTGAAAGATCGTTGGATGGCGACAAATTCAGCGGAAAAAAATCCATCTGTCCTGAAATCCGTAACTTTTAATCAAATTTCGATGCTTTTTGCGATTCTTTTTATGGGTATGATCGCCTCGATCCTTATATTCATTTTTGAGAATATCGCTTACATATATTATCAACAAAAACGGCGAAAAATTAAACGCAGAAAAACTGTTTATCCTCGAGGTAAAATATTGTTGTAATCATCGTTTAATATATAATTACACTTTTTCATCGTTTTTGCAAATAATGACATGTGATATTAATAAAGCCTATATGCAGTTGTACAGCAGTACGACGATAATCTGACGAGTTATTTGTATCGATCTTCGTTACGTGTCACGTTTAGGATCGCCAGTTTTATGGACAATATGCATTCACGACAAATCGTCGATCCTTATACATTTTGTCATCAAAACGAATTTAATAAAAAATACTAAAATTTGATAATTTTACTGTTCAATATCGAAAATGTGAAATACCATTGCAAATAGTACTCATATCCCGGTGCTCATCTGTACGTAAAGCATTCTTATTCACAAAGAAAAGCCGTATGGTCTTCCAAAAGTCCTTCGCTAACCTTCAGTTGCATCCCACTGTAGCAATCGCAGAAAATCGTCAACACGATTCCTCCATCGTCAAACTCACGAAGTATTAGCGCAAAGTCAGATATGAATTTTTTCATTTCTTTATTAAATGAATGATTTCCTATGAGAGTTTACTACGGAAAAAGCAATTACGCGCAAACTTATGATCATGCATTATTCCAGTGTCTTTTCGTGATTACAAATGCAAAACTTGAACCGAACTTTTGTAGTAGCGCATTCGTTTGTAAACATCGTACCACTGCTGTAGCGAGAGCGAGCGCTCTGGAACGCCATCTGCGAAGCGAGGGAGCGGTTCGAAACTAAATGCTCTATTTATTTACTAATCTACAGGCACTCTGACAGACAAGTCTAATAATTCTTTGTTATAAAATAAAGAATAGAAAATGCTGCATTCAATCATATTTTTAAACTTGTTTCTCTCACTTTTATTCCGCACAATTATTTTCAGAAAAAATATAAAAATCGAGATCCGTTGATAACTTCACCGCTCTTCGAACCATGTGACATTTATTCTCGAACTTTTTTTGTTGACATTGACCAATATGCATTATGCATGTAAATCGTTAATGCTAAAGTGAACCTTGTAGTGAAATTATAAGGGATTGCAAGTAGCCATTTAAATGTGTTGATATACGAAATTATCATTTTTCTCTCCATACACTATGGACGTGCAAATTTTGAGGGCTATCGTCCAAAGTCGTAGTGAGGTTATGAAGGAAGTTGAGGATCCTGAAAAGTTCGAACGATCTCTCGCCGAAGAAAAATTTCCACCGCTCGATCGATCCATATTGACAGCACTTACGAGGTGTTTAACTGATCTCATCAGTCACAAAGTCTCCCCTGAGGCTCATCAAAGATACTCTGTCCGAATTCAATTAATTGTGAGTCACATTACTCTTTTTATCAAGAACACAATAAAATCAAGTATATTCATGCCACATCATTGACTTCATATTTTATATATTCCAACAGTATCATTGAATCGTTGGTTGCAAAAATTTTTTGGCAGCGAATGAAAATAAAAATGAGCAGCTTTTAAAATAAAAGTATTATTCAATTTCGGAGGAATCAACCCTTCATTTACAATGATTTCAGGAAGTTTTACGAGAATGGATTCGACCGAGCTCGTTGTTGAATTGTTCAAGAACATTTTACAAAGGCGAGAAAGTACTGGATTTCACAGAGAGGATGTTGAAAATATATTTAACGAGTGAACTTTTATATCGAGAAGACGGAACCATAGAAATCTTGGTGGATATGGCAAAAGCGCTGATGTGTCTGATCCCAAGAAGAGAATCTTTAGTTTCTGATTTTGAAAGGATTTTGAAGAGGATTTGTGAGTTGGAACCGACGGCGGATAGTGAATCGTTATTCATTGAAATTTTGGAAGGCAAAGACAGGCCTGCGCTGAGTTTGAAAACAATTGAAAATTTGTACATCGCTCAGAGGGTCAAGCTGATCGAAGCGCCAATCGTTGAAAGCTTTGTAAATAATCTAAAGTATGGCTCTTCCCTGCATCTTCGATCAAAAAGTTTCAGGAGCATGGACGATTTGTTGAAAAAGTGTGTTGATTCACCTGCTATTTTCCACATAAGCTGCAGCGTTCTCAAACAATTGTTTGTTTGTTCAAAATATTCCCAGCGAGTTTTAGATTACATAAAAAACTATCTTGAGTCTTTGGACTCGCTTTGTCAAGAGAGACACGGAAATATATTGGATCTTTATCCTCTTAGAGCTCAAGCTTTGGTAATATTATTAAGAATTTCGCCGGAGTATCATTCGCGTTGTTCGCGAGATCACACGATCGAATCGTTGATAAAAACACATGAAATTAATCCGGACGAAACATTGATTCTTATGACTCATTTTCCAGACTGGTTGAATTTATTCACGGATCGTTTAACAGAAAATTCCGAAATAGAAAAATCAGAAATATCCGAAAACACGGATATTTTTAAAAAATCACGAAGCGTTAGTCCCATGATCATAGACATCGAATGACGTTTAAGATTTCAGAGAAATAAAACAAAAAGAGAATAATTTCAGAGCTATTCCTAAAAATCATTTATATTATTTTATTTTTATTATTATTATTGTTATATTACTATTGTTATTATTATTCACTCAATCTTTCAAATTACATTTTTAACGCAGCAACGGTCTGCCACTTAAATAATGTGCGACAATAGGAATTAATAATCACACGCGTACATAATCGCTAAAACATTTTTCATCATTTTTTTTTCTTTCCCTTTATTTAACAACAGTTCAGGCCTGGAGTTAGCATCACCATTTTTCATTTATTTTGATCTCATTCCTTTTTTAAACCGTGCTTCCGAAGAAGAAATAGAGCGTGTTTTTATTTTTTTTTGTTATGATACTCCGAGACTTCCTAACGTGCTACGAATATCCGTTAAATCTCTCACCATTTTATTCAATTTTAAATACGCCTTTCTTTTAATTCATTCGTTTTTATTTTTATGAATTGCACGCCGCCCTTTTGCTTTCCGGTCACTAAAATGGGTACACGAAAATTTTAGCAATTGGGCAATTATCGTAATATGGCAGTGATGTGCTTCGATTTTTTTAAATATTATCTTTGTTTTTTTTTTTTTTTTTACAATCCTCATAAATAATATGCCCGCGTTATTTTTGTAACCGAAAATCGTGATTATACAAACGTTTGACTTTTTTGATTGACATTCTTTCCCGACGATACTAATTTTGTTTCACATTGTTTTTCTTTTCACTTTATTCGAAACTCGCAAATACATAAACGCGAAACGTTGAACAGGAGCAGCTTCTTTAGCCTTAATTTTCATAAGTTTTACAAGAAAAGGGAGAAAAATCGTTTGAGATTAGGTCGTTAATCGAATTCAATTACTACATTTATTTTTGTGACGAACAGATATACAGACTGCCTGTAAAAATTCTTGTTGAAATGTCTGTTGAATAAACAGATCGTGAACGTTTGAGAGAAGAATTTTTAGCAATATTTCTTCTGCGATTCGTGATTGATGACACATCAACGAGCTCGTGGCAGCCAATCAAGTGTGCAACAGGAAATAAAAACGTTTATATTCTCGATAGATTTTTACGATTTATCGAATCGCATCCGAATCCATCGCGGCTTTTCCGACAGTCTGTACATCAAGGAAAAAAACAGTGAAAAATCGACACGAAACATTCGATACTAAATTTTTTTTCAAATCTTAACCAAAAAAAGATCGAGTAAAAATGTTCTACGTCCGGAAACACGCGCAAGAGCCAACGGTAAGTGCACGTTTTTTGTTCCAATCTTCCTTTCTCATCATGTGCAATACCACACCACGAAATGGTCATTCGATTGATTCGAGAGTGCATGAAAATTGTAGGGGAAGAAAAAAAGGTACACGAAACTAACGACATATCTAATTAAGAACACTTTAGCTAACTAGCTAAACTGCACAGCAGAAATTGGTAGATCGCATTCACAAGAGGTTATAGTTATTTCTTATTTGTTTTCGTTCCGTCATTGTTTTGTTTTTTTTTTATTTTTTATTGGGACGGCGAGGACGTGCGAAAAACAATTCGAAATCGTATCGTCTCGTCCGGCATATTAAATATATCTCTTCGGATTTATTATTATTACTATTATTATTATTAATTTTGTTCCTTCGATAACTGGCTAAAATATCTAATTAACGTAAACTTACTAGTTCGTAAACGCGAAAACGAGAGGGGTAGAGAAAAATATGCGTATGAACCGATACAAGGAACGAACAACGAACAATTATCGCGTCTCTGTGTTTTTTTTTTTTCTTTTCACTCGTCTCGGTCACAACATGAAAAATAAAAGTATTGTAACAGTCGATGATAATTTCCTCGATTCGATTCGACGAGAACTCGTGATTTACAAGTTTCTTGGTGCTCCTTTCGTATTCGTGTCTACGTTTTTTATGTGAGCTCGCATGTCCGTTTAATATTTTATGAATATGCCAGTACTAATGAGATCTAAACACGGGAATTAACGATTAAATGCCCATAATCAGGCAAACGTGTGGACGATATCATCTCGTGAATTACACTCGGGAATCGCAGCGACCGATCTACATCTGCGAAAACAATTTTATTTCGATGTTTTATTCGAGATTCGAAACGAAACAAAAACTGATTCGAATAAATAATATTTTGACATTTAAATTTCTATTCTTTTCAAATAATTGTAATCGCGAAGGAATTTACTGTTTATTTCGGAATACGATTAAGTTTGTTTCGCGTTTCCATGAATTTAATATTTAATTGTTGTGAATATTTTTCGCCTCTCAATTGATTTTAGAGGTTATGGATCGTAACCAATGTTTACGATTTAGGAGATTAGGTTTCATGATAAAAGAGGAACGATCAGATGAACCACGACAATTGTAAATTCCTGCGATTCTTTGGTCGAACGTGAATACTTTAGAAGAATAGATGTGGACTCACTAGAGGGGAGGTGAATCCGGGAGTAGAAATTGTTCGGGTGAATTCTGGGACGAGATTGTTGGAACGACAGAAGGTGCGGAGTTCGTTTTCACTGGATTTAAAGAATTTTTCAAGCTGGCGTTAGACGAGGAAGGATTTTTGGCATTTCGGTCCAGTGTTTTTCGTCTGTTTCGATTATCACGCTGTCGACGATTATTGCCCTGCTGTTGTCGTTTATAATCGCGACGATTTTTGCTCGTCGAACGGCGGACCTGCCAGAACATAAGAAAAAAAACACGGAAAAAAATACGAAAATCAGAGTGTACTCAAGTGATGAAAATAGAAAAATCGAGAATAGCAGAAATTTCAAAATAATTGTATAAAAATAACAAAAAGAAACAAAACAACCAACGTGCTTCATTATTTATCGACGACGGACGGAAGATTTTTTTTTCTTTGTTTTTCATTTTATATCATTAACGTGGACGTGAAAAGAATTAACGTTGTGATAGGATAATAGTTTTAGTCTCCCTTATTTTTTTTTCTCGTTTCGCAACACAAACGCCGTTTCGTAACACACTTTGTCTTTTTCACGGGCACAAAATTCAATAAAATTGGAAATACTCGTTTCTTTCCGTTTTCTTTTTATTGAATAAACAGCCTAGGCGATTTTTGAGCCAGGCCCGAGTGGGCCGATCTCGAGCCGAGGTTGATACATGGATAGGAAGGGACAAAATGTGTAGAGGAACATTTTATATTTTTTCTCCCTCTCTCTCTCTCTCTCTTTCCCTCCTTTCCTCCCACTTGATTTTTTCCACACCCAACAAAAAAAAAAAAAAAATACATACATATAATAAATACATAAATACGATTTTGATATCAAAATCGATTTGATATTTCGATTTATATGTATATATGTTTATTTCAGGAAAGGAAGGATGTTGAGTACCAAGCAAATTATCAAACAATCGCAATCCTAAAATAACGATATTGGAAAAAAAAAAAAATAAAAAAATAACACTCGCAGTTGTTGAAAATGAAAGAAAACAACATCGCGCGAAAAACGATGCAACAACAAATTAAAAAAAAAACAAAAAATAAAAAGAAAGAAAAATTAATTAAACTAAAGAATATAAATTAGTCCTCTCGAAGCTGGTTCATTGTTTAGGAAAAAGGAGACACAATTGGCAATTCACTGGTAATAAAATATTCTACGAGTAATAATAATAATAATAATAATAATAATAATAATCATAATAATGACAATAATAATAATAATAGTAATAATAGTAGTGACAATATAATCGTAATTGTAATCAATATAATTGATGCTGCATTGAAGAATTGGTTTTTTGTATTGTTTTTTTTTTTTTTTACTTCTATCGTTCATTTTGGGACAGAGCAAACAGCAGGCTTCGAGAAAAACGAACGTAGACATATGTTCTTAAAAAAGAGAGGAGAGAGAGAGAGAGAGAGTAAGAGCAAAAAAGTGAGTGAGAGACAGAGAGAGAGAGAGAGAAAAGGAAAAAACTCAAGTGTGTTTGACACTCATTCGGATTTTTTTTTGCCTTTTTTAATTTCTATTTTTTTTTGTTTTTTTTTTTTTTTTAATTTTTGAACCACATCTGTACTTCATGTGTTGACCACGTGTGGTGTGCACCTTCGACCTCAAAGATCGTTGACTCGAGCCCAGCACCGAGTCTCTCATTAAAAATTAACATAACCGATGTGACAACGATTGAAATAACGAAAAAAAAGGGAGGAAAAATACGTTCGGACGACGCTCGCAATTTGCTGGTAGGGGAAAAGGCAAAATATTTTCGTTCGTTTTTTCCCTTTTGAGACAACAGTAGCAATGACAACGATCGCAATCGTTCCTAGCCAACTACATGAGTTTTTTTTATTAGTGTTTTTTTTTTTTCAATTTTAGGATTTTTGTTCTTTTTACTTGACATTAAATCAGCTAATCGAAGGTCCGCTGATTGCCAACCGTACAACGCTGTTTTAAAACAGCAAACGAAAAACACCGAGCTAATTTCTTTCTAACAAACTTTTCGTTTCTCTCGCTCTCGCTCCCATTTTTTATCTCACTAAGATGAAGAAGAAAGAAATGTAAAAAAAAAAGAAAAAAGAAAAATGAAGAAAAAAAACGTTGTGTTCGGATTAAGATAATTAATAGTCATATACAAATTACGTTAATTCGTAATGGTGTCTCGTCTGTATTTTCTGTGTTTGTTTGTTTCTTTCTTTCTCTCTCTCTCTCTTTCTCTCTCGCTGCCTTCTTTCACACACATTCTTGCGAACACGCACACATTCTTTCTCTCTCTCTCTCTCTCACTGTATGTATGTGGCAATAGTATTAATCGTTAATTCAATAGTATTATTTTTTTAGTATTTTCCTCTCACTAGACACGATTCAACATATAGAAAGTTTATCGTTATTAATCAATAATTATTCATCTTTTTTTTGTTATTTCTTTTTCTTTCCTTTTTCTCCTCTCTCTCTCTCTTTCTCTTCGTAATTATCTTAAAGCTGTCTGTCTCTAAGAACTCACTGCGTGGCAGGAGTGTCGTGTTATCCTCGTTTTTCTCTTGATTTTCATCGTCATATTATTTTTCTTCATATAAGATCTCAGGCTCATTTTTTTCGCTTCTTCTTCTGCTCGTTCTTTTGCTATTATTTCGTATATTCCCTCTTTTATCTCCGGCCCTCTCTCTCTCTCTCTCTCTCTTGTCCATAACCTTTTTTCAATTTCCGTGTCTTTTCGTTTAAGGTACGTTCGTAGTCGTCTATACGGTTTTTATTTAGCTCGAGCTCAAAAGCGTACATTTTGGTGTACGCTCGAAGAATTCTTCGTGTGTATGTGTATTCCTTTTTTTTTCATGTCATATTTATTCTCATTTTTTAGTTATATTATGCTTACTTGTGTCTCTCGCGAGTGAAAACTTATCGAGAAATTTCGGAATCTCTCGTATATTTATGTGTCGATGTGTTGGTATGTGTGTGTGTGTGTGTGTCCTGTATATGTTTCTGTCAAGTCTAATATTTAACATATCCTTAAATATTTACTACCTGTTGATGCTTTGTTATTTTGTAATTTTTTTTCATTTTTTTTTTTTTATCTTTTTAATAGATCACAATGTGTCATACCATCTGCGCCAGTGAACAATTTTTTTCTATGCCTTTTCATTTCCATTCGAACGTCCGATAACATTTTTTTTTGTTTTTTTTTTTTGGTTTTTTGTTTTTTTTTTTTTATCGCCTATTACACAAATCTTGAGGTTCCCTCGCTGTCACTCTTTCGACCCTCTCGAGTGGCTAATCCTCGTCGGTAAACATCGAAAACACAAATTTGAATGATCTTGAAACAAAACGCTTTTCTCCTTGAACGTATATGAGAAGAAAAAAAAAAAGTTGATTTTCTTCGATCTTCTCTCAAAACAAAGCACTCGAGAGAGTCGAGTCGAATTCGAGAGGAAAAACAAAACCTACGAAGAACGTTCTCCTTTCGTAATCCCCCGTATTATGTGATTTTTATATTGCGTTTTACAATCGTCGAATCCTATATTCTAAGGTAAATTCAGACCAGCCGAAATTGTGTTGATTAATTTGTTTTTTTTTTGTCGTTTAAAAAGAAAAGGGATAATCGCGAAACAATCGAATATCTAATTGGAATAGATTATAATTGAGAATCGCTAAAAATATAAATAATATTTCATTTCGTATTCATTTTGTTACTTTTTTTTTTCTTTTTACGTTTTTTTTCCTTTTTCAGGGCTGCTTCACGCCCTGCTTAAATAGCACTTTGTCTGTTTTTTTTCTTTCTTTTATGCATATAATATAATCGCTTCAAACTCAACCCACTTTTTTTCTTCTTTTTTTCTCTACTATAATCGATTATTTCGCACCAGTGCGAAATTCCGAGAATTTTCATCTCGTCCTGTCGTCTTCACCTTTATTTTCTTGTAGTTTTAATTATTTTATCTTTATTATTATTTGTGTTTTTCTTTTCTTTTCTTTTTTCAATAGAAAGAACGTAAATAGAACGAATTTACAAGTTTTTCATTTCTTTCTCTCATGGCTTTTCCTTTGCGTCACATATATTTGTTGATATCAGCACAGCGTTGCAGAATAAAAAAGCGTATTTAAGATTCTCGTTTTTTGGAAAATAACCTCGAACCTGTGTGTGTGTTTTTTTTTAATCATCTTCAACTCGGTCTTACATGCTTCTTTTTTACTCTCGATTCTGTGTTCGTCGTTCCGTTGTTTCCTCCATTTTTCACGTTTTGCTTGCTCGTTTTATTCATTTATTTCCGTTTTTTTTTTTTTTTTTTTCATCACGAACATAACTCGCATCTTTCTTTTGCCGTTAATATTTTCCTTTTATCCCCCACTTTGCTTCCTGCGCCCGGGAGAGGACCGAACCGATTGAGTGAAAAAATCGCAACGCGTCGACTGCTTTTTAACGTGCTCGGACGAGTACGAAAAAAAATGGAAACTGAAAAATCCAGAAACCGATAATAACGATTTGAATACATTTTTTCAACGAGAGTAAAAAAAAAAAAAAAAAAAAACAAAGTTGCCGAAACCTAAAACTTTGCGATTTCGGGCACAATCGGTTGGGTCCACGGACATTGGCATTTCGTTACAATTATACAGTTATATAGATTCTATATAAATACCTAATATGCATTCATATATTACATACCTAATATGCAATTGATTTTTTTTGTTGTTTTTTGTTTTTTTTTGTTTTTTTTTTTTTTTTTTAAATCGGTCGTCGCTCGATCGCAGATTTTTTTCGTATGTTTCTAATTCTCCTTTCGTTTTTAAAATTTTGTTTGCTCTTTTAGGTACGTGTCGACACGATTTCGTATCAATATTTTCCAAATTCTCATATCAACATTTCTCTTAATCAAAGAATTTTTCTTCGTTCAATTTTCTCACGGTTCAATAAATTTCGTATTTTTTTGTTTGCTGCATTTAATTTCCATTTCATCTTCTTGTCAACTTCACCGTTACGATGTTCCGTATAAAAGTGTTGTATCTTTATTTTAATTCATTTTTTGTTGTTTATTTATTCATTTTATTTATTTATTTTTTTTCGTTTTGAATGCGAGGATGATCAGGGCACCTCGTACGTTTTATTCTCACGAAAAAAACGCAAAAATTCAACACATAATTAACGTCGTTTATATAATGTACATATTATATAGATTTTTGTATCCGGCTAGCATTTTCATCTCCTATCATTTATATATTATTTCAATATTATTATTATTATCGTTATTTTACTTTTTCCAATTTTATCTCCTCAACCCCCACCGTTTTTTTTTTTTTTCATCTTTTTCATTTAATTTCCGATAGACGTCGTTTACGAGCGATTTTTGTCTCGCGATTTTCCAGGGTGAGAACGAATTTAATATTGACCCGACAAGATTGATTTTATTCCGTTTTTCATCTCTCTCCTTAATAGAGATACTCGAAATGGTAGAACGATTTTTTGAAAACCCCAAATTTGAGAAATTTTTTTCTACCCTCTGTGTACCACCCCTCCGTTTCGCCAGTTCTCCATCGTTTTCGATCTGGTTCAAAAAAATTTTGCTGAACCGAACCATTTGTTGGTGTATATGCGTGTTACATCGAAAAAAAATAATGACGTTCAAGACGAGCAGCATTTTTACACGCGACATAATCGTTAATATAACAACTATCTTCAATTTTTATCCATAAAATCTGAACGATCAAATTCAATTGTGACGGAAACAACCCTTCCTTTACTACGGACCATTCGTCCGCGAGAAAAAGAGGTGACTCCGTTGGTGTGAGATGTCGAAAGTACAGAAAAAAGGGAAAAAACGGAAAATAATAGTGGCTGGAAGAAAGAAATATTTGAATAATTTTATCGTGTTTTACACGCTCGAGGATACTAAATAATGAAGATAAAAAACACGGATTCCGAAAAAAATTGATCCCAAAAATATGGAAAATGAAAGAAATAAAAATCATCGTTAGTTAATTTGTTTCTTCTCTTTCGCTTTTGTTATTTTCCAATATTAATCTCTCCTGCTTCGTCTCTTAACTCGATCAGTTGATCTGTCTATTGACGAATATTAATAATAACTAATTTAGCTGTCAATTTCGGTACAGGGTCTGTAACCGGAGAAAATTTGAACCGCGTCCCCGCCCCTCTCGATCGGTTCATCATCTTGTCGTCTCGATAATAAAATCCCTCGGTGAAATAACGAAGCAACAAGGTTGGTGATTACGTAATAATAGTTCGATACGTATTGTTTTGCCGTAATAATGAAAAATCGTTGAAACATTGGTGTTGAAGCGACATTCGTAATTGAGAAACGTGAGAACGCGACGAATTTTTCGTATCGAGAATATAACAAGAGCATGACGATGATTCTTGTTACTGTGATTTTTTTCGTTCGCGATGAACGACCAGTGAGATTTAGGACGAAGACGAAGCGACAAATGTCGATTACGCGAAATACGAAAAATATCATAATGACGAGCTCCCCGTAATTGAGGATTATTATGACGATGATTACGATGAAAATGTTGCGATTTACGACGACACGGACTCCGACAAGTTCCCTTAGTTCGCATTACGAATTGAAAACGTTTTACGGTTATAAATCCAATGTTCGAGTTAAGTTAAAGCCTTTTTCACTTGAGTAAGGTTGATTCTAGATTCGGATTGGGATTAGGCTGCTGCTGTTGCTGCGAAGTTGGTGATGCTACCTGCGTCACCACCGACGAACCTCCTTTCCCTTCGTTCATCGCACTTCCACCGCCACCGACACCCGACATCCCGACTCCTCCTCCGCCCTCTTTCATCTTGTCGCAATAGTCCGCGAATATGTCCCGGAATCTCGCCCATGATTTTTCCGGTATTGTTATCGCTGTTCTAAAGTTTGTCTTCACCTGTAAATCAATCCGGTTAAGTATTAGTAAAAGCTATCGAGAAAAAAACCGGAAGAATTTTTTTGTTCAGTGGCGGAAAAAAACATTTCAACCTTCAGTATTTTTCAAAAATATTTCTCGATGAAATTCTCGTTTTTATATATTTATTGTAATTTTTATTTCAATTTTAAAGTTATGCCCAATTATACTTGACTAAATTTGTGTACATATTTGCGAACTCAACCTTTTTTTGTTGCCAAAATTAACTGTTACAATTCTTGATACATCTCACAAGTAAAATACGATAAAAACCGAACGATTTCGAAAAAAAATGTTTAAAATTCTCTTCCAATTGAATCGGCTTTGAAGTGTAAGAAGCAAATGCTAGAATTGTACCTCGGAAATTCTCATATAGATGCCACGATTGTTTTGACCAATATCGAAATAATAATTCTTGTTGTCGACACGCATGTAACGGCCCTCGGGCAAATCGCCCTTGAAGCCACCGTCATCGGTGCCGAATTCTTCAAGGAGATCCGTCAAAGCGTCTCGAAATTCTATCATTCCCTGTGCCGGTATCGCAATCTGCGTCCTTGGCCCTCCTCGCGTTATCGTTTGCGAAACCTGAATATTCGTTCGAACGAAAGTTATTAAATTATCATTTCTTTTTTTTCTCATGCAATTATTTTTTTCATTATAAAAAAAAAAAAAAAAAAAAAAAAAAAACACTCAAACACATACGGCAACGATCATAAATTGGGCTGAATTTAAAGGACTTTGGTGCACGATATTTATTATAAATAATGTGATACTTGATGTTCGGTACATACAGGGTGACTCACCCGCAGGAAACGGCCACGGGAATTTTCCTTAAGATCGAGATAATATCGTCTGTTGTCCTTAACCATCATTTCTGATTTGAGCTTCCCATCGTCCGGCAAATTCTCCGAATTGGGTGGACCTATTGAAACAAATTAATACATTTTATTTCTTTCATTCATCCACTATTATTTTATTGGTTGAGAGCTGAATTTTCAACGAATTCTTGGCACCTCTACTGCGGGAATGATTCAAATGTTGCGAAATATTAATCAAGCGATAGGACTATTCGTCAAGGAAAAAAAGACATCTTCGTGCACTTGGAGAATTGGGTGAAAATGTATTTTATGAAGTTTAATATGAATGAAAAAAAAAAATTGAATTGTTCGATGTTAATTGAAATTAGAGAACCTCGTTTGACAATATTCGTAGATTTGATTCGAATAAATGTCAATCATTGAATCCGATCAAAATGCATTTTTATGAAATCAAATTGGAGTAGAACATTTTTTTGATGATTCAAATATTCTCGAAATTGGCTTGAGCCTGTTTATTATCAATCATCAGACGAGTATAATTTTGTAGGATTGTTCGAAAAGTTGAAAACAGAATTGTCAGTAGGAGAGCAATAAAAAAATTATAAGAAAATCTATTCTCATTTCTCAACTATTTAAAATCTTACCGAGAGATGCATAATAATCGCTAAATGATGAAAGATGATCACGAAATTCTGAGGCTGTACTGAGAGCCAAGAATATTTGACTTCTCCTGCCATCTGCTCCGATCTATATTTCAAAATAATAAATACGATTATTCGAAAGCCTTTACGAAACATTCGTACTCGAAAATTGAATCGCTATTAATGATTTTCAGGCAACAATAACCATTTTTTTCTGTAGAAAAATACTTGGAAAAAATCCGATTAATCTTACCTCGGCTACTTTGATAAATCTTCCCCGCCTGTTCTGTTTCACATCGAGGTAGAATCGCTTGCTCTGAATTTGCAGCATTTTCGTCGCCAATTCCTGCTCGCCTTGTTGGCCTTGCTGACCTAAGAATCGAGTGAAAAAAAAAAAATGAAATTAATGACGTTTTGAACAAAAAAAATATGAAAGAAATTAACGAGATTCTTTGTCGATGTTGGCATTTCATGAAAGAATTCACTAACCATAATCGACTTTAAAGATAAAATTCTCAAATAACGAGCAACAAAATTTTTCGACAAAAAACAGTTTAAAAATTTTTGGAAAAAATGGCAATACGTTGGTCTCTTCAGGACCAAGCCCCGTGAAAGTACACCATGGACAAACTGTATCCTCTATTCCCTACATAAAAACATGAAAAAAAAAAAACGTCTGAAAAAGAAACATCGATATTTTCTGTTTCTACAAGAAATACGAGCCGCATATTTAGGTCGCAGGCAAAACGATGAATAGTGACTGGGTGACCCGGTTCTCGGGTTGGGAAACTTGGTCATACAGGGGAGGGTCACCGGTGTTTGAGGGACGATAATGGCTAATAACGATCAAATTTCAGGGAACCTTCGACAGCAGAAAACGAATAAATAATTGCAGGAGAAACGAGAAGAAAGAAAAAGATTAAAAAAAAAAAAATACAAAAAAAAAAAGGTTTCGAAGGAGTACAACCGATGTGATAATGAGGAAAATGATAAAATGAAAGAAAATCCAAGGAAAAGGGATTCTTTGAGGTAGGCCAGGCCAATTGGACATAAGGGCTGAGGCAAGAGCCATGTTGGGGGATGGAGTCCTCCTGTTCGTCGATCAATAACAGCTGCGACGAGGGTCAACGACCCGTTCACTCTGATACCCTCGGCTCTGCTCTCCCTCTTTTTCTCTCTCGCGCGCGCTCCTCCCAGCACTTCCCCTCCCTTTTTCCATCCCTACGAGTTCTAAAACCCCTTCTACAATCGTTCTCGGCTTACCCCACCGCATCCTGGGGCACCTAGTTTTTCGTTCGACTCCCACCAACCCCGTTTCTCGCTTCTATTTTCCCCTTTCATCCCTTTATCAGTTTCTAACTCTCTCCTCCCCCACCACCCCCCTCTGTTCCTTTCCTTTCTCACCCTTCTCTCATCCTCTCCGAGCCTTGCCTACACCCTGCCCTAGCCTAATATCAACTACGTGCCATTCTCCACTCCAGGGAAACCCTTCTATCCCTCGTTGTTCCAGATACCTCAAGGCTCTGATATACCTCGATACAGAGATGCAATTAATATTTTTATCAGCATTACAAGCGTATCTATGTTCACCAAATACTGATAAATTCACTTTTCTAAAAAAATGTTTTTAAAGATTATTTTCCACTCTCCATGATCCTATGAGGGAAAAACTTTTTTTCAAATTTAATCGTTAATTCGAAAATCCTGAGTTTTGAGTCAAACGGTTCACCGGATTTATCCAACATTCGCAACAGTTGCATTTTTCGTCGGACCTTACGGGCTCAGAGTGACCCGGAGACGGACGTTGCACGTTTTTTTTTTTTTTTTATTTTTTTATTTTTTATTATAAAAGAAAAACTGTTCTCTTTGACGGAATATCAAAACTATAGCTCTCGAGCTCACGCATAACCCGATGAAGATTTGCCTCAAAGACGGATGGGAATTATCAATTCGGTTCATTGATTAACTGAATTTATTTTGATGACCTAATTAATTTAGTTGATAAATTAATTGATAACTAAATTATTATTATTAATTTAGTTAATTTATTAACTAAAGTAAGTTAAATCATTAACTAAATTAATTAGTTATTATTAACTTAGTAAATTAGTTAATATTAATTTAGTTAGTTAAATTAGTGATAATTTATCAACTAAATGAATATTATTTTGAACGTTAACCCTTGAACACATGCTCGGATGACAGAATGGAGATTCGAATTTGCACATTTGCAATTAAACACACAGCTATGTAAATGTGTAAATGTTTATACCAAATGTTTGCATTTGGTAAATAATTTCTTAAACGATTGTTCAGATGTATCAAGTTGAAGTCAAAATTAATCGATTGCGATGCAATATCTGACCAGGACTAAAATTTCATGATTTTCAAGGATTTTCAGATCAAAGAAATATGAATAATTTTTTCATGACATTATAGATGAGTCGTCGAGTATGAAAATACGAAAATTTTCAGAATTTTAATATTTTCACATTTTGCTCTTTGAAAAAATGTGTATGTCGTAAGCTAACAATAAATATACGAATATTAAGAAATTTTTCGAAAAGAAAACACAGTTCGTGACACAATGAGATTTAGAATAGTGAAAAGTTGAATTTCGTTTTGTTTGTATTCTCTTGAATTTTTTTTTTTCCCCTTTTTTCATAGTTGGGTATTTCTAGTCGACATAAATCGATTTGTCTCGTCGAACTATTGATATAAATAGGAAATTACGAAGTCCTCAGAAAAAAAAAACAATCAGAGAAAGAAACAAACCTATTTTGGATTTTGAACGAATTGAAATTTTTTTTTAAATTTGCTTACAAAATTATGAAAACACAAAAATAATCATTCAAGGTTTTTCATGACTTCTCAGATCGTTAGACACTCTCATTATATTATAATAATTGAATAAATTGTCTGTATCTTTTGTAATTATGAAAATTCTTGCAAATTTTTTATTTGACACATAACGGAATAAAGTAGCAACGATAAAAGAATTTACTTTTCGTTGATAAAAATTCTTCGGAAAAAACATTTCAGCCAGTTCACAGATTTTTTTTGTTTTTTTTTTTTGTTTTGATAGATTCAACGAAATGTTTTTGTCTATTGAGCATTTTGAGAGCCGGAGACCTCGGATTACTCTGCAACGACCCGTCAATCTCTGCATCCGAAATTTCATGAGACGTCAAAAAAGTGAGTTGGAGAATTAATTTTATCTTCGAGAACAAATGGATTTGTGCAAAATGAAAAAAAAAAAAAAAACACATTGAAAAAATGATTCAGTTCGAAAAAATGAAATTTATTGATTTTTCCGCTCGACAACAAGGATTAAATAAAGGAATGTAGACGAAAGACAAACAAATTGTACAAATGTAGTTTTTTTTTTTTTTCAGTGTCCCACATCGGTCGTACGATGGCTTCCCTCGAAGGGGTTTCAACATCGTCGACATTGTGCAAATACTATAGATGAAAATGTTTTTTTTATTTTTTTATTTTTTCTTTTATCGTTTACGTACTGGAAGATTGTTGAAGGTTTCCAGATATTGGGACTGGGCTAAGGTCGCCCTGGAAAATACGGCTTTTGAACATCCTGTCGATGCTTCGATTATCCGTATATCTGTACATTATCCTCGCGGTAATCCGCGATTTTCAGTGCCACGATATTAAAATGCGTTCAGAAAAAAAAAAACGCATAAACGAGTGTTTTTATCTCATTTTTTGTGATTAAAAAGTCGAAGAATGATGATTGGCACAAAGATTTTTCGAAAATGGCACCAGGATATTCGAAATAAACCGGTTATAAATAAAAATTTTATTTCTCGTTTAAAGTTTCAATTCAACGGATTTTCGAAGCAGGATTATTCTCAGAAAATTAAAAATAAAATAAAAAATAAAAAAAAAAAAAAACTATTTGTCTCTGGCACGAGCTTTTTTTGTCACTTCTATTCTTAGAGTTTCGAGATCTCGCGAAGCACTTGTACTTCACGACATTTTGCAGTCTTCGATCTCACGTTGGAAAGAACTCGTGTGTTTTGGTTTCAAGGCTCTCCAAGAAATAAAATGGCCACTCCGACATTCTACTATGATTTGCGACTCGATTCCTTCATTTTTTTTCTTCTTTTTACGCTCTCTCTCTCTCTCTTTTATATTCTGCAACTCAAAATTTCTCACTATCAGCACCAGTCGATATCGTTAAAATTCTTCGAGTCGAGTCTCGTCGACGCCCTGTCACGGTTAATCATGAATTCGAAAGATTTTTTTGTTCTTCTCATCGAGAACGTTGAACGGAAATAAGATTTTGACGAAGACCGTGAAATTCTGTCGTCGAAAATCTCGAGCTTGGAATCATGCTCGTTCTCGTCTTTATCTGATCCAGAACTCTTGAATTTCAGCGTATCGTTGCTTTTTTTTTCACCCCTCGTTGAACAAAAATTCTTGTCCAAACGATAATAAAATATTTCACGCATTTCGTTATTCTTTTTTCTTTTAACTGTCAAATTGCATTTCTCACTGATCTTCATAAACTACGAAAAAATATTCTGCTTTGAATTTCCTTGACGAAATAAATTCGTTGCGCTTTTGACACGTCCTCGTGTTCGATCTTTGCTCGTTTCTCGACACATATTTTATACACTGTCTCTCTCCGTCACATTATCGAGTCTCCAAATAATGATTTTACGTTCCTTTTTATTCCACACGACTCGAGACGTCAGACGAAACTCATCATTTTTTTCTATTAAGCAATAAAATTTCATGAACTTCGATGTTTTTTTTAAGAATTTTATATAATTTCGTTTCGATATAATCCGCTTCGACGTTATTCCAGGAAGATTCTGCAGCTGTGAATTCTCATTTTCAAGCACAATTTAACGATTTTTCAGACTTCGGTTCTTCGAGCATCGGAATAAAAACATTTTCGAAATAGTTTTCTCAAAACATTCGAAACCCGAGACTCGATTAGGCCTGAAAGCCGTTACTTAATGTTACACAAAAACATCGCGTTGATTCGTCAATTTCCGGAATCCCAAAAATCTCCTGTTTGGACGTTTTATTTCCGGCGTTGCAGCAGTCAAAACTGTGTCGTGAGCGTATTCAGTGAGAATCTTGGCCGTGACGGGAGCTCGAGACTCGTGAAATAAATGAAAACGAGCAATTCTCTTGATTTCCGGTAGACATTGAACGGGCAAAAGCTTATCGCGAGTTGTACCGACGAAACGAACGAACTAGGAGAGAATTCGAATTGATTTTAATTGCGAATTGTTCGCTCGAGGAAAACGAAGAAGATTCGCGACCGTAACGCGACCTGCCACAATGCAAACTGCATTTTCGTACTTATTTCTCTCTCTCTCTCTCTATCTCTCCTCGAGTCTCACCAACTTAGCCTCTCTCGATGCGCCCTACACTCGGTCTTTTTCACACACACATACACATATATGTCGAGAAACGTACATACATAAATCTATGTCTATAGATATCGAATGTATAGCGTGATTTAGCGGTTGCGGCTGCAGTAGCGCCGCGGACGACGTCTGAGCTGCGTCGACGCGTCTGATGCGCCTCGGTACGGCGCCTTGGCCAACTAAATTCCCGTACGAGCAGAAGAAAATTGTAAAGCACTTGATGACAGTTTCGACGATAGTTGCTGTTATGACAGCCATTCAAGCCACTGTCGTTATTGCACTATTATCTTTTAGTAGCACGTAAAGTTAACGAGTCAACGGTCGCATTGAGCCTCGTTTGTTGTCAGAAATCTGTGTTCCAAGATTACATTTGGGATAGAATAAATTGTCATTTTTCCGTAATTTATTCATAAAGTACTTCGATGACGTTTTTTTTTTCCCAAAATATGCTTTTTGAATCGCCGATGAATTTTTTAAAGTCGAACTGTCATTTTTCTTTTTGACATCGGTAGAAGGAGTTTTGGTATACAACTACTCAAAATATACTGATGCAGAAAAAAAGTACGTTTAATTTTAAAATTTCTGATTGCAAAAATTCGGATTCAAGAATTTGTACGTATTTTTGAAGGGTTTTTAAACACGTCACAAAAAAAAAAAAAACAGAAAAACTTTAGATTTTGTGACGAAATTTCTCTCCAGTTTCCTATTCATCAAATAAAACACTCGAAATCGTACACGTGAGAAAATCTCTTACCACGACTGTAACGAATTGGGTTACGAAACTGATATTCCAATGTGTATACTTAATTAAAACAAAAAAAACTTATTTGAATGTTTAATTTTTGGGTTTAGAATAGGATAAAATAAATAAAAAAAACACCGAGGCACGAATTATTACGATTCGAAGCCTAACATCTCACACAATAAACAGTGTTCACGTCAAATCGTTCGAATGCGCGACAAATTTGATAATTTTTTTTTTTTTTTTTTCGACAAAGTGAAAAATTTATATGCAAAGTTTCGGTACGATGGGAAAGTTTCTTTCAGTCTATACAGGCCTCTCTTAAAACATATGATTTCGTAAACGTATGCAGCATCCGGTGATATCTTGTCACGACTATCGCTTAACAAAGAAGTTAGAAACGGGATCGATCGAGAAATCGCGCAGTCCAAGAATCCGACTCGGACCGGATTGTCTCTGACGCATAAGTAGCGATGTCCGCTCAATGGTCAGACAGATTAACTTCTCTCTTTCGGCTCGATCTCCCTCAGCATTTGATCGATGAATCTTAATACCGGCAAATTCATTTGCGAATAATATAAGAATCATAAAATAAATTTACTTGACGAACATCGATCGTTATCTCAGTCGTTACGAGACAATAAACTGTGATGAATCGAGAAATTTTCGGTTGCGAATGTACGAACGTTTCGTTAATTCTCACAATAACGTGAAGTAAACCAGTTCGAATATTTAAAATTCGACCGTTTTTTCGTTTACTTTTTCAGGAATAGAGAAGAGAAAAAAAAAACAGAATGATAAATAAACAAAAAATCACCTTCGGGTCGCCAGTACTGAATAGTTTCCATGGTATCGCCCCATCCGTTCGTAAACGCGTCCTTGTGACGAAAACACGAGGCGACCTCTAGCGGATCGACCATAACTTAGGGCGCCAGCGCGAAACGGTGAAACCGCGCACAAAATTTGGAATGAGAGAGAGAAAGAGAGAGAGAAAAAGAACAGTGTCCACACAACCGAACGTTTGGACACGAATTTCGGGGAAAAGCAGAGAGTTTGGGTAGAATTTCTTGGAAGTGATGAGGCGTTCGAAGAAACAAAAAATCACAACAACCGCACGAAAACAAACGAAGTCTCGAGCGAGACGAACTGACCGGTGACAGTTGCGATGAGAGTTCGAAATTTCGCGGAAAACAGTTATCGAACAATAAACTCGTGCGATCGAAGATGAGAGAGTGAAAGAGAAGCAATGTCAGCGATCGAATAGACTCGGTCACATGCACAGTCACCGCGCGCGATGACACATCGCGTTTGCGTTCAAACTGAAGACGAACGAGAGACGCACGACGGGAGAGGTTATAAACGCGGAACAGAAAGAGTATCTCGTATTATATTCTGCACACGGTGACTCTTCGCTTCTCCGTTACGATTCTTCGGCATCGTAGAGTGCGTTGCTTTTCTCGTAACACTGCCGGGCAATAGAGAGTGAGAAAATGAGAGAGAGAGAGAGACGCGAGCGAGCAGCAAAGTGAGAAAGAGCATAAGGGGCGTTTGACGTACATACGTGGATTGGCGCTGCGGTTATGTCGTCAAACGCGAAATCGTACCGATGACGTGCCGGTCATTCATGGAGCTCGTCGTCACGCCATTGGAATGCGTGACTTACGAAAAGAAAGAAAAAGAAAGAGTAAAAAACGCTCGATCCTTCTGACACGATCCCCGCCATTTTTCCCCTCTACTTTCCTCTTTTTTTCCAAGGATAGTGGCGCGAGCATCGCGCCGTTTCTTGGAAAAATTTATGTGGCCAGGAATTGGAAAAAAAATCCGAGAAATTGAAGTGTTTTCAGAGAATTACAACCGACCCGAAATTTAATTCGAAGAAAATGGTTAAAACATCGGGAAAAAAAAACAAATAACAAAAGATTGACATAGATAAACAAATGAGTTTTCAAGTTTATCGATTCATCTGCATTAAAGGCCTGTAAACATAGATAAGTAGAAAAGGTATTTTTCACACACAGTAACGAAAGTTTGCGGACCCTCCGCGCCACGTGATATCGCCGGCTCGACCACGTGACTTCCCTCCCACTTTGACCACCGCTCGGCGCGACGAGCGTGTGACGTCACAGACAGCTGACTATCGAAGCGCGGCCGAACTGCCGCCGTTACACTAGTCCCGCGCCCTAACCACCCACACTCGCTCCCCGGAAATATCAGAGAAGCCGCACGAGAGAGTTTCGCCCTTGATGCCCGAAAAGTAAAACTCTGCCGATATAATCGTTCCGTAGATACTTTTTTCCCAAAAAAAGGTATCCCGCAACACGGACACGAACATTCTTCAGCGCATGTTTCCACATTCTTTATACACGAGCAATCACACCTCGAAACTTATGACTTTGACACACAAATCACACACGTCGAATAACAGAGGAACAGAGTCATAAAACTTTTTGTACATTGAATATTAAGGAGACTCATCCGATGATCGAATTAACAAACAGATATTGATGGAAAAAAAACTGAACTCAATATCAACAAAATCACCTGTCAAATTTTCAAGCCCTTAGGATACTTTGTTCAAGAAAAAATAATAAAGCTGTAAATATGAAATTCGCAAGCATTGACAAACAGTTTCGAACGAAACTTTTATAAATGGTGAAAAAAAATATCCAAAAAACTTTTTTACGACTTCGTAAAATTAATTTGATACTTATGAGGTTCGGAATAAATTCGGAAGAAGGAGGTTAGACACACTAAACATACTGAGCCGACTACGCTAGTCGTGACAGTTTTTTGTTTAGACTTGCTCGGTATCAGATGAACTTCCTTAAATATTTTGCAAATATTTTGCATTTCAGAAAAATTTCCTGACGATTCCTTGTCTCCTGCTCTCGAGAACACGAACGATTGTACTTGACAATATTTCACATGAGATTTTCCCAAAAAAGGGTTTTTCATCAAGGAAATTCTCTAAAAAAATCATCAAAATAAGCGCAATAGAATATTCAAGAATACTATCGTTGAGGATTCGTCGAAAATTCAAAAAATTATAATCGATTTACCAATTGATTCTTGATTATCCTCGAACCACATTTTTATCTGTGATAAATCGAAAGAATTAATTTTTTTCTCCGAACCTTTTTCGTCTTTTTAGTCTCATTTTGGAAATTGGGAGGTTTTGATAAATTCCCTGCAAAATCTATTTTGAACCGAGGAAAACCTCGCGCTTGACTTTTTGACTTGGTAACAAAAAATTATGTTCAACGTCCGAAATACTTTTTTTTTTTTTCTCCTGACAATTTCCGAACGCTGCACCCTGCCTACTGACAGCGACGCCTGGTGAGCGCACAAGAAAAAAAAAGTTTTTCTAAGTCTGCACAGGTTCTCGGCTACTGAAATTCGATGTTGTTTCAAGACCTGTGCAAAGACCACGGTTTGGCGCAAGCCCGTGGTTCTACCGACGAATAAGATCGCAGCGGGATGCGAGCGCGCGAAAATTTAACTGGACACTGATTTGCGAAATGAGCCAATAAAGAAAAAAATTTATAAAAACAATGTCAAATGAATACGTGTACTAAAAAAATGCAGAGAATTTTTTCACTAAAAAATGTAAAACGTCAAAAATTTATAAAAACACAGGAAAAATTAGAACGATCTTACAATTCACCGCATGAAAATCTAAATATGTTCAGTTTACTCTCGTTAATTCATTTGTGACAACATCGATCATTGGAAATTTCTCAGACAGTTTTTTTTTTTGGTTGATTAAAAAAAACTGAATAAACAAAATCAACGATTCAAGGATAAATTTGACGTTGTTCATAAAAACACGTGACAATATTTTTAACTCACCGGAATCGAAATCAGCTCCACCAGCATCCATTCCGCCAGGATTTCCATACTCTGTAAAAAATGACAATAATAAAAATCGATGAAAAACAAAAGAATTATATAATTAAATAAAATTGAAAACAAAAAAAAAAAAAAAAAAAACATGAAACTAATTGCGAAGGTGATTGAACGATCACGTTCGGCTGTAGTATAAAGATTACGCTAATCTGGTAAACGTTACACAACTTTCGTCATTTTTGAGAGCTGTGTTCGCGGAGGGAAGGGAGAAATAAAACGTATGGTACTCTTGACAGTCCCGGACGTTATGTTTCGATGAATATAAAACGAGATCAAGGGTTTTTTGAGCCCTCTGTTTCTTTCTAGTTCGGAATGAAGGAAAGAATGAAGAGAAGTAAAGGGGGAGGGGGGGTTATTCGCGAAAAAACGAGTTTGCATGGTACATCTGGCGGATGCATAATCACGTGAGACGGATGAACCTCTCACGAATATTTCGTTCGTTTGTCTGGCTCTCTTTTTCATTTATTTGTCTCTCTCCTCTCAATCAATGAATTCATCCCTTTTCGTTTACTTATTCTTTCATTGCCGCTAGAACGATTTCTATTTGTTTTCTTTTAATTTCTATTTCTCTTTGCCAGTTTTCATACTTTTTGCAATCTCTTCGTCATTTTTTATTCTTCAGCTACTTTTATTTCTTTCCTTTTCGAACGTTTCTTTTTTTTTTTTTCAATCTTTATCCCAGATCTGGTTCTATCTTCTCCTCTTTTACTCTCTGTTTTCTCTCTTTCGTGTGTAAACTCCAAGATGGTTGAGAGCAGTCCGCACGCGTACCGCGTGCACTCCAGCCGGTCGAAGCGGTTACGGCGACGGGACGGCGAACAAGAAAAAGAGAAAGAGGAAAAGAAGAAGAGAAAGACACAAGAGAGAGAGAGAGAGAGAGAGAGAGAGAGAGAAATGAAGAATAAGACCGGCATAAGCGCTGTTACGTCATTCGAGGACTCTCCCCTGGCGACGGGATAAGGAAACCTTTTCGCGAATCTGTCTTCCCTCTCTTTCTCCCTCTTTCGTTTTTAAATCTTCCATCTTTCTCGATATCTCGAGGTCGAAAGATTCGCGCGCGCATGTCATCGACTACCAGCCGATTCAACCTTGGCGCGTCGATCAGCCGAAAAACGTGGAGGCATAATATTCTATGAGAAACAGACGTTTGCCTATTATCCCCTTGGCCAATGATTTTTTCGCGAAAGAAAAAACAAACAGGAATAAACGTAACGAAAAACATGCATAAGTTAGGTAAATGACGATCTTTGGAAATTATGTTAATAGAAAAAAAAAAAAAAAAAACTCGAAGACAAACTGACTCGATGGAAAAAAAAAAGAATTAAAAAATCAGCAGTTCACACAGCAACGTCGAAAGTTGCGATTATTCGACACGGGCGGCGCGAGGATCCGCGAGAATGGAGGGGCGAGAGAGAGGAGAGGAAGGGATTACCGCGCACGCGGGAGTCAGCGATGGAAGAGCAGGGGGAAAAAAGGGGATCGCGCTGTCTCTCTTTCGCTCGGGCGCGCACACGCGTACCGAGTGCGATATGCCGTCGGCCATCTTGGATCCTGGGGGGTCGTTGAAAAATAGGAATTATGATCGTATCTCTATGAAATTTACATGGAGGTTACCTCGAAATCTAATGTTTCCTACATTTTTTTACACTTTTCGGTGGCCCTGGGGCGTTTGCCGATAACGGCACTGCGGGGAAGATCTGAAAAATACATTGTAGGGGCGTGTTGGGATACCGGAGCCCAGACATTTTCCTACGAAACCCGCGAAGTTGTGCAATGACGATATAGCCAGAAAAAAAGAAACTGATAAATTCAATCCCGTCAAAATTCACGAATAGCTCGAAACTTTTCTCTTGATTTTATTCACAGAAAAAAAAAACATTCATATGGAAATAAAAACAAAAAGATGGAGTTATCAGCGTAGAAAATAGCTTTGAGAGGCAGAGAGAAAAAAAAAACTCGACTCTTACTTTGTGGCTGATCGTCCAGGCTCTCTCGGTCGGACATAGTTCCAAACTCCGTTTTGGTTTTGTTTTCTCTATCTCGTTTTATTTGGTATTTTTAAATTGATTTTAAAATTAGTTTTTCTTTGCTATTATTTTATTTCTTTTTTTTCTTCTTTCTTTTTATCTATTTTAATTTTTTATATTATTATATTCCTCTTTCGGATTTTCGGAATCCCGTCTCCCCGTCTCTCTCTCTCTCTCTTTTTTTCTTTCTCTCTCTCTCGTATTCACTTCGTGTTATATTCCGTGTGTCGCGGTCTCGCGTCCCTCGTTGTCACGACGGAGCCAAGCGCGGAGGGCCCCCGTATTAAAATTCACCACCAAAGAGCCCCGGCACTGCCTCTTCCTCGCGACGAGAGAGAGCTAACGACACCGAGCGCAACCAACCAAACACCACTGCTCTAAAACTCTCTCACTCCCTATATCTTGCCTCTCTCTCTATCTTCAATCTATGGCTATCTTTCTTGCGCTCACGGTCCCAAAAATAATTCTTTTTTTCCCGTTCACTTCACTCCGTACGGGTCCGAACATCCGCCGTGCACTTCGTCCTCGTCCTTGTCCTTGTCTTCGTCTTAGTCCTCGTCCTCGTCCTCGTCGTCGTCGTTGTCTTCGTCGTCCCCGTCTTTACCGCCGCCGCTGCCGCCGCACGACCTCAACAAAACCGTCGTCGTCGTCGTCGTCGTCTCCGCCGCTAATCCTGAACCCTTTTCTCACTCACTCTCTCTCTCTCTCTTTCTCTCTCCTCGTCACTAACACGCACTTTTTCTCTTACTCCACTTTGCCAACAGCAGCAGCAGCAGCAGCAGCACAACTCCACGCTCACTCTCTTTTCCGTCTCTACTCGCGGCTTATATTTCGCGGACTCCACAGAGCTTTGCTCGCTCAACTCGCGCGAGCACACAAATTCCCCTCGCGGGCTGGAAACGTTTATATATATGTATACATATATATGCAGTACGAGCTGTATACATGTATATCTACATGCCCCTCGTATTACATTGCATGTATGTATGCATATATATATGGCACAAGGCTAGCCTCGTCTAGCTAGGCTAGCGTTCTGTCTCCTTCTATTGTTCCCCCACCACTTTTTCCATACGCACACGCACGCAGTATCACCAACCACGAATATCTAGCAACTTTTTTCACTTGAAATTTCTTCGCTCGCTGGCCTCTCGCCTAGCACTTGTTTTTGTTTTTTTACTTTTCTACTTCGGAGCCGAAAAACCCTAGTTCCTTAGATCGCCGCCGCGTGCACACATAGATATATATTTATAAACATACATATGCCTGTATATATATACGAACATGCACGAGCCACGCGCGCACTCACACGACGTGATCGCGTACTCCGTCGAGGTAACCACTGTATCTATCTCGCTTGTTTAGTCCCCCCTCTTGGCCTTTGCCAGTTTTCCTCGCCTTTTCTTTCTGACGGATGGAAATAAATGTGAAGAGGTTATATTTTTTTTATTAGAATTTGCCCGCGAGTTCAGCTTGGAGTTCGTATTTTTCGCGTGTATATATTATCGAATCATTTTGCATTAAAGTCGTATTTATTTTTCTTCCAGTGTTTTTGAATTATAAGCTTTTTTTTCTTGAAACATCCACAAATCCTGACTTTTTATCCTCTTTCCATCATGCACGCGCGTGAGTTTCCCCTCCCCGTAGTTCGTCCGCCCGACACCAGCCGTATCTCCTTTACGCACGTAGGTACACTACGGTTTTCGATTTTTCCGTCTGGTGGCGCTATCTCCTAGTCCATCTCTGCGCCTAGAGCGCCAATTTCTTGATAATTTTCGATGTTATTACTGCCCTCGACTTTCCCATCTATCACGTTCTCATTTATTAACTTCCCCACCCTTTCGCTCAATATGTACTCGAAATATTTATTTTTTCGCTCGATTTGTATTCCATCTCTTTTCTACGCAATGTTCGTCTTGTGACAGCAGTGTTGTTGAAGTAGGGATAGAGGTTGAAGGAGCAATTGACACAAGGGATCGAGTTGGGTTGCGTCAGGCTTCATAAATGAGAGAATCGACTGAACGTATTACGTTTTATCATGTTCTTTTCCTCGATCGACGTTTTTTTTTTTTTTTTTTTATTATATCTGTCCGGTTTTGTGGAAGTGAAAATTTTGTGGACGGTGGCGCCATTACGCGGAACTTTATCACACGAATATCATGTGTATACTCATACGGGATACTGTACGTTACTTTGGTGGGAAGTTCGAATCATGCGAGAATAATTCTGCTTCCTTCTTACGAAGCAGAATACGAGCATACACGAAGTTTCATAAAAACAAAAGCGCAAAGAAACGATATCAAATCGAACCTATGTTTATTCTTATTCTTTAAGCAATTACACGACAGAATTGAAGTACATTTACTCTTACACATTTACTCTTACACCAATACAACTAACAGTATAATTGTACAGTAACGTGACTCGAGTTGGATGTATCGGTGTGTGTGTTTCATTATTTTGTTTTCTTCGTCTTCTTCGTTATTCGATTTTCCTTATTCGTTATTATTTTTATTACGTATTTTTTTTTTTTTTTTTCGTGATAACATATTTTTTTTCTGTCTTTTGCCATTTCGAATGGTTAAAAGTTTGATTAACAAGTATAACAACGCGTGTGTGTAAATGTGTGATGGTGAATACGATGTTTGGTATAATGTTTTTCAATTATACGGTAGGAACATAAATGATCGTTATCAGTTGAAATAAAAGAAAAAATGTATATAGATATATATTCATATATACTTAGAATAAATAAAATATGATTATTAATATTATTATTTATTAGTATATGTGATTATACATGTATATACATAACAATTATAATACGCATAACCTTAAATGAAAATGTTCGACCTCGTTCTTCGGACTTAGCATTCCGAAATGAAGAAAAAAAAAAAAAAAAAATATCATTAAATTCGAATGAACAAAAAAAACGTGAAATAATAAGATATTTAAAAGTCCCCCGCCAGTGTATTTTATGTCTTTTCCGCTCAATGTTCAAATGTATACATCATATCCTTCTTCCTGTGGTCGCAATGTGTTAGTATTCTTCTTTGCCTCCATTTTCTCTTTCGATCACTTTCTTTCTCTTTCTCTCCTTCACACTTTTTTTTTTTTTTCACTTTCATGTGACAAACGAGACAAGGAGAGATCATCGCCGCTTGGAAAGGATTACGAAAATGGCCGCCACAGAATAAGGCACACACATTAATGCAAAGCGCATTTAGTAATAGCGATATATAGTACATAATAATATTTTTTTTTAAACATAGTGGTTTCTTTTCCTTTCCTCACTTCATTCTTTTTTCGATTCATCTGTTTCATTCCTTAACATTTGCTGCAAATCATTACGTGTTTGTTTGTTTTTTTTTTTTTTTTTTTATCTTTAACGTATTTTTTTTTGTTTGTTTTCGATTGAACACATGAGAAATTTCCGTTAGCTCGTAAGATCTCTTCATCCTACAATAGTGGCGGTGGTACATTCTGGTTTGTGTGTTTTGCATTGTTTTTTTTTTTTTTTTTTTTTTTTTGTAATATTTTCATCATGATACAATCGTCTTTCTCCGAATTATTCGAGCCTTTGAGATTTTTTTTTTACCAAGCTTCGCTACCCATACCTAATTGGCTGTATTTTCGTGTTTTTTTTTTTGTCATAACGATATTCATTTCGTTTATAATTCATGTGCACCGGGCGTTCGGCTGATCGCGGCTGTTTATTTACATATATATTTTTTGTTTTGTTCAATTTTTATTTGTATTTTTTATTTACTTTTGAATGAGGTATTTATAGCGTGGATATGGGATATACAACTTCGTGGTAACGTGATGTGCCATCTTTTATTTCTTTTCATTTCTCGTGTCTCATTCAACCTGAGGTGATTCCTATCATATTTTTGTTCTGTTTCATTTTTTTTTTTTTTTTTTTTTTTTCCCCAAGATTCTCAGCAACGAACTACAGAAATGAATGATTACTTGTGTGTTGTTGTTTTTTTTTTGTGAGCATACACGAAAATCGTAACGCTACAATAGCCTACAGAAAAACTTATTAGTTTCGTTCTTTTTAATTGTCGTAACTTTTTATGGATCTTTTTTTTTTTATTCATTGATTTCTTGTTCTACATTAATACGAAGAAATTCATACGTTTCCCTTCCATTTTCAGTTTGTTGAAACAACAAAGCCCTTAGGGTTTCATCAACGCTATACGCGATCGAGCAACGGTTTATTGTTCTTTTTCGAAAATCCTTATTTTTCTTCACTTCTCAAAACTACTTGGCCCTGCTCGCCAGACTGCAAATAATCGCCGGTTAGTTTATCAGTTTTTCTCATTGTTTTTTTTTTTGTTTTGTTTCGTGTCAAGAAAAATGGATTTATTTTATCGACGCCAATCTCGTTCGAACGGTCATAAGAATTCTTCTTTTTGTCAACCAAATAATATTAAAAAAAAAAAAAAAAAAAAAAACGCGAAATTATGAGTACTTAACTCGAATTTATTTGACGCAAACAAATAAAAATGGTAAAACAATTCGAACGTTTCATCAATCTCGATAAATCGATTTTTCGTCTTGCTAAGTTCGTTTTATTTTTTCCTCTCAAATCTTTGCAGCAGGTTCGTTTCAAAAACTACATTATTTGCAACTCGGTTTACGTCGGTATCTACGTTCAACTTGATATTTCATTAAATTCTGAAGACCGTGTACTTCATCATGCATCTAATTGAGTTTTTTTTTTTTTTTTTCTTTCTTTTTACTTATTTATTTATTCGCATTTAATTGTACATAATTATAACTCGTGTACGCTCTATTAACTTAATTTCAACGACTTCAATCTCGTGCACCGTTTATTCATTCGTAGGAGCTTTTTTTTTACGTTCGTTAAATCATCAACGTCTGTTTTGCCTGAACTTTTGGTTATTTTTTCAAATTATCATCATTATTATTATTATTTGTTCAAACAATGCCGCTGCAATACGTAAAATACATTCTACATTACAAATATATCGATATATCTCGATACATTTTCGATATATGTCGATATATATATATTTTCATATAAATCTATATGTCAGCGCGCGCACTCTAACAATATATTCTCAACCGGAAGTGCATACTCTTTAATATTTCCTGAGCAAAGGCCAATTACTAACACACGATGCGCCGTAAAACGATAATGTTGAAAACGATTATTATCTTCGTGTTTCAATTAAGACGTTCGACTCGAAAGCGTTTTTCTTAACTTTTTAGCCACCTCCCTCACCTTTGTTTTTTTTTTTTTTTTCGTTTTTTTTTTCTTCTATTTTTCTCTTTTTTTTCTCAACGATCTTTTTTCTTAAACGGTTCAAGTAAAGGGCACATAAAAAATATGTCTCATTCACGTTTCAACCCAGCCATTAGCGACCATCGTAATAATCATAACGTTTTATCGTCCCTGAATTTTTGTCTCACGATTTCTTGATTCTTTTTTTTTTTTCTCTCCTTTTATTCAATTCTCGATCCGCACTCGATCTTTCAACTTTGTCTACGCAACTTTGATAATAATGATAATTATAACAGTAATTATAATGATAATGGTAATAATAGCAATAATAAGAATAATATTAATCATAATAATAATTGTAATAAGAAACATCACAATAACAACGTGATAATCTCGACGTTTGTCTCTTCACTTTGGCTCTTGACGGTTTTTCGAAAACGTCATAGTTTTTTCATTTTTCGTTCCTTTTTCTCCTTTTTTTTTTTTGGTTTTTTTTTTTTTCTTCACCTCCGATGCAATTCGTCTTTGAAGGCTATTTACAACGATGAGTAGCAATGTGTTTGTGTATATATGTATATTTATATATATGATTTTTGTGTAAAAGCTCGAGATACACATTTTGACTCTTTCGAGAGCAACAACGATATTTTTTCATGTTTTTGATACGATTTAACCGAGATGCTCGGTAAAAACGAACTTTCGTCGTGCTTCGATAGTTCTTTTAAAATCTTCTCAACTATCTTCTGTTTTCAGCAGAATTTTTCGTTCGTTTTAACATGAGTTTTTTTTTTTTTTGATAATGAGAACACCTGATTCGCCGATATTTACTTTTTAGATGCTGAGCGTATTCGTGATTGTTGTATCTGCGTGTTGTGAGTAAATTTGAATGTTTTGTATTATTATTCGAATTCTCGACACGTTGCTTTTCGAAAGGGGACGGCCTTGGGGATTGTTTTTTTGTACACCCATCGTGACGAAAAAAATAAAATAAAATTTTGCTGAATTTTTCGTTTTTGTATTTTTGTCCTGTTATATTTCTCTCTTCAGTTTTTATTATTGACCTCGTGATAATGCATTCTACCGTCATATTACGAGTATGGCAATAAATGAAATAATGGTACGATGGAGGAGGACAATCCGTTAATGAATACAATAATATTTTCTTTAATTTTTTGTTTGTTTTGTTTTTAGTTCGAACTTTTTGTACCGCTATTTCTACTTTTGTTCGGAGCAATATTTGTTCTTATTGTATATTGCAACAGGCAGCTTTGCACGGTACAGCACCTTCCCTCTCAGGATCCTGTCCGTAGAGACGACGGATACGAAATTTCGTGTCAAAGCCGAGGTAACGTGGCAGTTGTTGTTGTTGTTGTTTTTCCGTACTGCCGTAACAGCTTTCGTAAGCTTCGAGGGCTTCTTCGATCGGTAAGCCCGATTTTTCAAGCATCGACTCGACGATTTTACTCATTTTATCGCCAATAACGGGTACCTCGTCGCTGGAAATACTGCTGAACATACGATCGTTGTTATCGAGAATAGAATTTTTCTTGAGATCGTTATCGTTACAATTATTGGTTAAACAGAGATCATCGATGCTCGCTGTCATTGCCTCGAGTCGATAATATTTCCTAACGATTTCCATGCCGGTTGAATCCATCGTTGCTTCATTAGTTTTGTTATTTTTACTATTGCTGTTGTTGTTGTTATCATCCTCTGTAGCATCTTCGCCCTCGAAGTATCTACCACGAGTTTGAATTCTCTTGGGCGTTACGATCGGTTCCACCGTTTCGATTTCCCAACACTCGAGCACATCCGGTTCTTCGATACTTCCAAGGGAATTTCGCTTGCTCGCACTTTCCGAAGTGCTCTCCTCGTCGTTCTCGTTTCTTAAACTCTTCTCGCACGTTATTTTACGATATTTAATTGATTCCTCGATCGTTCCACAATCGCTTATACTCGAATCCATGTTTTTCAACAAAATCGGCTGATAATTATCAACCGGAAGTATTTTACCTTCGTTCGAAACAACGATTTCACCCTTCTCAAAAGTTCGAATTCTGATCTCATCGTTCTCGGGTGTTGCTTCATCCTCCCCCGGTATTATTCGTAATTTAATCTCGACGTTTTCTACCGGTACGTCACGACTAGACATCACAGTATTTTTACTCTTTTTATTATTTCTTCTCGTACGTCTCTTTGTTTTTTCTCCCACTTTATGCTTCGTTCCTTCCTCCTCGTTAGATTCCGTTTTCTTTTTCTTATTCGTCGAATCTAAAGTCGTTTTTTTCTTCCCATTCTCCTCATTAAACGCCTCCCCGTTGTCCTTAAACGTCGAATCAGGCGCTATTCCGTTGTTCGAAAATGTCTGATTGGACGGGACACCGGTCTTCGCACTCGTCGTAACCGACGGTATGTTCTTCGTCCGAGAGCTTTTGGCAACCCTCATACCCGCAACGCTATCATTCTCGGTTAATTCGCAAACTTCATGAATCATTTTTTCATTCTCACTCTCGCTACTGCTGCTGTTTTGTGCCAATCGTTGTCTGGCAGCTTCGACGTCAACATCGACGTTTCCTCGTGCATCGGCGGCCTCATTGGACGCTTTGATAAAAGCGTTTTTCAGGGCTTGAACTTTTCTAGCGCCACCGTTGCGTTTCTTTCTTCTTGAAATAGAGGATTTGTTGTTGCTCGTTGTGTCGATATTTTCGTTGCCGTTAAGCATTGTTTTTTCATGATTCTCTTTAGTGTTTTCATCGCTCCTGCTCGTTGTTACTTCAGAAGCGTTAGTGAAATCCGCGAATTTACCGTAGCTAGCCAAACGCGACAACTTTTGGTTGTTCGCGTCGCCGCTATTAGCAGATAGTGCAGGCATGGGGTTGCCTTGCAAGTTTTTTGGCGGCTCGTCGTTTTCAAGCTCGTCGTCCTCCGGTTCGCTCGCCGAATTTCCAACCCCGGTTACAAACATTTCCGGCGAGTTAGCGCGCTGCAGCCACTCGGTAACCGCATCGGTGATCGGGTGTTCCGACGAGGAGAATCTGGTTTGACTCTCGATACCGGAATCGTCGTTGGAAGCGTCGGGATTTCCAGATTTTCTCCAATGACAAGAGTCTTCGTTGGTGGAAAGGCTGTATCTTTGGAGTTCGTTTTCGAGGGCTTCTTCACCGGTTGCAATGGCTTCTCGCTCGATCGCATCGTGATCCAGGCTGCGGTGAGAATTTCTCGTGGCATTGTCCGACTTGGCGAGGCCGTTGTTGGCGATTCTTTCTTCGACTACTTGAATGCAACTCGTTTGAAGCTCATCGAGATCAGGACCGGGTGTAGGCTCTCTCACGAATTTCGGTGTTTTCGAGCTGTATTTACGATTGCGGCTTTGCCCGACGCTCGAGTTCGACGAGAAGGAGGTGTCGCTCGTGCTTCGTATAACCAAAGACTCGTAGCTCTTTGGTAATCTTTGGGAATTCGCGTTAATCGGAGTAGTCGTACGATTTATCGTACCGGGACTCGCCGATCTTGAGCCCCGTTTATCTTTCGTTGTTCGATGATTCTCGTTCGCGGTACAGAACGCCGTCATCTCTAGAGAGTCCGTCGATAAATCGTTCGGCGAGCTTTTCTCACTCGAGATTCGCCCGTCGTCCATACCATTTGGCACCGTCTCTTCGTTATCGTTCAATCTATCCAGTCTCAGACCGTTTCTCGGTAGAGCTTTGTCCTCTTGGGAATTATCGTCCACCTGGGAGCCAAGTTTTTCAACGATTTTCTCAAAATCGATCGACGTCGCGTCCAAACCGATTTCCGTTTCCATCAGAGTTCCCTCGACCACACCGTGTCGAGCTAACGCTCGTTCCGCCATTATGCTGACGTTAGCGAATACCTCCGCCGCAAAATCAACCGGCGCTCCTTCTTTCTCTTCGCTCTTTCTCGATACGAGATTCTCACCGTTCTCCAACATGGCCGACCCCTGTTGCGCCTCAGTCTCGAGCGTCGTACCGTTGTTTTTCGGGTCTCTCCCATCCTCCGTGTTATCCTCGAGCAGCGTCGTCGTTGTTGTTGTCGTCACCGTCGCCGTCGAAGTTACATTCGATTCTGATTTTTCCAACGTCAATGATCTCTCAACAATTTTTTTATCATCCTCTCCGTTCTCCACGCTCGATGACAATTCCGAAAAATTTCTCGTCTCTTCACCATTTTCAGCCACATCGTCCGAGCTCCTTGACTCGTTACCCGTAATCGACGTTCGCAGCTCCGTCACAGGCCGGAATTCCTGACACTCCGGATTCAACACTCGACTCTGACTCGTTCCCACGACGAACTCGCCGTACGATGAATCAATCGAACCATTTCCGGTACCGTCCGCCTCGTCTATGCCTCCCGGCCGAACATCTTCGCCCATATTTTCCTGCAAATCGATATAATATTTTTCCATTTTACTCGTTTATTATTCTCAAGAAAACGCTCCAATTTTACTGTTCATCTTAGCATTCTTTAGTTGATATATTTTCGAATATTTTATCAGACTCTGGCTACATCAAATTCAGTGAAAATTTAGGAATTTTCCATTTTTCCTTCTGTTACGTTGCATACGAATACAAAAATCATCAGAAAAATACTGAATCTCTACAAAGAGGCCAAGAACGACCCATTTTTTTTCGAGTACAAACCTTTGGTTGGATTATTATTTTTTATTTTTTCGTTTTATAGAGTTTTCACCATTGAATCGACACTGAATGCGACTTCATCATACACCGTTCTTTTCGTAATTGTCAAACGAAGATAACGGTATAAAATTGCGTTGATTATCTCAAACGAGGAATATTTTATGCTAAAGACAAGATCGTAATCGTTTTCGAGCCAGTTTTAAAGAGTTTGTTTTCGAAGTAAAGATAGAAGAGGTCTAAGGTTAAAAAAAGAGCGATGATGACGAGGTGAAAAAAGGCGAGACTCACCGGACCAAGAGGTTGTCCCCATTTTCTTCTACTGAAACTTTTCTTCTTCTTCCGTTTGGACCACGCTCCGTTGTTCGCTGGAGCTCCGTTCATAGCGGGATTCCGGATGATCGGTCCACCACTCTGTATCGTGACTCCTTAAATGAAAGAATAAAAAAATCGAAGCTCCGATATTATTCGAAGAAGATGGGCGAATCGTTTTTTCCGTAATGCAAAACACCGAAGAAAAAAACAACAACAACAACGAAAAGAGTAAAAAAATAAATAAATTTGAATGCATGAATAATTAAAATGGAACGAGAATGAAAAAAAATGAACGGAATGTACAGAACGAGCAATGAAAATATAAAATAAAATAGAGAAGGAAGAGAAGCAGAAAATGAAAGATAAGGAAGATGAATGCGGAACAACGGTAAAGAGTCGAGATGTAAAAATAAACAGAAATGTCGAACGAGTTTAAATGAACTGGAAGTTAAAGAGAAAAATAAAAGCGCACAAAAAAAGAGAGGAGAATGGAAAAAGAAGAAAGAGAAGAAGGATCAAATGTGCGAGGTGGATTGAGAGGTGATGAGAAAGAAAAATCAAGTAAAAACAATGAGTTTAAGCAAGGAGGAAGGTCAGTGGAGTCCGTTGGCTGTACTTTAATAGATCGTGAAACGATTCGAAGGATTCGAGTAGCGATATGTAGGGAGTAAACGGCAGCTGTACTTCTCTCAATCTCTCCCTGTCGGATCCAGAATAAATGACGATTTTTTTTTTCTTAGGCCTCGTCGTGTTAAACCTTTTTTTTTCGTCTTATATTATTTTTTGTAAAATCTTTCTTTTATTTTATCCCGGAAATAAAATAATTCCAAGTTTTCAAGCTCGTTGTCGAAGTTAAAGTGCGTAGCAGCGATGAGATGACGGGATCGAACATGCTCGGAGGATTTTCGCTAAGAAAGACAGTGCATGTGTGAGTGCGTTTGTAAGAGAAAGAGAAAGAGAGAGAGAGAGAGACTGAGAGGGAGAGAGAAGATTCGGACAACTGCTCGTTCCTCGCTCAGCTTTATTTTCGACACTTAGCTATTTCAGGGTGCAGCAATTCAACGTTGCTTGCCAACCCCGCACTATTTCTGCCACTTTGAGATTTAGCTCCCCTCCAACTGGTTTCTTCTTCGAGTTAGCCAGACTGAGAGTGTCATCACGAAAATGCTTCGAACAGGCACATACATCGTGTCTTAAATGCCGGTACGTAACGAGAAAGAAAGAGAGAATAATAGAAAACTGAGAGAGCTAGAAAGATGGCTCGTATAAATACGACGATATACTGCGAGTGATATATTTTTGTTAAGTAGTATACACTTTGTATATTTATAATGGCATCGGTAGAAGCAACTGTTGCTAACTATGTTCTCAGCGACGATTTATCACGATCGTTGTATTTTCTCTCGAGTCCATTGACTCGGAAAGAAGAGAGAGAGAGAGGGAGAGATGAGAGGCATAGAAAGAAAAGCCGTTTTTAAACAATCTTCATCGACGATCGTTGCATAAATTTTCTTGTTTTCATTGTCAGAGGAGAGTACGGAAGCTTGCCGAGAATAAAAAAAAATCTTGTATGGATGTATGTATAAAACACTTTGAATACGAGCCTCGAGGAAGATGTTAACGACCACTTTTGCACAAAGGGTGTCCCAAAGGTCTCGTCTCTTTATATTGGGGTTGGATAGATCATGATATTCTGAAAAGAAATATCCTGAGGCTATTCTCTCTACGATTCGCCCTTCGAGAGATATTTTATTAATTAGTGACAATCGAGATTCGATGTGCCGGTAAGAGATGAAGAGCGTGACGTTTGAACGATTGATGCGAGTGGATGGTGTCGAGACCCATTTGCATATTGCACTTTGCTGCGTGTTCCGTCATTTCGTTTTTCTTTATCCGTGAATTCGTGGTGTATCAGCGTGTATGAACATCGATTTTTTTGGAGTGAGAAATATTCTTCAAATAGGAGAAGTTCTTTTAGTCGAATTTATAATTCAACGATATCAAACAGGTTTTAAGTTTTTCGAAAAACAAACTTTCCAATTTGATGGTTGATTTTGAAATGCACTATGTTTTTTTTTTTTTTTTATCCAACTAAATGCGCTGGCAAAAATTGCAATGTAATTCATATCTGCAGAATAATATTTGTCCTCTCGTAAGTTTTGTTCGTCTCGTTTTTTTTTCTTTTCGTATTTGTACTGTATGTGCGTGTGTGTATTTCTTTTTTCTTGTCATTGCTTTTTACCTTGTTCGAGGCAGTGGCACCGTGGCTACAAAACAGCAATGATGCCGATGAACGGGACAGCATTCGTGAATGTGGTTAAAGCCCTTTCCCGCGACACGTCCGCCGATCGACGCTGCTCACGTTTAAAATTGAAAAGAAAGAGAGAAAAAAAGAAACGATAAAGCGAATTCCTCCCGTCTCGATCGTGTGGGTCGGTGTGCGTGCGATTGTTCTTTCTCGTTTTATTTTCTTTGTTTTTTTTTAATTTTTTTTTAATTTTTTTTTTTCATTTGTGTCATCGCTGTTTTCGGATTTAGCATTTGAGGCGTATGCACTAGCGATCATTTTCAAGGGGTTCAAAAAGGATATTTAGCGTCCAGCCGTTTTGGCATTTTTATCGAACTTTTTAATAACCGTTTTTCCGGACGATTTATCTCAACTGTTTTCTCAAATTAAAATCGCCATATACAGGGTGTCCGAAAAATGATATCGGGAAATTCTCAGTGTACATTGATCCCGTAATTTCGAGACGAAAAGTCCTCAGCCGTTTTTATCTCCAACGCTCCGCTAATGAGATTCACGTGATCAGTGAATGCATCAAATTCGATTGGTCGTAATCAATGAATATCTCATCAACGGTGCGTCGGAGAGAAAACTGCTAAGGGACTTTTATATTCGGAATTCCATGATCCAACGATCCCCGCAATTATCCGAGGTGATTTTTCGGACACCCTATACACGTACGTATGCGTTTACCTCGTACGTTTGAGTGACGATAATAATTACGTAATAACCGATTCCGTATACGTTGCACCATCGACGTGCAGGGGAGATTTATGCAACACGGTATGAGACCTCGCGCCCGGAGCGATTCTCGGAGATTGTGAACGAGCGTTGAAGCTCGTAAAGAAAAATGACTGATAAAAAATAATAATTAAAGCATAAAAAACGAGATCGCTTTGAAACGCGGAGCTGGAATTCCATGACGAACGTCACGTGAACGCGTCTTCGTGCGTTCGTCGCTTAAAACCACCGAACCACGTGTCCACGAGTTCTCGTTTCACGATACGCAAGTACTCGTGACTCGCTGCACCTCGATTACACAATATTGGGGAAGGCGAACGCGTATTATCGATCCCGTATTTCTGCTGTGTTTTTTGTTTTTCCAAAAGAACCGTTAGAAACAATTTTTAAAAAAATCTCTCGCAACATTTAGCTGTTCGATGAGGAATCGTTTTCTCAAACTTGCTTCTCCGAGTGGGACCAAGAATGCGTACGAATTATAGTTTTTAAAGACGTCATGCGAAATTCAATCCCGTAAAATACAACTTTGTTAAGTCTTCGTCTCGTATTTTTTTTTTTCACGCCGAAATAACGTAAATGAATTTTTTTTTTAATGTGATCGTATGGTCCGTCATGCTTTTCTGTTTTTAAAAGAGCCTCAATTATCTGAAGGTTCGCTTGAAAAATAATAAGTTGAAATAATAATTTGTAGCAAGCGTTTGTCCAGCGAAATTGTCTAGCAGGCAATCAATTAGTCAGGGGGCAGGGTGTTTATAGGCTCGGGTATTCCAAGGAAAGCTTTGAAGAATTATTTTTTGGAAAATAAATAAATGAAAAAGGGCGCGGGGCAGGAAGAGTCAGAGAAAAAAAAATGTATTGAAATATGCACCGTTCGAATGATTCATAATTCTCGATAATGAGGACAAACTGGTTGAAAATCTTTTTTCTTTTTTGCAACCCGAAAGACTGAATCAGGAGACAAAGAAATTATAGAAAGTTTGAAAAAATAAGCGAATATCGCAATAAATTTTCATTCGATTTCAACGATGCTCATTTCAATATAAAACAGAAAGAATTATACAATGAATTTTGCGCTTAAATTCGTCATACAAATCATCGTAATACACTGGAAGGTGGAAAAACGTGTCAAAGTCGTATCCATGAAATATGATCAATTTGAAAAAAAAAAAAAGCTCAAAACGTCAAAGTCCAAGTGCAATCGTTACAGCTTGCCATGAATTTATTACACAAGATACTTGATCCTGAAATTTTCAAGTCTAAAAAATTTTTAAGTGCAAAAGAATGTTCCAAACTGAGAATTCAATTTCCTGATTGAAATGATTTTTTAAAAATTCGTTTTTCCTGTAATTGACATGAAGTTCAATGATTTTTTTTTCGATTTTCGTTCCCCACTCAATTCCAATGACATTAACGATAATTTGTGAAATATAATTCTTCCAATGGTTGATTAAAAACGATGTCGAACGAACCGTTGACGTTGACCAACGACGGACCAAACATGTAGTGACCGGGGTAAACGTATAACGGGGGTGGCGGTGGTACGAGGGGTGCGTGAGTAACGTGAAGTTGTTGTGCCAATGCGGTTTCGAGATAAGCCTCGGAATTGACCGGTGCTTGAGCAATTTCCTCGGTTTCGTCGGTCAGCGAAGCTTCCGTCGTTCCGTTTTGCGTTTCGGCGCTGTTCCCTGTTTGTTGTTCCTCATCACCGACGCTGTCCGTACAACTCGCGCTCCCGGTACCGTTCTCCTGATAAGCCTCGTCGCTACCGTTCGAATTTTCTGTCTGTCCTGCCAACGGAACTTCGTTCCCGTCCACCAATGCTGGATATTGGCCAATTTGCGCCGTCTGCATTGAAATTCAAAAATTAATACATTAATCAATGAAGAAACTAATGAAAACAAGTCAAAACTAGTTTTGACCAAAAATATTAGCGACATTTGTATCTGAACAAAAAGTTGAATAACTCGATCAAAAAAAGCTCCATTTTCTTTTTTTTTTTGTTTAATTTACGAATTTTTTTCGCCCGGTACGTAATTTTCAAAATACTAGATTATTTTTTGGATATGGTCAATCGATTTTTTTAGCGAGAAAACCTTAAAAAGAAATCTCCAGCTCCGATTGAGTGAAAAAAAAAATTCTATGACTGTTTTTTTCATTTTTTGTGAAAGCTATTGATCCGAAGTATTCAACTTTTTCTCCAAATACGAAGCTTCAATACTTTGAGCTAAGGAAGTATTAAAAGGTAAATAAATTCGCTGATGCACGAACGAATAAGTGAGTCGATCGATGAAACAAAAATTTGAATGTCAAAATGAACAAGTTCGTCCAAAAATATTTCGATCAAAAATCCATTATTAATAAAAAGTTATTCGATATTTTTGAACATTATCGCAACAGCTAAAATCGAAAATCTGAGCAAAGTTATCATCAAAGGTGAGCAAAATAAAATAAATGATAAAACTCTCAGGTGTAAAAGTTCGAACGAACAAATAAATGTCTCGATACAAGATTTCAAACCTCAATTTTTTTATCTCTGGAATAAACCACTCCAATTTTTTGCACATTAAAGATCAACTGATGATTTTAATCCATCAAACGTTCGAATTGAACTATTTTCTCTTACGAAATGAAGCGAAGCAAGGTTTTTGGGTGAAAAAAAGAAGGATAAAAGAGGATTGCATACAGACGCCGTGCAGAAGGAAGTAGAAGTAGTAGAAGTAGAAGTAGAAGAAGATACAGACGAGGTATCGCGCTTAGAGTCGTAGGATCGGCCGTACTTCACCTGATAATCCACGACACCGTACTGTTCATTGACGTATTTTGGAACGAATGCAGGATTGACCCATTTTATTGGACGGAGTGGAACTGGTCCGCATGGAACGGCGGTCAGTACGTCGTGCATCGGGGGCCCATTTGGTACAGCACCCTCGGGACCGAACACCATCACCGGATATTCGTAATAGTAACCGCTGGCGTGGTCGTAAAATGTGCCATATGTAACTTGCACACCGGGTTCCATCATAGCTGGATATTCCGTGGCGATGCAGTCCAGGAGTTGTTGGTCCTCGGTTGTTTCGCTACCATCTGTAACAAAAAAAAATCCATTTTCCTTCGACTTTATTTCCTGTTTCTTTACCATTTCTTCGAGATACTATTGATTTTCTTCTTTCGATGTGTTTTGTTCACATTTAAATTTACTAATTTACTAATCTTTAAAAAATCTCCTCTTTTTCAATTGTTCGAACAGTAATTATTCAGTTTCAATGCTTATCTTCGTGCCTTTAATTCATCGAGTTTTGATTTTTTTAATTTTGAACATACCTGCGGTGGAGTGTGAAGCGGATTGGCTCTCGGTCGTGGAGGGTGTTGCGCTCATACTGGTCGTACTCGCCCATACCTTTTTGCTCGAGAAATATCCCTTTTTGAAAAGTACATCTTGCCGTGGTGTCGTGATCCTCGTGTACTCGTTTTCGTTGAATCTGATTTTAGGCTGACTCGCTGTTCCCCGTGATTTATCACGCCTCGATTTCGAGACCGCGCTCGCGTAATCACTCGCATAATCGCTCGTTGAACTTCCCGCCGAGTCTGTACGCCCAGTTTTGTGTACTACCTGTCCCTTTTTCAGGCCCCCTTTATTTTCCTGTCCTTTTATGTAGCCATTTCGTTTTCCGTCCTCCTCGTCTTCCTCGCCCGGTGGAGCTGCAATGAACGATCGAAAGTCCAATCAAATTTTCGTTTTTTGAGGTTTAATTTAAATTAGAAAATGAAGAATAAATTTTCAAAAGAGTATTGATTTTTTTAATATCAATCGAGCATCAATCTCAATTCGATCCGTTTTTTTTTTTTAAATTCTTTTCGTGAAACAATTTTTTTGTTATTTTCCTAGCGAAAAATTTTCTTTGATTTCATCACGAAAGTAGATGAGAAAAAATCAAATTTTTTATTCAAATTGTATTCGCTTTTGGAATAAAAAAAAATTACGAATCAAGCGATAATCAATAAAAGATTTTCATGTGTTTCGTCAAATTTCTGTATTAGTAGAAGAACAAGTGACGTAAAATAATAAATGAAGAGAAGATAAATCGAGAATTCGTTTATGTACATCGACAGATTTGGAATTCGCTCAATGACCCCGCTGCGCATAGATTCGTGTGTGTAAACGAGAATGCTATACGATTCTGGTGTCGCGGAGATGAGTATATAGTACAATTATCTGGGCCGCGAGCCGGTGCGCGATTGTGTCACACCAGGGACAGTGAAAATCGCACACGGACGAGGGCTTTTTTTTTCGAGGCAATGCAAGCGCGCAACCCAGTGACACAGGGCGATTATAGAAAGAGTCGTTTATAATGTCATATATACGTCAACGAACGATCTGAATGCGATTGCGAAACGTTTCAAGATTATTCTTCTGGCAGCGAAGTCACGAGCTCGATTAAGCGTGCACAGGACAACTCGATAGATGAAACAAAAACAAAAATTCTTCATTCAAATCCTTTCAAAGCTTTCCTGAAACGTGAAACATTGTTTAATTCTAGAAAATCCAATCTTTATATACAGAGTGTCCTAAAAATCGTGTTGAATTAATCGTGAATCGTCGAAAGGAGAGTTATCGAGATAACGATTAATCAAGTTTCTCCGATAAGAAGGAATGAACGAATCAAATTTCCCTCCCATCCGACCCACAATGTCCAGCCACCGGCGCTCACCGCTCGTCGCGCCCCTTCGTGATAGCTGATTCGTCCAACGAATCAGCTATCGATCAATGTATCTCATTAACCGAGCGTCCAAGAGAGAAATGCCAGAGGACTTTTATCTTTCGATTTTTATGATACGCCTGATCCAGTAATAATCGGCGACGACTTTTCGGACACCCTGTATAGATTGTTCGGCATACGCTACTTTTCCATTGGTATAATGAATCCCGTACCATCTTGGTACCTCGTTAAAAGCAGAGCGTGATTAGAGGAGCCGATCACGTGAGTGATCTTGCGATGACGGCGCCACTGCATCTCACACTTATTCTAATATATCTCAGCCTCTGCAGATGAGTACTTAATTATTTCCGGTTTAATAATACAATTCTGTGCTTCTTCAATGAATTATAATATCGTTTTACTTGGATCGATGATTATTAATTTTCAGTTTATAATCTCATTGATACATACGAATGATCTTAGGCTTGGTCACACTGTTCCAATTACGAGACAGATATCGTAGTTATTTTTGAACGTGAATGAGTACGATTTATCGTGAATGATAAAATCGATCGGAATAAAATTATTTTAATTAATCAATACATTTATATGTACGTATAGATATATATTTATGGGTGTGAGAAAGAGAAGAAAAACGCGTTTGTGATATCTGTCGCAGCGAATGCACGAAACTAGACTGGGCTTTGAAACAAGAGCGAGAGGGACGAACCAGCGGCAAGGGAACTATAGGCACGAGACGAGAGGATGCTGTACCGATCACCAGGGAAGCTCTCTTTCTCTCTGTCTCTCTCTCTCTCTCTCTATCTCTCTCCCCCTCTTTCTTTCTCTTTCTCTCACACACTCATTTGCTCATCTCCGCAAGTGGAGATGCGAGCGACGACTAGAATAGTTCTAGAATTAGAATAGCACGACGAAAAGACTACGCGCGTGTGTATTTGCTGACGATATTCTCCTGTAGCTTGAGCCAAACGAGCCGAAAGGATCCTCCTCAGCGGCTTCTAAATTTTTTCAACAAGCTTCTCGAGCCACGATAAGATTAATTAGCATTCCCACGAAAATATTAGAGTCTGAAAAAAAAAAAATTGGCCGTTCCTACACTCCGAAAATAGCGGACCACGAAATAAACCGAATTTTTTTGTTTTTTTTTTCGATATACCAACATCGACTAAAAATAGTTCGACTCATTCAACGCCGGTTGTTGAATTTTCAAATTCGTTTCAGAAAAAAATGTTCATTTCCATAAAATTTTATCGTCTGAAAACAAAAATGTTATCGATCCTTCGACTCTTCGAAAAGGTGACGTAAATTTTTCACTATTTTTCTTACACGATATCTGCGGATTGTGAGCCTTGATTTCAAGCGGTATACTGGAGCTAGAACCAAGAAAGCTAAAAAACAAAAATTTATCTTCGGAATTGTCTCTTGGAGAAAATCTACCGAGGGATCAACGACCTCACCGGTAAAATTGTCTCGTCGTCATCAACGCTCGAAACATTCCAGGCGCAACGTCTGCCCCGATCCTTTCTGGCACTGATACACTAATTACCGCGCTAATTCGGACCCTGGTAACACTTCTCGTTTAACATTTTGTTGCAACAAGACTCGAGAACATGGTAGTGTCCCTGCTCGTAGTTCGCTCGCTTAAAACGATGAATTTAGTGACACAATATTTTTTTGAAAATTCATAAAATCGCAATTCGACCGATTTATGTTTCAATTTTATAATTTTGGAAACAAGCGGACGTTGATCCAAGATTTTCAAAGTGGTGCTAACCGTCAACGAATTTCTACAAATTGTTTTGGAATTTCGAACAAAATCGTGCGAATAAAACAAAAAAAAGAATAAAATTCATTTTCACGAGAACAAGAAATTTCGTTTGTTACTGCGGATATAAATTTATACCGTCACATTCCATTTAGATTTTGAATTGCTCTATTTTTTCATGCAATTCGATGTCATTGAAATCAACGTTTCGAGAGAGAATTTGTTGTATCGAGGCGACACTTCAAACCGGTTATAATTTGAAGTGAAAAATTTAATATGAAAATATAAAAATCACACATTATTTCAATAATTTTTTTATCCGCTCGATCTATCGAATCGTGATAAGAAACATTTCTTTTGCGAAAGTACTTCTTTTTTCATATACAACATCACCGGATCGTTGCTCAGAAAAGATCCAGGAGAGTGAAAGAGGGGAGGAAGGGCAGAAAAACGAATCGAACGAATCCACGTGACATCGGAAGTATTGCTGAAAATTTCCAAATCGACGTCCCTCTGGAATCGATGAATTTTACACCGAATATCCGAGAGGGAGAAACAACGAGGGAAGAGCGAAACGGAAAGCGAGAGAAAGAGAGAGAGAGAGAAAGAAAGCATACGCGATTGCGCACGTCAGTTCCAAAATTCGGTCATACATATATACATACATATGAGTAAATACGTGTATATGAGAGTGTAAGTGTTCATGGGATCGAAAGACCGTCGGCCATTGCTGAACTCGCGCCGGTAAAGTTCACTTCCGGTAGATCTCGCGAGCTGCACACGTCATACGAATCTCGTAAGCGGCGTTAAAACGTAAAAAAAGAAGAAAAGTAGAATTTATTCGATTAAAGTCTCGAAAGTAATGGCAATACGTGAGATTACAATTGATTCGAAGTAGAGATATATCTATAAGTCATTGTAACAAAAGCGTTTAACACGATTACGTGACCAGAAATGATAATCTGTATGTTGGAAAAAGCGATTAAATAGTATTTTTTGTTGTTTTTTTTTTTTTTTTTTTTTTTTTTTCGTATTTTATTATATTGTGTGAGAGCGCACGGGATGCGGCTCGCAGGCGTTTCCGCCACCACCCCTTGTGGACTGGCACGATATCGAGGGTTGTTTCTTCAGCGGCGATCTAACGGAGTCGGGAGAGCCGAATGTATCGAGCCTGAGAGTGGGAGTAATTTCGCGCAGTCGCGAAATTCTCGTCGATAAAAAGGGTGTCCGAAAAGTCGTTTCGGATAACAACGTGCACGGATAAGTCATTCGATTTTGGAACTAAATGTCCTCATCCGTTTTCGTCTGAGACGCATCGATGCAACGAAAAACGTCGATGAGATGAGGGAACGGAAGAGAGGCGTTGAATCAGTACGTTTTTTCTTGTAATTTCATGATCGTCGTGAACATTCGACGCGACTTTAGGGATGGCCTGTATAAAAAGGAAAAAAAAAATGAGAATCTGTATGATCATAGATATATTCATGTGTATATACCTGCATAAAAGCTCTCTACATTCCCTATTGGGCACGTTTTGATCTCGCTCACAACCGAGAATATGTGTGTGCACCGCTTTATTATCCATAGCTATACCGCGGGGATCAGCCCTTGGTATCCGACGAGGAGTGGGAGAGATGTGCACTCTCCCACACGAGAGCTGACTGTCTGACGTAACTCCTCACCGTTGCTAACGAAACTTCGATAGTGTTGGGGTTGCAAACGAGCGACGATGTTTCATTAACCTGAGCTATTTCGAAGATTAATTTAAATAAAAAAAAAGCAATATTTTTCATTTGATTCCAAAGATAAATCGTAATTTCTGACAAGTCGAATAAAAACGTCAGATTTTTATTGTAAAGGGTTGTCAATCTAATTGTCTTCGAGTAAAAAATTTTTTTATAGCTGATCGATAAATTGATTCGATGTTATTCCATTTTTTCTCCATTCAAACTGTCGCTAACTTTTATCAAGAGTTTTATTACCAGTCCGTAGATTATGTACTTAGAATATATCAGTCAGCAGTTAGATACAGAATGTGTAGAGAAAATTGTCGTTTCTTTACACACTGATAAATCGTAAAATATCTCTACGTAGCATATAAATACATATATATATATATATATCGATTAGAAACATCCAGAAGGTCGTATCTAAGGCTATCGTACGTCGAAATTCTACAGCGGTTACGCCCTTTTTTTTACCATCGATCGATTTTCGCATATCTCAACACAAAGGTGGCTATAATAGGAACTATAGAACTCCCAATAGTAACGTACACGAGGCAATTCATGCCAAATTGTATAGAAAATATTGGAGTTTTCGTAATTTTTCAAATTCATTGATTTTATATAAAAATTAAAATATCAATGAATTTTACAACGAATCAACTTCGACGTAATCGATTTTGAGTTTCCATAGATTTTATCTTCGATCAGATTATTCATAAAAGACTGTTACGAGGAATAAAAAAATTTTGATGAAGAGTTAGGATCCGATGAATATTTCATTTGACCGAAAGTGACCCCATGGTAAATAGCCACAGATGCTGACTTACACGGTGAATATAAAAGTGTGTCGTCGAGTGGTCTTTATGATCCATTTTTCTTTTTTTTTCGTAGTAAATCGGAGAGCGCTCAGTATTTTTCCGCCAGGGGTGGATAAATAAGAGAAAGTACGAGAAAAAAAACCCACGAAGAGAGAGAAAGAGAGAGAGAGCGGAATAAGGAAGTGAATGTTGAACTGGGGCAATGCAATCGGACGATGAGGATAGGTTATATAGAGTTCAGAAACACGTATCTATAGACCGTCCTCTGATACGATAAAAAGGGCGTTCTTTTGCCACAAATTTCTCTCCTGCACGTTTCGAGCTGCTCAAAGTTTAAAGTTCGCTGCCGCCTTTCTGCATACGTTCGAGTCCGCTTTTTTACCCCCGCAGCCACCATTTTTTTTCTTCTTCCCTCGCAGTACTATGAGATGCGTCATTCGCATAATAACAAACACGCGATTTCAAGGGCGTAAAGGTCAGTTTTGTTCGCTCGTTGAGTTTAGAATAAATCAAATTCGTTTCGGCAATGCTCCTTCGTGGCTGTTTTGCCTGTTAATATATGTCTATATTTATTTATAGTCGAAGTAATAGAAGTTGTTTTTTTTTTTTTTACTATATTGCACGATTAAGGGCCGTTGACCCAAGTTCTCTAGCTCCTGTGCGGCGCGACGAATGGGCCGATGATTCGTATCTATGATAAGTTTAAAAAAAAAGTGACAGAAAGTAAAAGTTTAGGCAAAATGATTGAAAAATTTGAAGAAATAAAAACTAATCAAAGAGGAAAATGAAATTCTTCAAAATTATTATCGAGCAGGCAAAGAAAATGATCAAAGAATTCAGTCTCGAAGGAGGAATGAATCGATGATGCGAAGAATTTGAAATTTCGAAAATGATGAAACGAGAGCGTGACGACGAAGGAAAAAGAATCGTGAAGCTTCATCTTTCCAAATCGCATTTTCTCCCTTCTATTTTTCATTCACTATTTTGCTCATCCTCAAATATTTTTATTGCGTCTCGGATTGGTCGTCGTCCTCGCGATCGCAAAAACGGCACGAGGTAACGACGCAAGCGAGAGATGCATCATGGGCCGAGATAGTAAAGAAAGCCACACACGCACCGAGACACGTGATTTGGAACGCAAGTTGGACGTTTATAGAACAGCCTAGTCACATTGTCGAAAACATTCGACCACGCACAGTGAGAGCGTTTGGCTCTCTCGTGTCCATTGCACATAAAAGCTTTATACCAGGACCGACGATCGTGAAAGACGAGATACACACATTTTCCCTTTCAATTGCTCTCGAAATGAAAAAGCTCTCGAGTATAACGAGAGAGAGAGAGAAACAGAAACATTTTTGTTTCTTTTTATTACTTCCAGTATCTCAAAAAAATTGAGAATATTTTTGCACTCAGCATGCACTCTCGCGATCACAATTAATGTATCCCAATAAAGAATTGTTCTTGCCCACAGACTAGTCTCGTTAAGAATCATTGCTCGAAAGATAAAAAAAACCATTGGAACCTTCAGGTGCTACTTCTAGTGAGAATTCAAAGCTGGCTCTTTGCAAACGTTTTTTTTTTTCCTTCATTAATGTCATTGGATCGAATGTACTTGGATCGAGAAGAGTCTGTCAATATTGTCGAGCGTTTCTCCACTGCGCCATTAAAAATAGAGATTCGATTAGTACGTAGAGGGTGTTCGAACAATGATAAATACTCGATTTCGTTGACAAATAAGTTCAGGACACCGCCTATTTATAGTTGTGCGTTCGCTGGTCTCGGTAGAACGATTTCTTGAAGAGTACCATCCGACAAACTGAGCTTTCGAGCCAGTTATAAACATCCACGATGAATATGAGAACGCTTTGAATATGCTAAGCTTCGTTTAGCTGTCTGACGAGCTGCCGGAAGAATATTAGCGTTATGTGAAAAGAGATTTTTGTTTTACTACCGCAGCACCCACGAGACACGAGACTACAGTGTATGCTCATTCGAACCAATTATTAATAGATTTGACAGAAAATATATGAATAATTTGGTTATTACTGTTCTTCTTAGCATTAGTTAGAAGAGGATTATTATTGGGGCCAAAAATCGGCTGAAAATCGTTAATCAATTAGGATTCGAAAAACAATGTTACGTCATCGGCTATTCCAAGCGTATGGAACGGTCGTTGATTGAATTTTCAGAAAGCAGTATTTTGTGACGAGACAAATAGTCCGCGGGAAAGAAAAACTGAAAATGACACGAATCTTGAAAATCAGAGTTCAGAAAACGAAAAAAAAACAAATGTATGATCGATACTCGACGTAAATAAGCGGACGTGATAATACAAAGAGCGTGTTATCATTTGTTATGACTTCTGAAAGATTAGCGACACGAACGCCTATTACTAAAGTTACCGTTCAGAAGAACAACGATAGGAAGCTTCATCGTTATCGTTTTGTTTGTTTTTTTTTTTTCTTTTTTTAATGCAAGGTGCGACAGAACCCAATGGCAATTCAGTCAATTTGGATTCGCGACGTTAATTCCAAGTCGAAATTTTATTGATATTTTTTGAAGCAACGATCCTTCGATAAATTATTCATTGTTGAAGCTCATAGTCATTCAGGATCGCGTGCTCGACTACCGTAGAGCGATGGGCGGACGTATACGCACCGCCGATCCGTGCGATGTGAGGAGCATCCGATTGGTCGAATTTTAACAACTGCTGATAACGATTCATCAGCGATTCGTCGAGTCGAAAAGTGGCCGAATGCTTTTTTCCTTATTATTTTATCCCGAATCTAATTTGATGGTATTAGATTTTAATTATGCAGTGAGCTCTGTAAACACTGACAATATAACTCGTACTGATAAAAAAAAAAAAAAAAAATGTTGTTGATCGAAAAGAATTTCGTTTCTTAGCTCTCAAGAAAATGATTTATTTCGATGTACGAGCAGCAAAATATTTTTCAACAAAATCATTTTTGAAACTGGTGAAACAAGTTTTAGTTGCTAAAGCAAATGAATAATACCAGTTTTGTTCGATCGCCGAAGTCAAAATCATTTGACTTCGGCGATTTGGTTGATTAATTTTTAAATCTCATGATTTAGTTGAACGAATCGAATGTTTGCTATTCAACAAAAAAATGGTTGAATCTATCAAATTTTCGTCCTGCCAATGGATCAATGAACAATATTTTTTTTCTCAGTGCAAAAATCCTTCTGGTTCGAAAGAAATCTACAACTGCACATTAGACGTGTTATTGTAAATTGATTCCGTGAAATATTCACGTCCTGTGCTCGGTGTAACGAGCCTCATTTCATAAGTTTCCTCCAGGAAATAACGCGTCGATTCCCAGGAGGAATATCGTTGGATAAATAAAAAAAATTACTCTCTCCTACGAGGGCAATTCTCATTCGTGCCATTTCCCCGAGACAAACGACAGAAGAAAGTGAAAAAAAAATGAAAAGAGAAAATAAGAAAAAAAAAGGAAGAAAATAAAACGAGATACAAGATTTGGGCTCGATCCAATAAAGTAATGGCCCATTCACTCCGCCTTTCCGATTCTCTACCATTCTTCTCTCGTTTTCATTCGCTGATACAACCTCATTAACGAAACCTCACGGTGCTTCGAGATGTTCGAGATCCATTGGGATTCCTAGCACAGATTTACGACGAATTCAAAACTCAATTGTGATAGAAATATATGAAAAATTGCTGTTTCATCCGATGCAGGCCCGAATAGCAATTAAAGAGCTTCGGTACAATTGGCAAAATGTTACTATTTATTTGAAATCGTGGTGAAATTCCTACGGCCATTGGTGAACGACAGTTTTACGTATGAGAAAAAAGGCTGAAAACTTGTTGAAAAATTGCCAAACCATCGAATATACCGTTGCAATTTCGGTGCCGAAATATTGAATGATTCGTCCGATATCGTTAGTCAATTATTCGCTCATTCATGACGAAAACTGTGAGTTTTCTCTCCGTCTTCAACTTGAAAACGTTTTTTTCTTCATTTTCGACGAAAAATTGCTAATTGAAGTTGGTATTGTTGGTGATTTCCTTGAAAACAATAATATTTTACCAAAAAACGTTGAAAAGTTCAAAAACTTTGTGCTCCTATTATCGAAGCGTACTCGCTTCATCGCAGAAAAAAAAACTGGAAGACAAATCCGCAGAGAGCTGATTGGGAAGCCAGTTGCAGTCTTTCCAACATGCTCTCGTGACACCATTGGACAGTAAAGACAGCAGACAGGGTAAGAACGCGAAGAATTTACAGCCTCGACACATCCACTATGACCAAGTTGATCTTTCAATTCATGTAGAAATCTCCAAGGGAAAAGAACGATGTTTGTTCATCTATTTTTCTCTATATTTCATTACTCATAATCGCTGAATGAGTTCACCCTTCGCATTTCGGTGTATCGCTTATTGAGTATCGATAAAAAAAAAGTTAATATTTCTCGCCAAGTTTTCAACAATCATTCTCACCTTGGAAAATGTACGAACAATCGAAACAAATTAGGATAAACAGATAAGAAAACTGTTTTCAAGTGGATTTTTGTGAACTGGGAAAAAAAATTGTTCGTCAAACAAAATCTCGATTTAGTTGGACCAACAAATAGTGGATTCAACTACATTTATTTCAATGGCAAATAATTTGGTTCATTCATTCAAAATAACAGTTGAATCCACCAGATTTTCATTTAACTGAATAAGATTTTTTTGGATAAACAAATTATTTTTTCTCCATGTGATAAAAAATGTGAAAAAATTCATTTCTCGTGCCATTCTCAATAGCTCGTATCGTTGAATCACATTGATGAAAAGATCGAAAACGAGGGTCATTCGTTCGATGAAATTTTCATTCGAAAACTCCTAAAAGTCGTTTCTTTAAAATTCGAATTATATTTGCCGAGTATTTCGAACATGAATAACGTGCGAAACAGTTTTTGTTGTTGTTGTTCTTAATTATCGAATATTACAACCGATGTGAGAAACGTGGGAAAAAATTATGATGATTCGAGCAAAGATCACAGTACAGTGCAGCTCGAGTGTTTCTGACTCTTGATGAAAATATGTTCATACGCATCTGGGATATGAGCTTTTTGTCAACGTAATTTTTGTCTGTAAGAATGAAAAAGCAAAAAAAACAATGACATCGATTATCCGGACGTGCTGAGAAAAAAAGACTGCAGCAGCATGGTTTAGCAAGGGACAGAGAGAGAGAGAGAGAGAGAGAGAGAGAGAGAGAGAGAGAGAGGGGGAGAGAGAGAAACAAAGTTCACGTGAACAACGGCTGGGGTTGGAGTCGCGAAGAGTCTAGACTCGGAATTACGCACGTACGAGCACGAGACGGGATACTGCAAGTCTGGCAACCACTGTTAAGGAAATCCCTTTCCTAAATTCCTATGTATATGCGTATTGGTACAGATAGTTATTTAAAAGCGAACGTTTGAGCAGTAAATCTTAAAGAAAATGAAATCACCGGTTGAAAATTCAGCAGGCGTTTGTGTTTTATCTCGATTCTAGGCGAGTTATTAATGATTGAAATGAATGTTTAATCAGAAGCACGAAGCAGTTTCCACTGCGCGAGCCTCATTTCTATGAAAAGCGTCCAATAGCCCGCTCCCTGTTTCTCTCACTATCTTTTTCTGTCTATCGACTTAATTTCAATCGCGAATAACTCATCAGATATTCGTCATATCGAAAAAGCAAAGAGCTCTCGGTGGCTCAGAATTTCCCTTCCGAAATTGCGAGTTTATGATATTTCGTTATACAAATGTGAATCTCCGCACAATCGTGTATACGAATGCGAAGGTTTCTATACATCGAGGTGAATTCGGATCGATCAACGACCTAGCAACACGCGAGTATCCTTCAGCATCGTTGCCGGAGGCAAAGAATCTTTGTGTCTAGGCATTCCGTTAGTCCGTTTTCTCGAACGAGTCCTTCGGTTATCCGAGCCCCTCGCGCGTCGTCTCGTCCGTTTTTAACCCCCAACGGGGGGAGCTTCCGCCGGAGACGCTGACGAAGACACGAGGAACACGTGACTCAACAACGATGAAGAAAAGACGGTCTGAAGGAGGAGATAGCCGAAGCTCAAGTGTCTGCCAGGACATTTTATTGGAAGAAATATAGAGAGAGAGATGTGTATTGGAAGTGCCGATGAGTATCGTCTCGTTTTTCTCGATCATTGAAACTATGTGACATCAAAAATATGATGAATAACGTCGAATAATATTGATGGAGGAGTAGAAAATCCAGGGGAAATGCGACGTCCTCGAGGATAATCGTATTCCGCTTCATCGTCATTCGCACATGCACGCAAAACTTCGGAGAAACAATTTCATTTTGATTATTCTCGCATATAGTGCTCGTTCTCATGGTTACGCAATTGCTGCAGAAAACTCGAGTTCAAACTCTGTTTTCACGTAGGTATAGCAGAGTGGTTTCTCGACAGAGAGAGACGTTTGAAAATCCGCAGACAAATCAGATCGATCAGATAGCACGTAGACCGGTGACACTATTTACCGTGATGCGGCGCTAGTTTTCACCTTGTTCTATCACATATACGCACTCTCGTGTTTAATGAGAATTACGGGTATACGAGAGAGTTTCGAGAGGAACGATAAGAGATAAATTTGCTTTGATTCTTGGCAGAGGCTGCGCAGAGATCGTTGCTTAAATTCTCCCGATGCCAGAATATTGTCTACTCCTCATCCCGGCGTATATAAATTCCCCGCATACGAACGTATAGCAACCGCTGCGCTCTCCCACCGCGCGTATGCGCGTATTACGCGTACAATCGTCGAGTTACATGAATAGCACGTGAGACTGCGAGAACGCCGATGCCCGAGAGGAACCACGAGGCCGAGATCACATGCTGCTCGTCAACCCACTACTTTTCGATGTCACGAGATATACGAAAAGACCGAGAGAAGGACGCTAGCAACAGTCACGTAAACTATTCGATTTTATTCTCGTGTATATGTACTTCGATGATTTACTATCGCTATTTTCGATCATCATTATTTTTTAAGAGGAATATTTCGTGCGTTTATTATTATGATGAATAATTGTAAGACTAAAAGAAACGAGTGAAAAAATAGCCTCCGAATCGCGTTCCATTATTTTTCATTCGGATTTCATTCTCGGTGCAATCGTAAATTGAGCTGTTATTCAAGGAGAATAAATCATCTAATTGCATTATTTCACGACCAATTTTATTCTCTGTGCGATCGCTCGTTCAGTAGGAATTATGAGGAGAAAAGGAAAATAAAAGAAGAAGGAAAAGAACAAGAAACTGGAGGAATTTTCTCTCAACACTTTTTTGACGATTTCATGAATTCTGTGTAAATCGTTTTTCACGATTTTTTGGACACCTTGTACAAGAGACTTTTGTTGTACTTAAATTTGGACTGTGAGAGAAGCCACGAGGATGGGAGAAAATGAAAAGCGGGTAGGACCGGAGTACACTGAACTGTCCCGGATCATCTGAGATACGAAAACACAGTTTAAAAAAGTATTGTCGTTTCTGGTCAGTAAGAACCGGCCTGCACGAGATGATTGTTGTGGACCTGGCGAACGCTTCTTTTCTCTCTCCCACTCTCTTTCTCTCTCTATGCTACTGAGTGTGTTGCTCATAGTGCCACAATGCAACGCTCATCAAACAATTACCACGAAACGGAGGGGAAAATACAATTGATCGTGCTTCTGGGACAGACGTTAAAGGCGTGATGCTATTTTCTAGTTCCAAGTAAAAAACGTATTTATCGTTGCTCTAAATACGAGTTTATTGATTCTCGAAAGTATTTGAATATCGAGAGAATTCTCTATATTAACAAAAAATATTGCAAATTCATTTGTATTTATTCATACTGGAGACAGATAAAAAAGTAAGTGTTTATTCGAGTCCCAGTTTCGATGGAGCATAATTATGCAGAGTAAAAATATTGGAGTAAAAGAGAAATTCGCAACAGGATCGAGGGAGTGAAATGAATTTTTTGCTTATTTCATTCGCGGAAAGCCATTACGAATCGAACGACGTGGAACGCCGTTAAAAATCGACACTTTCTTTCATTTTTTTAGTGCGGTCGCGGTTTTTCTTCGATATTCTCCATCAGTTTGAATTCTCAGATGAACCACTTTTTTTCTCTGAATATTCATATTTCTATAAATTACATATTTTCTACATCGTGCTTACTCAGGTCTCAGATTGCTCTGTATTTTTTGCTCAACTTTCTATCGTTCTTGAATTTGGATCGCAGATCCTGAGGGCAACGAGTGAAAAAAAAGACAAAAAAAAACTTTTTCGAGCTTTCGATGTAATTCTCCCCGGAAGAGTGCTCCGATAAACCAGTTTTTCCGGGCTATTTTTACAGCTATACTTTTCGGAATATTTGATAAATCTAGATTAATGTGAAAAAATTGAACGGAAATTCGATCGATTCATATACGATGAGTAAAACGTTACCTTCATCGCGCGGCGCAGAATTGTTTCGTAAATCGCATCGCTCATATCACTCGTGTTAAATCTCAAAGATTTATATTTTTCAATATCATTACCTCGGTTGCATAATACGTGGAAAGACAAAAGACGAATAGTTGAGCATGCGACGAGCGTCGCTTCTTGACCACGCGTTACACCAAGAACAACTAATATTAGTTTTCATTCAGTCAGTTTCTAAGATTCTCATTCCCGAACTCAACGACCTGAGACCGTAATTATAGAGCTCTCCTGTTCTCTAACAGGCAGTAATTCACCATTTTATTTGCTCGTCGTTTTTCTACCCGTACGACTATATTTTCAATGAAAACAAAACGAATCGTGAAGAGTGATAAAAGACTCGAGCACGTGGCGAACAAACACGAATGGGGAGCTCCTACCATTCAGAATTCGGATGAAAATTTTTTATTATTTCGAAAAAATTCATTCGCAACAACGATAAAGTATTGTCGAAAAGTAATGAAATATTCGTAAAAAATATTTGCACCAATAAAATTCAGCATTATTCGATATTTCAATAATTATTAAAGTTATTAATAAACAGAACGGATTCGTTCGAGAAGAAAAAAAGAAAAAAACTCGTCGACCGTATAAAACTCGACGAGTGTGTGTTTCAGAACGAAGTGAGTATCACAGTTAATAATTGTACTGAAGTTGGAGCCAGTGAAACATCGACAACATTGTTCGAAAATACTATTTTCGTTGGCCAAAGCCAGAGGAACTATAATAATTTAGCTGTCAACGATAAACCATGAAATGTAAACGTTGAAACTTCATCTTTTTTTTCTTTCCTATTATTTGCTCTCTCTCTCTCTCTCTCTCGACTTTTGAACGTCGCGAACGACGAGTCGTCAACAAAAAGTTGGACGAGCTACGTAGGAATTACGTAACGCGTCGGAGCAGTACGTGAAGTGATGAGACAAAACCGTAGTTCGGTTCACGCATAAATACAAATTTATACATATCTGTTCCATTATTTTTCTGAATTCTTCTCAGATTATCGTGTATTTTTCGTATTCATACAAACGTAAACGTATAAATGATAAAATCAGAAAAAAAGATTAGAAAAACCTATGTGTAATAAGTTTTTTTACTCGTAATTTACTAATTTTTTTTTCTTTCATTTCTTTTATTATATATTAATTTGTAGTATTTCAATATTATAATTTTTTTGCATATTTACATGCTTACAGAACGCACATTCGGTCTCTTATCTTCACAAAGTATCGAATCTGCTTGTACCGTAGTGTTTGATGGCAAACTGATTATGCTTTATCATTCTGTAGATGATTGATTAACAATGACGACGATAAAAATATCGATAATAGCAACATTAAAAAAAGCAGGGTTGCGAAATATTTGAAAAAATTTTTTCAAAGATTCGACTCGAGCCTCGAAATATGGAGCTTTTCGACCGAGTCTCCGTTCTGATTGGTTATAAATTATTCAAGTAGACGAACGCGCGCGCGCGCACGGTCTTTTATTATCGCACGAACCGGATCGAAATGTGACACCGAGCCAGTGGGAGGTAGAACGAATCTCGCGAGGCATTAAACTTTGTACAAAAACTTGTAAACGACACTCTTTTTTTATCTTTGGTTGTTCTCATTTCTGAGAATACTAGGAAAAATGACTCGGTTGAGGGTCCCGCGCGAGAGGAGCATTTGAGCGAGTTTTTTTTCGTAAAACTAATAGAGATAGAGAAATACTGTCGAGGACTTTTTTGTAGGAAATTTTGCGCTCTACGATTTTTGTTATATGCATTTTTGCTCCATCTCCAACGGTTTCGACGCTGTGATCGATGAAAGTCTCCGAGACTCGCCATCGAGAAATGGCACAAGAATTCAATGAGAATGGCACTTCAATTTCTAACGTACATACCGTTTTGACGATTCAACCTGAAACAGCCCATGCAGCAGCCATGGTAATAGACAGAACTAATAAATATATTTATATTCGTTGACTAAACGAAGCTGACACATTTTAAAGGGATATTACCCCGAGTTGTCAATTTCATTTCCTATTTCCTATTTGTGGAGACCGCTTCGTCTGTCCAATCGAACAACGCTGTTACGTATATACACATATTAAACTAACAGACTCAATACATTAACCATACTCGCGGTATAGCGCGTGACAGGTTGGTTGGATCGAGGAAGGAAGAACCGCGATCGAGACACTGTGACGCTTATCGATTGATACTTCCATGGGCGAGTCTCTCCCGGTTGTGAATGACGTTGAAGATCATTTTTGTTTATTTTTTTTTTTTATTCGATCACGAAAATAAGTGGACTGAGGCACTGTTAATAACTATTTGTTGAGTGTTCGAATCAATCGAAATTCGCTCGCTCGAATCAAACCCGCGAGAACCCAATGCCTTCGATGAATTGTTTCTTTCTTATTCCAATAGAAAATCACTTTTTTTTCGAGTTATTACAAACAAACAAAAAAAGTGAATCAGGAATCCTAATTTTCCTGTAATTTTATTTAGCATTTTGATCTCGTACGTTTCGCACATAAATCACGATTTTTCGACTCTTCATTTTCAATGAGCGATACGACGGAATCACTCGACAGGAATTATGTATCAAAATATCCGGAGAGTTCAGCAGTTTTTTATTTTTTATTTTAATCATAATGAGACGAAATTTGGGGCTCAAATTCTTCTCGCGAACGATCCGAATCCGTGTCCTCCGTTCAGACGACGCAACGCGGTTAAAAATCGGCTCATTTTTTTTCTTTACATAAAAACGCTGATAAATATATTTGGTAAAAACAATTATGAAAGTTCGTTCCTCGTAGATTGACCGATAAAAATAATTCGCTGAAATTCTCGATCGTAGAATATAAATTACGAAAAATACTTGAATATGAATCAATTTTCGACTTATTGCGATTTCATTTCTTATCGGGCCTCGTGCCCGATATACTTTTTATCGAAAAATCATTCTCATCGATTACGGTGCAAGATCGAATTTGAGAGATAAGTTTTGAGTAAAAAAAAGTGTGTTAATAAATGAAAAAAAAAAAAAAAAAACATCACCGAGAACCTTTCAATGGATGCAAACGTTGCGAAATAAAGTATACGAAAATAGAATTCTCGGTTGTGAAGCGCAGCCTGAACGAACGTGAATCGCGCGTACAAAGCGTGTGCATGCGTAATCGTCCCCGGCAAAATGTCAGCGGAAAAGCGTAAAACGTGCTGAATATCACCGAATCAAAGTGTTGAAAAATACGGAAAATCGTCCGGTAACACATTGTTTTCGCAGTTATTTCCCCAGTGCCTCCTAAGCCGGTGTAAAATGTTTCGCAATTAAGAAAAAAAAAAAAAAAAAAACAGAAAAAAAAATGGTTCATGACTCGTGACTAGAGCGATGAGGACGACGGGGAAAACGAGAGACGCAAGATCGTGCAATACATTGCAAGCGAGACGAGACGATGACGACTTCGAGTTCGCCGCGGCGTTGACCTCCAACGCGAGAACGCAGGTACAAGTAGGCAAAGAGGACTGAATTATCCGCATCAACCGAATAGTACACCGGAGAGTGAAACCGTCGATATTAACAGGGAGTAACAGAGCGAGGAATGAAATTGAGGACCAAAAAGTTCTCGAGCGTTCATAACGATTCGACGAATTATTGATTAATCATTAATAATTGAAAATCGGCGAAGAGAAAATCGCGATGCCGGCTCTTCCCATGCAGGCTTTTTCCCCTCTCTCTCTCTCTCTCGCTTCGTCACTCGATAATCCATCGGATGGATTAGATCGATCATAGAAACTTCTGAAAACTATTCGAATCGCATTTTCGTAGCTCATATAATTCTATTTTATCGAACGATAATTTTCCGAGACCCTTATATACATTGTACTCTCAGACGGAAAGGATCGTAGAGAGTACGAGACGGAAAAGTCGCGGAGGGCGGTGCGGATCGATGCTTCGGCCGCGGCACAACCCGGACGAAGGCTATATCTCTCCCTCTCTCTCTCACTCCCTCGCTCTTCCTGTCTCCTCTCGTACCTCTCATTTCCAACGAGAGTAAACCACAAGAAAGAAGCTTTCGATTCGTTGTACACAGGGAATCGAAGATTCATCGATGAATATGACCTCTGAAGAGGCTATAAAACATTCGCAAACGAATCTGCGATCGTATGTACTAACGAAAACTCGATCGGTTGGTTGGAACTTCTATTCGTTACGTATTCACGAAAAAAAAAAGCGAAATTCGAACGAAAGAAAAACCAAAATTTGTATAATTCTATTAAAAAATTAATATTTGTACGAAAAAATTTTGTTCCGATCGAAATTATTCTGAAAATTATAAATTTTATGAAAGAAAACATTTAAGAAGCATTTTTTTAAATTGGAGATCATATTTTTTGAAGAATTTTTCATCGATTAGCCTGAAAGATTGATTGCAGCGTTCAATTCAATCGAAATAGCGGTCTCTGGATAATTTTTCCGCTTACAATTAAATGTTTATCCTAAATAATGAACTCGTTAGCACGTTCCACTGAAATTATGAAAACAAACGAAAAAAATAATTCTTAAATGTTTATTTTTTGTTTTTTCACAACACAGTTTCCATTTTCAAATCAGGGGCTAATGTTAATTAGAGGAGAAAGAGAATCGTGAGCAAGTATGCTCTAGCCGCAGAGTGAAACCGAGATCGAGCGAAAGAGAGAAAGAGAGAATGAGAGAACAAGAGCACAATGGCCACAACACGAAGAAGTTTTTTTTCTGCCATGTTTATTCGCCCCAAGGGTCTTCAGTGTATCGTCTTTTGTATTTAAAATAGTAAGTAGGCATGTGTGACCCACAAGTGAAAAAATATATGAGAATTACAATAATTATAATCGATATAAATAAAAAAAATTGAATAAAAGTAACGATGCTCGTTTGAATAATAATAACAATGTTGACGAACGTATGAAAGAAACGCTGAGAGGTCGAATGAGGGTTACGGATTATCGAAGCTTCAAGGCTCCGCTCACGTCGATGCAAAAAAGAAAACAAAAAAAGTAAACACGTATTCCTATATCGAAACGTAAGAAATTATAAGGAAATAAGGAGACGAAAAACAAAACGAGAGAGCTATCGGGGCAAACGAGTGTCTGACATATAACGATCTTTCACCCCTTTCGAGCCTTCGCACGAGAAGCCCACGTTTTCAACACGAGCGAGTCGAAAGATAAATAAATCTTAATGTATTCTTATATTTTTTTTATATAAATCGTAATACGTTTGTATTTTGACGATTTACGATCGCTTCGAGCAACGATCCGAGGAGTTTCAAGGTCGAAGAAAATTAGACATGATCGAAGAAGAAAAAAAAAAACCAGTGAATTTCGAACGAATAATTTTAAAATATGAAATAACGATGTAGGAAAAACGAGGTAAATAATAAAACATTCCTACGAATAGCCGAGAAGCATTGAGGATACTCGTGATTCTTGGAAGCAGGAAACATCGACATAACCTTGACGCGATTACCCGGCGAGAACAATTCGAATCCAAGAAAATGGCGTTCACGTTTTTTTTGTTTGTTTAATTTGTATTTTTTTTTTTTTTTTCCGTATTTACGAATTCAAGTTGATTGTGAGAAACACGAAACAAAAATGCATGTATTCGCAATCGATAGTGTGTTGAATTCTTGAGAATCAAATAATAGTGTTTTATTCGTATATATGTTTGTACAATGTACACATAAATACATATGGATGAATAAGTATTTCGAATCGGCGATAAGGTTCGTGCTACATGATGCTCACAACGTCTTGTAGTAATTGCTCGTTGCGTGTGGCTTACATATGGATTCGTATGCATTTATCAAAATATCTTTGTCATTCGTAGATACGTTGATTTTTTTATAGGATTTTTTATAACGGAAATTTGTTTTCTGATGAAAAAAATACTTTTCGGAAGATGCATTTTAACAGTCGATGGACGTATATGCCAAACGAACATTTCTATATTTATATATTCATGCAGCTATATGCGTGCTCTGAATTCGACCCTCTCGAAGGCTGTGAGGCACGGACACACACACGAGAAGAGCGAGGGTGAGGGTGACGTAATTTTTTTCTCGTTTAATCTTAATATAATTGACGATTAGTACGAATCTGAATATTTATGTGTCTTTATCGATTATTAAAATGCGTTAATTTCACGTTGAAATCATAAAGGTTATAAAGGGAATGAAGAATTTTCAGGGACTTTGAAAGTGATGGAATTGTGAATGAAAAAAACTCGACGATTAGTGTGTATTTTAATTCAGAAAAAAAAAAATTTTCTTATTCATCTATGCAGCGCATAGATTCAGGTACGATATCGTCTATGTTTAATGAGGAACAAATGAAAAAGGTGTAGGTTAAACTCACCGCCGATGTCGAGTGTTCTCCATCGGGTTTTTCGTTTGTAACCCTTCCCCATTACTCGGAGGAGACCGTCCTGGTCTCACTCCCCTGCTCGTTTTATTTCTCGTCTTCGTCTTCCAGATACCTCGAGTGGAATATCTTCTTTAACACCTTTTGAGTTATTGCTTTTTTGAAATATTTATTCTTTTCCTCTCTCTCTCAATTACTACGAGTCAGCAGTCTCTCGTACGACATCTCGTAGTTTCGATGTAACCCCGCACTACCTCAGCGACTGCATGTTTTGAAAATGATTTTTTTCGATTGCTTCAAATAATTTTTATTACTTCGCAGCACCATTTAACGTCGTTTCGATGTTTCCGGCAAGAGAGAGAGAGATAGAGAGAGGGAGGGAGAGAGAGAGGAGAGTGAGAAAAGCTACGAAATTTGTCGATAAGACGAAAACCAAAGACTGTTTTTTTCCTGATTCTTTCTTCCCGTTCTTTAAATTAACCCTCTTTCCTCTCTCGCTCTCGAGGTGTTGTTTTTCTTTTTGTATTCTCGTTGACCCGTAAAACTCGAGTTCTCGTCTCTCTTTCTTTCCTTCTGCCCTTACGTGAAAATATATTTGTCTCTCTAGAATATCTATCTCTCTATTCCCTTATACGAGGTAGGGAAAACAAACGCTCTGTTCGGCACCCGCGTCGGCCGAGTTCCGACCGCACACTGTCGTCCCCACCCCACCCCTCTAGCCGATAGACCTCCCCACCCGTTCCTCTATCTCTCCCTCTTCACCCCACAATCCAAGCTTATGCTCCACTATCGCGTATAAAATGCTTTTGCGCATGCACTCTAATGCTTTTATCGCGGTAAACATTGTTAAATTTAAAATCTTCACCCGTCAACGTTTCCGTTGTTCAAACAAGGAAGTCAACACATCCATTTACTTTATCATTGTTACAGCTTCAAAAACTGCATTTTTTTTACGATAAAAGGTTGTGAGCATGATTGAATTATCAATTTTGAAGGCCCAGTTTTGTCAAATATTCATTTCTAAGAATTATATTGAGTATTAGTCGAAATAAAATACCTTAAGAGTGTGTAAATGTGAGGAAAAAATGAAAAGCTCAAGAAGAGTTCTAAGGCGACGTGACACAGAGCTCAATCGGTAAAAATCCATATGAAGCAGAACGTGACCGAAGAAAAGATTATGTAACAGAGCGACTCAGAGGGGGGGGGGATATTTAGAGCGAGCATGCGCATTGACAACCAGCTGATCATTTGAAAAATCATTGCGCGCCTCTTTGTAGCCGTGTGAGCGGGAAAAATTTGAACGAAATAATCACACGGAATCCACAAGCCGCGTAGTTGGAGCGAAATCCACTAGAGAGCGCGTAAAAGCAATGGCAGCGTTTAATTCGCGAGAGATCCGCAATAGCGTGCTTTTTGTCGTTTGTTCGCGGGAGTTTATAACCATATAACCTCATTTAGCTGTTCGACTTAATTTACACTTTTATAAATCTTTACAACATTTTTCGATGAAACGATAATTTGATTTATTTTGGATAATTAATTTCAAGATTATTATACTCAAGCATTCGATGCCACAACTCTAAAGTATTTACGATCGAGAATGGAGTGATCACACGAGTACTAAGCGCCTGTCAAAACAAACGTCATTGATCAAACCATACATTCAGAAAAACAAATCGAATTAAAATGTTGAAAATAACGTCCCTCGGGGACTTCGAAAGTCCACCTTTGAATGACGAAGCGACCGTCGGTTTGATAGCTTCCAAACCAATTTTTTGTGACAAAAATCGTCTCCACGAAGAAACTCAACCTTTTGCCATGTATACGCGGGACTATCCCGATGTCAATGTAACCACCGAAATGCTCGCCACTCGAGAATCGTCTCGGACCATCGGAGCAAGTGATCTTTTTCTTCCTGTCGAGGATAGTGCGTTCAAAAAAATCGCCAGCATTTGGAGAGACAAGGGATTTTTAGAAGCTTGTCGAGCCGCTGCCGTTGAAGATCCTCGACAAATCTCAAAATTTGTTCATTGGCTCGCTACCAGGTAACTTCCGAGACTGCATTTATTACTTAATAATTGTCTTTTTATAATAACAAATATTAATAGATATTATCATTATTTATTATTAAATATGTTGCAACTAGAATCAGCCTTTGATTTCCCTAAAGTTTAATGAATTTTAGTCAAATTATATTACAACTGTATATATATGTTTTCACATAATTGGAAACTTTTGCCAAATTTCAGAGTAACTTGGATGCTGGATCTTGTTGAACGAAGAACTTCACTTTACGAAGCTTTGCCTCTTCTGGGCTCCGGTTCTGTTGCCGATATAGCAGCCACAAGAGACTGGACAACCGCACTTGTAAATAAATCCATAATTATTTCAATTATTGATGACTTACGAATAAGAATACTTGTGATTGAAATTTAATCAGGACACAAGTTGGGATCGGAATTAAAATCAATTCAGAAAATTGATGGGGCTCAAAATCCCAGTTCGATTCCTATACGTCTATTATCATATAATCATTATATAAATAAACATAAATTATTATAGTGTTTTACTACAAAATTTATTCTGAAGACTACATTTTTTAATTTAACGAGAGTAAGAAATTGAAATTTACATTTTTTTATTCATTATAACATAATTTGAAAAAACGTTTTGAAAATAACGTCAATCTCACCTTCAATTCTATTTCATTTTCAACAACAAAGAAACCAGGGTATGATTGAGTCGCATTTATAAAAAATTTAAAAACTGTAAAAAATAGAAAACAAATTCAGAAAAATACAATTCTGAGGTTTGTGACTCAAATAACTAGGGTTGTTTTCGACCCCGCTTGAAGTCAGTCGGTGTTAAGGATCAGGGGTCAAAAAATGTAATTTCTATTATTCCAATAAATTAGAAGGTATCCAATTTTTTTTTTATTCGTGAAAATTGAATTTTTCATTCAGAGTACATATTTCGACGAGAATCTTCAAATTAGTTGATAAAAAAAGAATTGAATATTCACTCTTTACCGAAGCATTTTTAGAAGTTATTCAATTTTACAATTTTCCACAAATAGTACGATTCCAGAATTGGCACTGTTTATAATTTGTACAACACGTTTCACTGGCAGGTACGTTGTTTGGCGTGGCATCCCCATTGTACTCGATTGGCGGTCGCAACGAGGGACGATCGGATACGAATTTTTTCAAAGGGAATACAAAGCGTCGCGGTTTTGAGACACAGCGGTCAAAAATCAGTATGCGCAATGAATTGGCGACCGAACGCAGGTCGCGAGCTTGCTGCGGCTTGTCACGGTGGTGTTCTCGTTTGGACAATTGAATTGGGCGCGGCGAGTAATTCCCTGAGTCACGCGACCTTTCTCAAGCATAGGAATCATGCTCCGGTCACTTCGGTAGCTTGGCATCCTCAAGGAGATATTCTCGTTTCTTGCTCACCTTCCGATCTCAATATGATCGTGTGGGACGTCGCCAAAGAAATTGGAGTACCTTTAAAACGCGTTGGCGGCGGGGGTTTGTGCTTCGCTCGATGGTCACCTTGCGGGATGAAACTACTCGCTGCTACTTGTCGCACAGTTTTCCGGTAAATGTCTACAAAATTTTCAAATTTTCAAAATATGTCTCCAGAAAATGGAGAAATGAGTAATCGTAATATTATTTTATTTAATTACTGCGAAACAATTGAATATTCTCGAAACATTGCCGAAAAAATTTGATTTCTTTTTTAGTTTCTCCTGATTGTGAAGCTCCGAGATAATTTCCTAAACTTGTCCAATGTATTTATTGAAAATTATAAGAATTTCGTCGCTAATGAAAAACATTTTTGTAGCGTTTGGAACACCGGAATCGGAGGACCTTGGGATGCTGATCGATGGACCGTTCCAAATGGTCGCGTCGCCGCCGCGTGTTTCGGTCCAAATCAAATGCTTCTTTTTGTATCGACCGAAGATCCGGCCACAGTGTTTTCCCTTCCACTTCAAGAGAATATATTCGATGTCAAAAAACCTGCTTCTATTGACGGAGCGAAAACGGCTTATCCCGTTATCGACTTGAACAGAGTTACATTCGACACAAATCTTCTTATCAATGAAGATATCACTGTCGGCGGACGAGTCACTTCGATGGATTGGGATCCTTCGGGAAAATATCTCGCAATTCTCTTCCAGGTATACGCAAGAAATTCGCAGTGAGAATTTATTGTTTGGTACTAATAACCGAATACGTAGGGTCTTTGAAACGATTGACCGATTCGATGCAATGATTTCAATCTTTTCACCTATTTTTATCAAAATCTTAAAAAATGACTCACAGTTTGCCCGATGTTATTTTTTTCGATCACTTCAAATAGATAAACTACTTATTTATTTCATATTCGTATTCATCGTTTTACGAAAAACAGATAAAAAAATCAAGAAAATTGAAAATAGTTACATCAAAGTGATATAAAAAGATTCTAATTTTAAAGTTTTTTATTCCATCATTAAAGATAAGTATCTTTTGACAGTTGGAGTAAAACGGCCTTTCCAAAATCACAAAATTAATGAAAATAGAATTCAATATCGTCTGCAAATGTTGCATGGAACAAAGTACACAAATGAAATCTATGGATCAGTGACAAATATTTTGTTGCAGGATTGTCCATACGTGGCAATATTCACAACGAACATCGACCCGAATTCCCGGCTAACGGAAATAAAGCCGGGCTGTTTGGTGAGAGGTTTTCAACACGAGGTACCGAATTGCATGCAATTTCATCAGAATTACGACTCGAAATTGGCAGCGACGTGTCTGACGATCGCGTGGAGCAGCGGCCGGGTTCAACAATTTCCGATCGTCGGCAAAGGCGAAATACCGAGTGACTATTCGAGATCTTTGGGAACAATAGCGAGTCCTTTCGCACGAAGAAATGATTTGCACAACACGAGCGTCAGTAATTATCGCTCGTATCGATAAATGAATGATTGGAAGATAAAAAAAAAAAAAAAAAAACAGAATTAATTGAAGTCTTTCTGGAAAGACAATAATTGTCGAAACATTTCTACGATTTTTTTGTGATAAACTAAATTTTCACTCTCCACGATTCGGATCGTTTCGATACTGAAAGATATATATAATTATTTCCTAAGGGATGTTTACTACTGAAAAATACACGATTAACATGGAATTAGTGAAATGATCTTCCCACGCAGAGACGAGTCTCTTTTTCAATCCTCTTCTCAATAACATCGGTAGCCCGTGACGAGAAAACGAAACTGTGAAGAAAAAAAAAATACATAAAGTTCAGAGGGGAAAAAAAAAGATCCTCGATCTTCGAGGTTTTTGAAAGGTTTACGTTCGTGTATAACGTATCGAAGATGTTGAAAACGAGATAGACAAGGAGAGAGAGAAAAAGGACTCGTCTTCTCGGGTTCGGTACCTAATTATACCAAGTCACATGCAGAGCTCTCCGCTTTCTATTTTTACGACACTTGACCGAAACCTAAACGCTACGACAAGTGTGAGGGGCGTTATATATAATATTTTTTTTTTTGTCTTCGACAACACTGTGTCTATCATTCTCGAACTATTATTCTCGTTCCTTTTTTTATCGCAAAGATAGCGGATGAAAAAAGATATTACGTAAATCGCGATTTAGTATCGCGTTGGGCATATAAAAAAGTGCGTTTCGCACAGTTGAGAGAATAGATGAAGAATTTTCTGCCTCAAATTTCTTCCCGAAATAACTATGTTCGAAAACTCATGAAAAAAAAAAGTTTATTCTACAATTCAATGATTCGATTCAATGCTTTGGCAATGAAAGAAAATTTCTCGTTTTCCATCAAGACCGCAATTGCCACCTTGTTCAAATAGCAATAATTCATACCATGAGAAAATTTCTCGATATATCTAGAGCGCGATCAGATGTCACAGGACCGGAGAAAGAAATTTGATATTCTCGCGTTTTGTTGACTCAAGAGGAGACTCGCCCAAAATTTTGAAACGCTACACATTGACTTTTGGGAGTGTCCGTGATGTTCCCTCGATGTGTGTGTCCCCAAAAAGGACTTCAAACAATATATCAAAATGGAAAAAAAAAAAAAAAAAAGCAGAAGATGTAAAAGAAAGTGACGAATATGCGACAAATTCCGATAAAAAATCATTTCCCTCCAAATTGAATTAAATGCGTATTTCTCCATCGTTCACTGCCTCTCAATCTCGAACGTTCGAAATGCGCCCAAAACTCGTGCTCGCTCGTCGAAATTTTTTCTTCCAAACTTGCTTCGCAAAAAAATTGACAGTGAAAAAAGTAAAATAAATGAGAGGCTTCGAGCAAAAAATTTCGATAATGCAAGATTCGGGGGTCTCGATCGAAGATTCAGCACACTTAACACAAACATTCGTAGAGATCGAGTCGCGTTATAGGTCCGTTCCTCGAATCCTTTTTTTTCCCTATTTTTTCTCCATATAGATTTTTTTTTTTTTTTTTTTTTTTTTAACATCGTCATTCTCACCCGCACGCATAACACGATCGGAATCAGTATATTATTTTAGAGGCGTTCTTGTACACACATGCGGAGACTATATGAACGAGCTTGACAGGTGCCCTGGAGAGAAAAAAAAAGAAGGAGAATAAGAGAAAAAAAAATACAGAAGAAGGAGAGAGCGTTGGAGCACGTAAAATGTAAGCACAGAGGGCTGGCAGACCACATGTGCCACTCTATTACTTATCTACCCGTAATATGACTTACAACTCGGACCGTAACATTTGTATGCGTTCGCTGCATCTTCTTGATGCACTAATGTCTGTATATATACGTATATATGTACGCGGGGAAGGGAGAGAAGAAACGCTTGGCCGCATGTGCTCTCGAGGGGTGCAATGAGATGCTGCGAGTGCACCCCTCATTGAAACAAAAAAGAATCATATATGTTATTGCACGTCCAAACATTGCGGGACAACACAGATTTCTTACTCGTCTCTTCCTGCGAATTCACATTCGATTCTTTGCCGGAATTACTTTCATTGTGTGGGCTACTATTATTTTGAGAAAATATTCCATTCGAATGGACCAATTTTGGTGAACGGTGATCAATTTAATGCGGCAAAAATCACTGCTTTATTTCTCATATTAAAAAAAAAAAAACATGCTTTTTATTCAATAATAAATGGATTCTTGGCCGATTTCATCATGCGAATCACTCGAAACTCGCCCATTTTATTTGCTTGGACGAAATATTTTTCCACAGTTTGTTAACTTTTAACCTGAACAGTGGTATGTTGGATTTGAATCGAACAACATAATGATTGGGGAATAAATTTTAGTTTTGAAAATATTTTTTTTGATGAAGAAAATCATGGAATCAGTGAAAAAATATTGTTAAATGATTAACATTCTGCAAACGACATTTCTTTTTTTCGTAATATGAAACAATTATCGTTTATATTCAATGATTCATGGTTGATTATTATTTTTCAGATTTGAGACCCCGGTAGAGTTTCCACAGAACTGGGGAAAAGGGTGAAATGCAAGAAACATCGTTGCGGGGGAATCGTCGAAGGAAAAGTACAAAACGAGCAAGAAACAGGGTTCGTATAAAAGTGAAAAAAGGAGAAAGAGAGGGAGAGAGAGAGAAGACAGAAAAAGAGAGCGAGAGAAAGAGAAAGAGAGAGGGGGGATAGCGGGTTGAAGAAACTGTTGTTAATAAGTGACGCGTGTGCGGCAGCTGGTTTCAATTTTTTGTCATCTCAATTTTTTTTAATTTCAAAACATTATTCCCTCTCTCTCTTCCTCGTCGTTTCGCTCCTCCGAGGACCGTAAGGAACGAAGAGGCCCCGATGTCAAACGACGGGGCCTTCGAGCAGCTCCAAAAAAGGGATCACTTTTTTGTCCGCATATGCACCTTACGAACGTGACTCTCGAGAGAATAAAAAAAAAGCCCCCCGAAAAAGGAGGCAAAAAAAAATAGTAAAAAAGGAGCGAGAGACAAAAGGGTCGATGGACCAGGGATCGAATGTGTTAAAAGCTTTTTGAATTCCAGGCGTGTCCGGGTCAATTACGAACGCACACATAAATTATTAATAATTAATCCAAGTAATCGAGGCGTATAATTGAATTTTTTTTCCCTCTTTATTTGCAGAGCCGGAAGATTTGACATGGAAATATATTCGTCAGTGTGGAAGAACGGAGAGCCTCACGAGCGAAAAGAAGCCTATGAAATTTCAAATTACGAGGCTCATAGAAAGAAAGAGAGAGAGAGAGAGCAACCGGTCCAGATGAGGAAGAAAGCTCTCGCCAGAGACATAGAAAGAGGATTAAATAGCTGAAGAGAGAAAAAGAGAAACAGAAAGAAGCACAGAGAAAAAGACGAGCGAAAGGACAGCAAAAAAGTTCATGCATTCGAGTAACGTCCAAAGAAGAAGAAGAACGAGGATGACGGACGGTCGCACAGATGTGCGAGTACATAATGTAACGGACCAGCGCCACTGATCCTACCCTTTGGTACGATGTACTCCTCTATATATATCTTACTGCATCTTTAGACCCCCGTGCAGTGACAAGTGCAACCGAAGCCTGCACGCAATATTTACATACATGTATATACAAATATTCCTTTATCTATACATATTTACACTAGTATATATGTATTTTTATAAATACATATGTACGAGTGTATTAATGTATAGATATTATGCGTATATGTATGTAAAATGACACGAGAGCCACGCGAGTGGGCGGTCCGAACTAAAATTCTATCCCCTCTTTTCTCCTCGACTTTTAGAAATGTTTTTCTCTTCATCATCTTCTTAAAACAGGCAAAACCCTCCAATAATCCCTCTCCTAGATCCCCTTTTTTCGTAACGAAATTTCTTCTTCCACTCTTCGACGTTATGTTCGTTGGAAAAAGAGGGAGGAGCGACGATAGAGGGGGCAAACGGGACTCATGTCCCGTTTCTTTCTCTCTCTTTCTCTCGCTCTTGATTTCTCTTATTCTTACGGAGCTTTTTCCAACGGGACTCTCTTATCTCGGGTCAGTACAACTCGAACCGCACACGGGAATTGTCCCCCCGAGATCAAAATTTCTTAACTGTAACCACTCTCTGTCAACAATCTGATGAAACTCTTCGAATAACTCGTTGCGTAACCACGCTGTGTGCAATTGTGAATTTTATGACGTGTGAGTGAATTGCATTCTATTTGAATCCAAAAAATCTACATTTTTCTATCGAATTATTTTTATTATATTGCTTTTTTTGGCGTTTATGTGAGATTAAACTTCAAATGTTTAATGCAGTAATAACGCAAGTGTCGTTTATAAATACGAAACAATCTTTGCCAATGAATATTTGGTCTGTTCGGGTTTTCGATCATTCAATCAGCTTCAAAGTGTAATTAAATAGTTCTTAATAGTCATGATACTGAAAAGCTATCAACGAATTCGACACACAGCAAACTGTTTGTGAAATAACAGTATGGATTTTTGATGATTTTTTTAAATTTTGTGGATAAAACTGAGACAACACATTGAGAATATTCAGCACCGTTATCATTGATAATCGATGTTTAAAAAAATTTCCATACGGCAGTCTTATTTGAATTTTTTTTTTTTTTTTTTTCAATAACCAGCTACCAATATATTAATAAATTCAAATTTAAGCCCGCGCACGTGTTTGTAAACAGGTTTTTTTAGTTGATTGATAAATTGACCAGAAATTTAATTTGTTACAGAACAAAAATTGGGAAAAAATGCATCTGGATGATTTACACGGTACCAGACAAAATTCCATCGAAGGATTGAGGCAAATAATTCCAATAATGCGTAATGAGGTCGAAGAAGATTACGGATTATCGTCGATAACGAGCGATCTCGTGTCAACGACACCGACCACGGGTAACACGCATTTTTCGTGGGACAATTTGAGCAGCAAGAGTAGCAACAGCAGTCTTTCGCCAATTTTGGCAAGTCCGTGCGAGCCGACCGAATGGGAAAATTTATCAACGACGATATTTCAGTATCCGGTGAATTTGGGACGTCCAATGACAATGACGAACGGTGAAATGTCACCGGGCAGTACCGGAAGCGAGGCCGTAACACCAAATTCATGGAACGGTGGTTTGTTCAGTAGCGAATACGGCGAATATTCCAACGACGAAATTACCAACGATTTTAATCCTCGGCTCAGATTACCGTCCGTCAATTCGGCATTTTCGTTTTCCCGTAATTTTTCTAACGCAAATAATTACGGGGAATTTACAAGTTGCGATTACAATCAAGATTGCCAGGATTACGAGGATTTTCGGGAATTTTCGGAAGATTCTTTGATTCCCGTTACGTCACAGACTCAAGAAAACGAAAATTTGAACGAATCGTTGCAAATCGTTGATGAATTTGATCTCAGCCTCATCAGGGGCGATCCCACTATGCTGCTCAATAACGTTCCATCTACAAATTCATTTTCTTCTCTCACTTATCTCGATGAAGTTAACGATCCTTTTCCCAATTTGAATGGACAATGTTACGCCGTTGGTCATCTCGTTTCCACACAAACTTCCGGCTTACCGAACAACTTCAAAAATAATAATCACTCGTTGACCTCCAGTCTCGGCAGTAACACCGACAATCAAATCGTCTTACCACGCAGTGAAGGCCTCATGCTTGCCGATAAACGACGCAAAAGTTCCACCGGTTTTATCGGCAATGATAATCGACACGAAGATTCTTACGGTACGCTCGTTTGATAGATCATACCCGTTTTTATTACTAAAATTATTACCTTTTTTTTATCAACTCAACAATTCAATGTTTTGCTCGTTTATATCGCTTATCAAATGCCATTAAATTTGTGTTTTATTTGTTTTTTAAGTTATCGATGCGGAGTTGTGCCCTGTTGATAAGAATCAATGAAAAATTGATTTTTTTTCCCATTTTTTTAAATCAGAATTGCGATGAAATAGTTTTATTAAATATTTTCGTTCGATGCTTTGGAGAAATTGTGAAATAATTTTAAAAAAAACATGAAATTGTAAAAATAATTGTACAATCGAAATTTTCATAGTAACAAAAAATTACTTTTATACCATTAATAAGAAAATTAGAAATATTGAACGAATTATAAATGATATTAAAATGATGAATAAACGAGAATAATACAATTTTTCATTTCACAGGATGTAATATGTCCTCGGAGGAAGGATATCCTTCGTCCTATCCGTGTCGTTGGCGCGACTGTGGCTTCGTTTTCAATGATCAAGAAGGTCTGGTTCGTCACATTGAGAGGCGTCACATCGAATCTTCGTCCTCAAATTCTCACGGTCCGGGAAGAAGATCACAACGAGATCGTGAAAAGGACAAGGAAAAGGACAAAGACACTATGAGCTTGACTTCGTTGAACGTTGCACAGGACGAATTCGCTTGTCTTTGGCAAGGGTGTCCTCGTGCGAGACCTTTTAATGCCCGATACAAATTACTCATACACATGCGGGTGCACAGTGGCGAAAAACCGAACAAGTGTCCGGTAAATATCTCAATTATACGAAAAGATATTTCATTCTTCGTTTTTTTCATATCTCTTGAAAAAAAAACCATAATCCATTATAAAATTTATGATAATTTGAATATCCATATGTCAAATAGATAATTATCATCAAATTGTTAAAAAAAATAACCTGATTCATACGAACACAATAAATAATTCTGTAACGGGATCATTAAGAGGATACAAAAATCGTTTTCGTACAGATCTATTGAATCAATTATCATTAATACTCTTTCAATGTTTTAAAAATGATTTAATAATTGTGTTTTTTTTTTCATCAAAGTTTGCAGGATGTAAAAAGGCTTTTTCCCGACTGGAAAATCTGAAAATTCATCAACGATCGCACACGGGAGAAAGACCTTACGCTTGCCAACATCGAGGATGCTCAAAAGCCTTCAGCAACAGCAGCGACAGGGCTAAACATCAGAGAACCCATTACGATACGGTACGAGCTGAAATTTTGAAGCACGAACTTTGCAAGTTAAATGATCTAAGAATAAGTGGAAATATTAATTACATTAATAACTTTGATTCCATGGCGGAATTCTCTCGAAATCGGCGGAACTAAAATAAAACATTTGAGTTGTGTGTGTTCCAATGTTTTTGAGTGCTTAATCAAATTTTAGCAATCGTTAAATGAACGCAATTGGAAAGCTCGCTATTTGCGCTTGATATATAATTGATTAACGGGACAAGAGATTAGATTAAAGGTCCGTAAATAACGAGAACTGATAGAAAAGGCACTTTTTTTTCAAGTATTTTCTCTCGTTATTGGATATCAGTTGAAGCAGCTAATGCGAATCACCTGTTTTTATAAATTTTTTATAAACACAAAAGTTGATTGCGCACATTGAATAAATTCACTTGTGTAAATTAATTTGAAAAAAATTGTCAACAATTTCAGTAATCCTCAACAACTTAATTGAGTCACTATTGAAAAATGTTCTATTTTACATTTTGAATTTCAAGTTATTATATTTTGATGTTTAATAAATGGCTGAAAATTGAAATATTTACAGAAACCGTACGCGTGTCAAGTGATAGGATGTGGCAAGCGATACACAGATCCATCGAGTCTTCGAAAGCACGTAAAAAATCATGCGGATCCATCGACAATAGTGGGATCGAGTACGAGGGGAACAATGATGGACTCGTCATCGAAGCAAATCTCGTCTCACAGAATTTCCTTTGCGAATATGAAAGACACGACAACCTGCAATCTCAACGTAACCACGTCCGCGTTGAGTCAACGATTGCATGAGAATTGCGAAATTACAAAGGAGGAAAAAGTTTCTTTGTTTCATGAGATACAGACGTCGGAGGCACGTTTAACGTCGAAGATAGAAAACAATCAACCGGAGTATGTACCTTTCGAGTCCGTCGAACGATTTTTAATTGAGGACGACACGTACACGGGAATCGACAATGGAGGTAAAAATTTTCGCATCAAAATCACATTTTTCATTAATTAATTAACCAACTAGACTACTGAGTCTCTAAAGAATCTACCGGGTACAATGGCTCAAAGAAAATAAACAAAATAAGTTATTTAGAAATAAAATTCAACAATTTCTGCTCCAATAATTGACGCCTTTAGCTCTGAAGAACGAATTTTATTTCCTGGTCGTTCTCTCGCGAATTCTGGCGAAAAATAAAACATCTTTTAACAACTAATTGTAAAAAAAGCTGCAATCAGTTTTCTTATCTTAAGAGCAGTCTTAAAAGAATTAATCGTTTCCCATCAACAATGCTATGGAATAGAGTAATCAACGGTCACGTGGGGTAACTCAAAAAAAAAAAATTCTACACATATAAGCCTGTTCGTATCTATGTAGATATATATATATATATGATTTTAAGACTTGCCCTGGCGTACTTCAAAGATATTTGGATAACACATGTTCGATAACTATACACGAACTCTTTTTTTCTTCGTTTTTTTTTTCTGAAGAAAAAAGGGTTTTTTCTCCAACCGTATACGCAGTACAATGGCTATATATAAAACGAATATTGGAGTGGGTAACAGTCGAGAATGTCCATGGCGTACAGATTTTCGTGCAAGCCGTCGAAATATCAACGTTACGTGCACATATAGGCGCGTGCTGCTCTCAAATACGTTCCTTGAACCGCGACAACTCTTCCCTGCGTTTAACTCTTTCATATAATGATAATAATTGAGAACGATTATATACATGGATGTATTTATATATACCGATATATATATATGTATATTCGAGGGCCCACAGTTAATCTCAGAGGAGGTTTCGACGCTCTTTACCCCCCACACCGAGGCTTAAAATAATATTCGGTACTTTTTTGGGCACACACAAGCCAAGATAAAAAACGTGAAAGCTTATAATACGTGCAAGCTCGAGAGTCACCCAACGCACGCGCCACACCAAAAATCCTCATTGACAATGTGCCACGTGCTCAGCACGCTTTTGTCTCCTTATGCTCTCTCGTACAACGATTTTTGTCAACGGTCCCGAATCTTATCGCGAATGCACTTGCCATTGATAGAAAAAAAAAAAAAAAAACAAAAAAATATACTAATGTGTTTCTTACACGTGCTCGAGAATTTCGTAATTTTATTTTTTCACGCAGATCAATGCGTTAAAAATCGATATTGAAGTTAATATTTAAGATTTTTTTTTGTTTATTCCTTTTAGTTACTTTAATCAAGAACAGATTTTGTTCCAATGGTATTTGCAGAGTTTAATAAATTTTGAATGATGTAAAAATTGATGGATAAAATTTAGAATATTCTCGAACTGCTTTCTCGTTTTTGAACTTTTTTAACGAAACTTTATTTATTTTCCTTTTCAGAATTCTACGGGGATGACGTAACGGATTTTCAAGAACTCGGGTCCGACATTGAGCAACAGTTTTTCGAGCTCAGCAATCTTGATGATACGCAGTTCATCGGCGGATAATAATATCGTACATTCATAGAAAATGATATAAATATTAAAGAAAAACAATCAAAGATTTAAAGTTGTATGAAACGAGGCGCCAAAAGTGGTTCTATAGAATTGCTTACTCAATTGTGATCTCAGGAAACGTCGGGGATCGCGGATCTCATCGTAAATCCAAAGATTAATTATAAGACTTTTTTTTTTTATAGTTATAACCATTATTTTCCAAACACAATTTTTTTATTACTTCATTTTTTATATAATCGACAATTTTTTGTATTTTGTACATAAAAAAAAAACAAACAACAATTTGTATATAGATATTACACGATTAGCTCGCCATAAACGGGTCCATTTTTTTCTCAACCTAATTCATATTAGTACAAAACCTTCATTTTTAGTCACTTTTTTTTATTTCTCATCAAGTACTTATGCAACTTCCAGGTTTCTCGTTTTCAGGGATGTGGCTGCACACAAATCTTTTAAAATGATCGCGTGCTTCCGGTTCGGCTTGCTGCATGAAAAAAATTAAAAAAAAAAAAACGAAAATTAGTTTCAGTCGCGCAGGAAAAGTTCTTAGAAATTCGGATTTAATTTGTTTTTCATAATTACCCCGTTGACTGTGATAGTAGGAACGAATGACAGAATGGGATTGAGATTTCTGGTCTTGTCACCTTGTTGGGCCAATAATTCATCGGCTAATTTCGATTTTTGACACTTTCCGAGAAGTTCTCGTGTCGCTTGACTCAATCTGACTCTTTCTGCGCACTGTTTTGTAAACAAACATTACAATGATTAATTAATTTGTTTAATCAATAAAAATTTCGAATTTCACGAAAAAATATTGATTTTTGTTTCCCGTATTGGTTCAAAATAAACAGAATCATCAAAAACAAAATGATAAAAGAAAGACTTTGAATCTCCTGATCGAAATACCAGCATTTTTAGCTCGAACGTTTTCGATCTCGTGATTCGAAAAGTCATAAATTAATAGCTGAATTTCATGATCTCTGATTACGTACCCGAGTAACAGCGGTTACTGGGTTTATACTGCTCATAACACAAGCGACGAGGTTCACGGAAAGATCCTGACGTTTTTCGACATCCTCGCTCTTGTTGATCGCGTCTAAAGCGCAGGCCTGCTCACGATTTCCTTTGCATTCGTCTGGCCCGTGCTGACAATCGAAATGCCATTCACCGGTGTTTGTGTTCTGGCTTTGCTGCTTGCGACATTCGTTCAAGAATTTTCATTTGTGTGATAAAAATTATCAATTGGTAATTAAAATGTAATTTAAGGAAAAATTTTCTTAATGCATTTTTCACCGTATTGTATATATATAGAATTTTTTTTTTTCAACGACCATTCTAATATAAACTATTGAAACTTTTATAAAATTCATTTTCATTCGAGAAAACCGACGAGCAACTCAGTTGAATTTGATAGAAATTTTACGAACATAAATTTCTGCAAATTTTTTTTATCAGAACGATCTCCAATTGTTGAGAATAAAAAATCAGAGTTATTTCTCTGATAATTATGAATGAGAAATTGGATCGAAGGAAAAATAGCATCGAATGAATGGGATTTGTAAATTATTTTTTGCCAACCTCAGCTTTTCCGTAAGGAACGAAATCGATGTTGAGATATTCCTTAAGGCCCTCGTAGGATGGTGCAAGTTGTTGGTTGATGAACCTTACGCTATCGCCACAAAGAGCCTCGTAATATACAGTCACATTCAGAACAGTCTTTACGTTCTCTCCGAGTCCCTGGAATATTATTTAAAAAATTCATAATTACAATTATTATTTTTTTTTATTATTACTATCAACAAGAATTCATTCAAAGATGAAAAATTAGGTTTTGAAAAAAATAAATGAATAAATTGACAGATTTTTGGTTCTCGTATAACAGACATTCGTTTGAAATATATTTTGAAATTAGTATAATACATCAGCGAGGCATTTGGTAAGCTGAACTCTTGGCCATGCGAAACGTGTAAATGGAGCTCGATCCACTTTCAAGAAGGTCATGAATTAACGATAGTGGTGAATAAAAAAAAAATAATAATAATAATAAAAGAAGAAGAGATGACAGATTGATGAGCGTGTATCGCTTACGAGAGTTGGACGAGTGAGAATGAGCACGAATGCTGTTGCGGCCAAGGTAAACGTCATCCTCGTATTTTCCTCAAGCTTGTAACGAGTACTTTATTCCAGGATCGGCGATGATCGACTCCGGAGAAGTTGGCTTTGCTCGAATATAATATCGTGTGGAGAAAGAGAGACGAGAGTGAGAACGCAGCGTGCATCGGCTCACTTTAATCCGTACGGAGAGGGAGAGGCGAAAAATTATAGGGAGGAGGGGAGAAACGTTATAATCGGTAGTCCCTCTCGTCTGGCTGGTATATTCAATAAAAATCTTTTCTATTTCTTTCGTACGGTTAACTTATCCTCATTTCTACATGTATCTCTCTCTCGGTCCTCGTATTTTATCATTCATATCAGGCCCACGACAGTGACAGATCATTATATTTTTATTAATTTCACGATAAAGAAAGTCAAGCTAATATTTTCTGGCTTCAATAACAATTATGTGTATACAAACTTGACTGCTCACGAAAAGACATAAATTCAATAATAAATTATACAAAAAGAATTTTAATCGACGACAATTGAGTACAATTAAATAAAATTCTTTCATACAAAAAATCGTTGTACGAATATAATACGTTGATTAAACTGCTTCAATTAAAAACTTATCGTCCTCCAGATTTTTGGGCTTTGTGTCCGAATAAAGAAAAGAATCTTCGAAGAAACGACCCGAAATTTTTGACCCGATAAAAAAAAGCAGGTTTTGTCGTTCGGACTGGGCGGTTGACTGAAAAAAAATATCAAGTTCTGTCTAAGCCACACTCGTGAATAATGGGATGCCATATAAATTAGCGAATTTTAAGGCCTCAGCGACCTTATTTTGTCGTTCGCGTTTATTTCACACAGAAGACACTAAAAAAATTACCGGTTTACGAGTCAGAAAGGAAAAAAAAAAGAATGAAATAATAAAAAAAATTTTAAACGAGAGAAAATTTTTTGGATAACCCGTTACGAAGAAATGTTCGGTTGGAAATTTCATTCGGACTCGAAGGTTCACTGAGGAGTTCATAAAAAACTTATGAAACCGCTTGAACTTTGGATTGCGCGAGAAAGTAATCCGATACCGTAAAAAGAATTAGACAGTATTTACTCCCCTGAGAAAAATAGAGAGAAAAACATAGGCGTGGATACGAGAGGACTTAACGAAATTCCATTGAATCATTTATGACTCATTCGCATTTCATATTTTCTTTTATTTCAATACTTTTTCGCTGTATTCTAATTTGAATATATTTATGGTAACGCATCCATCATTTACGTTCAATAAATATTGTATGTTGATCGACTGACTTTTCGATCACGAGAAAGAAAGTCATCATATTTGTTTGTCCCGACGATATTAAATTTTATTGTCGAAAGTCGAGAATCATTCGTTTTCAACATCCGTATCAATTACTTTGTTCAGTTTTTTTTTTCCTAAAAAGAAATTGCTGGTTTATCATTGCTAATTGAATCACTACTAATTGGACTATTGATGACGTACTTGTTGCTTGTTATATTATTGATACCAATTGTATCTTTTTTTGGGAAGATTTGGCCTACCGAAAAATGTTGTTAATACAAATGAAGAAATTATTTATATGCTCGACGTTATGAGGGACTGCACAATTATGTGATTGAATTACTAATTTTTTAATTCGAAAGTACCGAAATTTTTCAGCCATAATTATATACTCTTTAATATGATGAAACCCACAGTTATAGTTCATTAATTAAACTGTTTATTCAATTCTAATTGAGCCCAGTGTGAGTGAGCAAAAAAATTGAGCGATAATAAAAGTTTTCGATGGATTTCATGATTATTCACGTAGTCGATCGTACAATTACATGATTCATTTTTCTAGGTTCATTATTACAATTGTAATAAAAATTGAAGAAAAATTGGCCACTACTTATTGTTAGAAATAAATGTTGTTCCGTTTGACTCTTTGTCTTATTCTTGAACGTCGTCGGTATTGTGCAACAGAATAAATGAACTGGAAAGTTGTGATTCGTTTGTTGTAAGAGAATGAGGTCAACCGTCAATTCCCTGACCAAATTGAATTGATCTTTGATTCTCGGTGAGTTCTCGATGGAGCGCGAGCGCTCGAGACTTGAAAGCTTCCGCGAGGGTTGGATTTATTTCGACACCCTCACCTCGTGCATGCATCTGAGAAACGTTCGCACAAGCGTAAGGATTGCCAGCCTCGCATGCTTTCAACGAGACTTTGTAAGCTTCCAATAAATTCGGCTCCAAATAGCCTTTTATTCCTTGTATGTAAATTCCTGATAGCCAAAAACAGCCTTTCTCCATTTCGTGCTTCCAACACGATTCCTTCAACATTTCCATTCCTTTCGTTACTTGAGCCATCCGATCTTTTTCCCCGACCGTTTTGTCCGACGTCGCGATCACACCGGCGTGTAAACAACCGTACGCGTCACCGAGCTCGCAACCCTTCTTCGCGTACTGATAACCTTCCTTCAGATTCTCCTCACATCCTTTGCCTTTAGTAACCAAACGGTTTTAACCGAAAAAACAAAAAACAAAACAAAACAAAAACTGTTGAAAATTTTTGGAAGCAATGCAATGATAACTGAAAAGTTAAACGTCAGAAAAATATTGAAAATATGTTGGAACAAAGTTTTGTTTTGGGTAACAGTATGGATGAGTTCGAACTGGTTCGAAAAAATACTCCAATACAGGACAATTGTTATCTGTGGGGTTTGTTTTTTCAAATTTTGAACAAACGAAAAATATTTTAGTGCACTGAGTGATAACTTTTGAAAAATTAACAACACTCCAAACGTAATTGAAACAAGTAGCTGATCGAATGAAAAAAGTTTCGAAAAAAAAAAAAACATGGCATGAGCTGAAATTAGGAGTTTCGAAAAAAATTGGACAGAACTAACACAGAAATTAGAATTTTGACAGATTTAGACATAACCCAAAACACTCATAATAATTTCTCAAAGTTGCATATTATATTAATATGAAACGTAAATAAATTGGGGAAAAAATTGAATGAATAAAAATAGGAGCCTTCGTTGTGCCTATAAAACATTCAAAAACGTTAAAAGGATTTGTAGCGGCATCTATCGTTGGAAAGACAAAGTCAGAAAACAAAAAACTTTTCAAGTTAAAAATCCCAACTTACCGACGAGTGCGTATCCGCCGTATTTCGCGCAACTTCTTGGAAAATTTCTCACATCACAATTCGTCTTAAAAATTTCCGTTGCTTTCTCTTGATCCTTTTTTATACTTTCCTCGTAATCTCCCAAAAGATGACAAACTGAGTGAGAGAATAATTAATAAAAACTTTTTCAATGATTACATACCGGTGTGTGGAGCAAACATTTTGAGAGTATAGGAAAGAAACTTTAAGGTTATGTGATCGAGACTAACCTTCGGGATTTTTTTCACTGAGACAGCCAAATTTGTATTCTATATAAAGATTTTTTAGGTACTCCTTGACATCTTCTTCACTTTTCAAATTGTACGCCATTGTGTGTCTTTATTTAATTCAAAATCAGTTTAAACTTTTGTTCCTTACGCACCGAACGCTCAGCACCGAAAAAATATAGCAGAACAAAAATATATTCGCGATTCCAGCAGCTGTTTTACCGACCAGAGAAGGCTACAAGTTTTCTAAAAGCGCCACACGTGACGCTGCTCAACAGCTGTCGTTTTCGCGGGGGTACTCGATAAAATCGTATAGAAATAGAATAAAATTAATCTAAGAAAGAAGAATCGCTTGAATATATTCCCATTGAACGCTGAAATTCGTCAGTAACGTTTGAAACATTAAAAATATAATTTTTGGAATCCATCTTTCAATCGATAAGAACGAAAAAAAAAAATGCATTTTTCCCAATACTCTCGGGCGCATGTCACAAAACGTGGGAATGCGAAAACGAACCTCCACCTGAATCTACACGCGACAGTTTACCGCGCGACCCTTAGCCGTGCACATTAAAAAAAAAAAAACAAAGAAAAAATGTCATCGTCAGTTCGTATTGGAAAAAGTGGCTAAAGTGAATTTTACGTGTTTCTCTATGACGTTCCATCGTAGAAATTCAATGTTAAGGTAGGGAAAACTTGTTCGTTGATGCACTTTGTCGAAACTGTTCTCTTCGGCACATTTATTTTTATTTACTCTCCCTAATGACTTAATGAGGTTCGCGCCAAACCGAGAAATCATGAATGAGTCATCAAAAAAGTAGCTAATGATTCGGAAAAAAATAAAACTCTGACCTACACGAATGAAGAATTCCAATTAATCAGTCAAATGTATTATTTCTGGATAATATGAAAAGTGGCGATACAAATGTTTAAAAATATTTTTATTACATCAACTAGTCAATTAAACAATATGAAATAGTCATAAAAAAATGGTGAAATTTTTTGTCTCGAAATGTAAGTATCTAAATAACGTTTCCGATCGTGTGACCAATCCCAAGGTTGAATTTCGACGACTACTACTCGGTCACGAGGCCATCCCGTGTTTTATCTAACTCGGTAATCGCTATTTAGCCCGAATTTTTAACATTTTTATACGAAGCTAGCCCGAAAATTATCCCACACAAAAATAAAAGGTCATACGATTCGTGAATAAACTTTTTCGTTTTTTTTTCTCCCGTCGATCAACGACGCTTCGATAGTAAATTCACATAATAATAATAATAATAATAATAATAACGATGATCGATACACCTATAAACGTATACAAAGAAATCGAACGAAGCATGCCCTAATGACAGTCTCACAAACGAGCAATAAACACATGACGTTAGCTCTAAGAAAAAGAAGGTTCAATGTCTCTCGTGGGTTCAAGGACAAAACTAAGCACCAGGCGGCAAAAGTTTCGAAATAGGGTGACCATATATTTCTTACATTAATTCACTGTCACGCGCGCTCCTACATCGCCAATCGAATGACCCAGGGACATTCGTTGTACTCATTTTTCTTCGGTAATTATAATTGTTGCGTAGGAGAAAGACTTGTGTTTTCATTTTTTTTTTTTTTTCATTCGAACAACGGAGTTGAAAAGTTCTTTTAAACATAAAATATTCGTCGTTCGCGATAATAAATTTTAATCGTACACGATTTCGTTCGGAAATTGGAATGGCAAATCGTATTCGGTGATGATTCAGTGACAGGATCTCTATAGAACGGTACAAACTTATGTTTGAGTGCCTTTTGATGAACATTTAATGACATGGTCTGTATAAAACCAAAAATAGTCTCAAACGAAAGCAAAAAAAAAAAGCTTTTCACTCGTTTTCGTTCCTGTTTTATTTCTGTCGTTTTTAATCCTGTTGTTGAGATTCAGGATCAAGATTAGCGATGGCACAACAAACACGTTCGAGAGCAGAGATTTTGCAGCGAAAAAATAATTATTCGGTAGGCTTCCATCGAGAATAGGGTCGTTTCAGAGCAGAGTAATGAAGAGTAAAATTATTGTCTCCTTTCCTAAGTACGTGAACTTCTATTCAATGATTTATGTATGTGTTTGTTATCGAAAAATCTAAACCAGTGAACTTTGCATTATTTCGAATGATTATTTTTTCCTAGCCCTAAATTATGATCGATTTGTAATAATTTCATTTTATTTTATTTTTTTTTTTTTGAGAAATTTTGCAAAAAAAATTGAAATCTGAATCGATGCAGCTGCCCGAACGTTTTATCTTCATATCGAATGAATTTGAATATACTTTTTTCTATGCATGTTTTAAGATGAGCGAGTCAGTAAAAGTGGCCGTGAGATGCAGGCCGCTGTCTCAAAAGGAACAACAGCAGGGATGTCGGGTACGTAAACAACATTTTTATCCTCATAAATATATATAAATACTTAAAAACCATATTCTCGACGAATTTTTTTTTTTTTTTTTTTTTTCATCAATTCTTTAATAACAATCTGTCAATTTTTATATTGACAATAAGTCATTGGAATGTATTTGTTTATATCTAGTGGCTTGTGACGCTTCAGTCGCCTCGCTCGACGAAAATATACACATATTTTAATAAATGATCGAAAGAAAATAAAAATAATTAGGACAAACAGGTCGGGTGTATTTTCCCATTACAGAAAAGAATTAAAATATTGAAATCGTGTTTTTTTTTTCTTTTCGAGGCGAAAAATCGAAAATATCGATCAGAAGTTGACTCGATAACTAATTGACCCAATTTTCGAACTCCACTTTACCAAACGGTGTTGGAATTGTCGCACTTGTTTCTTACCATCCCTTGGCATGAAAATTCTGCCGTTGTATGTTCCAAGACTCGGGACTTTTTTTACGAGCTTTCGGGGAAGCCTGGAAATCGTCATTCTTCCTTTCCTTTTTTTTCTGCATTAACATATATGTATATACACGCGGATATAATGACAAGCTTATACATCGAGCGCTTTCATAAACGGGTGTGTAGCCAAGGCGACCTGCGACAAAACACCCTTTCTGTACATCCTTCGAAACGTTGCATTTTTATCGAGTACTATTAAGTATATTCTGCCACATATGAGCATGTAGACGTGCGACAGGTGTCTGCTGGAAAAAGGCTAAAGCTGAGGATAAATCATATACAGGGTGTCCGACGAGTGACAGCTAAAATTTGCAGGACTGAAGAGAGCGTGAAATTCTGAATAGAAAAGTCCTCAGCCATTTTTTTCTCCGACGCGTCATCGAAGAGATAATCGTTGGCTCGTCGCTTCGCGCCTAATGAGCTCGTTGATCGATGAATATCTCATGAACGATGCATCGGAGAGAAAAATGACTGAGGACTTTTCTTTCCGGAATTTTCGTAAGCTACAAACTGTCGAAATTTTCGTGAAAGATTTTTGGGCCACCCTGTAGATTGAAAATTTCTCGAACACACCGGGAATTTCTCTGTCTCGAACAAACTCGGCTCCGCACGCAATGCTTCGACAACAATTGATTGTGCTCAACGAAGATTTATGGATGGGCTGCAACATGACATGGGAGATAGAAAATTTTTGCAATAATTATCATTTTTTTTTTTTTATCGAATCAATTTAACTCGATATTAATCCGAAAACAGAATTATAATTTGTCATTTTTACGTAAAAATATCGGCGTTTGAAGTCTCATCGAACATTTGTGTTTTTTTTTTTTGGAAAGTATTTGATTTCGTTTGGGTTAGTTAAACGATTATTTTTCCCGCATAATTTTTGCTTACGATCACAAACACTCGACGATTAATAATCGACTGTACCTGTAGTCCGAGCTTGTTACGATATCCTAACCGTTATTCATAGTGCCGTTAGCCATAATATAACACGCCGTAATTTGCCGCAATAATGCAGTTCTCATGGTATAAAAAAAAAAAAAAAAGAAGAAATATCGCATGCATGGGAGACACATTTCGTATTGCCCATACTCGTGCGATTGTCGTGCCAACCGCTTCGCACAACTAGACACGCGCACAAACATCTCTGTGTGCATTGTGACTCACTAAATGATTTATAACATACTCTCCCCTGGGACTACTATCTCATAATGCATTAGTAACTGGCTAAGCGCAATTTCCTTCGCCTCACACATGATTTTAATTGGGTGTCCCGAAAGTCACGATGGATAAACACGAAACTAAGTAGACCGAATAATTCCGAGGCGAAAAGTCCTTAGTCAGCTTTCAATCGAACGCAACGCTAATGAGATATTTATTAAAACCGGTGACAGTCCGATACACTCTGCGAAGTAAGCGCGTTACGCCCTGCTCGCTCGCGCATGCGCGAGACGAAGCAGAGGGCGCTCGTGCTCTAGTTCGTAACGCCAAATTCTCATCGCGACATCGGAATGGCTTTTGACAAAGAAAAAATTAATATCTCATCAAAAGCGCATCGGAGAGAAAGTCACTCACAGATTTTTTCCTCCACAATTTTACAACCCGTTCGTTTTTTCATAGTTCTCATTCAATCCTCTCAACACCCTGTATATTATATGTCGAGTAACGGATCTTGACTGACTCCCCCGCTCAGTGAAAAACCCCCGTTAAAGTCGAGGTTAAACACCTTCTCGCTTACTCCCACATTATCACCGCGTTACTATCTTTCTCAAACTCACGCGATCGAGGTACGCGTGCTGCAAAACTTGCCTTAAGATTCCCTTGCAGACATAGTCTATCGATTCGACACATATTCCACGTTTGTTTCCATCGATAATACACCCCATACCCCACACTTTTGTGTGGCACTAAACTCTTCGATTCTATACCTACCACTCGTGTATATATAGAACGATCAATTGCATACAAACGGTTTTGTACATTCAGTTTACGAGTGTAAACACTTTTTCGTTGAATAGATGTTAAATTCACAATTATATAGGTATAATTGATTTTCATATGAATTTTGTACTCTCTGTTTACTCGAAGTCAATGACGTGAGCTTTCGAATGCATTAATTTCGTCATTAGTTCATTGTCGTAAAATCACAATATCATTTGACATGGATTGTCAATTGTGAAATAAACGTTATGAAAATATTGTTTTTATTAATTGATTATTGACTTTATTACTACGACTCATGACATGAATTGAGAGATATATTAATTGTGAATGACCTTTTGTACTGATCACATCCTCGACAGAAAAAAAAACCTCTTGAAAACACTCTAGTCTACAAAAGGGCAACTCATACTTTATCGAACGTAAATTCAAGCCCATTATAGTCGTTGTGTTCAATATTTCATGATGTCTATGCGAAAGACATCGTCGAGACGCGAGGCATGCTTTTACATGTCAATAACAAAACGTCAAAAGCTTCCAATTGAATGGAAAAATATTTTAAGTATTTTTGCTACGATAAACAAACTAATATAATATTATTTCCTCAACCTGCCATTTCAAAAATTCTGTAACAAATTAATCGCAGTGTTTTTTCTCCCAAAGAAAATAAGGAAAATTTACCTTTTGTATCTGCCAATGAAATCTCCAATAATCGTTTCACTCATCTCTTCTTCTCACAAACATTCTACCCTTCGTAGAACTCGTCCTTATGTGAATTTAATAATGAAGCTCTATTATTATCGTAGCCATCTTTATCCACACGATATATATTATTCCCATTTTTTACTTGTAAATCAAGGAAGATCGATTCATCAATTACGATGACTTGCCACAATTCTCAGCCATAGAATTCAGTCCTCAATGAGACAGGAACTTTTCTATTTAAATTGCATACATCGACCTTTCTCATTCCATTAGCCAATTTTTATTTTATCGTTTGTAATAAAATGATTCTTCAATAAATTCAAGGTCATTCGGGTTCATCAACTCATGCTCCCACAAGAATCTATCATTTATTTTTAACTTTGATCTTTATATTCACAAATTTGCAAATTTCATTTACTCGTGTATTTACGCTTAATCGTACACACTTTTTTTGTCACATAAAACGCGTAAAACTACATTTTTTCACATTCAATTATTGAAGCACATTTCCACGGGGTCTTGGCAAAAAAGAGCTCAACTGAAAAAATGCTCTCAAGTATTTTGATTCCCGTCGAATATTCATATTTTACGTTGATTGTTTCTAACGTGCGACATTTTGGTAAATAGCTACTCATTGACTAGGGCAGTAGGGTGTCGAAAAAAGTGAGGTTATGTTTGCCGGTCGCGTCAGCTGTTACGCGCGAACGCGCCAAATCTGCCGATGCTATTCCCTTTTCTAGTAAAAATTGAAACGTTCGCGCATCCGGTGCTTGATCTTTACGGTGAATCTTCACTTTTTTATTTTTCACTGAATCCTTATGCCTGATGACGAAATTTCCGTGTTTCAATGAACCCGATTGAAATCATGAGTAGAAAAACGGTGATTCGTGAACTTCGGTCGACTTTCTCCCGCACAAGACGCCGTGCGTTTAGCAAACGAAAACAGTCAACTTCTTAGTTTCAGTACGCGAAAACGAAACGATTAATATTGTTTATGTTTTGTGATTTTACGTGCAAAAATTATTGTGTTTGTTGTACTTTCTTAATAATTCCGTAACGATTCCTATGAATAATCAACAAAAATAAAAGTGTGATAAATAAAAATTGCAGAACGTGGTGAGTATAGATCCGCTGGGAAAAACATGTACGTTGGAGGGTACGAGCGGGGGAGGCGGAGGCGGGGGTGGTGTGGGAAAGATTTATCAGTTCGATGCAGCGTTCGGTCCATCATCGACAACGGAAATGTTGTACGAGGACGTGGGATCGGTGATAGTAGAAGCTGTGTTGGAGGGTTATAACGGTACGGTATTCGCGTACGGTCAAACCGGTTGCGGAAAATCGCACACGATGAGGGGTTTTATCGAGCGTACGTTGGAGCACATATTCGAGGCGACGTCGACGTCGAGTACGGACACGCGTTATCTCGCATTGTTGAGTTATCTCGAGATTTACAACGAGAAATTGCGAGATTTGCTGCAGGATGGAAGCGGCGGCGACGGTATTTTGCAATTGAAGGAAGATCCTTCGAAGGGAACTTACGTTTCGGGTGGTTTACGAGAAATAACTGTGAAAAACGCCGCCGAATGTTCGAGGCTCGTTAGTCAAGGGGACGCTCGGAGAGCCGCTGCCGCGACCAAAATGAACGCTGCGAGCTCTCGTAGCCACGCTGTTTTGACAGTGTCTCTCGAAGCTCTAGCGATCGACGACGATGACAAAAATGGTGGCGCTGTACGACGCGGACGATTACATCTCGTCGATCTCGCAGGTTCTGAGAGACAAACCAGAACCGGCGCAACCGGTGATCGCCTCAAAGAAGCCGCCAGTATTAATCTCAGCCTTTCCGCTCTCGGTAACGTTATCAGCGCACTCGCCGCTGGCAACGGTAGACACGTACCTTACAGAGACAGCAAATTAACCAGATTGCTCAGAGACAGCCTCGGCGGAAATGCCAGGACCCTCATGATCGCATGTCTCAGCCCCTGTCATCTTGACGCGGAAGAAACTCTGAGCACTCTTAGGTAAGACACTGAAGTCTACCTTACCCACTGACCTTAAGGTAATCCTTGCCTTGACTTTGAGGCTCATATTAATCATCAAATTCGAAACTTATGCCCATCCTAATTTTTCATGCTTGTAAAAATAATAGTTTTTAATGATAAAATTTTCAATATAATTACGAAACTGAAATAATAGTTTTTGTAGTCACTGGCGTAGTACTCGACCATGCCGATACGCACGGGTTTAACCTCTTCATCTCTAAAGTGTCAAAAAACACTGTCCGATGCCGGAAGCTTTATTTCAACTCAATATTCCATAAAAACTAGGTCGATAAGCCCCTTTTTTCCAGAGACTATTGGATTGTTACAAGTTTGAAGAACTTAAATCTGGTTTTTGCATAATATCTTACGAATTTTCACCAAGATACACACAGATTTTAAGTGACCGGAAATCGGATTTTCCTATGTCACCCTGGGTATCCCTGAAATTTCGTGAAAGCATTTATCTATAAAGAACGGCATTAAATTTTTTCACGCGAATCCTAAGACCTGGCCACCGTGCAAGGATTACCTTAATTGACCTTGAAATATTCAGTCATTTTTGACACGTCGAAAAATTCATTTTCTGCTTCAACGAAAATTTATTATTCAGTTGAAAAAAGAACGAATTCATAGGTGGATTTTATTTTATCATTTTTTTTCAATGAATCGTCAATTTATCCGAAGAATTTCGAGAACCCACAAATTTTCATACTTTTTTCAATTTATATATTAAATTATGAAAAAAAGTGATAAAAAAAATGAGAATTTTTCGCGAGATAATTGCTCGAAATCTTTGGATTAAACTCAACAAATGTTATAGGGTGACCTTGAACAGGCTGCATTTAAAATCCGCTCGAATTCCAGGATGACGCGAGTGCTTAAAAAAACGAAAACTCCTCGAAGAACAAAAAAAAAAGTAGTAATTCGTTCAATAATATCGCAGTCTGCCTCGTAAAAAGTGGAGTTGTTGTATTATACGAATGTTTCAATGAACACGACTTTTTTTTTTCTTCTTTTTTTTTTTTCTTTCAAGTCTGTCCGCTCTTTTTATCCTGATTATTTTTCAATGCCGAAATTTAGAAAGGTTTCTTCGGGGTTTAGTCATTGCCAAAGGAGTGATCTTGAAACTGTCTGACAGTTGTGACACAAAATTAAACGGTTAAATACGAGTTTGTATACTATTAATAAGAATAATAATATGGAAATAATGATAATAAAAATTACAATGGCAATGATAACGACAGAATGAAGCAACATTTTTCAAATGACTAAAAAACAAATTCAAATGATAAAAATAAGTAGAAAAATTCGTTTTTTTATGAATGTGAAAATTTTGTGTTTTTTATCAATGATTTTTAATGAGGCTCTTTACTTTTTTTGTTTTGTAATAAAATACAGGTATGCGGCAAGAGCTCGCTGCATAAAGAACAAACCGATAGTGAACGAAGATCCGAAGGATGCTTTACTGAGACAATATCAATTGGAGCTTCAACGTTTACGAAAACTGCTCGAAACCGGTGACGGATCGCGTTTGTTGGGCGATTATTCTTTCCCGATTGATCAGGAAATCGATAGGGATTGTCAGCTCCAAAATAGCGATGATATAAATAAAAAGCGAATCGGTTACAACGGGGAGATCGGAAATTTACGAGAAGAATGTCGAGACTCGAATATTTCGAGCGAAATATTGCGTGACGAGTCCGATTCTCTGAGATCGCTTCAGGAAAATGGCAAAAGTATTTCTAGCATCGAAAACTTCGAGGAATCTGCTCGATCGGACGAGAGCAGTGATTCCAAAGTCGTTGCAACGATACGTCACGAGCTCGACGAAAGAAGAAGGAAAAAGAGGGAAGCCGCGAAAAGAGAAGTTATGAGAAGACTGGAAAAATTAACCATCGGTGGTGAAGCACGAGGCAACGACGAAGTCAGAAAAAGACGAGAAAGGAGACGCAAACGCTTGGAAATTCTCGCTCAAGCCCTTGAAAAAAGTGCTCAGGACGGTAATGGTGGCGCTTTTGAGGTCTATGGACAACTCAGATCTACCGAGGACGCCCTTAAACGAATGGCCAAAAAGGCTAAACAACTCGAATCCGAAGTCGCTGATCTTCAGGTCTTCATTTTATCTATATTTTTTTTTTCACTGTCTTCTATTTTCTTTCAATATTTTTACGAAACGCGTTCAGCCAGAAATATTCTTGGACCAGAGTTTCAAAACTTTGCGATTCGATTAAAATTGAAAACATTTTTTTCATCGTCTCTGCAACTTTGCAAACATTGTTTTTTTTTTTAATGACATTCGTTCTGAAAAGTTATTTATTCTTATTGTCCAAACGAAATATTTTATGAGCAAATCATCAATTTTTTCGTTTTAATTTTACTATTTATGTCAATTCCTATGAATTTTCGTTCTGGAATATTCCATTTTCATTCTAGATTTATTCCAAAATCTTTGAAATAGATCGATCACCTATGTGTAGCACTTGTTTTTGTTAAAATATTCATATTCATAAATAAAATACTTTTTCAATAACGACCGCTCTGAGAATTCGTCGATTCAATTGAATCGACATTTAATTCGTAATTTTAAGTAAATTCAATACAGAGAAATGACTGCAAATTTCTTGGCGAGAATTTTTCCACGTCGTTCGTCTCGTCGCGATAAAAAAGTTGCAACCCATTCCTCGTTTACTTTTTTTTTTCTTCTGCGTGGACTAAAACTTTTGATGTTCCGGTCAGACGAATGAAGTCGAATCCGTTAACGATATCAAAAAAGCCTGAAAAACTTGAACCGAAAAAACTTGATTATGTTTTTGTTTCCTATAAATGACCTTGAAATTTTGTATTCAGGCGTCATGGGATGCCGAACGGCGTGATCTTTTGCGTCGAGAGCTTCTGGCGACTCAACTGTGCGATGCGATGATACCGCATCTGAAACCGGGTTGTCCGTTTCGTGACCTTGAGTCTGTACGATCTTCGGCGACCTGGTGCGACGAGCTCGGACGTTGGAGACTTCTCGACGCCTCTTCGACGAGGATTCCCATGCCCCCTCCTTTGCCTCGAGACGCTTTGATTCTCTCAACCCAACAAAAAACCGATCACAACAATAATGGTGATTCTTTGAAAAACGAGGATAAAGATTTGGAGGATCGCAGCAGCGATGACGATTACGAAGATCGGTACTCGATCGTCAATGACGAATTTAATGGTGGCGCATCGAATCGGAGGGATATCGCTGGCACATATTTTCGCAGAAATCGAATCGATGAACTTTTGGCTCATGCTCGAGAGGCCAAAACTTTCGGTAAGTAGAAAAGTCCAAAAATTAGAAAGAAAGACCTTAGAAAAAGAAACTCAAATTCGATTTTATTTCATTTTTTTTTCAAGTTTTAATCTTACTTTATCAATAATCTCAATAATTTATATCGATTTTTTGAGCTTGAAGATTATTTTCGACCAACTTTACAAATAAATAATAATGAACCTTTTATCTTTCAATATCTGCTTCCGGAAGAACGGTTCTTCGATGGTGAATCGATCACCAAAATATGCAGCGTCGTAATAATCCATATTGAATGTTTACATTTTATCAGTTTATCGCGTTTTCACGAACTGGGTCAGTCGATGACGAGGCAGATACTCTCGACGCCCCTCGTCCCCTTTCCTAGGATATTTATCGTGATAGAAATAGGAAACGCGATTTCTAAACCTGTTTACCATCTAATCGATGCCTCTTTTTTTTTTTCTTTTTCGTAAAAGGAGAGAAAATGATGTGAAAATTTCTAAAAATAAATCATTAATTAAATCAAGAAATTTATTTTGCATGACGCCGCGTATAAATATCAGTTTTATTAGAAGTCGAAGAATTTTTTTGTCTTCAACCAATTTACCGATAAGTTTACGTGTTATGATTGTTGAAAAAAATGCTCACATCTCGAAGATCATTCAACCTATTTCAAATGTTCTCCATTTATTTTTCCTAGAAAAAAATGGAAGGCTAAGCAAATCTGGTGGATCGGAAGATTTTCAATCCGGTATAAACGGTCTTCAATTGAGCGCCCTAAATCTACAGAGCAGCACGCCGACGATAAACGAAATAATCAGCGGTAGTTCGATGTTGAAACACGCGATCGGACGCCAGCAAAATCGTGGAATCGGATCGTGGATAAACGATGAGAATTCGTCAACAAGGTCGAGCTCATACGGGAGCGTGAAAAAAATACCACCGAGAATCCTCGAAGCTCTACCCGCTCATCCGATCGGTACTGCGACGAGAATGCCCTCTTGACCTGATGACGAAAGCTCCGAATAACTGAGACAATATCGAAACCAATAAAAGTCTGGAGGATATTTCTAATACGTGAATTAGTTCAGATTTCGACAAAGCAAAATCTTACAAACGCTTTTCAAACGTAAAAAAATTTTGACAAAATTGAAAGAAAAAAAAAAACAAAACTGACAATGATCGAGAAACAGCGAACGAAGGACTCTGGAAGGTAATAAAAAAATAGCGAGTTCCAGCAATCTTGAATTATATAGATGAATAATACTTAAGCCCAAAACCATTGGATTCTGACTGTAGATAAGCGGAAATAGCTGTGAATAAGACGAGAACTTTGACGACGAGCGAAAGCGTGAAGAATTTCCACTAAAAAACGTACAATTATGATGAAAAGAAAAAAAAAAAAATATTTCTAATAAATAGAGCAAAAGAATGACCTTGGAATAAAAATGAAACCAGATTTTTTTTATGTATGAGGGAAAAGTGTGAGGCATTTTCAAGTGCCTTCTGTAAAGTACACGTTCTCGTAAGTAATCATTGAGGCTCCGTTATTGGTCAAGGGGAATCCCGGTTGAGCAGTAAAGAGAAAGCACCATTAAAAGCATTTGCGCGGATTGCTATTGAGGCGCGATGTTAAAATGTTCAGTTCTTTTTACCAATACTCGAGAAATGTCTCCTTGCTCATCGCTCGTATTTCTTGTTTTCATCGTTTTTTGTATCCTCTCATTTTTTAAGAATCTCCCATTCGCCCGTAAAACGAGTCGTAATGAGAAGTGGTCAAGGAGAGTGGCCGATGTACAGGCGAGTGCGAAACCCGCAATACCGTCTTTTTTTCTCCTTTTTTAAAAATTTTTTTTTTATTATCCACTGAAATTTCGAGTCTCAAAACCACATATGATCGTCTCATAAAAAGTTTCGGAGTTATAAAAACCGAGAAATGCAATCGATTGAACGAAAAATCCTTTTATCATTTTGTTTGAGACTCCGAGACTCCGAAAAAGTGAATTGGGCTTCGCGCAATTTTACGAGACGTCAAGGATGCTTTATGATTCTCACACGCAAAACGTAAAATACGAAAAAAATATAAAAAGTATTCAGCGAAATCAACGAATGCGATATATACGAAGAAATTTATAAATGGACTACTTTTTGAATGGAACGATTCAAACGAATGTTCAACGTTTTTTTTTTTCGTTGCGAATTATCATTGCTGAAAATATATTTCATGAGAATATATTCCAGGCACCAGAGTTCCAATCGAATAACATTTCTGGCCATGAATGCACGTGTAAAGCATCCTCGAGAAACGTCTTCGGAACAAACACACACATACACCCATGTAAATGGAATAAATGTGCGTGTGTAGATGAATGTGTACAGCGGTGAATGACCTTCAGCGTTACGCAAAAACTTAATGGATGGTTTGAGCGTCTGTGTGCGTCCGTATTGCGAAAAATCTGTGTTACTGCCTCTTTTTTTTTTTTTTTTACAAATTTTCTTCTCCGACTACTCTTTGAAAGCATATGTATGATATTTTTTTCTTTCGCTCCAACAGAGCTTCAAACTGCAATATCTTTTAGCACGTAAACGACGTTTAAGATAATTTTTGAGTGCTCGGAATTATTTTATCACAGATAACAACGCGGGTTCATTGCTGTGGTAATTTAAACATTAAAAATGAATACAAACAAAATTTCCAAACGTGCGAGACAATTTTTATGTTGTGAAAAAAATACAAAATCAGAAATTACGGTAGATTCCGAAAACTGATAAATACACGAATATATTTGTATGAAAAATTGACTACGGAAAATATATATCTTCGAAGTCTCCACAGGCTGGAGAGTGTAAAAACAGTGTAAAAACCATATTAAATATATTTGTATGTGTAAATAAATATAAATGTAGGTACGTAAAGTGTGAATACAATAAAAGGAGGGAACAAACGTGAATATAAGTCGAGCGGATACGCTTGTTATTTTATTTTCAAACCTGCAAACATTCTTCAATTGATTTTTTTCTCGGACTACCAAATTTCCCGCTCATTTTTCTCTATACAGGGTGTCCGAAAAGTCACACTCGATAAATCGTGGGATCGATAGATCGAGGAATTTTGAGTCGAAATGTCCTCTGACATTTTTCTCTTCGGAGCGTCGTTCACGAGACATCGATAAATTAGATTTTAATAAAGCGTGGAGTGGGGGAAATTGACCTCGCCGTTTTCACTGTTTCCCATTTAGCTCAAGTGTTTCCGGGCAATTCTCGCCTCGCCCACTTTTTCGGAGGCGATCCAGTAATGAACGTTGCTTCGGAGAAAAAAAATTTCACTTTTCCGTCCGGCATGCTGCAGTCTGTTCCTTCGAAAATTGTTGGGTGCGAATTTCAAGTCACCCGATAAATGATAAAAAAAATAATGAATCGAAGAGCATCGTATAATTACTTCGAAAATCCAATGCACACACAAAGGGGAAGAATGAAAATATGTCGCGAGCGAGCGATAGAAATGATATTTGGTATCCCGTTATGCAATAAAATGTATGTTGCAGATTTTGCATTTGCAGAAAAAGCTCGTGACGAAATGTGAAATGATCGCAGTTACAAGTAACAGGGTTCATTTAATGTTTTATATGCTCACCGATGTAGCGATTTCCTACTTTTCAAGTTTTTGCTCATTTATTTCTTTTCCTTTTTTTTTTTTTTTACTTTTTATTCAATCGCAAGGAAATGGCGTTGAAACGAACGTCCGCGACCTGCGGAACGAACTTTGAGCGCCGTAACTTTCCATTAATCTTTGAAGAAAAAAAATGAAGCAAAAGAAAAAATAATGACGTGACCCGTGCAGCCGAGATAAACGAAGAGCGTGACTCACTCGATTTTTGCACGCACTGTACACGTATCTCCACTATTTCATTCCTCTGTTATATTATAACGTGCTGCCCGCTTCGATGACTACCGACTTCCGGTTACACATGCACGTTTTACTTTAAAATACAAGGTACAAGTTTTCCTTTGAAATAAAAAAAAGAAAAAAGTTCGTTCTTGGATACTTTCGAAGGTTTCGTCGGCAACGCTCCATTTCCGAATACATTTTTTTTCTCAGTTTCACAGAGTCACAAAAGAATAAAACACGGAAAAACAAAACAAAAGAAACTGATCAATTTTCAATATAACGAAAGATTATTACACCGGATTCACATGATTGACGTCTCAATACACACACGCTTCGATGAACAACTTTTACTTTCCCTCTTTCTTCTCGACTCTCCATATTCTGACACGCTTTGTTTATGTGCCTATATAAAAGAAGAAAACAAAATGCGAAATGTTGTGTTGATCAAACGACGAATAGGGACTTCACTTTCCCCGCTTTTATAACTCTGCGCGGCGCTGCTACAGCATAAATCTTTCGTCAAATGGACGTAGTATTATTTGAACTCTCGACTCAAAAGTAAAGAGCTCGTACCACAACCTCTTGCTCAAGTGTTCTCATACACGTCCGTGAATAATATGACTAATATATATACGAGGGTCGACTCATCGTGAGAAAGCAACACCGGTTGGTCCAATAACGTGTCTCATAATGTCTCAAAGACGCAAACAAAGAAAACATAAGAAAAAATAAATAGTTCTATTTATATATAATTGGATAGAAACGTTTATCTGACAATCAATATAGAGAAGTAAACAAAATGCCTAAAAAACTGTATCCTCGTACTCGGAGCATCGATAATTGATTCAAAACATTGAAGAAACAAGTTTTATAGGAAAAAAAAAAAAATTGAATATGCATTTATGCATACGGTTGTCCTTGAATAATGCACAAAATGAGCGACGTGAATCGGAATTTTGTTCGAAATCAATTCGATCGTACAGAGGGTATTCACTTTTTGCGTGTTACTGTACGTGAAAGGGGTACTTGAATTCAATATTTTATATAACAAGCACGGCTCAACAAATTGGTACGAAAATGAGCTCACATGTTCAGTAATGATAGTCTATTCTGTCAGCTACTTATATATGCAAACAATAAACTTCATTATCGTGGACTGGGAAAAATACATTAAAATGGTTTCATCAAATTTCGAGGTGTAAATCGAAGATAATAATGAGAATTGATAGCACGTAATGCAAGATCGTCGATCATGCTAGAGCGAGAAACGTTGACGTCAAGAGACTTCGTTGACGATACGTATACACAGTCATGAGAAGAAAGGAAAAAAAAAATGTGGGTATTGAAGCATCTAGAGTTCCTCGTCGACGAGCACACGTCGTGCGCGGTGGGACTTTCGTTGAGAGAATGGTTCATTCTCATATGGCAACTGGCAACTGTGCGGATTCCACAACAGCAGAAGGGGGGAAGGCTCCTTTTTGCTCGTGAGAGAAGCGAGATATATCGTGTTTTTCTCTTTATCGTTTCGTGTATAGTTCCGTCAACCGCGAGAGATTCGAGACTCGAGCTCGCAGTTGTTGCTCAGATGCCGGGGTACGCGCATCGTATCTCAAACGTGTTTGAACCCGTATTGCTTTATTATTAGTGCGTCAAACTATACCAATTACCACTCACATAATATTATCTCCGATCTTTCGGAAAACTTTGACTAATTTAGAGTGACAGAGAGACGGTGCGGTGCGCGCCATCGCGTTGGGAGAGAGACCAAATAAAAATAAAAATAGAAGCGGTCGCGGTGCTTTGTGCAATTTACGTTGATCTCGCGCGGAACAGCTCGATAGAGAGCAACAAGTTTTCCACCTAATATTTATAAATATGCAATAACTTCTAAATTAAATAAAAAAAATTAAACAAATAATAATCGAATATTTATTTTAACTCGTCGATAGTGATCGATCCTACAGATTTTTTTCATAAACCAGAGAAATATATACCGATGATATCGGCCAAAGTATCGGGATGTCGGTTTTTTCCAAGATAATTGATAAAACCACGGCGAGATATGGGATTAAGCAAGAACACATGACTAGAGGGGTCGTTGGTGTTGCAACGACTCTGTATCTTTTGAAAATTGGTTATCCTCACATCGTCGCTAGTGTCAAACGTCGTAGAAACAATAATAAGGCCGCAGATGAAACGACGAACAAAAAAAGTGATTGCAATGAGAGTGACGAGGACAACGACGACGAGGAAGACGGAGAAAGTGAAAATGATCACTCATCCATTCGAGCTTTCAACAATGAACTGTCAACTGGCGAAACCATCAAAACACCCAGTTTTTTTTCAACCGACGATAACGCCCCCGATCTCGTTAATATCGGACTCGACAAAAATTTTCTTCTGCAACTAGTGAAATTATTAAAAATCATGGTTCCCGGATGGCGCACGAGAGAGGCTGGCTTACTCACTTGCGCGACTTTTACTTTATTAACACGAACTTTTTTGTCCGTTTACGTCGCTACTCTAGAGGGCCAAATTGTCAAAAGAATCGTTTTAAAAGATGTTCGAGGATTTACTCTTATGCTCGCTAGATGGTTCGCTATCGCTCTTCCCGCCACCTTTGTCAATTCTGCGATAAGATATCTCGAAGGTCATCTTGCGCTTAGCTTTAGGTAACATTAATACGCATTCCTACGTATCGAATTGAAATCCGATATCATTTCTATTGAAATAAATCGTTTGAATATGGATACTTCAATTCTATGACTTTGGAAAATTAAATATAATTTTGTTTTGCAATTGAAATTAAAATATTTTTTTCAAACTCGAAATTTCTCATTTTTTATTTTATATACACCTTTTAGATTATTTTTCATTTATCATTTCGTTCTTTGTTTTATTTTTTTATTTTTTTAGAGAAAGACTAGTTAAATACGCGTACAAGATGTATCTGAGTCAACAGACGTACTACAGAGTATCTGCTCTGGACACGAGACTCGGAGGTGCGGAACAAAGACTGACTGACGATCTTTCAGAATTGGCCAGTTCCGTGGCCCATCTTTACTCGAGTCTGACAAAGCCGCTTTTGGATTGCGCGCTCGTTGGAATCGCTCTGATGTCGTTTTCCTCTCAAATGGGAGCCAGAGCTATACCAGGTAAAACTATATATCAAATGCGTAAGAAAAAACGATTTTCTAACAGCGAAGAAGCAAAGTAAATTTTTCAAAATTACGAACATGTTTCAATTAATTCGAACAATCAATAAAAATATGATTAAAAAAATATCTTCTAGAAACATCTCCCAAAAATCTCGATCTCGTATTTGCTCATCTCTCGATTTCGAGATGAATAATAACAAGTTTATCGATAATCTTCGAAAACGATTCAATCTCATTGCGTATATTTCGATCATTTTTAATAACAAGATAATCCCCGTCTTTATCATTGCTTTGAACTCAAAGTGCAAAAACGTTAAATCGATTTTTTTTAAACTGATTCGAGTACGATCAATCTAATGAATGATAATGATTGAAGATCGACGATTTTCTTGAATAAGATGTCAATGAGTCGTCGATGATTATCATTGTTTTTTTTTGTCCGCAGTTCCCCAAAATCCATACCGCCGATTGACATGAAATTTCGAGTATCTTAACACGCTTTTTATATTTTTTAAAAATATTTTTACAATTTTTCAATTTTTATTCAAGACTTTGAAGTATTTTGATGCTCTGATCACGAATATGATCGTAAAAATACCCGAAAATTTGATTTTCAAGCCCAAAACTCATAAAAACCGATTTCTTTTCCAAATTTTTCTGATTTTATTTCAATAACTATTGATCTTGGAGGAAAATGTGATAAACATTTAGAAGACGGCTTTCCTCTGATATTGCTAATTTCTTAAAACGTTATAAGGGCTATAAATTCTGTGTATCCTGTTCTCCATCTTGGATTTTATAAAAACAATTTTTTCACACGTTTTTAAAAATGCGTTTATGTATATTGGCAATAAAAACAGTTGAAACTGTCTTCCTGATCAACTGCTACTCGTTTGGCGATGGGGAGACGAATCTTTAGAAAGTAAACTCCACGGGTTTGGTTGCACGGACGGTTTGAATAGTATTTCAATCTTTGAATATTTTTTAAACGATCGAATACCATTCAACCCCGCACGCAAACAAGCTTCGGAGGTTTTTTCATTTAAATCCGTCCAAACGTGGAAATTAATATTCAAAAAAATTTCTTCATAGCCAATTTTTTTTTTTCTTTTCAGTCTCCGGATCTTTGCGCGAGTCCTGCCACACTCTTATGTACTCGAAAATGAAAATATCCGCGAAAAATGGCTATCAGAGATCCCCACATAAAATTATATATCTTGAGACGCTGCAACGTCTTGACGTCAAGATTTAAAAAAAATAGTTTTTCAACGGCAAAGGCAAGTCGCGCCGTGTATCTGTACTCGAGATTGGACGATTCCCCTTAACTTCAGAACTTCAAGTTGTCGCCATTAAAAAACGCCTAGACTTGTCGAAATTTTAATGACACTTTTATCATGTAATGAGAAACGGTGTTTTTATTTTTTTTCTACGACCCATAGAAGTATGTGAAACATTTTCGAAAATTTTCTTCCCCAACTATATATATGTTGGAAGTACTCCCTCCCGCTTGCCGCGCCGATATATATATCCATGGAAAAAACTTCAAAAAGCTATTCCAGAAAAATTGATTCTCGTGCAGGAATTCAAAGATCCGAGTTTGACTAAGAAAAGAAAAAAAAAGTATATTACTTGATGGCTCGACACATGCAATAAACAATGCTCGACACGCAGGAATCGAAGCACGTCACATTTTTTTTTCTTCTCGCAATAAGAATACGCGCATGATTTCCAAGGTCGATATTACGATAATACGAGGCACGTGTTTCATGGAAATCAATTATTCCGCACTTAAAATTTATTAGAAGCAATGTTCAAAAATTATTTAAGCCCGACGTTTTTGGTATTCTCAATCGTTAACTTCGGTGAAAAGTCCTGTGTCGTTTTCGCAATCTGTAAAATAAAAATTAAAAAAAAAAAGCGAATAAATTCGAATAAAAACTGAATGAACAGGCAATTCTCAATAACGAAAAAACTTCTTTGGATCTTGATCGAATTGTTCAGTCGTTGAATCATTTTTTATTCGTATCCAACGATTTGAGATTGTTCAAAAATTTTTTTTCCCTCTTACGATTTTTCAGATTTGAAAATGATTTGTTTTTAGTAAAAAAAAAATGTTGATTTACGATTTTTCAGGTCCGTTACTCGCAGTTGCTGTGATAGCAGCGACGGGTCAAGTATTGAGACTGGCGTCACCTCGTTTCGGTGAACTCGTGTCCGAGGAAGCCTCTCGACGTGGCCGTTTGCGGGAAGCCCATGCACGGATAAGCTCCCATGCCGAAGAAATAGCATTTTACGGCGGTCACAGAGCCGAGCATCGTTATCTCACCACCGCTTACCGATCTCTCGTTAAACATTTGGGAAAAGTTCTCACCCTCAAGCTCTGGTACGTTATGCTCGAACAATTGTTGATGAAGTACGTTTGGTCCGGCACTGGACTTCTCGTTATTGCGATGCCACTGCTCTATAACTCTGCCGAGAGTTTGGCATCGAGCTCCTTCCAAGACAACGATGATGATGGTACGAAAAAACGACAATTTTTCGAATTCGTTTCATTATTTCGATGATATTTTAACAATTTTCTAAAATGAATATCGTCAATGACATTTTTTTAAAAACACTTTCATCATAAACAATATTCATTGATTTTTATTACGATTTTCGTCATGTAGTTTTTTTTTTTATTAAATGTTTCTTCTTGGTTTGTTATTTTGATTTTTTATCGTGTAATTATGTACATTTATGAATCAATTCCCATTAATTTTTCAAGGTGGAGTAAGCGAACGCACCAGATATCTCACGACTTCGAAAAATCTTTTGAGCTCTGGAGCTGACGCAGTCGAACGTTTGATGTCCTCCTACAAGGTGCGGTATTTATTTTGAACATTTTTTTCTAGCGATACTCGATCGAATGTTTTAATTATGTGAGGATAAGATCATGAAATTTATTTATGTTATTTACTCGAATATTATTCACGAGAATGATGATAAAAATGAGAAATTGTTTTCAGTAATCGCATCGTCTAGATTCGCTTATTTGTAAATTCGTTAAACGTCGATTTATTTATTGGTTACATTTGAAGAATGGTTTTCTGGGACTTTTATGTTTTAAATTCGAATCTTCTGTAATAAGTTGAAAATTTGAGTTGAAAGTTGTTTGAATTTTTCTAATGATTTGTTTTATGAATAAAATTTGACATTCGGAAGTATTTTTTATGAATAAAATTCGGATGTTGAATATAAAGATGAAAAAAAAAAAAAAAATTGATCGAATTTTCAGGAATTGGTGGCCCTGGCCGGTTACGCAAATCGCGTGAGCGAAATGTTGAACGTTTTCAGGGACGCGTCGTTGTGCAAGTATCGTCGAAGCGTAGTAACGAGTCATCAAACCCGGGGTACGAATGGTTCGGTATCGAGTTGCCGTCAGAGTGTGCTTGAGTTCCACGACGGTACGCCAATAATAAAAGGCATTGTACGAGAGAGTCTCGACGGTAGTATTAGTCTATCGAACGTGCCGATCGTCACACCTAATTGCGAAGTTATTGTTCCCAGTTTGACCCTCGATGTGAGTAGTAAAATTATTTCTTATCGTTAGAAAATCAAACACGTCGTAAATTACGAAAGATTTTACATTTTTATTCGGAAGCTCAAACGTAATTGTCGTCTTATTGTTAATTATACGTTTTGTCATTAATAACTGGCTTATTTGCTGACTTTGTAGTTTATTCATTACAACTGCAATTGTAAATAATGTCTTGTGATGATGATGCCGTTCGTTGAATTACATCGTTTCATTGTGACAATCATTTTTCAAAGTAATTTTTAAGTATCAAATGATCTTTGGAAATTTTTTAATAAGAACAGTAATTGGTATTTTTGTCAGTGCTTTATATCAACAAGATTTTTCGTTTCAATTACAGATTAAACCGGGTGATCATTTACTGATAACGGGTTCTAACGGATGCGGCAAAAGTTCTTTATTCCGAGTGATATCCGGTTTATGGCCAGTATACGGTGGAATATTGACGCGACCAGCGGAAGCGTACGCGGCTCGAAGTGGCCGACCAGCGATGTTTTATATCCCTCAAAAACCTTACATGACTATCGGCTGTTTGCGGGACCAAATAACGTATCCGGCCGAGTGTAAAAAGGGCGAATCTATAGACGCGGAACTTTTAGCGCTTTTGGATTTAGTCGATTTGCGTGGACTCGCTGAACGCGAGAGCGAAGGTCTTGACGCTCATGCTGATTGGGACTCTACGCTTTCCGGCGGTGAAAAACAGAGACTGGCTATGACGCGTTTGTACTATCACGCGCCCCAATACGCTCTTCTGGATGAATGCACAAGCGCCGTCAGCCTCGAAGCCGAAGGAGATATGTACGAAACCGCGAAAAAACGCGGCATTACTCTCCTCACTATCACCCATCGAGTATCTTCTCTTGCGAAATTTCATCGATTTTTACTACGGTTCGATGGCGAAGGTGGATGGACATTTGGACTTCTCAGTGATGAACATTCGAGCTTACCAAAGACCGATAAAAACGAGGATTCACAGGAAATGGATAGGAAAGAACATCATTATAGACTTCAGGTCTGTTCCATTTTCTTCATTAACTATCAGAATATTAAGTTCATTTTGGTCATTTCATTCTGCGAGAAATCTCAACAAAGACATTTACGAAATTTTTTTCCCATAGATGATGCGATGATTGATAAATTTAGTGTAACTTGTTTCAAATATTTTGATTTTTACTACAGTATTTCAATCATTTATCGTTCAAATTTTCATTAATCGTATCAGCATTAATTTAGCAAAGAAATATTGAAAATTTCATTGTTTCTGAGATCTGTATGTATCGAAATTCTCTTTTATGTTCAATTAACGTTGACGCTTAACCAGCTCAAACGAGAGATGGTTATTTACAGAAGTTTCAATTTATTCGAATCGAGGATGTCATTTTGATTCGTTATCAATTTTTTCCGATTACCCGTTACAGGAATTTCGGGATTTGCGGAACGAGGAAACGCACGTTGGAATAAGCTGAAGTTCGTCACGTTTCCGCTAACTGATTATACTTTATCCACAGAGCTTTCTATCTAACGAAAAGTGCCTTCACGTAAATATATAATGCATATGTATTTCAACGAATGCATATACTTTTTGGGAGTTATCGATGTAGACACGAGAACTAGAAAACAAAAGTTGTTCACCGTAATATTGGAATACCGTAGATTTTTTACGAGAATATTAGAGCAAAAAAGTGGTATTTTTGTAAAACAAATGATATTTTTCGTTTCCATATACTTTTGATGGGACAGTATTGTATAGGATTTTTTGTGACTGTTTCTAAAGCGTCTAACTCGAATAAATTATGAATTAAATTATAGATCTTATTCCAGTCTGCGCATGTCTATTTGATTTTCCCCATTTTCAGAAAGGTTTATCGATGATTTATAGTTCAAATTTTCACTCGAATTTCAGTTTCACAAATCGGAAGATCGCACATCGGATTTACGAAAAGTTATTTTAGAAATTCTGACTATGTTTTTGTTTTATCATGTTTCAGATTATTGGTGTTTTTTATACTCAAATTTATTGTAATTTTGAATAATTATTTATGTTCCGGCCATGTTCTTTGTACAAATGTTGTGGAGTGCACGAGAAAAACGTTGAGGGACAACATTACAGTGTTATTTTTGGAATGTTAAGCGAACGAATCCCTTGGAATAATTATTTATATTTCAATAGTATGTACAAATTTTATCGAGTGCACGAAATATTAGTTCGGAGGTGCAAATTAAAATGCTGTATGGATATATTTCGGTACATTGGTAAAATAATATTTTGCGTAAAATTCGCTCATCACGTTTTATTATCGCCTCTTCGAGACTATTAGCTAAGAAAATCAATAATATCCTGGGTGGATAAATTTGTTTTCGTTTGTGACTGAGGAGAGATTTGTTGTCCAAGTAGTAAAGAATTCGGTGGAGCGTTCGAGCCCGGACTCATAATATTGCTGTGATGTTGGCCGAAAGAATTTGACATTGTGGACGAATTCCAATTGGAGGTGGAATAATTCTGACCCCAGTTCGTCAATCCGGTTGTACCGTTCGTCGACCAATTGATGTCTTTATTCTGCTGATTCGTTGGACTGTAAAGCGCCCCTGCAGTTTCCGGTCCTTTCCACTGAGTTTTATTCGCGTTCTGCCAAGTCGGCGACGTTATGCCCGAATAATTCGGCCCTGAATTTGTCGATTTTCCGCTTGACAAGTTCAGTTGATTTAAATTGTTTTGGAGCAGAGTACTTGTAAGATCTTTTGGCTCATGTTTCAATGGTCTCGTCACTGTTTTTGGTGTCATAGGACCCTGAGAGTGCAATCTCTGATTGCTCTCTTGTTGTCTTGCCAGTCTAAAAAAAAAGTAATCAAAGTGTTTGAAAATTCTTTAAAATGAGCGAATTCGTAGGAAACAGATTAAATTTGCTAATTTTCTCGTCGAGAATATTTTTATTGTTGTCGCTTTGAGTATTTGCGCAACTTGTTAGAATCTCTCACCTATGTTTTTCTTCCATCGTCAATCCTTTGCCGTCCTTGATCGGTGTGGAGCTCGTCGTTGCCGACGATTGCCCTCTGGGAAAAGCTTCGTCCAAAACGTTAGATGTCGTCGACGAATTCGTCGACTGCATCAATGCATCGTCTAATTTCTGAGCTTCTTTTCTTACGGCGTCCAACTGACGCAAAGCCTCGCGATGCTCCGTCGTCACTCGTTGTATCATATCGGAAACGAGACTCGCCAGAGCCTCGAATTGGGGTGGACTTAAATTTTGCTCTATGCAAAGTGGTAACAAAAATGGCAATACTTGGGTCGCTAAAGTTTCTTTGCTTATCCCCAATTTACTGTGGGTCAGTACCATTTTGTATATACCTGGAATATTTAAAACAGTTACAGACCTTGCGTCAATCTGTTTAGCTTCGTTGACAAAAAAAATATTTTTATCAAGTTTTAATCAGTTCTGATCTACGATTTTTCTTATTTAAGAATTTTTTCGTAATTCAAACACATTACTCAAAAGATCGCCGCCTGAGTTTAATCAATTTAATTTCAAAAAAAAAATTCACTTCATTAGCTTCTCACCTATGATAGCCATTAAAACGGCGGGTTCACCGGCGTGTGGAATTTCTTGCAGAAACGGTAATATTTGATCGAGGACCAGCCATCGATCGAGATGTTCCAACATTTTCGCCAAACATAATAAACAATTGACGCGTACGCTTAAACTCCTACCACTGCCTGGTCCAGCCAAGCATAATTTTTTTATTCTTGGCAATATAACATTCTTCATCGAAGGGCTTTCGATTAAATTTGCTATGGAGGGCAACGCTGAAAGACACAGTTCTTGGAGTTGCTCGAGACGAGAATCCAAGGCGCGTGTCAATAGTGGCACTATATCGTTTTTTATTACTTCAGCGGTACAAAGTTTCAATAACAGGTCAATACGCTGCATCAAAACGAGACTGATCTGAAAATAAAAAAAAAAACAACGTTGAATAAAGAAAAATAAAATTTCGCGAACTTGAATCAAAATTATTGTCAAACATTTCAAATAATTTGTAATAATAAAAATAATTTTTATTCATAATTGAATAAAAAATTCCATATTCTATACATTAGAATAGTTTAAGAATAACTTTTCAATGAAGAAAATCGTTCAACTAGTGTATTCGAAAAAATATATCGTGACGAAAAAACTGATCGAATTATTAAAAAATAATTAATGGAGAATATTTACTTGTGGTGGTTCTTCGAGGGCAAGCACGGGTTTCAAGTTCGGTAAAATGTGCTCGCTGAATTCTTCAGCAGTGCAGGATTCAAGAACTTGAAGAATACTTGGTAGAACGAATGGGATCATCGGAGCGTTTACAAATTCTTTATACAAACATGGCAAAATTCTGTGAAGTACAACGCGATGTGGAAACTGTTTCATCACTTGAGGCAAGCCTTTATAAAATTGTGATTTTTGTAAATTGTCCCATTGGAACAATTTGTCTAAATAGTTTAGAGTTTTAACACCGATGTCCATAAAATATTCGATCTGGAAGAAACAAAATGATAAGAAATATCGATGGATTTTCAAGATACAATAAATCATTGGAAATTATATTGTTGAAAAATCGAGAAAACATGAGATCTTTCACCTTGATAAATTGATGGGCATCTGGTCTGAGTTCCGGATTACTGCTCAACATGAGTTTCACTGTATCTCGAAAAGCATCCGGAACTGAAGCAAGTTTTGTCGTTGTCATCGAATTTTTAAAGTCTGCGTAAAAGCGCCGACACTTTGAGACATCTCCATGAGATTCGTGGAGCGGACGATTTCCTGGCGAGTGCAACACATATGCCAACATTCCCAGGGAAAAAATATCACTAGCTGGAGAACAACTCCCAGCTACAATACACTCAGGAGCTTGATAATCCAATTGAGGCTGACCAATTGCAGGAATTGTAGGATCGTACTCCACATACGACCATGACGGCTGGAAAAAAATTTGATTATAAATATTTCAATTTACACAATATGTTTTCATTGTTTAATTGCAATTTCACGCAAAATTGATTATAGAAAACAAGGAAAATAGGTGGCAAAATTTTCTTTTGCCTTTATCAATATTGACACAGTTTTTCTAAAGAATTAGGCGGATCTGAAATATCTGGGAATAATTTGGAAATCATCAAAAAGTACCTGTATCATTACTATGAACTTTTAATAATTGGTTTTTTGATCTGTAGTTGGAAAATAACATTTGAATCTATACTGGTTTTGTGAAAATCTAAGAATTCCAAGAAATTCAAGAATCTATTCTTTGCTTGATCAAAAATTGATAAATTTCTTCTTTTTTGTACTTTGGAATTACTACTATGATTTATTCGAGTATCTTTTGGGTAATTTGTTCATTTTGAGCTGGTCAATGACAATTAAATAATCAGAAGGCCGAATGATTATTCAATGGTGGTAAAATTAATTTAGAAAACATATTCAGCACATCTTGGATTGACCAGAGATGAAATTTGATACACGGTAGAGAAAAGAAGAAAGACCTGTTTATCGTTAGGATTTTGATTCAGGGCACAAGAATCGAATCCAAAAATTTTCCATGCTCCGTTCTTGTTGATGACGATGGATTCTGGGCTGACATTACGATGAAGAAGTTTGACGTCACCGTGCAAAAAAGCAAGGCCTTCACCAAGTTGTAAAAGGCCGTAGCGAATTTCTACATCCAGCAATTTGTAGTCACGAAGATTTTTGGATAAGGGTATTGAAATGTTTTCGACATTGCCAAGGGCATTTGCAAGACTGGCAAAAACAGGTTCAGTCGCAAAAGCTAAACTGTCTCTAGATTCTTCCAGCGGATGTTGAACTATGAGGATTTGTGGATGACGGAGTTTGGTCAGTTGGGTTACTCCTCGTTTCAACGTTTCGAGAACAGCTTCGCGTTCCTGTTTGCTCGACCAACGATCCAACATGCGCTTTTCAAAAACGAATATCGAAGCTTCTTGTCGCGTCGATTTTTTATAACCACTGTAAACTTTCCACAACAAACCAGGACCAGCGCTCGCAACATGTGCGGTCGCCTCGAACTCTCGTGTTACCGGATTTCCTGGCAAAACACTTGACAGTTGCGACAAACCGTATGCCGTACTGTTCACTGTATTGCTTATCGTATTGCTCACTGTATTTCTTAATTTATTTAATACATCCATGTTTTTCGTGTTCCGGAATTGCAAGAAAAACAAAAAAAAATCAACTGACGACGCAAGAATCAATCGAAGTAGCACACGAGTGTTTTCCTAACTCTTCACAATCTATGAAGATTTCGTTACACGTTATTAACCCGCATTACACACCTATTTTTTTGTCCCCTTATGTTTTTGTTAATTATCACTCGATTCCTTGATGAGGAAGGAGCCTGATTCATCGATTTGATGATTTGACAACCGTGACAATATTTCACTAATAACCTTCTCTCCTTGTAGGTGGTCGAAAATTTTCCGGTTGCTTAGTTATAATACTACCGTCACGGAGATGACAGCGAAATATTTTTTTCATTCGAAGTTTACGATTTCATTCTTAAGTTTTGATCGTCATATGACCATGAATGGAATTCAATTGTTACAAACATAATCATAAAAATTTAGAATGAATGTTTATGCTGTTGATAATTACTAATAATTTGTTGATTTTTTAATATTTCACGGTCATTTAATTAAGCTCCGAGATTGGTAGCTAGGCTGGCTAGTGTGAGAAAGTAGATTCGTGATGACTGAGCTTTGCTGGAAATATGTATGATAGCGTTACGGTCATATTCTCATCGTCGCACATTTTAAATTCTCATAATCAGATTGGAAGATTATTTTGCAAACGTTCCGGCGCGTTGCAAATGTTGTAATCGTGTAAAAATGAAGTGATGAATAGTTATAGTATTTAAAAAAAGTCATAAACTTGTACATAATGTGAAGATTTGATAAACTCGTGGAGAAATAAATAAAATACAGTTCTTTCAGTACTAAGTTGAGTGTTGGTCGTTTTGGAGTACGTATAACCTCAAATTGTAGGTTATGTCGTGAATCAGAAAACTCATTTAGAATTTGCACAAATGAATTGAAAGCTAATTATTTTACATCCAGAGAGCGTACAGAAAGAAGGTATCAAAATGTCGTATTTAACTAGAAAAGAAATAGATGAGATGAAGCCGCAGATTGAAAAAGCAGTGAACAAGTTTTTGGGCTTTGGTGAACCAGCCATTGTCACTGCTGCTGTCAATTGCATTACATCAGGTTATGATAAACGTAAAACGGCGGGTATGTATAAAAAACACTAAATTCTAAAATCTAAATATTTTTGTAAAATGTACCAAGAACTGTAGCGTTCCAAACCTTTGTTAATGCGTGCAATCACTAACTGTTTCATAGATAAACTTTCGGCGCTTTTGGAGGACAAGAGAGCTACGAAATTGACAGAAAAAATATTCACGATTTACGATGATACCAAAGCGGCCCAAAAAAGCAAAAAACGCATTCACGCAGATGAAAAGGAAAAGGATAAGGATGCAAAAAAACCAAAACTTCGAGAGGACGAGCTTAAAAACGACGCTATCGTTGAAACCCAATTATCTCCTGATAAGGTGAGCACATGGTTTTATTTTAATGCTCCACGATTAAGATTGATGGATATTTCATCAAACCTAATGGCAAGAGTATAAGCTCATTTTTTGATCGATTTTTTAATAATTGTGGAGTAACTGTAGTTGGTAATTCAAACTCTCCGAAGTATTTGTTTTTTTCAGTCAATTAATTTTACCATACATTTTCTCACATTAATTGAATTCAACAATATTATTTACTAGAGTATTTAGAAGATAAAATATTCATGAATGGAATCCACCGAAAATGGATGTGTAATTTGTTGGAAGCTTATGTTGCGAACCGTAAATATTTGTAATGAAATTAACAATGTTTTTATGCAGATAAAACAAATGATGGCAAATGCACAGAGAGAGATAGAGGAAAGAAAGCGAGCTCTGAAAGCGATAAAGCAGGAGGACGTGCAGTCGATGAGGCCAGTGTTAAAAACTCGTGAAACAACGACTAACGTCGCAAGTATGTACAATCAGGGTTTACTGAGCAAAACGGATTCGGACAAGGCGCGTAAAATAGCTGCTCTCCAGGCACAAATACGGAACAAGCTGAGTTCGGGGGTATTGAACAACGTGAGTGTGCCGGACAAACCAACGCCGTTGATTCTCGACGAGGCTGGACGAACCGTTGACATCACGGGCAAAGAGGTTCAGTTGACTCAAGTAGTCCCGACCCTTAAAGCGAATATAAGAGCGAAAAAACGAGAAGAATTCAAGGCTCAATTGCAAGAATCAAAAGGACCGGAGGAAATTCAAGATACTCATTTTTTCGACACGCGAATCGGCGTTAAATCCGCTATCCGTGGCAAACGTGCTTTAAAGTTTCACGAGCCAGGGAAATTTCAACAAATCGCTGAACGCATACGGATGAAAGCCCAATTGGAAAAACTGCAAAACGAGATCAGCCAAATTGCCAGAAAAACTGGTATCAGTTCCGCAACCAAATTGGCCCTCATTGCGCCCAAAACCGAGGCTCAGAGCGAAGATGTACCCAACGTCGAATGGTGGGACTCCGTTATTCTCAACGGATCTTATCCCAATAATGATGAATCCTCCTGCGTGAAAAACACCGCCATTACCAATCTCGTCGAACATCCAACTCAGATGAGACCACCCAGTAAGTTTTCGTTCATTTTTTTTCGTTTTCCTCTTTGGCAAATGAAATTAAATAAATACCAATTGCGACCAATTTATTGTAAAACATATTGTTCGAATATGTGACTGCTCAATGTTCATGTTTTTTCGGAATTTTTTTTTCCAGCGGATCCTCTAAAGCCCATTTACATGCCGGTGTTCCTGACAAAGAAAGAACGGAAGAAATTACGTCGTCAAAATCGTCGAGAAGCGTGGAAAGAAGAGCAGGAAAAAATACGTTTGGGTCTCGAAGCACCGCCGGAACCGAAATTGCGTATATCAAATTTGATGCGAGTTCTTGGGACCGAAGCCGTTCAGGATCCAACGAAGATTGAGGCTCACGTTAGACAACAAATGGCCAAAAGGCTGAAAGCTCATGAGGACGCGAACGCGGCTAGAAGACTCACGGCTGATCAGAGGCGAGAGAAAAAAGCCAGGAAACTCAAAGAAGACACCACTCTCGGGGTGCACGTGGCTGTTTACAGGTTCGTTACTCAATAAATTTAACAAGAAATAAAAATAGCAGAAAAATCGTAAGGTAACCGAAGCTTTAAGAATTCGAAGTGAAGGTTGGTTTTTTTACTCAAAATGAAAACGGCCGAATGGCTCTTCTAATATAAAAATACGAAAATTTCTAAAGTATCATCGAATTACCCCATTGAAAATCTTACAGAATACGGGACCTGATAAACAACGCATCAAAAAAATTCAAAGTGGAGACGAACGCGAAGCAGCTTTACTTGACAGGCTGCGTCATGCTTTTTCGTGACTGCAACGTGGTAGTGGTTGAGGGCGGGGCGAAACAATTGAGCAAATATCAGCGTCTAATGTTGCATCGTATTAAGTGGGAGGAGGACATTGTGAAGGACAATGACGGTAACGATGTGCCAAACAAATGTGTCCTCGTTTGGCAGGGTACGAGCAAACAGCGTAATTTTGGTGAGATGAAATTCAAGGTCTGCCCAATTGAAAAAATGGCTCGTGAACACTTTAAAAAACACCAGGTCGAGCATTATTGGGATCTCGCTTACAGCGGAGCGGTTCTCGATAACACGGACGACGTGCGATCCTAGAATTTTCGTAAATAATTTTTTCCCTTTTTTTTTTCCTACGCGCCGAGCGTGAATTCAATCTTAGGCATTAAACATATTCGAGTATACAAATGCTGCGTTTTACGAATGAATCGATGAAATAAAAATCAATGAGATTGCAGTTTATGAGATCTCTATTTCTTTTTATACATATTTTTCTTTTTCATTAGCGATTATTGTAAATTTCATCCACTTCCATCTTTCCGTTGTGTTTGTCAGGAATTGTACGAAAAAAAGAAGCTAATTGAACACTATTAAAAAACCAATATTTACAATATTCCGCAGTTTCGATTTTATTTCACAAATTTGTCAAATTTCTGCGACTCTTTTACGGAAAGAAAACCTTTTTTTTTTTTTTTACTTTTGGACAATAATTCCAGCAATTTTAATTGAAATTACAAACTTGACTAATCTGTTTTTTGATTTTATTGCAGTTTTCGACGAGTCCCCAAAGAAAAAAATTATTAATTTTGAGAAAAAATTCTTTATCGATAAGTTCTTTCTCATTTATTCAAAAATTCTCTCACTCCTAAATTCGAGGAATAACGGGCGAGCAAAGAACTGAATAAATCACCAATAGAAAGAAGTAACAGGAAGGCAAAGATTACAGGCGGATAAGTGTGAAAATAAGACGTCGTGCTGCAATTATGTTTAACGGCACATCGCGTTCGTCAATTTTGCACAACGACATCGATAGAGAGACGAAGATAAGGATCTCGCGATTGAATATCTCTGGGTTATTAGCAAAACGATCGATTGATTTACTAGCTTCAGGATGACTTCATAATTACAGGGAAAAATAGAGAGGAGATACAAACGTTATAACAAAATTTCATTCAAAAAATCGAATAACAAGATTTTTCCAATTAAAAGAAACATTTAAACGTTCAATTCGAGGATTTTTTTTTTTGACAACGACATAATGAATAATAAAAATGTCATTTATTGAAATATATTTGGAGATTGAGAGCAAAAGATTGACAACAAGTGCAGGTATTATTTTGTTACATAATATCATAGAAAAAAATGGAATTACAAAATTTTTTAATGGCACTAAACGTTCATGAACTAATTTTGACAATTATTATTTAAATACAATTCGAGCAGATTCGTGTGCATATGCATACACCGCGATCTTTTGAGTCGAATATATTATGCGAAAAAGGATCTAAAGGGGATCGCAGTCACGAGGTGTCTCGTGACTACAATCCCACCTGTAAATATATAAGTTCGAACGAGGCGCGGCAAAAATGTTCATCCGTAACACAAACAGCTCCAATAAGGATTGAATATTCAATCGATAAACGGTACATTTTAATAGCCACTTTCAAATACGCCCGATAAATCTTAAGATTTGAGAATGTGAAATTAAGATCTGAAGATCAGTCAAATAAATCTGAGATTGATCATTCGAACGTTGATTTTTTGGTCTCTTGATCGCGCTGATTAATCCCGAAACGAACTATCGCAAAAAAATAATAAGTGACGCGCCTAAAAACGCTTATCATGTTGAATTTTCGAAATAGTTTTACTCTTTCAACGCTAAACAAATAAATCAATAACAATGGATCGTGATACAAAAATTAAGCAACCCTCCGAAGTGTTTTTTCCACATTAATTTCAAGGCAAAATAAAAATAGGAAATCCATCACGATGATTTTTCTCCGAGGCTTCCTCTCTCGATTTGAATAATTCAGCGGTACAAAAACATCTTGAATAATTTCTCACTAATTACTCGACAATTGCACAATTTCGATTAGTTTTTTTTTTTTTTTTTTTTTTTTTTTCGCCATTTGTTACGAAATAATCTGTGCTGTTGAAGGTAACGGAAAAAATTATCCGGAATTATTATTTTATTAGTATATAATTAAGACTGATGGTAACAGTGCATTTTTTTTTTTTTTCTCATGAATCTTTTAAACCACCTGTGAAAATAAGAGTCACCATCGAAAAAAATGAATGCACGATGATCAAGTAGAGTGCAAAAAATCCATTGGGTTCAACGAATGAATCGATCCTAATTATACCGTTAATTTTGTTTCTTTTTTACCACTCTTTTTTACGTCTATTCGTGGCGATTGTATAGAATCGTCTGTACTTTCGATACGGCGTAAGTGCCATATTACAATCCCGCTTCTTTGGGCCCCACTCTCGTGCCTAATGTGAATACGTCTTGCTCGAATCCCCATAAGAGTCTCATCGATCGTACTTTCGTTCTTACACACCGGCCTCTTAGTTCAGGTTCGACTTCGCTACGTTACGCCACAATATTGCAAATTCTCCGAGAGTCACGTGACTCCGTACCCGGTAAAATCCTCAAATACGTTTTTTTTTTTCGTGTCTTGGAAGATTATTTTTTTCCAAATTCTTTTTTTTTTTTTCACCTTTTTCCATTTTTCTCTTAGTTTTTTTTTGTGCAAAAGTGAACAATTCTCGATGCATCATTCTATCGAGTGATTCTCTATTTTACGACTTAATTTTTATTGGACCGTTGATTTATTAATTAATATATGACAGTCTCGCGATCTTAACCGCTGGTCTCTTCATCTTCGGTCTCATTGTCGCCGGCGGCAATTTCACCGAGGCCAAATTTACAGCAGCGATATGTTTCTTTTTGCAATAAGGTAAGACTGAATTTTTTTCATATTTATTCGAAACTTTGATAATCGCGGAAATCTGAATTTTTCAACTTCCATAAAGTTTTTTTGTTTGAGTTTTGAATTTTTTTTATTGATCTTGGACGATGTTTGATGAAATTCGGTGATCCTCAACATTCCTCGAATTAATTTCATTTCAAAATATCGAAGAATATTTTTTACTATTCAAAATGAATTTTTATTTTTCATTCAATGCCGAAGATCTGTTTGAATAAAATTCTTTGCATTAATCGAGAATAAAAATATTCTGAAATTTCGAACTTGTTTTATTTTTATTTATCCAATATTTCTATCTTTTTTTTTTTCGGTATTACGAATTTAAATACAAATGATCGTTAATTTATTCCATAATCTCTAAAAATAAACCTAATATTTATTTTTATCATTCGCTCTTATACGTTTGTACGAAAAAGAAATTTTTATAGGTTTAGAACATCAGAATAGTCGATGATCGAAAGGAGACAATTCATAAATGATATTTGATGAACAGAATTTTTTAGAAAACCATTGACAAATGACACTGTGGATGAAGTTCGGCTCAAAATAACAATAAATTTCGATCGAACTGCATCTCGATTCAACTTGAACATGGAAAAAATCAATTACTTCGAACCCAATTAAAATAAAATTACTCACATTACTCGATAAAGATCTTTCCAAAATTCTTAAAATGACGATCGAAATTTCTTTGAATTTTAAAGAGTGAAAAATTTAAATACGCTGCCTCGTTACTTCATCTGTCAGACCGTGACAGATGGAGAAAAAAAGGTGAAAAATCATTGTCTGTATGGCGCGTGACACACTTAGAAGTATGTAGAGATTGCACAGATTGGATTCTATTTTTTTTTTTTTTCGTATAATTTCTTTTTCGATTAACATCTAAAGAATGAGAAGTGTGTATCGAAAGACGAAAAGGAAGAAAGACAGTTCGAAGAAAGAGATCAAGGGAGAGAGAGAGAGAGAGTGAGAGAGTGAGAGAATTGTTATGTGCCCAAGTTACCGTATCTGGAATAGTGTTTTATGTACAAGATCTCAGGTATACCATGCGTAATTCAACTGAGCGTGTACGATTGCGATAAATGGTATTCGTGTCTGTGTACAAACCTTATAAAAATACCGCCCACATCGCGTTTTATCCACGTCCTTACAATTGTGATCATAATGAGTCAAGCTTTAACAATTTTCGAACCATTCGCATCATCTTTTTCTTTTTTCTCATTCTTATTAATCTCTAATGTAATTTTTCGTTTACTCGTGCATTTTTGTTCGTTATACAAAACCTGCTATTACGATTTTCACCTTTTTTTTTTTATGATTGTCAATCCGTTGTGTGATTATGACTTTTTGTATAATTGACAATGTCGTAATACAATTATTGATTGCCTGAATAATTACAGCTTCCCAAATATTGTTTTTTTTGTTGCATAACGAGGTTTTACGATTGTCAGAATTTCGTTAGCGATCTATTCAAGTGCAAAACGGTTGAATCTTTCAAATAACCATAACGATGTTTTCATTGACGTCACTTTTTTCGAGTGCTATTAACTCTGTTTCGTAATAACATTTTTTATTTTTTCATCGTCTATTAATTACGGTACCAAAAAAAAAAGATAAAAAAAAAAAAAAAGAAAACAACACGTAGAAAAGAATCTGGGTCTATGGTACGAACTTTAGCGTGGGATCGTAGAACCGGTTGCGTAAGGAAGTCACGAGGGAACCAGGAAGGATTCGTTAAATGTCAACTCAGCTCGGAGCTGAGAGTTCCCTCTCCGCATTAATTTATATCTGTATATAAGCAATATATTTTATATATGGGAGTATTCATGAGTGTGATCATGAGGTATTGAGCAGGTCAAAGCCCAAGTGGTATGAAGAATGAATGGGATCGAAAGTATAAAAATCACTTGGCGCCATTTGTTTAACTGTTCGATATAAAAGAAATTTAAATCTCGCGGTAGGGACACAATGCGAGGAGGTAATGCCAGCGATTACCGAGTCCTTCTAAATGTCATTTGACGTGAGAACAACTTGGACAGATGTGAGAACAATTTTTCAAATGGAATCGACCTTGCATCTTTTCAAACAAGAATTTGCAAATTTAAAAAAAATATATTTACGTCTTTACGAAGACTCGAAGTTCAAGAGTAAGGCTGATACTTTGCGTCGAGACTCTACCATGTTTGTGGAAATACAGTTTCGTTTTTTTTTCTATTCAAATTTGGGTCTAAGATTAAATCACGTAGATGAGAATTGTATGATTTAATATTCGATTATTGTAATTGGAAACTGTCACTCTTTGAAGAGGGTCAATCTGCTGTTTTGATCAACAGATGATCCCGACTAATCTGTATTTTTGGAAGGTTTCAACTAAATTTAGCGAGTGATCGATCGAAAAGTAGACGATGACACAATGGAGTGTGAAAAGATTTGGTTGGAACTCGTCAAAAAAACTGCTTGTCTAATTTTTAAGTCATTCAATGCCGAAGGTTGGATACATATTTTTCTTTAAATTCGCTATTAGTGTGAAAAGATGGATCGGAGATAAAAAAAAATTAAGGTCAAATTTGATCGTTTGAGCGATGGTTGTGAAATAATTTTTATTTTTTCATATACGAGATGATTATTTTTGAAGAATTGACTAATGTTTGGAACGAAAAAATGATCGTAAGAACGAATAATTACGAAAGATTATTAGGCGATTTGGGTCGTTTTAAGAAGTGAAATATCATCTTTCAAAAGTCGCGATGACGCCTCGTAAGTGAAAAAAAATTGTGTATCGATTGACAAAAGGGCGTATGTGAGGTAATTCGAGGCGTGAAATTGTGTGACTTGGGCAATTTTTATCGTTGGCATTAAATATTAAACGAGAATTCTTTCTCGCCTTATTTGGCGAGCTTCAAAAATTCGTAATCGATTGCTCAATCTTTTTCCTTCCAAGTTCATTCAATGTGCTCGAGGATGATGTTATTATTAACGTGGAGGAGTCTAGAGGCGTTTTATTATGGTCGCTAAGATTTTTGCATGACCCGAGGTCAAATCGGAGACCGGCTAATTTTTTTTTACATTTTTCAACTATTATATACCGTGCGATATTAAAAATTTCAACGGGCATAATAAATGTCAATTACGAATAATTTAGCGTACATTGTGCGAAATTGTGGAGATTTCGAAAGTTGGTCGCCTTAAAAGAAAAAAAAAAAAATTAACTTAAAACATTCGTGAATAATATTTATTGTCGAATTATTTTTTTTAACAAACAAACTTTGAACTGCTCAACAAACATGAAGCGGTAAAGATGTCAAACAAAGTTAACGGTTGAAACTAACACTTTTAGGATCGAGTTTAAAATTAAAATTCATTTGGTTTCGATCGAATTGAAAAAAAAAAAAAAAATGTTTTTTTTTTCTTCGCAACTTTACTCAATATTAAAGCGACGAAAAAAACACGAGATTTTTCGTGGCAAAATTTAATCGAGTAACGTAGAAAACGACAGTTTCAGTTTCACTGAATTAATTAACGAGGTCGCAATAATTATTCGTTCAGTGACATTTATTTAACGATCCTCTCTTCACGTTCAATGTGACGAAACTCTTGTTTGAGAAAAGAAAGGAAACAGATCTTGTGACCCGTGATATCGAGAATGTCTCGGGCTGCACGTGGTGTTTATTTATTTATTATTATCATTATTTATATTGGAGCAACAACCCTTGGAACGTGAAAAAAAAAAAATTTTCTCCGGCTATACAATACAAAATGCAAATGTCCTCGTACTCGAAAGACGCAGGAGTAAAGATGTTGCAATGCGCTAAGTGCGCAAAAATTGAAGAAAAATAAATGGTGCCAGCTATTGACGCGTCTAATTATGAGGGCGTTAATTTTTTTTTTCAGATTCTCTAGCCACTTCGTACTCGTGTAGAACAAAACAAAAAGTACGTGAGAAAAGGCCATAAATCCTAACTGAAAATGAAAAACATTGCCTGGGGCTGATCTCGGAGATTTACGAACGATTCCGTTGTGTGAGAATTTCAATATAGCAACGTCCTAATTTCATATTCCGTATGAATAATGAAATAAAAATTCATGCGAGGATTACGAATGAATGTATTTACGATGTTGGATATTCCAAAATCATTTGCTTCACTTTCTTCATTTTTTAATCAAATTAATTCAATTTTGATCTCGCTCCAGGCACTCACGATACAAAACATATCATAAGTCCCGAGACTCATGCTCAAAACGTTACAGCCAAAATAGATCTCGTAATTCTCAGAGAAAAGGTTCTCATCGGAAAACTCCTGACCGGTTTCTTTCGCCAACGTAATGTCGAGTTAATGGCATTTTTAGTCTCTATATTTAGGCTCGAATTCAAACCAAGATGTCGAATCGTTTGAACGAAGAATTCTTTCGAATGACTTTGAAAAAATGACGTCAAATAAAAGTGATTACAATCCTATCCCCATTTGTTCAGATTTTTTAAAACTCTTGCTGTAAACAAAACTATTCTTTTTCCAGGTTGTTAAAATATGATTGTTCAAAAACTTCTAACCGAGATTATTTTCAAATTGGACAGTACAAATGAATTTGTTAAAAATAAGACTGTAAAATTCAATTTTTACGTTTGATTTTGCAGTGTTCTTTCATTGTTGAAATTTGCACAATGTACTACCTTACCACCACGGATGCTGCAAGATTTAACGATACGAACGAATCTATCGATGGAAAAATATTACAAGACCGAGGAGACGATAAGAAATTCTAAAACTCGTTTGAGCCAAGATTCGCCATCCTGGTACTTAGGCGCATCTCACGAGATGAACGAGGGCGCGAAGAATTTATCGCGACGCGCATTGCGCAGCGAATCAATGGCGATGATAATAGTGGAAGCTTTGAACATGTCACCGAAAGATGTTGTTTCGCTTTTACCCTCGGTCGGGACTTTCGTTTGTTCCGGAGACACGGCGATCGCTTATGCGAGAAATAGCGCCGAGTGCAAACGTCGAGATACTCATCGTTATCGAACTCATTCCGGAAGGTGCAACAATTATCTTCATCCAACGTGGGGCGGAGCTCTCGAAGCATACGCCAGATTCTTACCTCCCGAATATCAAGACGGCGTTTCTCTGCCACGCACCAAACTCCCGAGCGCCCGTGATGTATCGACCAAAATTCACGCCGGTGGACCTGATTTCAAACACCCTCATCTTATGGCTCTCGCTGCACTCTTCGGACAATTCATTGCCAATGATTTGGCCCATACACCCAGAATGGAATTGACCGGTGGTATCAGACTCAAGTGCTGCGACGTCGATTATGAAAATTTTCATCCCGAATGCTTTCCTATCAGAGCTGAAAACAGCATCGGATGCATGGAGTACTCGAGATCCGCGCCACATCCGGGTAACAGCCTTCAGGTGAGTCTCTGCTTCGACTCGAGTCGATAATGTCGCTTTTTTTTTTTACGGCGAATCGTTGTGGGATAATTTTCTGAAATGCGAACTTCTACGTACTTCCTTTACGATTAGTGCCATTTCGTGAAAGATTCAAAGCTTTTTCTCAACACAAATAGTAATTTTGCAAAAATGGTATCAATATTGAAAAAAAAAAACTTACTCAGGCTGTTTGTACCGGAATTTTGCATTGGTTGATCGAATTTTACTCCATTCGCGAATCGTAAATCGCAATAGGTGTTTCCGATGCTTAGCGAATGAAGAAATAATCTAAATTTGGTTCGAATTGCCCTGTGAAGGGATGTTTAGGCCCGAGACAACAAATAAATCAAGCGTCTTCCTATCTCGATCTATCGACCATTTACGGGAACTCCGAAGAAACCGCGAAAGCATTGCGCTCAGGTAACGGAGGTCGTTTAAACACGCAACAAAAAAATCTGCCGATGCCAGCGATCGATACCGGAAGCTGTCGATCCGAGAGCAAATCTCTTCCGTGCTTCTTCAGCGGTGATCCCCGAATCAATGAGAATCCCGGTCTCGCTCTTATGCACGTGCTCTTTCTTCGGGAACATAACAGAGTTGCCGATCAACTCGCTTTGCTCAATCCAACGTGGGACGACGAGAAACTTTATCAGGAAGCTCGACGCGTCGTCGTTGCTGAAATGCAACACATAACTTACAACGAATTCCTGCCGGTCATTCTCGGTGAAGGGAATCTCGATAGGTAAGGTATTGGCTTTTCGTAAGATCATACATTTTTTAGACAAATTTTTCTCCTCGATTTTACACAATTGTCAAGGATCATCACTCTTTAGTCAAGAATTTTCTAACAATTTTTTGGATCAACGATTCATTTTTTTAGCTTGTCCAGCAGTTAAAATTCGATTTTTTTTTCTTTTTTTATACATTTGGAACTATTTGTGACATGAAACAATTCAAAGATTTCTGGATCGATTATCCATTTTTTCGTGACAAGTTCCAGGAACATCAGTTTTTTTTTTGTATTTTTTTATAAGAAATCTTTGACAAAAGTTAGAAAATGTTTTACAAGGTTCGATCTCCGCTTAACGAGCCAAGGCTACTTCCGAGGTTACGATTCGAAAATCGACGCGACGATTTCCAACGCAGCAGCATCGGCAGGCTTATTTTTCGTTGCCGCCCTCACACCGAAGACTTTTGATCTCGTTGACACGAGGTCGGACTCCAAGTCCGGAGAGAGATCTCTTTTCTCGGCCTTTTATGCTCCTCAGGAACTTTACGAGGCTGGAGCTATCGATCGATTGATCGCTGGAGCTACAGGTCAGTGTGATCTTTTCTCTCTGTCTTACTTTCGAAATTTGCAATACAGAGTATCAAAAAAAAATATATATATATATATAACACGAGTGTCAGAGATGAAAAGTGAAATGTTGATAAAAAAAAAAAAAGAATTGAATAGTAAACTAAAACGATGTACAGAAAGTTATAATCGAGAATGAGCTACAAATAAGGAGAGAAAGTTGACGAATAAATAATACAAAACAGCTGGTCACTCGAGAAAACCACTACCGCCTGGGCTGAATGAAATATTGCTAGAAAGATATTTCCACGATGGAAAAACTCGTGACATAGCAGTCGATTACGCGGCCCAAGTGATCCAGCAAGGAAGAGATCATGGTCTTGCGCCTTACGTGCGGTGGAGAGCTTTCTGTGAGCTTCCGGAAGTTGTCAGTTTCCGGGACCTCGAGGGCACTATTGCCAAGGAAACGATCGAAAGGCTACAAAAAGTTTACAAGTAAATTTTTCTCTTCACGCACGCGTTCATCATTTCGATCATCATGTTTTTTTTTTTTTTCGTTCTTCCTCCGTTATAATGATCGATAATCGCAGCATCGTTAAAGTACCATCAATGATTTATAATCGTTTCATCGATCGTAGGAATGTCGAGGACATCGATCTCGTGAGTGGTGCCCTCTCGGAAATTCCGGCCGAAGGATCGGTCGTGGGTACAACTTTCCTGTGCCTTTTGGGACGTACCTTCAGGAATGCGAGACTCGGTGAGACTAAATTTCATTCCTTTTTTTTTTATAAACAGATTCATTTTGGATCCCTTGCATACATGCAGCTGATTCCCACGCCTTTCTTTCCTAAAATTTCGTCCACGTAGCCACGAATGTGCCAAAAAGTTTCGCGCGAGCGGAACTGAGTTCCGCGAGATTTATAAATTAGACATTCATTCAAATTTCGTTTCGTTCATGTTGCCACTCCAGATCAGAAGATTGCGATCCCAAAGTTCAAAGGTCAGAGACATCGATCAAATATTAGCAGACTAAAAAATTGTGGAGTTTTATCAAAAGCTGTTTACCGCGTTGAGTAATATTTCTCGATGAATTTGTCACATTTCAAATGCGACCGAAGGTGTTCCTCCGGGATTTTTAGCCGCGGAGACTCTCGTTTTTCATAGTGAACTTTTGCGTGGTTGAGATCAGAAGTGTCTGGATTCATTATTCACATGATATATTTTTATCAGAATTTTGTCGTCTTGGATGGTTTGAAAGAAAATTGCGATGTTTCGTGTGAAGTTGATGCAGAATATTTGAAAAGCATCGTCGTTTCTGTTCAGGCGATAGATACTGGTACGAAAATGGTAACGCTCCAGGATCTTTTACGGCTGAGCAATTGGAGGAAATTCGAAAAAGCACGATGGCTAAAATACTTTGCGACAACGGTGACAGCCTCAGGAGTGTTCAGCCAAGAGCGTTTATTCTGAAAGATCCTTTCCTGTGAGTCAAGCGAATTATCTTTCGCTAATATTCAACCCGTTTGAATTTGTGTTCACTTAGCAAGTAAACGTTTTTTTTTTTTTTTTATTCTAGAAACGAATTGACGGAATGTTCGACGTACTTGAACGGAGCGATGGATCTGACATTATGGAAAGAAAGAATAAACGGATCCCAAGTAAATAGTTTCGGTTAATGCCTGGCGCTGAGTTTGTTTGTTTGTTTGTTTGTTTTTCCGTCCATTTTCTCTCGACTCGTTCGTTCATCGTCGTTTATAGTGTTGTCATGTGTCTGGTGCCCTCCAAGAGCATCAACGTGAGTCAAGGTCCCCGCATCACCAAGATTATCAGCAATTTGTTCATATTTTTTCTAGCATATTTCCAATGTACATACATCGATTTAAGAATGATTGTAATACTTGAGAGAAATAGTGTATTTTATTTAATAAACAAATCCGTGTAAGTATTTCTTGTCGAATCGAGACACGCGATTATTTATTTTCTTCATTATTTTTACCCCAAAAAAAATCTTCATCCTGATGACGTGAAATTGAAAATACAAAAATAAATTTCAGCTCTTGTTTGGCTCCTAAAAACTTGATGATTTTTCACTCAAATAATAAGTTTATAAAAAAATAAAGAATAAACAAAATCTCTTCTGTTTTGAAATTAATTCTGCTTCATCCAACTGAGACTGAGAACACTATCATTCATCAATCGAATACCCTTTCTTGCGTCCTTACTCTCGGAATAATCGCAAATCTCATTATGACAAATTATTAATCGTTTTCTCTTCGTTCTCACTTATTATGGAAGTAAGGTAGCATTAGTTATCATAAACCTTCACCTTTATCAAACAGCCACCATAAAAGAAGAATTTATGCTTACGATTATATAAAAGTACTGTAGGGTATTAATCTCCCACAAGTGTTATGTAGTTTACACGAAGTTCGTTGGAAAGGTCGGTGAAAAATCATCGTGCAATTTATCGAACATTTTGCCTGACACTCACCATCCTTAAATATAAAGTGTAAAACAATATTCATCATTTTTTTTCATAACCCATTAATTGTTCGTGAATCTTTTTTCAAAAAACGTTCAAGTCCGAATATTCGATCGAGTTATTTTTCAATTCTCACGAGTTTGAGGTTTTCTTTTTATTTTTTATTTTTTCAAGCAAACAAAATCATCGTGGCTTACGTTTCTTTAATTTTTTTTTTTCATGAAGAAGAGTTTGAGAAGAATCGTCGACTTCTTCCGGTCGAGAATGCTAATTTCACAATTTCCGAAGAAAAAAATGAACGTTTTTACGATTCCAGTGCTCGCAATGGAAATGAATAAAAAAAATTCGAAATATTTCTCACGACGATTGTATAAATGGTCGTCGGGAATAAATCTTTTCATTTGTGAAGTAGCAAAGCAATTACAATAAAATAAAAATGAAAAAAAAAACAACATTCTTGTTCAGAAGCCTCAAAATGAATCGTCTGGCATTTGCAATCCGGCGCGATACTGCGTAACGCGTTACCATTCACGAGCAACATTATAATATACATATAAGTTTAACACGTAACATCGTAGCTGTCGTTGTTCCTTGCAAAGGACGAATCAAACGCTAAATGGCCTTTATAGTTATTTATCGCTATGAAACCCGACGAATCTCTCGCTTTCACGTAAATACATATATTCATATGAAAACACAAATATATTTGGACCTTTGACAAACAAACAAAAAAACGAATAAATAATCAAGTGTAAAATGTTTATTTTTGTTTATAATTTTTCAATCCAAACGAGAAATCACAGTGATCGTTGCTTTTTGACGCCGAATGCGTCATTGAACTACAGAGAATGTTCCCTTCATCTGTTTTTATACTCCACTTGACGGAGAAATTAAAACTCTCCGCTGTCGAATTGCGAAAGAATTCTTCGTTGAAGAATCTCGGGAGAAAAAGATTCATTACATTAAAAAAAAAAAAATGAATCGATCAACCCTTATCGTGGTACTAAAATTACACTGCGTATAACCGACGGAATGTATCTCGAGTCAGATATTTTTTTTTCTTTTTTATTTATTTTTTTCGACAAATACAATTTCGCGACCTCACTTTCGCGCTTAAACTCGCGGCTAGTGAATGAAGATCTCCACGGGCGTGATTGCACAATGAATAATCGGCGAGTAAAGTCACTGGCACGGACGTACCGAGGAGAATAAAAAAAAACAGTAAAAGATGCGGGACAAAGAACTCGACCTGCAAAACTGGTCGACCGATGGAGCACGTACTACGTGACAAACGTTCAAAATATTATTTATTTTACATCCTGTTATTCGAACGTTCAAGAATTCCGAAGAGAATTACTATAATTTAAAGTTTCTCGAAAATCAACATGAACAATTGTGTAACCCTGTTTTTAAATTTCATATTTCGTTGAACCCGACCTCGTTAACGAGTTGAACAATGGCACATTTGTTTTTAACCTCTAATTATTAGCGATGACAGATAGAGGCAAATACCAGCGAGGGTATACAATCTCAATTCACTTTGCATAAGTCCATTTCACGATGTTCATGATGTAACACGATTTACGTTCGAGATAAAAACATAACGAGAGTAGGCAGAGATGCAAAAATTGTTTACTTCTATTAGCGAGAGAATAATTATGTTTTATATGCAAATAAATAGTATTAACTACGAATAAATAAACTGCAGAGTAACCAATTATATTTTCTTTAAGTTCAGATCATAAATGAAATTAAAATAAACAACAATGATATATTTATAAAATGAATTAATATTTGAGTAAAGAATTTCGAACGTACACCGCAATTTTTTTTCTTTTGCTTTTTGTTCTTTTTTTTTTTGTATATTTGTGCGTCTAAGAGGCGAGAATGAGTTTTTGCAATGGCAAAGGAAATGCGAGGAACCTTGATCCGTTGACCCGGTTGTCTTGGTTCTTTGCTAAGGTACGAGCAAACTTGCCACTGAGAAATCGTGAATGGCGAGAAAGCCGAGAGGAATGGTTAATGTCGAGAGGTACCTCAAGATCCCTATGAATCCTTCATCGAGCCATTAACATAATCTCACGCCCATCAGTACTTCAAAAAACAACATTTTTTTCACTTACACGAACGATGAATAATTTACACGATTGATTGAAAACAGGAATCTGCTTGATTAAAAAAAAAAACAGTTTATTGCAGAATTGATTTTAAAAAATTTCAATAAAATGCAATTGTCAGCTGATCGTTTATTCGTCTAATTAATTTTTCGACAAATACATTGCCTCAAGATTATGAAAAATTGTGTTATTTTTAATGTTTTCTGATTGACCCAAAACTTGAAAAAGTTCATGGCAAATTGATTTATCTCGCGTGGACATAAATTCGATCGCCAATTTAAATCTACTGCATTCACTGAGCGTTGACAAAATTTCTATTACAGAGTTTTCGGTATCGGGAGTTTTGAGACTTTCGAGACACACGACAACACAGTCGATCAAAATGTTCGGAGGAATTTCGCTTCGAAATATTTCACCAACCAAAATGAGCCTGAAAAAAGTAGATATTATTTTCAATTAATCAACCATCGCAATCGATTTGTGATACCTTTCAATACAGTTTAAATGCTGTTGGCCATTTTGAATAAATCGATCGACCTTCTCATTTCTTTTTTTTTTTACTACAAAACATTTCGTTACCTCGTCTCGTTCAACAATCGAAATTTCTTCTGACAATTAAGGCCTTTCCAAACTTTTAAAAATTCGTGGCCATTTTTTGGTATTGATTCAGGAATAAACTTCTCGTTCGGTTGCTGATCAGATGTTTTTTTGGATCTCTCTTTTATCGACTGTGAATATTTCTTATCATCAGCAATTGTATTCCACTTGACCCCTACTTTTGGGGCTATATCTTTGCGCTCTAAGGGTTTTAAGTGTGCAGCATTGACCTGTAATAATTTTCCAGGCAGATGAACTCCCAGGATGAATAGTAATTCCTTCCCATTTCAGAATGTTCAATATTTAAACAAAAATTTATTGTTTTATTACCATTTGCCTGAAGTCTTCGTAAGTCGGCACGGATTGTTCGATCGCACGAAATTTAGCATCGTTTTGTAAACTGTACAATTCATCAGCTCTCAGAGCCTCGTGCAATTCTTCTTCGAGCCCTTCGTAATTAATGGGCTTTTTGAAAGCTTTCATCGTAAGAAACTTCGATGATTAATTCAGAAAATTTTGTCTCAAAGTACACACTGGAAAATGACACTTGTTACTACTCGTTGTCAGGGTAACATTTCAAAGGTGTTTTCCCCACCCTTCAGCTCTTGCGCGAAATAAATTCAACGATTCGAATTAGAATAAAGAAGGATATAAACTGTAAAATAGAATTTTTTTTTAGACCAACATGCACTTTTTTCACTACATGAGGCTCGTTATATTCCCATTTTGCGTTAACAGAGACAAAAAAACTGTTGACTGGTACCGAAAATGTTCGCTGATGTCCATCAACCTTCTTTTATTTTCTCTCAAATTGTTCGGTTTCACGTCACTTCCACAACGTTTAAATCATGAGGTTATAAATGTAAACATTACTAAAAAAAAAAAAATTGTAAAAAGTAGGATTAAACGCAATAATGTTTCGGTATTCCTTACTAGAAATTCGCACGTCATTATGAAAGTAAAAAATCCGTCGTATTTACGATCTCGTAAGTGTCTATTTCCTCGCAAGATATTATTCTAATCCTACGTGAAATCGCTACTTACCAATTCGCCGATAGACACAAAGATTTCAAATATTGATGAATGTATTTGCTTTGTTACAAATATTTATTAAAAAATTACAAATAATTCGTTTATAGGAGTGACTATGAATTGAGGTAAATTGGGAAAATTCATAGTTTCGATTGCATCGATGATTACGAATTCCCAAAATGAATTTTATAACAGTAATTACAAATTGTGAACGATATAAGAATTCTAATGAGCAATTTTGTCAATTTCTTCAAGTCACAGCTCTGCTAAGATCGAGCGTTAAAAATTCTTCGGACCCCAATGAAGTCTGTGAACCGTGGTACGTCACAGTTCCAAGCGTTACATATTTTTGGACTCACAGACCTCAATGGCGAAGAAGACATAAAAAACGTAAACAATCAAATCCTCCACGATTTCCTGTATCAACGTACTCGCGATTCAACGATGAAGATCTTTTGGACACTTTGAAAATACTCGAGAGACCTTTATCACGTGCTTCTACATCGCCTTATGAAACATGCTCGAGTAAACAAATCGTAGTTGACTCCGAATCACCGATAAACTCCAACAACTCCGATAATCAAGACGATTATGATAGTTCGAGGAATAAAAAAAAAAGAGAATTCGATCGTAATCCCTCTGCGAATGAATGTCGCAGCGATTCTGGGTAATTTTTTAATTATTTTATAATGACTATCACATAAAATTGGGCAATAAAAAAAAAAGCCAAATCATTCATTAAAAACCTTGATAATGTAATAAACTATTTGGATAATTTCGATTAGCTGCGTTCATAAAATGTGCAGATAACTAATCATCCAATCACCTTATTTATTCCTTTTTGATTACCACCTGATCGATTAATTGCAGTTAATACTGGACTAATGACGTAATTGATTAAATAATAAAATTCATATGATAATTGATTGATTTTGTGATTGATTTATCAACTGATTGATTGCACTGTTCAGTTTGATTAATTACTGCTTAAATCCTAAGTAACTTCTCAAGTAATTAAATAAAAATGAAGTCACAACGTCCGAATGTTCTATCACATAATTCCAAGAGCAGTCAACTGTATAATTTCGAAATGCATTTAATGAGAAGAGTAACATTCGTGTTTATTTAATCAGATTGCGAAAGTTGAGAGAGCAGCAAATAATTCGATCGATAAGATCGCAAAGACGTCTTGGTAGCGTTAGAAACGTGGTCAACAATGGTCAAGCAGGGACGGTGACGTTCAGTAGTGCAGAGGTCAACCAAACGGTTCAATCGTTTCAGCGCTGCGAATCTCAGTTGAACTGTTGCGCTTTACCAAAGCGACGCGTCACTTTCAACAATTGTGTATCGACGGAATCATCGATCGATACGAAAAATCGTAAAAATACGAAAATCAGAGAAACCGATGCTCATCATCAACGCCAGGAAAGTTATGCGCGTTTGAGCGAAGACGATGACGATGATATCTCATTCCAAACCGATCTGGATCATTTATTTTCCTCTATGATATTCGATCTCTCCTCTAAATCCTCCCTATCAATTGATTCTCTTTCGAGAAACTCGAAGAAACAAAAAAAAATTCAATCACCGTCGTATGATAAAACCGGCGAAAGTGTATTTTACATCAATTCGTCGTACTTGAAGAAAAGTTCGTCCGATCTTATGTCGATAAAAAAGATTTTTTCGATCTCAGATCATCTGGATCCTGGTAAATTCATTCACCAAAAAAGCTATAAAGACGTGAAAAATTCGAAAATTACGAAATTTCCAACGAAGAACAAAGCTGAGGAAAATATTGTTTCGAACTTGTTGAAGAAATCGTTGAACAACGACAATGATTCGATTTATCAGCGGAGCATCGAACGCATAATCTTCAAGTTGAAAGATCTTACGGACAAAAAGATGGCGCCACCACCTCAAAGAATCATTGATCATGGATCGATTCTCTCTTCTTTAGTCTCTAAAAATCATACCTCGACCGATACCAACGATCTCGTAGAGATTTATCGCACCCCGAAACTCTCCGGAGTTTCGAAATTACCGAAAAGTTTTGTCAGTAACGTGGGATTGAATATCAGCGGGATAATCGACTTGATTAAGCCACCGATCGGCCAAATGAATACGATTTTTCACGAGTTATCAGTGGTTGATGAAAAAGCAGTGACCAGTTTTCAAACAGATAAGAGAATCGACGAGGATACTGGAAAAATGTGCAAATATAAAAATACCGAAAGTTCAAATTGTCAAGTAGAAGAGATAGATCTTTTGAGAATCGAAACGGAAACTGATGGAGAGTACGAATCAATTTTCATCGAAATGAAAGATCTGCATGAAAATCTTCGGGATGGGAGCTTTTTCGAAAAATTACATTCTCCGAATACCGAAAAGTGTTCAGAAACGGAGCCGATCGTTATCAATAATTTACCGAAAGTTCAAAGCCCTTTCGAGTCATCAACTTCGTCGAGTTATCGGAATGATCATAAATCGTGTTCGATCGATGAATGCTGTACGATTTGTGGTCGAACGAAAATTGAAAATCCTCGGTAAATAATAATATGATAAAAAAATTTTATCGAATTCGGTTGAATACGAAAAATAAAACAAGAATCATTTGAAAATCCTAAATTTTTAGATATCTGAGACCAGTTTGTCGCGTCAAAGGGGTAACTCTTGATTCGCGATTAGAAAACGATCCATGGATCAATGTAATTAACAGAATGAACAAGCACGAAAGCGGCAGAAAAATAATGCCGGTGATTGAGAATAAACAGCGAAACGACAAAACCCAAAGTTCTGAAGAATTTTCGAAAGTGGAAAATGCAAAAAAAGAGGATGAAAAAAATGTTAATGATGGAATCGTGGCTCTGGTTTATGAAGAGCCGGATATTGTCGAGAAAGAAGAAATGGAATATTTCAGTGTTCTCGTGACGGAAACGGACAATTCGATTTCAACGGACGATTCAAACGTATACAAACATTTTATTTACTCTTATTAATTAACAAAAATGTTCCGTTGCGAGTTGGTGAACTCGTTACAACAGAGTTTCGTAGTGAGTCAAAGTGGAACTCTCTTTTATCGAAAACTTAAAACAAAATCGTTTTTTCTACCGAATCATTTCCGAAACAATTATCATTCAGGATCATAAGAATTAGAGCTCAAAATACTGAGAGCTTTCTCGATGAAGTGCTTCAAACTTTTGAGTAAAAGAAAAATTTCAAATAATTCGAGGAACAGAAAAGTTTTTCCGACTTAATAATAATCGGTGTGCATAAACTGTGTACTTGATAACTGTAAAACATTTTTTTTGTTTTCCTTTCGTATTGCGCATGTGTTTGGATGAATCGAGTGTTTATGGAGCCCTGTGAATATATATATTTTTTTTTTCAAAAGAGTCCTGGATGGAGGGACCAGTCGACGAGTTGTTCGTCGCCGGAGTCTGGACTCGATTCCTTGAGTTCCTACGACTGTGGGACGAGACTGCGAGGGCAATTAGCTAAGGCTTATTGCACGAGGGAGTCCGTGAGAACGGTGAATGTCACGAGCAATAGACTTTTGTGCGTCATTTCCGAGAGCGACACGCTGATGGGTTTGCCACAATTTTTGCCAAAAAAACCACCCGACTGGTTCCCTCGTCAAGTACCAACAAGAAAATCATCGCGGAGATAAAAAAAAAATGCAATAAAACTATTTCTTCTAATTGTAAAAAAGGTTTTTAAAGAATTTGTAGACCGAGTTCAAAACTGCCATACATTTATTTGTATTTTATCGATTTTCTTTACTCCCATTGATATTTTTAATTTACAAAAATAAAAAAAAACTTATTCGCCATCTTATTTATCCAGGCTATTCGATATTTATTTTTTCAAAGTCTTTCCCCGAAGTTCCACCTTCTTTGCAAGCTTGTTCACCCAGCAGTCTCGCTTGCCTTTTTTTGTAAAGCTTGTCGTGAGTTCTCTTCATTTCAAGAATTTCTTTCATTTCTTCCTTGTCCTCTTCCTGAATAAATTGTAATATTATTTAACGAGAATATTGTACCGCGCATTGATGATAATCTGCTTATTATTAATGATTTTATTGTCAATAAATGGAATCTCATTAATAATTATAAAAACAACGAAACGATTCGAACAAATTCTCTTCTACTTTCGTCAAAAAATGTATACCGTTTGGTTCAATCGAAGTACAAGGGCTCTTCGGCCATCGGACATAGGCTGAGAATAATCCATAAGCTTTTTTAGCCTCTCAGATGGGCTGACGCCTCGTTCAACAACGAGAACAATTCGTGCCCACTGTGAATATAAAACACACGTCAAGTTGCACGGTACATTCGACAAGGATCTTTAAGGATCGTTTTCTCGTGTTTTTAATGGTGCATGACCATCGTACAAAAGTGCATAACTGTTTTATTCAATTTGAATTTGCACAATAATACATGCATGCCGAATGGTCCCGAATTTAAATAGCAAATTTACTGGACCGTGTGGAGAATTTATAAAATTATATTTTTACGTACAAATTCGTCATACTTTTTTTTTCCTGCCTTTAAAACATCAGTTTTTATTCAAATTTTCAAAGATATTTCAACGTTTTTATTCGACAGCGTTAATATTTATCGAATACATGCATGCATTACTGTTTTTAAAGATTGATGAATCGTTCGTTTCAATCTTTTGATTCTCTTTTTCCGATTAATCTGATTATTCATTCGGTGATAGCTCGAAGCAATAACAATAGCAATTTAGAAGAGTTGCGAATGTTCGAACGAAGTTTATACGTATGGCCTTTCTTTTCTGAATATATAACGAGCACGATGTAAAATGATTGTTTTAAAGCCGCACTCCCACGCACTGTGCACCTCGGTTAATCTTGCCGAGAGCTACTGAAATATTTACGCAAAAGCGCAACCACCGTTCTACTTTCCCGGAGAATTGTCATCGCGCGCGTGTATCTCAAGATCACGAGTTCCATATCAAGTATTTATACACGCGTCATTTACTCCGTAACGTTTTAAAAGCAGCGATGACAAGGATTTGCGAAATTCCCACAACAACGATTCAACTGTTACGCGACCCCTCTCGTTCATTTACATTTAAATGTTTAACAGAATACAAAAAAAAAAAAAAAGAAACGAGAAGGTTTCATTTTCGATTTTGTTTTCACTCTATATATGGAGAAAAAAAAAACTGAGGAAGCATGCACAAAAAACTGTTTAATTCAATCAAAATATAACGAGCGAATTTCAATGATTCACCTGTCTCTGCCACTCGTTCCTCGTTTCCGCAATCTTCTGATAAGTATTACCCATCATGGCGATCAGCATGTTAACCAGAAGAATAGCAACAATAGCCATGTAAACGACGAAGAGACACTGAAAATAAAAGAAGAAGAAAAAAATAAAGAAAACAGTGGGTGTGTTTAGAGCGAGAATTGAGTAGAGGTCACTCGTACTCGACTGCCGATTCATTCGCTCGTAATAACAACTTAAACGTATTCATTCAATATCAATGATAATATCCGAAGGACAAGACACCTTCTCGTTCAATGTTGTCCGTCATCGTTTCATAGAACATTCATAACCGATTGAATTCATTTTTTTCAACACCTTCAAATTCTTCCGCTTTTTGTTTAAACGGGCGTGCGCGTCGCGCCCTCTCGCGGATTAGTACATTACACGGGCAATTACCATGAGATTCACGCGCCGAGCCAATATTATTCTTGTACAAGAATGCGCGAAGGAAAAGAGGGAGAGAATCGCTGCACGATCGTAAACCTAAATAATCTCAGACGGATAGCGCGTTATAATATCGTTGTCTTTAAACACACACAAGAAGGCAAAGAGCTTTTTATATTAAGATGCATAAAACTCTTGACTTACATACTTCATTATTATTTTTTCATTCTCTTTTCTTTGGTACTTATTCATATTTTTTTTTCAATTTTTTCATCACCTTGGCCTCCATCTCGTGCTCTGTTCTCTCAAAAGCCCCGTAATAATCTCCGAAGTTCGTCATGCTCATAAGAAACATTGCCATGACGCTCTCCATCGGCGACGGCATTGGATTGCTCACCGAATCGTCGACACCTTCCGGTGTGTTTGGATTGTCGAAAGACAGAAATATTATGTAGTAAGCTGCGGATTAAAAAAAAAAAAAAAAATTAACATCCCTTCAAAATATTTTTGAGAATATTTATAACTTTTCTCAGCAAAATTTTCAAGCTCGTTCTGCTACGTTCATGAATCTGTGAAGCGATGGTAAATCGTTCGTTGCTAAACTTTACGGTTGTGAAGGCTGTAAAACGTGCCGAAAACAAATAAAAATGGCAAAGATTCTTCAAGAGTTTGCTCGAAGTGAAACGTTGTTCGTTCGTTAAGAAACAGCTTCAATTGTGCTTGATAAATGTAAATAAATAAAAAAAATAAAAAAATCTCTCGTGCTCAAACTTCATAATTTCACGGAAGACCCGAAATGCCGTTGACGATAAAAAAATGATCAAAGCAAGATTAGGCGACATTCCGATGAGCCCAGATGTTCGCAAAATGGTGCAATGTTGTGGCGAATAAGAAAATCCGTTAAAGTCAATGGCACTTTGCCGAGTGAGGAGGTGGTGAACCGAGCGAGTCTCGAATAGTTAAGAATGGATGAATCAGTGCGTGAGCGTAGGTGACTCGAATAGTATAGTACTATTATATCACTCAATGCGAATTTGCCTTCGTGTACGTGACTCTTTCGTTCGAGAAAAATATACCGAGTGTCCTGAAATTCGGATACGGATTGACCTGGTGATAGCTCGCGCGATTTCGAAATGGACAGTCTTCAAGCATTTTTCTCTCCGACACTTTGTTCCCGAGATATAAATAGATCAGTGTCATCCAATCCGATGCTTTGCGAGAAGAATCCATCGCTACGATCGCCACGCCCACTGATTTCCAATCCACCGGATTGGTCAACTCTGATCAATGAATATCTCACGAACGACGCATCTCAGAGAAAAACTATTCATGACTTTTTGTACCGGAAAATCGCGATCTAAAGATTTACAATATTTGCCAACGAATTTCAAGACATCCTGTATGAATGTGCATATACGAATGAAAACTTGCATAATAAAAACGAGTGTTCGGCGGCACGCGTTAACGTAACATGACCTTGACACAATAGAAGAGTGATGAAAAGAGGATGGACCGTCAAGATCGGTGGCAGAATGAGCTCGGTAAGTGATGCATCATGAAAATAAACATATATATGTCGTGTACCCTACGTGAATTATTATTGTTGTATCATAACTTTGCAGTTACACATAACCGAGTCTCTTGATATACGTGAGTGTAGAACACAAATAAAAATTAAAAAAAAAAAAAAAAAAAAACATGTCAATGTCGCGATCAGACTAACATGGCTCTCGCGTCAAGGGTCTCTAAGAAAAAAAAGGATGGCGTCATAGCGCTCTTGTGCTTTGATCATAAAGCCTCTGACGCCCGCTCATCACCGACAGTTACGTATATTAAACGTGATACGTATGGATTTCCGTACTCCCTGATGATTAGATCACGCGCTAAGTGACGAGATGTTAACACGTGCGTTGCATTTTTATTATGTCTTTATAAAAAAAAACAAAAAAAACAAAAAAAATCATGTAATTTGATTTTTTTTCAACCGGTGATGAAATTACGAATGAAAGGTAAATGAATCATTGAGAAAAATGATTGATGACGAAATTCCGTTGGTTTTTTTTTCCCTTGCGAGATTCAAACCGTTTTCTTACTCAGATCGAATAATTTCGTATTGGCAAATGAAGTTTCAAGTATATAACCCGCGAAAAGTGACGCCATCGACTTTGCAAGAGCCGTTTGAACTCGTACCCATTATTGGATAGGGGTGTTCTATTTTTGGGTCGAAAGAGAATTTCGCTCAGCCGAAAATCCGTACTTTATAGTACACAAATATACACACATTCACGGGTGTATGTATAAATGTATACGAGGTATGCAAAGAAATTGGAATGTAAATTGAAAATCCAAGGAAAATGGGATTGGTGTATTTGTGAAGTTGAAGATCATTACAATTTTTTTTTTCTTCATATTTCTCGTTTACCTTGTGAAAAACCCATGACGAAAACCAAATATATCGATACGAATCTCAACAGATCGCCCATTATCATGCGATATATCATTACGACGAAAGGACCAACAGTTTTGAAGCCACGACAGAAAAAGAGAAAATATGGTGCAGTCGTAAGCATTACGACAACGGCGAGCATGTCCTCGACTTTGTCGGCGCAGGAGAGTCTCAAAAATGGAAATGACATGAGAATGCAGCACGAGAATAGAAACATTACTCTCGAAGGCGCGGTCATCTGGAAAATTATTTTTGTTCGCAATTGCATTAGACGTGTGTATTTTGCGTGTTTTTATAAGAAAACAGGTATGAACAAATGATCGAATAATTTGACAGGCAATCGAACACGATGGAAAAAAATTTCAATTCAGTTACATACCGATCGATCAATAAAGAATAATATTTTGTTTTTTTTTTCTGTGTTTTGTACCGAACGAAGTAACGGCATAGAAATTCGTTTACAATAATATTTTCGTGAGGAAAAAACATGTGATTGAGAAATGAATCCCGATATAAAATGCGTTTGCACCCATTTTGAAAATAATTACCAGATTCTCAATAAACATGTTGAGTCCGAGAAATCGAGCTTCGCGAAGAGCAGCTGCTATGTAGAGTATTGCCCCGACCTCCATGCAGATTTCAGCAGTCAAACGTATTTTTGCCACTGGATCCTCGAGATGCATGAGTCTGCATTCCTCAGTCAAATCTCCCCACCTTCGAGGTCAGACCACCGTGATTAAAAAAATAAAGTTCGAGCCGAAATAAGTGGAACAGATTTTCCCAAAAGTGTTTTACATTATTTTTATAACGAGTGTTTGTTTGTGAAGCAGAAATGAAATTCGGTTAAAAGTCTTCACATTAGATTCAATGAAACGTTATTGAAATGAAAAAATAATGAAAATGTATGTGTCAAAAGTAATATTAAAGGCAATTCGAATGAAATTAATTGATAGCGATGATTGAAAATAAAACAATGTTCAATCGTACCAGTCTTCCTTCTCTCCATTATGATTTTTATCCTCTAAATGATAATTCCTAATTAGTGTAGTAGAAACGTTTGGACGAAGATTCCTCAAAGCATCATCATTTTCAACACTGGTCTGTTTATTCTCGACGTAAGAGGAGCTTAAGTTTTTGCCAAACGATGTCCCAGATACGTCGTTTATAATTTCCGAGGTATTTGATGCGCCCGACGAGACGAGACCTTGAAAATCTACGTCCGAGTTAATAATCACGTCCCTCAGCGTCGTCGTTAGATTCGATGTTATTTGAGACGTTAAATTTGCGAGTAACGACAAAGATGACGTCACGTTCAACGAAACAATTAAATTTGTTGCGAGATTGGACGCTAGCTGATTTATCGCGTGATCGAGGGATTTTTCGGTCGCCAAAATTGAACTCGAATTGAAAATAAACGTGGTGGCTTTCGTTGGTGAAGAATCGTTGCTCGTCGTCGGTGGCGATGTCGTCGAGTCCGGTAATTCTTCGGCTGGACCAGGACGAAGAGTGAAACTTATCAGTGACAGAACAAAGTAGAAACAGAAGAGAAAAAATTGTCTGTAAAATCTGGAAAAAACAACAAAAAAAAAACGATTTCTGTGTTAATCCAAAATTGCTTAATTAGAATTCGTTTCGTCATCAGTTTGGTTTGAAAATCATGGATTTCCGTTGAATAAGTAAATTTTTAATAGTCAAATAGAAGGCAATCATGCCAATTAAATCAACAGAAAATCTGATTAAAACTTTTACCTCGATTTGACGAACGTATTCCACTTAGCATTCAACAGATCGACTAAAACACCGTCCATGAGTTCCAAGTGTTCATCTTTTTCCTAAAAAAAAAAAAAACGTGTTCCTCTTTAAATACAATCGTAAACAACGAAAATTTTAAGAATTAAAAAAAATTTATGACTGACCCCAAAGACGACCAAATTTAAGGCAGAATTATTGCTTATGTGGCCAGTATTAACGTCAATTGTGTCGACTTGTGAGAGTGGATAGGCAGCGCAAGTAATACTACCAATTTGCCAGTAAATTTCTCTCTCTATATTCAAAATGTGAAAGAACATTTCGATTCTCGCCAATTTCGCTGACAGTGTCAACGCGGTCAAGTGTTGAATGTTTCTAATGGCCAGTGATGCTCCAACTTCGTAGGCCATGTCAAAAGTACTCTAAAAAAAAAGAAATTAGTTTTTATTGCTGTAATTACTCAACTGAATTTTTTTTGCAGTAAAAACTTTCATTAACACTGATTGAAAATGTCACTTTCACATGATTTATCGTTGTAGCAAATGTAAAAAACAAAAAAATTCACGAATCTATTCTAGCCACTCCACCATGTAAGATAGTTGAAAAAATATATTTCAATTTTTGTTTGAATTTTGCAAAGTTTTCGAAACATTTAATCATTCATACCAGATGTTTGGGAATTTCATTCTCGTGAAATAACGTTTTGAAAAACTTTATTGAAATGTGCTTTTTCTTTGGTGTGACTCACGAGCTTTTCATAAATCACGAGCATGTGCAAAACTGTATTGCCGTTGGTATCTTGCTTGTCGGGATCTGCACCTCGTGCCAACATCAAACGATAACATTCCTCTTGCCCTAGACAGGCAGCAAAGTTCAAAGGATATTCGCCCCAATAGACGTAACTAAGATGCAAAAATTAACTATTATTTTTTATGCACCAACTTATTGATAATTTATATAATAAAAAAAATATTTATACATTTAAACTAAAAAATATTATGATGAAAACAATTTTTTTTTTTAATGGAGATAATTTTCATATATTTTATAACAATCTCATTATCTTTGAATAATTTATATGATCAAAAAGATAAAAATAAGAAGTTGAATAAATGTTTTAATATTCTACAATGAAGCTGTTTTCTTACGATAATTTTGGACAATTTAATTTAATCAAGAGGAAGTTGTAATTAAGAAAAAAAAAAGCAGACTGTAGAAAATTGAGGCTCAGACGTCGTATACGTCATGCATTTGACCCCCTATTCAAATGATAGTAAATAATTAAGGAGTAAAAAAAATATGTTATGCCCAATTTATGTGTTTGCAGAAGAAAGAGAGCGATGGAAAGTTTGTCTCGTGCCGTTTTATGCAGTTCTCGTGAAAAATAACGTGGTTGGGTTAAACAGTCATAGACATAAAGTGCATCTTTAGTTCCAGGAGATGAGACGAGTCCATCAAAAGTCACAAACTGCTTTATAAACTCAAGTTCTATTTTCTTCGTCTTCAACACTCTTCTCGCCTACCAAGAATTAGTTTACCGAGTCAACTTGTACATAACAAGAGTCTTGAAGTGTTCTCCGGAAAATTCATACTATTCTCATTAAAAAATCATTAATAACGATCCCAGAAGATCAAGTTAAATTATTTCGAAAAATCACTGAATCCGATGCTAAGAAAGTCGTTTCAGTCATTTTACATTGATCGTGAAATTCAAAATGACTGACAGGAATGATAAAAAAAAAAAAACAAAAATATCCTACAAATTACATTTTTTTTCGTTGAAGTGGTTTTTTTTTTGCGGTCGATTTACCCATTGTAATTAGTTTCCGGTGAAACACAGACCCACTCGTGTTCGAGGCTGTCGGTTCTCGAAGCTTTTTGGTCCTCGGGGCACATGAAATTACCGAAACAACGCTCGTGAACGTCGGCACCACTGTCCAGCAGGTATTTTACCATTGCTGGATCTTCGTTTACTATTGCAATGTGCAACACGTTTTCACCTTTGCGCCCCCCCCCCCCGTACAAAAAAAAATCAATTTTCTTATTATTTTTTCAATAATATATCGCTATTAGTAACAAAAATAACTGCGTCGAACGAAACCATTACGATTATTAAAATTGATACAACGATAAATCGATTTTCTCTTCATAAATATATGCGTCTATGAAACACCCACGTGTGCTCAAGATTGACAGATTTATTAGATCGTTAATCTGTTTTTCACGTTTAACTGACTTGTACGAAAGTACCTAAAACTATAATCGTTTATCAAAAGTTTTAATGGAATTTCATAAAAATATACTTTCGTTTATGTTCAACATCTTTTCCACATAAGACCTTGCTTATTTTTTTTTTTTCACATAATATATGAGTCTGATAAACATGTGGATGTGATCTTACCGTAGTATTCATCGCTGATGTAAATGTCGTTAATGAGCTTAGGATAAAAACGTAATAGACGTTTTGCCAAATCTGCGTGCAGGGCGGTCGCGTTAAGCATACACAGATGTAAAATCGTTTCTCCGACCGCTCCACGTTCATTCAGAAGCCAACAAACTTCGCGATATTTACTTTTGTCTGAAATTTGAACCGTTGCAACAATCGGTTTGAGCTTTTTCTTAATAAAAATCATCACGAGAAATTCAGTACCGATTTTTGTTTCGTCCACGTCCTGGTCTCCGATCTCCTTCGTAATGTCATAATCGTCGGGCTTTTCCATTGCTCGAAGTACCGGCAACTGTTTTCGACAGAAAAATAACGGATCCAGATTGATATTTTCGAATGAAATGATACGTGAAAGTTCATTTTTCGATCTTGAAGGTAATTAATTGAATTAAGATTCAGTACCATTTTGTGACGAGGACGTTCCTTGTTTCTGAGAAGAACGAGCTTGTCGATCGGTATCCATTTGCCTTTTCCCTTGTTGTACAAAAATGGCTCGACTTTTGTTCTCATTGCGTGATCTAATTCGGCATATTGCTTTGTCTGGCTCGCTCTTTTCATCATATCAACGAGAAGTCCACCCCCTTGAACGGTCACCAATTTATAGAATGTTGAAATACAATTTTTTATATTTCTTATAAACGTAATAATCATTACAGAACAAATCTCGTTATCGGTCAAATGAATTTTTTAACGTTTAACCAACCAATGATATAGCGAGGACAAAAATAATGATCGAAAACGTTGACATTTCGAAATATTAAAAATAATAAAAAAACATGATATCAAAATCATAAACCTATGAATAGTACAGAGATAAGAATTCATGAATTCATAAAAATTATTAACGCCGAATTGAAATCATTTCGAAATCGTGACCGGTCACTTTGATCTCGTCAAATCCCTCGGACGAAGCACTTGTAAACGAGAACACGACGAAGAAAGAAACACAAAAAATATGAAACCGCGTGTCGGATTATAGCACTTCACTTTCCAAATTGGTATACTGACTCATCGGAAATAACGGATAACTTCGTTGATCTGTTACGTATGCACCAGACTTGCGAATTCAAAGTGTTGCATTCTGTCTTTGAAGGGAGTACCAAGAAATAAAAAATTTCCCTCATAAATTTGCTTTTTTATCTTGTTTTATCGATACAATTTTCTTCTGCTTTGTAACGCTCATTTAGAAATATCTGCTGGACTCAATCAGTGAATTTAAAAAATGAAAGAAAAAAAACAGATATTTCTTATTTTTAGGTCCGAAATCGAATTTGTTTTCAATAATACACTTGCCCTTCAAATCGACCAATTTGTAGAGTAAAATCGACGAAGTGTCAGTCTGTTTTTTCACAGCACTTGCGACATTGCTTTCAGTATTTCCCATTCTTACTGATCGTAGCTAAAAATGATAATTTATTCTACGAAGAGCAGATAAAATAAAACGACTGCTGAAATTTTAGTGACGCACGATTCTCGTTCCCATGGAAAATCATCGTTATCGATCACACAAAATGTGCGCTGAAATAATGTGGCGCAGAACGAGCAACTCAATTATTCGTTCAATGATTAATACGAACACCAATAAATTGAATAATAATTAATCGCCAATGAAAAAACTCATTTGCTGAAATAATGTGTGAAACTCACTGAATTTATTATAAACAATAAATAATATGTTACTCGCCATTTTATATCGACTACTCTCCAAGATCAGAAATTTCTCTCGTTTTTTTTTTTTTTTTTTCTTCAAGATTTCAGGATGTCGATCCAGGATATGGAGAAAAGGATATCCGGCTGCAAATGAGCGGCGAAAATTTGACCATTAAATCCTGGATATGAGGATCAGTTAGAACTCGCCACAAGGTTTGATAAAAACAAAAAAGAATCCTATGACTCTTATCTGCCACATGAAACGATAAAACTTCCTGAAAACGGAGTAAAAATGAAAAAAAAATCTTGATTCCCCCTCAATCTCGTACTATTTTGATGAATATATCAAAATTCCTTATTTCGAATGACGCAAACTCTAGAGCGAATAAACAGATTTAAAAAAAAGCGCTGTTATCACATTGTCAGAAAAAAAAATTTACGAGATAAATTTTTCTCGTTCTCCAATTGACCGATTGACTCGATCGAAAAAAATAGATCAGAATGTAAAAATTCAAAAACTAAAGGAAAACTAAGTTCGAGAATGAAATCAACAGCTTCGAAAACCCCCAGAACCGAGTTAAATCATCGGCTTGTACCAGTTTTAGAAACTGCTAAAAAGTCTAGCAATTAACCAGTTAAACGTTCAATTCGTATATTAAAAGTCATTGAATGATTTATAATTGTAAAGTAATGAAAAAAAAAACAAATATATAGATCAAGAGCATGCAAAACGGTCAATTTTACCGATCGATCGTTAATCGATGATTGACCTACAAATTCATTGATCGTGTGAGATATGCGACCGAGTTATGCACTGTCCGAGACCATATGAGGCGTCTGACGAACTTTTGCTGAGAGTTCAGCCTCGTCAGGGCGTTACAGCTTCTCACACATAAGAAGGACTCTCCGCGACATGTGCTACTGTGCGAGATTCTACGCTAGTGATTCTCCACATGGTTGTCATTTATTCGCATAATAATATTTCCTGCACTATGCCCTCGTTTATTCATGCCCGCGAGAAAATATTCTACGCGCGATCGCATCTTATATTCTCACGAGAAATTCCTCGAGTCATATATATGTGGTGAATTAATAAGAATTGCAAAAAAGACTTTCATTCATAATCGTGAAACACGAGTTACAATTATTCGAACATTAATTTTGAGACAACTTAAAAGAACAAACTTTTAATTCATTTATTAATTTAATTCGTACTTATTTACAAGCAAGTTCATTAGCATTTGACAAAATTATGAATTATTACAATCAAACGTCAATAAAAAAAAAAAAAAAAATACTCGAAAACTAACGGGATGATATTCAGGAAGAAAAATTTAATCTAATCAACGCTAATTGGTTCGAAAATCTCATAAAATTCGTAAATTTTATGACGTATCGAAATTCGAATTTAAGATAAATACGTTAGTATTTTTTTTTTCATATAAAGACTCGTCGTTCCTGACCTTTCCTTCCGCCCATAAACAAATTTCAGCGGCGAACGATCCGATAAAATAATCGTTCGATGTATTCGTCAATTTTATTTATAGAAAACCACTTATGAAATATTTACGTTTTGAGAATATCTCGTTAACTCTCTAGTCAAGGGTGAGGGGAGGGGGCGATGCTCGATAGGAAAAGCGCTGTGGTGATCCACTTTTGGATTTGTTTGGCTCGTAAACGAGTCAACGAGAGGCCAAAATATCGCGACAAGCATGATTCAAAAGCTCGTGTAACTTTATAGTCCTTCGAGTTTCCAGAGTTATAAATACTCGAACGAGTATGTAACCTCCAGCATATATTAAGGTGGCGCCTCTCGATATTTTTATCCGCTTACACAATTAAACCTGTTAAATCAGAAGTAAAATTTAAAAAATTTACAACGTCTCTGACAGCAAATTAAAAGGGATTTGTTTCGGTAACATATTAATGTTCTCTGACAGCAAATCCCTTTGAATTTGCTGTCAGAGACGTTGTAAATTTTTAAATTTTACATCCGATCAAACAGGTTTAATTGTGTACGTTGTAAATTTTTTTATTTCATCCAACGCGCCCATATAATCGGTAATTATTCAAATTTCGCATGAAAAAATTCCTCAAATATATGAACTCAAAAAGACGATCGTTCTATACCGATCGAAACGTTATCAAAATCGAATGAAAATTTCCAAAAAAAAAATTGATTCGCGATTACAGAAAAAAGACTATTGAGAATGATTAAAAATACATTTTTCTCACTCAATTACAATTCCGAGCTCATTTTTTTGCCTACGTTCCAAATTATTTACTCGAAACATATTCGAAGGCGCCTGTAACGAAATTCGATCGTGGTCGTATCAAAAGAATGTCCAACGGAATCCCACTCCTATACGAACACACGCACACAGCTAGAAGTTTTTTCATAGTGACTTTTAATCGTTCCAGTCATTTTCAAGTATGGCCTGGCGACGAAAAAAAAAAACAAACAAAAAACAAAAAACAATCTGAGATGAAGAAAAAATGATGGAGCTTCCTCCATGAGGAAGCAAAATGTCAAGAGCTCTCGTCCAATTGAAAGAAGGCGAGACGCGTGTATTTGCAACCGGCGCATCGACATTCTCCAGCGGTTTATAGTTTAGTGACCGCACTATCGTGGAATGCTCCAACGTGACGATTTATTTCTCTATTGCTTTGTATAAGTTCCGGATAATTCGTAATACGTTTTTTTTTTTTCAAGTGTTAGACACGTCTACGTGTGTGGATTCGCGAGTGTGTGCTCTGCTCGCTGCTGATATCTTTCATAGTCAAGTTCTACTCCAATTCATGCACACACATAATCTCATTGTTATGTTTATAATATGCATACAATTATGTACTCAATATACATATAAAGTAAAAGTATCAATGATAAATCGAGCTTGGCCAGTTACTCAAACGTAACATCTCTTATCACATAATGAGAATCTCGAGAGCTCGTTACATTTTTTTTAATTCTCCGCATATACAAGAGGACAAATTATCGCTAGATCGCGATCTCACTGAGCTTCGCTCAGTGCGACACTGCAGATTAAATGAAAATCATCGTGTGTCTCTCGGCGTATTCGTCAACGCGAAGCATAATTATGGGAACTCCCCTTTACAAACACATTCTCTATTTTTCTAATGTATACAAATGAAGAAAAAGAGTTCTTGAAGTCTTATAAATAATGAGTTAATAAATGTGTTTACAAAATATATAAAATATACAAGTGATAATAGTAATAGGAGATCGTCATAGAGCCGTTTTGTTCTTTGAGTTCGAGTCACTCTTTTGGTCACTCCGTTGATCAGTTCTTTCCCAGCTATCATCCAGTTGAGACGTTTAAATAATAAAATAACGATTGCTCTGTTTGAACTATATCGAATCGGTTTCGAAACTCGCTTTTCGATAAACCAGTAACTCCTGGCACCTGAATTATCCGAACAATGACAATATTTTTAATATCGAAGAAAAATTCTCGTCTCTCCGGATCAGGACTAAGAGTTGTTAAGAGATAAAGGAACGAAGAAACATCCAAAGAATGTGACCTTACATCGCTGTTTTTTTTTCGGTTTCACATGGTGTCTGACGATCTCAATGCTTTCGTCATAGCTCAACGACGCAACAGGATAATAATTGCGTCAATTAGACATGGTGACGATACGATAAAATGCGATTTATTGATTCTGTCGTCATGGATTATTTTGCTCTTCTCCGCGCGGCTACAATGATATCAGTTATGCCTCGTCAAGGTGAGTCAGACGATATACACAGGTGGATGTTAGTAATATATCTGTACACGCGAGTGCATATGTCACGTGTCTCGTGAATGTGTAATCCAGAAGCTATTTTAATTCAAGTCGCATTTTTTTTTCTCCACTCGTATTATTATTTGTGTTTCAAGAGTTCGACGATCCGCGAATACATTTTGTCGCGATGTTTGCAATTTTTCATTCTCCTATTCTTCAATTTATTTCAAACAAAACATTTCTGTGTTGATACGAGTACAGCAATGTTTTAGAGATAAGACGAAATAAATCGTGCATGAAAACATATACTGACACTAATAATGGATCGAACCAATAGCATTTTTCATATAAACGATTACTGTTTACTCAAACAGCTGATTAAAGTTGCAACATTTTATTGAAACAACTCAAAAGTATGGGTAAGAATATAAATGCTAACAGTTGTTGTCCAAATTAAATCGTTTGCCTTCAGCTATTAAGCTCTCGTTCATTTACAAAAAATTGTTGTAATTTTCTTAGATTGTTTAGTCTTCGTTCATGTTCGTGAGCTGGATAACGCGTTGAAAATTGGATTGTGTTATAAATAAATAAAAATAATTGTTATAATATCAAATTAATGCGATTTTTTTACTAAAAATAAATCATCAATGTGGAATAATAATTTTTTACTCATTTCTGGAATTTTCACATATTTTATTTATAACTCTGGCTCGTTGGTCTAGGGGTATGATTCTCGCTTAGGGTGCGAGAGGTCCCGGGTTCAAATCCCGGACGAGCCCGTTTTTTTTTTTCTCGTCCACTTTTTACTTTTACAAAATTATGGAGTCGAATTTTTTTTTAATTTGTGAATAATTGGCCCTGCTGAACTGTGCGTCATGCATTAAAGGCTTCGTTTCGGCGGATGGTTGGAAGGGACGGAAAAGGTGCAGTTTACTTCCGGTTTTATTCATATGTATACGTATATTTGATGCACCGCCAAAACAAACTAAAACAGCGATTGAATAGAATCGTATTCACGACTAAATTTTATGAATTTCTTTCCAAATTTTCTCAATTAACGGAAATATGGAGATTTTCTCAAATGATTTTCTACCGATTACTTTGGCAGGAAAAAAAAAAAAAAAAAAAAAAAATTCCTCAAAATCAGAAAAAAAAAGATCAATCCGGTTTTCCTAATCGCAATTAATATTTAAATCATTCGTTTACTGACGCCACTGCGGGAGCCAATTTTTTAAATAACAGCCATAATGTTTTTTTTGAATTCGAATTGACATTTTCAGTTTTTTTCATCTCGCACGGACGAATCGACAAAAAAAAATTGGCGTGATCGACGCCGCTTATCTTTTTTATCGATATTACCTTCGAAAGTGAAATGTTGAAGTATAATAATCCGAAATGAATACTGAAATTGAATTTTCGGTTTTATAGATTCGAGGCAGCAAATATTTTTGTACAAAATCCAACTATTATTTCGTTGAGCAAAATATGTGATTTAAACAAAAATGTAAAATAAATCAGAGTTATTGCTCATGATAAGAGAAATTCTATTTTTAAAAAATGACACGCTTTTTTGAAGATCAAAGAATGATGACGCTTCGACGATTATTACCGTGGATGCAGTATTATGCAATCGAATTTGGCGACCGATGAGTTTTCGGTATCAGATTGGACCTATTTGGAAGCACTTTTAGCGAAATTGGTAGTGACGCAACTGTCATCAAATCGATGTGACATCTGAACGAGGTTCAATCTACGAAAAAAAATGTGATGACTTTTGAAAAAAAAAAAAAAAAGTCTCTCCAATATTTGTTTCATCACTGGAAATGGCGTGAGAATTTACTCCGATACGTCGTAAGACTCATATAAACAAACAGTTCGATAAAAAAAAAAAAATTAGAGCATGCTAATTACTCAGCGAAAAAAATGTGAAAAATGATCAAATTCGTTTAAATGGGATTTGTGATAAATTTTTTTCGCGTAATATTGTCGAGGCGGACTCGGGGTTAATCAGAGCGATTAACCGGCGTGGCCTTTCCCTTTTCATGATACATGCATTTTATGCATAATTATCGAGACTCGAGAAACCAGCGTAGTAAAGGAAAAAAAAAGAAAAAAAAAATGATTGGACCGATAATGATTTCATTCACGGTTAACATGTCCACGAGTTATGCAAAAAGTTAAATAATCCTGGACGTAGATTTTTTTTTTTAGTGGCCGATTCATGTTCAATAAAATTTTTACTAAAAAGGGTAAAAAAGAGAAGAAAAAAAAATTTGGAGGAATATTTCAATAATGTGAATCAAATGTGAGTTTTTAAAACGGTTCTATGAATCTTGTTTCTTTTTCTCTGATTTCATAAATATTTCGAGCGAAATAATCATTGGGATTGAAAATTCGGCTCCAATATTGGATATCAATAAACATTTTTCCCAGAATGAAACAGGAAAAGTGGAATAAAACGGAGGAGTCAGAAGGAAAAAAAAAGCAAAAAGTGCGAAAGAGAGAGAGAGAGAGAGAGAGACAGAGACAGAGAATGAAAAGAATGAGTAAGAGACGAGGGAGTATGGTTTAAACCGAATTGTGATACGACAACGAGGAGACTTAGTTTAGCTTTGAACGTTTACCTCCGCGAACGTGGGTCAGTGCGGCTCGCGCTTTCGAGCGGCTAGCACCGAGATCTTCTTGATCTTTTGATCGACATTTATTCCTTCGACTCGTGATTCCTGATTAACGAAGAAAAAACTAAAAAAAAAAAACATTTTTTTTTGATCCAATGATTAAAGAGAGCACATTTTCTAACATTGATATTCATACGCGTTGATAAATTTCAACAACAAACAAGAAAGTGTTTTCTTACGATTTTTCGGACATTTCCGAAACGAACGGGGCACATCAAGTCCCCCTTAAACGTGGAAATACGTGGAAAACACACGTAAGTGTACTTGGACATTTTTTATGGTGTTGATTTTTTTTTTCAAATTCATCAGTGTTCGCAACAATTTTCGAGTGTCTTTTTTTGTTCGGAGAGTTTTAGAACGCGAAATTTTTTTTACTCGTTACTCTTCTGGTCTCAAATTATTTTTCACTTTTCGTCAGGATTTCAACGTCGTCAAGTTCCCGCGCTTTCATTCGCACGTGTTCTTACATGAAAATGTGTTTACACTTTCTCGAATATCATTTTTTTTTTTCTTTACTTATAACGATATTTAAACATTCTACCGGTGTATGAAAATGTGCAAAAACTTTATCTACAGCTATCAATCGAAACGTCGATTTGCAATTTCTTTATCTGTAAATACCTCACTTAGTCATCAGGGATCAATCTTCTCACGAAATGTTTCATATCGAAAAATTCTGAGCAATAAGAAAAATAACGTTGGTTCAAGTCTTTACAGCCAAAATTCTAGATTTACCAAAACGATGATTGCGATAACGATAAAAATCATTTTGAAAATGTAAAATCGTTCGTTAACTCATTTTCGTATGGAGCACTATTGATTGTTTTTATTTTTTGTTTCTCTCTGAAGCAATTTTGTAGGTTGAAATTGACGAAAAATTTTTTTTAAAAATAATTCGTACATCGAACGTGATTCTAAAACTAAAGGTTTAAAAATTATTTCACTTTGTCAAAAAAAATTTCAAATTCTTTATGAATTTCTAGTTTTTATGATCGTTTTCATGGTCATCTATTTTCGACGACATTTCAAATCGCACGTGTTAGTTTATTGACTTTTTTTTTGTCCCTTATCTCTCAAATTCAATGTCGAAATAGCTGCATCGTGGATTTCACATACTTTGTAAATTAAAAAAAAATTTACGTACAAGTTCGTCAATGCCAACGGCAAAGTCTATACATATTTTTACCTCGCCGTATCGCTAAGTGCCCCTTCCGGAATTCTTGATATCTCTTCTCCAAAGTAATTATTAGAGTTACGTTTTGGAAAAAAAAAAATCTTTACAACGCCGAGGAGAACCTGTCGAAATTTCATTTCATAGAAAGATAATTTTTACGGCTATAAAACAACGATAATCCGTTGAAAAATTTTATAAAAAGTACAGTCGTAATTAAAACTCGGGCTAAAAGGCCAACAATTTCGTTGAATTTTTTCCAATTTTGCCCGAAATTCAGTCTCCAGACTCATTTTTTTTCCGTTCTCAAAGAGAAATTTCAATTGCATTCATTTTTATTTTTGACACAAGAACGCGTAGACTCGATCTGTTCACAAATACGATTATAAAATGAAAAATTTATTTTATTTTGTAGTTAAAGTGGAATTTAAAATATTTTATTTGATTTATTCTTTATATATATATTTTTATCTTCGTATCGCTGTTATTGTACTTTCACGAATTATTTGAAATAGCTGAAATGAATGTTGACGAGCTGTGACATTTTCCTCGACGTTTAGCCTTCTAGATGACAGATCCGGTTGATTCTTTGATCGATGATAATGCCTGCTTCTTTCTCCCTTTTAAAACATCAGCCGCACACGACATTGTTAGAATTCATGCATACCAGCACGATCAAGCTCACGCCTATTTGATAATTACGTTTCAAGGGAGTCTCAAGACTTTTGACCATTGTACTTTCAATCATTCCTCGAAACAAGATATATGTCACGAAGTAATGTCGATTAAAGAAAAAGCTCTATTCAAAAAAAAGTTTGAAAAATACTGAATTCAAGCTTACAATAAAAAGTCGATTTCGAAGCTTCTTTTTTCATCAATTTTTTCTAATAAACGATGAAATCAACAGGATATTTTTATTCTTGAAAGGTTTTTTTTTTCTTTTTACAAATTCGTGGAATTCTGAACAACAAAAAAATGTGAATATATTGTGAAGAATTATAAATTCTTCAAGGTTCATCGTTTCGGTTTTTTTTTTTAATTTTTATAGCAATCTATTTTTATATAATTTACCGTTTCGGCTGTCAGTATCTTGTTCTTCTATTTTTAGTTATGATTCATGTCAAGAATATTAGATAACTAATTGCTGCTGTCGTAGTGCGAAAGAATAGTCCAATTATTTTTTAAACTTTTGTTTTTTTCCGTATCATCGATCAGGAAAAAAACAATTTGTGCGGATCGAGCTGTGCAATCAGGTTTAATAGAAATGTCAAATCTCACAAAGAATTTTCTAATCGTTAATCTTCGAGTACTTGAGAGTCTTTAATTCCGATGATATTCCGATAAATCATCGTTGCTTTTTTTTCCGTGTGTCATGCACGAGATGGATACAAACAAACCTTGTAAGTTAATCTTGCGTTTGAAAAACCGAACACAGTTTTATGCTGAAATTTAAAAATTGCGGCACTTTATTTTCGAACGTGTGTATAAATATATAAAAAATATTGATAGACGACTTAAAAAAATAAACAAATAAACTAACGCGTCGATCGTCTGATCGATCCCTCTAGGAAGTAATATTGAATCTCGTATTTGTACTAAGATAATAAAGTATAAAGAACGTTGATCAAACATTTATTGGCCAGGTTTGTGTACGCTCGTGGATTGGTAGAACTGTGTAAAGTAAATACGAGACTTCCGGTAACCTTCAGCGACGATAAGATTTAGACGCATAATAAATGTTCCTGAATGTTTTGACCGAAATTCAAAACAATTTTATATTTTTCATTCAGCAGCGATTCATTTATTCGATAAATTCCTGAATGAGCACTTTTTAACGAGCAGAAATCCGTATTGACCACTTGGACTTGGGCGGAATTTTGACTCGGCAAAATAGTTTTTTGAATTGCAATGCAGGGAAAAAGAAAAAAAAATCATTCCATCGGAATGTGAATCTCGATTCATCGTAAGTAGACATTCGGTTAACCGAGAAGTAAAACTAATAAAAATTCCTTTTCATTTTCAATTTTCATTGATTTATGGGAATACTTTGTGCTTGAAATAAATAATATAATAATATGACAACTTCGCGCAGCAATACAAAGTCGAGGATACAAATTTCTTGGTGTATCGCGTGCTCTTTTCTTTTTTTCTCGGATGCTGCTAATTCACAATTTTGCTGATAAGCATATTTAGACACTTGTGCTGTCGAGTGATAGCGAGAAACTGAGTTGACGAAATTTGACATTATACTCTTGGCTCGTGGATCGCTCAGGTATACACAAATGATGGTTAACTTTTTTTTTATGTAGGAAAATCCCTCATTCATGACGATTGAATTTCGAAGGATTAATCGCAAACGGAATTGATAAATGAATATCGAAGTAAAATCTTATTTATATCGCGAATAATTCGAATTGAAAATTTCGTAAATTTAAAATCGATCATGAATCTATTAAGAATTAATCGTCGAATCATTTTTCAAGCAACGAGTCTCGTTTGTTTATTTGAACATAAAAAATCATCGGTCGAACAATCATCGAGCCAAAATTTGCGTCCATCGAACGATCTTTGTCATTCCTATATTTGTAATTGGCTCTCGCGTGGCAAATAGCAGCTTGGGTATTATGAAATGTCTTAGGGTCAGTACGAGACTCGAGGCATTGTTGAACGGTACTCTAACCAAGTCACAACATCCAGAGATTTGTTGATATTGAAATTGTAATTGTATCACCCGTACAATCGCCTCGTCGCTCACGAGTATTCCCCAACAGTATTCTCGATTCGTATGACAGAGTAAGTGTCGCTGTAATTTCTTGATAAGAATCTTTAGATAACGTTTCGAACATTCATTATACAATCTCATTCTACGAGTAAGCTCCATTTATTTAAAATCATGTTTAATTTTTTTTATCAATATTTCACTTTTTTTTTACTACGAAAGGTGAACAACTTATTAATGTTTAGTTTTTGATATTCTTTTCGAAGAATTATTTTTACAGTTAATTATGTCGAATGTTTTTTGTTTTATTTCCTCTAATTATTTCAGTTCAATTACTTTTTCATGGGATTTTCCTTTCCATTTCGTGCTTATTTCCACCGTTGCATCTTCACTGTATTTATTTTTATGGTGTTTTTTTCTATGAATTTAATGTATATTCCATATATTTTCTTGAAATCCATAAAAATAGCAACAGATGATTGTAACGTTGAAGCGTTAAGTATCATAAATCTTGCTCGGTATTACAGACTTTGGTACAGAGCATATTTTCTCGAGTATGAAATTACGATGAGTGATTCTGTCAACATTTGTTGTACGAAGCACAGAATAATTTGAATGTAAAAGATAGATTTTCTTCGTAATATACGAAGATCCGTATGATTGACGAAAGTAGAACACATCGACGAGGAATTCGAGAGCGATTATATTGTTCTTTGAGGAAATATACAAATTGAGATATTTGGAACGGACTCGCGTCAAATTTTTGAACTTCGTAAATGAAACGTGTGCCATCGTTGAAGCGACAAGAGTTAATGCACTTCTATTATTATCCGTGTTAATAAAATTATAACTGTAGACATAATTGTTTCGAAGAATTTTTCACTAATGGAAAGTGAGAAAAAAAATATTTTTGAGGCTGAAAAATGATCGAAAAATAGAAAGACGTAGGTGACACGTTGATTAAAAATGTTGTGACGAATATATTTTTCGAGACTATTATTGATCCATAAATTGTTTGATAAACATTTAAATTTCACGATAATAATCGAAATATATAAAAAGAAGACGTTAAATCAAATGTTTCCAATTCGAAATGTATACTATTTTGACGTACTTCATATCAAGTGAGATAAATGTGTATTTTATTAAATACGATTCGATGACGAGTGAAAGAAAATACGAGTTTGACGTTTATTGTTGTTTTATTGGTTCCACGTCGTGTGTGGGATAGATTAGAGTTGGCAAAGTCTTTTTACTATTCATAAGTGATGAGACACAGAAGCTTGTCCATTTCTTGGACGCGGTACCGAAGGCTTCGACGATCTTTTGGCTCCGATCCCAAACTATTACATACATATTCGATGAATTCGAAGTGTACGGGCTGTCTCGACATAAGTGATTCTCTAAAAAATCGAGGGGATATTAAAGAAGAAAAAAAAAGAATCACTAAACGATCTCCGTTTTGTTTCGATTTCGAAAAAATCATTTTTAAATATGTTTTTAGTGTTCGAACTATTCCAATCGTCAAGATGATGTCAATTGGCGGCAAACCCTTTCGAATAATTGTGTCTTTCGTATTCGAGACACCCTGTGCATATCGATACGTGTGTATTGCAGTTAAATACTGCAACATCAAAGTAAGAAATCGTGAACTTCATTTATGGCGAAGTTGATGTTTTATGGGAAAGTAAAAGGCTCGAAAATGATCGGATACTTCAAAAATATGACATAAAATTTATTTTATTACAAGCGTTAAGATGACTGCGTGTCATTGAAACGTAGACTACTTTTTTGAGAATCGCATTTCAGATTATGAGTCTCAGTTCTGTGAATATAATGTTTTAGTCATTTTCATTTCGAAGAATTTTTCGAGATAAACAAAATGAGAGGAATGTTAAAGTGTTGACACTTTAAAATTCCTCGGTTGAAGCTTTTTACTCATTTTATTTTACGACTTGTAACATCAATTAGTCTATTATTTTTGTATTGAAAAAAAAAAAACGGTTTTTTTTGTTGTCAATTTAAAAATCACTGATCGAAGCAGGAGAATCGAGCACTCGTATAATTGACATTTCATCGAGTAATTACTTTGCTGCATGAGTCTCGTCGAAAAGATCAATGCGATAAAAACAAACGGGTAAGACAATAGATCAAGATTCACTTTTCTAGGACACGATACGAGCAAGAACGATTTATTATGGTGATCTTGGTCGTTAAAAATACCGCACAAAGCTTCTTTTATCTGGAATGAACAAAAAAGATGATACAAAAGTCAAACTTGACCATTTTTTATGCAATTTTTTTTTTCGTTAGATGTTTTTCCTTTCTTTTTATGTCGTGTTTCATTTTTTTTAAACAATTTCCTCGAGCAAACGCCGTTATAAAGGGAAACGATTTTCTTGTCCACGTCAAACCTCACCGAGCACGTGCAATTACAGTTGAATCACTTGCGAATTTTTTGACGCGTTGAATATTGCATTTAACATGCAAATGGAATGTCCTGAGTCACTCAATAAAAATAATATGCAAATAAGGAGCTACCGGTAAGACTCATCACGCGTGTACATAAACAAACGCTTAAAAAAGACTTTTCAGAATATTGATTAATATTAGCGTTGTCGAATACATTTTTTTTCTTCTTATCATTCAATTTTCACTTACTCAACTCATAACTTTGATACAGTCGTGAAACGATTTACGAAATTTTTATTTTTATTTATGTTTTTTTTCGATATTTATTCAACTTCGAATGTGAGGACAATCGTTTTATCGATCAATATCGAATCGTAATTGTTGGTCTTTTGCTGAAAACACTTTTTTCAACAATTTAAATAGTTTTGAAAATTTGTCAACTTCTTGAAAAGAATAAATATGATTGCGTCGAAATGAAAAGTTTTATAAACGAAAATCTGACTCACAAACTTGTTAATGGCTAACTGCATAGCGTCTTTGGTATGAGAATATTTTCTCTGACCACTTATCCGTTCATGAAAGAAAATATGGGTCAAGAACGGTTTATTACACGGTCTAATCGCCCGTTTGGCTTTGATAGACAGCCGCTTAATTTTCCCGCGTGCTCAAAATGCCCGCTAATCCGTTTAACGCAAGCTCCTCTCGCGACAAAAACCACCATAACTATATCGCGATCGATCAACCGGGTGTGCACATCGAAAATTGGCAATGAGCCAAAATTATTCAACGCACGCATAAAAGCGCACCGAAACATCTCATTTATTAGCGACTACGGTCGTAAGAAATCCCAAAAAAGCCTCATTTCTCCAATTTATTCATTCATGTTGAACCATTTTCGAAAAATTTACAATTATTTTGATGCCCGGAAAAAAGATTTTCATGTTATTCTTACAGAAGATCTCGTTTTTGGATATCAATTTTTTTTCAGTTTCTCAATTTCGATTTTGTATATGAAATTATTCATTTTGTTGAAAAAAAAATTTCAAAATTGTTTGTTCTTCATTTTTGATTTCAGTCGAAACCTAACCAATTATCGAGGCACGAAAATTTTTGCGAACAATCAAAAAAATATCAACTCAGGCCTCAAGTGAGTATCGTCGACGAAGAAAAACTACGATTTTTTCCACTATTTGTTTATAATAGTTTTCCACTATTTGACATCGCAATTCATGCTTCTGGCTACGTATTTTGAATCAGTAATTTCACGAAGAACTCGAGTTCGTCCGGACTAAAAATTTGGTCATTTTATTCTCTCTCTCTCGCTCTTATAATCGAAGTTCCAGTCTGGTAAATACTATAAATATTGTAATGGATCGAGCTCATATATTCGTGGGCTGTGAGCAAGGAATTTGTGCTATATGAAATTTATGAGAGCCATGTACGAAATAATCGACGATCCGTGCGATCGAAACAAAAATTTAACATTATTACAGGCTTAGAAACCGCCAATGGCCGGGCAATGCATCAAAATGATAACGTACGAAGGAATAACGAGAACGGGAATAGGAAACAGGACTCTCGTGTACTTTCGTGCCAAAGGCAAATTAGCTGACCTCCTTCAGTGATTGTTGTTCATTTTTTAAATCGTTCTTTACCCCCTGAGCAACAATTAAACTTTGAAGAGCGCTAAGCGGCGAAAAAAAGTTCAACGGAATAGTTAATCATCATAACAACACTTCGGAGTGTTAAGAACCAAGGATTCCGATTTTTTTTCATATTTTCGAATGAATATGCGATGTATTTGTTTCTCAAATTATAAAAAATAATGCAGTGTCAAAAGAATATTAAATTTTATTAATTCTGGGGGATGGGACAAGAGAAGTTTACTGAAATATTTCTTAATTTTTACTATTATTTCTCCTTATTATCGATAATTTGATAAAATCATCGATCAATTGCCAAATTTTCCATTTTTCGTGTAAAAAAAAAAAAAATGACTCAAAAATAAAACTATATAAAAACACTGACTTATATTTTTCACTTTTAATATTTTTGATAGTTTTTTTTCAATTGCTTTTCAGAATGTGTACCAAACCTTATTTCGGGATTGCCCTTCTCGGGATTTTCCATTTAATTACGATATCTCAAGGATTACCTAATTATTCGGGATTGCCACCGGGACCATATTGCGCAGGTAGATTTCGTAGTGGTCAATGTTGTGCAGGACGTCAGGACGATTGCAGCGCACCGATTTTAACGACGACCTGTTACTGTGACGATTTTTGCAATCGCACACGCGAGGAAGATTGCTGTCCCGATTATTGGTCACATTGCCGAGGAATATCGTTGCCTTCCGGACCCGAAGAGCTCAGACGTAATTTCTTTCCTCACATCCAATCGCTTTTTTTTCTTCTTTTTTCAATTTTATTAACCAGCTGAAAAATTAATTAACCGATTGAGTGAACTTTAGTGATCATATTATACATTTTTTAGAATGCTTCTTCCGAGGGAAGTACTACAATCATGGAGACACCTTTAAACTGAATTGCAATACGTGGTAAATATTATTGGCGTGACCCAGAAAAAGTACTGACGCATCATTCGTTTTCAACGTTTCATCAAACTTGCTGCTCTGTTTTTTTTTATAGTTTAAATGCTGTTTGCTGGAAATTCAAAGTATCGATTGAAAGTTCGATCTGTTAATGGGGATAAAATTTTTTTTGTCAACAGCAAATGTTCGTCGCTGGGAGCGAGCGCTAAAGTACTCTGTGAGGAAAATCGTTGCATCGTCGATGCAGATTTACTGGAAGAACTTAATCTTCAAAATTATTATCTGGGATGGCGAGCAACGAATCAATCGAAATTCTGGGGAAGAACACTCGATGATGGTGTAAAATTGAGACTGGGTACTCTGAATCCTGGAAAATCGGTGAGTCTCATTTTATATTTCAATCAGTTGAATGAAAAGCAACCGAGAAATGTATTTTTGAATTGTCGGAACTCTTGGCAAAGAAGAAACAAGCTGTAACGAAATGGAGAAAAGAAGAAAGTTCGATAATTCATTTATTTTTTTGTTTTTCAACTCAAATTGGAGTAAAGCAGTCACCAATAATGAGCATTAAAAGATTTTCATTCGACGTGAATTGGAATAAATGATAGCGTATAACGATTATCTTAATCACGAATTTCCGGAGTTGGTTTGAGGAAATTTTGGGCAAGAAAAAAAGTTTTGTCATGAAATTTGTCTCGTAATTATTTAAATGATTTTCCGATTTAAACACAGGTTTATCGAATGAATCCAGTACGAAGGATTTACAACCCTGACGCTTTGCCAAAAGAATTTGACTCGAGAAGGGTATGGCCTCGATATATTTCGGATATTCGCGATCAAGAATGGTGCAGTGCATCGTGGGCTTTGTCAACTGTGGACGTTGCAACTGACAGATATGCGATAATGAGCAAAGGGACTGAAGCAGTCGAGCTGAGTGCACAGCATTTATTATCTTGCAACAACAGAGGCCAACAGGGATGCAATGGCGGATATCTCGATAGGGCGTGGATGTTCGTCAGGAAATTTGGGTAAAAAAAAAAAAAAAACAATTACACTCGATATGATTTGAGACGCATCATTGCGTGGGAAATCATGATTTTCGAGAAAAAGGCATAAAGCGGTGAAACAGAAAAAAATATCGTGAGCCGATCTACATAAATCGTGATTTTTCGTAGTGTGTAATTAGAGTTCTGTTTAACGATTGCTTTCAGTCTGGTGGACGAAGACTGTTATCCTTGGGTCGGAAGGAACGAGGCTTGTAAATTAAGAAAAAAGAATACTCTTCGAACGGCCCACTGTAGAAATCCGCAAAATCCATTGAGAACAGGATTGTATCAAGTTGGACCAGCTTATCGTCTGGGAAACGAGACCGACATCATGCAAGAAATTTTAACATCCGGTCCCGTTCAAGGTACGTTTAACAGCCGATCTTTAACAAATTTCTAACAATTATCCACGGGAGTATTGAAAGGTCGAGAACGAGACCACGAATGAAACGCTCTCACTGCTAAACGTTCTCTCGCCTTTATTTCCAGCCACCATGAAAGTTTATCAAGATTTCTTCGTGTACGAGGCTGGCGTTTACAGGCATTCTAAAATCGCCGAACAATATCTAAGCGGTTATCATTCGGTTAGAATAATCGGATGGGGCGAAGAACAAATCTCGAATGGAATTCCTGAAAAATACTGGGTAAGAAAATTTCGAAATTACTAAGCATGTACAATCGGAGCAAATTCATTACCCGGAATGGAACAATGATTGAAGCAAATAATGAAAATTAATTGTCAAAATTACGATCGATTGATCTCGAAAACATTTTGGAAATTTTTCTTTTTCAGCTCGTGGCGAATTCGTGGGGTTCAGATTGGGGCGAAAATGGTTTCTTTAGAATTGCCAAAGGAACGAACGAATGCGAAATCGAGACTTACGTCATTGCCGCGTGGGCTGAAACGATATAACCAAAGTTAGGCTCCAATATTCGAAAATCAAATTAAAACGAACCACAATTATTATTAAAAAAAAAAAAAAGCATTTACTTGAGAATCTCTACGATTCGCTGCTGATCGCTCTACCGAAAATATCCAGTGTTCTTTTGATTCGGAATTATAGTTTGAAAGAAAATGAGAATAATTCGTTATCAGCGAATTTTTCAAATTGTGTGATCCGGTTTACGTTTGTACTGCTTAATTTAACATTATATATATATAATTAGTATATATAATACTTTAATGTTAATCGTACGTGTGCGATGTGAAAAAAAAAGAACCAGACGAGACGATCTCTACGAATATTTCGATTTATCAACAAAAAAATTAATAAATTGTATTCTTCGATTCGTAACGAATTGAGGCAAAAAATAGACACAAAATCCAGAGGATATTAGTCATGTACCGAGTATTGTCGATTTCGACTTTAAGGATTAAAATACTTCTGTCAGTTGTACAAGTTCATTGTATGTTGAATAAATTTCATAGACTCTAAGAATAAAACGAATTTGAAAAGATTTCAAAACTCCAATTTTTGTTCCAAGATAAAAAAAGTTTGGTCTTTTATCGAAAGAATGGTAAGCATAAAATTTTGCTGAAATTTATTGAAATTTTCTAGATATAAAAGCAAAAAATCAGCGTTTTAAAGGTGAAAAAAAAGAGAACATTTTTTTTTTTAGAAGATATTTATTTTTTGCATCGTCGATCAAACTTTCGACGCAAAATAAAAATGTTTCAATGAAACGAGACATTTTAATTTGCGTGAGATGACAAGTGTCAAGTAACCTATCGTTTCCTTCGGAGAGAGAGGGAATTTCTCCTGAGCCATGCCGCCTTTCTCGATCCACCGATGGTCTGCGAATAACGATGTCCTTTACCCAAACCTCGGGAACTTTTGCCCGCCGATGTTTTGCCACGGAGTTCACGGTGCTTGTGAACGGCGTTGCACAGCCAGTTCACCTTCGCGTCGTTACGGATAGCCTGTAAAATACGATAAATGAGAAATTTGATAAAAATTAAAGTCACGGGAATTACACATGAAATTTCGATTTCAATAGTAGCAGAAGCAAAAAAAAATCCTTGACAATTGAATAAATGGCGATTGTGATTCGTTGCCCAATTTTTACATAAAATTTGTATACAAAACTGAAAAAACAATTAAATTTCTAAAACGAAATCGAAGCGAGTTGTCGAAAAATAACTCGACAGTTACTAGACCTGGTTTCAGTTACCAGCTGAGAATTAACAAGTGGAAGAAGTCATCGCTCAGAAAATTGTCAAACTGATAAAATATCCATTGAAAAATGGGCAATAAACTATCATCTCACCTTGTGTGCGGGGTCGACGAGAATGACCTCGAAATATTTGTAAGAAGAATCTTGAGCTACCCAGTAGCTGTTCAAAACTCTCAATCCACCGCAACGCCGGCCAACGCGCTCCTAAAAGAAAAATTTCATGATCAATTAATGAAAAATTCAACTTTTTCGAAATGATTTAAAGAAAATAGTTTAATGGATTGATTGTCGTTATCAGACATCCAAGGAAGTTATGCAGATGAATTCATCAAGTCGCTTATGATCCTGGTTATCATCACTCAACGATTTTATTAATGTTCTTATCATTTCTTTCATTTTTTTCTTCTCAAGTTAATTATTCAATTGAATTTAGTTATTGTTTACCTCAGCAACGGACTGCAATTTCCTCGTGGGCTTCAATTGGTTGATTCCGTGGCTTTTGGGTTTACCGTAAGTTGCACCTTTCGGCACTGGACGTTTACGTCCTCCACGACGTACACGAATTCTGAAGATAACGAAACCTACGATTCCACAAAAGAAATTTCGTGAACGGTTTTTCTCATCGTACAGTACATCCGTTTTTTTTTTTTAAATTTCTATTTCCTCAAATCAGACGGTACATATCTCCACGGTTTCGTAAGAGTGGTGCATGTACAATTCATCATGAAAGTCAATCAGTGCTTTGGTTTAACAAGCATGTGCTTAGTTTTTTTGGGTCTGGTCGACCCGAATACTAATTTCTGTACCATCCGGTCAAAAAATGTTTTTCAGAAGCTGTCATTTCTCATTGATTGTTACAAGAAGGGCTTAAAGCATTGTAAAATTTCTCGAGAGTCGTCTCAAAAACGTATTCTCGAAATATAAAGGCAAAAAATATCGAAAATTGCAACGTAGATCTATAAGTAGAATAGTGAAAATACTGATTATTTTGACGTTAGTTTAAAAGCAACGAGTAAATTTCAACAAAAATATTATCAAAAGTGTGCAAAATATGAGCCTGGTTTATAATCAACGTTCGAAAGTATCAAAAAATGGGACCTTCAGGATTCACAAATGTTTGTCATGTTTGCTGTGATTGACTCACTAATTTTGGAGATTCAACATATTTCAACATAATCATAGTAAATGTACATGACTAATAGTTATCACTGTTTCTAGAATTCATTTTTTTCAATCAATTTTTTATAATATTTGTTAGCGATACAAATTATTTTCATAATTACTACAAAACCTATTTTCACGAAATCTTATCTGGTTTCGTCGTTTTAGCATTATCATTGGACTTAATAAATTTTCATCAAAAATTAATGGAGGTTCAAGAAAAAATTGATTTAAATGTTTTTGCAATGAAAATAAATATTTCAGATTCAGAGTTTCTAATTGATAACTTTCTTTTTCAGCAAATGTTCAAAAACTGAAAAGCATCAGACGTACAGATCCCCATATACAAGTAAGAGTGGTGCATGTACAACTCATCATTTACGAATCAGTTTTCTACTTGAATAAATAAAAAAATTCAGGTTTATTGAAAAACCAATGCATGTTGGATCGAATTCATAATTTATAACGTTGAGTGCTAGTTAGATGATAAATGTTAACTTGGGTGCAGGTCAATATCCTGAACAGGGAAGTTTAAAAAAAAAAAACTTGCTGTTAAAAGCTAATAAAGATAAATCAAGATTACCCTGAAGTATGAGAAAAATTGTGGCTCTTTGGAGATAGCCTTGATCTTGTAAAACTCAAATTTAGTTTTTTCTATATTTTCTTGTAAATTATGACGTACAGCGATTCTGCTTCAAAGTTTTATGTTGATTCAATACAACGATTTTGTAAGTGATGAACTAATGAGTTTAGATCAAAATAGAATACTGAATAAATGTGTTTAAGCTCACCTTGTTTGGCCTTGTATCCTAGACGACGAGCCTTGTCAGGGCGAGATGGCCTGGGGGCACGGTGCATTTTGGTGAGCTGACGGTACTGCCAGCATCTGACACGCAGGAGAAAACGGAGCACATCGCTCTGTTTCTTCCTGTACAACTCTTGCATGTACTTGTACGCACCCATCGTGAGTACCTGAAAGGAGAGAATGATTGAAAAACATGAAGACCCAAAGAATCGGCAGTGGGAATTTGAAAATCAAAATTTGCTTTGCGACTTGATAAATCGTTTGTTCAATTCGATGGGTTGTTTTTTTTACGAAATTTATTAGAATCGCGAAAGAATTTAACGGAAATAAAAATGCATGTGATAAAATGTTCACAATGGTTCGCCAGTTTGAATAAGTAAATAAGTGTCACGTTGAGTCTCAAAGAATGTTGGGAAACATTGAAAACAGATCGCGCCTCGAAATGTAGGTTATGACAGAAAAATGCCGATAAATAAAAAAACTGGAAAGAACAACGGGAAAACGTATGGAATCACGTATCGCAGGAGATCACAGTTTAGCACTTGAACAAACGACGAGCTTTGAATTATGTCGGATGCGGTTGATCCATGTGGATTTTAATACACGGCCACTCACCCTGCACGATCAATGTACGAAAGGAAAGAAGGGACATCATCACGAAGACCCATGCACGTATAAAATATTTGAGATTCGCCACATCCGGTTTGACCTGAGAATTAAACGAAAAGCGACATCTATAAAAAAATGAAAATTTGATCGTTTTACCGACTGAGTTTGAATCACTTCCGGTCTAGTGAGTTTAGCTGCGATTCTTCTCGTATTGGTAGTCACTTATTTCATGCTTTTCATCTCGTTGATTCATAAAACTGTCCTCAAAAATATTATTATGTGTTTTTTTCTCTCAGATATTATTCGTTAAATGAAATAAGTCGCTGGAAAAAACAATAGAAATTTTAAAGGATTCAAAATGCCGGTAAGCAATAGCAAGTTTTTCGATGTACACAAAGAGGAAACTGAGCTTTCTCACTGGACTGTCTTATCTGTCAAAAGGGCGTGTACGAAAATGATGAAAAAACTTTGATTTTTTCAATAAATATAACAAGCCGTTTTCCTTTCAATTCTATTGTTACAGGCGTTTCACTCGAGTTTTACCGACAATAAAGCGACTCTCGGGAATATGGGGCTTTTGCCATTGAAAACAAATTTCCGAGGTCCTGCTCCTCCTTTGAGTGGAAAAGATATGGACATTGTGGATGAAGCACTTTATTATTTCAAAGCCAATGTTTTCTTTAGAACTTATGAAATTAAGGTAAAATGTCAAAAATTTTGACAACATGCACATAAAACAAAATGCTTAGAGAATAACTAGTGAAAAATCAGAATATAGTTGCAAGAACTTTATCAATCACAGAAGATACATAGCAAAAATGTGAATAAATAATTTTATTTCGAAAGTATAATTGAGTTAAATTGAACATTAACGCATAATATAATTGTTCTTCAGCCTTGTCTCAACTTTATAATTATATTTCAATGAATTTCCTACAGAGTGAAGCAGACAGAGTCCTCATTTATATTACTTTGTACATAACCGAATGCTTGAAAAGGCTGCAAAAATGTGCGACTCGTCATCAAGCCAGCACCGAAATGCATTCTCTGGCTTTTTCAAAATTCGATATACCTGGAGATCCTGGATTCCCCCTCAATTCGGTCTATGCCAAGCCAAGCAGCCCTGCCGAAGCTGGTAACTTTTAATAAGCCGAAACTCATTTCTTGCAACAATAATTTCATAATTTAGGTTCATTATTTTGTGAATTTTCTTGTTGATAGCTTTTTATTCTTTTCCTTTGATTGAATATTTCCCTCAACTTTGGCAATGTGTCACACGACTTTTTGGCTTATAGCCAGCCTACTACATTATATTATATTATATAATACACATTATAGCTACAACTCCATAACGTTAACCTCACTTTGTCACCACTCGATTAACTTCCTATTATCTGAGAGACCCCCCAAGAGTTGACATAGGGAAAAATTGACCCAAGCCAAAATCCACTTAACAAGCAAAAAATTTCTTGAAAATTTTCATAAACAAAATTATTTAAAAAAATAGAAATTGGTGGTGCATCAACTCATTGTACAATTAGTGCAATAATTTCTTTTTATATTTCAGATCAAATGAGGCAATACTTACAGCAAATAAGGCAAGAAACTGCAACGAGATTAGTAGATAAAGTGTACGGAGAAGATGGAAAACCGAGCAAATGGTGGTTGTGTTTTGCAAAAAAGAAGTTTATGGACAAATCATTGTCAGGTCCAGGCCAATGAATACAAAAGAAAATATGCAATATGCGTACGAAGATAAAACTAAAATTATATTATGAATGAGTCTGTCTTTGTAGGATAGACGATTACTTTATGTTTAAGTATGTACATTCATCTTTTCTTGTTTTTATATTTTTTTCCAATGCTTCGTAAAAATTTCAATAGTTTTGAAAAAATATTTGGTCTTACTAAGACAAGCGACGAATAAAACACTTTGAATCCATTGAATATCGTTGATAACGATTCGTTTTAATATGTATGACATATTTTTTTTTTTATAAATTAACATTTTTAAGCCTTCGGCAAACGGTATAATCCACCAGAAAATAATAGCTGATGTTCGCGAACTTTTCTGTCCAAAAATTGTCTCAATTCGGGCAAACCGCACTCGACAGCTCCAGGACCTTGAGACGCAAACATTTTCAGCATCTGATAAATTCTTTCCAAAGGCATTGAATCGAGATTTGTCAACATTCCAACAATGTAAGACCAGAAAACTTGCAATTCTTCCTCTCGTTGATCACTCGCTGATGCCATTGCACTCTCGATTTCCTCGTCGTCAACGATCTCTGCTACAGAACGATTTTTCGATGAACTTTCCTCCTGAAGGAGAAACACGTCGTTCGAGGTTTCTTTCAAAAGACCTTGCGACACCCAAAACGTCATTTTTCGACGCAGAACTGTCGCTGGCGCGTGCATCACGTCGGCCAATTCTTCCAAGGTCCACTTATCTTAAATTAAGAAAAAAAAAAAACAATGTTACAATCCGATGGAATTTTTGATCGGAGAATTTGGAAATAAATTCTGTACGACCTTGATTTAAATACTTGATTTTTTAAATTAAGAATGCTCGATGGAAGAAATGGAAATCATTCTTTTCATATAATTTTTTTTTTTTATATTGATATTACGTAAAACGGTTATTTATAAAAGTGATAAGTTTTTCTGATCTATGGTGATCAAATGACAACACCTCCAGCCACGGAAACCCGATTTTACACTCATGCTTGACTCTACAATACAATAAAAAGTTTGATAAGATTTGTTTTTCTGAAGCGATACTTACTTTTTTCCTGGAAATGTAATATAATGGTGGCGTGAATAGGAGTAACATTGATTTCCAATTTTCTATCCTTCAATTCGATTTCTAAATTGACATTTCCAAGATGAGGTTTCCAGCAAAGAGTTCTATTGCCTTTAAGAGCTTCAAAGGCTTTTACGTATTTTTTTAATTGTTCCTGAACGAGGCTCGGTAATTCTAGCTTCCATTCTTCTTTAAACGGAGGCCAAAATTGCGCCGATAAAATGAGAGCCGAGGTCGAGAACGGGGCCATTTCCATACTGTAAATCGCGTCTGACTGAATATTTCCATCGATTCTTTTTGAATCGCAAACATCCTTGAGCATAACTTCGCAATAATGCAATTGATTCTCGCCGAAACGTCTTTTCAATAATTCTAGATAACGAATTTCTCGCTCCGTGTGATAATTCAATTGTGACAATAATCTGTCAGCCAACAGCGTTCTGTACTCGTTCACGAACAGATCTTGACTTCCGTAAACATTTACCAGCATGGAAATTATGTCAGACATTCGTCGTTGCGTCGATTTGGCTGAAAACATATGTTTATCAAACATTTGATAGAGCAGGAAAATTTAGTAATTGTTTTTATGTTATTATATGTTTTATTACCAGGATCAGCGTCCACCGGATCTGGCATCCATTTCTCCCAATCTTCGTTCTCCTCGTCCACTGATCCATCGTCCAATTGCAAAGATTCCCCCTTTACTAATTCGTCCGCTAGATCGCTCGGCGAATCGTCCAAAAGACCACTCACGACACATCTCACTGTATCCTCTCTACTTCTCAAATAAACCCTGAAGAGAAAATTTAATTTTCAATGAAACTGATCCAGTCTTCGTGAATTTGTCCAGAGAATTATTATTTTTTCTCAAACACGCGTGTTTACGTAGACATTAAAAATAAAAAACTATCAAAATCTATACTTTATTGGTTCAGTGACCGTTTCCAAAAGAACACCAGTTGGATCCAATTGTCGCAGTGCTTTTATAGCGGCTATATAGGCGGTGAGTATGTCAGGTGTATTAACACCAGGATGTAACAAACGAGTCCTCAAAGCCTCTTGCAAAGTTTGCACCAAAACCTTGCGTAAATCTGTTCTTTCTAAGCAGATTCGTAAATCGTCTATTGCCGGCTGTGAGTCTGGATATTCTAAAAAAATAGTGTTATGACCATTAGCGGAATGTCGTATTTTTACTCAAGTATCAGGCTATCCAAACTCAATTTTAATCTCCTATGTTTAGTTGTATTGGGCAAAAATAATACTTGGATGAGTATCGTCGAGCCATGCACCGATTCACCCATCGATCACTTAGAAGCAGTTTTTAACCAAAGAAGTTAGTAAACCAGCATTAAAGTGATGGCATAAACTCATGAAAACCCAAAAATAAAAATTTTTATTTCTAATGATATTTCTAAGTAATGCAATTACCTATAATTATGTTGAATAATTGATCAATTCTAATTCTCGTGTAAGTTTCATAAAGATAATGAGACAATTTTCTTTTGAATTTGTACAGTGTACGAATTCTCTCGGTAACGGTAACTGATTTCGACGAACCACCGGAGAAGATTCTCGTGAGCCAGCTGAGCACAACGGTTTCGAGCCACTGGAAGTGAATTTTTTTCCTCAATAGACATTCATGTGGAAAGGTTATTCCAATTTTATGATGAAAAATATGAATATTTGAGGTCTTACATGTTCGAGAGGAACAAGCTGTGAAATATCGAACGGCCGTTCGCATGATTGACTGACGTGACTCTTGATTCGAATGTGAATCAACGAAGTCAGCACATTTCCAACAAGCCTCTCGAGCAATTCCAGTTCGTTTAACTTCCTGTTTGTCTCGTGAAACATGTAAACGATCAATTGGCATTGACAGCTATCAAGTTCTTTGTTGCATCCCCCGCATTCGGTAATATCAGCTCCATTGTCTTAAACAGAAGATATTTTTGATTGTCATCAAGCAAGGCTTTCCATCACCCTCGATTATGTTACATTTATGAATAATCAATGTTTTTAATTTTGTACAATAAAAGTACTTTAAAGGTAATCAAAGGGATATCTAAAAGACTATGTTGTTTTAGAATTTCACACTTCGCTGTTGTCATAGGAAAAGCTATTATAGGCCATCTCCCTTATTCCTTTTGAAAAGTGAATAAATACTTTATCTTACCAACGGAGTTTACATCGGTGTTGCAGAAAACATTAAAAGCAATTTTATAAAAGTGTTCAATGATGACTTCGTGGCACAATGGCAAGCGACTCAGCAGCGTTGATCTTACAATAAGTTTGAACTGTGCCAAAATATTTGGTTGACCATAAAGCGTTGATTTGGAGTCTTCGTCAGTGACAAGTTGTTCCAGCCTTTTCAGAATTGGTAAAAATTCAATCGAACTGGAGTACAGATCATCCACCGCGCTTCTAAATAATTCAAAGCCTTGTTGCTCATCTGTTACAGTTGTAAACTTGGACCAAAAGTTTGGGGCTACATTTTGTCTTATGTATCGTTCTATGTGATGGATTGCAAGATTCTGAATTCTTCTTGCTAAATGTAAGCCTTTTATCTCATTGATAATTTGTACGAATTGATCATCAGTACAGTCAGATTGCACCTATTTATAAATAAAACAATGATTACATTCTAAATTAAATTACATATAAAATCTCAACGAATCTTTTGATAATTTCAGTATTTTTTAAAATTTTAGTCCAATATCCTATGAAATATTATATGATAAACATGAAAAATTAACTGTTAAATGTAAAACTAACCTTTCCCTCGAGAATGGGAAAAGCGTATTGCACACGTGATAAAATGTCATTAGGAACAAGTACACTTGTCATTCTGCCAAAAAACAATCAAACTTCGAATAGTAGAAATTTAACAATGCCAACGGAAGTGGCCAATGACTTTTGTTAGGAAATTGTCAATATTCTGTTTACGAATGTATTTTTTCCATCATTTCAAACGTAAATTGGATTACAGACCACGATAATAAACACGATAATAAACCTCGCGCATTTAAAACAAAATTCCAAGGAAAAATCGTGTGCTGCCTCTAGTGGTGAAAAATATACCAAGCGATGGGTTCATTTACTCTGTGGATAAAAGTAGGAGCTGTGCATAAATATATTTATTTAACATGACGTGAATCTGAGAAATTATTGTATTCTATGTTGTTTCGAGGAGCAGTCGAGCAGTAGCCAGTAGCAGTTCAGTAGTTCGGTGTCGGCAGAGCGGTCGAGGGTTACCTACTTTCTAATTACTCGTATTTTTTTTATTCAATTTACGAAAAGATGTCTGTGTTCGTTGCCAGGAATTTCCCCCGAGTTAGACAGGGTTTTCTCCATTCGGGTAAGTGATTTTTTATCATACGAAACACGAAATAAGTATTTATAAATGTAGAATAATTGGAGTCGTTGTACTATAATGGAGTAAGGGCAATGACGTATGGATTATAACCGGTCGGTGCAAAGTTCGATTCCTTATTAAATAACGAAATTTTAACATTTCATTTTATATTCTGTTTGTTTTGATTAGTGTTTCCATGCTGGAATTCAATAATTATATCTTTTTTTTTCCACATGCAAAGTGCAATTAATGAATAGATGGAATAAGATACAGGGAAAATTTTTTTCTCAAAAAAACTTAAACTCGATTTTCATTTTGTTCCTTATTATTATCATCTGTATTATTACTGTCGGTATTATCGTCACCGTTATTATTATTAGGAGGGTAATTTTTATGCAAACATTATTCAAACAGGGAGCTCGAATTCTCTTGCTGCTGCGACAACGTCAGCGAATAATTATGTTACAAAGAGTAGCGCTCCAACAGGCAAAGATATTGTCTTTGTGGATGGTGTTCGTACTCCATTTTTGCAGTCGGGAACACAATATAATAAGCTGATGGCTCACGATCTTACTCAACATGCACTTTTGTAAGTTGGTTCTTTGTCATTAGAACTACAAATAGTTGTATAGATTTGCCTGTATCAAAATCTTGGAATTTGAAACGGGTGATTGAAGATATAAAAATACATATTATGTCTTTTCAATGTCCAAACCTTTTTTAGGAGTTTGAGAAAAAAATTGAATTTACCGAAAGAAGTTGTAGACTATATTATTTATGGTACGGTATTGCAAGAAGTGAAAACTTCCAATATCGCAAGAGAAGCTGCCCTAGCTGCAGGATACAGTGACCGAACTCCGGCACATACTGTCACAATGGCTTGCATAAGCAGCAACGTAGCTATGACAACTGGAATGGGCTTAATAGCCTCCGGAGTTTACGATACTATCGTAGCTGGAGGTGTGGAATTCATGTCTGACATACCCATAAGACACAACAGGAACATGCGTTCTCTTATGTTAAAAGCCAACAGAGCTAAATCTTTGCAACAGAAAATGGCTCTTCTTGCGAGTATTAGACCATCCCATTTTGTTCCTGATGTAAGCCAATTTTTGAATTAGTAATCGATTTGCTTTCTGTTTTTCCCTCATAATTTTTCAAATACTGTTTTTATTTTTTTTTTTTCAAACGAACTTTAAATAATTTCTTATTGTATTATTTCCTCACTGTAATATTTCCATTTATGATCATAACGCTACGTGCTGAAATTATAATTATTGTTCAATTACCGACGAACAGAAGAAATCGTTCATATTCAAGAATTCAGTTCAATTTATTTTTCCAAAATTTTTCTAGTTACCAGCAGTGGCTGAATTCTCAACTGGTGAAACGATGGGACACAGTGGTGATCGTTTGGCTGCTGCTTTTGGAGTATCAAGAGTTGAACAAGACAATTATGCTCTTAGATCTCACACCCTGGCTGCCCAGGCACAACAGAAAGGATATTTGTCCGATATTGTTCCTTACAAAGGTAGCCAAACATCTTATAATATGTTTCTGTATTTTATTTATTTCAATGCTCTTTTGGATGAACTTCCCGGAGCTCTTTTCTATTAACGATTTGTGCTCAAGCATACAGTAAAACAGGGGAACCACTTTTTCTATTATTTTTTTTATGAGACACAGACATTTATTATTTTATTTTTTTAATTATAATTTCCATTTATTTTTCAGTGCCTGGAGTAAACGAGCTAGTGGATAAGGACAATGGTGTTCGAGTCTCAACGATTGAACAATTAGCTAAATTAAAGCCAGCCTTTGTAAAGCCTTATGGAACTGTAACAGCAGCTAATGCATCTTTCCTGACAGACGGTGCTTCTGCAGCTCTGATTACGACTGAAGAAAAAGCCAAACAACTTGGTCTCAAGCCTAAAGCATACCTGAGACAATTCACATACGTCTCACAAGATCCTGTCGATCAATTGCTACTCGGACCGGCTTACGCGATTCCCAAGGTAATGAGAAAAGTGGCGATACTTTATTGAGCCCTTGAAATTGGCCAATATCTCACAAGTTCGTGCGAGATAAAATTTTTTTTTACTGAAAATTTATTCATATCCCAGGAGAGGATAACAAAATTAAAGTGAAGTTGCAACTACAATTATAATCCAAATTTCAATTTTATCATAAAAAAAAGTTACTCCAAATTAATTGAAAATTTATGCAACTCGTAAAACTGCAGATTCTCGAAAAAGCGAATTTGAGTATGAAGGACATCGGTGTTTGGGAAGTACACGAAGCGTTTGCGGCTCAAATTTTAGCCAATTTAAAAGCTCTTGACTCAGAATGGTTCGCCAAAGAATATTTGAAGAGAACTACAAAAGTTGGCACCCCTGACATGAATAAATGGAACACCTGGGGAGGATCATTATCCCTTGGACATCCCTTCGCCGCTACGGGAGTTCGATTAGCCACGCACACAGCAAATCGTATGATTCGAGAGGATCAACAATTTGGTTTGATCGCTGCCTGTGCTGCGGGAGGACAAGTAATTCATTGTCATTTATAAAAAGAACTACGTCAGATTTTTTTTTTTTTTTGCTAAGACTCGATAAGTTATTATTGTTGCCAAAACGGATTTATAAATTCTCGGAAACTAATAATTGTTTTTTTTTGTTTATCAGGGTGTTGGAATGATAATGGAGAGGCATCCAGATGCCAAGCTTTAAACATCACGGATTTTATATTTTTATATTCACCATAATTGCGCAAGAACTTTGATTCGTGTGACCGATCAATTTGGACGAGAAGAGACGATATAAATAACAGTTTATACGAAGGAGTAGAATAGTTTATATTTTTTATGAGATTTATAGATCAACGAAGCATTTTTATAGCGAAATAAGAAATTGCGAAGCGGTAAACCGTCTATCTATACAAGGAAAGAAAAGTTAAATATCCAGAGTTGACGAGATCGTTGTTGAATATGTCGAATTTATTAATAAAAAATATATATAAATATACATATATCATATTTAAAAACTTTATTTATTTAACGACTGTTTTAACTCGTCAGTCAACCAATGCGTGAACGTTGAACAACGAAGGTAACGAATTTGCGTTAAGATGTTGTCGCACTGCGCGATCCAGAATCACTTTAATGTCTCGACAGCCAGTCAATGCACGAACTTTCATAGGTTCGAGACGAGAAAGGTGCAACCGTTGTCCAGAACCCTGGGCGACCACGATGAGACCCGATTCTTTCGACGCTTCGTTACTCGTTTCTGGAAGAGCGACTATCGAAAGTGTAACCCCGGGACCGTTTTCTTCTAAAAAATTTGCGTCCAGTATACCGATTCCTCGGGCGTCCTCTTCGTCGTATGACGCTGACGAATCCGGCAATGTTATCGTACATCCTATCGCGTAATCCTGTAAGTATATCATCGCAATTACTATTTCATTTTCATTTTCATCGTATTTTGTAGGAATTCCAAGTTTTTAATATTATTAATCTTAGAAGTACTTTCACTCAATTGTTATCGTTGTTTTTTTCTACTTCATAGTAATTATTAACCTAATTATAATCTTCGGCGTTTTCACATAATTATTCTATCATTTCATTTTATACTTTGAATTTTTTTTTTTGCTTCATTATTATTTTATTTTATATCATTACATTCATTCGTTTGCCCATTATCATTGAATTGTTTTACTTTGCGATAACCAATGCTATCAATCTTTTATGGCAACAATTCTTTTTCCTATACGTTTATAATTTGGTTTTGTAAAAGTTGTTCCAAATATTAGTGTAATCAACTTATTATTATCATGAATAATGTGAAAAAACTTGTAACTGAAAATACCATCAGACACTTTTTTTGATTGCAACAATTTACGTTTTCTTCTGATTTGATAAGCTTTTATTTTCTTTAAAGCTCTAAAGGAATGAGGTGACGTACTTTGATGGGTATTCCGGCATCGATCAGAGCCAAAGTAGCAGCATTGACACTGGCACAATAGTCGCTTCCATCAACTTGTAAAACTTCAATGAAAATATCAATCTGAGATCGAAGAAATTGTTCCAAATTCAATATCGCCTCCATTGCGTGTCTCAATTGTGTACACCTCTCTTGTGTTTTTCTGTCACCTCGAGGTCTGCTTTTTCTTTCACCAGCGGTATAACTGAACACTGCCATACTGTATTGACAATTTATTATTCCTTTTGTCGATTTATTCGCTGTGCTTCTTGCTGCTGCTCCTCTAGGCTGCAAACGATATTAATGTTCATAATTATTTAACTCAAAATTATAAAAAATTGAAACAATTTTGTCTTTTGACTGTTAAAACCTTGAATAAAAATGTCATGAGATTTTTTCTCAATACATTTGTGCAAAAGTTATTTTCGACTTTTATTCTCATGCATGATTCAAGAACAATAATAATTAATGCACCTGATGAGGACCGTATACAGCAGCGAGTATTTTTGTATTTCCATGTTCCAGATACGCGCTTCCATCCGCCTGTCGAAAAACTCCCAATTTAACACGAATTTGCCGGAGCTCGAGAGGTCGTCTTCCGTCTATACGTAAACCTCCTTGATCTTGAACTTGATCTTGCTCCATATTATAATTTCTATGAAAACGGATATCACCGGAAAATTATAAATCTTCGACACAATATTCGATTAATGTTTGTATCGCAATATTGTCAAAACAATTAAAAATACAAACGACACCGCCGGTGTTTTTCGAAAATTAACGTGATTAAAAATTTAGGTTATGATTGTATAGTAAACGTGCGATAACCAAATCAACTCGACTGGTAACAAACTCTTGCGCTTCTGTAATCGACAGTTGGTCATTGTCATTATTATAAATTTATTTTACGTTTTTTTATTTCAATGATATATAACTACACCCTACCCAAAAATCTCAGAAATTACTGAAGGTTTTTGAAATCGGTAATATATATTTATTTTACGCTAAGCTTCGGCAATCTAACTACGAAATTGTTACCACAATTTCATTTTTAGAAAGAGGAAGAAATAGGGAAGGGAGATAAGCGCATCGCGACGTTTTCGCATCATCGTGTTGCGCGAAGAGAAAGAAAAAAAATAAAATCCCAAAAAATGTCTCACCCTCGAAAGACGATTAATCGAAAAAAGTTGGTTGGTCCTTCGTAATAAGCAAGTTCAGAATAAAAAAACGCGTGAGTGCATCGCGCGAATCAAGAATAAAAGAGAGAGGGAGAAAACTAAGGAGAAAAAATCTTTCAAAAGAGGTGACAAGTAGCGAATGCAGACGCCGCTGTTGTCGAGTGCTCGTAAACACTCCGCCATTATGCCGTAACGCCATATAACGATGTGTCGTCCCGAGTGAGAGATAGGTTTGGTGTTGGGTGCTTCTCCGTGATAAACAAGTGCAATTACTTTTTTGCACGCGAACGAAGTACGAAATGTTCGAAATGAAGAAGTTTGAATGATAAGCCTGCCATTTGTTGATGCGTCAAGGATTGTACCTGATTCAGGTTTATACAGAGGTTAGTAATGTAACAGTTTAAGATTTGGCGGATTGTTTATACGCGCGGAGTTGCAGCAGAACGTTTCGAGCAAGTCGCGTCGAATCAGCCACTGTTTCGAGAGGGGAGAAAGATCGCGTTGTAAACTGTACGCAGAGAGAAAATTACAAATCGGATGATTCCGTAACGAAATTAAATTGGAATAGTCATTTTATGATAACGTCTTACTTCACAAATTTTTTTTAATTTTCGCTCCGCCATTTGCAATTTTGTATACATTGAGAGTTTGGTGTTGACGCTTTTTTTCAAGTTTTTTTCGACGCGAATCCCTGATGTGTGGTGTCTCAACTGTGTATACTTGTATATAAATGTTGTATAGTTAACACAGATGTAAATACATATATATAAATGTATACGGGTGCTATGCGGAATAACGAAGCTGCTCTCCGGGCGTTACGCTAACGGGCGACGCGCGCGCGCTCTCTCCGTATTCTCCTCGGGCGCGGGACACTCGGTACGCGTAAAAAAACAATATTGTACCGGAAGCCATTTGTAACGTGTCTGCAGTGCATTTTTTTTCTCTCATACTTCAGAACATAATCGTAACGCGTATTTGATACACTAATATTGTCACATGAACAAGATATACCAGTGTAAGGGATAAGTGAATCATAGATGCTCGAGAGACCATCGCATTTGGCTCCAAACGTCCGACCTAACCTCGAATCCTCGTTCATATCTTAGTTTTTCTGTATTTATATCACGTTGCGCGGGATTTTTACACGAAAAGCGTTACAACAGATGCGAGTGGTTTGAGAAAGTTTCAAGGGAAAAGTATTGCATAGTGATTCAAGTGAACAATAATGTAGACACGATTCGGAGTCTGTAATCAAAACGCTCGTGAAAAATATCACTGCTGTGAACATTCGAACAACGTTCATCAAAATTCCGGAGTGAATCATAACGTAGAGTATCGGGTTCAATGTTGAGTTCGCCTCTAACTTCAAAATCTCGTATTTTCTTTCAATTTCTTTGATAAAAATGTAAAACGGAGATCAAAAGCATCAAAGAATAACACAGGAATAATAACAAAAATCATAAGAAAGAATATAACAAGGAATAACAAGTGCTTGTGATTCGGGTAAATGAGAATGTAAATATGATTCACAGGTATTGAAGAAAAACTGGCATAAACCGCTGTCAAAGATTTGGAAATAAAGTTTGTCAAGTCAAAGTAGCAAGAATGGACGACGAAGAAGGCTCTTCGAGTTCAGGGCCCATGTCTTCGTTGAACAGTCTATTTTCGTTCACGAGTCCAGCAGTGAAAAAACTTTTGGGTTGGAAACAGGGTGACGAGGAGGAGAAATGGGCAGAAAAGGCAGTAGATTCACTGGTGAAAAAGTTGAAGAAGCGCAAAGGCGCAATCGAGGAATTGGAGCGAGCTCTGAGCTGTCCTGGCACACCTAGCAAGTGTGTAACAATACCCAGGAGTTTGGACGGCCGTTTACAGGTGTCACACAGAAAGGGTTTGCCACATGTGATTTATTGTCGAGTGTGGCGATGGCCGGATCTCCAGTCGCATCACGAGCTCAAACCTCTGGAATTGTGCCAATATCCATTTTCCGCCAAGCAAAAAGAAGTCTGTATAAATCCTTATCATTACAAGCGAGTGGAAAGTCCGGTATTACCACCCGTTCTAGTACCGAGGCATTCAGAATTTGCACCGGGTCATTCTTTGCTGCCGTTTCATCAGCTTCCTGAGCCAACGATGCCTCACAATGTGTCATACTCGTCGAGCGGCTTTAATTCTGGGAGTGCGGGTGGCAGCGTTGTAAATCCAACCTCACCCATGTCTTCGGTGGGTTCGGTACCCAGTCCTGGTGGCACGACATCCCCTAATCCCCAAAGTCCTTACGGAGCTAACGGTTTGCCAGAAACTCCACCCCCGGCATATTCTCCACCCGAGGATGGTTCCCAATCCGGTCAATCTCCACCTCCGGATCCAGCCGCAATGGACACAACTGGAAACTCTGCAGAAGTTGCTCCTGTCTGCTACCAAGAACCTCTCTATTGGGCCTCAATCGCCTATTACGAGTTGAACTGTCGCGTCGGTGAAGTTTTTCACTGTCAATCCCACTCCGTAATCGTCGACGGTTTCACCAACCCCAGTAACAATTCCGATCGCTTCTGTCTCGGCCAATTGTCCAACGTAAATCGCAACTCTACGATCGAAAACACCAGGCGACATATTGGCAAAGGCGTTCATCTGTATTATGTCGGCGGTGAAGTTTACGCTGAGTGTTTATCCGACTCTGCTATTTTCGTACAGTCCAGAAATTGTAATCATCATCACGGTTTTCATCCCAGCACCGTCTGCAAAATACCTCCTGGTTGCTCACTCAAGATATTCAACAATCAGGAGTTTGCTCAATTATTGTCACAAAGCGTCAATCATGGCTTTGAGGCCGTTTACGAACTCACCAAAATGTGCACTATCAGGTGATTTAAAGAATTCTTACACATCTTATATTTATAACCGAACGTTATTTTCCATGAACATTTCTATTGAATGATTTTTCTCTACTGAATTAAGCGCAACGATCTTATTAATAATGTTATTTTCTAAGTTTTGAAAACTAAATATATTTACAAGAGTAAACAATATTTTTATGTTAGCTATATATTATTGTTCCAATAATACTCATAATAGTCGATATTTTATTCAGGATGTCATTCGTGAAAGGATGGGGTGCCGAATACCATCGACAGGATGTAACTTCAACGCCATGTTGGATAGAAGTTCATTTGCACGGTCCTTTACAATGGTTGGACAAAGTTTTAACCCAAATGGGTTCGCCACACAACGCCATAAGTTCAGTGTCGTAAGAGGAAAGAGAAGAAAAAACATGAGTTAGCGATAAAAAGCGAAAGATAGGGAAATAAATGAGACCTAGATAAGTGAGACAAAATAAACTTTGGATAGAAATCCCTGTGAATAAGTGGGAGAAGAGAGTCCATTCTGGAAATCTTCGTCCCGCGTGACGAATTAATAACCAAGTGTGTTTACCTTTTTCGATCTCTACGGCCTGAAATGCCATAATTAAATTTCAAGAAAAGACGAGTCGAACTCGAAAAAATTCCATTTTCATTCGGAATTTCGATTAATTTCGTATTCGCAATTATGAAAAGAACGAAAGGATAAAAAAAGATGTGAAGCAAACGAGAAAACGAAACGAGGAGCCTTGACGCGAGTGCAAATATAGGATTATTTAGTACAAGAGAGTCGTTTATAATTGAATGAAAAGGTAAAAAAAAATTAAACACATTGAAAGTAAAACGCTATTGTTTATATATTAACAAATATATAAATGATAATTTATGTATATATATATATACATATATATCTACAAACGTATAAAGTGCGCAATTATTTACGGGAATGAAAGAAAAAAAAAGACAAAACAACAAGGAAAAGCCGTACAAATTTTTAGGCTGTTCTTCACGAAGAAGGAAAACTATTATACTACTGAGTAATATAGTAGATTTACTATATAATAAGGATATATATATATATATATACATATATTTTAACCATCAGCGTCCGTCGTAATATTTTATTTTGTAAATTGGCGTACGACCGAACTATTTACTCCTGTTGAATCCTCGGAGAAATGAAGAAAGTAAAAAAAAAAGTAGAATCATGCTGCAGTTTCGGTCTTATGAAAGAATAGATGTATAAACATACATTCTATTTTCTTTTTCTACATTAATAAATATACAATGATGAAAGATTGAAAACTAGACGAAATGAATTATGCAAACTGACAATAGGTAATGTTTACGGAAATGCCGAAACTTTTAGTTGTTTTGCAAACGGAAATTGACCATGAAATAATAAATGTCGAGAGAAAATTGGGGTGCTTACCCACAGACGACTTCTTTGCTTCTCGATTTTTAAGGGAGGTAAAATTCTGATGGAAATATTTTAGAGCGTGAAAAGTAAAAGCCTCGACGTTAAAACGAAGGGATTCATTACCCTCGTGCCTCACACAACAGGACAATATAAATAATAGTTGGATATTTGCTGTTTGTACGCGATGCCTTAAAGGATAAAGTGCCGCCCCGTTTTTTCGGGCATTTGAAAAAAGGCCTCAATTTGATGTCGCTAACGTGTGTCATTTTTAAGATGTATACCATTTAATTCTTGTACTGATTATTATCTCTCGCAAATATTACAATGCAAGATCTCAATATTTTTCAAGCTGCGCGCTATTCACGCGCTATACTATAACTACTTTCGATGATTAATTTATCTCTATATATATATGAAAAATACGAAATTTTTAATGTTCACTCATATAGTAGAAAAAAAAAAAAAACCAATGGCAACAATTACGCAATTACGTTTATAATCCACTTAATCTTTTTTCCCTCCGATCGCGCAGTTTTTTGAAAATTTTGCTGGCGTCTTGACCTCTTATTCATACAGCTCTGCTATTTTTTTTAGGAGACAGTACACTGAATTTTAAAATGCGTAGAAACCGCGTAAAATTGTTTGAATTGACGTTTTTTTTTGCCTCGGCATAAAAACTTGAATTTTTTAATAGACAATCACGATTGTTGGTTAAACGATCTCAGTTTCTCCTTTTTACATAACTTCGGCTGCTGAACAAAATGTAAATCTTCGAAAGTTTAGAAAATAATTTGCCAAATAAGCAGTTGAATAACTTGGTAGTTATTCTTTTTTTTTTTCTTCAATACACTTGAATTTTGGTACACTCATTTTGTATCGTAAAAGGAAATCGTGTAATTTGGGACATCAAAGTATTTAACCTTCTCGAAAGATGAACTCAAACGAGAAGAGGGAAAAAAAGGAAAAAAGAAAGAAAAGTAAAGATGTATTTATATTTTTACTCGATGACGAAGCAAATAGAAAAAGAGAAATGTAACGAAAGTCACTGCCGCTTAAAATTGAACGATTCGTTTGTTCGAGTTCGCTCAGCTGTGATTTCTTTTTTTTTTTTTTTTTTTTTTTTTTTAATAACTCGACCATAGCGTGAAATGAAAATATGTTGGAAGTACCAGATCCTCGAACGGAAATGCAAATTGAAATGTGTCTTGCGCACGCATATAAAGTTGGAGAGTTTTATCTATATGTAAAAGAAACAAGCGGAAAAAAACATATATATATATATATATATAAAAATATGAATATATATTAAAGCTGTAATGCCAAATTTGCGCACAGATTTCTATTTCGGTAAATTTATTCCTCGGAGTATAACAATAAAGTACGATTTTAAAAGTTATGTAATCGCGTCCTTATATACATATATATATTATTCAAATTGTATACAAAAACGTATACTATTATAGCTTTAAAAATTGTTGCAATTATAATATTAATAATAATGATGATGTGCAAATGCGTGTTGAATGGTGAATATTCAAAAATTATGGCGAGAAAGCTCGTCGAAAATTTGTCTAAAATGAAAATGTGGCACAGGATATACGTAGATATATGCATAGTGTATTAGTGACTTATACATAAGAGGACTTTGAATGTATGAAACATTCGCGCCTTTTCGTCATTCATTGTAACGAATGCATACTTAAAATTTCCAAAAATCAATTTCTCCGAGACTCCGTTACTTTCGTTTATGTCAAAAGAAAATCAAAATAATACGAATCATTTTTTTTGCTCAAATACATTTTTTCGTATTTTTTTAACGCGTTGTCGGATGATTGGAAATAACGGCGTTCCACCGTATCGACAACGATAAATGTTCAAACTATGCGACCGGAAATGACAAGATTTATTCGAACTTTCAAAATGCAAATTTCTATCGATGTACGATAATTATTGGCTATTTTCTGGTCCTAGTTTGAACGAATTTTTCATATTCTGAGTAAAAAGGCAAGTCAAAACGGATGCAAAACAATTTTTTACTTACCCGACTCCGAATCACATCAGCTGAGAATGAGGTTGGTCCGCCGACGAATAATCTCCGAAACTATTTTAGCTCAAAACACAGCTTACGTGAAAATTACTCGAACTATATTTTCAATCTACTCTTCTTATTTAAGTGGCTTTTTTAAAGGGACTTCAGAATCAAAATGCATTCTTATATTTTGGTCTATACTGAAGAAAAAAATGAGTTGCCTATGCCTGTAAATCGTAAGCACACTAAATATTATAGCTTCTGCGAGAATTCCATCGCGACAATATGTATTGTGAAAATATTTTTTATCATACCTATCTCGCCCAGTGGTTTTCAAACAACTTGTTTTCCCCTTAAAATCTCACAGCATCGACGATTTTTTTTTTCTTCTAAGAAAAGGCGCCACTCTTAATAATTACGCGAAACTAAAAATGTGTATGAATGTTCGAAAAATATGAGTTTAAATGGAAAAAATGTATTAGCTTATGATTATTGGAAAACGATGAATTTCCAATTTTTGGTCGATTATTAAAACGAAGGAAAGTGTATGTTCTTTATACGGGTGCGTTGTTTAATTTAATCCAACTGCTGTATTCCATTGTGTTTCGAGCGTGTGTATCATATATATATACACACGCATATATATATATATATATATAAACGGGGAAAATATATTGTGTCCTGCTATCTCCTGATTTTTATTGGATTAATGCACGTTATCTAAAAATAGTAAATAATAATGACATAGTGGAGGCGTCCATTATTCAATTCTTCCGACGATCGAATGACGCTACAGAATAAGAGACAATCTCAGGGGGGAAAAAAGCATATGCGAAAGAAATTGTTTGAAGATCATCGTGAATTCGATGGAATTCAAAGCTCGAAAAAACCTGTACTTAACCGTATCGTTATATGTTTTCACAGACAAATTTTTAAAACGAGATAAAACGCAGAATCATTTGTTTTATTTTATTTCTGTTTATTTACTTTTCATCCGATATTCTCTCGCGCGACGTTACAAGTGATTTTTAGTATTATGCCAATGTGTTTTTTTATTTTTTTATTTTTTATTTTCTCTCCGAATAACTAACGTAGCATTGTAAACGTGTGGATTTATCCTAATATTTTAAAGATATACCGACAGAATGGTACGTCCACCGTTGCGGCGTCATTTTACTATCATTTTGCATTCTTTATCTCTTTCGGATTCCTCCATTTTTTCGTTCAATTTTTTCTCGTAAGATGGAGCTCGATTACTTTAGAGTTAGCCCAGTGTCACGTTGTATATTTGAACGTTTCTATGAACATTTTTGAACCGCGGGTGACTATTTAGTGACGTAAGAGGGACGCGTGGGTCACGTGATCGACGTAGCCAACGTTTCGCAATTACCAATGATTTTCGCTCGAATGACGGCAAAAAATTTTTCTCTTTTTGTTTTTCTTTGTACGGACACTTTCATTGCATACTTATTTTCATAATGATAATCGTAATAATTCGCAGAAAGACGGTTGATTTTGTAAATTCACTCCAAGCTTTATTCGTTACCTCTCAAACGACGCTCTTTTCACTCGTACAAATTTAGAGAGTGATGATTTTTCGTAGCTTCTTCTTCTTCTTTTCCGGAAAACAAATTAAATTTCAGTACGAAAATGAACAGAAATTCTGCAGAGGAAATTTTCTCTTTCTTCCTCAATTTTTTTTTTATTATCCAATTATTCCCTTCTGCTTGTTATCTTGTTTCTATGATCGCAGTCAGTCTAACATGACTCTGTTCTTTTTTTTTTTTATTGGTTTGCGCCAAACTTTTCACGTCATTCATATTTAGCTATGTCATATATACACCATCAGCAGCAACTGTATGTATATCATAATTCTATGTTAATATTTCATCGCTCTCTCGCTCTCTTTCTCTATCGCTTTCAACCCTATTAATTCGGACATTTTGTATGGCCTAATTTATTTGTTGCCTCGTTCGTGGATTGTTTGTTTTTTTTCCTGTTGTTTCAAGTTATTCTTTCTGTCTCACGATGAATTATTATAATTATTTCATTTTCCACCCAAAATGCTGTGCTCGTTCGATTATTTTCAGCAGAGGACCAAACACGATGAAAAAAAAAAAAAAAAAAAAAAAAAATTAATTCTTTTCCCCAACCGCGCTCGCAAGGTACGAACGACAGAAAAAAAATGATAATAAATACTTAGAACTTTAGTTATAAATAAGATCATTTGCCAACGGTCAACCATTTTTACTCCTCATTATCGAGCTCTGATTATATGCGTAATTTAAGAATAATAGTAATAATAATAATAATAATAATGGGTCTGAAAATGAGACGGATCTTCGTTGTGGCAGGCGTTAGTTTTGCAGAATTTATAAACGATTCTACAGAATTTCTAAAAACGTACACCCTCACTTTCAGTTTATGCAAATCGCGAAATTCTAAAGAGCAAAATCTGTATACTTTTTTTTTGTGATGTACCGTTCATGAGATAATATATTCGTAGTGGAATATATCACTATTTATTTAATATCTCACGAACGACGTACTGGAAAGAACAAATAGGCAGAGTTTGCATTTTTAAATTTCGTAATCCAATGGGCATGATTTTTTTGAAAATCCTTGTATCTAAACGCGATATTTTGTGAGTTTGGAACAAGCAAACTCGTGAAATATGTATTTTTTTTTTCACTCCCTCTCATTAAAAATGGTCCCGAAAGATCGGGACGCATGTATTAGATGGTGAATAATGGAGAACAAAAAGGTGAATACAAATAAATGTGTCTAATTGAAAATAAATGATCGTTCCTCGCGAAGAGGCATTCATACCTTGGTCCACGGTCATACGACGCCTTCAATTACGCGATTGCACTATTAATCTACGAATATAACAGGTATTTATATAATAAGTATGACGTGTCTAGAAAATGTCGGTTGTCACGCGAAACGAATTTGTACTTTTTTTTTTTTTTTTTTTATTCTTATCGCCAGCGTAGATGAATCACAGGGGGACGACGACGACGACCACGATTTAGGTTTATTATTTTATTTCGTTAGGTTGCCCGTCCGTTGAGCGATCCCCCGAAAAATGCTACAAAAACCTACGAGCCTTCATCGACGAATGACGAAATAACGATGCTGCTTTTTGGCTCATCATATTTTTTTTTTTTTAATTCCATCGTTTATAATTTCATTTTCATGTCTTTTTTTCGACCCCGTTTCCTTTCGTCTCGAGTGTATAAACAATGCCCCGAATGTCCTATTTTAATCCCCCTCCCATTTACTCAAAAGTTCAGCCCTCTCCTATCGGACAACAGCTACGCTCCTTCTGACCGGGTGACGCGGAACATAAATAGATTGTTTCCGGTTTCAACCTTTTACGAATCATAAAATCCTCTAAAAAAAAAAAAACCCCCCAAAAATCGGTTTACATATCTAAAGCTCGAAAGCATAATTTTTTTTTTTTTTTACAAAATTGCGTATTAACGGTATTCAATTATTCATTTATTTGACGAATTATTCAAAACAACATGAATCTTTTGTTCAATCGAGAAGCGCAAAATTTTCGGGAACCAACGAAACTGAAAATAACCTTAGATTCGTGTTTGTTTAATTTTATTGACGTCACCCAAGATTTGCCCGTGTTGTTGTTGTTGTATTATCGTAACGACTTAATATTCCTCCCACCGAGCTCGTGTAATTACAGAGCCTCATTATTTTTTCTTTCACCGACATTCAATACCCGATAAATTAATTAATTAATTTAAATATTTGTATATTTTTTGTTTAATCGTTCATTTATCGTTTCAATTCGCGTTGGAAATTGAATGTCACAAGATCGTTCGATATCACAGTCGTTTCATTTTTTCTTGTTTTGTTTCATTTACTTTTTTTTTTTTTTTTTTTTTTTTCAATTATTTTTATATATGTTTATAATAATGTATTTTACGAATATCACTTAATATTGTTTATTTTTATAATATAGAGCATTAATCGTACTGATAAATACAGTTATAAAATATTGTACGGGTGCGTCTCTCGGTGTCGCGTCGACTTGTGTATGCCCGGGCATTTAAAAAAAAAATGTTTATCTTGTTTTTTCATTAGATTTTCCGCCTGTTTATTACGTCATACACTTTTTATTCCCCCGTTCAAAGTTTTCCGAACCGAGCTCCTGTATTTTTGGCGCGCTTTTTGTTTCCACTTTATATCTCTTTTATAACTGCAAGCTCAGCTTTTTTTCGCCTCTTGAGTCTTAATTCCTTATTCTCATTACGCATTTTGCACTATTTTGGGAGGCATTAAATTAGCTTGAAATATGAATTGATTTTTTGAAATTGTGTTTATTCATTTGTTTTCTTCTATTTCTCCGTTCCACGAGAGAGCGAGTGATTTTTTTCCAATTCTTCCCTGAGAACAAGCTCCGGAAGGATGGCGTGCAAATTTCGTATTTTATTTCCGAAGCTACTGGCCATGCTCAGTTTTCAAAAAAATAAAACATAAATAAATCAACCGAATTTTGTTGGTGCAACTGGCGAGCGGAGAAATGAGAGTAAATTTCATTTCAAAATTTTAGCCTCAGTCGAAAACAAAATGATGGCGATGACCATATTAAACGCCTTTGCTTCGTACCGGCCAGCAGCGACTTCACAATTTTTTCATACCGAAAGAAATTTGAATTCTTTTTCATTCTTTCAGTCTCGTCGATGCTAACAGCCACGGAGATCGAAATTTATCTATACAGATATTTATTTTTTGAACAACCTCTATCAAGAGCGATTCCATAATTAAAAAAAAAAAAAAAAAAATTCTTCACATTAATCAATTACGAGATACGCTCCACACGTTGAATTCTTTTCCATACGGAATTTTTCGTTTTTTTTTCTTTATTTATACTTTTTGCCCCTTAAAAGTGCCTTTGACCTTGGATTTGATCTAACCAGCTTGGAGTGTTTGATTACCTGACTTCCGAGTCACTCGCGCGAAATATCGTTTGTCAGTATTATTTTTAACTCTCTTTCTCTCTTTTGGCTATTATTCTCTGGGGACGACAAAACAACAGAGTACCATTTGTCGACGTAAAAAAAAGGGGAAAAAAATTGAAAATAATGTAAATAGAACAGTCGAGTCTTTGATGCGATTGTTTTTTTTTTTTTTTTTTTTTTTTTTTTTTTTTAATGAGGCTCGGGTGTTTCAGAGCCTGCGGCCTTCATTTATGCTTCCAAGTTATGCTCTCTTCTAGAAATAAAAAAATAAAACGAGAAAAATAAAAAAGGAACAAAAAAAGTTAAATTGACCGCAGTCGATAACCCGCGACGCGAAAGATTAATCGAGAGTCTAACGACCACAGTGTGATTCGGAGATTCGGCAAAAATTGGCCGTAGGCTCGAACACGCATACGCCACGTATTTTTCTCGCTACACAATACGTTTTTTCTTTGTTTTTCGTGTTTTTTTCTTCTTTTTTGTTTTGTTTTATATAATAATATTCGTTTAAATAATTCAAAGCCACAAACAACGAGTCCCACACATAAGTCCCGACACGAGTTCTAACAAATTCAACTAAATTTCGTTTGCTCAGTGTTTTTTTTTTTCCTCCTTTTTTTTGTCATCTTCTTCGCCAACTTTTTCTTCTTCTCATTTACCTTTGACCTACTGTACTGTTCGTTATTTTTCACGGATTAGTAAATAACGGTCAAACGATTTGATTCATTAAATGACTATTCTCTACATTGTATAATTGAGTTTGATGCAATTTAGCTAATATTCAACAATTCCCAATGTCCATTAAATCCCCTCTCACAGTTACATACATTTTGTTTGTTTTTTCTTCTTTCTTATAGTTTTTTTTCTCTTTTCTTTCTCTGACAAGGGTGGCGCTGTACCGGCCTTTTTTAAGAGCCATGTCTTTTTTTCCGAACATCGGATGAAGGATTTGCGCTCGCCGTAATCGCCGAGAGAAAAGACGGGCCCCGAAAATTGTGAGGCACCGCATTGGGTGTGAGGGCTTTGGGGTTTGGACCGAGTTCGCGCGATTCGCAACTTTTCGGGATTTGTTAATACTTGGTCGCGTATGAATAAATGTCTTTGGGGGGGCTGGAAAGTGTTGAGTGAGAAGGGAAACAGGGGAAAGGAGGGGAATCGACTTTGTAGTGTAGTTCATGTCGCAAAATTCGTATTCATAGTCCAATGACTCAAATGATTCGTCCAACTTGATCGTAAGTCCGTTTTTGTCCATTTTTGTTCTGTTCTCTCCTCGCTTTCACATTTTTCATTTAACGTCCCTGTGTTTATGTTTGTGTGTGTGTGTGTGTGTGTGTCTCTCTCTCTCTCTTTGCACTTACATATAATCGAATTTTCGTGTAGATTAATAATAATAATGGTCGCAAATACGTCGGTGAACGGAGTTCTCCTTTTCTCCCTTTTCATCATTTCGAATCATTCTATTTTCCCCCCCACCAATCTTGACCGTTGCCGCTGCTTCCGTTGTTGCTCGAGTTGTATGACGAATTGTAGTTACCACCGTAACCTCCTCCGTAACCACCTGCAATTTTTTATAATCGTTGTGAAGCAGCTAACACGATTTGAGAAGTAAAAAATCAAGAAAATACAAAGCATGGAAATGTTTGTATTCATTTGATTCAATAGCAGAAGAGTGTATAGCAGATGTAGAGAAATGGCGATGGGTCTGGCCAGGAACACATTCGACTGCATCCAAAAAATGGACACTGTTCGAAAATGCGCCGAGGTAAATGCGAAAACACGGCAGGACGTTGTTTCCTCGAGATTTAACGAATGGGGAAGAATAACAGGTGGCAATAAATTTGCTTTTTAAAGAACATCGGAGGGACGATAATTGGAAACCCCTTGAAATGGGGTAAGAATTGGGATGAAACTATAACTAGAGGGAAGGAGCGAACACTTTTTTTTAGCTCATCTGAAAAAAAAAAGCAAGACACTCGGAAGCATTGGAGAAAAATAAATGATTTGATCCACGCGTGTACTGCGAAATAATAAAATAAAGAATAGAGAGGAAAAGTTATTGGGGCAGTACAGAAATCAGTAGGACCTTTAATAAGCTGTGCGCACGTTTTATATGTATATATTCGCAAGGCAGGAAAAAAAGGAACACAAAAGTGACGACCTTTAATAAATATGAAATGTCAACGTCATGCACAGAAAATTTTTAACGGAACAGATAAGCTTCGTGATTGAAAAGGCAAACTGCATGGATAGTGTTGAAATATCATTTTTTGTGGGAGACTAAAAGAAAAAAAAAGTAGCACCAAGTCACGTCGATATGTCTGAGGGTTCGATGGAGTTATGAGATAAATTAACGGAGTAAGAATATAAACAGATGTGATAAAAAATTAATAACTTTAATTCACACGATATCTAAGCGAGGTGGCATTTTCAAATGTATCTTTCAGTGAAAAGACTGAAGCAGTGCTCCGAGAAGAATTTTTCCATTCAGTTAATTTCAAATAATGAGCTCGATATGAAATCTCATGAGATTTATTTATTAAATAAATGACTGGAAATATAAATTACCTCCGTATCCGCCTGGCCTTCCACCTGGTCCGTTACTACGTCCACCTCCCATTCCGGAACTGGGTGTCTGACGGTAATCCCTGGCGCCAAAGCCACCACTGAAGCGTGCCTTGCTATTGCTGCCGCTACCACCCGTGGGTCGTCGAGCACCACCTCCGCCTCCTGAATGCCGGGCCTCCGAGAACATGTTCTCTAACCAAGAGGGCAATTCTTGGTTCGCTTCCGCCAAAAGCGACACGAGATCTCGAGTCAAATTGTGGTTCTTGCTGTTGAAAAATGACGTTGCGAGACCTGCGCACGAGAAAATTATGATCAAGATCGTTTAGCAGGAATTTATTAGTCATGAAATTTGTTTTCTTGAAGAATTGAGGGAAGATGCTTCAAAATCGATTGTTCGAATGGATAAAAAAAAGCAGAAAATATTCAAGACTCGGTAATATTCGAAATCGATGCATTTTTTTTTTTTTTAAGAAAAATAGCGAACGTAATTATTTTCTCTTTAGAATTCATATTACGGATCGAAATTTTTGAACATTTTTTTATTAGAATAAAAGAGTCTTTTCGAGCCGAAAAATCTTTCTCAGTCACTGGACGTTTTTTGAGTGAGAAAGAATGAAAATTAATGTTTAAAAAAGCCGAAAGTATTTGACGGATTTCTTACAGTCATAAAATAAAAATAAATTATGATAAAAAGTGAAAAATTCCGGAATTTAAATCTCACCCAAATTTCCCATACGTCCGGTACGACCGATTCGATGAACGTATTCCTCAACATCACCGGGTAAATCGAAGTTAATAACGTGTTTAACGTGCGGAATATCGAGTCCACGGGCCGCGACTGCTGTAGCAACAAGTATGGGAGCTTTTCCCGCTCGGAAACGACGCAACGCGTCTTCACGTTCTCGTTGAGATCGATCACCGTGGATACTCGTCACCGGATAATTCATGGACGCCAAAAATTCTTCCAGCATGTCAGCACCTTTTTTCGTTTCCACGAAAACAAGAGTGAGTGATTCCGCACCTGAAAATCAATTTGAATTATAGATTGACGACGAGTTGATATTTTTATTTAAATAATTCAACAATTTTCCATACTGCCTAGAAAACTAGATTATCTGTAGAAGGAAAAGACTATCTGATCGAAATTTGGGCTTTTAGAGTCGATCAATAGTTCTAATGTTTTATTTGATCTGCAATTCACATTTGATTGAAAACCACGTTAAAAAAAATGTCAACAGAACATTAATGATAATGAGAATTTTTGTTAGAAATGAAGTGAATACGGAGACAAAACGAAATTTTTGTAAGATATTTAACTCACTCGGTTCGATAACGTTGCTCGCCTGTAAGAGATCAAGAAGATACGAGCGTTTGTCGTGTTCCTCGACCCAAACGATTTTTTGCGTGATATTTTCGGAAGTCGAGCCGACCCGGCCAACCGCGAGGAAAATATAATTGCTTAAAAAGTCACGCGCCAACATTTGTATTTCTTTAGGGAAAGTTGCAGAGAACATGAGAGTTTGTCTTTCTCCGGTCGGTGGCATTGTGTCCTCTTCAACGATGCGTCGGATTTGTGGCTCGAAACCCATGTCCAACATACGATCGGCTTCGTCGAGAACTAAATATCTGTACAGATTTTTAATTTTTCACTTAGTAATATATAAAGGCACGTGTAGTTTTGAGTACAGTAAAATTCACTCATTTATTATTAAAAGCGAAAACTGCATGAATAATGATCAGAAATTCTTTCATTATCATTATTTGTTTGAATTATGAATTGAAGTAAAGATCTCTTCACTCTAATTAACAGCGTTTGCTGTCAAGTATTTGCACATATAATAAAATAACATAAAAACCGATGAAAATGAGTTATAATTTTTTAGAAGAGTTTAATGATTTCTGAGCTCACCTGCAATTGTGTAAGCCAATTTTTCCACGTCCAAGCATATCGACCAATCGTCCAGGAGTGGCAACGAGCAAATGACAACCGCGATCGAGTTCGCGCATCTGATCGACCATACTGGCACCACCGTAAACAACGGCTGGTCGCATTCTTGAGCGATAAGCGAATTTTCTCGCCTCATCGTAAATCTGAGTGGCGAGTTCTCTCGTGGGAGCTAGTACGAGACCGAGGGGATATTGCTTCCGACGACCTGAGCCAGCCTGCGGTGGTGGTGGGCGTGGACCGGACTCGTAAATCTGATTCAATATTGGCACTAGGAAAGCCGCCGTTTTACCAGAGCCCGTTTGAGCGCATGCCATCACGTCTCTGCGACCGATTATTATCGGTATCGCGTACTTTTGTACCGGTGTAGGTTTATCGTAGCCCGCAAGAGTTATGCTGTTCTTTATGATTTCCGTCAGCTTAACCTCGTCAAACTGCAACGTTTTATTGACACGTGTTAGTATATACTGTATTATATTTCTATAACAATAATTATTGAATTTCCACTATTATTCGAAGCCTTATTGACAGCCTGTTAGTAAAAAAAAAAAAAAAAAAAAAAAAACAGATAATAGTTGGAGATACTCCATTTATTTCATCTACGATTTGGGATATTTTTATTTGAGAAAATAATGTAAAACTTACGGATGAGATGTGACTTGGTATGTTGTCACCGGTAGCCTCAACGGGGATATCCTCATATTTGCTAAAATTAATACCCGTGTTACCGGTGCCGAAGAGTTCGACCTCGAGTCGTTCGTCCTTTGAAGTGGGAATTGTCCAATCGACCTCGTTTCGTCCTCCTCCTCCTCCTCCTCGTCCGCCACCATCCCGCTCATCCTTCCATCGACTTCCGCCACCACCTCCGCCGCCTCCCATTCTCTGATCATTTCGATTTTCTTGCCAACGATCATTTCTCGGCTCTGGCCACGAACCTCCGCTGCCTCCCATGGGACGATCCCGCTCTCCATTCCCATAGCGAAAGTCTCGACCATTCTCTTGGGGACGACGATTTCTACCTCCAAAATTACCAAAATCGGCGTCACGATTGTTACGAATATCTCTGTACGAAGAACCTTGATATCCGTAATCACGATCTCTGTCCTGGTCACGTCCACCACCTCTATCCCTCTCCGAATATGTTCTCGAATTTTGACCCGAATGATCCTCACCACTCGTTGGTCCGTTACCTATTTTTTTTTTTTTTTTGTGAAAAGAAAATATGTAGCAATCATACCTCTTCAAAATCAGTTTAAAGCCTTCGATTTCATTACCATAATAAGATCTGAAATAGATTTTCGATTTGAATTTCATATTTTACAATTTATATCCAATTCGAGTTGTCTCCTATCCATTCAAAAAATATACTTTAGCCATCCCTCTTCAATATCACATGTGATGAAATCAAATTTGAAAGTTGGCTTTAGTTCCATCTTTCCCAGTTGGACAACTAATAACGCTGAAATTTTTTTTTATTCATCCGTTTGTCCCTACTATTTTATTCGTTCCAAACAAAATAATGTGCGTTCATTGTTTTTACTAAATTAGTGAAAGTTGATGATTATTGACTGGAGTCGCAATGAAAACTAAATCATCAACATTAATGAAAATGATTTTTGTCTTTTTTTTGCATTTCGAAAACATGCAATGTCTCAAGAAATTCAACATAAGACCAAATTCAGTTTGTGGATAAATTTAGTGAGAAATTGAGAGTTTTTGAATGTAGATCATTTCTCAAACTTGTGAGTTTTAATTGCATTACCTCGATATAACATCTCGAATCAATTTCTTCAAACCAAAGATCATTCCAACTATTCTAATAAATTGACTTACCGCTATCAGTTGCGACTTTGTTACGAAGATGCGGTGGAACGTATCGGCCCCCGCTAGGTTGGCGAGAACCCTGCAAGTCCAGACCAGCTAACTGTGCGATAGAAAGAAAAAAACAAATATGAATATCAGTACTGTTGTTACAAACGAAAACGATATAATACACGTTTAATAAATTTGAAAAATAGCTATTCAATGATTAAATTTATAGAAACAAATTTTTTCAGTAATTGAAACCTTCAGTCAGAATAGAACGATTTTTTATCATTTCCAATGCTGTTGAATACTTTATAAAATAAATCGAGACAATAAACAAAATCATAGTGTTTTTGTTTCAGTTATAATACCAATCGAATGGAAATAATAATATTAGTAATAATAATGACAATAATAATAGTAAAATTAATTGTAAGAACGTGATAAATTACAAATTTAAAAAGAAAAAAAAAAAACGTGCTCAACTCATAGCGCGTTTACGATGTAGATAATCATGATTTCGTGAATTTTTGTTCAAGTAACCTCGCTTGAGTTTAGCGAGTCAGAGATTGAAAGAAAAAATCGTGTGAATTATTTCGTAGAGACGGGGAGGGGAGGGGGAGCAATGGGAGGTACGAATTTCATAGCATTAAAATAACGGATCAAGGTGAGAGGATCAAGTAAATCCGGATGAATTCACGTGTATATTAGCAAAGGGGGAAAAAATAAGAAAAAAAAAAAAAAACGTCGGGTAAAAAGGCCAAACGAACAATCACGTTGAGGAACGTGCTGCTCTGTTCCGGGAATTGACCGCCGCCATTACGCGAATGGACGTCACGGAATTTTTCGCGTGTTGTAAAAGACGCCAACGGTGAGAGCACAATAACGAACGATAGAACCCTAATTATTTACAAAAACGAATGATTGATCAATCAAATCCAAATGAATAAATTAGGAATTAGGGAAAAATACGAAACGTTGAAGTTACGATGTCGAAGAGAAAGGGGGCGCGCGGGGGACTATTTCCGAAAGAGGGATTCACGCTCGTGTCACACAATAAAAACGCTCTCTAAACTTTGAAGAACACTCAAAGGAGTTTCGGGAATGTTTAACGTATCTATTTTTTTTTATTTACCTGCTGCTCTAGACCTGATCCATTCTGGTTGGCTGCATTACTCATATTACTCCGCCTCGGTGCGTAGATTTTCGTAGCTCTGCTGCAGATAGACTCTCGTTCAACGTCTCGATGATCGAAATAATATAAATTTTATATCCAAATGCAAACTTCGAGAGTTTTTATATATTTTTGAATATATATATATTTATATATATATATATTTAACAAATACGAGACGTATTATCGCGTTATCACGCTCACGCAGCCCTCCGCACTCGACTGTACCGATATATTATGACACAAAGGAAAACTCAAAGTCGAAGACTGAACTCTAATACCCCCGGACGCCAGCGAGTATGTGAGAGAAGGCCTCTGGCCGCACTTGACGTCGACGCAACGAAAATGGCCGAGGAACCGAAATATTCGTCAGTTTTCAAGATGGCGCCGACACTATTTCCGTCACCATTCCCACCAATACACGCTATCCCCCCTTCCCTTGCCCCTCTGAGCCTATAAGTGCGCGTTTTTATGTGCAGATGCTCGCGGCACTTACGAACCCTCAACAGCGGGTGCGTGATAAGCCTCGCACGTTTCTTTCTTTTTCTCTTCGTTAGTTTCTTGTCTTTCTCACTCCAACTATCGTTGTTGGAAAAATTCCCCTTTAATCACGGGGATGAGGAATTGTTTTATCAACAGATTGAATCTTTTGCGTTACCCACTCATTTTCCATCAATTTCGATTTCGTGCAACTTTTTAAAATTTGTCTCGAAATCGAGAAACACGCGGTACATTCACCGCGCAATCATTTACGATTTTTTTTATTCGTCCGTATTTCGAAAGAATAGGAAACGACACTCGAACCCAATAGAACGCTCTTCATGCGGCACAGAGCGCACGATATCGCGCGCCTATGACGTACTTCCGGACTCTCTCCCCAACCCCTTCCAAACTTTTCAAGAAATATTGAAGGCGCGGCAAAATTTAAATACAAGTCAATTGAAAAGACCAATTTCTTTCACATGAATATTAAATTTAGTTCAGTCATGAAACACGGATTTTCCATCAATTTTTCTATATTCCAAGGTCTACAAACTTTTTTTCTTAAATGAATTCAAACTACAAATTCGTCCAACCTCATAGACAGGATGGCGATTTTCTCCAAGCTCCCAAGTTTTCCAAGTACAAAATCAAGTATTTCAAATTGTGTTAATTATAATTTAATAAATTAAATCAACTCGAAAAATTTGATAAATCGAAATCCCTATCGCAATTTTTCAAAAATTTCATCGAATCTTTAAACCCACTGTCACGAATCACTATATTAGAAGCATTCGACTCGGCAATTGTTCGAAAAAAGCGTCAACTGTATTTGTCCCGAGTATTTTCATACAGGAATTTATAAAAATTTAGTTCTATTAATAAAAAATCATTGAAGAAAAAAAGTGAAATTATATCAACTGAATAAAACAAAATGAATAAAAACAAAAAAGACTTGGAAATAAAGGTGTCAATAAAAATACACAAATGATTAGTAAAATAAATACACGTATTGTGATTTTTTTCGTTTTTTTTTTTTTTTTATTGTACAACAAAGACCACACGGTGATCAATAATAATTGATCTAATCGTCTTTCTTGGTGTCTGTCTTTCCTCCTCTGATTCTTCCGGTACGACGAGCAGCGATGAGACCGACCTTGCGACCAGCGCTCGTTCCACGTTTTACCGTTGAAGCCTTACCAATATGCTGGTGATTACCACCACCGTGAGGATGTTCACAAGGATTCATAGCAACACCACGAACCTGTTACGAGAAAATTAAAGAAAACACATCATTAATAAATTCTTAACTAGTAAAATGTATTTTTTTTTTTCAACTCTCAGCTTTCTCAGTTAATATTTGACCACACGATTGTTCAGGTTTCAAATGTCAAGACATCATTGGAAAACGAATATTTGTTGAATCAATTTGAGATCGTTTTCAATCATCAGCAGTGAACGATACTAATAAATTAAAGCACAGACAGAAAACAATAAAGCAAGATTCAAATGATAGAAAGTTTTACCTTTGGCCAGCAGTTTCTCTTGGCCTTGTACTTGTGATAGGCACGACCAGCCTTGAGGATGGGTTTGTCGATACGACCACCACCGGCAACGATGCCGACCATGGCTCTGTTGTTCGATGGAATTACTTTTTTTGCACCGGATGGCAACTTGACGCGAGTCTTTTTGCTGTCAGGATTGTGAGCGATAACGGTCGCATAATTACCGGATGCTCTTGCGAGCCGGCCACGATCACCGGTCTTTTCTTCGAGGTTGCACACGATGGTACCTTCGGGCATCGTACCAACCGGCATCACATTGCCGATTTGTAAGTTTGCTGTGGAGGCAAATAGAAACATCAGAAAATTGTTTTTTACTCACAAAATTGTTTGCGATAAATTGTAATAATATTCAGAAAGAGCCTCTAGAAATGAATCTGCATTTTTACAATCAGTAAGTCTAGAAATCATCATGTCAAAGATTGGCGAACCGACTAAACAGTCATTGTTGGTTGATTGATTCTCACCTTTTTTACCACAGTACAAGAATTGGCCTGTGTACATGCCCTCAGGTGCGATGAACAATTCCTTGCGAGTTTTGAACTTGTACGGATCTCTGAAGTGGACAACTGCCAAAGGAGCTCCACGACCAGGATCGTGGATTATGTCCTGCACAAATTCAGAACTTTTATATTAGACCAGTTGCAATGGAAAATCAACAAAACAAAATGTGTTTATGTGGCATCAGAAAGAGCCTCTAGTTTAACATCTTCATGAAATTTCAGAAGTAGGTTTGCTAGAAATCATCATTAAAGCTAAAAGCTTTTTTTGCTTCTACTATTTTATAGTCAGCTCTCATCCATTTTCTATACTCATATTCAAAGAAGAACTTTGTGCAACATCGGAAAGTGGTCTGTTGAATTTTATACGTTAATGTTTTGTACATTTGACATCATTTGAATACATGCAAAGATTCGAATGCTGGAAAATCCAGTCAAGCTATTTATTCTTCAAGCATTAATTCTGCGATATCAGATTCCATAAATCGGGACTGTGACTATGCCTAACAAACTATACTATAGTACTATGGTAACTGTGATTTACCATCGCTATAACTATGACTTACAGACATTTTCATTTTTCAAAAATGAGTAGAACGATATAAAAATAATGAAAAAAAAAAAATTCAACCTCTTTGTGATACAGAATTTTTTTTTCTACTTCCTATTTGAAAGTAAAAGCAAATTCAAATGCTTATGCCATCTGAAATTTTCGAGTCTTCTGTGCTCCTACCGGCGGGTTATTTCTGACATAATAAATGCATTTTCATATATAATATTGCAGAAAAGTACTCTTCATAAATGGAACAATACAGAAACGAATGTCTATTTCATTCGCTCAAGAATAAAAATGAAGGACCGCAGCTTGCTATAGTATTTGAACATTGTATTGTTTATGATTTGAAACAATCTTATAGGTATGGTGTGCTCGATTCAACGAATGTTCTATTTTAAAGCAGAAAGGAGTGATATGTTAAAACTAAAGACAAACCTTAACGACACCCTTAATGTATCCATGCCTTTCGGAAAAGTCGAGGGATCGGAGCTTGGGTGCTCCCTTCCTTCTCTTGGTGTGAGAGCGGAAAACGGATCCAGCTCCCTTACGTTGAGCGCGAATAACACGACCCATGGCTCAAATCCTGAAAAAAAAAAATATATTTATCGAATATCCCTTGAGCGAAGATTTTTCGTCGTTGGAAAAGCACGGGACACGAGTTAAACGTCAACGAACGTGAACAACACTCGTCCCATAACCTCCAAATAACAAAATACGCGACAATTTCTCCGTAACAATAATTAAGCAAAAAAATACTCGTAGTTTTCCATTCAGGAATGTCGAAACAACATTTATCGAATATTTTTTCACACGGATGCTTCATAACGATAACGATATTTGTGGATTTTGTTGAAAAATATTAGAGTTACCACGTACCAAAAGAGCCGCTTGCAAATGGAAGAGACGTGCTCCGTCGGCCTACTGGAGGGGGTAAAGCTATTCGTGCGTCGACAAGTGGCACCACTAGACGATGCGTGGCGTTATTGCGAACTAACGGAGTTTTGGCGGTAAATTCAATTGCGCTCGTAATACAATTTTGATTTTTCAGCTTTTTCAGCGAATGTTATCTTTCGGTTTTTCACTCTTGAATTACACGAGCATCAAATGCATGAAACATCCGCAACAATGCTTGCTTCTTGGAATAAAATATCGGTTACTCTCTCATCATAACATATCCAATGTCTTGGTTATGTACGCAGTTTCATTATCTAGATACTTCGAATACGCTATATATTGCAGTCTATCGAACTTTTCTTCTATACTCTTATAGCTCTTATATTTCATTGTCAAGAAAACAAACGCCAACGTTGTAACACGAACAGTTGCAAGCGTTGTAACCACATCAGCAAGCAGTATCATTTGTGTAATAGCAATCGTTAATCCATCTCGGCGTGAACTCAATATGTATAGTCATCGAACCCTTTCCACCATAACAGTTTTCATCATTATTACAATCACTTCAAGGCTAAATCAGTTACCAGTTAATCGAAGCATTATATTTATAAAGAGGGAGAAGATGGAAACGACATAGTCATAAGTGTATGGATATATAAGGAGAAAAATAAATATGCCATGACCGCCATGACCATCCATTTTAGTTTTATTCAATTTGGAGGTTTGATACTATGTCTAGACATAAAATCTACAATTAATCATCGAATATTATTATCGAAATATTATCAAATTCAAAACCTTCATGAATTCAAAACATAAATGTAATGTAAATATAATTTTTTAATTTATTTTAATACCACTTTGATAAAACAAGAAAATGATTATTTTTGATTATCGATTTTTCGTCGTATAATTTTTTATTTCAACATTTTTTGTGACATTTATACGTAATGAAATTTCATAAATGTTATCTTGAGGCATAATAAAACCGGATTAAAATTATGTTTTGCGATAAAATTGAATACCCGTACTCTGCTGAATCGGAATCCTACTCTGTATATCATTAATTAATTTCATGTCTAGACATTTGATTCTGTCACGTATTACGAATAAAAAGGTACCGAAAAACAAGCTTCATTCTATAGATAGAATATATAAAATTTTGATTTTTGCTTAAAAAATCTTGTCATAAGTGACATAATGCCGTGCGATAAACAAGAGATGTGCTGTGATACTCGCAATGTATCACAATTTTTGATGAACACCACTTCCCTCTCCAATTTCTTTGGGTTGCTGTGAATAATAATGATGATAGTAACCGACCAATGTGCTGCGAATTCTGGATTCTGGGGCCAGTCGGCCAGTCGGCGAAAGCACGTCGTGACGAGTGAACGTACGGGTAAAGTCGTGTCGTAAACAAACTCATTCGTTCGAGCACGAGGCTCGAGATTTATTTCATTTTTTTTTGCATTCTTATCCTTGGGTTTTTGTATCACGAAGTTGTTCGGTGTCGTCAACATATATAGAGAGTTTAATTAACGGCAGTTTATATAGAAAAGTAGCAAATATGAGTTCGCTCAACTTGAAGGAAATCGTGGCGACAAGCGCTGTCATCACGACCATGGGTCAAATGTTGGCTGGAACGTGAGTCTTTTCATGTAATCCGCACATGCTGCTTTCGCACAACGTCGTACTCTTGTCAAAAGTTTCTTATTACTTCGTTATGTCATGTAACGTTACAGTCAGTGCAATATGTATTTATGTTCCAGTGCTCAATACTCTTATCCATGCATTCTATGATTATCGAAGCCTAATTTTAATGATTCTTTTTGTTTTTTTCTTGATAAAATCTGACAATTTTTTTATCGATCAAATTATACACGTACATTAATATCGTGCCACGTACGTTCACGTTTAATTAATTCATCTTGATTGAAGTAACTGCATAATTACTCGACTACTAAGAACAAAGAAAAAAAATTACTAATTCATGAGAGTCTATTGCTATAGTTTTTTGTTTCAAATTCAGTGAGAATTGTGAACGATTTTTTTTAACGTTGAAACATAAAATTTATCAGGAGCTTGAAAACTTTAGATTTCGAACGAAATATCCATTTATTTTTCATTATTACTACTCACATTTACTTTAACCTTATTTCAGTATTAATTAATTTTAATCACACTTTTATTAATGATCTAATCTCAGTGCAGCCTATCTATTTTTCTATCTCAGTGCTGAATACTTTGACTCGATTATCTGATCACTAGTTTTATTTTTAAACAAATCGATTTTTCATAATCTCCCTATCTTTTTTTGTTGAATTGCGCGTATTATCAGTATCACTTCACGTTCATGTTTGAATGTTGCATATTGTCATAACCGAAATAGGAGCAAATCATTCGACTATTATTGAGAGTGAAGAAAAAAAAAATATGATGACAATGAAATATCGATCATTATTTATAAATGTTGCCACTGAGAATTTTCAGCGATCACACGCATTTATTAGCTTGCAATCGAAAATGTATTACCAATTTATAAATTACAGTTTTTAAAACGAAATCTACTGTCAGTTCATAAACATTGATCAGTTACTTTTGATAGTTAACCAATTTTTGCAAATCTCACTCGTTTTTAATTTTTCATTTCTCATTAGGTCACTCCAATACAATCTAAGCAAATCAGCACACATAATCGTGGTGTAAAATAAATCTTTATCTTCATTATCCAAGTGCTTGGTTCAACTTTCAATAAACCAATTTTTCATGATCGGAGAACTCATTTCATCAACGAATTACGCGTGTAATTCGAAATCGATTAATTACCAAGAGAAAACAAAATAAATCGAAAAATAAATAGAAAAAGACAAAAAAAAGCAGAAGAAGAAAGCGATCCGATTTTCCAAATGAATTTTTCTTGTCACTTGGAAAAATTTTTCCGTTTTGGAAAAAAAAATCTGTTTCATAAATAAAAAATCGTTGAATTTTCTCACCAAATGTGACTCTGTCATACACTTTTGTTCTCGTTGAAAAAAAATTAAAGGAATAGGGTATTATTCAACATTTTTTTAAATGTTATTTTATGGTAAAGATCAAATTGGTATCGTTTTCGTTCCTGTTGTAAGCTTCACGTTTGAAAAATCATAATGTCAAGATGATCTCTGGTTAAAAAGAGTAAAAAAAAATTGTAACTCTCTAAAAATAATAAAGAATTTTTGGTAATTCTTTGAAATTGAATAAATGATTGATTCATATTGATCTATTTCTAATAGCTTTATGTCTTTGTCCTTTTTCAGGCTTATTTGCAAAGACATTTACAAGAAAGGTACAACAAAAGGGGTTGATCCGATGCCGTTCGTGGGAGGAACTGTTATGTTTGTACAATCAGTATTATTTAATATTTAGTTCATTATAATTACTTGATGAGTACGAAAATTTTGACAGATTAGTTATAACGCGTTGATAGAATGTCAAAAAATATTGCTCATTAATTTAAATCGACTCAATATTTACTTATGGCAAGTGAAAACAAATTGTTTTTATTTTGGAAAATCGTTGGGAGAACATGTGATATTCATGTCTTTTGAATCACAATATTGTTGAATTTTCTTAATATCAATTAAACGATATTTAATGAATATAATTGAATACAGAAACAGAAAGAATGAAATTCTCAAAAATAATTTGTAAAAATGAACAACTGCTCTTTCGGCTTATTTCTTCAGTCCGATATTAAATGGATTAATGAATTTTTGCAGGTGTCTCTTGATGCTTCGATACGCCTTAATTCTCGGAGATCCAGCTATGATAAACATCAATCTTTTTGGTTTAGCGGTCAACATTATTTACGTCTTGGTATTCTATTCTTACTCACCGGACAAAGTAAGCATTTTTTTATAAATCTAAACGAACAAAAGCATAAATATAATTAATTAAATGCGATAATAACTTTGTAAAAATGATTGCAGAATCAAGTGATCGGGATGATTGTAAAAGCGGCTGTATTCGCGGGATTTTTCCTTGGATACGCTCAATGGGAACATCAGGATTTGATTCAGTTTCGATACGGAATGATCGTCACGGTTCTTTTGATTTTGCTCATAGCTTCGCCTTTTTTGCATTTGGTAAAAATGCCTTTTTTTTACAATTATATTTTTTGACTTATCTCATTTTGATATTCAACAATGTAAAGAATAAATTTTGTCCTTTATTTTCGAAAATTACAAGAATCACGTTGTTTTTTTTTCAGGGTGAAGTTCTGAGAACAAAAAGCACCGAGATGTTACCTTTTCCTCTAATTCTGATGGGAACTCTCGTCTCGTTCCAGTGGCTCTTGTACGGGCTCTTGATCGATGACGCATTTATCATCGTACGTTAAAAGATAACAATATCTTTAATCACTGATTTTCCTCGCGTGGACACTTTTCTCATGATTTATTTATCCTTCGGGTTTTTAAAATGTCTATTACAATTGCAACAAGTGAATTACCAGTAGTTTTTTTTAAATTTTCTAAAAGTATTAACGCTATGAGGTGGAACTGAATTTATTTTTGTTGCGTTTCAATTCGAATCCGTTATTCTCCATTTGGTATTTATTTTATTTTATTTTTTTTTTATTTTTCTATGAATTTCACAGTCTCGTTTCGTTCATTTATTTCATATAAAATGATTTCGTCAGAATTGTATTTACGAAATTTTGCAATTTATTTTGTCGTTGAAAAGTCTTTTGGGTTCGAACAATTGAGCTAAAATTATTCTCATATGTTTGTCAATTTTTGTCTTTTTGTAATAATTATTTGAGACACTGCAGCGATGCGTATTCAATTTATTATTATGCGGGTAACAAAATGTTTTTTCTTTTTTTTTCCAAATACATTTATTGAAAAACTATGAGGCAGATTGATTATTCTTGAAGAGAAAATGAAATGAGAAACTAATGAAAATTCTTGTTATGATTTTTCAGTTTCAAAATGCATTGGGGTTGACTCTGAATGCGGTGCAACTTTCGCTGTTCGCGATATTCCCATCGAGGCCAACTGAGATAGATAAATCAAGTGGCTCGAAGAAAAAGGAATAGATTAGTCGAAAATACTCGACATTAGATAGACAAAAGCAAATACATTCCTTCCGAAGTGACTACAAAAGTCAGCTCACTGAAATCAAGTCACAATTTTTGGTTCCCTATTGCCTGCGACGACCAGTATGCAAATTATTTTTATCGTTAGATTTCTAAGTAGGCAATGGAAATTTCATGTGACAATGAGACGGGTACGCTCAAAACGAATTATTTAAAATAATTAAACAAAAAAAAAAAATTATTCTTGAGATTTGTAGTATTTTATCAAACGTATACGTATTTTTAGACGATTTTCCTGTTGATGATGTAAATTCACAGTCGAATGCGTCAATGTTAAAGAGAGCATGACACGAGTAAATCGTTCATCTTCACGGATCAATTATTTTTCTTGATTGCCATCGATTGGCGATACTGAATAGGAAAATCAGAAACTTTCACATTCTTCAAAATGATTATTCAATATTTCAGCGGATCACCGATCGGACGAATCGTGTCGAAAAACTAATAAAATATTTTTACTACTTCCCATTGTGTTATCTTTTTTGTTTTAATATTTCTTTGTTCTTTCGATCAATTGTATGCAATATTTGTCTGCATAGAGTTCTTATACGGATCGGAATATATTTTTTGAAAAGATGAAACAAGAAAACTTTACAGATGGGTCTCACCATCGCGAAATATGATGTGATAGATCGTTTTACTCATATGTGATAACTATGAATAATATCTGATGAATATGATAATAACTATACCGATTGTTAGTAATAACTATTAAAAATTATGATAAGTATTTTCAGTGAATTAAAAAAAATGTGATTTGCAGTAATTAATTATTAAAAATAACGGTTCTATGGAATCCCCAATAATAAATACGATTAATCACTGTTGATAATAATTGGAAATTGTGATTATCAATATTTTCATATACTTTTTAAAAATGGTTGACTTTAAAATCATTATTTTTGTTTCTTTTATTGCTAGCAGACAATCGATTATTGTCTCCACATGGATGACCTTGCAAGAATTCACAAGTTTTTATCGTTCGAATTTGCGGAGGGCGGAAAAATATTTTTATTTCATCCAGATTTACTTCGAATCATGTGATGTAAGGAAAAAATTACGTAGGGTGCGAAATATCGTCATCTGCTTTGCACAATGACGTCACACGAAAGCAACAGCTGATTTTACTTTCGCTTGCTCACATGCTCGAGTCAGTTTTACCGCGAGACGTCGAAATCCAGTTTTCATTGATTTTGTAAATTTATATGACATTTTTTTGAACAACGAGACAAATAATGGAATTGAAAATAACGATTTTATATGGAAGTGAAACTGGAACTGCTCAGGACACTGCCGAACAAATTTGGAAGAGTGCTAAGAGGTTATTTTTTAATTCGTTATATTTGAATAAACAAATGTGGTTACTTCTTATTCTTCGAATAATTAACAATATTTCATAAACTTATAAAAAAAACAGAAATTAATTTGAAAAAAACTGCTTAATAACAAATCCGAAAAAAAAACATAATCATGTCGAAATGTAGAAGAGGTTAAAAGTGATTGCTCTTTTTAGAACTTGAATATCTCTTTAGTAGCTGACCATACTGAAAAATCCAATTTTCAATTATTTTATAACCAATATTCAAAGAATAAACTGGTGCTATGAATTCCCAAAAAAAATGTTTCTTTCTTCTTCCAGGCACGGTATAAAATGTTTTGTAACCGCAATGGATGATTATGAAATGGGTAAATTGATAGAAGAACGGTTGGTGATTTTTGTAGTAGCAACAACAGGCCAAGGTGACCCGCCAAAGAATATGACAAAATTCTGGCGTTTGTTGTTGCGCAAAAATCTGCCAGCTCAATGTTTGGAAAATATGAAGTATGCTGTGCTGGGATTGGGCGACAGCTCCTACAAGAAATACAATTTTGCGGCAAAGAAATTGAATCGTAGGCTGGCGCAGTTGGGAGCAAGAGAAATTCAGGCTATTGGATTAGCGGATGATCAGCATGACCTTGGGATTGATGCGGTTGTAGATCCATGGATACAAAATTTGTGGAGAATAATGAGCAAAGAATTCAATGTAAAGCTTGATTATTCAGAGAGCAACGACGACGAAATTATTGAACGTTTCGAGGTGAATATTGTTCGAGACCAAATAGACAATTCAAAACACAATAGAGATATTTACAGGCTGGAAGCAGAGTCAGACAAAGACCTGAGGATAGGAAAAATTGTGGAGAACACTCGAACAACCTCGGATGATCATTTCCAGGATGTGCGATTGATAAAATTTCACTGTGATAATGTAATTTACTCACCGGGCGACATCTTGTACGTGAGACCCAGGAATTCTCGAGAGCAAGTAGCAAATTTTTTCAATCTTTTGAATCATCACGAGATTCCATTGAGCCCTGAAACGTTGATAAGCGTAAAGGAGAAAGAAATCAAAGTTCCATCGGCGCTGAAGCAAATATTGACTCTGGAAGAAATTGCCGAACAATATTGGGATTTGAGTTCCAAGCCCAGGAGATCGACGATGCAAGTTCTGGCTTCGATAAGCGAGGATGAATTGGAAAAAGAAAAACTTCATGAGTTTACGCTTCCAGCTGGGCAAGAAGAATTGTTCAGTTACGTGAATCGACCGAGAAGAAATATACTCGAAGTTCTTGGAGATTTTCCCCACACTGCGCGTAAGCTGAGTTTGAAAATACTTTTCGAAATAATGGCGCCCATTAAACCACGAGCCTTTAGCATCGCTTCGAGCTGTGAGAAGAATAAAAACGAAATTCATCTCTTGGTCGCTGTTGTGAAATACAAAACGAAGCTTGTGCAACCGAGACTTGGCCTTTGCTCCAATTGGCTCGCAACTTTGAAGCCGGGAGATGAAATTATTTTCTCCATTCAGAAAGGAACTTTCAAGTTCATTTATGAAAAACCTATGATTCTTATTGGCCCTGGAACGGGCGTCGCTGCGTTTCGATCTCTTCTGCTTCAACAATCCTATGTTAATGCCAATTTGGCTGACACTGTACTATTCTTCGGATGCAGAAACGAACACAAAGATTATCATTGTCGCCAAGATTTTGAATCTATCAGCAGGAATAATTATCTCCGCGTATTTTGCGCGTTTTCCAGGGATCAGGAAGAAAAAATGTTAGTATTCAACGTCGTTTGAATATTTCCTACATTTTTTAGAATTACGTACATACAAACTTATAATCTTTACAATTTTGAGATATCGAGATTAAATTTCTTGTGGAAATACAGTCTAAGAGACCAAACAAAAAATTAATGCACCGAATTTCCTTTATTTTCTAAGAAAATAAAGAAAAAAAAAAATGTTTTCTTTTCTCCCAAGATCATCTTCGTAATTATTGACCAAAAAATCTGATATGAGTCGTCACAATGGCTCTTTGATAATGCTTCAAATTGAACGAAATTATTTTTTTTAACGATTATTATTTTTTTTTTCTTCCAGTTACGTACAACACGTGATACGAAAAGAACGTCAACTATGCTGGGAGTTATTGGAACGAGGAGGAAGCATTTATTTATCGGGTAGTTCGAAAAACATGCCGAAATGTGTTCGCGATGAGTTCGTCGCAATGGGGAAGGATCTTGGAAAACTAACGGAAACTGAGGCTGAAAAGTTTGTCGAGAAACTTGAAAAAGACGGAAGATATCAAGAGGAAACGTGGGGCTGAAAGCTGCTTTTGATAAATGGTTTTTCCAACTGTAAAGGTGTAAGAAATTTATTGTCTGTTATGAAAATTATTAAGAGATACAGAGGAGTAACTTTGCGCTGACAGTATTTCGAAAATAAATGGTAAAAGGAACGGTGCAATGAATACAGCGAGTTCGATCGCTGTGACAATTTTGTATAATACAAATTATGAGGTTTTTCAGATTATTTCTGAGAAATAAAACGAGAAAATTGAAATTAAAGAATACAAGAATACAACAAAATGAGTCAAATCAATCCGATATCACCGGACACTTTATTTGCGATTATTAAAAACTTCAATTAATAAAAAAATAAAAAAATGAAATTTTCGGAATAAAAAAAATTAATATCCCAGTTCATATCGAGGCTGTTGGTTAAAGGGCGTGAGAGGAGAGTCGGTGATTTGGTGCAAAAGCAGAAGAGTGCCAGAGAACAGTCGGCAACTCGTTAAAATAACAACGAGCACAAAGCTAATGGCAATGAAAAATACACAAATAATACATTGAATTTTTTTAATGAATCGTCAGAGCATAAAGATATGTACGCTGAGATGAGACCGTTAACGCTGATCTTTTTTTTCAATCAGACTTAGAAAATTAAACAGCATTCACACTGTTCCAGGTTTATCTGGATACAAAGATGTACGTTCACGCATCGTCTGCGAATTCGGGCATCAGATGTGTTACGGACGAAATTTCGAGTTGAAGGAGAACCTCATCTTGTAGAAGTTCGTCAAGTTGATTAAACAACGTTGCGTTACGGTGAAACTTCATAAGACTTGAGTAGAATCTTTTGTGCACATTATGTCTCTTGAGAAGATAATTCGCCGTCAAGTATGAGAATCGTAAATTCTCATTTGCCCAATTCTCGACCGTTTCATTGCGACTAGCTGTTCGCATCTTTCCTACTCGTACGACGTAACTGATATTTGTGATAATAGATATTTGAGGAGTCTTTTTAGAAGTGGAAAAAAAAAAAATTCAAATGAATAACAAGATAGAAATGTGATCCCGAGGCGAAACTTGTAATGTTTATATAGCCTTTAATTACATAGCTTACGATGCTTGAAGATGCTTGAATTATTTGGATCGGTGGATCTCAATAACAGACCAACGGTTCGATGTTTGAGTCTTACCAAGCAGGGACGTATATGACAAAAAAAAAGAACTGTTTTTATTCCATGAAACGAAACAAAAATTCATTTTCACTGATAACATTTATTTATTATCGTAAAATTATAATTTCACTTTACAAAAATAAGAATCTTCAAACTGCTTTCATAGAATGGTGGCTAAAACAGAAGTTTTTTTTTTTTTTAAGTCACGAAAAATCGCGTACTTTTTTGGAAAAACCGGTCATAATTTTTCCGGATCACATCCTATATTTTTTCTGTGAATAAAAATTCAAATAGAGCGACCACTATATTTACTCAGCGTTTAACTGAACGATATAATTTAGTTGATAGGCTGTTGATTCAAATGCGCAGCATTACATTAAAAATTATGCGTAAAAGCTTCGAAAACCATTTAATGGAACACGCAAATGTACATAAGATGCCGACGAAACTGATAAAAAGCGATATTTTTAATGTTTTTACGACCTAAGAAGAAAATTTGACGATTGCCTCTCACCTTCTTATGCTATATGATCGAATCGTGAGCACGCGTTGAGTCTTAAAAAATATTTTTTTCCATACTTTTGTATGCCAAAAATGTGCTTGTATTAAAAAAAAAAAAAAAAAAAAAAATATGTAAACGACGAAGCTAGTTCGTACGTTTTGTATTTTTAATGACGCCAGAAATTATTCTGTATAAACGCTGAGTATACGAAGAATAATTCATTTTATTCCTATACTTATTATATTATTATTACTATTATTTATTATATTTAATAATATTATATTAATAATATAATTTTATATTAATAAATTTGCAAAAACGAAAATCTTCAATATACTTTTTTTCTCATCAAAATACATATCAATTTTATTATCGGATCACCTAAATATGATAGATAAAAAACTGAAATATAACGACTGATGTGTTCACAAAGGGTTCAACTAAATAATTTCGTTTAGTTGACAAACTATTGATTCAAGTGTGCAGGCTACGTTTCGATATTTTCCGGATTCGATATAATGTTGAGTTGAACCGAAAAATACATGTGGGAAGAAAAATATGTTTTCGAATATGAAACAGAGGCACTTACAGCACTGTAAATTCATATCAAATAGTTGTGAACGTACTACAGCGATTCGTGGTGATGGAGGTAAAATTTTGATACCGGCTGATCTTTGAATCTGCAATAAATGCAGAAATCCTTCAACGTTATTTACTTTTGTTTATTTATTTGATGAAAATTAACTGAAGTTTTAAGCACGTTCTTCTTCTTCTTCTTCTTCTCTTTTGGCTAAGCTCACTTTTATCCGTGGGTTTAGCCTGGCCACTGGTACAGTTGAAACCACTTCGGCCAAGGTTCTGCTGTGTGCATTGCACACTTGTTATCACAACGTTGTCAGGTGTTGTTTCCCTGTTGTCTTTTTAAATTTTTTTTTTTTAAACGTCGATTTATTCGTCTGTTTTTTTTTTTTTTTTTTTTTTTTTTTTTTTTTTCAATTATGTTTTACGTCTTGCTTTATAGGTTTTTATTTTGCTTTTTGTTTCGTTTCACGTAATCTTTTTATTTGGTTTTTTTTTTTTTTTTTTTTTTTTTTTTTTTTTTTTTTTCAATTTATGATTGGTGAAGAAGGAGGAAGGTGTTTATTAATAAATTAGGTTGACTACTTCTTTTGCTTCTTCTGTGAACTTTATTATGGCTTTGAGTATCTTTTCTGACCGAGAGAAGGATAGGCTTCGAATTTCATATGGTGGCATGACCTTTAATTTCTTTAATTCTTCCATCAGATTGCAGGTGTACTGCCTAGTAAGCTCGCACTCCCAGAACACGTGGTTGATGTCTTGCTCCAAAGCCCCACATGGGCAAGCCTTGGTGTCTGTTAGCCCTACCCTATAGAGGTGTTTTTTGACCCCTATGTGTGCTGTTCTTACTCTGTTAATCACGGTAATGGCTTTTCTTTCGAGAACTTTATCTTGCCACCAAGGTGACTTCAAATCTGATAGACGGTATTTTCCATATATTGTTCCTTTTGTCTCAAATGTATTATTTAACTCGTTTTGGAAATCTTGTTTGAGTTCTTTCTTTATTTCATTTGATATAGTTTTTGATAGTATGTTCAGGTTCCTATTTGCTCCTTTTTCTATGGCTGTCTTAGCCAGCTTGTCTACCACTTCGTTACCACCGACTCCTCTGTGTGAAGGGCACCAGACATATTCAACTCTCCTGTTTGTTAATGATATTCTGTAGATAAGTGATTTTATTTCTAGAATCAATGGGTGTGTTTTTGCGTTAGTCCCTAAATCCTCTAAGGCGGATAGTACACTCAAGGAGTCCGTTATTACTATTAAATTCTTGTGTGAGAATCTGTTTTTCATGTACTTCAGGGCCTCCATGATCGCGCCTGCTTCTGCTTCGAATATGCTTGCCAATTTTGCTGTCTTAAATGAACCCTGGATTTTAAGCTCTGGAATGTAGAATGCGTAGCCTACGTGTTCTGCTTCCTTTACTTTTGACCCGTCTGTATATATGAGGATCCAATTATGTCTGCTGTTTATGAAATATTGTTCGCTTAATTCCCTTTGAAATAATATATTAATTTGGCTTTTATCTTTATCCATTATTTTTTTCCCTGATTCCTTGTTGATTTTAAGAGGTGTAATTTGAGCTACTAGCGGTGTTTCGAAGCATGGTATCATGTCATATCTTTTGATGCACTTAAATTGTGCCTTGTATTTTGACCAGACTGATCGGATAGTAAATCTTTCACATTCTTTTGGGATTTTTCTTCTGTTCTCTATCAGGTTTTCCATTAGAGTTAGTTTGGGAATTATTGGGTGTTTTTGGAGCGAGTACGCCCTTGATAGATATCTTGCCGTTAAGAGTTGCGCCCTGAATTCTAATGAATGTTCTTTTGCTAGGTCAAGCAATGCGTTGGTGGGGGTTGACCTGAAACATCCTAACACTAATCGAAGTGCAGCGAATTGGACCGTTTTCAGTGACTGGAAGTATGACCCTGCTGCCGAGCTTGAGCATGGAATGGACCATTCCAATCTAGCCCGTATCAAGCCCTTGTAAATTGTAAGGAGGGTTGACGGGTGGGCACCCCACGATTTTTGAGTCAATGACTTTATAATGTTTGTGGCCTTTATGGCTTTATTCCTGATATCACCAATAAATGATTTCCAATTTAATTTATAGTCCATAATGACTCCTAGGAATTTTGCGTTTCTGGAGTTTCTTACCCTTACACCATTAATTACTATATGTTTATCTTCTAGGGGTATCGCTTTTTTGGTGAACGTGATCAGTTTGCTTTTAGCTGGATTTATGTTGAGTCCTATTTCTTTTAGCCAGTCCGAGAGAATTCTGATACCTTGTTCCATTTTTTGCATGCCCGTATCTATGTCTTTCTCTCGCAGGTACAATACGATATCATCTGCATACTGCAAGGATTTACAATCGATCCCTATATGCTCATTCAGTTTTCTTAAGTATATGTTAAAGAGTGTGGGGCTCAGTACCGACCCTTGCGGTAGGCCCTTGTATAAGATTCTGTACGAAATCCTTTCTCCATTTTCGTAAAAATTTGCTTCTCGCCTGCTTATGAGATTTGCTATAAGTCTGATCACGAACGTTGGTATTCTAAGATCCTCTAGATTTGAAATTAGGATTTGCGGTATAACATTGTCGTAAGCCCCTTCTAAATCTAGGAAGAGGGCTATAACGTTTTCTTTTCTCACGAAAGAATTAAGAATATCCGTCGTTAAAATGTTTATGTTATCATTGCACGAGCGCTGTTTTCTGAACCCATATTGGGAGTTCGGAATTATAAGGTCCGTTTCAAGATAATATTCTAACCTGGTTTTAATAAACCGTTCAAAAATTTTAAGGATGCAGGAAGCGAGCGCTATCGGTCTGAACCCTCCCTTCGGTTTTTCAATGAGGCATATGTCATATTTCGTCCATTCGTTTGGGACTAAACCGCTATACATTATTTTGTTAAAAATTTCTCGTAGAGTCTCTAATGCTTTGTCTGGGATGTTTTTAATTGTTTCATTATTTATTAAATCCTTGCCAGCTGCAGATCGGAGATTTACTTTTTTTATAATAAATTTCATCTCCATAAGGGAGCATGGATGCCAGATACCTTTGATTATGTTCCTTTGTCTAAGGTTTATTATTGGAGGTAATAGTGCTGATGGGGGAGCTAATTTATCTATCACGTTTTCGATCTCTATCTCTTTTTTGTTTTTTTTGTCGTCTTGGTTGACGTATGAGCCGTTGTTGCTCGCGTTACCGCTGAAAATTCTAATTGTTTCCCATACTTTTTTCAGAGGGGTGTTTACGTTGATGTTTGAAGCGAAGACTTTAAATGAGTCTTTTTTTATACGTTTTAATATTTGTTTTGTTTTTTTATCCTGTTGTATCCATGCTTCTAAGTTGATTCTATTCATGTTTGATCTATATCTTCTAAAAGCTTCACTTCTTTTCTCTACTGCTTGGGAGCATTCTAGGTTCCACCATATTTTTGGGGTTTGTCTAGGATTTTTATTTTTCTTATATATATTATTGTATTTGGCTCCTGTTTCCAGTAGATTTTTCTTAATCGTGTTTTGAAATTCATAGTATTTTTGTGTTAAGTTTTGGTTCGTTAACGGAGCCTTGTTTTCTGGATTTTCCAGGCAATTTGAGAATTTTTTCCAATCCACTCTATTGGTGAGGATTGTGGGGCGTCGATTTTGGGTGCCTATGTTTTTACCATAAATCTGAAACTCGAGAACAAAGTGATCGCTACCCAGGTTTTCATCTAGTACTCTCCAGTAACAGTGAGGGGCTAGGTTTGCGCTCACGAAGGTGAGGTCAAGGACGTCCCATGTACTATTTTGGTGTAGGTATGTAGGAGTTTTGTTATTTAGATTCACTATGTTTAGGTCATTTATTATTTTTATTATCGATTTTCCACATTGGTTTTCGGTTTTGTTTCCCCATAATTTTGATTTGGCGTTAAAATCCCCACCGATAACAAAGTTTTTACATTTGGTGTTGAGGGAGAGGATGCTACTGAAAAAGGAGTTCCAGATGGCTGAATCTATTCGTGCGTGAGGAGGTTTGTACACGCTTACAATTATCATGCTTTGGTTATTATCTAGTTTTATTTCTGCTGCTATTGCTTCTAATTGTTTTATATTCTTCAATATATTATTCAGGGGAATGTTAGTAAAAGGAATTCCGATTCTTATTCCAATCGCTACCCCTCCACCTGTTGTTTCTGTTAATCTGTCTTTTCTTAGGAGGTTGAATCCTCTTATTTTAAACGGTATGTTTGGTTGGAGCCAGGTTTCCGAAAGCATCAATACGTCGATATTTTCAGTAAGCGTTGGCATTTCATGTGATTTGCCACGAATTCCTCTACAGTTCCACTGTGCGAATTTTATTACGTTATTCGTCATAGCGAGAGCAATTTAGGTCGTTTTTTTTTTTTTTTTTTTTTTTTATTTTTTATTTTACTCATTCTGGAACCTTGAGGTTTTTTTTTTTTTTTTTTTTTTTTTTTTTAAATTTCTTTACTGTAGTTGATCGATGAGTTGTTATTAGTTTGCTCTCTATTTGTTTTTATTTTGTTATTGTAGTTATCTGTTAGTGGGCTATTGTTTGCTTTCGGTGACCTGTCTCTGTTTACATTGTGATTTGGAGTAGTTTTTGGGTTGGGTGTATTGGTGAGTTTCTGTTCCTTTTCTAATCCCAATTGTAATTTATCGACAACACGTGACTCTTCTATTCCTGGAATTCCACCGTGTTGGGGGTACGACACAGAGTTCCTCTCCACTGGGATAGACATTGGGAGTTGTTGTGAGGATTGAAGGTCTGCCTTTCCGTTCAGATCTCCTGTAAAATAAGAATCATCGTTTAGATTTTCTAAATTAGAGTTCAGGCTTTGTGATATACTGGGAATCTTTCTTTTGGTGGAAGAAGTTGTTTTTTGTTGATTTTTCATTTTTTTTCTGTTAACATTTTTTCGTCTATCCTCAGCTTCTGCCGGTGTTGGGAAGGTGTGTTCCTCTAGGGGTTTCTGAGGAGTGGCCAACCAGGCTCCTTCTCCCATGTGTTGCTTACACAATATATTGTTTTTTCTATTTTGTAGCCACGCGTCGGCCCGATAGAAGCTGTCTAAACGATTTGCTTTAATAATCTCGAGGGCTTCTGGACGATCTATATTAAGGTGTGCCATGATTTTATTTGTGGTTTTTGCTTTAATGAAGGTTTCGCATTTTGTGTCATTTGCTGCGTGTTGTTGTTCGCAGTTGACACATTTCATAGTGTTGTTTTTACATTCTGACTGGTGGTGGTTTCCTCCGCAAGTAACGCACCTTTGCGTCCCCTTACATTGTTTTATGGAGTGTCCAAAGCGTTGGCATTTGTTACATCTTTTCACCTGATATTCGAATGGTTCTATTTTTACTCTGGTTTTATAAATCGATAAATATTCTGGTAGGTCATTTCCGTCAAAGATGATTTTAATTGTATTGGTTGGGATCAATTTTGCGGTATTGCTGTTTCCGCGGACTACTCTGTGGATTCTTTCAATCCTTAGGATGCGTGTGGGTGCGCTAAGCCACTCCACGCCTTCCAGGATGTCTGTCTCCGACAAAGAGGAGTCCACGTCCCTTGCTATACCTATTCTAGAGATTCTATTGTCTGGAATATAGGCCTTCCATGATTTGGGAAAATACATCTCTTGATTCTCGATTAAGTTATTTGCGTCTTGGAAGGTTTTAAATTTAATCTCAACTAAATTCCTTCCTTTTCTTTTGACTTCGCTAATTGAATCGCTAATTTTTCTTAATTTTTTCCCTATAATCATAGGATGTACTAGACCTATCCCTCTCTGATCTGGGTTATCGTCTAGTCTCGGGATATTGTTTGCATTAAGATTTTCTGGGGTGCGAGTTTCTAGGTTCTGAGTAATTAAGACTATGTACGGTTCGACCGCTTTCGGAGAATACCTATTCCTTCTCTCTTTGAAGTCTCTGTCGTGCTCCTTTCTCCTTTTGAGTGCTGGTTCCTCTGTACCTGAGCCAAAAATGGCCTCTATCGTGCTTCTTTGAGTTTGAGTTTCGTCTCGGGAATTCCTCAGCGGAACCTTCCTCCTCCTTTTCCTCTCTGGCACCTCGTACCACGCTCCGTCCTGTGAGCCGCAAATCACCTCGTTAATTGAATCTATGTCCATATTATCTAGGTTTAACTCTGTTATTGCTTTTTTCTCTGTTTTTCCTCCCGCACAGACATCGTCGTTTATTATATTATCAGCATCAGCCATATTGGCTTCGTTAATGTTGGGGTTAATTATTGTCGAATACGGGTTCACTATGACTTTTTAGTTCTCTTTTACATAGATTTGAATTTTCTTTGTTTATTTTATTTTGTTTTGTTTTATTTTATTATACTTTATTCTATTTTATTTAATTTTTTTATTTTGTTCTGATTTGAGTTAGTTCTATTTATATATGTGAATATTAATATATGTGCTCCTGGGTCCGTCTCAAATAATTTTAAGATGGCCGCATTCCGCACGTTGCCGGCGTGGTTTCTCGACTCTAATTTTAATTCTTGTTCAGGCAATTGGCAGAACCCTGGCGGATTAGACGAGTAGATTACAATTATTGAGTCACTGGTTTTATGAATTTTCACGATATAAAAAAGATAATTTTATCAATAATTTTCAAAGTTTCTTTGCTGCGAAAAAGTTAAGGTCCACACGACCGTCTCCGTGCGTCTCAGCAAGCACACCTTTAAGCACGTTAAATTTGTCAATTCCAATTGCAGCGCCGACTGGTGGCGCCTCTGTTGGAATTATTTAGTATTTGATTTACTCACGAATTTGACAGGTCTTTCGAATGTTGATAGTAAAAATCAAACATGTCTTCCACAACTTTGATGAAGCTGTCATCGAATTTAGGAAACAAAGGAAAACTCTTGTCGGAATTGCGAAAAACATTGTTACGACCTCTTGTTCAACGTGAGATAATAAAAGCGTTACTATTCTCAAGACCTTTTCTGTTTAACGTTTAATTGAAACATAACCTTTCATCACAGTTAATGTTACTCTGGAATCATATTATTATTGTGATAATTGAATTAATTGTTACTCGTTAAATTTGACACGCAGTTGCTGTTAAATCTATAGAACAGGAGCACATCGAAGATGGAGTGCTTGAAAGAATAGCTGAGAAATATAATGTACCGCAGAACAAAGTTGACGAATGGTATGCTGCGATACTAATGATAATTCGGGTCCATCTCAGAGCTCCTAATAACTCTATAAAAAATGCTGAATTCAAGCAATGCTTGCAAGAATTAAAGTGAGTAAGAAAATTTACTGTTGAATTGTTTTTGATAATTATTATTGTAATAATAATAAATCCATCAATTCAAAGTGAACTGTTAGTCAATAAAATACCAATTTTTGCTATGAATTTATTGATCTATTTGCGTTGATGTGAGAGTTTAATCGAATAAATTCAGTCGTCAACTTAATCGTATCTGTTCCTTATTGAAATAAATAGTCTATTGAAATTGCAAAACTAATAATTGTGTGATAATTGAGATTTGTTTCAATACAATAAATCATTTTATGTTTATTCGATAAACAGATGATTAATTAAATTGACAGTTGCACAATGGGTGCATCTAGTAATAACTCAATTAAGTGAAATGATTTCTCTCCCAGATTCGAAAACGAATGCATAGATGATTTGTGTGCTGTTCTCTATGGCCACAAAAGACCGGCAATGTTGAACAGCCTTTCAGAGACTACAAAAATGTTTCCTCGAGTGAAAAAATTTCTCTGGCGTATAGATATCACCATTTCATCAAGGTTTGTGTCTTTTCTTCGATTTTTTTTTGTTGATTTAATTCTTTCTTTAATAATATTGTTGCACGTCTTCTACAGTTCCCTTTCGAGAATTCTCAAGCCTGTAATCCTGATGGAATGGATCTTGAGCACAGGAGAACGTAAAACTTTCGAACTGAGTTTAGCGAAATTCCATTTACTACGACACACGCTTGCTAGCTTGTTATTAAAAATGCAAGAGATGGATAACACTAACTTGATGAAAAGTGTGCAAACTAGTTAACGCATCGAGTGTTGTTGAATTTAATTTTATACCTAATTGAATAAATGCTAGGAAAGGAAATAAAACACGAAAAAGACAATATTTAACTTTACTTTTGTTCATACATCTTTTATTTGTTTTGATCTGATTTTTCGGTACTGTTACATAAAGTTACATTAGTAAAAAAAGCTGCAGTCTTGGTATTTCAGTTCTGAAGATTATGATAATAAAAAAAAAATAATGAATCAAGAGTTCAAGTGAGTTAATAAATGAGAAGATGTAACGAGATATTTTTACAAAGTTTCTAAACTTTTGACTACAGAGATCACAAGAATCAAGAAAAAAAAAAAAAAAAAAAAAACAGTACGAAGATTTGGACGTTTAATAATGTAAACGTGTCAGCATAATCTAATACGGTAGTATGCTGGGGAGTTTTTTTAGTCCATTTCTTCAATGGTTGGTCCAGAATTTTGTCCACCTCCGTAAGATTGTTGTCCACCACCGAAGGATTGTTGACCATTGGGGGCTCCCCCACCTTGATGAATCTTAGCCATGATGGGCGAGCACTGAGACTGTAGAGTTTCGAGTTTGTGCTGATATTCTTCTTTATCAGCGAGATTATTACTGTCGAGCCAACGAATGGCTTCTTCGCACAAGTTGACAACCTTATTTTTGTCTTCTTGAGAGAGTTTGTCACCGGATTCCTGGGCAGCTTGTTTCACCGAGAAAATATAAGTTTCCAGCTGGTTTCTTGTAGCAATTCTCTCTCGCTGTTTTGCATCTTCGTCGCGATAACGTTCGGCATCTGAGAGCATTCGATCAATTTCAGCTCGACTCAGACGACCTTTGTCATTGCGGATAGTGACGTCACGAGTGCGTCCACTGCCCGTGTCTTTGGCAGTTACGTGAAGAATACCGTTGGCATCGAGATCGAAAGTTACCTCGATTTTAGGAACACCTCGTGGAGCCGGGGCGATACCGGTGAGCTCAAAAGTACCCAACAAATTATTGTCCTTCGTCATGGCACGTTCACCTTCGTAAACTTGCACCGATACAGCTGGTTGGTTGTCTGCATAAGTGGTGAAAGTTTGAGTCTGCTTGCAGGGAATTCTTGAATTGCGCTCGATGATATTGGTCATGACTCCTCCTGCAGTCTCAATTCCAAGGGACAAAGGAGCCACGTCGACAAGGAGAACGTCTTGCAAAGCCGAGTTCCTGTCACCTTCTCCGGTTAGGATAGCTGCTTGAACCGCTGCGCCGTAAGCCACTGCCTCGTCTGGATTGATTGACAAATTCAGCTGTTTTCCATTGAAGAAATTTTGCAAAAGAGCCTGAACTTTGGGGATCCTAGTTGAACCACCAACCAGAACAATGTCGTTTATCATACTCTTGTCCATCTTGGCATCTTTCAAGGCTTTTTCGACTGGTTCCAGCGTTGCTCTGAAGAGATCAGCGCAAAGTTCTTCAAAACGAGCTCGCGATATTCTCGTGTAAAAGTCCAGGCCCTCGTAAAGCGCATCGATCTCAAGAGTCGCTTCGGTACTCGAGGACAATGTACGTTTTGCGCGCTCAGCAGCTGTTCTCAATCTTCTCAAAGCACGTGGATTGTTAGACAGGTTTTTCTTGAATTTGCGCTCAAATTCTTGGCAAAAATGTTTAACGAGACGAGAATCAAAATCTTCTCCACCGAGATGAGTGTCTCCTGCTGTTGACTTTACTTCGAAGAGAGAACCTTCATCGATGGACAGAATCGAAACATCAAAAGTTCCACCACCAAGGTCGAAAATGAGGATGTTACGTTCACCTTTCAGATTTTTGTCGAGACCGTAAGCGAGTGCAGCTGCGGTGGGCTCATTTATTATTCGCAACACGTTCAAGCCAGCTATAGCTCCAGCGTCTTTGGTAGCTTGACGCTGAGAATCATTGAAATAAGCGGGTACGGTAACCACTGCGTCTTTCACGGTATGACCGAGATAAGCCTCCGCAATTTCTCGCATTTTCGTCAGCACCATTGAACTTATCTCTTCCGGGTTGAATGTTTTCATTTGACCCTGGAACTCTACTTGTATCTTTGGCTTACCACCATCGTTCACCACTCGGAATGGCCAGTGCTTGATGTCCGCCTGAATCTTCGGATCGTCGAAACGACGACCGATCAGACGTTTTGCGTCGAAAACCGTATTCGTCGGATTCAAAGCCACTTGATTCTTCGCCGCATCACCGATCAAACGCTCAGTGTCCGTAAAAGCCACGTAACTCGGTGTTGTACGATTACCTTGATCGTTGGCAATTATCTCCACTTTACCATTTTGCCATACTCCGACGCACGAATACGTCGTTCCCAAATCAATTCCAATAGCTTTCGTCATTTCCGATTACTTAGAAAATTCACACGTATTTTTCGAAATACAGGTTTTAATACTTTTCGATGTTTGCTCACAATTCACTTTTTCGATGTATTTTAGTGTTTTGTACACTTTTACCAAAGTGTAGATTTGTTTGATTTTTGGCTATGCGAAATGTTACACGCTCAGTTGCTGTTTGAATACTGACACTCTGCTGCGCGCGCTCCCTATTTATAGCAGCCGGCCAATCGCTGCGAAGTCTCGAGAATCCTACGGAAATGCCGCCTCGAAACGACCGTACGTTTCGCGAAAATTCTAATCAACTTAAACGCAAGAGGGCGTATCTTCTGTACGGTTAACATGAAGTTTATGACTTTTTTATTCTCGGTTGAAAGACGCGACACAAAAAAAGCAGGAGTTAAGATTGACGTGTTTTTTCGTGAAGAAGTAGACTACCCCACCCTGTTCATCAAACTACGCAATATTCTTTTGTTTACGCGTTTTTATCCGTTGCCACGCCATACCCCGTATCATCGGCAAAAAATTGTTTTTTCGACTGTGTCATATAGTAAAAAAATTCTTATTATTCTTCCAACTGGCAAACTATTCTACTCAAAAAATTATCAAAAAACAATTTTTATAATTAAAAAAATATATGCATATTAGTTTCTCATAAAATAAACATCAATTTCTCAATTTTTTTGGTAAAATTGTTAATATTTATTCTTTATTCGATTATTATCGGCTTTCGTAATTACGTCATTATACCATTGTCAAAACTAAAAAATCAGATATTCTAGCGTTTTCGCAGTCTTACCGGCTGTTCTTATTGGCACCATTGGCGGGAACGCTAATGCTACAACATTTGACCTGCTTGGAAACTATATGGTCAAACAACGATAGTTTTTTTAAGCATAGTGCTATATTTTCTCAAATATGAACTCATCGTTTCTACAAAATCACATTAATTTTTTATAATATTGCAAAATTTTACAGAAAGAAGATTCTGATAACTTTTCGCAAAATCTAGCAATTTCTCAAAAATTCCCGAACTCTCCAGAACAAAAAGCTGACTGCAGTTTCGTTACCAACAGTCAATATTTTGGAATAAACATATATATATGTGGCGGACTTGCCATCATCGATGAACAAAGTTCATATATTATGATAGTAGGCGGCAGAGGCAAAACAAAAGAATTCGAATTTTCAAATGGTTTGATAATCGATATTACGATAGTTTTCGATATATTTCGTCGCGATATACTTCAGGTTGATACTTTTTTCTTCATTGCTGATTGGCTGAAAATTTTACCGCGCACTTGTATTATTGTGCGTGAGTAGAAAAGAAAAAAGAAATGAAAAGGATTACATAAATAACGTGCGCTGGATTCTAGTAAAAAGCAATACCGGATCGAACACTGGAATATAGTCTGCAAGTGTCGCGAATGCCTCTGTTGTGATTTATGAAATCCGTGTTTTTCAAGAAATTTCTCAAAAGTTCATGAAATCAGACATCGTTGGCAAGATCCAAAAAACGAAAAATGAGTCTTTCATCGGACGATGAGAGTTCAGAAAGTAGCGGAGCTGAGTATCTCGTTCAGCCGGGCAAATTAAACTTTGAGAGCTCTTTTTTCAAACAATCAACATCGAACACTTCTAAATCATCTATCGCCAATGAAAGCAACAAACCGAATGAATCCTCAGACTCTGACGATGATTTCCATTGCGTTGACGACGAAAAACTCGATTCAGCCGCGCTTCTGGCCGAGGTGATGAGAAACTTGGAAAATGCAAACAAAACGAATGCATCGATCGTCGAGAACGATGAAAACGTGGAGAAAGAAGATTTGAAAACAGAGTCGCCAAAAAAAGAGAATAAAAATGTTCTCTCCGATGAAATTGCCAATCTATTGTTACAAGGCGAAACAGGCACTTCGTCTTTTGCACCGAGTACGAACGAAGACGAAGATGTCGAGGAGAAGAAACCATTGGAATATACAATTCCAAAGGAAGGTGTTAATATTATTCTTCCTGGTACAGACATGATGTTTAGGCGACAAAAAAAAAGCAACAATACCGTTGAAGATATGCTGAGAAAAAAAATTAATCAGAGACTCCGTTCCAATCAAGTATACATTCACAAAACTGGTCTTTTGTGTTGGTTGGCCCATGGTTTTCATCTCAACAAACAAATCAACGACGCTGAAGTCCTTGCCACTGCACTTTCTCTTGTACCATCCACCAGCTATCCCAAAGGCCGTGCCGATCTTAAGTACCTGGAACAGTTCACTAAATGGTTCAAAAACTTGATTAAAATTGAGTTTAAGGAGATTAATGAAGGTGTCAGAAAAGAAACGCTACTTATGAGATTGAAAGAGAAAAAAGTACACAATTATCGAGAGCTAGTCCTCTTATGTATCGCTACCCTTCGAGCCATTGGTAAGTCATTTGTTTTCTATTGGATGCCATCTATATGAAACCAAGTTGTAGTTTCCATCATTTCAATGCAATATAGTTTCTTCATTGTGTTATAGTACTGAAATTCGCATGATCGTAACACAAAATAACAGTGTCACATCATTGACAACATAAAATAAGTAAAAATTTCTTGAATAAAAATAAAGATTTCTTCCTCAAGGAGATTCATCTGGTAATCAAATTGACAAATAGATATTGATAAAGAAAAAAAATGAATTCGGGCCTTTTTGTTTCTAGGTCTCACGTGCAGACTCGTAATATCTTTGTGTCCGCCTGCTTTGAAACCGAGCAGTCAACAGCTTTTTCAAAAACCCAAGTCTGAAGTAAAAGACGAGAAGAATAATGAGGAACCTAGCAGAACTAGTACTACCAAGATTGTAAAACAATCGTCAAAGCAAGGAAAAAAAAGTAGTAAAAAGGAAAAATTGAAAACACAGGAATCCAGCTCAAAGATCGTACCCGAAAACAGCAGCACAGTTGATGTAAGTTTGAAAACGGATGCGAAAAAGCGAGCTGCAAGTATTTTGGCTAAGTTTGTGAATACACCAAATAAAAAATCAATCAAAACACTCCTCGACCAGAAAAGTAGTACTTTAGGAATCGCTAAAAGTCCGGATAAGAAACGAGACGGCGTTGAGGGCCAAGAAAAAAAAGTCGAAAAATTAACGAACCGAGAAAAAAGAAGCGATGAAACAAAAAGTACAAAGAGCAATTCCGATCATATAAAAAGTCCTCCGCGAACGAGGACTCTGAGGTCAAGAGTTATTGAACAGAACTCTCAATCGAATAGCGCCAAAGCAAATAAAACGGTTCATTTCAAAGAGGAGATTCGACAATCGGATGAAAAAAAACCAATGAGAAGGACTCGAGCAAAGAAAATGCCTGTAGCTTTGACAAGCGAAAAGCCCGACAGTGATTCTGACTTCGAGATGGAAGAAAAATCGTCTAAGAATCGAGCAAGCACGAGTCAAAAGCATGTTACGTCAGAAAGCGAGTCTGACGATGAATTTCAGCCGCAACCGCCTCCAAAAAAAAGAAAAATAATGCATTCTAAAAAAAGCAACTCTGCTCGGGATTCTATTGACAGAAGAGTCTTATCTTCTGATGAAGAATCGTTGGAGGTCGTTGATGTCAAAGGAGCTCAAAATATTTGGATCGAGGTCTATGTTGAGTCTGAGGAGAGCTGGATCAGTGTCAGTGTACCCGATGACAAAATCCATTGCGTCAGTGAAATCTATGTAAGCAACTGAGAGCTTGTCTGATAAAAAATCATTTACCCCCAGAATAAATGAACGAAAAAATATTCGTTCATTTTTTCTCTATTTTTTGCGCACATTTGCACACCAACAATCGCGAATTTTCGGAATGTTTGTGCAAAATCACTCAACGTTGTACTTAACAAGTTCCCAAGAAATGAAACCAATATTCTCTTTAGAATTTATCGATAAGGGCTGAATATTCTTAGATTTTTGTTGGACCACTAATTATTAAAACCCTCACCGTAAAAAAATGTTTAAGAACATGTTTTCAAAGTGGTCGTACGGAAATTCTTTTTATTCACGTTATGTTACAATTGAAAAAAAGATCTCAAACCATGAGCAGAGAAAACATTGATTTTTATCAACATAAAAGAAAAAATAGAACTCGCCGTGGCACGGAAAATATTTGCTCAATCAGTTTCAATTTGAATCGTAGAAAAAAGCACCAAAGCCTGTGTTGTACGTTGTTGCCTGGAATTCGGTTGGCACGTTGAAGGATGTCACGCGAAGATATTGTCCCCATTGGTTAACGGAAACTCGAAAACAACGCGTTGATGAAAATTGGTGGACCGAAACGTTGTTTCCGTGGAGAGAAAACGACAGTACACTGTCCAAAGCTGAAGATGAGATGCTTTTGCAACGGTAAAATAAATTTTTCAAATAGATATTAAAGTAGTGAGCAAAAATATGTTTAAGGAAACAGCACAGTACTTTGATTAAAATTACTAGAATTATTAGAATTACCTTGTGGTATGATTGCTGAATTAGTTATTCATTTGTCAATTGTTCTAATTTTATTTACCATTTTTTCTTTTATACTATCTTGGTGTATCATTTCCAATGCTTATTAGAATTGACGTAATACAAATAGTTTCAGTACCGCAATAAAAGTGATTTATTTTTGTCCAGTGAACTGGAGCAGCCTCTACCGAAAACAGTGGGAGAGTGCAAAGGACATCCATTGTACGTTTTAACGAGGCATTTGCTAAAATTCGAAGCGTTGTATCCTCCGGAATGTGTTCCTCTCGGTCATACGCGTACAGGTGAAGCAATTTATTCTCGTCACTGCGTCCACACTCTATGTTCCCGTGAGACTTGGATAAAGAAAGCTCGTGTCGTAAAACCCGCTCAAGATGCCTACAAGACTGTTAAAGCTCTGCCAAAGTATGACAAGGTAGTAGAATACTTGTTTTAATAATGAAAACCTCGTGGCTTTGTGTTTTTCCACATTGTTTTTCATTTATATAAATTTTGATCCACAGCTTTCCGGGATCAAATTAAAAGATCAGCCGCTTGAATTGTTTGGCAAATGGCAAACAACACAATATGTTCCGCCTGAAGCTAAAAACGGCATTGTGCCCAGGAATGAATACGGCAACGTTGATCTTTTCAAACAATGCATGCTGCCCAAAGGAACCGTTCATATAAATCGTAAGTAAAAACTCGTTGAGGACCATTAAATAAAGTCAATGTTCAATTCAATAATTACGTTCGAATCGTTCGAAAGATTCAAAATACTAACTTTTTCTTATTATTGAAAAAATATTGACGTCCAAGTAAAACGTTTCCTCATCGATTTACAAATGACCTTACAGTTCTTTAATATTAGTGGATTATTAATTTCATTCATATACTCCAATATTGAAAATAGAAAAAATCATAAATTTACACAATTACAGCTACAAAGGTCGATAAAAGTTGGAAATAAACACAATAGCACTGTATTTTCCCTATTGAACTAACAGAATTTAACGAATGATGAATAGCTTGGTGAAAATTGGATTTGTTTTGTAGTTCCAGGTTTGAACCGAGTAGCGAGAAAACTAGGAATCGATTGTTCACCAGCAGTGGTTGGTTTTAACTTCGGGTGTCGTGGAGCTTTGCCAGCATTCGAAGGTTTCGTTGTATGCGAAGAATTCGAGGACACGTTACGAGAAGCTTGGGAGACCGAGCAGATCGAAGCGAGCAAACGAGCGGCGGAGAAACGCGAAAAGCGAATTTACGGTAATTGGAAAAAACTCATAAAAGGATTGTTCATAAGAGAGAGACTTGCGGCGCGATATGATTTCACTAACAACGATGATGACGAGGAAAAACCATCTTCGTCTTCAAAGAGTGGCAAGAGTAAAGCCCCGGACTCAAAAAAATCAAATGCGAAAAAAGCAAAATCTTCCTAAAAAACAAAAAGATCTTTGACGATCTATTTCTTCCAATTGCGACGTTGAAGTACTTATTGATCAACTGATTAAGTGACCTTTTTTCTACATATGTATTTATTATTTTCCATTCGTTTTTTTTTTTACATCGAAATTTATTTAACGTTTCCCGCTTGTACAGGCAATAATAATGCACCGTATCGCTAAAAAAAAAAAAAACTCGTGTGATTTGGTCCAATGGAATCACAGTTAACACAAAAGAATTCAGTATTCTGTCTCGAACAATAGACACATGTACAGTGTTATGAAAGTACGTGAGATTACGATCAATCGAAACTATACTTACGATTATATGTAGTAATTAAAATAAACATTCTTTTTACTTCAAATGTAAGTCATCAATTCGATTGTCGTAGAATTTCTAATAAAAATAATTTATATACATTTTTTGCAATCATGTGCCATTTTTTGTGTGTGTGATGTTATATAAATTTATATCGCACATACCCTAATTACAGGATTTTATATTTCAGTCTATCGTACTGGTTTTTACTCTCTTTTTTCTTTTTCTAGTAAAATGCTCTCTATCTCCTCTGTACGAAACGAAATGTTTCTTTCTTTGTAATTCAACTATGATTTTCCTAATTCACAAATTAGGAAAAGCACCTGAAAAAAAAAAAAATCTTTATGATCTAGAAAGGAGCAGATTGAATGGCGTAATCCCTCCTACAGAGCATGCCATGAATTTATATCGCGTTTAATCGGAACATCCTGTTTCATAACCGATTACTAATAATAGATGCACATCTGGATCTAAATGGAACTCAATGTCACGTATGCTGCGGACAAAGAAAATCATTACTATCGTTTTGTACAGAGTTGAGTAAAAATAGACTCATCGCAGTACCGCTGGAGTTTTACATTTTATAGAAGTTATTTTTTTCTCTTTCTAACCAAGTATTTCAACTATTCAATGGTCAACGGATTTTCAGTTTGATTTTGTGTTCCTCACTATGAAATTTTCAGACATGTACAACGTAATTTTTAGTCTTGAGAATACATGAATATTTTTCATGATCATAAACTACACATTGAATTAACGAGACACGGATTCAATCTCCGTTTTTAATTATCGTTTAAATGAAAAAATAGAAGAGAAATTTCGTGCACAGTCGAAAGAGGAATCCGATGAATGTGAAGGAAATAATATATTTTGTTAAAATTCCTTCAAAATTATATTGTTTGGTCTATCGGTTTCAAAGTTGCAAAATTCTAATTTTTTTAAATTTTAATATGGGATAAAAATAAGGATAATAACGAATTTTCATATTCATTTGAGGAATGCGATAAAACGTTCAATTTTTCAATTTCCTCGTGTTCAACCAGTGAAAACTCACTGGAATGCGTTTTTGAATTTTAGAAGAAAGTTAAACAGTGTGGAAAAATAGTTTCGTTACAGTTGAACGACACGAAAGTCAACGTCATTGAAAAAACTGCTATTAGGAACGATTGCTTATGTTTAAATTAATTATTTTTGAGATCAACTATGAAACTGCTAGCAACATTTCGATTCTAATACGTCAAACACATTACGTAAGAGTTTAAGAGGAGAAAAAAAATGTTACGTTGTCTCCCGACGGTAGTATATCAATTTGCTCTTGAGAACCGAATCGCTCGACTCGCAATTCTTCCGTCATATCGAACAAATTATCCTTAATCCTGATAAATTGTTCGTGCAATACTAGTCAATCAATCGATTGCAGCAAATTCTATGATTTCATGTCATCACAAATTGAGCTTTGCTCCTTCTCGTTTCGATTCTTTCTCTCTCTCTCTCTCTCTCTCTAAAAATCCATTCTTTCACAATTTTATCGTTAAAAAAAATAGATTTACATTTATATTTCTTTGTATGTTTATAACTACGCGATAACAGAGCTCTCTGAACAATCTGGAATTTGAGAATTTTTCGAACAATCCAGGCTACCCCGAATTCTCGTTTAAAGAGAAATCGTTGAGAGAACGTGTCAACATCCAGACTTAGGAACCATTTTTACGATCTAACTGGTCAACGAGAAATATATGAACTACTTTATCGATTCAACGTCTTCTCTATGTTCTACGCTTGTTATTTATGTCTGCCTGTTTTCGACGGCAGTGTAAGAATTTAGATATTGATAAAACTAACGAAATTATCATTTTTTTTCTCGTTAAGACAAATTGAAGGCTGAACATTGAGCCACTAAAGGTCGATCCATAATTTCATGGAGTTCGAACTCGTTATCTTGACGAAATGCAAAAAAAAAAAAAAAAAAAACAGAATTTCTTCTGTCGCTTCTCAAATTCGCAATCATCTCACCGCTTTGCCAGAGACTTGTCTTTTTCTCTTGAATCCACCGTGCTCAAAGAAATTCCCAATTGCGCCGCATAATACGTCAGCATTATGCTCACCTGAAAATTATAACGAAAACCATTATTTGCTACCGATTCAAACATCATCGAACTTGGCATATCATTCGTTGAAAAAAAAATTGGTCAATTAATATTTTATTTTTTCCCCCAAAGATCTAAAAAATGTTTTTTCGGCCCTTGGACGTTTCTGATCCTTTGATCTTTCCGGTACACTTCAGGTCATTTATGTCTCAAGCTTGCTCCATTTCTTTGAGTCTGATTTAAAACTATATCTCTCAAATCGATAAGCATTTCTTAAACGGGCTCGTTACAGTTTATATTATTGAAATTGATTTTATGTATGCTTATAGCTGATGAGGCCAAAATACATAGAGGTGGGGGTTGAATAAATTTAGACGTGAACACGATTTAAATTTCAGCACTTTGATTTCCAGCGTAAAATAGAGTTTTTATGTTTATCAATTGAATCAACTTTTCTGCCTATAAAATTTTATTCGTGGAATCAAGGAATTTTTCGATTCACATACCGTGGCATAAGGCATCGGGGCGTAGAAATGATGGAATCCCAAAAGAGCGTCCGATATCGCGAAACAAACGCCTCCCATTCCACTGCATAATTTCGTCCAAGTCCATGGTACCTGTAAAAATGCACGCAATTTTGGAAAAAAAATGAGTACAAAACGTGGCTATTTATAAATGTTTTAAAATTCGAGTGAAATAAGCGTGAGCGATTCTTTTTTTTCGTTCATTCGTAGAGCAATAAGATTCGAGTGAAGTTTGAACCTTTTAAAAGAAAGACCATGCAATTTGAAGCTTCTCTGTTTACAAGTCTTAAAATGTATACATTTTTTGTGCTCGAATTACGAAACGTACAAAATATATAAATACAATCGTTTTGCTTCAACTTTATGTGAACTTGAAACATGCTCGTTTTTGCGTCAGTTCGTCGGAACTCAAATACTCGACTAGTTAAAAAGACTTGTCGTACTTTTTCGGATTTGAATATTGAAATAATTCTGTTTTTTGCATGAAAATAGTTTTTGAAACGCGATCGATTTCCTTGAATTTTGAAAAAGAAGCAATGAAACGAAACGAAATGCATAAATCGGGCATAAACATTCTGTTGTCTTGCGCTTCTGATGCGGGAAAATAATTTTGAAAAAGAAAAATGTTTTTGAGATATAAATTTTAAAAAATTAAACGGAAACAATAATTTCTTACCCCCTGAGACTGAACTCTGGAAAGGGCGCGCCAAGTCATTGTCACCAGAAGGGCCGTGTAAATGGGAACACCGACAGCGAGGACGCCATTGAGGCCAGGCATCAATATATATACGACTGCAACATGATTTATTCATTCAAGTCCAGTGCATATACGTGGGCGTTAAAACTATCAGGGTTGCGATATAAGATGATTATACCCAGTCCGCAAATCGCGTAAAGCGATGCTCCTAGAGTCGCGTTAAGAGGAACGAAACCAAAAGCAGTGATGTACATTATTTGAGCCAATGCAAACATTCCCATTCCGCCCAGGAATAAACTTGGCCAAACTATGAGAGCATCTCCGAAGCAACTGAACACCAAACCCGCCAATATTCTCCTTGAAAATGTGTACCTAAAATTTAAATAATTAATCCATTATTCTTTTCTATAATATCACTAGTGATCATTTTTTCTATATGAACACAAATCAAGTCATCGAGAATCAGAACTATTGAAATACGCTTGATATTAATGAAAAATCAACTCGAAATATATTTTCTACATTCATTTCCATTGTTTTAGCCGAACAGATGATATTCAATCTTTTTTCGAGACATTAAGTTCGATTTAAATGGTGAATTCTATGAATTCACAGAAACTAAGGCTTCGAGAGGTTTTTTTTAAGAATAAAAAGTTTTCAATAGATGATTAGATGCGGTGTTTATTGATTGCATGGGACTTCCTTGGGATTTGAGTAATGACAATAAATTTTGCACTATGCGAAGCATTAACGCTACTTTCTTTTTTTTTGGGCATGACTCAATATTTTTGGCACAGTGGTAAGTCTTTGTGAGGAATCTATTGACTAGGTGAAAATTGTGTTGGAATTTGACCAATTTTCATGAAAGAAAATCGCAGCTAGAAATGTTTTTAATCGAAATTCTTTTTTTCCAGTTAAACAATTTGAAAGTTCCATTTCAATCTGTCATTTCGATGATGGTATTATCAAAATCTCTTATTTTATTTTTTCTCTCGATTACTATTTTCTATGATGAAATGTACAATGTTTATATATGAATCTATACGCTTAATTATTGCAATAAAATTCTCACTCTTTGGATAGGCTCATCCCATGAAGAAGGACAAAAAATATGAGACTTATGATAGGCAAACACTTGATACATGCTGTAAGAAGCGACGGCTGGTCTGCCAGTAGAACAAAGTAAACCGATACGCTCTTGAAGAAAGGTACCAATTTTGGTCCTACACTCTTCAACTGAAACAACAGAGCAAAAAAAACCCCAATTTTTATCGCTTGATCAACAAAAATTTTATCTATGGAAGGCAACGAACATATTTTTCATTTAATTCTCTTATTTTGGAGACAACCAATTTGTTTTTTTCTGCAGATATGGATCATGGGTTTGGAAAAAAAAAGGCTGAAGAAACAGGTTTGACCAGTCAGGCTAGATCTGCATGAAAATTGGGCCATTGAAAAATATTTTTTTCAAAAATACATTGCATGACAATCCACAGAGACAAACAAGCATTATTGATATCTTCGAGAGTTCACATCACTTATGATAAACTTAATCAATGAATAAAAAAACAAATTTATTTAGAGTCAATGATATTTTTTTATCTAATCTCTGTAAACACATATCTTTGCAGAGATATACCTTTTTATGCGTTTTTCAAAATGTTTTTAAACATTACAGACAATCGATTAATTTTCATATATAAAAAAAATGGTCTATAGCTGACAACTCGTTTCCATGTTGTGTTGAGAATGCGAGAAACAAAGGGAAAAAAAGTATTCCGTGAGTTCCAGGTTCAAAATGTGGACTGGTCTATAAAGAGCTTCTTTGTTCAACGCGCAATTTTGCGCAGTTTTTTCTGTACGGACACGTCAATTCGATTATTTAAAATGGATATATGAATGCCGTTGTCGAGAAAAATATGCAAATTGCAATTTAATTATTTGACAGTGTCATTTAAATAAATATAATAGAGACAAATTAAATTATGACGTTCGACGTTTTGACTATATTTGCTTCGAAACTCTGCGAGCTCCAATACATCTCGACGTATTTATTCCGTTGACTTTTTTTCGTAACAAATGGAAAATATTTGTATACACTGACCACTTGTGTTGTTGATGACATCTCGAGGCTGTTGGTTTTTTTTTTTACCACACGAAATCTAATAAAATTTTGGCACTTTTGTATTCACAAGTTTTATTAATAAAATTTGGTCAAACCAAACTTGGCGTCGTCTGGTTGTCAAATGTCATGCGATAAACGTTGCTTCTCCATAAACAGCCGTGAATACACTGACCGCTGGTATACGCGAGTTCGTTGGGTTTTGCTATCTTGCGACAATTCAATCTATCAATATATATGTGTATCTCGTAGTTATATATTGGTATTTCCACTAGGGAGCAGCACTTTCGAGAGCTCATCTGCAAGCGCAAAAATTCGAATTGAATTGATTGTCCATTTTTCAAAGACAGAAATTCTTGAGATCTTTAGCGATCTAGTTAGCGGAACACAAAGTTTTTTTTTATCAAAAACAATTTTATAGTTTGTGATGTAGATTGATGGACAAAGCACCTTTTCAAACTCTTGGGAATTGGGAACGGTACAGAGATTAGTCGGTCGAAGGGGTCGAAGGCAGAGATTAAACATTGAGTACTCATGTCTCCGTTTCTGGCGCTAGTGGCCGCATCAGTTCTGAAGGAAAAGTATTCTTTGTTTTCGAAAACAGGGAATGAAAATAATACTACCATTTAACGGGTTACTTAACTTATAAAAAAAGAAATAAAAGCACCGAAAAATCGTAGCACGTAATAGTTCACTCGAATCCTAATCCTGGATTCCGTGAGTCGAACAGCGAATCAAAAGTTCCTAACCTCAAACTGTTCAACCGGTTTTTTTTCATCGTCGTTATGTTTTAATTTATAACTCCACGACAAAAGCAGTGAGCAATTGAAATAGAAATGGATATTGTTCCAGGAACTGCCTCGCTTCTTGACGAGCTAGACAGTAAGGAATTTCATCTTTTTTATCTTTTAATTATTTACGTCTAAACCATATGACGATCATTGACAGTGTTTTTCTTGAGAAAACGTTAAAGTTCATTTTTTCGTAATTAATTTCCAGTTGACGTCCACTTTAGATTTTTAACGAACAAGCGATGCGATTTAATCTCTAGATCAACACAAAATTTGCCATGACAATCATTTATTTTTCAAATAAAAAATAAAAATTATTTTCACTGTAGTCGATATTCTATAATCCTCAGTGTAAAAATTTTTATTTACTTTTTTATTTATTTTACGTATATATTTTTAATCAATTACTTTTCTCAGCTTCAAATATTTACAAAAAAATTATTTTCTCATTATCACCGTGGACCGTTTTTAATTTTCTTTGTAAAAAGAAATATTCCGATCAATAAAAATAGGATGGAGCAAAAAACATTGTTGTTGAGGAAGTTTTGTATGTCAAAATCATCCTTCGATCATTTCTATTCAGAAAAACTCATGGTTTTGCTGAGAGATGGCAGAACTCTGATTGGATATCTGAGAAGTGTAGACCAATTTGCGAATCTCGTTCTTCATCATACTATAGAGAGGATTCACGTTGGCAAAGAATATGGCGACATTCCGAGAGGGGTATTCATCATTCGTGGTGAAAATGTGGTCCTTTTAGGTGAAATTGTAAGTTTATAATAAAAGAAATGAAGTAATTTCTCTAATGATAATGAAATGATATTAAATTTTGTGTTAGAAAAATGCACTATAAAAGAATCTTTTGCTCTATTTTTCCATTTAAACATCAGTCGAATTTTTGTCAGACATTGAGTTTGCAAGTCGTAAATCAGGATAGTTGACTCGTCATAGCCATTCACCACGAATAAATTTTAAATGAACTATTCAAGACTTATTTGATGTATACAAACTTGAAATCGTTATAATAAAGCTCTAAGCTGGTGATCACATGGACACAATCTATTCATATTAGTGTAATTCTCTTGTGGTTGGTGAGCTAATATAAGTTTATAGCAAGAGTGTTTGAATATTGAAAATGAATTCGCTTATCAACTAATAAGAAGCTGCAACTGTATGGTTAAATTGTATATAAAATGGTGCATTTGAATTGAATAACTACAAAAGCAGAGATATACAAACTTTCATAGGAGCCGTCGATGAGTCTGTTTTCGAGAACTAGAATAAATAATACTACAAAGAAACATGAATTGAGGGATAGAAAACATTGGTGCTGCACCTAGATATGTGTTGGAGTCGAAGAAAAAACGATGGTTGAGGAAAAATATTTGTTTTACAGGACAGGGACAAGGAAAAAGATCTCCCATTATCCGAGGTTTCAGTCGACGATATTTTGGATGCTCAGAGACGAGAACAAGAGCTCAAGCAAGATCAAGAGCGATTGATGAACAAAGCTTTGAAGGAGCGAGGTCTATCGTACATTCCGGATCTTGGTCACGACGATATGTTTTGACCCAAACCGACTAAACCATCTTCGTCGCACACTCGGTCAACTCGATCGCGTAATTCCAAACGAGCTTGAATAATAATATTCCGCGATTAGCGAATTCGTTTGCATCATTGTTGAAGCAAAAATCAGGTTGGCATCGTTTTTTTTTTTCCTATACCATCAAATGATCGCGAGGTCTCCAATGCTTTGCTGAACTTCTGCGCAAATAATATGAAAAGATGTAGACGTCGTTTGAGAATGTGAAAGAAAACCTCGTTGCTTCTGCAACCATAACAAAGACTTTGGAAATCGTTGTACGAAAAATGTAAATATCTAGGTTTTTGTACACTTGGATAAAATTGTTTTCTTTTCTGAGATATTCTTATAAAGGTTTTGTTTTTCTTTACGTCTTACATCCCAGTAGTTCGCAAGTTAGTAATTTATGAGGGTTTGAGAAAGAGGAAGACCGTTAGTTCGCTTTTTTGAAATTTATAAAATTGTTTTTACATTTTTTACTTCGGCTAAATATTTTATTCATAGTCGTAGGAAATGTTGTAGAGTATTTATATCGAAGTATAATTAGGTCAGTATTAATAATGTCACAGTACGATTTATCCATTTGTAGTACCGTTCGACGAAAAGCATCGTGCGAAAAACTATCAATTTTCATATAAAATATTGATCCTACAGGTCGCAAGTGCTACGTAAGCTCTGTTGCATAAAATTACAAAAATATTTTTTAAAAATATGTGACAGAGAGAGGAATTTTGACAAATACACTCATTTTTACTTATACATTAAGTAAAGCAATTTTCGTATTTCATGTTTTCTTTACTAAACTCATTGATGCACATTTATTTTTGCTTAGTTTCCATGATCGGTCCGCCAGTTGATCATTTATTTGATTCGATAATATTTGTTCTTTAATCAAGGTCTTCAAGTGCTTAGCTTAACAAAACAAAAAATCCATCTATTCATTCAATATCTTCTCGAATTATCTTTGAGCATATTCACAAAATATATGATTCTGTGAAAAATTTGAAATTTCCATTTACGTTTCGTGTAAATGACTCCATGTAATAATTCAATATTCCATAACAACGCGACGATATTTTTATCTCAATCAATAATTCGTTTCTCCATTGGCAGTTCAAGAAGTATTTGTTAAATTTATTAGACGCGATAACCAAAAGGGGTACAGACGAAAAATAAAAACGTTCCTCTTAAAACGAAGTTTCCTGAACATTTTCTTTGATTTTCACGAAATTGAGGGTAGACTCGCTTATTTGTTTGTGTTTCAAAGTGTGTTGTTGTTTGAGCTCTTCGACTGTGTCGTTAGTCTTGACAGATCTTTTCGAGTCATGGCGTTGCAAGCTCGTGCCACGTTTTCTCGGGGACGCGACTGTGTCCTCGATTTTTTCCATAGAATTATTCGCACTGTTCGTACTACCGGAAGCAATACCGGAAGTATCGGAACCCGGATTATTGCCGTCCAAACAGTGCAAAAGACTGTCGGAGAGTCCCTCTTCGCTCAACATATTCAAGTCAGACTCGGATTGCTCGAAATCACCGGTACGCGACGAAAAACTCAAATCCACAGGACTTGCGGTTAACACGCTACGAGAAAGCAAATATTCCCTGAATGTGCTCGTTATCGACATTGAACTCCGTTGTATCGTCGTTCCGCAATCTTCAACCGGCGATTCTACAAAGTTTATGTTTTTCCCCGCTTTCTCGTGGTATGGGAAGTTTTCCTTGTTTTCCCGATACAGTTTTTGCTTTTTTATATCACTACTTTCGGCGACTGTACCATCCGGCTTGTGCGATTCCTCCAATATTGATTCACAATTCTTTCGATTCATCGTCTCGGTACTGCCCGAACTCCGGACTTGGTTTGCGTTGCTACCACTTGGAGCCCAACTGTTGTCCAATGATGCGAGATTGCAGAGATTTGAACCCGAAACCATCATCACTGGCTTCCGAGATCGGGGCGTCATCATTGTTTCCTAAATAAATAATCAATTCAGTATTTGTGTGATGAAAATTCAATAAACTTTATAACTTTTCATTTTCTTTAATGTCTAGGGAGTATATTTGAAGTTCGTTTATACTTTTCGTACTTAACCAGACAGAGATTTTTTCGTTTATGTTGTGAAATATTTATTCGTTCAGTCTCATTTGTTTAAAAAAAAAAATCGAATTGAGTGTTGAATGCATTCGTGCCAATAAATTTTTAAATGTATTCTAGAGATTGCCAGTATTGAAAAAAGACAAATTGAACCAAACTCCTAGCAGTCACGCCGATTATTAATGAAAACTTAACATGGGTATGCTGAAATAATCAATAAAGGATCCTTATTGATTATATTTCTTCTCCAGAACATAAACAAGATGCAACATGTTAATAAACATTGAACATACACGATTCATAGTCATGATAAAATAATATGCACATAGAAAGAATCATAGACTCGAGTTCACTGAAATTCATGCGAGATTAGAACGTTATTGCTTTACTAATTTGAATGTTTTCTTTTTTTTTTTCGTTTAGAAAATATTCAAATTTAAGTTAAATCTGTATTTTTTACTGTGATCTATGAAATAACTAGGTGTAAATTCTTCTCACAATGTTGGGTGAAAGGTAAAAAAACACAAGGAAGTTTTCAATTATAAAAAACACGATTTCTTGTTCATTTTTTCCGAAATAAATAAAAACTCGTTCAATCTTATGCGAAATATCAAATGAAATTTCTTCAATAATAGTCTCAAAATGCAACCTAACGAATCACGGTGCGATTGTCACGGTAATCAATAAAATATAATTCTTTCAACGCATGTAGGAAAATAATAAAAAGCACGGGTACCTGCATGGCTTTGCTCATCTTAGTCGTGCTTTGCGTTATAGGGCTCATGCTCTTGTCACTGTTGGCTAGCGGGGTAAGCATATAGTCTCCGTTGGCTAAATTTCTTCTGAGTAAATCCGACGGCGTTGAAGTGTGGGCAGCATAAACTTGCCAAAATTTGTTTTTTATAATCGGTGAAGCTTGGGCGACCGTACAAGAGGCTTCATTCTTTTTCTCATTCGGCGTATCATTTAATCCCGAACAATTCATTTCTCGCGTTCCTCCAATTTTATCTTTGTCGTTGATGACTTTGGTGGGAGTAAAGACTATTTCCATATTTGACCTTTTCGAAAAAACGCTGAGACTAGAATCGGAACTTTGCCTCACGAGATTATTGTCCATTTGGTTGGACAAGCTGAGAACATTGCGGGACGAGTAAATGTTTGGTGGTTCGCTTTTATGTCGCGAAAGTCTATCGCCTGTAAACTCATCTTCGCCTTTCGTTTTTGCGAAATTTTCTTTCAATAATTCTCGTCGTTTTTTCGTGATGGAGCTGTCGGTTCCTCGTTTAAATTTCTCGAGCGAAGATTGAGATTTCGGAGTCTCGTAGACATTCGAATTCGCAGTTACGAATGAATTCGAAACTTTAGAATCCGGCGTCACAAATATGTTCGAGGTATTTGAATTTACGTGACTGCACGAATGCGGTGTATTCTTTCCTTTTTCTACCGCGATGCTCTCGTTCTTCTCTAAAATTGCGTCGTTTTCCCCTTCTTGGCTCATACTTTCAGAACTGAGCAGCTGAATGCTGCTGCTCTTTGATTTGTACGATTCCAAAATCGACGTGTCGAGACTCCCCGTGCTATTGCTTATTCGTTTTATCTGCAGAAGATTTTCCGTCTCGAGTGAATTCTCATAACTATCCGTGCTCAGCTCATCGTCTGATTTGCTGAATAAGCCTTTTGATGATCTTGCCAAATTCCCGTTTCCAACTCCGTCGTATGGCGCCTTTTTTCATAATCGTGCAACATGATACAAGCGTTAGTCGCGAGGGTTACGTTACAAAAATTCCTTTCATGCAGCTTATTCGATGTTATTGGTTATAGAGCTTCAGAATTTTGGCCTTTATGGCAAAGAAACTATTATCTGTGATTATGAAAATATGAGTGTATGCCAAATGATTGAAAACCCGAAGAAATTGCAATTTTTTTTTTCGGAAGTATTTATTTAACCTGTGACCAACACTTTTTGGATGAAACTAAAAGCCTTCCTTTTTTAACTCGTAGTCAGGTGATATGAATCGAAAAATTTAACCGAATGGATAAGAAACGAAATTCTTTCCACGTTTTCTAAAATCCAATATTTCCTCAATAACCGAGGGCAAAAAAATGAAAAAATCTGGATGATGACTGGATGGAAAAAACATATTTCGAAGAACAAATAGCAAATTTTTGCAATTTTGGCACGATTATAAAAACAAATCTGGATTTGTCGTTACGCGTCGGTCACGGGTTAATTGAAAAAAATATTACCGAAGTTTTCCCCCTTCGAAAGGACAAGATTAGGCGAAATTTTTATGAATCTTTATATCATTCGAATGAATTACGTAAAATTAGTTATACCACATCAAAATACTGTATCATTGAAAAATAAAACGGAGGGTTTTATTTTCGAAATGGAAACCGAGAAGTTTTTGGATTAATAGGGCAGAAGCACGAAAGATACATGATAAAATTATTTTCTGGATTCTTACCGCTGCAAGAATATTTTCTTCACTACTCGATCTGCTGATATTGGACCCGATATTGATATCGACCAATTTTTTATGGCCTAAAATTTTCTTTTGGAAGATATGCTTTTTTATAGAATCGCCGAGGCTCTTGGTACGATATTGTTTGACGTGTCGCGGCGTTCCCTGTCCATTTTCCTTGTTAAATTGTTTCACGAGCCTTCGTTTCTTAGCGGATTCTGGCATGGCTTGTATGTGAGCATATAATTGAGCAAGCGCTGCCTGAGTGTCCTGCGTTGAATTCGCTTTTGCAGTTAATTGGTGATCGACGAAACTGAACACCGTATGTGCTGTTCCTGTTGTATCCGACATCGATTCGTTAAGCTGTAAAATGATTCATTAAATCTTAGACACGCGAGTGCAAAAATTTGAATACAATTCATCAATTTAAAAACGGGAACTGCAGCATTTTCAATAACAACTTTCTGTAGTTGGACTTGGAAATATCAAGCATGTCCGAGAAAAACATGTTTCCACTTTTCTGTTATCGACCCCCCACTCATGCAACTGATAGATAACCTTAAGTAAAAAAGCTTTATTGGGGATAAAAAAAAATCAATGAAGATAATTTATAATTTGCGGAATAAGGAAATTTAAAAGTTTATTTCGATATGAACTCACGTCACTTTTTTTGGGACTTAGCAACTTTCGTTCCTGTTCGACCCAGTACGCTCTGATGTCGGTCGCCAATTTTGGGGGTATTTCGAAAAGTTCAGTACCCTTCCGGATCATGAAAGCTACGAGTCCCGAAAGATGCTGAGAATTCACGTGTAGGGCTTCGGGTGATAATTTACGTGGACACATGAGATGCGGCGTGAACAAAGTGGCCAGAGTATCACAATTCATTTTGTTGCTACTTTCGCAAGCTGCAGTTTTGTTCAATAAATCAAGAAGCTGTCGAAGTAATGTTCTATTTGCTGGTGGCAGTAAGAGCAACAAAAGCTGCAGAGAACTCAACAGACGAGGCTCAGTAGTACTCGCATCGCTGGTGCAAAGTTCTGAAACACAGACAATTAAAAATGATTTATCTAGAAGGTTTTTTACAAACTGATTAAGAAAAAATTCGAAGTTGTTCGTATCTTTTGAATCCTCGTATTAATTTAAGGATTCGACTAACTTGAATGACAAACTTAGGAAAAGTTGGAATTGTTCTTTCTGACAATGTTATCACTTGACCATTCAGAACTTTTTCGTTTCAATAACTGGCAATAAAACTTTTTGGCTATTTCAGAAGATATACTCCAAAAAGATGCATCAGACATTTGTTTTATAGCAAAGTTTTTTGAGTTCGTTCCAGCTCTGATAATTGAGAAATCTTCTTAGCGTTTTAAAGTGGAGTCATACTATTATGTTTTCAAAATCCTAAGTATATGAAGAACTCAAAATCAAATTTCGTTATGTATTCAGAGCAAAACTTTATTTCTAAATCAAGCAAAATATTTGAATTTAAAAAAAATATTTATAAAAATGTCTACTAATTTTTACTGTTGTTACACGAATAAAAAGTGGCTTCTAGTTTCGGTTGAAAATAGGAAAATATAGAAGACTTGAAGATTGACACGCCGATAGATTTCCTAAAAAGATCATACAGATTAGAGATTTAAAAAAATACAAAAGAAAAACGAATAAAAAAAAACCTTACCTGCTATCTGGCAATGAGCAGGATAATGCAATTCGGTCAGGAGAGGCTCAGACAGCTCAGCCAAAAAAGTCTTCAGCACAGAAGCACAGTCATGAACACTGTAAGGTCCGTTTTCCAGTTCCAAAGGAACACCTTGATAAAGCGCAGCTTTCAATTCATGTTGCCTGGTCAACTTTCCTGTTCTCCTAAATATTCCTTCCTGCGAAATGCCTGTTAAGAAATGTCTCATTAATCAATTGAATAATTCAGAATCATATATATTACTGTCTTAATTAATAAAATCTTACGAGGCATTTAATAACACTCACATTGTTCCTTTGACAAATATTCTATCAGTTGTTTCACTTGGTTTATGCCTTCTGGTGTGAGATTTGCTCCGTCACTGTCCCTTTGAAGACTCATTGAGGACTTCGGCTTTTTGGAGAAGCTTAGTAAACCCCATTTTTTTAATTTTGCCTTTTCTGCTGTACAGTCGTTACTAAAATTCAATTAAATTCCCGATTAATGTTGAATCCTTGCTGCATCAAGTGTTTGAAAACAAAGGGTTGATGATATGGATTGTCTATTTGCTTTTCTATTACAATATCGACGGTTAAAAAAATTCTACTTTTTATACTCGCAGGCATTTCTTTGCTACTGTATACTAGCAATCTATCTTGCACACTAGCAAAGTGACTTAATTTAGACAAAAAACATGTAGTATCAATTGTGTACAAGTGGAAATTGCCTATAAAATAATCGTGGATACAGTTTTTCTATCTTCAGTAATTTAGTCCTCAAAGCAGATTACCATAGTTTTGAAAATACTCAATGGTAAAGTACTGTAGATGATAAAACTATGAAAATTTCTCAAATTTAATTATTATGATTAATCCCTTTTCATGTTATATTATCTCCTTTACCTATACACTCTTGAGACATCATGCAAATCTTCATAAACATGTAGGAAAAGTATATTTCTCTATACTTTTTAACTTTTTTTTGGCATTTTGCTAATTGTCGATTAGGGACTTGATTATTTTCAACATACACAAATATACATTCTTATAACAAATGGTAGAGGTCAAATTTTTCGTTATTATATGGTAAAATATTGAAAACCAAGGATATAAAAAGAATACGTGATTAAAGGTTTGGGGACAAAGGTTTAACCCCTTTGTTCAATGGAATATCTTTGACTGTGATTTTTTAAGATTAGGTAATCGTTATAATAGTTAAAATGATTTTACAATGATAAACTAAGGGAATATTGACAAAAAATTGTTTACTTACTCTTCGGTGTTGAGATCCAATTCAAAAGACAGGTGCATTTTGACAAGGGTCAAAAATTGTTCCTGATTGACTTTTCGCATTCTCGAGGCAAGTTTGCCGTCCACGCCCTCGTTAAAATCATCCATCTTCATTTTAGTTGTTTGTATTATTTAATATCTTTTTTTTCTTTCGTGTCTCGATCGAAATTGATCTCAATTACACTTCTGACATTATTCAAATATTTTTCAAACACACGCACGAAACTTAAGCACGCATACGTACACACACATACACGCGCATCTCGAAAAAACGGTTATGTTCCAAATTCACCCACTCTTTTGTAATACTTCGTACAATTTGTTCGCGCTGGATTTCATCGCGTAAACTTTTATATATTAATTTCGTCAGATCAGCTTGAAATTCTTTTTTTAATCTTCTAACCGTTTCGAAAAAAAAATATTTGTTCAACGGTAAAATACGATTTGTATACCGAATACCGAGTTCACTATTTATTTGGCCGGCTGATCGTTGACACCATGGAGACTAGAGCGTACAGAGTAGAACGAAAGAGCGGAAAGAGAAAGAACGTACGTAACGCTAATTCAAAGGTGATCCAGTAACGATAGTTCCGTCGTGGTGGCGTTGCTATCGCGTGCGTACCCAACAGAATAAAACGTGAACACAAAGGCATACGGATTATGGATTTTGTTTTTATTTCTCACAGATCCAACGATCGATCTAATGATGCTGGAGTTGTATTCCAATTGTTTAAAATATCGCGAGATTGTGGCGCTGATAAATAAATTTTGTATCGAAGTAATAGAGACAATCTCGAATGATAATTTGAGGATTTTGTTTCTTGAAGAATTGAGCAAAGTATGTGTCAAGTTTCAAAAGAATTGGGAGACAGAATGATAGAAGAAAAAATTCAACATCCGTTTATGTTTTGCTTGGCAAAGATGTGTAACCTATATGTACATAAGTGATCGTGTGTGTGTAAGCTGTACGTCATAAAAACTTGACGAAGGACAACAATCAGAATCATACAAAACCATGGAATGGTCCTGTCTCCAGCGGACATTAACTTTTGGGTATGTCGATCCTAACGCAACGTCTTTAAATTATTTTTTATCCAAATAATCGTTGAAAAAGTGAGGTTAAGGAAAAAGCAAAATTCATTATTCAAAACAGTGATCTTTAAATGAATTCTTTATTCACATTTCACATTAGTTTGGTATAACTAAATGGGAATTTCGTTTGTTGAAGTGAGTGTAAATTGCTGTAACCAATTAACAAACGGAAGAATGCTAAATATGTTCGTGAACCGAACAGTGCAGCCATCGGAGCGATATATAATTTTTTATTCGTTGATATTAACTGTTAGGATGAATCATTTCTTCGTGGATAAAATAACATGGCATTAAATTAGATAGAAAATTCTAACGAGAACGTATGCTATGAAAAAAGCGTAAAGCGTACCGTGGAAAAATGCATAATAGATACGATGAAAATAAAAAAAAAAAATCTCATTGTCACTTTCATGCGATATTGTCGACAAGGTATACAAATTTGTATAAAATTCACAAGTTTTACTGTGTGGAAAAAATAACTTTAATTGTATTTGGTCAATGGTATAAATTGTATTCATTGACTAAAATTTGAATTGTGCTCATCACGCGAACAGCATCCGGCGCCTGAATGCCTGCGTCCCGCTGTGCACCCATGCTGATTGGGGTGCCTGCTTTCTCTGCTGATTTTATTGGCTTACTGGCTCTTTTTTTTTTGAATTAAGCACATTTCATGTGCGCGGAGTCCACATCGTTGGAATATAATGAGAGTTTTCGAATCTTACTTGAAATTAGTATGCAGCTTCAGGTTACAAAAATCATGGAATCTTTTTTTCATATTTTCTCACAAAAAAAATCGTTAAAACTATATATATAAATATGGTGACTTGGAAAATGAGGAAATGGTAAGCAACGGACGATTCGTTCCATTTCATCGTTTTGATCGTAATTACCATATTCATAATATACATAATTCTCGATGCAAAGAAAGATTCCAGTGGGATTCAATTGTATTGGAATTATTATAAATTTTATTAATTATTATTAATGAAATGAATAATTAGTTAATAAAAATTAATAAATCTAAAAACAATTAGAATATAATTGAATCGATGATATTCGAATAATTATCAATATCATTTGATTCGATTGCAATACATTTCCGAATTTTATTTTTCAAAAATCACATTTACGTTGAAATAATTTTTATACATAAAAAAAAAATGAAGGTAACACTGGATTTTGACGATTAAAACGAGAGTTTGTAACATTTCAATGTTTTCAAAGTAGAATTTTCGAAGGTCTTATATTTTGGTACAAATTATTGAACGTTTTTGTTACGATGGATCGCACCGTTGAGCTGAAGGACGTAAGTTTCGATACTGTACGTGCTAATTTACGACCTTTCGTCAGTTTGAAGTTAACATATATGTATACATGATGCACGTGTAGTTGTATATTGGTAGTGACGTGTGTATATACCTGAGCATATTGCATATGCAGCCAGTCCGACGTTTCATCGAGTAGAGAGAGAATATATAGGTCGATCGGCTCGAGTATCAAACTCGTAAAGTATAAAACGAAAACACACGTTGAAGCTGCAACATGCGAGCTTCACTCTTCCATTTGGTCATGGGTTTGAATAGCGAATGTTGGCGCACACACGTGTACATATGCTTTTGCAGCGTCTGGCATACACAACAAGCGAAAAATGTGCATTCATCTTGAATACTATACTTTACGACTAGACCACGAACTCCCTATCGTATTCTCGGTTTTAATGACTTTTTCGGGGACGAGTTACAGCATTTGTCATCATTCAAGGTTTCATCGACTTTTCTTGTATCGTCACTGGAATTAACGGATTTTTATTTCTTATTTCAACTGAAAAAAAACATACGTAGTTACTTCTGTTACGAAATCAAATCGAAAATGAAGCTTGGAAAACTCGATGCAGTCGATCTTTCGTTCGGTTGAAGAAGAAGTACGCGAGCTTATAGATCATTGCAGGAATAACGAACAAAGTCAAATTATTACTTTTATTTCGTTTGTTCCTTTTCTCAATCCTATTTTTTATTTATTTTTTCTCAGATTCGAGTTCAAAACTTTCATTTACGATGTGGACAGTCGTTCAAATGCCATAATCATCGTTGTGACCAATTTATTTCTGACCTTGAACGTTTTTCCAACTTTTATTCGAGTTTTTTTTTTTCGGATATTTGCTATTTTGAAAGTGGCATTCGTATATATATTTTTGGAATGAAGCCAAATCAACGATCAAATATAAAAACTTTGTTTCAGCTGAATTGCAAGCTCGGTTAATATCACGTGTTTAGAAAAAAAAATGATTTCTATCGCACGAAAAGCGGGTTATTATCAGAAAATTAGAGTATTTTAGGTTTGAATATTGTTCTTAATTATCTTAGTATTGAGAGCGTTGATATTTCTTTGCCCAGAGTTGTCGCTCGTGTACAAACCGCAAATAAAGATCATTTCAACGGTTTATTTTTATCTTTTACCCTGACGCAGGAAAAAAATTGTTAATCATAATATGTCAAAATTACAGATTGTTATCTTGATTTTTCATGGTATCATCACAATTACGAAACGCTCTATTGGATTGAATATTATTTATCTTTCAACTCCATACGTTTCGTCCCTTAGACACGCGAAATTTGCACTTTGATTTCTCATTTTTACTGAAAAATTCGAACGCAAGTTTCTCGATTAAAATCCTAAAAATTTCTATCTTTTGCCTTTTTTTTTTTGACGAACGTAAAAGATTCCAATTGAGAATGGAAAGTAGAGTGCAATGATTATAGTTGTAAAAAAGTCAATGACAAATTAACTAATGAACGATTCATTAATGGAAACGCGAGGAAGAATGGTTTCCGTAATTGAAGAATAAGTGATTATCTCTGACGCACATATAGCGGCTTGAAAATGTAAGTCAAATGAAGCGACTATGCCGAGGCGAAGGTGCATTCACACACGTGTGTTATATCGTTCCGCTCGTATGTAGCCTTCGGGCTCTTATCAATATCGCGGTTACACAACCGGCTGTTGGCGTGCGTTTAAGTATATGTACCTACTTGGTAAGTCGGTCGAGCCGCTTCGCTAACCGAGTTTCTTGCCGCGCATGTCGTCGTTGTGTATCAATTCGGCATCTCTTCTTTTGGCCTAAAATACCCAACAATTTATTCCTCTAAATAAATGTAACAAAAAAAGTCTGCGTCGAAATAGAACAAGCTTTTGAAGGTATTAGAAGCCTTTCAAGCATCGCTAGCGAAGGTTGTCGTCTCCGGGTCAAAAGAAAAGAAGTGAATGTTTTTAGGAAATGCAAACTATTTCTTACGGAATTAATCATTTGAACGATGAGAAAGTAAAATATCGAGTACAAGATCCGTTTTTTAAGCCTACTTTCGATAAAAAAAAAATAAATAAGATGGTTCGATACCCTTGAGCATGAGTTCCGTGAACTATGGACCCACATATGCGTGGGCTCAACGCACCCGAGACTATTTCAGTTTTTGTAATATTCGAGCAATTTTCACAGCAAGGAAAGAAACGAGAGACGTAGAGAAGAACTATGTGATCTGCTCAGCCCTTGGGAAAAACGTCAAGAATATTGATAAAGTGCAAGGTATGCATTTGAATAAAAAGAAAAAAAAAATCGTAAAGAATCAGGTCGAAAAGCAGTGCCAAAAGTTGGAGCCCATGAATTCTTATTGCTCGGATCAACGTGAAATACAAACGCTGACGTAGCAAACACAGAGGCAAAAGAAAAGAGCGACAGGGAGTACGGAGAATACTATAACAGAATCGAGTAACAGAATCAAGGAGCGCGTGTGCAATAGAATATGGTGTGACGATAAAAAAAAAGAAGGAAACGAGCGTGTAGCAGGAGGAAGAGGAAGAAAAGCAAAGAAGGAGAAAATTTTGAAAAAAATTCAGATGGGAGTGAAGGAGAGGTAGGTAGAAAGGAAGAAAATCGTTTCTTCGTAGGGGAACAGGAGGGAGAGAAGTAGAGAGCGAGAGAGGTCCGTGAGCTGAGTCCCCCGTCATCGATCCTGGCACGTGCTCGGCAAAAGTTTCCGCCGTTTTCGAACGACGCCGGCGTCGCGGCGAGGCAGTGTAGTATAGAAAGAGAGCGAGAGAGAGAGAGAGAGAGAAAGTGGGAGAAAAGATAGAAAGAGAAGAAAAGAGAAAGAGTGAGGAAAAGAGCTCCAGCCCCACCACCCCGAGCTTTCGGCCGACGGTGGCTGCTGGGTCGGCGTCGTCGTTGTCGTCGGTTGATGGCGCTCGCTGCGGGGGAGGATCACGAGGGTGCGTTTATCCAGGGCGCGTGCGTGCCCTGGTGTGCTTTCCTCATCGTACACGTAGCCTTGTAGAAAAGCAACGTTTGATGATGGTAGTGGTGAATTCTGGATGTATATACACAAACAAAATGTGGAAAGAGTCGTACGGCGACGGCGCACAAGCAACGGCAGCACCAGCCATCAAGCAATAGACGAGCATCAGCAACGGCACCATCGTCAGCGCCAGCCGGACCAGCAGCACCACCATCAACAGCAGTAGCAGCCACGAGAAGAGGAAGCAGAAGCGGAGGCAGCAAGCAGTAGCAAGAAGCAGGAGAAGCAAGACACACCAGAAGCATCGAGCGAAGACGTTGAAGGAGTAAAGCGGTGGCAGCAGCAGCACTATCACCAATACTACACCACCACCATCATCCACTATCTCTTGCACCGTTTGTCACGCAACATACAACTCTGGAACACGGAAAAATAAAATAAAAACCATCATCTTTGTTGTCGCTGCTAACTGAGAGTCAATAGAGACAGGTGAATTGCTGAGAAATCAGAAGAAGAATAAGGAAACGTATGAATCTTCATGAACAACATCAGCTCGGTGACACTGGTGGCGAAAGACTAATTAGAGAAACCGAATGATAACAAAAACCTGAAGAAATTTTAATACCGGTGCAGGTGAAAACTGAATGTTGCATCAATAGTGCGTTCATCGAATCTAGCTTCGCGGTGCACGATAGTTGGTTAACAGTGTATTTGATAGTTCTAGAAATTTAAGCGAATAAAACTGACGTATTCGTGGGTTTAGTCTTGTTTTTTTAATGGAACACTTTTCTTGATCCTGAAAGAAAAGTTTGGACTGAGCAACTGTCGGAGAACGCATGGAAATGAGTGGTGATCAAGCCGTAAACAAACCCAAGGATTAGTAACATGATGATCAGGAAGAAGCTTGCTTGAAGGTACATGTAAGTAGAAAGGAACAGGAAGGAGGTAAGGAATAATCAAAGGAAAAAAGTGCTTCGTATGAGGAAACGGAGTGTCGCCAACTGGCAGCAACACATTACGACGACCACGACCACGACAACCAACCACCACTACCACCTCCAGCAGGCACCACCAATTGCCACCTCCACAAGGCAGAAATATATCAGCAGGCAAGGCAGTGGCGGCAGTGAGTCGCACCACGAGCAGCTGGGGAGGGGCATAGTACGTGCAGTGTTCGCAGTAGTCTCACGACGATAATACACGCGCGAGTTACGATATCGAAAACTGAGAAGAACACTAACCTGACGAGCGTGAACACGGGCGAAAGAGAGGGAGAGACAGAGTGAGAAAGGGAGAGAGAGAGAGAGAGAAAGAAAAAGAAAGACAGAAAAAGAGACATGTCGTAGATCCGTATCAAGTTCAACGAGAAGATACAGTGATTGGATTGATCGGTTGGTTGTGTATGGTCGTTGGTTCGTTAGGTCTGAAGAGTATTATTTACCCGAAGGAGGGAGTTTTAAGTAGCAAACAAGTGCACCTTCCGCATAATCGCACCAACAGATGGAAAATATGACGGTTTCCGTGGTTTTTGAATAATTTAATCGTAACTCCGTATGATCAAACATTTTTACATTTTTCCGAAGGGAATACTGTTAACAAAGGTGCCCGGACGATAAAGCAAAAAAGAACACTTGTTTTTATCACTGCTTTTATTTAAAAAAATAGACGTAAAGTGCAAAGGTTCGTTTGTCAGGGGAGCTAGTGTTCGCGAGTGTGCTGCGGTCTCGATAATCCTGGTAGCCTAGTTTGTTCGTGAAGTGTGGTGAGTTGCATCGTGTCTGCTATCCTCATGTCCATTATTATCGAGATCAGCCCCGTGGCTCGGTCTGTGGTGCTTACTATTCTACGTGTTTACTCTTAACGAGTATATTTTGCGTATATCTGGAAATTTCGCAGTGTCGTATGTAACAAAAAAGTTTTTATTTGTTTACAGTGCAGTGTAGAAAATTGGATAGTGACGTGGATAGAACGCAAGGTGTTTTATTTTTCGCAGTTGAACACAAAGGCAGATGACAGACCAGGCAAATTATAAGGATCCGTTCGAACAGTGTGTCACGATTCTATACAGATATCAATAACATTTTTATAAATTCGTACACCGAACCGCGAGAAAGTGATTCGATCCACACCGGAACAAGAAAACATCGAAATATTGCATAATAAAATTTGAGTAAATCGAAAGTTTTGATCAAATGACGAATAAATAAGACCTGGTAATGAGAATAATTTGATAATACGAAACAAGAAATTGAAGGTTGACGAGGCAAGGATGCTCCGGACTCCACACAGATTATCCTGGATATCATTCAGGTACGAGGCGAGTTCTCTATAACTGGAGCAGCTCTGGGAGTCCCGGTGACACAAAAATATTTCGTCATCCGGTGACGAAATTGAAACAAATTGACTGAAAGCTGATTCTAGTACCTGCGCGATCCGTGCTCTTGCCAAAAAAAAAACGGTTTGATTGCGAACAAGAACAAGGCACGTTCGCAGTGAAATTTAACAAGGCACTAATAGAACGGAAAAAAGATCGTGTGCGTTTGAAAAAACACTGAAACGCGTCACATCGGTGGAGTCCCGTCTTCCGGGTATCGTAGGAGTCTTGATGAGCGTGGCGATCGATAGCGGGCTCGCGTGCTCGGCTCGGAGACGTTGACGACGTCCGGGTCGGTCTCGGATCGGTCGGGTAACGCGTCCCGCTGGATATCGGGCCAGAGGGATCATTCCAAACCATCCAGTAATCGTGAACTCTACCAAAAACGGCCAGGAGAATATTCCCCGCTAGTCTCACATGTTGTGGAATTCTTCCGTCCCTGTTCTGAAGTAAAATAAGTTTATTCGTGGCCGAATACAGGAGCGCGATTAATCTCGATATCACCGTTGAGCATTTGTGGAACAAAAATCTAGGTTACAGTTAATAGGGGTGGGGTAGTGCCCAAATTCCTGACGGTCGATCGTGTCAAAATATTTCATCCAGACTACTAGATTACTGGGTATTGTTGCGTCATTCACTGGAACAGAAAGCTCCAAAAGGCCGAAGTTGAGCTTTCGGTGGCAGTGGTACGTAATATTTTGATCCTCTGTCCTTCATTTAGAGGACAGCCGTCAGGTAGTCCGTTAGGTCGGCTGAGAATTCCGAAAGTAAAGATAGTCCTCCCGACGGTATATGGGGGACTTTGTTGCGACGAGCCTCTTCTCGAGCAGTAGTGGGAGTGCCTCATCCGCAGCAGTCTGCAGACAAACACCCTCGGGAGTTTGTGGTGTGATTGTGGGAAGCACTGGCAGTGGGTCAACCTCAATACTGGCCAACAATCACCAGCAGCAGCATCACGTTGGTCAGCAACAGCACCATCACCTCCATCATCATCCCCACCATCATCATCAGCAAGTCAACACGATGCAGGACGAGTTGCTGATTGAGAAGCAAAGTGGCAGTGGAAAGCAGGCACCTTTGTCACCGGGCGATTTGGACGGAGGTAGTGCACAGGACAAGTCAAAAGAATGCTCGGAAGCTGAGACAATGGTTGCTGCAACGCCGCAATCACTTTCGTCATCCGTTGATAAGGATATCACCAATTGCGTCAACACATCAGGTCTACAAGGTTTTGCGGAACCAGTAAGGGTTCCCAGTTTATGGGCGGCTGCTCCTGATGATACGGGACTCCACGCTTTACCGGTTAACGGCTCCATCGCGACTTTTCAAAACTTTCCGACTGGTGGACCGGCTGGTTTATTCGCTGGATCGAGTGCGGGTGCTCGACGTGCTATTACAGCGAGTCACAACTTTCCTCAGCACGGTGGCAACGCCGGGGCCCCCAACAGCGGCAGGCATGGACTTCAAGTCGGGCAGCAACAGCAGCAACAGCAGCAACAACAGCAACAATCAACTCATCCCGGAGTTTATCTTCAAGGAAAAGGATACGCTGCCTGGTCAGGGGGACCACAAGCTCCTCAACAGTGGGGTGGAGCACCCCAACCTACAGCCGCTCCGAGTCCTGCTTTATCACCGTGGAGCAGGGGCAGATCCGTGCCGAATTTACCACCGAATTTACACTCTTCGCTCCACGCTGCTGCTGCAGTGGCTGCCGCAGCTGGACTCCAAGGTCGAAAACCGAGTCCAACCTTTCCAGGACATCCTGGTGCGAATCAAGGACATCCTTCTAACATTAGTCCTGTTAAGTTTCGTCGAAGTACTTCGTATCCTGGCAAAGGGAATCTTTATCCTCCACAACCGGCTCCTACTTTCGAAGTCACTGCTGTTGAGGAACGTGATCTCCTACAGCTGCCACCCTATCAGCAAGTGAGTCCAGATTTTATTCCCCTTTCATATATTATGCTTCAGATCTTTTTCCGGCAAGAATTCGTCGACTTTTTTACATATTTGGATCAGTTGTTTGATCCGAATAGCTCGAATTTCATGGCAAATGCATCATGAATTTCGTTCCTTATAATACGTATGAAGTTATGGAATTCTTCGGTTGCGGCGGCCAAAATAATAATGGTAATCACTGACTTTATTTCGATCTCGGTATAACAACAATGTTTGAAAAAACATAGACTTCACAGGGAAATGAGGGACTATGATTCACTTTACAACGTATGATAAAACACTTTGGTATCTTCAGTATTCGTAGAACTTTTTGATGAATATGTGAAAATAGATCACATTAGTGTATAAAATTCAATGTCACAAAACAGCAAACGATTTTATTTAGTTCGATCAATCAAAAACCCATCCAGTAGCTTCCAATTAAGAGATCTAGTTTTTTTGATCGGCAGGTAAGCTGAAAATGTGTACTCACATGTTTCCTTACGTTCAGACCGATTTTGTCACTAATAGGAATACTTTAGGAAGTTTCGTTTGTAAGCTTCGTGGCTGCACGTTCTTCGAGTGCCAGATTATGCAACTATCAGGCTGAGAATTGTATTTAAATTTAGATCGCTCGTACCGGCTGTTCTAATGGACGCACGGTTGTAGTAGTTTGAAAACGCAGGTTGCACCTCGCATCGCATGATTTTCATGTTAGACTATTCAAAATAGGGAAATATTGTGCCGAAGCATTTGAATTATTAGCGTCAACTACGTTTCTTGTTACGGTTTATCGCTGTTGATTTAAAATTGTACTATCCATTGCTATTGGATGTAGAATTAGGTTATCGGCCTTGAAGAACATTAAATAAGTAAAATTATAATTTTCAATTTCAATGAAAGAACCATTAGATGAATATCTCTCTTATTCTATTCCGAGGTTATGCAGCAAGGGCGAATAAGATTTTTTCTCTCTGATATTCTTTTGGACACAAATGATTTTCGGCGTAGAAACCAACTCACTTTTCTCTGTCTTAACGTTTACAATTTTACCGTGAGCCAATGTCTGGAGATGCAGCAGAAATAATACATATAACAGAATAAGGAACACTCATAGATTGATGAAATCAGTTGATTATTTTGTATAAGAGTAATTGCAAGATAGATCACGTTTTATATCGGATTTTAAGGTTAGGTCCAGCACATGAACGATGCCCATTGCATCATGATACGAAATTCCAGTTCTCAAGTCAATGTACCTAAACAACGTGGCAAACGCCCTTCACACAAGCCCTTCCGCGAATCTCTCAGAGAGACCTTGGAAGTAAGGAAAATCGGTAGGAAAATTCTTGCTATTAAATACCAGGGAACTGTCCCAGTTACGGCAGCTTTCTCGTAGAGCTCTTTCCCCTTTCACGCAACTCGCATCCCCACTTGAACCGTTGTTCACCCCGTTTCATCCCTCTAAACTCCTCTTTCTCCTCGCCATTTATGGGGCTCGTCTTTCTCTCTTGAGACGCAGTTTTCCTTCGTACTACCTCGAACGCTCTTCGTCAGACATTCTCCTTGCTTCTCCTCTCGTCTCGTCTACCTTCGTTTACACCGATATCCCTACTAGGAAAGCTTACGCCCGCGAATATAGGGGAGGAAAACTTTCTTCGGTACGTCTTCCGTCGTCGAATTCTGACCTAATTCCCTCGCGACCTGCTAGGCTGTTTTCCTTCTTCTACTCTATACACAGATTCGTGTGTCTAGCAGAAGTTTAAGCTCAGCTATTTTCGTCCCGTTCCGAAAATACACTTCTTTGGATGCCATCGCTGAGAGCGAAACGGCGAAAGAGAAGATTCATATGATGCAGGCAGGAATGATCATTTCTATGTATGTATATGTCTGTATGAGTGGCTCGTGCCGCACATCACCTTCACGGGCTGCCGCAAAATGCCTTTATTATTCTCGGGGAATCCCGACGAAGGTGAGGCTAGCTTAACAACCATCGTAATTCGAGGCATTTTGTAGAAAATTCCATTACCCAGAATTTTTTACTTTGACAACTCGTCTAGAAACGCGTGTACGTTGTGGAGATATTCTACAAATGTTTGCAGAGTTTCGAAACTGTAAAAATGATGGAAATCTCGAAATGCTCGCTCATTTTTTTTCCTTATGCCTTTCAATGCCTTCCAATAACTGGTTACTGCTAATTGCATCGTATCGTTAAAAGCTGTGGCACATTTCAGGTCATACAATTCAGATGTAAAGCTTGTTGATTTTATTTATTCTTATGTTGCTCGATTTTTAATAAAACTATTTCGGTAAAAAATGAAAAGGCTGGATGTGTTAAAAAACGAACAGATACGTTTGCTACTCACTCGTAAAAAAAAACGTAAAAGGCATTTTCTTGATTCCTGAGGAATAATTATTCAGGACGAGTAAAAACGTACCAAGTGATCTGTTAAATCTTTGTAGTCATTCAATGCCGGTGAAGCTGTGGATCATTTAAAAAAAGATGCATACGTTACGTGCACCAGGCAATTAGCAACTAAAGGATTCGGAGCTTTGGTATAAGCAATTAGTAACATTGCAGAATATAAAACACTTTTTTGTTCCATAGAGCGAAGTTCCAACATATACATACGATTTTGTTTTTACCTGGGGCTCTCAAGAGCTCGAGTGCGTATCGATTTTTTGCTTCTTTCTCTTTCAAACTCATCCACGTACAGTGAGTGAGTAAAAAAGTTCCGTGATTTACCAAGTTATTCAGCGCTTGCCTTGCCCATCGCGCGCCACAGTGCAAGCTCTATCGATCCATCTTCGTTCACCGAGATTACGTGGTGACCTGGAACGTCTGACGAATATAGAAGCATACCTTCAGAGTTACTACCAACGATTCGGAAGACGTTTAGCAACGGAAAAAAAAAATTCAATAAGCAAGTAACGTTACCTCCCAAATCGTTCACAGCTGTAATGACCGATATATACGAAGGCGTGTTAAACTATTTTTTCCCCATTATCGACCATTTTCTGTTATGTTTATCCGTCGTGGCGTGGCTGATTTTACGGATAGGAAAATTTGGGCTCTACTAATTTGAAGAACTTGTGGCCCATGATATTTGGGAACGGGAAAAATCATTAGCAATTGTCTACTTGATCAATTGGACTTAAGGAATCCTGAATAAATGACAACTACGAATTCATTGCATATTTACTATTAGTCGTTGGCTGCATTCAAATCCATAGATCAAAACAAAAAATTTTCACGTCAATTCTGTTTGTACTGCATGTGAGATCTTAATAGGCTTTAATTATAAAGCGTAAAAGATTGTAAACCTGCAGAGTGCTTCTTCGTTATTTTATGTAGGTCACGTAGCTACCTTTATGAACAAGTGGTGTTTTGAGTTCATCTTGTTCGCGGATAAAGCTTTGTGAGCAATTCCCATTAACGAGGAAGCACAGTGCAATTTCAGAATTGGTAGACGACTGTTCGGTGTGTGCAAGAAAAAAAAAAAAAAAAGAGAGAAAACAATTGTACACTGCGGTTATTTTCTCTACAATGATACTACATTTTATAAATTTTTCCGAGACGCTTGATATTCCGGTCACATGTAAATTCGGTGTTAATGAGGCTTTTCACTATGCACAATAGAAAAATCACATCGCCAGTATTTCACCTCCGTGATAAATTCTCTGTTGCCTGCCTATAATTCACTAAATTTATTAAGATTATAATTGATCAATTATTTTATTTGCATAGGAAGTTGTATCGTGGTTTTTTTGAGGCTCATATTAAAAATTTTAGAACTCTGTAAAAAAATGTTGTGTGCCACAATTTTAGATCTCGATGCCTGGATAAAAAGTTTCGCATTGTAACTTGGGAATTGCTTTTCCGCAATTTTATAGAATGCTCGGTACTCACGTAGAACTATTTTCCTCTATTTTCTTTTCCTCATCCGTGTTGAGTTTGGAACAATTGTAAAACTTCATAAAAGCAGCAAATCAATTTCCTCTTTCGAAAAGCAATTTAACCTTTCTTTCAACACGTATGTCAATTTCCATTGTGAATATCTCCGTTCCATTTTGATTGAATAGAAAGTTGTTTTTTTTTGTTGTTTAGGAAAAATTTTGTAGTTCGCTATTCCAGCGTAAATTCTCTATAATTAATCAGGACTTTTTAACAATTCGGCATCACCGGTGAACGTCGTTTTGGTTTTGAGCTTCGCGTTGTTGGGCTGAGTTTGTACTTGTTTCTCGACGTATTTGCTGAGGATAAAGTACGTGTCGCCGCAAGAACCGAAGCTCGTAACGACGATAAACGAGATAAGGGTGTTTCACGAACTGGTGTTTCAAGACAGTCAGGAAGAGAATCAGAGAGGGAAAGAGATGTAGAACGAAGAGAACGAGTTCGAAAACTACTCGAAACTCGAATCTCGAAACTAGTAGAATCGACCGTTTCCTGGGGCCCATAACGCTTCAAAGACTATCGAACGCTACGACTATATTTAACTTTGTGAGTTTTGAGGTTTTAGCTCTGACACTAGATCATAGAATATTCAACAGAGCCACGCGTATTTGTGGTTAGAGCGTTTCGGGAATGGGTGACAAAGTGTACAAAGTGTGCGTGAGCGTGTGTGTGTGTGTGTGAGTCTGTATCCGTGTGAAACGTAGATATAATCGAGCCGTATAGTTTATAATTTGTCGATAAACTCACAAGTCAAATCGAGGGGAATATTAGGAAACTCATTGTCGGAAAGTGGATTATTGCAGAACGTTGGTAAACAGAGACGTTCTAATAGAAAACAATATGACGAAAATAAAAAGATAATTGTTCCGGAATGATAGATAACATTCGAAAACTTTGTTGGGCCAAGAAAAACTGTAGAAAACTTGATCGATAGAGGTAGCTATATTTTTACCGTGTTTCAGCTGATTAGGGCCATTAGATAAAATTCAGAAAAACTGCCAGCCAGCTCAGTGATTGATGCGCGAGCCAGTGCATGGCTAAGCGGTTACGCATTCAAGTATTGTCCTTGCCCGAAGCTGCTTAATCTGAGGAATCGTCGAAGCCGTACACCCGACCGTTCATCCATCGCTTTTGGTTTCCCTCAACATTTACATGAATTTCATTTCAATTGCGCAAGTTTTTTTTCCACTATTTATGAGTCCACAGGTCATAAATTGGGCTAGAAAACTAATTGGTGACAAATTCGTGATTATTTCTTCAAGAAAAATCGTATGGATTTTCATTGAAATGATTTTTTACTTTCATTCTGTTGAGATCATTCGTTATGTTTTTATCGAAACTCGTGCAGATGTGAATGTTACGCAAATTCATTGAAACAGTCACGAATGCCGTGTAAGTTATTCAACTTTATTTTCAGGGTTATTTCATATAGCTCGTGAAGATAGCGATGTTTTTTTTTTTTCGAGAAAATGAAATGAGACATCTGTTGTTTACCCAGCACTAGATACTCGTCCACCCACTTGGCTCATCATAATACTCGAATGAGTGAAACTGCTCAACTTTGATAAAGTTAATGTTTCGGTAACAATTTTTTTTTCTCTCATCTTTAAATGAGCCAAGAGAATAATATTATTCTTCATATAATGATTACGATACCCTTTCATCATTTTTTATAACAATCTTACCTCTGCAGCTTCTTTTGGTTACGTCAGTAAGTCATGATGCAATTTTATTGTTCAAAAGTGGATCTTTGTTGGCGTTCAATATATGCCGTCGTGTTATAGTTGACACTCGAGGAGTAGTTTTTTTTTGTGTGATCGGCGTCTCAAATCAAATTTAAAACAGAAATTTGGAGTCTCCGCCATTATTGTTATTCTCGATGAACCAAGATGAGGAGTGAATAAGAAGGTCGAAAGAAATAATGGAGGTTTATGGAAACAATTAAAAGTAAAAACGTTCCGAAGTAATGTTGGAACGTGTTTGTTGCGTTTTATATATGAATGTTTACGATAAATGAGAAATGAAAAAATGCTGAAGACACGAGAGCAAGAGATTTTGAGCAGAATCGTTGAAATCGGAGCCGGTGATCGAGCCTGGGCGTGTTCGATAATCTGTTCACGAAGGCGATCATATTACTCGCTATCGCGCAAAGTAACGCGGTAGCATGTCAAGTTACCATGTAGAAAAACAACTGTTTGCGTTGTCTGGTACAGAGATAGTTACGGATAAACCAAGCGAGAGCTCGGCAGCGATCGAGGAAATAACATCACCAACTGATATAGGAACTTTTATTATTTTACGCTCGCAAGTCGAATTTCAAACCGTATGAATAATGTACATAACTTATTACGAACGCACAAGGCAAATACGAGTGCCATATTTTTTTTTTCGAATAAATCATTGGCACGGATTTTTTTTTTTCGGCGCATTTATATTTAAAAAAATATTTCTCGGATACCGAAGTAAAAATGATTACGAAGATTTTTTAATCTTCGTATGAAAGTTTCAGACTAATTTCGTAGAGCAAATGCTTCGACCTAACATAATTAATTTTATTGGCACAAAAGATGATATTTGAGTGAATTTAATTCGATGATTATCAAGTTTGAATTCAAGGACGATAATCAACTGCGGATCAAAATATATCAGTTACAATTTCGAATGCATTCGAATTGAAAAATTCACTAAAACATTCCAAGTACGATTTACCCAAGCAGTACATAACTGTTCCTAGCTCTGATTACCCATTCCTTTCATATTTGATGTAACATTAAACTCATTCAACGTATATGCTGAACCGTATATAAAATCGACGTTCGCTGAAAAACCGAGTAAAAAGTGAAAAGTTTAATCTGGAGGGGAAAAAAAAAATCCACGAACGAGGGATAAAGAAGAGGCGAAGGTTTTAAGGGAGGACGAGAAAACCGAGGGAAAGATAGATGGTTGAAAATAAAATGAGCGCTAGACTGTACGATCTGAAAAGGTGAACGCTGGAACGCATTCGAAATGCATATCCGGGATATGCTAAATCTCCGAAAGCGGTACCGTGTGATTTCGTTGAGGTTTCGAGCTCTCTGTGAGGTCAGGGCTATACCAATCGTGTATATATCTATGTGTGTCTCGAATTCTTCCGAAGATATATATATCTACTATTATAGTACGTGGATAGAACTGGGAAAGCGAGTATTTGCGAGGCCTGGGCTCGGATTTACAATGCAAATTCAAACCTGAGCTACATGTATACATATATATATATGCGTGCTTCGTGGATACATATATATAGGCGTAGTAAGGTGTAGTACGCCAAAAGCATAGTGGGCGTCTCGGTTCATCCTACACCGCCGACCAACTCGTCGAAGCAACTCCTCTGGTGCTTGCTTGCGACTTTGGTTAGCCGAACAGTGAGAACCAACGACAACGACGATGAGGAAAACCCCGCCCTGGCTACGACCTTTCCAGATGCAAAAGCTTCGTTACTTACGTCGAGATCAACGGAGCAAGTCTTCCATCCAGCATCTCTTTGCTTACTCTCGAGTTTCACATACGTACATCTCTTTCTGTGTATGAGCAACATTCACCTTACACACTCTCGCGATCTTCGTTTAATTCAGCATAGTTTCACTTCTTCCGTTTGCTCTTACACCGAGAATGAACTTTTCAGTATCTCGTCACGACCTGGAGAAAAGAAATGTGGGTGTCAAAAATTCATCCACATCCCATAGAACCAACGAAAAGTAGCTTTGATTTTTACAACTGCTCATAAACCTTTTTTGATCGTGAAGTTGAAGAAAGGTCAGCTGTAAAGTTAGTTTTGAGCTGAATTATTCTTCGTTTCCTTCCTACATCGAGCTTTGTTTTTTGCTTCTTTCATTTTTTTTCTCGACATCAATGTTGTTTGAGGGGAAAATAGAGCTGAAATAGGAATGAAAGGAGACGTTTTCTTGAAATTAGTATCACGCCAACCATTCATGAAATTTGTTTTCAAAATATATATTTTTGAACATCATTATTTTCAAACAAATAATACAACTCGAACGTAAAACATGTGAATAATGAATGAAAAATGAGGAAGCAGGATGGAATAAAATTAAAAGAATATAATTTCCTGCCATTCCATCGCTCTTCTTTTCAATTTTGTTTTTTTACAAAAACAAGAATTAAGTTATCTGAGGCAGCATCCGAGTTTGGTATGTTCACAATGACCAACCCTCTTTTGTGCCATCTCTTAATGTGCACGCGAAAAATTCAAAGATATTATTTCTCCGGTAGGAAGTGTGTCTGAAATGAATTTGAGCAGGATAAAAATACTTACAACAGTGAACAAGGGCGGTATGAAAAGCGAGGTGGTGGGAACGGGGTGCAAGATCATTGTGTTCGCGACATGATCACGATTATTTATCACTGAAAGATGGCGTGATTGGAGGGGAACCCTTTTCGGAGCTTTAATTGTGGCGATTATTTTTTTTTACAACCTTTCTTCTGTCTTCAATTATTCTTCGGAGAATTTAGAGCCTCTTCCGCGATGAATAAAATCTCACGGATTAAAAAATTAAATGATATAAAAAAATACATCATTTTTAATCGCGACCCTGGCAGAAACGAATGAATCGTTATATTTTTTTGACAAAATGGAAAATGATTTCCAACTGGTGTCTATTCCAAGTTGTGAAATGAAATTTTTAGTTTTATTTTCCTCTTTTCACGTGCCAGTGAGTTAATTTTTTTTTTTTTTTTCACCATTATTGCTTAATAGGTCGAGAGTTTACGGGCAATGTAGTGATATAGAAAGAGGTTGTCATTTTGCACAAAAGTACACGATTGTGAGGCGACGAAATTAGCTCGAGGTAAGGAGAAACGTGGCGGAGATGAAGGAGAGTCTTTGGAATATCGATCAGCGACCCACTCTTACTCGAGTTTCCTAATCGATATACTTACCACTACGTACATCATACCATCTGTTTGTTTGCTACTGTTACAAGGCACATAATACGTGCGATGCCTGTACAGACTAAATGTCTGAAACCTTGGAATCTGTCATGGCAGTGCATGCATATATACCGCCCTTGTGCTTCACGTTTTCGTATCTACATGCATATAGAGAGTAATGCGTACCGTAGTTACAGGTTACAACGACAATTTCCCCGGACAAGTCGACGTTCCGAGCGTCTCGCGTTAATTAATTATTCACTCGCCTCGACGTATCAACCTCTTCCATGAATGGGTATTCTATTCATGAAACAGTGGGCTCACTGACTCAAACAACTAGAGCTACGACAACATTGCAAAGCCGTTCGAGCGAACTAATTTCTCCAATTACTAAAATGCATTAAGCCTTCGTAAAATCTGATTTAAATTCAATTTAAAATTTTGCTCTTTCCCTTTTGTAAAAGTTTTCTTTTTCGAGTGTTAAAAACGATTAAAAACGTTGATTGGTGCATCGATCTTTTTTTTTCCGTTGCGATTTGTTTAAAAGTCACGAAAAAATTCATGCAAATCTATTTGGTTTTTTTTTTTCTTTTTTAACGAGTCATTTCCAATTGTAACGAGCGGAAATTTCAACCTGACAACGAATAAATAAATCATATAAAAGTTACAAAGATAGTGATTTTTTCGGATTTTTCTTCTTCTTCTTCTTCTTCTTCTTAGAGCTGTTTCCGACCTTCCGGCTGCTATCGCATCCACTTACGTGTGTTCCATTAATTATTTACGATTGTACGTAAGAGCCTCAAGGTTTCGTAACTCGTTGATGCTATGTTATAGCATATGCGTGCTAGACATGTAGCAAAATATTAGGAAGTTGATGAAGCAATTGTCGTTAGATTCATTCGTTTTTTTTTTTTTATTTCGTCGAACCGACAAGAATTGATTGAGACGAAGGCATCGGATCAATATAAAGAAAAAAATTCAAAATATGTTATTTTGAAAGTTAAAACATCAAGTGCACTTTGAAATGAAATAAAAAATCATGATATGGTTTGTCGTGAAAGTTTCAATAAGGCACAAAATATATATAAATATTGTGAAAAATATAAAATATATACGATGGAGTCGACGTTCACTGATGAAATGTAATCAATAATTATGAAATAATAATTGTTCTATGCAACTAACAGGCCGATAAAAAGCTAGTGAAAATGTTTCAAGCCGTGTATCTCGATTGAAGTTTTGCCAGAACTGAATTTTTGAAGTTTCAAAAACTGTGAAGATTGAAGCTATACGTAGAATAAATAATGAACTGGAAATTCGTACCGAGGCTACGAACACTATTTCTAAATACTAAGAATATAACATTCACCTATTCGTGGACGTGTTTACGAACGAATATGATTAAGAAAAATGTGGTAGCGACATTCCAATAGATTATCGCGCTGATGGAATAGAAGCGTTTGGTTCGTGACACGTAATAATGTACAACGATCCATGAAACGAAGAAATTCTGAATGCCGTGAAGTATTACTGAATTACATGGTTTTCTGTTTCGCTGCATTAATACAAATATATTCATGCCCGAAGCTCTCGAGAGGAGAGTAATGCTCGTCGAGATGCGGGAGAGAGAAAAGTGGCCTGGAGCTTCTTCTTATTCCGAGGGAGGCTTACTCGTTTCCGCGGGACACAATCGCTTGCAGAAGTGTCGCGATAAGCGATTGCCGCACTAAAAGTAAGCGTTGGTGCTGGGCTTAGGAAGGGAAAAGCCGAGAAACACAGTGAGAAATACGTGAAAAAAAAGTAATGGAAAGGGAGTTATCATGTTGGGCCGGAAAAGATGAGTATAAGGGAATAAAAGACCGCGGTGAATATAAACGGGCAAGAAAAAGAGTAAAACGAAAGAAAAAAAAAAAAAAAAAAAAATACATATAGAAAGAGGAATTTGAAAGTACGAGGGAGAGATATAAAATAAAAGGGTATACATGGAAAGAATAAAAGAGCAAAGTGGAACGAATATGAAACAGCAAATCTTAGAGGACGACTACGAATCGTGCGAAATAGTCTTATTTTTTTTATGCACAGTCATTTTGGTTGATTATACGATTCACCGAATATTCGCTTACCATGTAAACCAAAAGGAGTTCATTGAGAATTGAATGAAAAAAAAAAAAAAAAAAAAACTGAAAGGCATATTGAACAGTATTTCAACAGGCTTCGATGAAGCGAAAACCGAAGGACTTTATAACATTGTTGTGGCGATCATTAAATAAAAGATTTATCGTAATATGATGCTTCCATCATTTTCTTGCGATTTTCACTAGATCTTTAGAAAATTTGATGAAAAAAAAGAGATTTTTTTCCCGAGGCGCATAAAAAAGTCAAATTTTCTTTCCAATGGTATGAAAGTTTCTTTCATTTGTTCAATAGTAAGCATCAAGGGTATAGGATTATGGAGTTTGCGTGGGTGAGAATAGGTTGAGGAATAAGAAAGTGTAACATCGAATTAAATAGCAAAGTAAGGTGAATGGGGCCGCAAATCGTTCTCGATAGAAACGAAAGAAAGATTGAAGTAGGTTGGAAAAGATCCGCACAGCGAAGAACGTTAGCGCGTACGTTTAGAACGAATGAAAATGGGAAAGAGCTATCGAGTCTAGACCACGGAGAGATAAAGTAGGAAATTGTGGTGGGCCGAGGAAAAAAAAAGTGAGAATGGTTGAGAGCAAAAATGGTGCGAGAAGCATGAAAGAAAGAGAGGAAGAGAGAAAGAGAGAGAGAGAGAAAAGAAAAGCAAAGATAGATAAATGAGAAAAAAGGGAAAGAGCAAAGCAAGTACATATGTGAGTTCCTGTATGTAGTAACAGGTACGAACTTAGACTACCTGGGCTGAATCGTGGTTACGAGATAAAAGGCTTTTCGACGGTTCAATGCCCTCAAAAAACAAACACCTCGCTAAATGTTTGCCCCTGTCTCCATTGGTCGAACGACTCTCATTTTTTTTTTCACTCTTCCTCCTCATTTCATTGTATAAAATTGATTAAAATCTAAAGAAAAATATTTACCGTGACTGAGTTTCCTGTTAAGCTGTGCGTTAAAAATAGTCCATTTTTGTAAATAATATTTGATAGTTACGAAATCCAAAATTATATTAATTGCCATCTTATTTCGCGTAATTATTTGAATTCTGTTCATGATTGTTCAACATTTTTTTTTTGAATCTATATAAAACGGATATTTCTGAATAATAAATAAAATTTTATATTTTAACGAATGCACGTTTCGCTAGCGCATGGAAATATCGAAACTCAGTAACTCGGGTTTGTGACAGGCTCTAATTACGTGTATCGTATGCAAACGCTCGTAAAAATTGTTATCTGAATTGACTTTTCAAGTACACATCGACGCGGTTGTCGGGTGAGAGCGAGAGAGATCATTTCGGTGCACGCAAAACATGCTGCCGCTCGTGGCCGAACTAATCATGCGCATATGTGTGCATATTATAAAATTCTCGTCAACGTGTATTTCCCTCGTGGTTCACCGGGAAGTTAAATTTCTGGCAACTCGTGAAAAAAACCATCGGAGCACCGAGTTCTCGAATATCGAATAATTGAAAAAACATGTTACGAGCTTTGTTGTTTCACATCGCCATGTGAATGCAGACTGCAAATTACTGACAAGAATAAAACAATTATTTGCGTATGTAAGAGAAAAGCATAGAAAAATGTCAAAAAATATTGGAGTATTTGACGAATCCATCAAAAAAAATCATCAAGAGTTACGTTTTTGGATATTTGGTGCTGAAAGGGATCGTTATCGTTTCATTCCAATCGAGGGAGTCGACAAACTTATAGATAATTAGAAAAAAAATGAAATCTTCAGCTTTCATCGAGGTAGAGGTTCGTCGAGCGTAGAAAGACTCCAATATTTTTTCATTTGTCGTCGATATACAAAACGAAAACGGTTAATATTTGATTTCAGATTCTCATTTAACGAATCGTTTTCACTCACGCTATTGTATTCATTTTTCCAAAGCTTTTCGTCAAATTTTCGTTGATTTTTAAAAATATTTTTTCCAAAAATCTTCACCGTAAAATATTGTTTTTGATCCGAGAGTTATAGATAATAAAATCGTACAGATTTATGAACGAACGGAAATTGTTTGGCACAGGAGAGATCGCCGTGCTTGTTTTCATCGTTAGTCCGAGTCCGGTCCGATGAATGAGTCATGGATAGGGGAACGTGAATTCGTAATAAGACACGACGTTAGCCCGTTCGCTCTGAATTTAGAGGGACGAGCATTTATACGTCGGTCGGTCAGAGGACTCTCTCGCGCGAACGATCTTCTTCGCCCGGCCAGTTCTATTCCTAGACGGACTCATGACCGCGCATTCTCGTCGTCTCTTTCTTCATCGCATTTCTCATTTACCATTTAGCGTTTACTAATTGTTCAAAATTTCGTTTTTTTTTCTACTCATTCTAAAATCCAATAAAGCTGCTCGGTTGTGATTGCTTCCATTGTAACTTCTTCAATGTGAGATTACCTTCCCGTAAAGCTTTGCCGAACTAGTGGAAAATATGAATGGAATAAAAAATATGTGAGTTTCAAGCGATTTCAATTAGAGACGTTTAAAAATAATTCCATTCCCATTTTATGATTCAGCATACGTTCAAATTTAGTATTGGAGCAAACTATTTTTACACAAGATTCAAAAAATAGAATTATTTTACCGAAGAGAAATGAGCCTTTTCACGAAAAATTCGTTGGTGTTTCCCCTCATTTTTTTGGATTTGAATGAATCGATGAACATTGCATTCTTGGCATATGATTCAGCGTTGCAAATAATAAATGAAAGGAAAGGTTATTGGAAGGTTATTGCACCTAGAGTTAAGTATGATTCTGGCCTAAGAGAAGTACAGTCAGAACGTGTAAACGAAGTTCGGATCACGCGACGAGACCAGGGCCATGGCGTCAGTCGATGCTGCGGCGAAAATGACCGGCTCGTAAACGAGTAACCTCGTTACACGGGAAAGCTTCTACACAGAAGAATTCAACCAGTCCATTTTTTTTTTCCCACAAATGCGTGCTTCCAAAAGTTTTTACCCGTGTTTTATCGTTTGGTTGTATTTACTTGGAAAATCCTCGTTAAACGCGAAAAGATCCTTTTCATTTTTATGATCACAACTTTTGCGACGTTACTAGCATGGGAAATATGTACGGTAAAACGCAATAGCTAACGTCGAAGAGTCAAATTAAACCGCAAAGACGTATGGACTCTTTTTCGTGGTAATTCAATTTGCATTTTTAAGACTTGATTTTGTGGTTTTTTTTTTCTTTCTTTTTATCTCTTCTCTAATTTAATACTTTTTGGCAGAAACTCTTTTCCTCACATACCTCTTTTCACCATTTTTCTGGAATACAGGATTAAAATTTCATTCTCAAGTCCGAGGGATCTTATTTACTTCTTATATGCCCCGTCTAGAGAGCTTTTCTTGTCTACTCTTTTCGTGAAGTATTTACACTTCCTATGAAAATGGCGAAATACGTGATGCAAGAAAACCGAGGCCTAACAATGTTTTTCAATTTTTAAACATCTTACTCCGTTTTTACAAGAGCATTTTTCACAGTTTCTGACGGTTTTTCTCGATAATAACTTTTCTCAATAATTTCGAGTAAGATTTCATTTTGCCACAATTGCTATTCGTCCAATTCAGTTTCTTGAAGTCAGAGAAAAGTCGATTATTTACGAATTTAAAGCAAATGTATTTTTATTGTCCGTGGTATAAACGATGAACGTTGAGGTGATAATTGGTTTCCATTCTGTAGTCTAAATTTCGTTTCAAAAACGTCAGTCGAATGTCATTTTTCGACCTTACCATCAGTTAAACTAGAAGAAACTTTATTGCTGTTTTTCATTAATGAACTTTCTTTCATTTCATAACTCGGAATGATTCAAAACAATTGCAGTGATTTCGATCATTAGACGATATTCAATAGGTTGATAAGTTCCGTTCTAAATTATGAGAAAAAAAAGTTCAACCGAAGATTAGCAAAAGATGTAAAACGCAATGAACGAAACTTCTGTTTGAACCAGCTTCAATGATTTTGTTGTCGAGGATGAAAGAGGAAATTAATTTCATGTTGTCTGGAAAGATTTTAGTAACTGGTGGCCAATGAAATAAAAATAAGCACGTAATTGAGCACCAAAATAGTTTATTAACAGACAAAAATGGCATCTTTGAATTCGAAATGATTTTGAAAAAATATTCGATCAATTTCATCGTTCGATATTGCTTGAAAATCGTTCATAAGTTCAGGAACAGCGACAAAATACTTGTTTCTCTGGTATCCTTAAAAGTATCGATACAGGTCTAAAAATATTTTGCACTGTTCACAATAACTATAATCAAATTATACGCTCGAAATAATTTTCAATATAAATGCTCACTGTATTTTCTGCACTCGTTTATGATCGAACGATTTAAAGTAAATGTTTCCATTTCTGGCTGTGCCGGACGCTTTTAAATTCACTTGTATTCAACGTGGAGAAGCTGCAACCTGTCTCGAGTACGTTATCCCATATCGAAATATGATGATTTGCGGAGGGGTGAAATAAAATTCGAGGTAACTTGTTCTGAGATGCGGAATAAGTTGGAAGTAGGATTGGGAGTGTGTACGGAAGGGCGAGAGAGAAAAGGCGAGAGAAGGGAGGAGAGAGGGAGAGAGAGAAAGAGGATTCGGGGCCACGTAGTTGTGGCTGCATTGGCGTGACCCAGTGCGAGGGGTTGCTTATATAGGTCAACCCGGTGGAGGGTGATATAGATTTTTAGAGTGCGACCCGCCCTTTCGGCCAACGGCCAGAACACGGGGAAAGGAGATCCCTCTCGTAGCCGCGAGAGCTGAGAGTCTCGAGGTTTACCCCTCAACCCGGGGATCTTTGCGTTTTCCCCATTTATACTTTGTCTCCCACTCCTCTCCTTCGCTCTCGCTCTCTCTCCCCGTATCTGTCTTTCACTCGCTCATTCTCTATAGCGTTGCTAGCAATGCCATTCGAAGCTTCAGGGCTTTCCTTGTTTCATGCAAGAATATGGGTCATTGCTGATTTCCCGAAAGATGCGATTGGAAAAATGGGAAAAGCAGTTTCGCTCCCTTCTCCGATGGTTATTGATAACAGCCGCGGAGAACAAACAATTCGGAGATTTTACCACACCAATTTCTGCCTGATCGTATTTTTCCCGCTTCATTTTATCGTGTAAATCAACGAAATCGCCAAGTATAATTGAACGATTAATTAAAATTCTAATTAGTAATCGCTCCGATCCGATTTCCACGATATTCGTTGAATATTCAAACTTCATTTTTTTATTAATATTCTCAAGCACGCTTACACGCGCGTTACAATCAACGATAGAATGCGATAGCCATTTTCGAATATTGATGCAATTACTCGTGTTCTGCCTGCGTCACTTTATTATTATTATTATTGAATTTTGATCAAATAACTTTGGCTTTTCCACTAGCTTTTTTTGTAAACATTTGAAAGTGCAGCTTTTTCGAAAAATCACGATACATTTTTCCTTTCTTTTTTATCACAGCTATGATGATCAATGATATAAAATGATCAAAGAAACAATGATGATCAGTTAGCTGAGCTAGAAATATTTTCATTCAACCTGGTTTTTTTTTCTAGCAAAAAACCAAGTTTCAGCATTTTTTCTGCTTTCAAGCATTTTAAACCGTAGCACTTCAATCGAGCGCACGTATCAACCACACTAATGCCATATGGGATTTGGCATTGCCATACTGTTGTAAAAATAATTCAAAAGTATTCGATAACCAGAGTTTTTTGGAGGAAAAATCCCCAGGAATCTGGATGTAGTGTAATCACATCATAATTAAGACGAAAATTCGTATTCAAAACCGATTTCCAGCGTGTGCTATGAGTTCGATCCCAAAAAAACAACGTTATAGTATTTTGCAATCGAATCATAAGGACAAAGTTTCTTAGTTTTCAGAATGATTTCAGCCACCATGGCTGTGACGGTACGGGAAGGGGGAGGGGGGGTAACAGGAAGATTCACGGTTTTTACTATTCCACGCACACATCCCGGACACACAGGATATTCAGCACTTACCAGAGTGTTCCACGCACCCTTCGATTCCACACAGTCCCACTATTCTATGCACCCCCCATTATTCCACGAGCACATAAGACGTTCAGCACTCAGGCCGCCATTTCACGCACCCCAGGAAGGGACGGACGCGTATCCCACTGTTCTATGCGCACACCCCGAAGTGCCCAGCACTCATCTCAAGATTTCACCCGCCCCCTCTCTATTCCATAGATACCCGGGTTACATACACGAACCGATTCCGCATACACGTTTGTTTAGTTGTGTTGGTTCGTTGCGATCGAGGGACGAATTTTCCGGAGACGATTTATCCTGGAGTCCTGAAGTTGGAATTTCTCAAAATCGGCAACGAGCATTCATTTTTTTTTTTTCACAAGATCACGGTGTGACAGCACAGGATGTGAACTGTTGGCAGGGTGGCAAATTGGCGATCTTGTCAAAAGACAAACGATTTTGGAGATATCGAAAAAAATAATCGAAACAAAATTGTTTTTTTTTTTTGAGGTTCTTTGACGGTGAAAAATTCGGGTTGAAAAAAAGTTGACTTTCTCCATCACTTTGTCATTGCATATATGAGATTCTTGAAGTTTTAAAATTTATAATTTTTATTTCGGGAAAGCTGTATTTCTAAGAATTCACTCCACTTTGTTGATATACAGAAAAGAACTTTTGCACATTTGTTTATCTACAAAATAAGTGATGCGCCGATACATATACTCTACTCGGGATTTGTTCGATAGATTCTTTTATTTGGGCCAGCTATAGTTGCAAAATAAACATACGCGCACATTTAGTTTCTTCTTATTGATCAGTAAAAGCATCCTGTATATCTTGTAACCTTTGATTAGATAGGAAAGCATCGTTTCGTTTTCATTTCCTTCGGAACGTATCGATCCGAAAACCATTGGGTCTTCTGAATAAACAAAGTGTGTTCCCCTTTTGTGTTTCCTCGACTGAGCAGGAAAAGCTTCAGGCTTTGTTGAGTCAATTAGACATTTCATTGAATACAAGCGTATCGTGTTTGAATAAAGTTTTTTTTTTTTTACATCGAGTCAACTGTCAAAATAATTATTTACTTAATGAAGTAGCGATGAATTTCAGTTTCAGAGAGCACAATAACTCATTGGCGTATCATAATTGAATTAAATTTGCAATATTATTAGCAACGAAGTAATTACACAAACGGATTGTCAGAGTAACGTTAGCGTCGGCGTTATTTGACGAACGTTTTTCTAGAATAAGCAAGCAATTTTCTTGTAGAAGACTTATATATTTTTTGACAAATTAACAAAACAAAATCTTTGAGGTTACCGAATGCCTGTCTCTTAAATCTTCTGACATAGCTCCTGAATAAACCGTGAAAAATATACGTGTCCAGATTTGTTAAAACGTGGGAAGTTCGACTGTACTGCAGATGTAAGGTTTACGATTTGGCTACGAATGTATCAGCGATTCATCTAGACTACTGCAGATGCAGAGTTTTACGATTATGCCACGAGCTATCTCGAACCTTCGCGCATGGAGTAATGCACAGATGTGAAATTTTACGATTTAGCCACTCGATGCACCGCATTATATTTGCGAAGTTTGCATTCGTATGGGCAAACGAAATTTGACATATGTCATTTGTGATCGATAGCTTATTGATTTTTTTTGTTGTCTTAAATCACCGCAAGTTGGAATTTTGATCGAGTTTTCGCTCGAGGATGAATTTATTGATTCGCAAATACTTTTTCATTCTATATTGTGGGAAAAATCTATTGGTAAATTAACGAATCGTTTATTTGACTCTATTATTCCAGTAATTATTATGAAATCGGTGACTTTTTTGAAAGATTCAAAAGTTTGATAAATTCCTCAAGATAATTTATTATTTCGATGTGAAATCGGAAAATTTATCATTTGTATATAAGAATCCTCGTGAATCATTCGAAAATGGGTCACGCGAGACGATATGTACTTTTCTTGCTATATCCTCAGATTGATCGTAGTGCTTACGCGAGAAAAAGGAGAAACGACACATTTCGCATCCCATCATCTTGCGAAGCTCTTTGCCACATTGAATCGTTTGTCCGATAAATGGCAACGATTTTCCACGATTCCGAGACTCGGATGCTCAAACACGAGCAAACATTTTTCTGCACTACTTTTCTTTTTTTTTTTTCTCTCTCGTTGTTCGCTCTTTTTATTTCTTAACGAACAACGGAGTATCACCAAATCTGAATCGATTAAATGCCACAGAAACAAAACTTTTTCTACCTGTTTCATTCACGAATGACATCAGGAGATACAGCGTCATAAAAAAAGTATTTTTATAATCATATCATTTCATTGATAAAAGTACTTAATCATAACAGCGACATATATTTATTCATTTATCGACCATTCACAGTTGGCATTAACACAACTAGTTTCAGAGAGGTACATGAACTCGAAACACGCGATTTGCTCACACGCGTAAATTATCGCGAAATTACTGTTACATGAAAACGTTTTGTAAATTAATTTTCTTTATAAGTTTAGTGCTTTCTGGAGTGTTACTTATTCGGTGTTATTCACAGTTACTAAAAGCCTATTTTACTGCGTTTTGTGGGCAATATTTTTTACAGCATAATTATGAAGATCTTTGATAAATGATTTTATAACTGTCGCTTCAGTTTATTTGTAAGTTTTCTGAATACACACTTCGTTATTAACCTCTTGTTTATTACCACGAGATTTATTATTGAAATAACGAATAAGGTGTCCTTGAATGCCTCGTGCTAAACGATACAACAACAGAGACGTTTATATCGAGAGATTTTGCCAATGGGCTTGTATCTCTCGGATCCCCCATGTTCGCACGATAAAAAGTAGGTCACACGAGTGAGAAGCCCGATCGCAGCCCCTCAAGCTACTTCGATCAAACGCAAAACTATAACGAGGACGCGGGGAGAATTTATTTTTCGAAGCACTTGCGTTTGTCGCAACGCGGAAGATGATCGAGTTTTTTTTTCTATTACTTTTTTTTTCCTTTTGGTTGCTTGTGGCCCAATATATATATATATATATATAGCGTTCATTCCCTCCAGGGCTTTTTCGACTATGTTATTTTCGGTATCCGTTTCTCGTTGAAGCATCTCTGTGATCGAAACTAGGTCAGACCCTTGCGAAATTTCTCTCACCCTGAGAAATCGCTTTTCAACCCTCGAGGCCGTCCATCTTCTTCTTGCCAATAAACTCTCGTATTCATATACCAAATAATTTGGCATTTTCTCGTTGAAATCGGTTTCCGCTTTTTTGTTTATCAATTTTTTTTTCTTCATTTTCTTAACCATATGGCTCTTGCATTATAAAAGCAAAAAATTTCACTTCGTTCAATAAAAATCTCTCAGTTTAGCCAACGCGCATTACTTTTTCAATGAGACAACATCGCTTTCAATTCCAAAGAACTCCTCACCGATATAAATATCGCCGCTTGTAGCGACCCGGTTTTACACAATTTTTCTCAGCCTGACTGCAAATGCGATACAGTGCATTAGTAATATGTCGCTGCGGACACAAGACTCTGGGGAGTAAAGAAACAATCGTTTTCTCAGTACATCTTTTCCTTTTATATCATTTGTTTCTGAATATCTCTCTGTACCATCCGTTTCGATTTCATTGTATTATTGTTATTGTTATTATTTCCTAGCGGCTTTGTCCAATTACTATAAAGTACAGAATATTATTGTACATTCTACAGACGTAAATTTGTACTAATTTACAATGGAAGCTGTTTGCGAACGAATTGATAAAAGGGATTTCTCAAGTTTCGAGGATGAGGAGCTTACTTATTCCTCGAGTATACGTTGTTTGTGCTTCAGAATGTTTTATGCTCGGAAACAGATTGACTTTGAATTGTATGTGTAAAATACATTTTTTTTTTTTCATTTCGCCATTTTCTAGATTTATTCAATTAATAATATTTATCAACTCTTGCGTTCACGAATAAATCATCTCGTGTCAATCTATAATATTTGAAAATAGAATATTCTCTTGTGCACAACAGAGTGTCCAAGTTCGAAAAATTGAAAAATACTTTAATTGACGTATATAACACTTTATCACACGATATCAAAGGCAATATTCATAGCTCAACGTAATTATAAACGGTTATTGTTTTTTTTTGATAATTGAATAAAATGTCAAATTTTAAACATTTCTTACGAATTAGGCAGCAAAAGAACATCAAAATTGTTCGAAGCTCGAGGCGTACGTGTAGCTTTGCTAAGGTCCGCGGAAAAACGAAAATTTTTTTATAACTGAAACGGCCTGCACAAAAAAATTAGTGCGGGTAGAGATTCGTGCATAAATTTTCCTTGAGATTATTAATGAGGGGAGATGAAATATTTGTGAAAATCATATAATTGCTGAAGATGATTTCACGTAAGCCGTGAACGTGGTTTTGCAAAGGTTCGAAAAGTCGATAGTGAATTAAGCAGCTAGTGCGCGTCGCGTATTTGCTGCAACCAGGAGCAGAGCAGCACCGTCACCACCACCACCACCAGAGCAAACCAGCAACGACTTGCCTGGGGCTACCACTATCGATTTGTGACGTTGCAAGCCGGTATATTTATACGAGTGTTCCAGGTAACTCTCGCCGCAAGTAAGAGACTTCCGCCGTTTCATCATTTTCGTCATTTTCCCCTCATGCATTTGTGCATATATTCTTATACATTCGTTCCAACCCTCTCGTCAAGTATTTACACGTTAAGAAAAATCATTGAAATCTTGATGCACCCCGGCTTGATGAACGTATCGTGACAAGAGATACAAGACGAGAAAATAGAGCAAAATCTATACGGAAATTATCGACGTTACGTATGAACATTTATACTCCTTTGACAATGATTACGATCGAATTAAGAAAAAAGAGAAGAAAAAAACGGAAATAATTCCGGAAATTCGTTGAACTTTAGATTTTTTTGTTCAATCGATGAAGCGAGGTGCTAGTGCTTATGGAAAATGTTTTAAATAAGTACAAGAGAACGATCATCTCTCTGATTCTGGGTTTATAAAGTTTTCATTGAGAATGATGAAAAGTTATAAATTATTTATTTCATTATGTACGATTACGTGTAAATTATTATCATAGGAATTATTAAAAAATCGGGAATAGTAATTGAATGACATCGAAACAAGTATTCCTCATAAAAAAGTTCGAAAATTATTAGTGAGTTTCTATACGTATGAGTTAGATACTGAGATGTGATTGTTAGAGGTTTACATTATTAGTGGTAAATAACGCGGGTTAAGAATTCGCTTAAAAAAGCTGTAATGACAATTTTTTAATTCATTAGTACGAGGCTTTCATATTCGTTGGCAATTTCTATTAATCTCATCATAAAGAATGTGTGTGATTCAACAGTGAATAATTGTCAGTCGAACAACTATCTCATTCCTTCTATAATTTAAAGTTTTTTAGGTCAAGAGGCGCGAGTTCATTGGACGGAGCCTTGGAAATTGTTTTGCCGTGTACCAGACAATTATGTCACTGATATGAATACCAATGCAGTGCCATGATTCCTGTGAAAACTCAATTTTATTTCTGATATTAATTTTCAAGCGATGCTAGATATTTGGCCAATTAAGCTTGACCCAGTTCGGATAAATAGGGTACAGACGTCTATTATGAGACACCTATTTGTACGAAGTTCTTAAATATGTTACGAATTAAAAAAAAAAATTGTTTGGTAACATGAATATTGAGAGTATTTCTACATTTAGTGTAAACAGAAAATTGTTGAGTTTTTCATTGATAAAAACAAAGTAAAATAGTTAAATAAAAAGTCGAGGTGAATTGTAGCATTTCGAAAAATGGGTTTCCACGATCTGTTCAAACGTTACGATGAAATTGAAAGTCTCGAGAATTGAACTCAACTCTGAAACTTTGAACTCTTGTTTTTTCAGGTCCCCATGGTACTAGCTGTTTTCTGTAGCTTCTGTGTCTTACGATATTTTTCTCATTTTATGACCTATCCGTTTTATCGTAGAATACTTTTGGGTCTATAATAGAAACGAAATTTTTAATCCAGCTAAAATACTAGAAAACATGAAAAAGACTTAAACTTGATGTGCGAACTTCTTAGAAATCAACGAGTTCATATTTTCTTATCACCGTTGATCGTGGATATAAGCAAAGTTTTTTTTTTCAGTGCAAAATTCAAAAAGAAATTTGATCTCAGAGACTGACCCGAATTTCCGTATAATTTTCCATTTAATCAATTCATAAACAAGAAATTTCAAAGTACATTTATTGCTTCAATATTATGCAGGGGGTGCGGAGAAGATACTCGGAGAATGGTAGAACTGACAGATGAAGTTCAACGAATGAGGGAAGTTGGAATGAATGGGGTTTCACTTCGAATGTAGTGAGCGAAACAATTCCTATTGATTCTGGGCACCGTATGCGCGCCGTATGAATCACTGTAATTACGCTTCGTAGGTAACGATTCGGAGAAACGTGTATGGAAATGTTTGACGTGCTACATTGACGAAATTTCCAATACAATAAAAAAAAAAAAGAAGAGATTCCGAATAGAATGCACGAGATTCGGTAGAAAATACTCCGAATAATTATCGAGAATTGCAATTAATAAGAGAAAAAAAAAAAAAAAAAATAACACAAGAGAGTTTCCTAATTATTTTTCTTTCCTTCCAAGAGTTGCTTCGATTGAAATATCAATTACTCTTCACAACATTGAAATGTAATGCACCCTCGATTTTAAAACTTCATCAGCCCGGATGGAGGATTAGCTGTTTAAACTCCAATAGTAAATCGAATCCAAGTCCATCGGCAAACGTACTCTGATTAATTCAGTGCTTTAGCCGGAATATCTCAATCAGATTTCTTTATGAAAACGTAAGCACGGTAATTCAATTGCCGGCGTACAGCTTAGTAGGATAGCATCTACAACAGTTACAACCCTTTTGCCCCACCGGGTTAACATCAGTGTTACGAGCTACACTGTCATTCGCGTATTCTCTCTCTCCCCCTACAGGCATTTCCTCTTCATGCCCCTTTCCACAGTGAGCCAGCCCCCTCCGCTGACTTGACCAACCCCTCGTAGCTGTTATCGCGCGCCCTACGAGGTGGTGACCTACTTATGGGTAGCGTTCCGATGCCATCTCTTCAATACTCTACATGCACACCCCTTGTCCGGGACGGGTGCAACCATAGCTGCTCAACACCTCTATCCGAGTAGGTAATCGTATCGTTCAGCTTGTGAAACCAACACCATCGACCGTTTGTTCCCTTGTTCGAGTGGCTATAGGACTAGCAGGCGTTAAAATGACATCACGAGCGAGAAACATAATCCATGAGTGATGAACTACCGCCCGTGTGACGACGACGTTACACTAGCATTGCAGGAGCCGCGTTGAATTTAGTTACATCTGATATGGCCAATGTCGTGATGTCAGGAAACCTTTCACACACAGCCCTAACTATGGATGCACGTATAGTTTGCCATTGAATAATTGTCATTTTTAAAACATAATAAAGTAGCTAAAAATCAGAAGCAATTACGAGCCTCGCATTGAAATGCAGGGTAACGCAATATCGCGTTTTCTATACTATCATTGTTGAGGCGCGTGCAGATTACTTTTTCCGTTGATTCTCAACCCAATACGACCGTTTCCAACAAGTGTCATCGCGCTCCAACCAGCACCATCGACGTCATAATCATTACTACCTTCGTTTTCATCACCGGGCAACGACTATTGCCGGCAATTTCTATCGCCCCAATCACTGTACCTCTCGCATTTCGTATTTACCATTGAATGTACAACTTCCAATGATCGGAAGCGTATACACGCTCGCGATACTCGAGCTCCTACCCACAAGCATCCCAGTAACCAATGTCCTCGTGTATTACAACAGACGACGACATCGTACCCAACGAAACACTCGTATTATTCATGAGTTCGGATGATCACTGCCATTGTTCTTATCGCTTCGATTGCCGGTGTCATCCGCACAAGCATCATTGCACATTCATCGATGTGAATGCGGGTGTAATATTTATATATATATTTGGAGTCGACGATTTTCTGTCTTTCATTATACTTCCGGGCAGCTCAATCATGAATTTTTATTGCATATTTGATTTTCTTTATCAACTTGATGAATAAGTTATTACATTGTTATCCCTACATTGTATCAGAGAGATTTCAGAACAATCACGTTTCTGTGACGAAAATCACTCCGATGATTTCATTGATCACGTTCGTTTCCTTCATTTGAAAGCAGCACACCTTACTTCGCCACAAGTTTTTTTTTAACTTTCATGAGTAAAGTTTTGACGTTAGTTACTGAGCGATTCGCGCGTTTATCGATCGATTTCCAACGCAAATTCTGACACATGGCCGATCGGGCAAGCCTTTGTATTTAATTCTTTTAATTGATTCGATAACTCACGTATACAGCAAATTGTACCATTATTCTATGCATACCATTTCGTTATTACGTCGTTAAATAATCCGTACATGTGTCTACGTAAATATCTATCGTCAAAGCGTTGTCTTCACGAGCCAATACATTGTATTATCACTTTTGTGCACCGTTTCAACATTCTATATATGTATATATATTTTTTTCAACGTATTTCAATCACCTGTCAATTTGTGAAACAAAAAAAACATGATTCCACTGATTGGTTCGTAGATATTCGCGAGTGTTCGAACGTCAAACTTGGATTTGAAAAAAATAACGGGATATTTTTAAAAAAATTTTACATAACTTGACGTTCCTTGAGGTCACGTTGAGCTTTCGCGTATACAATCAAACGCCAACGATCGTTTATGCAGTATCGCATCTTCAAATTTCATAATAGTGCATGAAAAAGTTTAAATAAAGCTTCAATAAATCTGTGCAATTTGACCATGTCATATAACACGAAATAGATGAAACTTTTTTGATAACACACCTCAAGAAATGTAGCGGAGTTGATCCGGTTATAAAATCGTTAATAAATAGTTGAGTAGCAGCTTTATGTAATACGTTTGAGTTATTCATATTGCACATCCTCAGAGGAGGTGTAAAGTCGAAAAAGTTAGCAAGTATGTATCCTTCCGTTGTTGTACAACTCAAGACCTTTAATATCTGAAGTGCACCTATTCACGTGTCTCCGTCTTTAGCACTTTCTTTGAACAGTGTGCATATGCCTCAGCGCAGTTGTGTAGAGCAGCGTGTAATTGGAATTTCACTGTATACAAGAGAGCCTGAATACGTTGTTCACAGTTTTGTCACTTCGTTGACGTAGTAATGGACAAACTTGTTTAATTCCGAGTTGCATCTCCGTTAGGGGACATGCAACATACCCGTTGAAGGGAAAATGATGTCGTAATACTTAGGAAAATTAGTTCAAGTTGGTGATAAACGAGGAAAGATGTATGCCGGTTCTGTATCAAGAGAAAGTTACACCGCGATGAAGCCATTCGCATATACGGTGAAGTCTATCAAGCGAATGATTTATGTATTTCTAAATCAGAAACGGAAATTGGCAGGCTTAATTTTGGTAAATATCTAAAAGTATACGATACGATGAAAACCATGAAACTCTTGATATTATTTTGAGAAGTGTATTCTGAAAACGACGACGTACGTACGGTGAGAAGAATTCATTTGGATTGTCTCCAAATCCATTCAGGGAGAATATTATGCATGCTTTCGTTTGACTGCAGTTACGATGCAAAAACATTGTGTATGCTAGAGTACTCGGAGCAATATTAGCCTGAAAGTGTGCCTGTAAAAAGGGAGCTCTCGTATAATTCTTATATGTTTCTCTTTATCTTTCGCTGTGTAGATATAAATGGTGAGAAAAGGAGTGTAAAAATGGGTGTCCGTTGGAATTCGTCATCGTCGTGAACGAGGAGGAAGCTCGCTGTTGTAGTCTCGGTGCAGTTTTAGAGAGCACAAGCGTTGTCGTAGCTGAGTCGCATTCAATCGAGGCATTGCCGCGCCTCTGTGTGACTCTTTGAATGCCACTCTGAGACGAAATTAGAGTGACTTTTTGTTCGACAGTACACCATTCGCTCTTGCACCCTTTCAGTAACGACTACGACGACGACGACGAAGTCGATGTCGACGATACTCTATCCTTTTTCACTCGCCTTCTCTCGCACGGAGCTACTTCCTTCCTCGTCACTTTGCTTCCCCTTCGGAGCCACCATCGCGTTCTCTCATGTTTCTCACCCCTTTTTTATACCTCTTCGTTCCACCGCCACATACCTTTGCTCCCCCTTTAATCTCTCTCTCTCTCTCTCTCTTTCTCTCCCACAGCGTAGACTTCCATTTCGGACTCTTTTGCCATAGCAGACCACCACCGAGTGAAAAGGCGACTCGCGTCTTCCTTACCATTTCTCTTTCGAGCTCCCTCTCCACGCTCTTCTTTTTACCTCTCATGCACTCTTTCTTTTTCCTCCTTTTAAATCTTTACTTGCATACCTGCTCGCAAATATTCACGGAAACGAGAACGTTAACGGGACCACTCCGTTCGCTCGAGTTGAAGATTGCTGAGGCGAGAAGGACTTCTCACATTTTTTTTTTTTTCATTTTTTTTATTTTCCTCTCGGTTTTTTGCATCTCTGGCCCGGCTTTACCCCTTTACGTTTATTTTATTTTGAGCCTCTTGACGCGAATAAAATATCCCGTCGTTCCCGATCCGTATTGAGTCTACCCCCCCCCCCCCCCCTTTTTTTTGTAGTCTAGTCTTCACCTACACTTTCAATTAATTTCCGATCGAATTAATTGTTCGAGTTTCGATGAAACATTTACTCAAGAATTATCGATCCGCTCCTGGAAAATGTTGGCTACGAATGAATGGGGAAATTCAATGGAGCAGACGGAACGAAATTAAGAGAAATAGACGTGGCAAATAGAAAGAGTGCCGGAATACAGCTCTTTAGTACATTTCTTTTAATCCCTCACATTTACATCTCCACGCTTCTGGTCTAGACGTGCCTCTTTCTTACTCTTGTTCTACACGGCATTTTTTTTTGTATTTGTTATGTCCCTAGCTTTTTGTTCCTTTTTTTCGCATGACTCGCGTCACGGCGAACAATTTCTCACACCACGAGCTTCGCTCTCGCATTCCCTCTGCAAGTGACACCAAGACTTTGGTAATGCTTCTCTCTGATCCTTTCCGTGCATGCACGGATCCCATGGATGCAACTGTGCAAATTTGTGCTCAGAAAAATATATAAAGCTATGTACATGAACCCTCTTTTTTATTTCAACACCACTCGCGGGTGAACCGAGCTGCATATTGTTTTTTTTTTTTCTATCTACAAGGACCAAGGATATACACTCGGTCCCGGGAACAATAATTATGATGTTGAAAGAGTAGAATGCGGCGCGACAGATGGCGAGTGTGTGCAGAAATTGAAGGTGTAGAAGCGAAAAGAAGGGAAAAAGGAGGGAAGAAAAAAAAACATAAATGAAAGTGTAAGCGATGAAATTGTTGATAAAGGCGTGACTCGCAGGATGATTGCAAAGTGAGGATTGATATTCCAGAGATTCTTTTTGAGTAACTGTAACAACTCTTTATTGGACACTGCCAGATATATTGAAACTTTGTGTTGAAGCTGTAAAACCTCGGATAGTGTTCATTGACACTTTTAGAGCATGAAAAATTACGATATCCCAATCGAAATAGTGACAATGGATAAGAAAAAGCGATGTTTGACGGATGGCGACAAATAATTTTTAATATTTTCGATGTATTTGAAAACATCCTGGATCCAGCAAGCCTCAAAATGCAAACAAAAAACTTTTAAGTCTTTATAAATAGAAACGTGGTCTCTTTTTTTGTGCTTTCATAACATACTTTTCGTCTTGTAGCTTTTCACGTTTAACTGGTCGTGGTAAAAGAGAGAAGATTGAAAAACGTCGGAGAACATTATTTTCATTCTTTTCGCATTTTCTCTAATCTTGAAATTGAAGTCTTTTTGTTAGGATTTTCTTCTACAGGAAAGAAAAACGTTTTAATTAAAACTAGTACGTATTTCTGGCCGGTAGAATTTAATTTTTGTTTCTTCGTTTCGTTTACAGCCGAGATGGCTTGTTTTAAATAAATAGAGGAATGTGAAATGTCCCATGTTCGAAGTTATCGATAAATGCTTCCACAGATAGCCGAAGATTTGTGCTCAATTAGTAGGAATTCCCTGTTTTCCAATATTTTTTTTTTTCCTGGATTCGATCTCGAATGGGAAAAAAATGAAACAAACGATACGTTGAAAATTGAAAAAGGGATGTTGAACATTTGGTGGTGATGGTGAGTTTACGAAAATGATAAGAGATGCAACAAAAAACATAGTATGCGAAATCGATCTAGTCCTCGAACACATAAATAAGGGAAAACCAGGGGAGAGCAGAAGAAAGAATGGGAAGGGGAGAAAAGTACAAGAGCTACGATAGGCGAAGATATATACATAGTTATCGGTGGGTGGAAGCGCAACGGATGGCCACGATATGCTCGTTCTTTTTTACGAGCTGCCGCGACTATACGAACTGGGTCAGATGCTTTGTGAGAAACGCACGTGTTTGCGAATATAAGCTCTACACCCTAAGAAGCACGAAAGCTACGCAGGACCTTAGATCCTTCCACTGAGACAGAATCCATGGCACGTACAATGAGCTTCCGGTCATTTCACCTATCTCACGATCTATTGTTACTTATTTTTATTCTCGTTTTACGATCCCTTAGCATCAATATCATTAAGGCTACAAGCTTTTCGATCGCCCAATTAAATTTAATACTCTGCGCAAAATAAATCGGTGAGGCTGAACAAGAGCGAAAAAGGATTAAGAGAATTGTTGCTAAAGTCTCATGACAAGCAATTATCGGCCACTGCTTCTATTTTCGTAGTCACAGTTGAACAGTGAAACATATCTATGCGAGTATGATCGAGTATCGATTTTTCATGAGACGATGTTTTCGCTATGCCTTGTAAACGATTTTAAATTATTTCTAAAAATACTTTCGATTTTTTTCTTTTTCTTTTTATTATCTTGACAGCAGGGCAGTGTCCTATATTTTCTCAAGCGTTGGTCTTTCGTGAAAGTACAACCATTTCATATCTTGTTCTTATAATTTATGAACGAAATACGCATATGCGTCTTAGGAATAATTCAATGCGCACATATGCGTATGAAGATTCATGAAACATATATATGTCGAATAAATATTTACAGAAATTGTGGCTTTACGAGAACGAAGTTTTTATCGTTTTTCAGTGTATAGGGCCCCTCGTTAATAATTCGTTTCCCTCGATCGAATAAATCATGTTTTCGTTTTTCAACGTTTCGTACGGTCGAAAGATTGTGAAACTTCGAATAACGGAACGCCGTTATTATCGATCAGTTGAGAAAGGTATTTGCAGGGCAAGCTTGTTGAAGAAAAGGCACAAGGGAAGAAGGCTGAGAGGAATCAGGGCTGAAGAATAAATAAGCAAAAGTAGCAAGTACCGAGAGGCATTGCCAAGACACTTTGATACACAAATACAAGAACGATATATCTATATTTACAGACGTCCTATTTACACCCTCGTATTTGATACAAATTCTACATACACCTACGTGAATTCCATCCTAGGTACGTGTACAATGCTGCACATCAAGTTCACGTTGTGTGGTGGAGTTATACACATGGTTTGTATACATAAAACCCGGCGGTGGGAGTAGGCGACAGAGCGAGAGGGAAAGAGGAAGAGGAGTAGGAAAAGCAAAGGTTGAAGTGAGCGAGGGAATGACAGAGAGCAAGCAGAGAAAGAGAGAGAGAGAGAGAGAGAGAGAGGGATGAAAGGGGGAAAGGAGAACATCGTGGGAAGGGGGTGGCGGCGCTGAGGTGGAGCTTGCACGGGAGTTGCTGTCGACGCCCTGCTTGCCACTGCTTCCTGGTTTCCCTATATTGATTTTACACGGAACGGGTGTGCGAAGGCGCGAGAGCTAGCTGCTATAGTGGACCAGAGAAAGATGAAAGCGACGTGGAGAGGGAAAGGGAGTCAGTATGCGTGTGTGTATATGAGCGAGAGAGAGGGTGAGAGATGAAAAGAGGGATTGCAAGAGAGCAAAGGGAGATGGAGAACTAGAGCGAGAGTGAAGAAACGAGAACAGGGGCAGAAAAGAGATGAACGAGGGCTAAAAACTGGTGAAGTAAGAGAGGGATGACGAGTTAGTCGAAAGAAGGGATGTTCGAAGGAGAACGCGAAGGGCGGAGGAGATGGATAAAAGCTATCTTCTTTCTTTCTCTCTTTCTCGTTCTCCTATGATCTCATAGCGGTGCAAGAAAGAGCTGAGCACTGGGAATACTGCTGTATAGTAATGGTGATAGTGCGACAGGGATTTTACGATAGAGTTATTGGCCCTACGAGGAACGTGCAATAATTAATTGTTGGCACACTTTGCTATCTCGCTATCCAATATATTTTATAGTCGTTCGACTGTCGAATCGCCAATAATTGTAACGTTTATCGAGTTACGATACAGGCTGGCCTTGGCTGGAATATTGGAAGTGAGACGAAACCATCGACTCGGAGAGAGCCCAGTTCGTAACAGCACGTTAGCAGCTACATCACCTCTTCACCTCTTTGCCTTCGAATTTACAGCGGAACGAAATAGCCACAGCTATAGGATTATTCGTCGGCTACCTCAAAGCCTTCCTTTCCCTGTAATGTCTTTACCATTCATTTTCTCATCGTTTCGTCTCTTCTTTTCTGCTCAGAACCAAAGTCCTCTTTTTTTTTTTTTTTTGTTTTATCTCATCTGTTTTCGATTCTATCAATGTTTCTTTCATCGCTTATATACTGATATCGTTGACGTATATTTGTTTCGAGAACATGCATACACTATCACAGAGCTTAGGCTCGCGATGCTTCGTCAATCGTCGGTGCGTGCTCTATCTAAAAATTCTCCATTTCGTCGTCTCGCTGATTGTTTCATTGTTTCGTACATCGATTGATATGAATATTTCCCTCAAATACGATGATACAATTATGTGCTTAAATCGAAAAATAATTGAATATATTTGAATATGAAAAAAAATAAATATACAATACAGATTGATAAATGTATTCTTAGATTATAAAACATATACGAGCTCTCACAGAAATTCGAAGCCGTGAAAAATAGTAACATTATCGATAAAGTTTTTTTTTTTTCCCATTAGCTATAAGAGAGTTTGATAATATTGAATCTTTCATGATCACCCCGGAGATAAGGTTGTATAGACCGATAAGCAATAACGAAGGATAAGTAATACTCGTGGAAAACGCTTGGGTAAACTGATTATTACGGTCAATAACGCGGCATCCCTGCGGAGTCCATAAGAGAGGGTTGAACGTGGCGAAAGAGGGTTTTGTACCCCTCGACCTTTTCCAGCGTCTCAGTTCTCTCTCTCTCTCTCCCTCCACGCGCATCCAAACTCGATGCGAATGCATTTTTCTCGTTAGAATAACGAAGTGGCGAGAGGAAAAGTTCTTTCGAACTTTCCCGTAATGGCTACAGTGGATATAGTTTAAAAAGCAAGTTTTCACGAAGCAGGAGGACCGAACGAGGCTGGAAAATAAATTTTCAACCCTCCGGTTATTGTTTATCTACAAGGAAACACGACGAGTTTCTCCAGCCTGTTCTTCTGCCTTCGAGTCGACCCACAACGCCCTGGTGCACAACGATTTTCTCGAGGGTGAGGTAGACAGCTGAGAATAGAACCGTATGAAATGGTGGGGGTAGATAGGAAGTAAGGGAAAAGAAGAATGAACGTTTTGTGGTCTTATAGGAGGCTCTTTGGAAAGGCTCCTAATGCAGGAAGTGCTAAAGTCGTGTAAGCTTTGCTCCTCTTACAAAGCTCCTGTAATGTCTTCCTTATATGTATACCAGCATCATAAAATTGCATATTTCAAATGCAGTAGCCTGCTTTGACGATGGCGTCTAGACGCACAGTTCCAAAATTTCTTACTATATCTTTCGGTATAGAGAAGGTAGGTATAAGAACTTTTGTTGCTGGTACAACGAGAAAGAGATCTGATGCGGGCTGTAAATACTATTTGTGTAGAGAATCATGCGAGAATACGTTTCATGCTGTCCATGCGAGAATAAGGAACAGCCTACGTCTGATGATGAATACAACGTTTAAACAAAAGAAAATATATATCATTTGGCGAGACAAACAGCGGGTAACATTAAAACGTTTCAACGTTATCCGACAATTCGATGAAAGGATTTAATTATGCGTACACAGTGAGTCCAGACAATAATTCTACGAGTTTAATGATGACGTCAGATCGGTTCTTTTATTAGTATAACAGCCTTTCGCTTGAACGGGTTAATCTTACAGGAGCGTGGATTTACTGTGGTATCGGTTATGGAGCGATGCTAATCTTGTCGGTTCTCAATTATTAGAAATATAGAGAGGGCCTCGCGATGGGTTTCGATTCCGAGGAAACTTGGAGTTCGCCGGGCTGGCGCATATGGCAAACAAACTTGATGTATCAGTCTTTTAACAGATTCACTCAGGATTACAGATTAATGCTGGCTACGAAAAAAAAATTGAATATCAAATATTTGGCGTTTATTAGCTTTAATTTTGAAACTTTTTTTTTGTTGGTACATCACACTCCACGCTTCTCTGATTTTTTTACGTCAACTTCTCCTTGCCAGCGCTGAAAGTTGTTTCGTAGCTTTTATCCGTGTTTATAATTCATGTTATAACGGTTCCAACTGCAAATTACCATGTAGCGGGGAGGCTTCGGCGTTTTACGGTGGTCGATGGTATCTCGAACATACAAATATATATATATGTATATATTTATGTATGAAAGTACAGATGCGAACGATGAAAGTAGTGAAGAACTGGCAGCGGTCAGACGAACTCGCGTTGGCTCGGTAGAACGGAACACGGAACCGCGGTATTTGTACGTGTCAAGCAACATTCCCACTAGTCCCAGCCGTTATTTTCCGTTAGAACTGCCGTTTTTCTCAATTGGTCAGCGTCAAAGGTCTCCTTGGCACATTGCTCACCCCTTCACCCGCGCCTTGTTACCGCGCCAATCTCTATCTTTTTCCTCCATTTCGTTCTTCGGGGTCATTGCACTCGTTGACTGTGAACAACGGGGTAGAAGTATAAAGATGGAAGTTACGATGTCGTGGGTATGCGAAGGGTCTCCCCTCCCGTTCTTCAGTAAGACGAACAGCGGAGTCCTCTCAAAGTTTCTTCCGAGGAAAGAATGTTAGAGGGTTTGAATGGACTCCAGGTTGATTTTTTTTCGAGGGTGAAAACTAGAAAAAAAAAACGGGGATGAAAAGTCTCTTTGAAACTTCACTACAATAAAAATTTACGAGCCCATATTGTCTTGGCGAATATTTTTATGATACGTGGTAGGATTTTCATTTTAAATGATTGAATATATACGTCATAAAAGTTGGAAAATACATTTCGCTTTGCAGTCACTACGAATTTTTATATGAGAATCGTGTCTCTGCTTGAACATTGAGATTTTCAGTAATCTTCAGCATCTCGGAGTGTAATCTAATTAATAAACATTACTATTTCAACTTTATCACTCAATTGCCGAGAGTTTTTTTTTTTTTTCCAATAAAAGCTCGTAGTTGTCTTTCGTTTTATTTAAAAATAATTATTATATAAAAATGATATTCGTTTGCGTCGATCCTTTACCTTCTTTTCCAGCTGACCATTATAAAAATGTGATAAAAATGATGAAACGTGGATTAAGCGTTTTAGAGCAAACGAGATACTACAAGAAATCGATGCAACAACGAGTTTCATTTCTGAATGCAACCGTGCGTTAAGCGTGTACACACCGTTTGGTGCAAGCGGTCTATTAGGTGGGTGGTTTCGCTATCCTCGGAATGGCCGGTTTCCGCCCCATACCCGAGAGCCCGTTCAACATCCGAGTCCGAGAACAAAACGGTCATGGTCCTTCTTCGGATTTGCTCCTGCCCTCTGACAATTGAGACGTCCGGTGTTACGCAGTCCATTCCCCAACATTACCCATCAACTCTATACGAGCGATTTTACTCTCCATTCTTTTTTCGTCTGACAAAAAATCTCTCGTCGTTCTCTTTAACGACTTTGACGTCTCTTTGAACCTGTTCGATTAAGGACAATATAAAGAAAAACAATTATTGGCCACTGAATTGGGAAGGGGGGAAAAAACTATGGGAAATGGAACATTACTACACTTTTTTAAATCATCGACGACGAAAATTCGAACAACGATATTTGACTTTTGTCAATTCTGTACCTTTGAAAGTCTTCAATAGTTTATATTTCGTTTCGATAAATAATTATATTTCTTTTTTTTTTATCGTTATTCTTGCAGGATCGAATGCCCGCTAATGGAAATTCACCGTTGGACAGTATGCGCACTTTGGAACACTACCTCAGCGACATCATGCGAGCTGGTGCGGCCGACACCCCCGAACATCTCAAAGGTCAGTTTGAAGATGACTTGGAATGATTTTTCATTTGCTTCTTTTCAAACGATTACATTTATAGTTAGGTTGAATAATAATATTTCTATAACTGCTATTGGATTCGGGATTGAAAGTGTTGACAAGTACAAAGTAAACTTTATCCTGCATTAAGACTACTCAGGGGTACTCAGAAACGGGCAAGATTAACTCGACTAATTTTTTGACTTTGTAATCTTCATTCATTATGTCTTTCGTTTCTCTATTCGGGATTAAGCGTCTCTTATATACGATAAGATTCTTCGTCTTTCGGATGTAATTTCAACTGGGAATTACGATTGTCTCGTTATTCGAAATGCCCCAGTTTGCTAAGATATACTATATCCTACAAGATTCACCTACACAATGATTTATACGGATAAATACTTGGCCGTGCATGCGTGTGGGTGTATCTACGCCTAGCTTTTTCCCTCTCAACTATACCTTCTCTACGCTATCAAGACCATCTTACGTAAGCTATTATTCCCTTGACAATACTCACGCAATTCTCTACTTTTCATCCTAACTCTTCATCCCCTTTATCTTATTCTTCTGCCTCGTATTTGGAAAGTGTAATTATTGCGAGGGCAAATAGGTTTCGAAAGCATTCGTTACTTTCTTTTCGATTTGTATGACTCGACTTTTTTTTCTTTCATTTCAATTATTGAATTAATTAAAAAAAAAATTGTTGAATGGTTCTATTAATTTTTTTTTTTCGAAATATTAGTTCGTTCACCTTGGAAGAGAAAGAACGGATTATTGAGTTGCTCGTTTTATAAATTTTTCGATGACATGAAAAGTTCGAACTGAAACGTTATTAATCATTTTCGAAAAGAATTTGAGAAAAATTGCACTGCCAAAATGTGGCGTACGCTCGGTATTAATGATCGTTATTATACAGCGAGAAGCAAGCAATTACTCAAATTTTCATACCCCCAAATTCTATGGCTAAAGATAATTTTACGTGTAGCGATGATTTTCGGCTCTGATAATGCGATACCTGACCCTAATCGAGAGTGACTGATGTAATTTTAGGGACCCGTCGTTCATCCTGATTGGCGACCGCCTTATCGATTGTCGTTCACCGCAAAAAAAAAATTCTTCGTAACATCAAACCATCAATTTCCTGGCTCCAACGTTCTTCTTTTGTTCTCCATTTTGGGCTTACCTCTCTCATCTATTACACCTGTTTTTGTTATATTCTCGTCTCTGCTTCGGCGAAAAAGCATTTTTCGTACCAAAAGGTCGAAACGCTTCTAGCCACAGATTGAAGGATTTAATAAAATTGAATTTTGAATTTGATAAAATTAGATTTCATTGAAAATTAATTTTGAATTTTCATTCAAAATTAAAAGTCTATTTTCGACAAATTATTCACAGATTCGATTTCGTATTTTCATTAAATTTAAAGTAATAATGATAAATTGATTTTTGCTGCTACGACGAAACTCGAATATTGATAGTCTACTCGCAAAAATATTCGCTTATCACTTATTGAGTAATGATGAATCGTGTGAGGCCGATAGATATATTAAAGGATAAATTGAATGAAGATCGTACTCGTGAATCGAATTCTGTTGAAATATTTTATGGCCATATTTCTGTTGTTCTGTCGAATTCGTGTGACTTTTCGATTCGAATTTTTATTGGCACTTTACAGTGCTTATTACTTTACGAATTTCTAAACATTTTCGTATTTTTTTTTCTCTTATTGAACATCAATATATATAATCGATTCCACACAATTCTCATGAACAAGGAAATCATTTATTCGTTGTTCTTGCGATTCATTTTATTCGTGATTCAAAAATTCTGAAGTGAGAATAAAAGTTTATGAAGTCATTCCCGTACAGGAGAAAACATTTTTTTTTTTTTTTAACTCGAACTCGATCATTCCTCCGGAAAATTTGACAAATGAAGAATCCGTTGTCATATCATTTTGTATTCATTCAAAAATCCTTCATTCGAACGCTGGGATCAGATGATGAAAAAAATCACTCACGACGTATAGACGGGTGCAGAAAAATATTAAATTTTCACAACGTTTTAACTGAATCGCGTGTTCCATCATTGCCTCTCGATTTATTTGTTGAGTCTTTTTTTACTCTCTCAGATTTCTTATTTTCTTTGACATTTTTCGTTGCCATACCGTGTATAGGAGTGTGTCTGCCATACGCTCTAGAACATATCGCGACGTTCGAATAAATCAAAATTTGATCCGTTCGTGGAAGATGTCAATAGGGCCGTTTTTTTCTCGCCATCCGATATTTCATTCGTTTTCGGTCACGAGTCAGGCACCTCAGGTATTATAATTTCAACAGCTCGTCATATATTATCCGAAAATATTCCACTCTCTTTCCTTCTTGACTGAATAAAAATCATGCGTATTTCGATACGATATTTTCGACTCTTTGCTCTGAGAACACACCGTTCAATTTCAATATCTTTTCTCACGACCGTGCGCGCGCGCGCGTTTCAGTATTTCACTTTTGTTCCTTATAATTGAGTTACGAAAAAATTCAACTGTGATATTAAAAGTCGAAATACCTGTCTACTAAACTTTCAAGTATTTATTTGAAAAGATATTGAAGAAGCTCGAATCGAATCACGAAAATTCGTTATGTTCTCATAACTTTTTTCTAAACAATATTTTTTTCTTCAATTACAGCAAATCGTTTAACATTTTTAGTGCCGATTCGCACCTTGACTTTTCGATCTTCCTCTTTATTCTTTGAAAAAAAGAATCGTTTATCAAAATCCATCAATAATTTTGCTTGTAAAATTGCGGAGAAGTATTTCAAAACTTTTATATACTTCAATATCAGCGTAAAAATTCTTCGAGTTTGACGCAGACAGAATATATGTTTATTTCATTTGTAAATAGGATAGCGCGCGTTTCGGTGAACAGAAAATTCAATTTTTTTTTCCGGATGTTCTCACAATACGCCCGGAGCGTAAATCGTTTCGGTAAAATAGGTTGTGAGAATCAATCAGAAATATATCAATCCTGCTACGTTTCAGATACTTCTCGCTTCGAGATACACGTTATATTTTCGCATTGATAAAATTGGCGACATTCGTGTTTGTTCCGCTCGGATATCGCTTCTTGTCGCTTTTGTAATATCTTTTTAAATCTTTTCCGACTAATTAGTTTTCGACCATATCGAAAGAATGATCTTAATTCAGAATTAAATATTTTTGTACGATCAAAAACTATAATCAGAAAATAAAGTTTACTTATATTTACACATGCGTGTGTGTTCGTGTGTTCGCACGTTATATTTTTGCAACGACAAAACTGGTAACATCCGTGTTTATTTTTTTCTGGAAAACTGTTGCTTGTCGCTTTCGTAGTATCTGTTTTTAAAAAATATTTTCCGAATCCAGCAAACGCACTCGGAATATTGCTGTTTACAGCGCCGAAAATACAGTTATTTCAGCGGAGCCTTTTGTTTGTGTCGAGAAAATTGTAAATCTAGCAGCATCATCGCTGGATGAAAACGTGTTATAAATAGAATATCCAATGATAAATGATTCGAGCCATTAGCGGAAACGTTGTTAATAAATCATTTCCGAGCGTGAAAGAATGTTAGAAATGCGCGTTTGAATATCGGAGCTATGCGGCGTAATCTCAAAATTGATAGCTTTCGGCAGCTTTCGTAGTTTCGTTTTTTTCTCACATATTCAGCTCATCTCTCATGCTCGGTGATGTTTTTCTCGATAAGGCGACAAGACGGGGACTATCGATTTAGTGAGAAAGCGCGGCGGCTCGCCGCATGTATTTCATGAATACATGTATGGGATATATTCGTATCATTTTTTCGATATACCATGCACTCGTGGGAAAACTTGCAGCGGCGTGCCTCAGTTTTATGAATTGAAAAGCATAAAATTCATAATAAAAAACAAAAAAAAATCTAAACGCCACGTCGTATTTCGAAGCGAAAGATTCAAACGCGTGAAAAGAATGGAAAAAAAAAAGCGTTAGAAAATCAGAGCACGTAAACCGGTTATCGTTATAGCTTACCGATAGGAAACCACAGGAATTTGGTGAATTTCTCAGTCCTCGCGGAAAAGCCATGTCTCACAACGGACAAGAATGCGGCGAGAGAATTTAATGATGCACCGCCTTGTTGTCGCGTGCATAACACCCTCGGTTTACGTAACTCCTTCTAACCCAAGCCTCGAATACCCCTCTCTTAGAAAGCAATTTTTCCACTTACGAAACACCGAGAGCCTCGAGAGTTATATTCGCCCGGGACATAACACGTGCACTCTTCGATATCGTACAGCTTCCTTTAAAAGGATTTTCCGCATGGGCAACACAATCATGCTCAAGTCAACGATGAGATTCCGGTTTGTATCCGTCACACGCTTTCAATGCTATGGATTTCAATCGCATTGTCATTTTTTTTTTTTTTCCTTCGAAAAGCTCTCGGCCGATCGCCTCACAAAAGCTCAATTTCATCGTTTTTTCTTCTCATTTTCTTTTTAACAATTTTTGTCTGCTTTTTTATAAAATACTTTTTCACCCTGTCAAAACTTCGGTCAAATATCATTCGAGTATTTTGAACTGTATCATCGACTAAAGAGAAACATACTCAGATAAATAGTTTTGCAATTGCCCGTTCGATCATTCACCCTTTTACCATTTTCAACGTCAAACGAAGGTAAAGATTTATTTCTCGGATATCCGAACGAACTTGCGAAGCGTGAGCATCCATATTAATCTCCAGGTAAAATCCCTTGAGCGTAAATCTATGAAAGCTCTGATAGCAAAAAATCGTTGACCAAGCACTCTGTCCAGGCCAAACAGAAAAAAAAAAAAAAAATATTGTATGGCATATATTTATCGCGTTTCTCTCCTGCCAGTTACAGGCTCTCAACGTTTTCGCACTATGTATACACGTGGCTCGTATCAATTCGCTGACAGCCGCCATTTTATAAACGATCCGTTGAATCACGTCGTTGCACGATGAAGGCTACCGACCAAAAAAGGTCGAGTAGCCTTAATTTACTTACTGCCGAGACCACGAACGTGTCATATCATTTTTATTAACGAAATCGTATGGTTCAGTCGGTATTGTCATATTTTTATGCTCGAAGCGATGTTCTGGTGGATTTGATTTGTTGTCGCGAGTACACTTTCAACCTCTGGTTCATGAAGGACATTGTTTTGTTTTTTGTTTTTTTTATATCGGAAAAACGTTATCATCTTTACAGTTTTTCTGAGTATTTCCGATTCGAAAAACGGTATTAATTAAATGAAGAATGAAATTGGAAACTGGAAAGCAGATGGAAACGTTATTTTTTCACAAATTCTGAGCACCTCTCCATTTTCGAATTTTCAGTGCTTCCCTTATGAAAATAAGAACATGATTATTCCTCTACGTATTCCATGCCTTCGATTTGAGGCGAGCTCCAAATAATCTCTTTTTAGATCTCACATTATTTTGGAACGAATATCCGTATGCTTTTGATTCACGAATACGTACAATTGGATTCTGAATAGCGCAACAGCGGATTCAATTATCGAACAGTTGGATAACCAATTATTATTTCCCGATTAAGCTCTTGAATAATTAATTGAATAACGATGATGGGAGTAACAGTGATCAAAGCACGTCTTACTTCCCACGTACTAGTTTGGGTATCGTCAAAGTGAATATTATTATTAACGTGTAATTCATATTGATAACAAAAATGATTGGGCGTTTATGATAATTTTTGATATTATATTTCCACGCGTGTACTTTGTACTAAAAATGTAAAAATGTTCCTTTCCAATATCAAGCATTCACGGTATCTCTGTGGAGTTGCATTTTTCTTTTCAATAGATCAGCTTTTTTTTTCCTTTTTATCACTAGCAATTGTGCAAGTTTTCAACTGTTTTGGATTCTATTGGTCTTGTCGCGTATACTCTCATTGTTCCCTTCTTATGGTCTCCGCCACGTGAGTACTCTTCGTTCATACCTTGCGAAACCCTTCTTGCTCACCGCCCTCTCGGTGTTGCTCTTGTCTCCACCCCACCCTGGAGCTGTCTGCACGCCAGGGCGAACCTCAGACAAGCGTTTTCGCGCCAGCCAAGGCCAAGGGTGCTATCGAGCAGCCTCTTCTCTCTTTTTTTTTCGCCACTCTTACAACCCGACGTAACTATACAAGCATGATCGTTGAAGATGAAAAAGGCGAAGAAAAGAGGATGGAAGAAGGGATTGCAGCATCCCTCAACCGCACGAACGTTTTTTTGTCGTCCCTTTGCTCCGAGACTTCAAACGCGCATTACGCGCAATGGCGTAGCGCTGGATAAAAAAAAAAATTGCGATACTCATCAGACTCACATTTTTTACGGATGAGCAATTTCATTGAATTTCACGAGACTGTTTTCCGACAAATCGTTTCAACCGTTGTTCCCTTTGAGTGCTAATGTTTCGCGATACAAAGCTTATACTTTTAAGGCATTTTCTTCGCACCTTCAACGACAATCAATAGAAAACACTTATACAAAGAATTTCTTTAAACCGTGAATATTTCTAGCCATGATTACTATCAATCGTAGTACCATAGAAGACACTGCAGATTTGTAACATCGAATTGCTATGGACCCAGTAGTGAGGATCGTTCTTTGGTCAGACATCAAAATAGCAGCTGATTTCGCTCAATATCAAATAATCAATACATGCTTCTCATGCATCTCAGAAACTGCTCGGTAAAATAGACTCTCTAGAAAATAGAAGTGGTTCAGAATAGTGGAGGCCCAATGATTTCATTTGTTCATTAAAACTTGATTGGGAAAAAATAAATAATTGAAAAATGGCAGATTTTTCATCGCACATTTCCACAATACTGGTAAGAAAAATAAGAGCTCGTTGCCAATGAAAAATGAGCTCGGACAGCCTCTTTTAATTTCTGCAAGATTTCTGACTTGTCGTGGAAAGTACAAGAGACGAGATATATAGAATAGAGGATGAGAAAAGCGGAAGAATAGATTGAAACTGGTACGTTGAACCATTCTCGTAATCACTTCAGCTCAATGTTTAATGTTACTCTTGGATTCTGACACCGTCCACTTGTCATCCGCAATTAAAATATCCGATCCAAACGGCGAGAAGGGACAAATGAATGAGACAACTACAGCGAGCCAGTGTAACAATGGCCAAGTGTTCCGATAGCCTGGTGGTTCAACTTCCGACGTGTAGAAGGGGAAGCTTGTGCAAAACCGCTACCGTGAACAAGGGCCGATGAAAAGAAAAAGGACAACAAAAGAAATGACTGTTAAACAAAGGAAGAAGGATTACAAATTTCTAAGTGCAGGCTGTTTTACTTTTTTCTCCAATCATTGATACGATGTAATATGAATTGACAGCAAAATCATTATTTTGGGTTCGAATATTTTTCATTTTAGTTCAAAGATTTTGTGGCGTTGATGGAAGGATTATTGTTTCTTGCATCAGCCCATGATAAAGGTTTCGTATGATATATTTTAATTTGCCATTTTTATCCTTAACTAACCGCGATGAATATTTTCAAAGTAAATAATATTTGAACGCGTATTGATAATTTTCGCAAACTTGAAGAGATTCGCGAGTGAATAGAAGATCAGAAATTTATGAATAGAGGGTTATTAAGGAAGAAGTACAGGACGGTCAAAGAAAAAAAAGTTCGAGAGAGTTTGAAAGTTCGGAATTCAATGGTAGAAGAGCGAGAGAACCTATCCGTATTACGGAGGACTATTATTTTTTCGAAATTAAAACCATTTGGAACAGAGCCACGTTATAAAGTCTGCACCCGTTATCCGTCCGCAATTAAAATTCACTGTGAGTCTGCAGTCACCTTCAACAGTCGCCTAATGGGGCTGTGGGATGTCTTCGTTAACTTAGACCCCGGAGCTGTCGCTTCGAATCACGAGTGAGGTTGAAATTCGTCAGGTAAAAACCAAACTTGCCTTTTATAAAAGCTCAGACTCTTGATAATCCTGTTATAAAATTCAGTTCGATGCTTTCTACTGTTCATAAAAAAAAAAAAGTCAATGTATATTTCGCCCAATGTACAATCGTATGAATGAAAACAAAGCTCGAAGGTTCTATCGATATACGAGGAACTCTGGCGAAGCAATTATCGAGCTTGCTGCTGGATAAAAATGGCTGATACAAATTTCTTTCACAAGAAAATGAAACTTTAACGCTATCATCATTTTATTCCTTTTTTTTTTTCCCACCGTCGAGAACTCTAGAGAAATTGAAGATTGATTCATCGATAATTCTCTGAATTTCTGTAACATATTTTTGTCTATTTTCGTCGGAAAAATGATATAATCACGCGTTATCACGAGAAAACTTTTCTTCGCGTCATTCCGAGGAGGACAAAAATGCCACAAAAAGGTATTGTTCGACGACCAAATGTATTTTCACCTTGATTTTCGACTTTTCTTGATGCTTCAAACATAAAAAGTGAACCAGGAATCTCGCCGTTGTGTTTTCGGGTCGAGTTACCACCAAGAGTTGAGTGGTTTTGGCCGTCAGCGGAATGGACTGAGAAACTACTAGTGGTGTGTACGAGCGTCGGTCGAAAGAAAAAAATAAAAATAAAAATGAAAACTATAGAGCGAGCGAACTGGTGTGGGAGTGGGCTCTTTTTATTCTAGAACAAAAAGCTCACTCGAGGCATTGTACTGCTTCGCTGAGAGGGCGTACTTGGTGCTCGTACTGCGACGACGCCATCTTGAGATGTGTCGGCACGACCCTTTAAACCAGTAGGTCAAGTCACCAGAAAAATTCTTTCTCGACAATGATCAACTTGAAAAAATACATGATTACATCGAAATCCAGCTGTAATGGGTTACAAATTTCGTCTCGCCTTTCATCAACTGTCCACCGATGTATCTTAATCTCTGAAAATACATTAAGCGTTCAAAAATAGACTGACAGATCGAACGAGGTGAAACTAACTTTGAAAATTCAATAATCCATTTACCATCAAATGCCTGTACGGAAATTCAATGATGAAAAACCTCTGCTCGGAGTATTTCAATTCTACATTTTAACGGGTAGTTCGATTGAGCACGACCGCGGCTTCGGTCGAGCCATTTATTGTATCGTCATCAATCTCTCGCAGGGATTATTCGCGGTCCTGAAGTGAGAGAATGCGGAAAACCTGGGAAAATTGTTTCAACCAAATTGGATGACGATGCTCTTTCACGTCGAACGGTTTGTATTTGTGTGTTTCAGTGCGGTGCAAGCTAAGTTTTGTTGCCATCAAAAATACACCGATGCTTTTATAAATACAGCATCTACTTGTGCGCTGTCACGTTTCGTCAATTATTAAATTTTTATATAAAAATACAATAATAATAGTAATATCAACTATCGTTATAATTCTCTTATCCATATTTTGCGATAATCTCAATGTGCCGAATCTCTATTTGATGAAATTGCCTAATCTCGGCTTTGTATGAATTCATAAATTTGTATCTGTTAACGGTTAGAGGAAAAAATGACGAAACAAGCAGCTCTCGGCTGATCGAAATTTTGTGAAACTCGAATGTTGAATATCATGAGATTTTGGCATACCAAACACAACATAAATCCTGAATGCCATCGCTATCGTATGAATGGTGCATCGGAAACAACAAAGCACCAAACAATTTACCAGGGTTATGGAATTTGCGGCGTTGCACCGCAGTAAACATAGAGTACGTATACGTTCGCAAACACTCGATTCAACTTGGTCTCTTATGATTGGTTTATGCTCGTTTTTTTTTTATAGAGTCCATAGCTTGTAATTTCACGTGGAAAATAACGAGAAGTTTGGTGAGAAAAGAAATTCTCCCGTAGTGCTTTCATATTCTGCAAACAATTTTTGCAATCCTTCGTAAATTTTTCAATTTTATTTTCTACTAATTCGAAGATACGTTCAGTTACTTTATTCAAGTTTGAATATAGTTCTCAACATACGCCTAACTTCATCATAAACCTTTCAATTTTCATTCGCTTATCAATAATTCAAAGCTCGCAGAGTTATGAACTTTTGGAATAACGGACTCTTGGATGTTGAGAACTGATGCCATCGAAGCTCCCGGATGTGTTAATCAAAATTCGCAGTGTTTGTTTATTCATTTCCATGAACGAGGACAATTATATTTTCGAATGAAAAAAATATAAGCGTTCATTTATTTTTTACAAAAACGTTTTCAATGCTTGCAACTAGAGAAAATCACAGAGCAGAGGCTTTCTATCAGGAAACAAGCTCCCCAATTTTTATAGGCCATCGCCAGGTGACGATGTATCTTTTGAATCGTCAAGCTCTCTGACCGAGGAATTCGAAGTTATTGGACTTCATAGGCATTCCGAATGATGCATCTGAAATAGTTAATGACTCAACTTGTTTATGACCAGGAGTAGCTAATAATTTTCAGCTATCTGACCTCTGTTGAAAGATATTTTTTATAGTCAACTAGTATTCGTGGTCGTTTCTCGTATCGTTTGTAGTATCCGACAGATATTTACAGAGAGACTATTCTTAGTTCTTCTCTGGCGGAAACATTTTCAATGCGTTCGCAACGCCACATTTGTTGAAACGCACTCAACAGAATTACCCATCTGGGCACGATAAATTAGAGACTTGAATTTCCTTAAATTTTCTCTCACTTCTCGCCGAGCTAGAAACCCAGCTGAATTCAGTAGCAAGCATCATCGTAAAAAGTGCAATTTAATTCGGACGACTCCTTTGTTCACAACGCGGCACAAATAAGCGAAAACGAGCGGTGGTAGTATCAGAGAGAAGTTCGCGATACCAGTGAGTTTGTGACACTCCAAAGCAGTGGACAAATTTAATTGCATTTGTTATACTTTGGTAATGATTAATTTTTGGAACACGTCACCACTGCTAGCCATTATTATCGTTGAGTATTTTGAATAGTTACTGGTCAGATGAATGATCAATGGTAACTGTTTAATCCATCCGTGTGAAACTTTTATTGAGATGAAGCTGAAATGAGCACATTCCTGAAGTTTATAACCGTTCTGATTTCAACCATTATATCATCCAAATTCGAACGAATATTCTAAACTGGAGGTCTATACGTGTTGTGCCTATTCAATATTCCAGAACTTAATCTCAACCGCACTGTGTCCGCATGATTTATTTGGGAGCTTTTAATATCGTTTGAACGAAGAGCAAAAAGAATAACTGATACAAGAAGGTTTCAAAGGTAGGATGAGCTTTTTCTTTTTTTTTACCATGGAGGGATGCCCCGAAGGGTAAGATCGAGAGAACTCTACTTTTCCTCACTCTTCTCACAACGTTCGAAGGAAAATACTTCGAGCAAGCTCAAGGCTTCCTTGTATTTAAATTTATTGCTCTTAAGGATATCGATAGCCCAGGCCAGAGCTTTCGGAATCGCCCGAAGACTCGATATCCTGGAAAACTGCTGCTGGGGGAAATTACTCCGCCCCAGTTCAACAACCACCAGACCTAAAGCTGCCCCTTTGCGATTCTTTCATTTCCTCTGGTATCCCCCCCCCCCCTTCTTCGTTTCCATTATATCGTCATGTTCTTTTCGCATTTCCTTTTTACATGGCTGTTGTGTTTTTTCCTTGTTTCATCTGTGGACCCCACTCAAAGCTTTTCATCGCGCACCGTGGCCTTCGTGCCTTTTCACGTTTCACTTCCTCCCAAGTTTTTTCTCATCAGTGACTTTTTTTCTCTTCCGAAATCTCAGCTCACACGTCCGTTCAAATCGTTCAGTTCATGTTCAACGTCTCTTTCGTCTCGGCCATTAGTTCGGCCAAAGTTCAACTAAAACATCTAGAGAGTTGAAAATCTAGATAAAAAATCCTCACCGCTGATAATATCTGATTTGTCGGCCACGTTTTCTATTATGGATGAAAAACATCGTTGTCCTAAAACCTTTTCATAAATTTAAGTTTACAAATTCAGCGCCAAGTTCGTTCAGAAAGTTTATTCGGTTTTTTTGCACCTTACTTCTCTCATCAAACGCGTGTTGGACACCAGCCGCGACAAAGCTTTGGGCATCCATGAATACGTCATTTAGGAGCTTTCAGTTTTTCCCTTTTGTTAGTGCTCGGGACGTCTCGTACGAGACTAGAAGTTTCTCAGTTAAAAGTCCGCTGACATAGAAACATTTGGGTACGTGCGAGCCAAAGGAAGACAGAAAGAGTCAAAAGTGGTTGGTGCTGAAACGCGCTTGAACGGGACCGTTGGGTTGCCTAAAAAGTTGACTAAAGGCTTTAAAAGCTGCGAGTTTAATCATGCAGGAGGCTTCGAGTGTTGCCACCAGCCGAGCTCATGGCCCGAGCAACTTTAATTACATTAATTCTAGGGTGTCGCGAGTGTGAGGGGGTGAATACACTTTTGGTACAATGGCTCCGAACCGGAACAGCTCCCTCATCTAGTGGTCAGCAGAAGTACATTTTAGTTTCGGTATTTAGCGCCAGCGTTGTTTGCTCCGCCTCGTGTCCTGCTCTACTCTCTCTCTCTCTCTCTCTCTTTTTTCTCTCTCAACCTTTCTCTTTGGACCGACCGAGTCGAAACTGTACGTGTGTGGTAGTTCTCCATCCAATTAACCCGAACAGTAGACACTGTGCGACAAGACAAAGTTCGCCATGCAATGGATATCCCGGCTTGGACCCCTCGACTGTCGACCCGGCCGAGGAATTAAGAAAATTTCACTGGAAAATCTAATTCCCAAGTGCATTAGCTTTAATCCAAACAACTACAACTTTTTCAGTTAATCTTGTTTCATCGAATGGATTAGAAATGAGATAACAATTGGAGAGAGAGAGAGAGAGCGATCACGCTTCATCTTTCCTCGAAATTCTTTGTTCTGTTTTGTTCCCTTCTTTGATCAAATGAAATAACAAAAAGTAATAGCTCTTTTTATTTTTATGTTTTCTGACATCCGCTTGACGCACTTAGAAAAATATAAACATCTTTTTTGGTTTATAAAGCCAAATCATGTACTAAGTTTTGTTAATAAATTTGAAAAATGTCAACTCGTTCATTTGAACTTTGGCGAGCTTAAGGGTCTCGCAATACCTCGCCTCATTCCGAAAAAAAAAACTTGCAAATCCAATTTACCATTTAGGCTTCCAATGAATCGAGGAGAATCGCGTTCACGGATCATTCGTTCGCGTTTTGCTGATATTTGGGGTAAAATATGTCTTTGAAGATTCTTTTCGCTTAACGAGGGACTGAGGGCCATATCGGCTAACGGGATTCAATCTTATATATCTCGAAATGAATTCCTTCTCGTTTTCGATATTCGCTGAGTACTCTGTTCTATTGATTTTTTACTGTAATGAGAAAGGATTAGAACTGTTCAACTATAGCGGGTAATAACGTAACGCTGTCCGGACGAATAATTTCCATCAGTTCGTCCGGTATCCTGACGACTAGACACTCCTTTATTTTCTTTTAATCGTTGATGAATTCGTTGCTTATATTTTATTTTCTCTCCGTGAGACAATATTCGATGAGAATGAAGTCCGATAGATTCTCTGAAACAAATACTCGAGTGTAGCGAAAGATTTTCTTTTATTAATATATTATTACGTTTTTAGGACGATATAAGAATCATAATCACCGGATACCACGATGGCTTCCGTGATTGCTGCAAAGTGGAAAAGCGTATAATGTATAATCGTAACTACAAAGGTTTGACTGATTGTAACGCAAAGCACCGTTGGAATCTCGAAGCCCCTCTTAAATTATGACTTCTTTTCTTCCATTTCCGCCCTCTGTAAAGATCCCCCAGTTAAATATGAATAACTTCTTCGAAACATCGAGTCTTGAGAGAACTTTTTTGAGGCTTGGAACGAATAAGGAAAATTGGAATGAATAAATTGTTCAAATCTCTGTAGATTTTCGTTGATTGCCCTCTTCGACGGATTAATTACAGATCTGATATGAAAATCGAGATTTATCCGTGGCCGAATAGAAAAACCAAGAATTTTCTGATCCAGAGCAGTTTTGAGAATCGCATTCTTCTTGGTGCAGGATCAACATGACGAAGAAAGGGAAAAAAATGACGAAATCGTTGTTGAAGATCTTTTGAAAAATCGAAATCCTTCAGAATAGCTTTGCGAAGGATGCGAAACATCCGTTTTTTTTTTTCATTCTGTCATTCACGGCGTTCTCCACTTTTTTTGAACCCTATTTCGTATCCTTTCAGGATCATAGTCACTCTCGATGCAGGTGTCCGTTACGAGATGGCGGCGTCTTCGGTCATAGTTGCGATATTGCCCGAGGATTATGTTAGGACTTTGAGGACGCAAAGGATACGGGTATACTATTGATCTTTGTCAATATGAGAAAGCTTCGGAGGCGATGATGCTGCTACTGCTACTGCCTGACTGCGATAGGGGAGGATAGATACGATGGAAAAGGCGAGGGCTTCTATGACGAGATCCCTACCCCTCTCTAACCTTACATTCTACTAGACGTTTCTTCTCTTCCCATTTACCAGCTTTATCATATACCTACAGCAGTTTATTAGATCCGACCTGTAACCATTGCTGGCTTCTTGCAACCTTTTCCAAAACATTCACGGAATTTTGCTATACTAAGGATTCTTGATCCCACCATACAACCGTACGAATCAACGGTTTCCCTCGAAACTCACACAAATCCTTAGACTATTTTTTCGTTCAGATTCTTAAACTCCAAGTTTCGTTACAAGGTTAATTCAACTTGTAGGAGGAAGATGATCCTACCGGTAAAATATAACGAAATATGCCACGATCAAATTGTTTGTTTCTTATTTTTTACTTTCTCCATCTCAGTTCTATGGAGTAAAATTTTTTGAATATTTACCCGTTACCTGCGAGATATCTCAAATCTCGTGTTTGCTTTGGTACAGTTGAGTAGAATAATTGAAATTTATTAAACGCTCGTAGCTTTAGTTCGCACAATTTTCGAGAAGGTCTTGTCATTGACCGCGGGTTATTACGAAATCTGACTTTAATTAAAGTCCCCTTTGGCCGAATTTGGCCTTTTCACCCGGCATATACGCACGGTAGCAAGAGAGACAGATAGAAGATATCCTCACGGTATCACAACGGTAACGGCGGGTTTCCGACGTGGGAATTTGCATGCATAGTGGACACTCGAGTCTCTAGATCTCTGCCCGATTTTCCTTTCTCCACTTCGGTTGAATCTTTCGAGATAGTCCGAGATTTTCTTTGTTCTAAGGATATAGTGGAAAGGACGGGAAAACATCTTCCATCTCGCTCGGCTTGAGAGTTGAAATTGTTCCAACTTTTAGGAGCACTGAGTCTCGTTGAATGCGCGTAATTTATTTCGCGACAAGCAAATCTGTAAATCGCATTAATCTTTCGAAAGAAATATATATATAAATTGAATGACCGACAGCAGTGTGTGGGCGATCGGTGCGAATGACTTTGGCCATCTTCCGAGCTGAGCAGCTGTGCTCAAAGCCAGTACTTCGTTGGGTGACCGTTTAGCCATACCCTTATCCTGAGTGTGGGAGGTTACTAACAAACTACAACTCGGTAAAAATATAGCCAACCGTATTAGCACAAGTTTCACAGTCCCCGCGGGCTCCCGTATACATGCGATCCAGTGTAGCATGAGAAAGGAGTCACTGCGAGCAATTCTCTTGGGAGGGGCCTCGCAGGAACATGCATGAAAATTAGCACAGTGACGTAGAAGTGGGGTGGAAGTGACGAGATGGGATCGTGAAACTATAAAAAGCTAGGCGGTCGCTTAACAAAAAGAAAAAAACCACGAAATATTCAGAACCAATTTTACGGTCATAAACTTCTTCAAATGTAACGGGACTTGGATTGCTTTTTTCACTTCAACTTCGCAACGTCAAAAAAAACATCTCAATCTCTCGCTGAAGCTGGAACTCTTGCTATGATTTTTTAGTTATTACTTCTTCGGTTTCTTTTGTCATCTCCGGCTTTTTACTCTTCTCCCCTATATCGAGGATAGAAAATTCCACTAATCGGAGTTTCGTCTCTTCAACATCGCGAACGAATCCGTGACGTTATATGGATATTCATGTATTTTGCAGAGATCCATTACAAAGAGCGATGCTTCCTTTATCACGCATGGAATACATGTATACTTATATACGTTATATGCGTGTGTTAGTAGTACATGTATATTGGATGGTATTGTAATTCAGGAAGTTGCCGCAGCTGACAGAGGTGAAAACGGGGTTCAATTAGTTAGTTGAGTCAGATGCAAGTGCATCTCGTGCTCGTTGAACGATTCTACGCTCGCTCAACGTACAACTCCGGGCGAGTTTCAGTTTGTAACTAAGAGGCTTCCGTTGTACCGAACCACGACGCTTTCACCCGTTCCTACTTTCGGCTTCAACCCCTTGTCCATTCTCTCCGGACATATCTTCAATGGAGCCAATTACAACTAGTGCGAATTGTGTATATTTGCTCCAAATATAGCTGTATATTATAAGTTTGAATGTGTATGTTCGATGTATACAAGACATGCATTTTTCTTCTAGTTTCAAAGTGTTTGTTAAGCGATTGTGCATAAAGACAGAGGTATGTTTCGTAACGAAACTGTCGAGAAGCGGTGATTCGTAGTTATGAAATGTTTAATATTCGAATTTTTCATTACGATCAATGTTCAATATTTATGAAAAAACAAACAATGTTTTTTTTTCTTCTGTTCAATTTATCATGGTATAGTTATATTTCTAACTGTTTATTGAGATATAAATACAGATTTAGATTTTCAGTACATGCGATGCTTAATTTCTTGTTGCTAAATCTCGGTCTTACGTCGCGACAGCAGTGTTAAAAGTTTCGTTTAAATTTATTGAAAATTCATTGTGGTTGAGAATTTTTTTCTGTTCACCTGCTAAACAGGGTAACGAATTGTATATGAAACAGAATGTTGATATACATTTCGTGTATTATATTAATGTACGATGCACAACATTTACATATATGTAATATTTACATGTATGCCAGAGAATGCGACGTCGAGTCTTTATGCATAATTCATTTTTTGAAATGTAATGTCTCTTGACAAAAATTTCATCAGGCCTGTTGTTTTTGAAGTAACTACGGTATTGCATGCTAGTGGAATGAGTTCTGAATTTTCACAATCGATCTTGGGCTAAGTCTAATGCACCAATTGAACGCAGTTCTAGTGGACTTGCATCACAGCATGTGTTATTATAACGAAGAATCGTATTGATTGATTTGAAAAATCAACTTCTAAATGCAAATCTCGATGATGGCATCTTCCAATCTTGATTATTTCACTATTGCAGCTAACTGTTTATTTTGGAAAAAGACTCTTTTGTAAACAAATAGCTTTGAATTCCAAACGAATAAACCGAAAAAATCGTGGTGCATTAAAATCGTTCGAAAAATGTAGATTATTATTTGAAAAATCTCATGAAAATTCGCATCCAACGGCTGATGGTTTCGCAAAGCTGTCGTTATTGATATTTTTCTAGGTTAAGAAGGCATGTCGTTTCACAAATTCAGCATCTCCGCTATATGTTCAACTAATGGATTAAACAGGGTTTAAAAACATTGTGAAAATTGAGCACTCGTTTAAACATTCCAAACACACTCGATTGAAAGCTAGTTTGATTCGGTAATAAGTGGAACGAGCATGCAATTACTGCAATATTTGTGTAAATCCATTCGTTATGTGCACACCTGACCGATATACATCAATCTCTCGCCTCAAAATAAGCTCGAGGTAAAGAATTTAAATTCGCACTCATACAAATGGCACACAAGGATGGTTAATTTATTCGTAGGCCGAATGATAGCGTAGCATTTATGCGAATCGGCGAACACAGAAGAGATACAATGACACTCAAGTAAGTGGCACGAGGAGAGAGAAAATGAAAGAGAGAGAGAGGCTTATTTAGATTTTGGATGGTCGCCTGGCTGGCTGCCTATTGACCGAGTGCGACCGCGGCTGCAGCCGCATTGCAGTGACCTACGATACGCCAGGCCTCGTGCCAGCCTCCGAATCGACCCTCTATCGTTTTTCTTCTTTTTTTTTTCATAACCCTCAACAATGCGCATCACCGATAGGAGGCTTTTTACCGTATATACAATATTTCTACGCTATTCCCTTTTGCACGTGTTCAATGTGAACGTGACATTCATAGGGAGACTCTCAAATTCTGTGGCCTGACTCAGCACCCCAATTCTTATCGATAAAATCATTCTACTGCACTTTCCAAACAAAATTTTCATATTTTATCGTCATATTGAGAGTATTCAACAGCAGAGGTGCTCTCTCCATCAGACACGTTGACTCTTCCATCCAGCTTTAATTTGTTCCATAAGAAATATATGCAAAGCCAATTTCTTCTTCCTGTGAATTTGAGAAAACAAAAAACATTTCCGAGGAACATTGATATTTTCCAACATAAAAAATATTCATCTGGAATATTCAAATTGGAAGAGAAAATGCTACTGAGTTATCATAAAATTTAGGTAACGAATAACGCTTGTATATAAAATAGGGGATCGTTTTTATGATAAATCGTATTTGCGCACTCGGACTTCACAGAGCCGACATATGCGAAATTTTTGAATGAAAATTTGAAATCTTTTTTTGAACATAATATTTGTGAATAAAATCGCGAAGCAGTAAATGCGTTTGTATCTCGAGTTTAGTGCATTGATAAATATACGAGTTTTCATATCTATCCAGCACATGACACGTCAATGCATGATTTCCATAGATTGCTGAAGTATCCAGTCGGTGCGAAGCGAAATTCGCGTTTCACGTTCGTAAAAAAAAAAAAAGAGAAGAAAATAATGAAAATGAAAAAAAAAAATATTGAAAGCGAGCATCGAAAGTGGCTGAAAATATAGCAAATTCATGCAATATCCAGGTAGGATGAAAAACTTTCTCGAGTATTGCAGCTCGATCCACGTATATGCACCGATCGCGCAATATTCTATTCCACAATTTGGCGGAGCGATGAAAAATTTGACTGCATACACCGAGTGCAGGTCAAATGGATTACAATTACTCTACTCAACGACCGGTTTCAATTCGACCATTGAAACATTCCATATTCTATGGTTGCTTAATCGAATTTTGTTTCCAATGCTTCCAAACTTGTTGGCAGCGTTTTCCGTTAATAACGAAATATTACGTATCAATTATCGTTATGATATTCGCCATCTATATATAGCCTTAGCTGATAACATGGATAACAAGAAAATTGAAATGCAAGTGTGACCTTATTAAATATGCATTTTTCTTTTATAATCTTAACTGCAATTGTATTGCAACAGTTTATCTATGTGACGATTTTGTCATGATAGTGAGTCAGTTAATAAGAATTAATTTTTGTTTCCTCCGATTTATCAATTGATTATCAATTACGAATGTGCTTCATAATAAAAAAAAGAGTCGACAGATTGAGATATTTGCCAGAAAAAAATATTCATTCAACAGAAATTTATAAAAAATGTCAAATCCGCATTCGAGAAATTTAACTAAAATGTTTATATCAGCACCACCACGACTCTAAAATCAGAATGGTACAATCCAACTTTGATACTTTATCGAATATCACTCAACAGTTTGGATCGAAGGCCATTTCAAAACTGGAAACTGTTTTTTGGAATTGGATCATCATGCAAAAGTGCAAAAGAAATTTTGAAGATACAAAAAATCAAAAATCATTTAAATCAGGTAATTTTTACGTTGATCGGTGTTTCGGAAGTCAGCATCGATTTGACTCGAATCAGCCAAATTTTGAGAAATCGACGAATAACACGTTTTTCATCTCGACAAATCTCGTTCCATTTTACTTGGTTCTTTTTATCGTAAAATTGATATCAATAAATTACAAGCAGACAAAACGCGTCCAGCGGTACACAATGCAAAATTATTTGAACAGCGCTCTTGAATTTACGTTGGAATATTCATCGAGAATGGATATACAGCAGAGAATCAGATTGAAATCCCGAGTATAAATGTGGGCTTTTCTCTAGTGAAGAAAAGATTGTAGGCCAAATCTGGCGATTATACGACTATATTCAAATTGGATTTACGAAAATACATGGAATCAACGATTTCAACAATCCTCGCATGTTTTTTCACGTGTATAGATATAGAAATTTGTGTAGTCACATAAATATACGATACAAAATGATATCGCATGTGGAAGATTTGCATAAATCGGACTTCCATAACAAAAATAAAATAAAAAAAAAAAACGACACATGAAAACATGACTTTCTCTATATTCGCGGATTGCCATTGCGTTTGTACAAATCTGTTGCAAGACAATACTATAAAAAGTCAATTCATATCCCTTCACAGATTTTACCGACGAGAGTAAAAAAAGTAATGAAATGAAAAACTTGTTTGTAAAAAATTAAAATCGAAAATATTCCGAAGCACTGTGAGCGTCAAATGTGCGTTTCAAAAGCTCAGAATTCGAACAAGTCAATCGTTGTCAGTTGAAAGAATGTTTAATTTAATTTGAAAATTTTTATTTTTACGCATCGCGTGACGAATGCTAAAATACCTTTATCGCAAGATTCATCCAGGAGAGTCAGATCAAAAGCATGTACAATGAAAAGAGTTTGAAAAAACGTGTCGAGATACGAGCGATGGCAGAGAGATCGTCGGCGATTTTGTCGTGTACGTAAAAACTGTCGTGTGACACGACGCGAAGGTACGAGACACGCCCCGAGCATGCTCCGAATCTTTAATTCAACGACAGTACGAATTTAAAATTGTAATGTAACGCCTTCGCCAAAAATCCGTGTATCCTCGTTGCTCATACACGGTGGTGGTTTTCCCCTTCGCGAAAAACACTGGCCAATATTAGTCTCGTGACGTTATTGCCAAAATCCACAAAGATCTGCCAGAATATCAGGCACCGTGTGTTAACTTAATTTTTTTTTTTGTTTTTGCACGTCTCGAACCGATACATTTTTCATTGAAAAAACTGCTTTCGTACTTATAAAAAATCGTCTGTTATCAATTCATTCTGTGACTTTCGAGTATTTCGGAAATTGTATTTTGTTTTTTTTTTTTTTTTTTTTTTTTCGAGAAATAAATGTAGAAATAACGAGTTTGAAAAAACTTTAAGACCACAGGGCAGGTGTACTCGTTCAGAAATTTCGATTTGAAACTAATATTTTTGATGAGTGTCATGGCACAGTCTAGATATCAGTGAAAATTGAATGACAGCAATCGGATTTTCGTGATGGTTACTATCTGTTAAAAAAGATCAACGGACATTAAATTTATTCGCTAACATTAAAAAACGCGAGTTCACATTTTTGTGCAGCCCTCTGAAAGTCCAAGAAATTCTTGTTTCATTGACCACGGTCAAATTATAAATAAACATTTGATGAGATCCAGAACAGAAGAGACTCTTTGTGCATCGTGTACCGCACCATTAGCGCAGTATGTTTAAGCTCGGTGCGCCCGGAGCCCCGTCAAAACAAGACAAAGCTTCGCAAATATCCAGGGGGAGACAAGAAAAAGAAAAAAACCCGCCTCAAAGAGTACAGGGGGTGGAAAGCGATGGTCTGGCGAGTCGGAGGGTTGCATCTATCCGCTTCGAAACGGCCACGACAAGGACCAACGAACTTTTCCATTTATACGAGTAAAAATATATATACGATGCAATTCAACCTCGTCGTGGACAGCTACCATTTTTTTTTTCATGCGCTTATCCCCTGCTTTCTTGGCCTTGCACTTGACGATAGTCCAAGGGACTCCTTCAATGGAAAGAATTTAATTCATGGATGCAAACATTTGAATCATAGCGTGATTTTTAATTGCGTTTCCTCAATGAAGAGAAAAATTATTGTTATCATTACTCGTAATCAGATATCTCGAAGCTGAGTAAATCGTGTCGAAGATTTTGATTTCCGTGCGGGTTTGAATAACCCGAGAAAAGTTGTCGTTCGAAAATGTAAAATTTCACCAGCTTTTGGATACAAATTATTTTTCTCGTAGTTCGAACTCGTGGCGATTTAAGACCTCTCTGCTGGCTGAATCTTTTTTCGTGGAAAGTTTCTCAAACATTTGATTTGTTTGATGATATATATACCGTTCACCCTTCACCCGATGCTTTCTCGAAGTTTCTTTACCTGCCAAACTACCAAGGCTTAAAGATATTTAGATGTAAAAATATTAGTTTTAAACATTCAAAAGGGTACTCACGAAAAGTCGTTGATTCACCCTACACCCTAAACTTTTTGTTCTTAGCGTTTTTTTAATTCTCTCTCGTATACCCAGAGGCTATTTCCTTCCTTCCTGGTTCATTCCTTCATACCTTCTTGCCACTCTCGAGCTCGCTATACACACTACCGGTCTTTGATTCAAAGTAAATCTAGACGGGAATGGCTTGCAGGCATTGGCCATCTCTCCTGGGCACAACCGGGAGGCAGTTTCCTCCCTCAACGAGAGTGAAATCTTTGGTATAGAGAAGGTATATAGTCAGAGGCGTCGAGGAGCAATAAAAATGAGGTTCGAAGGCCGTAGAGACGGACAAACCAGACACTCAGAAATGAAGAAGATCCAAGCGAATACGGTCTTGAGTACATGAGCGAAGGAGAAAGCAAGATGCATGTATTCAAGCCAAGCTTTTCTTTCATTCTTCTCACTTGAGTCTCCGTACTGTGCACTCGAAATCCTTGGAAAATGTCTAGATGTGCAATCGAAGCTTGCAACGCGTTAAAAATGTTGTTGAAAATCAAGGATCTTAGACACTCACTTCACTCAAATCTTCCAAATACGAGAAAGCTACTCAAGTTTTTGCTTTTTTTTTCTTCATTTCTTTCGGTCATATACACGTTGAAGAATGGGAGTTGATATAGAATGGGGCAATGAATAAACAGCGAAACAGAAACAAATTTACGACGCTCTGTTTCTTGCAAAACAGGCATATCGTACGAGTAAATTTTCGTTTTAATAATCAATTTAATAACTTTGAGGATTTTGGGCAAAAAGAGCGTTTGCTCGAGTGAATTTTATTTAGATTTTTTTTTTATGTGATCGAATAAAAACAGAGTTGTGGGATAACAAATTAAGTGATTGAATGTACATTATTTTAAAAGCTCTTTTCAATTTCACTAATTTTTTTTTTCTTCTTTCACAATGAGAATTACGTCGGAATTCAAATATATACGATGTTCCAAAATAAAAGATAGTCGAGAAATATGCACCAGCAAACATGGAAGAATGATCGGAAATGGTTTTTCTCTCGAGAGAAAGCGGAAAAGGGTTGTGCAGAGAGAAAGATTGTCGATAAGAAAGTCGAATGGAAAAAAAAAAAAAACGAGATGAGAGGAAATAAGGCGTAGCGAGTCGAAAGATATCTCGGGTATTGAATTAGTACTTTGGAGGTGTACCTTCAACCCCTGGGGAATTCGTGGCTACGTGCATTCGCCTTGCCTTTATTTCTTTTTTTTGCTTCCTCGACGTGCAAAAAGAAGCTTGCAAAAGTCGGCAGACGTTCCTCATTTATTCATGCGAAACGTGAGCTGCTCGAGTAAATCAGACATATCATTTCTTTCTGTACGAGCAACGTTTCGAATTCATCAATTATCTTTTAATATGCTACTTGTTTTACGTACGCGATTCATCGAAACAATGAATGAGAATTGGAACAAATTGACATTAAAAAAAAAAAAATTGGACCTACCGAAAGGATGGTGCTCATTGATTTCAATGAAAAATAATATTAAAATTCAGTCGCTTATTTGTATTCCTATAGGAACTAACACTACTCGATCATTATATGTTGGCGGATCACCTCTTTTGAAATTGAAGCAGAAGAAAAAAAAAAATTGAGGTGGAAAAATGTTTTTTCGATGCAAATGTGTGTCGGGGATAGGAAAATTGATTCGAGGAAATGAAGGATCCGGAAAAGTTCCCAGAAACCTACGCACCCTGGAAATACACAAACGTCACTGTTCCACGCACATGCACACACCAAATACACCCCACTTCACTCCATTCTCACCCGATTCCACGTCAATATGCTTGTTTCTACTTTAAAACTATTCAAAAGGAAAAATGATCAGCGGAAATGCATTTTTCGAAAGAAAAATTGGCCGGGGATGAATTTTTCGACGGTGAATTTTCTTTTCATTATTTTTATCATATTCTTTCGATACATGGGCCTAAATAGCCTGAAGTATACCGGCACATGTTTCTTGATTGCTGGAATAAGAAGTTTTCCGGAACGAAGGTTCATTTGAGGAGATATTCTCAGTAATCTTTTTGAAAAGATTAACCTGAGCTTTCCCCTTACCTTTGGGAATTTGTACGTGATCGTTCGGTTCTCCTCGCGCGTCGTTGTATAAGAAAAATGGACTTCCAATCGATATACTTGGGGTCCCTGAATGTTTTCCATGCGTGCAACGCAATTTCGCTTATGAGAATGGCCATTTTTTGTTTTTTTTTTTTTTATTAATATTTAGCGATATTCAAAACAAAACTTTCCAATCAATATTTCCGCAATATATCGATAACGTTTTATCCGGAACAAAAAAACCGGGCTTGAGAAAGAGTTTTGGTCATTCGTTGCGGAAATTTTGATTTTTCGTTTCGAAAGTTCAATCATCTATTTTTTATGCATTCAGATTAGGTTTCCGCTCCATTAAACTTTCCTATTTAACAAAGTTGCGAACAAAATAAAAAAAATGAAGAAGCGATCGCAAAGATTCGTTGATGTTAGTTCTCCACTTCCTATTTTTGTAAAAAAAGACATTTGTTAAAGGAATATTTTCAGGAAATACGATTTTCTGTCTATTTGGGACATTTGAATCCCTCTTGCATGGAAAATTCTAGGGGGAAAGGGTTCCAAAAGTATGTAGAAAAACAAAGCTTCCTGTGTGAGAGAATAAAATCAAGAGAAGAACCGGTGTAACATGAAAAAAATGCTTTGTGGCATAAAAATAATGTTACGGAGGTCGGGGCAAAGCGGATACCAGGTCGTTTTCAACCCACAAAGGGTGTGCCCACATACTATAACTCAGGGCATAGTCGACTTCTGACGTTTTAAATCTACACGTATAAACCATGAACTTTTGTGAGTCGTGGAAGGGAGTGAGGGGCGGGGGATTTCGCGGTGTGCGGTATTCAGGGTTCTGGCCTCGTGGAAAATCATAAAGCGCGAGGTTCATAGGACTGAGCGAAGTAAGGTTGGATATTAAAAAAAAAGAAAAGAAAAAAAAAAACATACGAAGGATGCGTTTTCAAACCGTTACCCCTCGGTGTATACGTTGAAAAATAAAACTGCACTGGATCCAATATTTTCATGATTTATTGTCAAATAGTATTGTCCTGAAAGTCAAATGGTTCAAAAAAATTTCTCCATTTTGTATAAATATTTTTGCCGACGCCATAATTCAATAATTGTTTAATATTCTAATAACAGTTTATGCACAATATTTCATGGAGCCTCGTAAATAATAAAAATACATTACAGTCACGATAGTTTTTTTTTTTTTTTTTCTTTTTTATATTCAAAAATGTTCATTATCGCTTACAATATTTCAGATTCTAATTCCAGTAAGTGTCTTTGGTGTAAATGAATGGGAAAACGCTGCTTCTAGATGGTGAAAAAGAAAAAAAAAATTTCATTTGGACATGTAAATCGATGTACAAGACCGAGGTGAACTATTCTTTTGCAAAGACGAACTGCAATACAATTTTGAATGGAATTTTCGTTGTTTCGCAGTCAGGGGCAAAAAGCCACCAAGTTCGATTGTGTGTCTAGTCTTTTTCGTCTTCCAACTTCTGCGAGTTATGCATAACTCGGTCGTATACCCTTTTCACTCTCTGGTCTACTATATCGCTCTTTCTCCCTCCGTCTCTTTCTCTCTCTCTCTCTTTCTTTTTATTTCCTCTTTTGAGCACCTTCCCATTTTTACTTTTTTCTTCACCTTTTTCACGCCCGGCTGAGTTTCTTCCTCTGAAAATTCTTTAAAAATATCACGTACCGTTGTCCAATAGATGCGTTGCAAGTCTGGTATAACTGTTTATGGTAAATATCAAAATTTTCTTTCCCTTCGATGGTCCACTTCACTTTTTTTTTTTTTTTTATAGAACCGAATATAAATACTTTCGTAGCCTTCCGTCCCATTGGAAAATTCTTATTTCGTAAAACATTTTTTTTTTTTATATTTCCACTGTTCACCGTTTGCTTTTAGAGGATGCAAGTATTTTTTGAAATCGACGAAATATAACTGATATCTTTTCTTCCGTCCATACAACCATAAAGTTTAAATTGATCTAGTGAATCGAGTAAATTGTGGGCGTTAGCAAGATTTTATAAACGAGGTTCTTCAATCAAATTTATCATTAGATTTTCCTTGGTTTGAAAAAGATATTTCCGGTGAAAGAATCATGAAAAAAATAACTAAAAACCCTCGTTATCTTTATCGATTTATGAAACGATATAAAAATAAGCATTAATCATCAGCGAGTTCGTTTGGCATAGAATTTTCTCTGTTAACAAACTCGAAGATCTGATCGTAATATCGTTTCCGTTTCGTTATCAAAAGATATCCACTTTTTTTTATAATTTCAAGCCTCTCTATTTCATTTTATGTCCATGTACTACTTTTTTCGTACAATAGACATTATCTCTGATCACTATTTCACCTGATTTTCCTCACACGAGTACAACGTACCACTGTCAATGAAAATCAATAGATCGATATCTTCAAATCGTTCATTTTGAAAAACTGATAGTCTTTTCAACGTGGCCAAAAAAAAACATCATCTGTCCCTCAAATTTTTCTAGCAGATTTTCTTTCCCACTTAGCTGATTATTGTGCTGTTTAGCAATACAATCAAAGTACTGTGGACGTGTGATATTTCGTTGCGTTGCAAGGAAAAAAATCATAGCACGAGACTTTTCATTACAAAGCCCAATTTCCATTACCTCATGCACCATTCGAACTGAAGAAATGATATTTCATTGGATGGTTTAATATTTTATTAACGTTTAGTTTCATTTTGATAATCGGAATAAATATTTCATCGGTTGTAAATATTCAAACGTCCCATTTTCACAGTCCCTCGATCTCTCTTGTCGCTTTTTTTTCCGGGCGCATCCCATCACTTCAATCCGGTTTCACCAACTTCCTCTTCCTGTGAATCCCTCAGAGTGTTCGCTACAGCTAGTCCTTCCTGATGCACCACTGTATCACATTTGCATGAGGGCCGAAGGAAACTGTGGAAAACTCAGCTATTAAAATAGAAAGCAGATTTTGACAGTTAAAAAGATTTTTTTTTTCAACAAAAACATTGATCCCCAGCCGAATTCCAAATAAATAAAATTTATGTTTCTCCGGAGAAGTTTTCTCAGCGTGTACCAAATTTTCGACTTTATTATTTTATCTCATCGCCGTTAATGATTCCTTCGTATCTGGTAATTTCCAGCTCACGATTTGTGGCACGATTCAAGCATGGAAATCCAGTCAGAATTGTTGGTGATCTCATTACCGGTTGCATTCTGAAAGATCCATCACGATTCTCACCCTTCGGGATTTACAATTAATTATGAACGTAACGGTACTCCAATACCCCCGAATAATGTTGTGCAGCCTTAAACCGCTCTGAAGGTTGATGATACATCCAAAATTAATTAACGTCCTTCCGTTCCGGTGAAGCTATCTCTGGATGTTCTATGCATCGTCTCTCTATCTCTTTCTCTTGTTACCGTAATACGAGCATCGGTTCTATTGTATGAAATTCATGCGATGTATCTAACGTATACCGGGTGTCTACCTGGTCTGTGGTTATCCTGGTATATTCAGGTTTAGGATCGACTTCATTAGGCTTTTTGGTCCTTTCTAATGATTCACTTGAATGAGTGACATCGAGACAGTTTTTACGGTTTTTCAGTTTTTTACGGTCATCCGCGAACACCGAATCGTTTGTACGCATGTACTCGAGAAAGTTGAGAGCTGATTTAAAAAATCCTTTCCTTTTTTTTCTTTTTCTTGACGATGTTCTGGCAGACTGGAAGCGAGAGGCTCTTCTCTCGTCAACGTTATATTACTTATGTTATACGCTGTGCGTGAAAACGTCTGTAAAACTGTCGTCAACAGTTTAAACGTTTTATGAGATTTTCGTGGCGAATTCTCGTTGGCTTTTGCTGGGAGGTAACGAAAGCGGAAAACCTGTCGTAGCCGAGTGACTCGAGAGGGAAGCTCGTGTAATACATCTGAAATTGGCTTGAACGTCGTGTTCGCGACGCGGTAAATAGCCTCGACAGAATCCAACATTTTGCTCTGTATGCGCTTCCGTATATTCGTAAATATATTTATTTAAATGTCTATCTGTATACGCGTGTTGAAATTAAAATAGGTGATTCGCCGTTCAAACCTCATCGCGTCTCGTTTGAGATCCCGTCAAATTGCACTCGTTGCTGCTATATCTCATAAACATTAAACATTTATAATAATGGCCTGCTCAGTTTTCGAGGACGTTGTTATGTCATTGATGTCTACGTGGACACATTCCAATATCATTATCCGTGCTTCCATCAAATCTTCATTTTTATATGATTACTAATTCTCCGAACGATATTTTTTTTAAAAATAATTCGATGTCAATTTATTGTTTGTAATTTAAAAAATTCATTGCATCGAGTGATAAAGAAATTGTTGATAGTCTCATGTCCCTGCTTTCTTGGTCGAAAATAACCGTGGAACTTTGTCGTTCCAAAAATTACTTGAGTAGTCGATAAGAATTCGAAAAAATGGAAATTTATCCTCATTTTTTCAGGGCTGATCGAAGCCTCTTGAGATTTTTTGATTTTTGACGTATCTGAAAATCAATGATGATTGGGCAGTCTGATTGATTGAATTGAGACAAGAAAATGAAAAAAAGGAAAGACATTGTGCCTCTGGAAACATGTCAATGGGAGAACAGCTCAGTGAGCTTCTCGTAGTCATCTCGAGCACGCTCCTCGTTCGATCGTATCGTTAAACGCACACGTACATGTAGTATATATAAATAAAAATATAGGAATGAACGATTGCCGGGTCACGAACCCACCCATTGCCGGTTACGGATAAACTGAGAACTGTCTGAGATCTCACAAAAGTGTGCGTATATATATGCACTTGTGTGATCCTCGTCTGGTGTTCCACTGCGATATGTCTAACGTTTCTATAGTGGATCGAAACTTTCTGGGGGCTCGTGAAGTCCGCACAGAGTCTCTCGTTGTAGGAACAACACGTGATCGCAATACCGCGGTACGTGCTGGTGCGCATATGCTTGCAAATCTCTCGTTATATGCGACGTATATATAGATTCGGTTACGTACAGTCCTAATCCCTTCGACTTAATTCCATACCTCTTAATCCTTTTCTTCTACGTAATATTTGTCTCTCGTTCGATGCTAAGCTCTATAAAAATAAGTAATCTCAATATGGCTGAATGAATTTTCTCTTCTCATTACAAATTTCGCAAGAAATATTGTGATTGAAACTTGTCAAGAATTATAAACGTATGTCGTGAGATTGAACATTACCGCGCGGTGTGAAAAAATTATTGTAAAATAATTTTTCATCTCAATTGAGCACAATTAGGACTCTTCGTTGAATCTGATTCGTTGAACGTAACGTCGTGACATTTGTATTTTTGTACACATGGCCTCGTACCTATTATTACATATTCGATGGTAAATTTTTCAGTGGCTAAGGTGAAAAAAATTTGTAATTTTGTTTAACTTTTGAATGAGACTGTGTGGCCTAGGCATTTGCAGCCTTCGTTGGCTTGGTTAACGATTTTCACGACTCAACTCCTCCGAGATATAACGCTTTTACTCTCGGGGTAAACTCGGTGATGAACATGCGTGAAATTAATGGGTATGTATACCCGCCAGCAGAATTTCTGAAGTGGATGCCCCGCGCTTCAGGGATAGGGATTCTCGAAGGCAATAAAAAGTACAACTAGGAAATTGTGAGGACATGAACTGAGCTCGGAATGAAGTGGAAGATGGAGATAAATTGACAAAAGGATGAGCTTCTATTCTTGTACTATTTCTCTGTAGCATATGCATATCGTACATCCTCCGCACTCTTGTAACGTGTAAAGTAAAGGATGTGTTGCAGATATCTTGTTGCAGGTTGTTACATACCAATACTCCATAACGTACTGCAGTACTGGGAATGTTTTTTTTTTCTTTTTCTTTTACGACAAATACAAAGACGTAGATGGAGTGAGCTCTTCGTGAGTTTGCTTATAAAAATCTATAAATAAAAACATCACGGATACATAAATAAATGAGTTACAAATAATAAATATTGCAGCATGGATAAATCGCATTGAAACTATGTAGGTATGTTAGAAATGAACTTTCTCATTTTAGCATTAACATTTCACATAACTGTATCCAAACGAATTTTTTGATTATCGTATGGAAACTGTTATCATTTTTTTAATTTATTGATCGTAAGAATAATGTAGGGCATAAAATTGCAATTCGAAAAACAGCATTTAAGGGCCACTGCTTTGATCTTTTATATTCTGCGAATCTTGTCAGTAAATTTACGTATTATACAATTAGGAGTACAAGATGTCTAGTATAGTTATCAAAGTTGAGAAAAAAGCTGCGGAGAATATAAAATAGGAGGAGAGAAACGATATTCTGCAAACGACGTTGTTTTTTTTATTTTATTTTTTCTTTCGTACCGGGCAGTTCGGTAATTCTTTGCACCAACTGTGCAACGTACATCGCGAGTAATCTGATTCTCGACAACCTCGAGTTCAACACGTACAAAAAGTTTATTTCTTGAAAACTTCTTTTACCTTTCGCCCCTTGCCTGTTTTATTCCTATTTTTTATCATTCGAAGTGCTCCTTGTTTGTACCGAATTCTCCTACGTGCTATTCTTTCATTGCTTCTATTTTTTTTTCTTTTTTTTTTTTTTTCTCGTAGCGTAATCAAATTGGTTTATATACGAAAGCATGGAATTGATTTTTCTCCAAAAAGTCTTTTTCTCGTTCATGGTTTCGTGGATGAAAATAGAGGAGAAAAATCATAACACACGTATTATATCTATATTAAATGCTTAAAAAATATATCATAACCTTCCATTATGTAAGTACTCAGCTGGAGGGCTCGGAACGAAGAGGAATACAACGAAGAGGAAAAAAAGAAGGGATAATGCGTCCTCGTTCGAGTTTTTAAGGTCTCACGTGTCTCCGATATACACTCTCCTTTTATAGTTTTTTTTTTCTTCTTTTTTCTTTTTTTTCGAGGCAACGAGCGGACGAGCTAATTTGTCTGACTACGTTATCTCTTACGCAAAGTGTATAATGGATCAGGCTCTTTAGCTTAATCTATGAAAGTCTTACTGTGAATCCGAATACGTCGAATGAAAAATTATTTATGAGAAGACACTCCCCCCCCCCCCCCCCCTCCCCACGTATATTATCGTTTCGAAACGTTTCGGTTGCCGGAAGTTTTGAAATTTATACACAATTTCTCTTGTTTCTGGGTTTTTTTGCTCAGTCATGAATCTACGTAGCTCAGTATCCATGTATGAACAGTTATGAAGACATTTTTTTCATGTTTTCGAACGTTTTGTAACGATCGACTGAGCCTTTTTCATTGGGATGGCGTCAATTATGAAAATTTCGATAGGCCACTCCGAGGATATTCTTTCGATTCGCTGTACACAATTATTATTATGTTTTCTTTCATTATACGATCGAAATCATTGCTTTTTTTTCTTCATTTTACGTTCTCTATTTCATCAAATCATTGATAATGTTTTGCTCAAGAAAATTGACTTTATGACTCGCGTCAGTCCAACTCCAGAGCCGTTTTAATTCACATCTATGATTGTCAAGGCTTTTTACTGTCGTCTAGAGTGGCAATTTCCAAGGTCTCTGTGCATACGCGCAGAATAGACCGTCGAGTCACGCTAATAGTGCTAAAAATGAGCTCGGACGAGCTATAATTGTTCGCTCGTATACCAACGGGCCTCGCAACAAACCGTTCGACAAAACTCGTCTTCACTCGCTTATTAATTACGTTGACGACAAACCGGCTGACATTGAATGAATTTCAAGAGTTTTTTATTTTCATTTTTATTTTTTATTTCAAAATAAAACAATGCATTCGAGTAATATTTCAAAGCGGATGGCATGCATGTTTGAATATTCGTAGAACTTTCGAATGTGAAATTCGTTACGGTTTGTTAAAAAATCTGGCTCGAAACGTAAAATTTGTCGAAATCGATAAATTTGATCGTTTTTTTTTCAATCGCCTCCGACGCACTGTACACTTGAAGCAATTAATAGTTTTTTTGAAAAAGTAAAAGACCAAAGTAAATGAGCGACGAATGTTTCAGGCATTTTTGTCGAAGTATCAAAAGGCAGCATACTTTTTGCGCCGGGGGTCGTTGAATCGTCGACAATTTTCAATTTGTCGGGGCTCCTCCGGATCTCCGTTTCTGTTTTTTTTTTTTTCAAGCCTCTGCGCTTTGCCAATTCTCTTTTTTCTGCTCATTCTCTATCAATCACCCTGTTTCTACTATTTATATATTTTTTCACTCATTCGTTTTGCCCCTGTTTTTCCTTTCTCCCTTTTTCAGAAAACTTGTACTCGTATGTTGGAAACGTCACAGACCCGATGTTTACAAGTGCATCTGAAAGAGCGAGAGATAGAGAAAAAAAAAGAAGGAAAAAAACGAAAAGAGAGCAGGCTCGATACAGAAATCGTTAACGTGAAATTTCCGGTTCCACGCTTCTCTATTTCCGTCCGCACCTTTTCGTCTGTCAAACCACTCTTTCCTCCTTTTCGCGCAATTTTGCACCTCCGTTCTGCTCCATAGTGGACCACACACCGTGTGCGTCCTTCGTATCTTCATACTAACTGTGAATGCACACGTCACATCGGATCGGTGTTCTAAAAAAATAAAAAATAACCAAAAATAAAATTATCATCGCAATACAATAAAAATACGTCGCGTCGTTAAAAAAGATCCATTTGCACGACTCGTATCTCAGGAAATTTGATCAATGAATCGACTATTCTATTGAAAAAACACTGAGAAAAAAAATTTGAAATTGTGGCGAACAAATTAAATTTGTTGATTCAACAAAACTTTTCGTTTGGGTTAACAAATTTCATTTTGTTCGCTACGATTCGTTGAACCAACAAAAAAATTTGTTGAACCAAAAGAAAATTTGTCGAACCAACAAAAAATTTGTTGAATTTACGAATTGATTTTTCTCAGTGAAAAATTATATTATCCCGAATGATACATTTCGTTGATTCGAAAAGTAGATCAGATACATATTTTTTGTTCGATCAATAATACAGCGCTGTTCACATTGCTGAGAGATACATTTTTGGATGAAATAACTGATTGGGGCCATTGAATCATCGAACCAAATGGATATTAATGAATCAAGCCAACATTTGATATTGGCGAATGAATGTATTAAGGTAAACAATACATCGGACGTATTCCAGACTATACTGTTGATTTCTGAGCCGAGTACATTTTCAATGAGTCAATAAAATTCATTTGTTAATGCATCAAAATCGTTGATGTTATCGATGAAATAGTACAATTTATCAGAATGAGATTGAGCTATACTGATCATGTTTTACGATAACTGGTTCATTGAAATCAATTGAACGATGTTCATCAACGTCGGAAAACTCAGAAAATCAATATCCAAAGTGGTCCAGAATTCAGTAAAGACGAAGAGCTCCGTCGCTCGTAACCATAGCAGATGGTGTGTGGTTAAATGGAGGTAAAAAGGAAATTGTTAGCATTTTTTCAAAAGTGTTAGAACATGCATGCAAATTACATCGTTGAAAGATTGTTCCTTATCATGAAAAATGATACCTGAAATTTATGCAAAAAGACTGAAATTACAGCGTAAATTTTTTATCTCTCAAAAAAGCGATTTATCCTGATAAATTTGAAGGAAAATTCGCCGAGGATTATCGAATTTTTCATTCGAGAAAAGCGGTTTTAAAATATTTCAATTGATGTAAAATTCTGCCAAGGAACTCATGATTCAAACGCGTTTTCTTTCAGGAAGAAAGCTCATGGAGTCACGTTACCTTCAACCTTTTCCGATCCGATGAGGGAGAGAGCAAGAAAAGAAAGATCGTATCGATAAGCTCTCGTTACATGGCTACGATTAGCACGTCGTCGAGGCTCGTGTGCGTGTCTTGGTTAAACTTTATACGCACATGAACCTCGACACTTGCCCGCACCTCGCAGACGTTTTTTTCTTCTTCTTTTTTTTTTTTATTTTTTTTTTTTCACAACCATCACGTATACCGGTTGGTGAGAAAAAACCACGAGTGTGTTGCACCCGAGATTTATATCCATGACGAGAGTTTCCATCGTAAACTTCTCGAGGCCCCTCCTAGTTGCGTTGTAACAGTAATCATAGTAGCATTTTGTCTTGGACACTCCTCCGAAAAGTCGGTCTTCCGCTTCATTTTCTTTCACTGCTTATTTTCACGTTCTGCTCCAGTCTCTTTCAGCTTGAAAATGATTATTCTCGTTCCTTTTTTCTTATTCTCCTCCTCCCCCCCCCCTTTCTTTTTTATCCCTTGAGTAATTTTTTAAATGAGACACATTAGCTCTCTGCATGAGAAAAAAGAGCAAGAAATCTCTCGTTTGCGGCGACAGCGTGCGTTGAGAAACCAATGATCATTATCATTAAACGCGTGTGATTAAGATCGAGATGTTTATAGAAATGATACAACGGGAAATCGATATCTGTAGGTACAAACGCTTTCGAAGACTCTCGCTTAACTATTTAATTGCGATTTAATGAAAACTCCGTGTTTTCCATTAGGCTTTCTTTGGCAATTATTTCTTCTTATAAAACTTTTTCATATAATATGCTCGATAGTCAATGTTATTCGAAATGAATTTTTTCGTTGAAATTCATGGATAATTGAACAGTCGTGTTACTCGTGAAAGTAAAAATAATCAATGCTTTTAAAAACTTATCGAAAGTAAAATATCATTGGAAAACAATAGTCGACGGTAGACTAATTTAATTCATCATCTTTTTGCTACACGTTGGAACGTCATTGAATGATATTGAACTGTTTGAATCATTCATTCGAAAGTATCGAAAGTTTCATCCAACCGCCGATTTATAATTTATGCGATTGTATTTTCGCGATCCTTCGCTTTCGCATATGCGAATATTGGTCCGAATGATAAACGAGTGAGACGGATTTAGAGGGCGCACCTGTGCCATCGACGATCGGAAATTTCTCCGGTGACGAGGATGTACGAGGATTTGCATTTTAGTGCCTTTGGCATATGCGATTCGCGCGATAGATCCGGATGCGTTCGTGCCCTCCATACACGAATCTCTAAGCTCTTGACTATCGCAAATAATCCTTATTTACACAAATATATCGATATTTTGCACAAAGATATTAGACCAAGTAACTGCATTCGGAGGTAATAAAATTTTTGGCAGAATTTGGGAATCGTGTCGTTGTTAATCTGGCATATATAATCACCACATTTTTTATAGGCTCAATCTGCCTGATATTTTGTGCTCGATATTCCGCAAAAAATGATTGGCAAACCCTGAAAATGGTCAATGACGATAGGTACGAATGGTATTTTTCATGAAAATTTTTGTAAATAATTCAATCGAACAAAGATTTTTATCGCAACAAGCGTTACAGGGTTACGCGGATCATCGATATTCGCGTTAATTTTCTAAATGTTGTTGTTTTTTTCATCAAAAGATTCGAGTGATACGAAAAATAATCACTTTTCGTGGGGTTTCTATTGAGTTTCAGCTTTGCTCGAATGCGCTTCAGTTTCTTCAGGGATACACAGAGATTGGACAATATTTATAGTGTTTAGCTGATCACTCATTCTCGCTAGCTCCATCTTGCGAGGAGAGAGAGAAAAAAAAAAAACAAAATGAATTCTCTTCATACAAAAGTACGAGTACGAGTCATTGACGCGAGCAAGCTGTTCTGAGAACGGCTACTGTATGATTGTTCCGCATGCAAATAACTTTACATGTGCGTGAAACCGTTCGAGAATTATATTATATGCTTGCACGTTTAAACAAAATAAACGAAACGTTGTTCGAGGAGTTAAAAATTTGTCACGAATGAACCAAAAGTTAAAACGTTGGTTTATCGTAACTTCCGTAATTTTTGTCTCGTTCGTAGTTAACTCGTATATTTACGAATTTCGAAACAACAGTATTTCGTGATAAATAATCCTTTTTCTTCTTTTCGTTTCAGGTAAGGAACGACTGCTTTTACCATGCTCTAAAGTCGACCTACATCCACGTGAGTAAATTGTTTTTTTTAAGCCTCATCGTATTTCGTAGAAAGTCTCCATTCTTCGATGTCGAAGAATTATTTCAGCTGAAATTTTCGAAATATTGTCATTTCCTAATCCTAATTATTCTTTAGTATTAAAAAAAATCATTTATTTGACAACCAGTACGAATGATGCTTCAACGACGAATAAGCCATCGAAATGAAATTATCCAGTTTGAAACTGATGTAAAATATTTAATAAAATTTCAATCATTATCGTGATTGATGAAATTAAGCATCGCTCCGACACATTCTGTGTATTCTTATTGAGTGTGCATCCTGCATAATCGAGTATACATGGGCAGGCTGCATAAACGTTTTGCGAGACCTGGGAGAGCTGTTTGCTTATTCGCGTCGCGTTTAACACACCCTGGGTCGATCAGGCGCGAAAGTGCGAGACGTTAACTCGGCGACTCGCGGCGTCAATAGGTCAGCTTCGTTCTATAATTCGTGGCTTTTTAATATTGTACTTATAATTATCAGGAAGTGAGTTTCTTCTGTACTGAAAACGTGATTTTGTTGATATATTAAAATATACTTTATTGCAATTATTCAACGAAAGAGGCAGAGAATATGACAATTTTACATTGGTTTTTCTGGCTCACAGCTTTTGCTGGATCTTTTGCTCGAGAAATCAATTTTTTTTTATCATCCTTTCGTATAGATATATCCAGCTCGATCACGGTGTTAAAAATCAACAATTTTATTTCATAATTTACCCTTAAAAGGTGTTGACTGATATCGTATTAAAATTCTCTAAACATTTTGGGGTCCAACAAATTTTTTTTCCCAGTTCCTTGTTTAGACTCACTTAATGGAAGATCGAATAATATTGAGTAATAAAATAGATATATTTTGAAAATGAAATACGAATTTGAGTAAGTCAAATCACGAAATGTGTAAACTTTTTATTCTTCTTTAGTATTGTTAGAGATTGAAAAATTATTTTTTTTTTTCTGGTTGAATATATGACATTGTCGAATATTAAATTGTGTAATAAAGAAGTCAGATTGTTCGATAAAATGAATCTGTATAAATATGTGCTCCGAGAGTGTTGTTGCATCGTCCTCTTGATCGGAGTTGATTGTGAGTTTCGATGTTACCGATGGTGATTTGAGCGAGGAGACTCCTATCGACGAGTTCTGCCAATTTTCCGATTTATCGCATATCCATTAATCGGCATTTATGGCCCCAGGACGTAAACGCATTTATGGCGTACTCGATAGGATCTTTTCTCTCTCTCTCTCCCTCTCTCTCGCACAAACTGTCGATTCCATATCGTACGTCTCTTGATGGCGTCACGCGATTTTATGTAGCTGGATCGTCGAGCCAGACACACCGTCATCTCCCGTCGTTATTTTCTCCTCCGAGCTTATGATTTTCACGAATGAAAATATGTGCCATGCTTTTTCACGATCTCATGTACCATTCAAATCTACATTTGACTGTTGTTTCGTTTACGATGATAAGAAGAAAAAAAATCTCGCTTTATCTCAAACTCGGATAGAAAATCTTGAGCAAATATTACACCGCGAGATTGAATGTTTTATGCGAGATAAAACTCATGTCGTGGTCACTCGTTTCATTTTTCTTTACACATTTTTCAACCGAATTTTCATATTAAATTTAATTCAACGAGGTTTGTTAATTCAACGAGGTTTGTTAATTCAACGAGGTTTGTTAATTCAACGATCGACACGTTTTCGTCATGCTTTTAGCCTTCACCAACCGCATGAAAATATAACAAATTTATACGGTAAATCAACTTTGCACCGGATGTTAAAATCCGTATTTCGAATCATCCGTCGTTTGAATGTCGATAGAGAGTGATGCAGAGGAGTGTTTGGGTTCTCACCTTTGGCTCATACAAGAAGACGCGAGAGAGAATTTCAAAGAGGTCGCGGAATCGAAGATTACAATCGAGTAAGGTGTGTAGTAGCCCCCGTCGAAGTACAGGGAAGTATAGAAGGTTCGCCTGTAGCATCGTGCCACAGCACCGGATCGAAATTGAAATTGGGATTGAAATTGGAAATCGGAAAGTGATACGGTAGTAGCCTCGGTAGATAGAGAGGTTTTCACTTCTAGAGCTCGCGAGGATCTTCGATTCTCGAGGAGGCAAGGCAAAATATGCACGAGTTTTACTTGCCTCGGCCACCTGTCCCTCCTCATTCGTTCTCCCGTCCCTTTACAATCGGCAGCTCGTATATACGCGCATTCTCACACATATACATTTTGACTCTTTACTCTTTCTTTTCTCCCATTAAATCGCTCCGATACATTCATGTAAATTGTTACCGATTACTATTTGCATCTACTTTCCTGCTGTCTACTTTCTACTCCACTTGTCATTCGTTTCCCCTCGTTTATCATCCAAGATGTCTGCATTATATCTCTTCGAATTTACATTTTTTTAAAAGTTTTTCATCATTCCGAAGAGCGCGATGACAACAAAAAATTATTGGACAAGATTTAATGCATTGAAGATAAATATGTCTCATCGGTTGAATCGTTTTTAATGCCAATATGTCGATCGCATCATTTCACACAATATACGTCTATTTTTTTCGAATGATTATTCGCGAATAATAAACAATAAGAGTGTAGTTGAGAAGTGAAAAAAGGCTGAAATCAGTTGAAAATTTGGTTTTCTAAAAATACTGCTTGGGATTCGAATTTCTATTATTCACCGGTCGAATTTTGAATACTTGCATAATTATTACCTTTAGTTGACGTGTTCTGTGACGTTGAATCGCGTGTTTTGGTCGATCAATGTGTAAGTTGAAAGTTTTTTTTTTTTTTTTCTTAATTGACTCATTTCCATGTATTGCGACGATCGTGTTTTTTCTTCAACAATTGCTTCATGCGATACTGTTCAACGAATTTCCTCTGATTCCCCATTTTTAAATACCCTTTCAGAGAAAAAAATATAATTGAAGGGTTTGAAGTTTCTAGCCCTGAAAAATGTTCTCGCAAATTTTCAACGCCCCTATGAATAATTCTCGAAAAATCTTTGATAATAGTGGCGCCTCGTCACACTTTCCTTATCTCCGCTTTGTTAAACCTGCTTCCTCGTGAAATGCGTGAACATCTGACGTTTCATATTTTCTCTATCGACTCATGATTTATCTACCGATCGGGTCCGTAAGGTTTCCATGGAAACCAAGATTTACAGTAGACTTTATAGCTTTTATATGGAGCTTTCTAATTGTTCACGGGTATTCTTCTCGATTTTTTTTCTTTTTTTTTATCCTCCAATCCAAAACCTTCAGCATTCCATGCATTCTTCATTCATGTACCATTTCTCGATCCTATAGAATAAGAATTTTACAACAATTTTACATTTTACAATTTTATTTCGTAGTTTTACGATAAAAACAAAACGATGAGAGAGTTGAATGCAATGAATTCACTGTTTGTGTTCGATCAAATATGAGTGATGTCGATAAAGTTGTTGGCATCGACAACTCTTAGCTTGGCCAATTTTTTTCATGTGACTATCTTATCGATAGATTGATCATCAACATGTTTATTGATAAACAAGTTTCATTAGCTGCACTTAGCGACGTTTTACTCTTTGACGTCTGGAGTACTTCTCACATGTTTTTTTTTACCTCTCCGTTTCATTTAATTGCAGAGCTGTAATTCAGGTACTCCTCGCAGAATGATATGCATTTCATACGCATCAAGGTTTGTTTGACATTTAAGGAGAGTCTTCTTTTTCTTACTTGTTTTTTTTTCTTCTTTCGGTCAACTTTTCTTCGACAAGCGCCAACGCTGTTTTCTGTTCATTCTCTGTTACAACTTTGCTTGACAAACTTCTATCGATAATTTTTATGGCCAACGATTTTTTTTTTCTATATTTCAGAGTTCTCGTGACAGTTCCACTCATTACTCTTTTTTTTTCCCTGTATGCATATGCCGTAACGGATTTGACATTTGTAGATTCTGGGACAACGATCGATGAAGAATTTTTCTGCAGTTGCATAAAATTCGTATCTCGCATCAATATTTCATTTATTCCTGACATCTTCATTTTTCATAGATCACCGCTTCGCGTTGTCAACGATTTCACAAAAACTATCCAATAACCCGTTCGAAATGAAACTTTATCTGCACATCAACGCGGCAAGAAATATTATATTTTTTTATGCACTTATGAATCGCTCCGATTCAAACAATATTTACTCGGCATCGTTTTTCGTTATCGTAAAAAGTTCTACGCGATCTTCCGTCGTGAGAAAAAAAAAACGATACCGAGTTTCGTCGAGATTGATAGCTCCGCCGAGTCGTGATTGCGTCAAAAACAAAAAGATTTTCACGCTTTTGATGATATCAGTCAGGATAAGGAAAAGGATAAATGATCAAAACATCCTTTTCATTCGTATTGTTCGTAGTTTACCAACCGCTCATACAACCTCGTACAAAAAAAAGAGAATTCCATCGATCCTGATGTCGTCGAACCTCTTCACTTTCATGTATATATGCATCAAACAAACGTATCCATAAGCTACACTTACATTTCGTTTGAGAAGAAAAAAAAAAAGCGATAAATTTTATTCTCGATTGTTCCCAACGGTCGTTAATTTCCACGATCGCGTCCTATTTTGGCGATGGTTGAACACAGAGTCCTGTCGTTGGTCGGCGAGGGACACATCGGAGTCGCGAGCAAGAGGTATTAACAGTTACAGTAAAACGTGAAAATAGCTTTGTCGAGGTTATTTCGTATATGCGCGGAGACGAAAGGGCTGTATATATGTATATAGTAGACGGTATAGAATCGGAAAACGTTGACGAGTCCGTACAGTGTGCTCGTGCAAACTTTCCGCGGTATACTCTCATTAACAACCGCACACTCTCGTGGAGCGTTATTAATGTAACTGCAGGAAGAAAAGGAGAGGCGCGAGGAAAAATATGAAACTAGCGTTCGTCGCCCGGTCACGAAGAGAGCTTGGTGGTAGGTAATTGTCCACGATGCCATGAATCTATATGCACAGCCTTATATACGTTCAAATATATATAGAAAGTAACGGCCACTGTTTCTTGCCATAATTATGGTCATCTAAAATCCTGATTCCCTGTAACGTCGATATGGCTCTATCGATTCGCAGCATTTCCCTCCCCCCCCCCCCCCCTTCTCATAAAATCACAAACTCACATGCTAAACTCCCGTTTTATTTCTTCAAATATGCACACTCACTAGTAAACGTCTACGCGAGAGTATTTTTATCCATAAATTCAAATCTATATATGGCACGTTTGCAGTTTTATGTATCATATAATACACGTGTTTCTTCAAAGTCCTTGAGCTTGCGTGCTAGCAAAACGTTCGTAAAAGTTCCGTCAGCACTCTTTAAAACTCGAACCCTAAACGAACCTCGGTACGAATTACACTTGAACTCGGTCTCGACCTTATATTACCTCTTCTCAAGTCGTGCCAGCAATCCCAATGAGTATCGGTACACGTACTTCCATATGCAAAACAGAGTCTTTGCCTTCGAGTTAAATTCGAAATACTTAAATTATTCTTCTAAGATATATATGTTTATTTGTTTCGTGGAAATTTGCGGAATATGAGAGGATATGGGTCGACCGAGAGAAATCTGTGTACGAATATGAACGGTCGGACGAGATCGCGTGAATGGCAGCTGAAAAAAAAAATGTGCACGTGAAATTCGGCCCATTTTAGCCTTTCTATGGAGATCTTGAAGCAATATTCTTCGAATCACCGAAGAAACATCGGCATAAGTTTCTGTTTATAGCAGTTGAAGAAATGAAAAAAAAAAAAAAAAATAATCATCGAGGGTCGTTTGGAAACTGCGATCAATTATGGAATCATAAACTCTTCGATATTTCACTAAAATTTCATTGTTGACGAGAATATTCATAAAAAGAGCAAAAACTCACGATCTGAGCAGAAACTTCAGAAATGACGAGCAGCCATTCTATGTGAACGACAACGAATAAAGACAATGGGTATGTTAAAAATAAACGATATAGAATAAAACGTATATAAAAAAAAGAGTGCTTTATACCCACAATTTGATATTCAATTTCAATGAATAGAAATGCAGTAATGATCTTGGCTTACCGAGTCAGCAATGTCGCGAGTACACTACCCGTGAAAATTAACGGTCGGTAACGGAAGTTAGAGGAAGAAGGAGATAAAAATGTGGAGAAGGCGTTTTAATGAATGCTCACGGGTATGGCGGAAGTCACGCCGTTCTCTTCGCGCTCTCCTCTCCCTCTCGAGATTCTTGGTTGTCATCGAGTTCTCGCCTCTTGATGCTCCAGCGCTTGGCAAAAGTTTCTTAACCTGTTCACGATGAACCGCAAAGAGATTTCTTTCCACAGTGCACTCCTGCCGGACAAAACCGCAGGAAAAACGTCGTCGACTCAGCCGGCCAACGAGATCTGCTTCTTGTAATTTCGAATGAGAATTTTACATTATAATTGAGCAGCAAAAGCCTCATTCTGTAGAGAACGATTATATTGAAATGCCTGGATCGTTGTTTATTTATCCAGAGTTAGGAAATGAGCTTTGACGGTCTTAAGATTTTTGATCAAGTTCCATTAATCTGGCCCTGAGAAATTTCAGTTACTTGCTCGCCACATCCCACTTAGGTGCATCTAGTTTTTTGATTTGTTTATTACGAAAATTGTCGACTGAAAATTTCTCATGGGAACACGCTACTCCAATCGTCGTTTCGAAATTTCCATAAATCGAATATCCTAGAACGAAGAATCGCTTAGCCAAAAGTCCGATCACGAAATATTAATTCATTCAAGCTCAATAAAAAGTCTGGCAAATTGATTGAAGTTTATCGATCGTTCGACGTTTGACATGTATCCATCTATACGATTTTCACTGGTAGTGTGTGTTTAATAACGTTGGAGAAACGAGATTCGTTCGTCAATTCGTTCAACTTGGATGGGAAAGAGTTTCCTCGACAAGAGCCCAGAGTCGATTAATTGGCCCTTAATCGAACGATTACTCGCTCGCTGTGAGCATGATGGTTTTCCCTCAGGCAAGGTTACACTTCACCAACAGCAGATTCATTAGGGAAATTAATAAGCGCTTCTCGTATACGTGCTGTCGTGTTATCAAGAGACCAAAATGGTGTACTCGTATATGCAATTATAGCTTCTTTCGGCCTCTTGCCGCGGTGTGTAGCCGGAATATGCTCGTTGGCGATCGCGAGGAACTAAATTCTCCACTGGTCGTTCGAATAAACGGCTCTTTACCTTCTCAACGATCCTAGTGACAGAATTGCTTGCTTTAACGAATGTGATTATCGATCTGGAGTGTTATCCAGATATTATTCACAAAGAGATAATGAATAATCGATACCGCGTATGTGCTATCCCGCATTGTACTTATCATACCTGGAATCTGATTGTCTACATTTATTGCAAATGCCTGATGCAATGTTGATAGTAAATCTCATCGGAATTTCACTTCTGTTTCATGTGCTTCTGTTTCCTTGGCATATGGATAAACAATTAAAACGAATTCGAAATATTAATTAGTAATTTTTGGTTCTTTGCTAGAAATATTAATATCAGCAGAATATCAGCAAAAAAGAAATTTAATTTCGATGCTCCGTTTTTTGGAAAAAAAATCGTCTTTCATCATAATTTTTTAAGTCGAAGTGATCAGGAAGATTGATAATCGATATTTCGAAGCATTTTCACGAATTGAAATCTATGAAAGAAGCGTAGAATTGAATTGCAATTCCGTCCAAAAACTCATTTTAGAGACGCATGTTTTGTGAACTGACTGTGTAACGAGAAAATGATTTCCACAGCTTGCTTCACTCTTCCAATGTGTATTTCATTGCGTCGATTTTTTTGGTGCTTATTTTTCCCAATACTCACTTAGCCTATATTACTTCTGCCTGAATTTTTCAATTTATTCGGTACCGCGAGGTAAGTCTATAAATAATACATTAAGCTCGAGATTAAATATGGATTTTACATAGCGACGCAGATAAATATCAGACGAAAAAATTTGAACGTGGTTACGTGTAAGTAAGGAATACCGTTCATTCCTTTGAGGCATTTCAAACCTAACATTATTTTGAATTTCGTATTTTTATTATTCCCGCGTATATTTCTGTGGGTTATGACGAGTCCATCCCATTACTTCTGACCCAACTGTACCCCCCCGCTTCACTGATTTCAATGTTCCTGTGAAACCGTCCAAGAACTTTGCCCGCAGCTACTTTTTCCTAATGTTATCCTGTATCTTGTCCGCGCAGATTTCTCTTTTTTACCGACTTATTTGCTTACCAACTGAGTTTCGTTTGGTAAGCAAACTGAGAAAAAACAATTGTTCATTCAATAGACATCGATGTCGTTCGAAAAGTTCTGTCAATTGAACTACAAGTTTCTTCGTTATCATTTTGATGATCGTTATTCGTTCGTTGTTTTGATAAAATTTTTCTCTGTGTATCATTAGAATATGAGAAAAACTGCTCCCTGCTTAGCAACGGATGCACGAGCCACTGCATGCCTAAATGGTCACCCAACTGATCACTGGTCTCACCCGATGTTACCCAGTTTAGGAGATCACCGGAGCCACGGACTGACCACACCCTCATTCCTGGCAGAGTACTAACGTCATATTAGAATTTTACGCGTGCATATTACGAAGTGCATGCTTTCTCGAAGCATTTCAATGAGCTGATCGTTATATGAAAAGTGTTGAAACGTTTCGTATGGCTTCACAAGATTTTACGAGAGCTCGTTTTTTCAGCAATTAGTGTCAAAAGGTCGTGGTTCCAAGATTTTTGTTTTATTTTTTTCTGCTCTTACCTTTCCTCTCTACGACGCGTTATTTCCCCAAGTTTATTTCCTTTATTTTTGTGTCGGCAAAAATCTTCAGCACTTGCTTTTCATCAAGTTACCACCATCCTCTTGGTCGAGCTCAGAACGCGAAGAAACGTCACACTTCTCGACGCTTCTGGATGTGTGTATATACGTGGTAATCGCAAAGCTGGTTTGCGCACTCTATGCTATAAGATCGTTTGCCTCGAGGGTCGTTACAGAATTGGGTGGTATAACGAGTTGCGGGAAAGTTGCAATTTCGCGCCCTGCCAGAGAAAGAGAGAGAGAGAGAGAGACGCGCGTGTTCGCAATCGGGCGAAGATGTCGTCGAGCACGAGGACCATCTCGATGACGACGACCTTTCTGACGACTTTTCTGTTACTTTTTTTTTTATTTTATTTTTTTTATTCTCCCTGGTTTTTCATCCCCTGGGCCAACTATCGCACGCTTGCGTTATACCAACACACTTTGCTCCTCCGACGTTTGGGATCCAACTCGGGCGTGATTCTATTTCATATCAAATTTCAACTTCTTCGTTCAACGCCCTCTGCAGATCCTTCGACAAAGTGATGATAACGTCGAACAACATGAGAAAATGGCACGAGTCTAAAAGGTTCAAGAGAATATAACAAAAAACGTAAAGAACCCTGATTTCTTTCTTTTTCTTTTTTCGTTACTCCCGAAATTCGGTCTTAAGGTAGACGATGTAACGGTGATGCGAATAGAGTGAATTTCTTTTTTACTTGCACAATATCTTTCGACCAATTTTATATCGGATCACATGTCCACAATCCTCCGTTTCGATAACACGCAGGAAAATGTTTTTAAATGTAATTAAGACTGATACTATTCTGAAAATTATTGGACCAACACGTCAATACGTTTTTATCTGTAACAGTATTTGTAAATTTGTTGACAACCAGAACCACAATCAGGTTTGATATATCAGCAGTATACGTCGAACGGTTTTCTGTCCATTCGTGACGAAACAATTCCAAATGTTTAGGTTCGAGACACCGTTTGCATAAGATCTAGCGCATGAAAAGTCCAAGCTGGAAATGATAATTCAATTTAGATTTTGAACCTTGGTACAGAGCAAAATATGTATTTATCACGAAACTAAAATACCGTATCGAATTCTGACAAACAGTCGCGCTATTATCACGATATCTTTTGAAGCATCATTTCGAAAATTGCTGTATATTCGAAGCACTTCGATCCGGCGATATGGAAGTTGAATTTATTTGGCGTAATGAATTCCGCGAGGAGAGAAACGAAAAAAATGTGACCAAGAAGATGAAAAAAAAAAAAAAAAAATTATTATCGAGCAGGATCAATATAAAAAAAAGAATGCCACAAATAAAAGACAGATGGAGAAATTGAGAGGAGGGAATATGTTGGTCCGAGTGAAGAATTCCCTGCTGAGGTCAGACAATCTCCGCTGGAAACTTGTCCAACACGTGTAGGGAAAAGGAAGGCTCAAAGTGGACAGACGAACGACTCGCTTTTCCTTCTGTATATACGAAAAATTGCAGCCTTTTCAACAGCGGGAAACATGCCAATCCTTTTTCTTCCTTCTTCACTTATATATTTTGTATTGTACATACTTTATATTTTATATGAATATAGATATAAAATACATTCCCGCTTCACTCTCGATGCAATTCCAGCTCGAAGCTCGGCCACCGCACTTCAGTGCTATGCCGGAAAACTTTTCAACTTTTGATCAGAACCGAGAGATACCCGACACAAAAAGGCGAATAAGCAGAATCTATTGCTCGAAATTCGTGCACATTCCTTTTCACCAAGAAAAATGTGGATAAACCACTTCAATTTCTGTATGATAATCGTTAGAATTTTGAAACTTCTGTTTCAACGGGCAGAGTTTCTTTTGTGCTCAAACTATTGTCTTTGTATTCTGGTCCAGTTACAGTTTGTCAAGCTGTTGGATGATGAAGAAATGACCGGGGTCAGCGATCCCAAATGGAGATTGAAGTGTTGCGATGTATAAGTTGATGAAGAGTTGGAGTTGGTTCTAGAGTGTCTTTTATGCAAGGAGCACGTGAGTCATATAAAAACGAAAGAACGTAAGTCAGAAAATGAAAAAATTAATTCGCTTTGACCTGAAGACAGGAATAGATGATTTTGATTGTCGTACAAAACGAATTGTCTTTTGCTCTGATGGACGTTCTTGTCATTCAATAGAATTCCCAGAGATAAGAATACACGTTTTATCTATTCACGCAGCTTATACAATTAGGTTGATTTTCATGAAGTTCTCAATCATCTGACCGATGCAGAAGCAATTGATTGACGTGAAAACATAGTTTCTTGAATCTATTATTGATTGGTAAGAATTGTTTTATTCTATGTCTGAACGGAAAAAGTTTTAATCTAGCTGATAGATTTCTGTGTTGAATACGAAAATAGAACTCGTTCCGACGAACTTTTTAACATAATATTGACTTTTTAAGAAGCTTAGTGAGCAACGTGAGTCAATATCTGTTTCAAAAGTGTTTCAACCTCTGCTTTATTCCATATTCGTTGAATTTTGCGGATCAATTGCTCCAGAGGAGCCAATCATCGAAGAGCTTGGTCTATCTAAATTCAATCTTGCATAGATATTTTCATAGAGCTAAGTGAAAGAACGGAGAGAAAGAAAAACGTTAAGATGGAAAGTATATTTTTGCTAGTTATACCAGTACGATTGAGGAGACTATTCTTTATATCCGAAGAAAGGCTCATTGTGCTTGCACAAGCGTTAGGGAACGCTGATTGATTTTGGACGAACGGAGCGAAGATACAAGTGGAATAAGAATATCTTCAAAGGCCATATGTACCAATTGAATGAGTTTTCAATCGTTTGTCATATTCTTCCGTACGTCGATAAAATTAATAAAAGTAAAATCGCGACATTTTTTTCTCTTCTCTCTTTTACTCTTACGATGAATCGCTCTTTTTCGGTCTGGCGAGCGCGTTTACACGCGTTCGACTGTGAAAAACTAAGACTCGCCGGAGAGTATATAGCATTCGAAGATGGTTAGCGAAACGATTGTTTTTTTTTTTTTCTCCAGCCAATTACAGTCCAATTAAGTCTTTGTCAGACTCCTCGTCCTGAAGCATTTTCCTTATTCTTCTTTTCCACCTTGTCCCCGAGGCCTCTTATCTTTTTTATCCCTCATACCAATCGTAAGGACTTTTTTTTTCAAGAGATTTGTTCTGCTTTTTTTTCTCCCTCACCATTCGTAAACTTCCTTCAAACTCGCTCCTCTTTGAACTCTCTGCGAATCGGCTACGCACAATTGTGAAGGTTCAAGCTTGGATCCGAGTTGTGTGCTCAGGTGTTTTTACCACCATATTCTACCTTCAAATTACCTTCTTTTTCTTTAATTGTATTTTCCTTTCTTCGATCATCTTTCGTGATCCATAGCCATTTCTTTGCTCTTATATAGCACGCCTTCGTATCTCTTCTCCCTTATTTTCTTTCCGATGCGAAAGTCTTTCGTTCAACATTGTGTGAGTATTCACTCAGCTCGTCAAACCCTCGACTTATCACCGAGTTCGTGTTGTCTCATCCATTCGACTATCAGCGGTCCAGTCAGTCGCTTTTTTTTCTTCTTACTTGTAAGAAGAGAACAAGTGCCTGGATTGTACGCTTGGTCTTTGTGTTTGAGTACCAATTCGATCGATGGCGGAAAGCTTTTAGACGCAATTCTTACGAAAGACATCAGCGTTCAACTCTAACCATGGGCGTCCATCTTTTCCCCCATTTCTCATCGTCCGTTTTAAAAACACTCAATTTTATAATGCAAAGACTTTCCGAATTGTTTGTTCGAACATTCCCTTCGTAAATAAAAAAATATTTTCCCATGGGAACCTCCTATTTTCAAGTTTTAATTCTATGGTGACTTAACTGTGCATCTTCATTGTATCGATTTCATTCTCTTCACTTTATGGGAATGTATATCGCAACAATAGCAGCAAACTTTAGTACCAATTTGGATCGCATTCAATGGACCACGATCTATAAATTTGACTTAAGAGTTTCATTATTTTCCAATGAGAAACTCCTAGATTTCAATTCGTCTCTTCATCCATCGATGAAGCGATGCTCGCTTGGATGCCTCAACAGGCTGAGTCATTACGCGAAGCAATCAACTTGGGGATTTGTATTTGATCGTTTCACGACCGATCTCGCAACCGGAAACTTAGCTCTCTTCGAACTTCCGTCGGTGCCATAGTATCTTGAGATTCGTCTTTCATCAATTCGAATCGGGAATCGGTTTCCGAGGCCTGTTTATCGGAGCGCTTCGTAATCCAAACTTGATGCGCTCCGGGTTAATTACCCTTGGAGAAAGTAAAATGACTTTCATAAATTTCGGATACAACTGCTGTTGTTAAACGCTGATTTGGTTTCGAGTCCAGAAAATTACTTCTATTGTTGAATTTTTGATGTGCCATCGTTATACTTTCGATAAAAAAGAAAACTATGAGAACATTTTTAATGTTGAAAACGCCGTACCGCAAAAACCGAAAAAGCATTTTCATTCTTTTTGGCTTCTCTTTTCTTCACTCTTTCCGGATCGTTTGTTACCGGAAGCGAACAGGCATAGATGAAGAGTTGCCAATTTTTCTTGGATAAAATGCCAAAATCGAACAATAACTCGTACAAGAAAACTGGAAGGGAAGTCCGTCTAAAGATTCTGTACTTCATCCATCACTATCATCCTTTTATCGGCGGTAGTGACCTAACTGAAAAGACCCCAAACATCGTTTCTCTAAATATGACAGGACAACATATACGATAAATAAGTAGTCTGAACATTTGTCATGGAGCAACTTCTATTCACCTTGGAATGCACCAACGTCGAGGCAAAAAACGACTCGTCAAAATTATTTATTCACAATACTTAATGCTGAAAATTTTTTTTGTGTATGCCATCATCATTCATGTATGGCAAGCTATCAGCGGGAATCTTTTTCATTCTCACGATAAAGCGAATAATCCGTGTTTTTATTTGGTTTAAAAATATCCAATTCCGCGTCAATTTTTCGATGCTTCATCGAAATTTTTCGTTCGACCAACACCATATGTTTTGTGATAAGAAGAAAATGAATTAAAAGCGAAACGAATCAAGTTTTTTTCATCAGCACGGGATTTTCGTCCGGGTGAATCGAGGTCATTTGGGGTTCAGGAACGATAGTAGTGCGGTGGTGCAGAGAGAGATCGTACGTACAGGGACGTTAGCGAGCTAAAACCCGCGGACATTCATCAATCACCCCCGCGGCCCGGATCCATCAACAACGTCATTTCCGCGTGTCTGGGGGTTGGCTCCAGCCCCCATTGGCCAAACGCTGTGGCCCCAATCCCTCCCGCACTTTCATTCTCCTGTGCCGAGTCACTTCCTTCGCCAATGCCCTCTCACTATCGGTCATGTGCCAACGTTTCTCGTCTCACAGTCACTGCGAGAATACGACAAGGGTAAGCCACCCTTCGTAGACTTTCGACTCGAATTTCACCGGAAAAATCCTCGACTGCCGACACACGAAATATAATAACGCCAGCAGTCCTAACCAATTTGTTTCACTACTCAATATAAGCTCTCAGATTTTCTGTAACTGTGACAATGTTCTTATACGATTTTCGTGATTGGATTTGTCATCGCGTAAGATTCATTTGGAAACTATTACAAATGTAGGGTTCCGGAATATAGCCATTCTACATTGGATTTTCCGGCAGCAGAAATAATCGAAGAAACATATTTTTTATTCCAATCCATATATTTTCGAACACTTTTCTAATCCCAATAACATCTTTGGGCTTGCTGCGTCGTCATTCTTCGATATTACTTATTACAGTTGTATTTGGTATTTCGTTGACTCTACGTGAATATTGCTGAAGAACGAAGAGCACAGCTTCGAAAAAAAAAAAATGATTCTCAGTACTTTATTTTTGTCGTACTTCCGCAGTGTCTTGCTGCTACGTTTTTTAGGTAGTTCTTAAAGTGAAGATAACATCACTTTGCTGAAACAAAGAATGAGTAAGAGATTTCGATAATTATATATTCCAATCGATGGTTAACGCCTCCGGCTCTAGGCTCATCTAAAATCTTTTACTTTTATTAAATACGAAGCTCCTTGATGGAGGTAATCAATATACCCCGATGTTTTACCAACGGTGCAGGCATAATTGAATCCCCAATAATTGTTCCGATTACCTTCCATTGCAATTAAGCAATCCGATTATCAATGCACGATATGAAATGTGAGATGTAAGAGAACTTTGTATTTATTCCAACATAAGTTCCATCAGATGGTAAAAAAGGGTGATTTTTAAAAAGCTCTCGATATTTATAAACCAAGAAATCATTCGTATGCGTTCATCAATAAATAGAAGACAGAAATTGTAGTCAAAGTGAAAAATGAATCATTCGGTGTCACTTGATTTTGATCTTTACTCCCTCAAGCAATGGACTCTGCCGAGAGTTTAGCGAACTATTGCAAATGCATGTGGACTAGATAATAAAAGTGAGACTCTCGCAGTCAAGCAGATATTGCACGTTCAAATAGTGGGGAAAAAAAAAAAAAAAACAACAACAACACGCCCCAAAAACCTGATAGGGGAGAATTACGAGGCGTCGAGCGCCGGGGACCAGCTGCATCGGCCGGAACCGTCTGTATCGATGCGATTGCGCGTTGCACTGGATAACTGTGAGACGTGGCGGAGAGCGGCGCATATATCGCCTGTCGCTAGAAATGATCGGTTAGCAAGTACTTTGCGCTTTTACGCACATACAGAGTGTCCTAAAAGTTACCTCAGATTTGCTCAAATCTGAATCATGAAAGTCTGAAAGAAAAAACCTTTGACGGATTTTCTCACGGACCCATATAATTGGAGAGAGAGAGGCGTTGAAAAATTAGTCATAGTTATACCGCTACGAAATGAAAAAAAAAAGAGAAGGCAGTGAGCGTTCGTTCTTTACACTGGAACGTAAATCTCTTGTGATTGCAACTTCTTCATTTTATACGCGCACTAATAAAACAAAGTCCTTAAAAAGTATGTTATGGTCAAGTTGCTTCGTAATTGTATTACAGTTAACCAAACTTTGAGTTTACACGTGCGATCTCATCGGAGTTGGTAACAAAATGCACTGAGAAAATATATTTGCTGACTCAACATAATTTTTAGATGGATCAACGATCGCGACGAACAAATTAAATTCGTTGGTTCGTCAACGAACTGACGAAAATATATTTGAGCCAACAAATCAAGTGCTCGAACGAATCAAATTTTTGTTTGAGCTTACGAATTTTATTTCGTTTGCCACCATTCGTTGATCGAACAAAAATTATGTTGAATCGGCAAATTTCTTTTTTCAGTGTGTGTTATTTCGAATATTAGCATCGATGCTAATTTTGATGATGTCCCATAGATTACTATCAGTCTCATGAAACTTCTGTTACTATAAATATTAATTAAACGTTTCATTGATGATGCATCGGAGAAAATAATCACTGAGCTATCCTCCCGAGCTTCAATGCAGTGCTTGGAATATTCTTTATAAATCCGACGAGCAAACTACGGTACAATAATACATACACATGTAGCGACGGTTATAAAGCATGAAAGATGGTCACCCTCGTAATTGAGCACGTACAGTGCTTGAGACTAAGCCGTTTTGTTACTTTAGCTGTACGAATATGCACTGGAATAATTGAATCCAGAAAACAGCACGGGAAAAAAACGTAATCTCGATTCTCTTCGACTCTCTCACGGTACTAAATCAGCGCAAATTTTAATCTTCAAACATTTTCGTGAACTATCTTGGAGCGCATTGTATTTTATGTCCCGAACGAATTGATAACGGTTTGATGGGATTTCCGCTAAGGTAATATACAACAACGCTTTCTTTCCCTCTTCCCCTCTCCGCTCACTTCGTGGATATAGAAATTTCCTATTGGTATACCTTCCTTACCATCGCGCAGGTCCGTACCTTTCACATTAATACGAAACTTCGATAACCAGATTATGTGGTTAGTACATACGTAAACTCATATTCACTCAGCTCATAATCGTCGTCGATTTAAAGCCTCGTATGCACTTTGGTTTTGGACCCAGATCAGGGAATAGTCGTGAGGGACTGAACAAGTTGAAGTTTTTTTAGAATCACTATGTTTCAGTGTATTTTTGCACAGCAGAAAAAATGATTGAATCACGTGTCTGGTCCATCCGATGTAAGATAAGTGAGATTCTGTTCATTTTTGCTTACATTTTCATCATCCGTATACACCGATCCAAACAGTGTTGAAACCAGTTTTCGTGTGACCTAACATTATAAAAATTAATTTATTTGAAAATACAGGAGGATTATACCTCACGCGTAATTCGTCAGGCTGTAGGTTTAGGTCCTAATTTTATCGATGAATCATTATATGGCGTCTTTTCGAAAACTACAGACCGCGAGCCGGATTTGAGTGGGCGGATATACGACTATACTTATGGACACCGCGTATATATATAGCGTGTTTCTGGCAACTGCCTTTTTCACAGCTGTTTTGACAATCAGCTGAGCCGAGAGACGAGCCTCAGGATTTTTTGTCCATCCTCTCTTCTCGCTTCCCACTCCTCCCTCCCTTCAGGCCCAAAATACCTTTCTTTTTCAATCCATCGAAAGAAACATTCCATTTACTATGATCTTCGGCGTATAAAGCAGCTTTGCTGTTCTATAGATTCGTTTATTATTTCATCATCTACAAACTGCTTTTAATACAGTCTGTATCAAATGGCAGATTTATGCCACTTGCCCTTGAGGCCATAACGAATTATCATTGATCTTGCCTCATTCCAATGTCTGTCTTAATTAATACACGTCGTCACTTTTCTTCCGCTAATAGACAAGCGTGTGCATACAATCTCTTTCCATGATTCGAGTCTGTTCAATGACAAGATCATTTTTTAAATTCTAGGATTAATAAAAAATCTTAGTATACCAGAGTTCATTTACGTTTATTCTATTTCAATGAATTTTTTTTCTACGCTAGATATATATTTGCTCGAATTGCAAAAGTTTATTTGGCTGATTGCGTTTTTCTGTTTTCCTAGCAACTGATCAACGGGGATCGAAAATGATTTGTATTCTCCGCGTGGCTCAGAAGGCTAGTGACACTAAAAATTTTATTCATTTTTGCTGACTCTCGATCTGGCAACGAGAGGAGGTAAGGGTCGCTGGAATATATGCAAGTCAACAGGGCTCGGAATATATAACGGCAGGGATCCAAGAAGGATGAGCGAACGCGCATACTCGCTCTTTTCTAAATTTAGAACCGACTCACCTCGCTCATCGTTCATAAGATACTTCCGCTTACTTTGGCGAAAGGACCGTTTCGGGCATGCATCTCCGAGCATAGACGGGGAAATGAACTCAAACATCAAGAAATAGGGTTGTTTGAAAATGCCATAAAAATATTTTATTCTCATACCCTCGAGCAGCGTGGCTATTTTTTTTTTTAAATAAATAAGCTCTTTTCCTTCAATTAGAAAACGTAGCAGTTTAGAATCAAAACAAAATAATTATTTGCCATCTTACAAATATTTTACGATTCTACAAAGTTTATTCATCCGAATTCAATCAAATTCTTTAATGCATCGAACACGCATACAGATTCCATCCCAATAAATTGATTTGAACGAACGAAAAAAGGACTCCATTTTCAAGATTTCAAATTACGTGAGACTTTTATGTTGTTTCGGACAAATGTCTTTTCGAAATGCTATTAATTATAACAGAATTTTTTTTTTTCTTTTTTTAATTGTGTACGAAAATACATCAAGTTCAAAGTGTCTTTTATCACGTCATGTTTTTAACGGTCGGTATAAAAATATAAAAGATTGAACCACGATAAAGAAGTTTATGATTGAAAATATTCGGAAAGGGGAGTACAGAATTTTAGTCATAGCCAAAAATATAATAAGTGTGGATATAACGTTTTGAACTAAAATTACTGCACCGCGAAGATAAGAGTGCAAGCATGTTTTCAGCGATAACAATTAATGCCAGTCTGCAAAGACGGATAAGGGGCAACGAGAGAGGGTCAGAGAGTTTCTTCTTTATTTTCAATTTGCATGACCCACGGCTATTTTAAATATCGCAGCGAAAACTTGAAAACTTTGACTCTAATCGTAATTGGTGCTGCAGTCTGGCACGAGATAGCGGCTGAAATGTCAAGAGAAAATGTAGATAAAGATTAAATAGATTAGTCAGATGAAAAGGGGCGTGCTCGTACATCATGAGCTGCGTAGCGTAAAAAGCAGCATAAGTAGAAAGTTTCAAATTCCGTACAATCATTTCGCAGTATAAACAAATCGTTATATTGAAACAGTCGATTCGATTAAAATGCTTAAATGCATAATTAAGAATTTGCTTATGCGAAATCAGATCCTGCATTTTTCGATGAATAACATTTCAACGAAATTTTTTTTCAATGGAATATTTAATTATTATCGACAAAGCCAATATGGAGTTATAAAAAAAAATGATGTCATTTCCTGCACTTGAAAGAACATTACGAATATAAATTAGCATCCAAGAACGATCTTCGAATGAAATATCCTTCAATTCTATGAAATTTGATCGAATAAAATAAATCTCTTTCCTTCGTAATGGAAAATATCGTAATAATATTCATAGAGATCGAGCTTAAGGCGGTCACTTTCAATACTCGATGCACTTGGAGTGCGGTTATGATGGATACATATTTTTTTTCTTTTTTTTTCCTTTTTGTGTGTGGAAATGGATGTCAGGTCGTGAGGAGCGAGGTAGGTTCAAGTATACGATCGCACTATTGGCGAATGCATTCTGCACTCCGGTGCAATATCTCACAGCACTCTTCATTCGTTCACTTAGAAATATATACCTGTACATTTCATATCGATTTCTGCAAATGTTACCAGACCGAAATGAAATTTGCTGAGCGAATAAATTCTTTTCCGTCAATCCACTTTGTGAATTTGTCGAGTGGATCCAATATACTTCGATAAAATTTTCATAAACGGCGATGAAAAAAAAAAAAATCAATCGAAATATGTAGAATCGTAGATTTTCAAGAAAAAAAAAAAGTGTTGACGGTATGTTTTTTTCCTGAAAGTAATTTTTGGCGATAGCACTGTGCTTTTTCGTTAATTTTGTATGACCGACTAAACAGCTGTTGTTTCCTTTTTATTTTATGCATTGACCTTCCAAAAAGCATCGCAAAACGCGGTTATAAAAGTTGTTACGTAAGTCAATGCATTCGTACAAGAAGACACACGCGATTCAATGAATTCGTTCTCGTGACATTTCTTCCTTTATATTTTTATATTATTATTCACATCGAGACACCAAAGAACACGAGTCAAAAAATTATCAAACATTTCGCGTTCTACACTAAATCAGTAATGTCTAACAAAACAATCGTTTCTTTGAAAAATTATATGCAAAATAAAAAAAAAACATAAATCAACATCATTGCATCCTTCTCGTTCTCGCGTTTGTTGTCGTCGTAACCGTGTGTTCCGCTAAGCCAATACAAGTCTTTCACGAGTTAAGAGTACTTCCCGCATTCCCAGGTTCATAAGCTTTTACAACTCGTTCTTTTTTTTTTCTTCTTTTCTTATGTACGGGAGTACATAAGCACACCGTAGACTCCAACCATAAGTTCTCGTCCGCATATAACCATATTTGTATTTTCATTCTCTCCTTGTGGGTACAGTCAACATTTTCGTTCGCGGACTCGTGAAGTGCTAGATTTTGTTACAATCCCAATGTTGAAAATGTTGGGATTTCGTCAACTGGATTTCGGAAGCAGACCAAAACGTATCTTGTGCTGTTATTATTTTACAAAAATTTAGTTTTCTATTGCGTTCGAAAACTCGTCCGGAGCGTCGAGACCTCTGTCCGAGTACTCGTGTGAATGAATCATAATCGTTCTTCGCACTTATTGCATACGATTGTGTCTTCGCTCGAAGGGCATTCGCCTCAAAGTTCTCAAAACTTGAATATCTTTATTTGCCTCCATCGTTAGCATCCTTATTAGCTATTGACGGTCATCGTGATTTCGTATCAGCTGAAAATTACTATTCCTCACTGTTTTATATTTCGAGAATAACATTTGTATCGTACCATTTTCTTATCTACATGAAAAATTGAAAAAAATAAAATAAACCGTTACTTGGATTATGCGAATAAATAATGTTCCTCGTAAAGTGGGTGCAGGTTATCCTTGAATCGTTATCGTTAGAGACGATAAACTCGATCAGCCGATACTGGATGCTCAAGCGAATAAACGATACTCGAAAACGCTAATTTATTAAAATGTCAACAATAACGTCATTAGTCATCGTCATGCATATTGTCACCACCGAGAGCAGACATTCCTGTCGATCAGATTACGTCAATAATAAGCGTATTTTTCGCTGACAATGCAGCAACCTTATTTCTGTCGTTGTAACAATATTTCGATATATTTTCATCCGACGTTACTCAAATTTGTTAAGCTTCGAATCGGTCGAGAGAGTCAAAAGTATCAATTGTTGACAGTATTCTTCGAAAGTAAAGAACATTCGAAAAAAAAACGACGATTCTGACACAAACTATTGAGTACCCGAGTCGTTATACGTTTCATGAGAAACATCAGTAAGTCCCCGGCAACGTATACTACATGGCAACGATGTTTTTAAACTGAGAGTCGTCAGACCTCGGCATATTACGTAACGGGTGCGCGTCATAAAACGTATACACTTCGGTGAAATGTATTAGCACGTAATGCTTCGTCTCATGAACAACAGAGAAGGCCATTTCACACGCCAGGACGTATTTTATATTAAAATGATTTTATATTTTAAGAATAGTAGATTTTACATTGTATCGAGTCATCATTTAAAAAAACATATCCATAAAACAATGATTCAGAGAGTTTAGTTGATTCTACACCTCCAACGGAATCCAATTATTTCTTTGAACTCCAAAAATCAAGAATTTCGAAATGGTTTGACCATAAAAAAAAAGGTTAAAGTGTATGTTTTCCGTTTTCAAAGTTTTATAACACTTTTAATACGGATATAAAAGTTAGGTCAGCGATATTGATATTCAGATTGAGGACACTCCATATGGGCAAGTTTATACAAAATATATATATGCCGGTAGCAATGTCGAAAATGGCAAACGCTAATAATTGCGTCACTTAACCTTGGACAGTGATTAAAGCATCCTTGGTAAGGCCGTTACGCTACCGGGCTATGTCCTATAACCGAGATCGTATAATATCCCGTCGATCATCATCCTCCTTCGCCATCCCATCGAAATCGCACTCGGTAGCCAAGACATCCCCAAAGCTGCTGGGTTCGATAACTCAGAAACACTGTTCGAAGATAATCATCGTTCGTGTTATGTGTCGTATCGGGGACGTTTTAAAAACGAACAGTCCTGTCGAATGATCGCCACACTGAGAAAGTTAATCTCTGATCTTTGATGACCGGTTAACGTATTCAATAAAATATATCAATACTCGTTACATAGTCGAAGAGTCGTTTAGAATTGAGGACAAATAGGTTTCTCAATATATTTTATTTGTTATGAAAAGATTGAAACTGTCAGGTGGCTTAGAATTCTCGAGAGTCATGAATCGTTTTAAATCGTAAAGCTTGATGGTCTCGTCGTAACTGGTGTTGGATGAGAATAGTGATGACCGAGACTCTACCGAGTCTCTTGATAATGATGTTACGATTTGTTTGCCTTGATGTAAGCAACTTGCATATTGCCAACATCTTTCATATAATACAGACACACGTATTTACAGATGGAATATCTGTATAGACGTGACATTGAATGAGGGATTAGGGATAGGGATCGCGAAGGTAGACGAAAGTGGCAATTTACCAAGGCGACTAATCATTACGCTTGGTGATTCTTGCCAGTGATCTGTCCTTTATGAGTCTTAATCTTCGAGTTAACTACGACGAGTGTACCATTTCGTTTAATCCTGCATACTGATTAAGACAACCCCCCTCCACCCTCTGATTACATGTTTTGCCATTGCACGATGTTCTCATGAAACTTTTGATGATCGTACTCTGCCATCAGTTTCACCGCTTTACGGACACTCGTTTGGACAATAAAATCTTGTTTGGTTTTCGGGTCTTCCATGCCAGCAGTACATCACGGGCTTTTCGAGGGTTTATCCTACATACGAACAGTTGGGACTACCTTGCCCTAACACCCCTCGAAAATGGTTCAATGACCCCGTCTCAGAAACACGCGCAACGGAGACATCAGACCTTCTGGGTTTTCACCATTCGTCCTATGATTTTCACAATACCACGCTCCACGTTTTCAAGCATTTCAAAATCATTTAGAAATTGTGCCTTAATTTATATATTTGTATCTTCATCGAGTTACAATGAGTTTTTCTAGAAAATATTTTTTGGCTCATTTTTTCTTCTTCTTCTTTTTCATTTCGTTATTCTTCTCCATTTTCGTCAAACTTGAAGCAACATCTGGACATTTTCGTGCTCAGAGCCTTTACAATTTATGAACTCTAATCCTCCCACTCAGGGTACAATGGATTGACGAGTTTCTTTGCTAAAATTTTTGAACAACGAATTTTTTGGTAAAACAGTTGAAGGTGAATGAGAAACATTTTTTTTTCGTTGTTAATATATATTTCTGGTTTTATTGTGACTTCGTGGTGTTCTTGAACCTCAATGATCGAGATTATTCGCGAATAAATTTTGCTCGTTTCAGATGTTTCTGATTGGATGTAGTTTTTTATTTATTTTTTTTCCTTTGGCTGCTCCTTTTAATACATGAATTCGGATAATCAATCTCATTGTGAATTCCGAACGAACAATCCACCCCGATGGCCTCAACCACCAGGAGTATATTGCTGCTTCGATAATTGCGTAATCATAAGAAATATTCGTTCTCCTTACGTAACCGTGTAGCGAGCAGGGAGCTATAGCCGAATCATGGTAATACAGTTCGTTTAATTCGATGAATGGGAAAAGCTGACTGTTTCACCAAACGAATCGAACTATATATGTATACAAGTCGGCTTTCGTGTGTATCCCTGAATAAAGAAGAATGTGAAAACCAGTGGGAGAAACAGGAGGAAAAAGATTGTGTAATAATCGAACGAGCTTGAATAAGCAGAACGGGATTCGAGGTTGGTTCCAATATCTAAACTTGCATATCGGCAAAAGCATTGAGCACGCGTGTCCTGCTATCGGGTCGCGGGGGCTCGATGCTTTCCGGGTGTTTCGGGGCTATTGGATATGGGGTCCCTCGCGACCCTTATATGCCTCGGCGCACTCCTGTCTGGCGCAAATGTCTGGGGCTCCTCGAAATTATTACATGCTCTGAGCTCGAGCGAGGGGGTTTCTCGAGGCGAATAAACGCAATGCCGATGAAGGGCCGTCCCCATACCACACTCCCTTAAGCTACCTTCACATTGGAGCAAAAGAAAAAAAAAAAGAAATCAAGCATTAACTAAATGAAATGAGCATTAATGATTGGGATTCGTTTACGACAGAAGATTGTGCATTTTCTTTTTTCAATATTCTTCATTATCTCAAGTATGAAGCTGATTTTTTTCAATATACAGGGTGATTCTTTACACTTCTGCATTCCTTTTTTCACTATGAATACTCCTTTACCTTCCCCTTAATTTTTTTTCTTCTTCTCACTCTTTTCTCGTCGTCTTTCTCTTTCCTCATCTCGTATTGCTTGCACTCTCGTCATACATATATACACTTAGACGCTCAAGCTAATGGGGCGGGGAGCGAAGTGAATCATTTTTTTTTCTCTCGTGCATGCGCGCATATTATACCGTACACGCGGTACGTGACACTCGTGCACGTTTTGTCGAGCTTTCGCACGCACGCAGCCCGGGCGCGAGAAACTCGTATGCATATACCACCGAGATTTGAGCCCGGTAATGGCACCGACCGGAAATGAGAGATATATTCGACGTCGCATCGATTCTATATTATTTTTAAATCACGACGATATGGATTCGGGAATTCAAATTGCTCAGTTCGAAATACAGATATCGACTGGATTAATTAATGTTCCGGAGATTTGATGTGAATTTCTCATTAGATCGAAGAGCTACCTTTTAATCGCATGAAAATTTATTTATTTGTGATCGAAACTACAAATCAGAGCGGTGAGAATACGCAGGAGCAACGCTTTGAATTCAAGAGTATGACTTTTTAATCGTTTTTTTTTTTCATGAAATATTGCAGTGATATTTCAATACTAAAAACCATTTTTCTTCCCTCTCTTCAGATGCAATATACGACCTTTTATTTAACATCTTGAATAATTCTCATTAGCCGATAACAGGTATGAGAATGTAAATTCTATGGCGAAGATGAAGCAACGCTTCGGACCTGTAAAGATGGGTAATAAGTTGCTTTCGACTGTATCTTGAGCAACGTATATTAAATACGATGAAGGAATTCCCGAGTTATTGAAAGGTGGAAACTGGTTGATCGAGGTTTCACGGTAACTAGGCATGGCCTCAGTACAGGATTTCACTGAACGTGTCAGGATCTTCCTTGGTTAGTTCGTCACACATTATCGCCACTGTATGTTCTCTCCTCCGGTGTAATTTCCTCGCGTGCATATAGAAAACGCAAATGTGTGGCTGCTCGCGGACCGAGAAGCAGACAGCCTTGAATGGTATTATCGTGTTGCACACCTCTCGTCTCACGTTGTCAACGTGTTTTTAGGACTAAGCGTGTTTTATGATCTGCTCATTTTCTCATCTTTCAAACTCTTTTACACTCCTCAATTCTCATTACCGCGTGTTTTTTTTTATTATGAAAACAAGGATCTGGATTATTTATAAATAAATAAATACGAAACTTCCACTGTAACTTCACCTTGAAATCGAGAGTATCGATCGTAAATTTATTCATAGAAAATGCCAGATTACTATTCCTGATAACGAGTATTTCCTATGTACTTTCTGCATAGGAATTAATTTGCATCGATGCCTGCACACGATCAACTGATCAGAAGTTTTAATTTTTATATTTCCGCAATGTTTTCACGATTCATAGCTTTGTCACAGGGGCTCTGATTTCATTTTGAAATGGGAACCGAACATGCCGGAAGTCTAGTGATCTCAAAATTCGTTGAGAATAATTACTTGGGAACAAGTTTCATTTCCCTGAAGTGTTTAATCGTTAAAATTAACAACTTACAACTAATTTTTCTATACTTCAGTTTTTTTACATCAAATTTTGTGAAAGTCAATCAAATGATTCGGTTTTGATTAGATTTTGAAATTTTTCTATTTTTTCCTCGATTTTCTAGCGATGAAAGAGCACACGATCCTGTCTAACAACACGAATAATAGTACTCTTGTAAACTGGAGAGGATTACGGAGTAAGAAAATAATGTGTGAAAGTTGGTGCAGGTATATTCATATCCCAAGAGCGATAAACCACTTTGCAATATCTCTATTATTCGGGATGCACTGGTTCTTGTTCACAATCGTTATCGCGATATCATGAGAAACATACAATTATATCGCAACCAATACAATAGTAGAGCCTTATCAATGAATTATTCTCTTAGCCACGTGGTCGTATCTTAGCTATTCTCGTTCGTATTATATTTTATATTTTTATTTTATGATAACGTAAGTTCTAACGAGTCATGCTTGGCCAAGGGTTATTGTAATTCAACTGGGTATCCGAGATTACGTACACGGATTTCGTAACTTTGCTCGCATTTTCTACGTGGAATAATTTAGACAATAAAATTCGGACGTGGAATAGATCTATTCAATGTTTTAATACGATATTATCGTTTCGAACAAATTTAATAACGTTACTAAGAGAAACAAATCGATTTTCGAGGTACAGTTCAACTCTTTTTATTCATTTTCATGCACGAGCTTTTTAAATTATATCCAAACACAGCTATTCTTGTTTTTCATTACGTGTTCCGTTCGAACTAATCAAAAGTAGTTTCAACAACGTGAAACGTTGAGAGATATTCAAACTGTTAAACTAAATAATTGATCCAAAACGATGCAACGCATTTACTTTATTGCATGGCCTCGACGTTACTCATAACAATTCAATGATCTCATCTGGACCAGACCTTTCTGATGCAATTATATACAAACATCTGCAGTTAATTGTGCAAGCTTAGAATGTTATCAGTGCTTAAAAACGATGTTTGTGTACTTCAACATGACGCGAGTGACTTGTGTGTGAAAAATCGCGAATTCAGGTGTGGTAACATACTTCTTTGTCTTTGCAACAATACGAATCTGCCTTTTGTCGGATAGTTACAGTTACTTTGATGGAAAAATACAACAAAAAGTTCATTCCGTGAAATCTGAAATTACCAGTGATTCGCGACGATTCCAACGACAAACGATTCTCATTCATCATATCAACATCATCACACCACTCCTCACTTACATTATACGTTTTTCACTATAAATTCGTTCCACGTGTAACAGGAAAAATACGCTTATATGAAAAAGACTGGTCGATCGAATCACCTTTCTCGCGAATAAAAATCTTTGGCTTTACCAGTTGAATCTTAGCGCACCACTGAAATTTGAACGTTTGAAGCTCGAGTCATCGCAGCTGGTTGGTTATATTCCCAATTGTTTAAAATCTTGAAAGTGCCAATCGAATTTTTACTTTAAATTATAAACTTCCATCTTCAAACTCATAAACAAAGCAAAGCTTCGACAATTTTTGTACGTCGAAACGAAAATGAGTTTTGTGAATTGCGACATTAGCTATCTCGGATGCTGGTAATAAGGTGTAGCAAATCGTATATCACAAATCACAAAACTGTGTAGTTTGAACAGCTTTGGGATACATCGATCGTATAAAGATGCAAAGAGCTATGAGTACGTGTAGAGCACGTGTGTGTCCACTGACGAGTTGGTATTGTGGCTCGCGCGTGTTTTGAGTCACCGCATTTCGGTGCTCGCTCGTCGTGGAATACGCTCGATGATCTCCGTATTAGCTTAGTCCATCGAAGAGAGACACTCAAAAAAACGAAACGTTTGTAGTACGCGTGCGCTTTAATCCCTGGTAGGATACGTGTGGCAAAAATAGGGTGTCGCAGAAGTGATTCTTAAAATTTGCAGGCCGATCTATTTGAGCAATTTCGAGAAGAAGAGTCCTGAGCAAATTTTTTGTTTTCCAGTATAAAAGAGATGAGATAAGAATAGAAACTTGGTGCCCATATTAATTTATGCTGTGAACCTGAGATACAATTTTTGCGCCATCCTGTATGATACCGGTGGTGCGCATAGCAACGTACATCCCCGAGCTCACACGCATATACGAGTCGATAGGACAAGATGTAAGAATGAACACGCACACATGCACACGTGTCCTGGCTTGATATAACCTCCGCGTACGTAGACTGATCCGGAGGCACATGCGTAACAGAGTCTTTTGCCTTATTTTTTTTTCTTTTTCAAATCTGCCTCTATGCTACTCGTGCGTACTCACTTCTCTCCTCTTCTATTCGCTGACCCTACCGCGACTTTACTCGGGACCATTGCTCATTCAAGCTCGTGTCTTTTTTCATTTGTGCTCTGTATACGAGCAATGGAAGGAAATGAGAGTATGATTACTTCGAAAATAACAGTAGTTCGTTACAGAATCTTACTTGGGGCGTTTTGAAAGCAGATGGCTTGAAAATTCTGCTGATAAACCCGTGCATTCGAGAGCGAAATCGATCGTTGATTGAATCAAGTTTTGGAGCATTCGTTTCGTCTTCTGCCATTTTTTTTTTATTCACATCATCAATCGCAAGTTTCTGCTGTTAATAAAGTGTCTCGTTGTTCCATATTTGTACGATAATTCAACGTAATTTTGACAACAAGAAAATCATCACTGCGAACAATGATTATTTATTCCTAGGTCAAGAGGTCAACGGTCATTTCTCGCTGGTGAAATCGCTTACAAATTTGAATCCTGATATAGCTTCATACTCTTCAAGTACCCAGGGACATGCATTAATCAAACATATATATATATAGATTTGGAGTTGCAGCGTTGCACCGGTTCCCGGATAGCCAGGTTGCACGAAGTTTCGATCGGTATGCGCTCGTAGTACGTTACTATGGGTAGGTCGATAAGCAGAATCCTGGGGGGGTTGGTAGGGCTACAGGAAGTGCTAGGTACGGCCCTAGATTGTATCGTTGTCCCACTCACGCCAACGTTTCTAACGATTCTACAACGAGTGTTCGCGTTTCCCCTCATCCTCCTCAAACTCCCCACTCTAACCATTTGTCTCCCTCGATCTCTCCCGGCTACAGAGATGCATCTACATCCTCTACAGCACGTTGCATTCGTCTCTTTTCGCCTCTTCGTTCTTGTAGTTTCTCCTCTTCCTCCCCTCGCCCGTCGCCCCTCCACCGCGTTTCAGCTAAATCTCTCACTCGCTCTTCAACCGAGAATCCCCCTCTTTTCCTCCTACTCTGCACGCTTTTTCATCCTTCCACACTTGCCTCGAAAACTCATCGTTTTCTTCGTCCTACTCGCTTTCTCGTTCAATCATTCAATACCGTTTCTTCATCTCTCTCTCCCTCTCTCTTTCTCTATTCCCCTTTATCTCATCGAAGGGAAAACAACCCTCCTGTTCTTCTTGCCGTTAAACCTTCTCGTTTTCTTGACCGATTTTCTCACTCGACTTCATCTCCTATTGCAATCAATTGCTTTTCTATTCATGTCTCACACTCGTACGATAAACTTCACCATGAAATCCTCTTTTCTCATGTTTCTTTTTCTTTTTTTTTCACGCCCCGCAAATCGGTACTATTCTTTTTTTCTTTTCTCTTCAACTAAAAATTAAACCATTCATCGAAATTTGTTGTTGTGTTAAATGCAGCTACGAATTGGATTCAGTAACTTACCGTTCAAGAAGTATAACTTTCACAAAATATGTTCGAACATTTTTTTTCTCCACCGTGCTTAGAATTTGATGTACGAATCGATGCATGATTACGCGGTCACCGATCCAGGTACTGACTTCGTCCGAAGCAACTTTACTTCGTTGAAAACTCACCGAGTATAATAGAGAAATAAAAAAATAAATAAAAAAAAATCAATACTTATTTCGCCTATTTTTATCCAATTCACCCTCCTTTATAGGATGCAGATGGTTGAAAATTTTTATTTACTGAAAATATTTTATTGATTCAGCTACTCCGTCCAAAGCACGCTTTATAATACTTCGAGGATATTTACGTTTTGAAACTAGCTTTACTATTGTCAAGTTCTGGTACCACAAATTACGTCATTTTAACGAAAAAGGATTTTGCAATGAAACTGATCTCGTAAAGTTTTTCGAATCCAGGTACTCTGAAAGTGTAGGATTAAACCGATTAGTCAGCGAAGATGAGTGAAGATCGGTTTTATAAATGCAATGTAAATGTTTTCGTTCAAACAGTGTAGCCTGATTATCGCCTTAAGATTTTCAAGTTTTCAGAACCATTTTTTGATCCAATCATGAAATTTTACCTGTTCCGTATTTTCCCGGAACCATTTTCAATCGATCTAGTATTCGAATAGGAAATAATGATCAGAGAAGGAAAAATTTTCTCAGTATACATCTTATTTGTTACAATAGACCTTTATACATTTCTGATCATTCAGTTTGCACATTTTTGAAGTGATAATTATAATCGTTGGATTTTGATGTTTCGTGCAATCTTTTGATTGTCGAGTGCAGAGTTGCTTGATTTCAAGAGGTTTTTATAAAATCTTCGAGACGTGTTCGAAACACGTATGTATCGAGACGAAGCTAGAGAGCGTTTTCCCAAAAACATTTTTATTCCAACTGATGTTCGAGTTTTCAAAAAAAAAATCCTATTCAAAGACAAAAATATATATTTTTTTAACGATACGATGAAATAGAGTACTTTTGACAGAAAAAAAAATGGAGTATCCCAATCGGGCTATCGGGCATCTTCGCAACGAACTGTTTTTCAAAATCTATCTGTCATCGTATAAGAAAGTATCATTCACGAGAACAGCAAGATTTGTAACTTTTTTTTCATTTGGAATAAAAAAAAATTTGAACTGGAAGAACTACTGTGAAAATACTCGAAAAAAATTCTAGTTGAAAAGTGCATTAGAAAGAGGCATCTATGAAAATTTTTCAAAATTTCTAATATAATGAAGAAAACATGAAATTTTATTTGAAAGATACAAAATTCTACCTTCGGAGATGATCGAATTCTCAAGATTTTACATCTCCGAATTAGTGAGGATTAGATTTTTATTAGATGTCGTATTCGAATGATCAATGAATGGGTCCAAGTGGTCAGTAAGTAAAGTACCACGTGTCTTTTCTCTGTCGTACACGTTGCCAAGTTTTTCAAGCGTGTGTATCCCCGCAGCGCGCGCACATGCGAGATAGAGAGAGAGAGAGAGAGAGAGAGAGAGTTGATCGGCTGTGATCCCCACCACGGGATGTTTGGCCCCCAGTAAGTCTCCCACGCCTCAGGGGACGTCGGGCTCGGTGGGAGAGGGTCGAAACGCGAAGACCCTCGCGGAGCGGCCATTCCTTGCCGGAGCGTCGTCGAGGGAGCATGTTCACGTTGTTCCACGTGGGATAAAGCGTAACCACACCTCAGCCAGGCTTTTCATATCGTTTCTGAAAAAAAATCCAAGCGAAAATTATCGCTTGATAAAGAAAAAAACAAATCCATTGATTGGTTCAGGTCGATCGAGCCTCGTAAAAGCTATGATTTATACAACGTGATCAAGGCTTATGTAATCGCTCGAAGAATCATATCAAAGAATTTGAGCATGTAAACATCGCCACGTGGCAAGAAGAACGGAGCGATTAATGATCTCAGCATTTTTAAATGATTCGAAAAGATTGAGAATAGATGTCGCGGGCTGTCATCGAATCATAGAAACAACGAATTACATTTTGACATAACAAGAGTGAACTAATGAACGGAGTACACAAGTCTGCTGTCGATGCTCCGTTACCTCTTGAACTTTCATTCGTTAAAAATTAGGAAAGACGAACTTTGTAATTCTCCTCGAGTCAAAAGCCAGCAAGTTCAAATCTTTTTAATTCGCGATATTCTGTCTGACATCTTCCTGCATAAACCTGAGATCGCCTCGGAACAGTTTGATCGTTTGAGAAAAGAAAAAAAAAGGGGGGGGGGAAGAGACAGGATACAAAGATCAATTGGCATTGAGCGGAGTGTGCGCGTTAATTAACGTCTCGTGGTAAGCAGGTAATTAAGTCGAGGATACAATTTGCTGAGGACGGAATACAGCAAGAGAGAGAGAGAGAGAGAGAGAGAGGTTTATAAGAGCGAACTCTGGCGAGTAGTGCCGGCGAGTTCATCGGGGAAGAGCCTGCAGTGATATCGAAAGGGGTGGGTGGGTGATCGGAGAGGGAAAACGAAGCAATTGACGTTGGTGGTGGGGAGTCAGCGAAGCCGCGAGGAGCGACCGGCTGAGCGACTGGTGGGGTGGAGGTGGAAGAGAGGAGTCGGCGGCGGCGATAGGGGAGTGGGGGGGGGGGAGGGAGGAGGACGACGAGGCGCGGAGAGGGGGGGGGGGATTCACGGAGTTGAAGTGCGCGCGACTGTTTCGATGACTGTCAGTGTGAACCGAGCGGCGCGGGATTGCGGTCTGTCGACGTTCGTTTATTCGAAACGTGTGTGTTTCCTCGGTTCTCTCGGCTTCCGGAACAATTAAAACACGATATAAAATATATAATAAAACGATACGGACATCGCGTCGATACGAACGAACTCGAGTGCAATAAAAAAAAATATTTTTTTTAAAATAGTGACTCACGTGATTTTTGTCGAATAAACAATTGTGAGGAGAACAAAACTTATGAACAATAACATCAAATGAAATACGACGTAAGACCATTTAAATTTCCTTGAATAAAAAGAAGATAAAAAAACTCGTGTGCTCCAAAAATTACACTGACAATAAACGATTCGAATATCTCTTGTATTTTTACTCCAAAAATTTTGATACTCCAACCGAATCTTTTGCATGCCGAGGATCGTGTATCCGAGCGAAGAAAATTATTAAAAAATACAGTGAAATCGCGAAGTGGTGCATCGAAAAAGGCAAAAGAGACATACGAAAAAAAAAAAAATACCGGTGTACGCTGCTGTTTGTGGATCTTTTGGTCGGTGCACACGGGCCGTGCGGTGTGTGTCGTAACTCGGTAACACAAGAGGTTGTCTCGCGAGTAAAGCGAAGGCCGCGAAGCCAAGCCAGACTCGGCAGAGCAAGAGAGAGAGTGAGAGAGAGAGAGAGAGAAAGATAAAACGACTCTCTCGTTAAGCTTGGTAACGCTTTTGCTGTTGGTGCGTTATTTGCCGGTGTCGTATTTGTTTTTTTTTCTTCCCTTTTCGCAACTTTTCTCTCTTTCTGCACCCGGAACGTGCAAATACGAGCGCGTGTGTCAGTGGATTTGTTGTTATTTGTATTTTTTTGGGTTTTTTTTTACTCGCTCATTCGTATATGAATTACACGTGTCAGTGTGGCTGTGTGTGTGCTCACCAGTGAGATCGACTCGCGAGTACAGCAGCGCAGCATCGTCGCGCACGAGCGTAGCACAATCGTAGTACTCGGTGTGCTAAGTACGAAGGACGAACCATAGACCGACTCCTCTACATATATATATATATATACATACCAAGATACATCAATATACACACATTCGTCGCAACGTGCAACCAGCGCCACCCGTATATTGCCCAACTCCCCCTCATTCTACTTTCTTTCTCTTTTTCACTCTCTTTCTCTCTCACACACACTCCCATTCCCTCATTTTTTATCTTCATCCATCCCTCCCTCTCTCTTGATCTATCCCCTTTGGCTCTCAACTCGTGAACGAGACGACTACTACTCCGCACAGTGCATTGAGGATTCCACGTCCGGTTTACCCTAGAAGACCCCGGGAGAGGACATCCGCTGGGCAAAATGTTTCGGGCTTACGGCACTGCACCGGCGGAAACACCGAACGGCGGTGCTGATATCTATCCCTGGAACCCAACCTTCTATAACAAAGGTGCGGTTATTATACTCGTCTATATCGATTATCACGAATTTATCCTTCTTCTGATCCTTATTATCGACTCGGTTACCGCTCAATCTTACTATATCCACGAATCGTAATTTGAAATTTTGTAAAACTACTTTTTTCGATCGTTGTCAATTATTTATTTTTTACAGATTTGAAGGAATCACTGCATTTCGGAATCTCAGATTTTTTTACAGAAATCCTTTTCTTTTTATTTGCCTATTTTTTGTTGTTTGGATACTGCTCTGTTACTTCCATCGCTTTATCGATCAAAAATACGCAAAATTTACAAGAATTTCATGTACATTTGGTGCTCGAATCTAGATTTTTACGCAATAATTTCTACATGGCTGTTCTCCAAGTTGAATATCGTCTCTCTCAATAATCCTTTCAGATGATCGTCACAAGCTACACGATGACAGTCGGGTTTAATTGAAGTATAATGCCTCGAAGCTTAATGAACTCGTTATAAATTGAAACAAAAAAATGATAACGATAAGACTCGGGTTGAAAACTTTTATTAGACGATTATTCAATTTTTTATCTTTAACGATATTTTTCTTCTACCGCTTTATAACACCAGTTTCTAAGACTCGCGTTCGGTTTGTGCAGCGTGAACGTTGCCCAATAACACTCTCCTAAGACTCTTTTGTTTATATATTTTATCTGGGATTTGGAAATATTTTTATGGATGAAGAAAAGGTTAATTTCTGAAGAGTCTTCGCATACTTTCTACACTTTTTTTTCTTTTTTTCCTCTCCAACAAATCTTATCTCAGGCCAAATAAAAGTGTGTAGTTGTTGCGATAAATTATTATCAATTCGCATTGAAATCGATCGAGAGATCGTGTTTTTACTTGGTGTTTCAGATAAATTTTCATTCGATCATGATTATCGATTTTCACTTGTCAAAGGTATTTTACATCTTTGACACTTGCTTCGATCATTGATCACTCGAAGTAGAATAATATTATTCATCTTAATATCTCTTTTTCTTGAACCAGAAAAAATAGAAATTTTTTTTATAAAATATAAACACGAAGTTGGGCTTTTTTTTCTGTAAAGAAAAAAAACTCAATTCATTTGACGTTAGGAAACTGCGGTGACCCGGGCGATATTATCGTGAACTCGTATAATCCATTTTCCATCTAATTTCGTCCGAGGAGAATAAATAACAAAAAAAGAAATAACCTGCTTGGACAATATTAGAAAAAAAAAGGAAGAAGAAGAATTACGAGCAATGGGAGTTGACGTTGAGTGAATTTTTTCAAAAAAATTTAATGACCGATCGTGATCTCGAGGCTGCTAATTAAGCCGATAAAATCGCGTGCAAGTTTTAATGAGTCGCAATAAAATTGTCCGCACGAATCGAATGAATTTCGTCTCGCTAACATCGAGATTTATCGCGCTCTTTTGGCCTCAAATGACTTTTTCTTTTGATTTTTACGAGGGCACTGGAATTAGCCGGTGACTTATTGAGTAGATTTTCATGAAGGGCAATCAGTCGAACGTGGTACGTTACTGCACCATTCTTATCTAAGAACATTACGTTCTTTGGGATCGGTGTGGTTGGCGATAAGACATTATCAGTAGGTCGCATCGCTTGGTCGAATCACTTCGACGACGTTAACTGCGTGCGTTCTTGCTCCTCAGTCGGGCAAACTTAAAACTACCTCTCACTTTTCTTCCTTCCTTTCTCTCTCGTCCGTCAATTTGCCCATATTTTCAACTGTCAACGATTGGAACATTGGATTCCTTCGAATTTGAATCTTCTCATACGATAACCGATCGGAAACTCCCGATCGATTGAGCTCCGCTAATTTCTTGCATGCAGGCATTAAAAGACTGTTTAAAAAACGATCAGTTTTTTTGTTCGGCTGACGATAAGTCGCGTCAACTATTGCTATTTTCGAATAGTCGGAAAATTATTGACTCGTCGATAAAATTATCGAAATGAAAAGTGCACGCGGGACTCCAAAATCCAGTTCTCGAAACTAAGCTCGCGATTCGTATTCCTACAGATTCGATTAGCAATAAAAAAAAATCGATAGAATTCTCTTGTTTTTTTTTCTTTGCATGTACCGAGAAAAGAAATTTGCAATAAAATTTTTCGTTCGATCGACAAATCGCGGTGAACAAATTATATTTGTTGGTTCAGCAAAACATCTTTGATCCAACGATGGTTTCGTCTCGGTGAGAAATATATATATATATTCGAGCCAATGAATGAAGTGTTTGAACGAATCAAACTTGTTTTCCGGTTAAACGAGTCTCATTTCGATCGCCACGTTTTGTTGATACAACAAAATTTTTATTGAATCAGCAAATTTATTTTCTCAGTGGGCCGAACATTCGGCCACATATGGTTGGATATCCTCAACAGGTTTTTCAACAATACTTTTGTAGAGCTCGTTATTCGATTCTTTTTTTCTGAAACGATTCTAAAACGATTCGAATACTTTCAAAAGCAAGGAAAACGTAATCGAAATTTCCAAGTTTTCCGGGATCCCGATGTAATATATTTTTTTTTTTTTTTTATGTTTACTCGTGTATACATGAGTCACCGATAGATTTATTGCAGGGAAAAAACTTGTACGAAAAGTCGTGTTATTTTCTATCCGACAAATTGTGACGTAGTTGAGGCACATTCATTAAAAAGTTTTCTTATCATAGTTCCACGAGTATTACACGTTTAGAAGATAACGCTTATCGCGAGGCCGTTTTGTATTGTTAGTTGGCACAATTGACTTGGCTCACTTTAGTTTAACCGAAGGAAAATTAATCGATGCTATATGTATCGTGTATCGCTGACCAATCGAGATTCGTCTTCAATAAAAGTCTTCTATATATATATATATATATATCTGTCAAACATACATAGAAAATTTTTATTGCAGCGACATAGCAATCGCGATGCGGTTACCATCTTCGGCGAAGGTGGATTTCTTCATCTGGCCTATTGATTAAACAAAACTTGGCTCACGGGTCAACCCGACCAGTCAGTTGATTCGATTGCTTTTATAAGTAGCATTCGACATACGTTTCTTCGCCTTTGCATCCCATTACCTTGAAGCTTTATAGAACTGTTTTGTACACAAATTTATGCATCAAAACTTTCAATCGCTTCTATGCTCATTGTTATTGTCACATTTGTCTTTTTCCTGATAAATAAACTCATTTACAAATCGCGTACTGCGACTTTTATTCATATATAACAATACGAGATCGCGATCGTTTCATTTCGTTCGAGTTTCTCGACAATTCGTTTCCAACTATTTGATTTTTCTTCGCTATTTTTGTACACAATAACTAAAATGGCTCAAGCGAATAGTAAACGAGTAAACGACAGTAACAACTCGTTCGTGGGTCCAAATATTTCTTCGAATTATTATATGAAATAATAGAATATGAACGAGCCATTAATTTCTTATTGAATACTGACTCGGTTAGCCTCGTATTATTTCGTTGAAAAAACAAACAAAACAAAAAAAAAAAAAAAACGTTTTTTTTTCTCACAAATTTCCCTGAATTTTAAAAGAGAAACATTTCAAATTAATAGACACAGCGATGTAAATTTTTCATAAACATCACGGAATCGCGTACTGTATTTTTCGAATAACGGTTATTGTTGATGAGTAAAATGCTCGATTAAAAGCTGTCGTCCGATGCAATCATAAAACCGTGTGTGTACACATGCGCCTTGGCGCGTTCACAAATGTATAAGCACGTAGTATCGTTACCTATATATACGAACCCATATACATCAGTTAATAATATACATGTATATTAGGGTGGTTCAAAAAAAATCGATATTTTTTTTTTCCCAATGGGTACGTTTCGATAGTTGCAGTAAGGTAAAAAAAGAAGCCTGTCAAAATTTGAGCCCTAAAAAAAATTTTTTAGAGGTCGCTCATCGCTATTTTGTATTTCCCATTTAAATAACACGGGAAAGACATCGCTTGCTGCTTCTGAATTTTAAACCTCGCCAACGCGTGATCGTAGCATAATGCCACAGGCGGGTTTTTGTAGGGATTTAAACGCACTATCAAAAAGATCTCTTATCGTTTAGCGATAAATCAACTCTTTCGGAAGATATTTATGGTCAAAGTTGACTTTGTAGTCAATTTTAAGATTTTTTCACTTTTCCGGCGAAACTATCGAACTCATCACAAAAATTTATGGGACTTTTCTTGAAAATCGTGTGCATTTCTATAAAATCAAGTTAGTAGATAATTGAAAAATCGAATTGTTGCATTACGAGCTCATTCTTTAAAGGAAAATTGCGATTTCCGTCAAACTTATCGTTCTATTAACTAAAAATTTCAATAAAAAGACTCCAATCTTTATTAAGTTACAACGTGATTCTTAATGCTTTTTTTCAAGTTTGAAAAATAAAATACCAGTCATGATTGTGCAGTCAGAGTGTGGCTCGTAAAAACAACCAGCGTACGACAATCGAAAAAAATATACTCGGTATGAAAAAACGGATCTCTTTCAGATTTTTTTTTTTTTTTTTACAATCCGGAAGACATCGACGATGTGCTTGTACGACTTTTACTACGTATTGGAATTGTTCCTCATTCTTCGTTCGGCAATTATTGTTGGCCTTAATCCCTTAAATACTAGTCCTTGATAACTCGTCCCTTCGTGACGGTCTTCGCGGACACAACACCCTCTATTAAGGCAATTCCACGTTCGGCAACATCACTAACAACACTTGGACTTTTGGAAAAATCCACATTCCCCTGATAACTCTCATGGTTAGATCACAATGCTATGTCTACATGAAGGAAGTCGTTCGCAAATCGAATATTAGAATTCGATAATAAAAGTGAATTTGGAGAGTAATCAATGAGTGAAAAAAAGGCGATAACTTTTTTGTATTATAAATAAGCAATCAAAAGTAACTTTGTGAAAATTTCGATTTGCTTTATGACTTTCTCGAGATAGATCTATCATTGTGATGTAATCATGAAAGTAATAAGAAAATTTTCGATTTTTACAAATTTAAGGGGTATTGAACGACATTGCTCAATGCAGTAGCGTGGAACAACTGCGATATATTTTACAAGTAGTAAAAGAACACCGTCACCGCTTGCCTAATCCTGTCAGAACGAATTGTAAATATTCACCCAAATTTGAAATACTTTTCAACATTTCCACCTTTTAATTTTTTAATTAAAAAAAAATTGAATGCTGCAAAAAAAACTATCAATAAAATGTGAAAAAAGTCCGATATGTTTTGAAAGTTTCATCAACAATAAACATTACATATAGCAACTCAATGAAAATTGGAGTCTTTTCATTGAAATTTTTAGTTAATAGAACGATTTGTTTGACGGAAATCGCAATTTTCCTTTAAAGAATGGGCTCGTAATACAGCAATTCGATTTTTCAATTATCTACTAACTTGATTTTATAGAAATGCACACGATTTTCAAGAAAAGTCCCATAAAATTTTGAGATGAGTTCGATAGTTTCGCCGGAAAAGTGAAAAAATCTTAAAATTGACTACAAAGTCAACTTTGACCATAAATATCTTCCGAAAGAGTTGATTTATCGCTAAACGATAAGAGATCTTTTTGATAGTGCGTTTGAACCCCTACAAAAACCCGCCTGTGGCATTATGCTACGATCACGCGTTGGCGAGGTTTAAAATTCAGGAGCAGCAAGCGATGTCTTTCCCGTGTTATTTAAATGGGAAATACAAAATAGCGATGAGCGACCTCTAAAAAATTTTTTTTAGGGCTCAAATTTTGACAGGCTTCTTTTTTTACCTTACTGCAACTATCGAAACGTACCCATTGGGAAAAAAAAAATATCGATTTTTTTTGAACCACCCTAATGTATATATTCTTATGTGGAAAATCCCATACGAACGAGCATAACCACGTCATTCGAATCGCGATAAAGCGTCGAAAGTAATCGTCGCAAATTGTGTTATTGTGTCGTATCTATTAGCGGATATTGCTCACCTCTGTACACCACCGTGACATAGACTTTCAACGGGTTCATCGCATTTGCTACATCGTTTTAAAGTACGAGCGTGGCGTGTATTTTAAATATATTATTTCATTTCCTCTAACGCAGCAGCTACGAACATGATTTTTCGATGTTGCATGCAACGATAAACGAAGGTTCGTTCTATTCGATCATACGAAATTGAATTTATCGATTCTTGTTCAATAAAGAACTTATTCAAATTCGGTATACGACTGTAACGCGTTGTGATGCAATGTAATAACAACAACAACGATGACGATGACAATAAAATCATTTTTGTTTTAAAAATGAGCAAATATAGCGTCGTATTTTTTTTTTTTTCAATGTAATTCGATGAAAATAATGAATAATTGTTTGAAAAAAAAAGAGGAGATTTATGCGTATGCCTTTTTTGAAACTTGCATGATTCACTCTCTCGTTCTTTCGAATCGAGACGAGAGTCGAGTGTGCATTACCGTGGGCGCACGTCGCTCGCGAGACTCGTTTTAAATCGGGACTCGCGCTAACTGTTGGCATGCGCCACAACGTTGCGGGTGTTTCGCGAGTTTCTTCCTTTCTATCGTTTCTTTTTCTATTCCCGGTCGTTTGGCAGATATGTGCTTCCTTTCTGATTTCTTCTTCTTCTTCTTCGTTTCTTTTTCCCTGTACTTTTCCTCGACTGAAATTCAACGTCACGATTTCTCGCATGGCAAGCTATGACGCCACACACTCGGTTCGTTGCGTCGATTATGGCTATATACATCCTCCCGAGCATTCGAGCACGTGATATTATTTGCCTCGCGATTTGTACGCTTTTAAGAATACGAGAGCGCTAACCTCCCCGAACTAAAATAAGGGAGAGTGCCGAAGAGAGAAAAAAAAAAAAAGAAAAAAGAAAAAAAACCATCAAAATAAACGTTTGACTGACGAAGAAAATATCCATGAGCTGATTCGAAGAGAAAATAGCACGACGAGAGGTTCGAAAGATTTTTATAAATAACTTCTTTTCAGAAAATTCTCTCTTGACAAATATAAAATTTCTGCAATTACATTTCGCAATGTCTGCATCTACGACAATCAAAACTTCGTTGTGTAGTCACAGCTGTTACTGTTAAGTCGCATCAAAATGTTTCTAAGGTATATCTTGATCGAGATTTCATGGACCTTCTTTTTTCGTTTGATGGATATAAATATTTAACAGATTCGTGACACACCATCGAACCGAGACGTTGAGATGTTATTTTGAAACTCGATTTCACATATTTTCGATCAGCTTCTTCGGGAAAGGCTTTCAAAATTTTAAATATAAATTAATCTCATCGAATCACTGAATATCTCTTCGATGCACACATACAATTTTAGCCATTTTTATTATGATTATTATTTCGATTGATATTATCATCGTAATATTTATTTCATTTTCGGAAAAAAAAAGAAGCAACGAGGCAAGGGTTCGATACTAAAAATAAAGGTGAAAGAGTTTAGTTATTTACGTCGTCAGTCAGCGTTTCTCGATTGAAATACGCGATGAAGTGGCATATTGCGACGTTATGGAGTAAAAATGTCTCGTATTCCGCAGCATGATATAGTTTCGAACCATTTCCACGTATTTTTCCGTCCATCTTCGTGGGATTCTCAATCTACGACGTTCAATCGTAAAAACACGCGTACGAGAATCATAAAATGGGTGTATATGAAAGAAAAAGAAAAAAACAATATTTGTAACATCACTTCTGAACTCATATTTATTTCTTTTCTACGGAAAGAATTGGTGCCAAGATAATTTATGAGTTGTCAGTACTTCGTTAAGACATTACGAAGGCGATACAGGAAAATGAACCTTCACTTGTTCAATTGCGATTAATTTTCTTTTCTTTCATTTTTTTTTCGTTGAAAATAACAGAGAATCTCGCGGGTCGTAAATATCGACGATAATGCATTAAATAATCGCATTTTTATTTTATTCTTATACGTTACGATCGCGAATGTATATAAAATCGCGTTATCGGATTCTCGTCTGCCTTGACTGGAGAGTTGCCAAGCTAACAGCCTGGATACACTATCAACGGGATAGATGGAATCACTATCGGTATAAGATGCCGGAGAATTTCCGTAGAAGTTTATTGAATCAACTTGACGATGAAGTATATCGTAACGTCACTGATAATACTCTTGCCTTTATTTTCTTCGTCTACATTTGCCATGAGAACTATCGAGTATTTCATCATCAATAAGCCTCCGAGCCTGTCTGAAACTCTCCCGGTTTTCTCGAACAGTTTTTTTTTTTTTTTTATCTTTCTTTTATTCTTAACCGTGTCGATTAATCGACAATCGATATAATTTTTTAATATACAAACACCAGGAAGCACGAACTTTTAATTATCATTTTTCAGAAACATTTGCATCGTGACCTTTTTTTTGTTTTATTGTTGATTTAATATTTTTATGAGGTCGAAGTCATATCTTATCGTCGAATGAATTTTATCACATTTCTCAACAAATTTTTCTTTCGAAGAAAATTTTTCCTGTATCAAAGCTGTGTACGGAAAAAAACTGTTCGAGTCGCCACGAATCCGACAGAAAAAGCTGTTTTTCCGTTTTCATATTTTCTCCAAATAACAAAAATATCCGAAAATAGTTTGCTTCGTTGGAAAGATAACGAAGTGGCTTCCAGTCATTTGCTCGAAATATGATTGATAAAAAAAATTGAACGTGGCATTTTAACGGATCGAAAGTCTTTCGCGTTGCTTGCTCAGACTCTTCTAAAAATTCAATCTACCGATAATGAATTCTTCCATCAAGGGATCGTTATTAATGACTCAATGTTCTAGGGAACATCAAATTTAGAATTACAGTAGGATTTTCAGGCCAAGTATCAGATTTTTCCTCTTCGCTTTCCTCCGCTCTTCCGCAGGAATGATTGTTCGCGATTTTCTGTCGAAAATCTTCCAACATTTTTCGTTGGGAGAGTAAAAAAGGAGTCGCGAAGTCGCTTAGCGTCGATTCTCTTGGGACACGATTCTGCTTTTTTTTTTTTCTTCTTCTTTTCGTTTTGTTTTTTAATCCCACGAGTGTCACTGGTGGGTTACACACCCGTCACTTACGTGAGATGAAAACGCGCGATGCGACGATGAGAGACCTTTTTTTTTTCATGCTGCTCAAGTGTAAACGAGTGTCGAGAACATAAGCCTCCAGTTGTGAGTAACAATCGAGTTGAACGAGAGAGATCTCTGTATCTGTGTATCCGTGTATCTATAAACTTGCTACCATGTACAATAGTATGCTGGTACTGAGAGTCCGAACTTAATAGCTTGACTCCCCTCAAATTCTCACGAGAGCATTCGTGTCACGCAAGACAATAACAAATGATCTTAATTACAGTGACCGCAACGTACTATTTTCTATTTGACAATCGAGCAGCGCTTGTGCATGTGTTTTTCTCTTTCTTTCTCTCTCTCTCATGCTGCTGCTTATTTTTTATTTCACATTCCGTTTTGTCAGCCCACTTCTTTTTCATCGTTGCATCTTTCTCGTTTATCGACGGTCGTCAAACGCTTCGTGAAACAACGTCTCGTTGCTATATTTTTCTGCCTTGTTTTTTCGCACCTAGAAATGGAAAACACTGATTTTTGCACGATAGGATATCGCTGACATGAATATAAAATTTGAAATAACGTTTCAAAAGTAATTGTGCAACGATGATATTTGAGGGAATCTTATGAAAACTGTGGAACTTGACGGTGTCGACAAAATCTTTAAAATTTTTTTTTGTTCATTTGGATTCTAGAGTTTCTCGAATGAATCAATTTTGTTGAAGAATATTCTGTCTGAATTCCGATCGAATTTTGGATATGACTTCACTCGTTAGTCTCTGAACATTTTCATCCCACGTTGAAGTGTTGTTGAAAGATTGCAGGATTCGAAGAAGTCAAATGTTCATTTATTTACCACAAAAGACTCGTATTCAAATGCGTTCTCGTTGAATTTATGTGTCTGCGCATATTGAAACATCTATATATTTTCACCTGTTTGTTTCTTCGATCACCTTCCAAAGCCTTTTTCATAAAATTTATGTGTACAACTTATTCTTTATTGGTTTTTCACAAATGAAGTTCTCCATTTATTTCTTTTGAGTAAAAGGATTGGAGGCACGAAGCAAATGTTCGACGAAACTCGCCCACTTGACAATCAGTGGTTACGACGTGAAGAGCATTGTGAATTATTGCTCAATCAGAGCAAGAGGGGAACAGAGAGAGAGGGAGGGAGAGAGAGGTGATTTTGTGCACCTGAGGCCTTTGAACAGCTTTTTCTTGCCTACATTCGATCTCGGACTTCCGGGTGAGATATTCTTTCATCCGGAATTCGGTCTTAATCTCTACTTGGTCAACGGTAAATCGATGCAACCTTTTACTCACAGACTTGAGCGTTAAACGTGACCGCAGACCAATGGGTAATGTAATAGCGCAATCGTAATCTTTCCACCTTCGTATTTAATAGCTCCGATGTCGAAATAAATACTTGGCATCGTTTGGAAAGTGTGAAATCCTCTGAACAAAGATTCGTTACCAAAATTTTTTCGAAAGTCAAATAAATCGTAACCAGGCTAACAAGTTTCAACGATATTTATGTATGTGAATCAATTAAATCAAACGTAATTCAATTTCATTCAATTTAATAATTAATATAATTAAAATAATTATTTAAATCCAATTAAAATTCAATATGATTAAAATAATTATTTTTATTATATTAATTATTAAATTGAATTAAATTAAATTAAAGGATAAAACGATCAAATTCAAAGAGAACTGAATGAGAAAAACATTTCAAATACATTATTAATTTCTCAATAAATAAATTTTACATTTGCTTCACTGTCGGAATTACATACCAACGAAAATATTTCTCGGTTGAATTTAACATTATGTGGGCATAAATTTATCAGACTTGAATATGATACTTATTGTAGATTCTATTTATAATTTTGATGTAAAAAAAATGGTGGCTGCATCAATCAAGAAATAGAATTGACCTCATTTCTGTTGAAATTCATGTTTAAAACTGGTCAGGTCTTATATTGATCTGGATTCGAAAATATCGGCACTTAAATAAATACGAGAGTAGAAAGGACGAGAGAAAAGAGACCGAGAGAGAGAGAGAGGGAATTGAATAGAAAGGAGAAATAACCTGGGCGAATCTTCTGGTCCTTTAAACATTAAAGGGTCTTTCCCTGAAAAGAACCTTTGGGATCGTTCATAGCTACTACAGCGAATTCGATCCCAACAAGACAGGTGGGAAGCACCTGTTTCGCGTCTATTTCTCTTTCTTACTACTGCTGCTGCTGCTGCTTGTTGTGTAGGTCATTAAACTTCTCTTTCCTATACCTTCTCTATTCGCCATTGATGCACTTTATATTTTGCAATTCCGCACGAGCCAGAAGAACAAAAGTACTATATTTTCTGGCTTGTGCGTGCTCGTCGAGTAAGCCAGGCAATTTGTCGCTTTCAGTTTCGTCATCTCTCCCTTTCCGACATCCATTCTTTCAATTTTTTCTCTTTTCTATTATCATTCTATCCTTCTGTATCGTATTGCTTTTTACTTTTTTTTTTTTATTTCTTCCAATAGCCGTGTTCAATTGAAAAAGTATTTTTTTCTTTTTTTTTTCAATAAAATTGTTCTGCTTCATCATTTTTACTGTTAATCGCTCGATTCTAGTAGAAGAATCATTAATTTATAAAAAAGAAAATTTCTAATCGATTATATTGACGAAAATTCGTTATTTTTATTCATTTAAAAACAAGTAACAAATGTGCAAGACCGAGTCCAGATTGAATGTCGGTTTTAGATGATCGATAAGCATGCGAGTCTGATTTTTTCAGATATCATTTCCCCTATTAATGGAGTTTACAAAAAACGATGTTTCTGAGATGTTTGAGAAAGCTTTTACGTTATTTTTGACTTACCGATCTTCCACTTGAGTCTCTAATTTTTCAAGTTTTTTTTGTTTGTTTTCTTTTTGTACGATCTATTTAAAAAGCGACATTCATCGGTGGCCCTTTTCTCTCATTCCTCGGAAGCGAACTCTCTCTCTCTCTCTCTCTCTTTTTTTTTCTAGGTCTCTCCTCTTTCCGTCCCTTTCTACTATCCCTTTCTCTGTTTCTCTTCATCCATCTCAGTCGTACTGGTATGGCTGTGCAAGCAGGGAGAGAGCCCGAGTGCCTTGACCTGCCCTGACCTGCGCAACTTCGCACCCTACCCCTGGTACCTGCTATAACCCTCCGTTCTTTCGTCCCCTCCGCACAACTCACGACTATCTCGCTCTTTCTCTTTTTCTCTCTATACATACGTGTATATACGATTCGCTCTCTTTCTCTCTGCGCGTACGCGCCGACTCAGCCCCACGCGGAATCCCACCATTGCAACTTTTGCCATATATAGAACACGAGAGATCTACCCCATTTTCAGACCAACCTTCCCCTCATACTCCTTCCAACCAATCTTTCTCTTCTACTCTGCTTTTTTGTTATCATTTCTCTCTATAATTCCATCTCTGTCTCCCTTATTTTATCTCTTTCTATCTATTCTCTTTCATCCCGCAGCAGAGAAAATGACGTAGCTTTTGCTCCCGCTGTGTTTGCCTCGTTCTCCTCTTCTTCTGTCTTGTATTTTCGGCTATGTTCTTAATTTACGATCTGCTCTCGTGTCTTCTTATGCATACACGCGTAACCGCCCTTGTTTTTACCTACTCCATGATGCTCCATTTGATTTTCTTACGGTCCCCTATGTTTTTTTAAGATAAAAACAAAAATGATAACATTTTTTTGGTTCCACCTTCAACATTTTTTATCCAATGGCGTTAGTTCATTAAATTATTTTATTTGTTCACGGGCTACTAAAATTGAAATGTCTTTTATTTCGAATATGGTGTTTGAACAATTTGAAAAATGAAATTTACTCGTCGCGGTATTAGAAAAATCGTATCTACGTACGTTTTTATATTTTTTTATTTTCTCAAGTCAAAGTTGGTAAGCTGAAATTGTCAAGCTGCAAGTGAAAAAATTGAAAATTCGTGAAATTTTTGTTCTCATACAGTCGTAAGAAAAGCATTATAGAAACGAATTCTTGTGAACGAATGAAAAGCATTTATTTTTCTTCCATCAATGTGAACTTCCTCCGAACAAAAAAAAAAAAAAAGAAAAATTGCTCGTAACGTTGCAACGTGGAATGTGTCGCAATTACGTACCTTCTTTAATAAGCGATGATACGGAAAGCCTCGTTTGTTCTCGAACGATAACACATATCACAATTAGCCTTGACAACCCTCGTATCTGTACGGGTGATTACGATTTGCTGCCAAGGTATCCCCCAGGCCGTTATCCCGGATGGAACACCGGAAATATTTTTCCGGGGAGAGCAAACTAGTCGGCTCAACGATTCTGCAAATTGACCCTACATTTTTATCTTTAATTTTTTCATGCCTGTTTTCCCCGCTTTTCTATCCCCTCGAGACAATTCCTGATCTCTGTTTTGGTGCAATAGAGTCCACCATAACGGATATTTGTATCGCACATCTGGCCAATTTTCGGTATTCTCTCCCTTGAGAGCTCTTACATTATTTCGTATCTCACCATTACACAACATCATCTTGCACTTACTTTCTTTTCTTTAGCCTTATACAAATATCACGAAAATCCATCCTCGTATTATTCATCATTTTTATTTCATTCCTCTTCTCCATCTTTCTCTCGTATTTTCGCACATTTTTCTATCCTCACCAAATGCACTTCTTCGTACAGTTCCACATGCGCTTTCCGCACTTCCATTCGCGACGCACATAGCACATGGTATCCAAAATCCAAGTCCACCATATTTTCTATTTCCTACTTTCCTTCGCTTTTATTATCTTTTCTTATATGTTCTTTTCTCCCCTTTCTCGCTTCACTCTACTTCTTTTTCTTGTTTTCTACCAAGTAGTACCAAAATTCCAGGCTTATTTTATCTTCCTCTCCGCATTTTCCAATGCTACTTTCTCATATTTTGGCGTGCACCAGACTATTCTATCCAACACATATATATTCGAGTTTCTATGTACGCGAATCTAGCATGAGCAGATATACAGCAGCTCTTATTTAACATTGTTTTATCTGGCGAAGCATTAAATATATTATAAATTCCGGCGAAGACACATATCGAAGATCTTTTTTCCTGACTTGTTATTTGCTGTACCATACGTCATCACTGCTCGAAAGACATCAACTTTTTGAGCTTTAATTTCTGCGTGCACCAGACCAAGCCAATCGTTTCAACTTCGCAAACCGTTTTTTTGTCTGATTTTATAACTCTTGTTCGATATTGTGGTGCTACTAGCTCGTAGCACGAAAAATTGGTGTGTGTATATACGAAATATATGGTAATCCGTGCGATTTGCATATTATACACGTGATGCGTGCATCGATAATCGTACATTCGCAATTCCTCGTACTTGCAGTCCTTTTTTCTCTCACTTTTACGAATTTAATGCAGACAAATTAGATATATTTGCATAGTGCGGGAGCGTCAAATAAAATTGGACATTTACGAGGCGTATATTTCGATGACACGAAAAGGAATAAATGAATTTTCGATGACATATTACGAAAGTGTACGAGTTGATATTATTTTTATAATTTGAAAGCTGTGTGCGATTGATTCTTTTATGCTGAAAAATAGGTCGACGTATTGTTCCATTCGAGTCATTAATATGTTACCGCAATTGCCTCTTACTTCTCATTCTTCTTGGCAATGATACGACAAAAGGGGCAAAATCGTATTCGTTTTTTTTTTATCTTTTTTTTTTTAACTCTCGTGAACGACTAGACATTCTTTGGATCCAGATAAATTATAGAACATGCGAGTCATGGGGGTGCTTTTGTTTGGATGGTAAAAAAGGGTGAGGTCTCTGCTTCCACGAGCGCCTCGGTGTTGGTGGTTTCGTCCGACAAGCAAATGCGCTTACTGCAATCAATAATGCTCGGTGCGCATCGTCATTTGTCTACCCACGGGGTTGATCTTTCGAAATGGGGCACGTTACTTTTCTCCCGTTTTTTACTCTTGCACATAATTCTTTCTGTAACCTCGATACTCCCTCTTACGAAATTACGAAAATTCTTCTTGGCAATTCTCGATCAAACCTCAACGTTGCCGGACAAAAAACGCTTTTTTTGCAACGGACAAAGTAGGATTTTTTTTTTCTAGCCTCTAAAAATTATATTCATGTCTAACGTCGTCGTTTTTCTTCTTTCTGTATTGTAATCAACTCCTTTTTTTTTTTCATACGATGATGACGAACGGGAGCCTCGAATACGTTGACCTGATCGTTCGTTCCTTGTTTCCCGATTGCATAATGAACAAGCAACTTTTTCTTTCACCCTAACTTTTATCTCACTCGTGTGTCTATACGGATGCCCTTTCTTTTGACGCGTTGCGTCAATCCTATCTATTACAAACGGTACTTTTTTTCGGTCCTTTTTTTTCTGACAAGATGGAGGTAGCAGAAGACACGAGTGATCCTGACACGTCGATTATTAACGGCTCCTGCTCTCGAGCACAGACGCGACCTCATTAATCCTCACGTCGAAGACGTATTTATAAGCGGTATATATATCTGACGATGATACGTCCAGAAAACACGTGACGTTTATTCTTCTTCGAAGCTAACTATTCACGTGATACATAATCACCGTACTTATTATCTAATTAAGACTCATCACGTTTACTTTTCTTTTTCTTTCACCGTAAATTACTCTTCTATAGTAATTTATGATATTGCTCGTAGTTAGGCGCTCTTTAGCTTCGAGGATTTTAAGTATTTTCTGTTACTCAACAGCCTATCAATCTTCGAGATTATTAGAGTCGTATATCAGCTCAAATATTATGCCTAATTTGGTGATCAGCGAGAATAAGAAGTTGAAAAATTCAAAGCTCATTCTCTGAACAATCGCGATCATCGGAGTACTCTTAGATCCTTATATATCTTAATCACCCGGCGCGATGATCGGTGAAAAAAAAATTTGACTGTAAAAATAATGAACACTAGTAGCGAGATCGTTACCTCCCTCACACTACCTTGGCATACAAAGCTAATCTATTGTGACCGCGTGACATTGAAATCTGGGTCGTTGGAAAACGATTTAAGATTTGTTCCTCTATTTTTATTTTCTTCGTTCCTGATTCACGGCAGAACTTTAATTTGTGAACTTGTGACAAAAAATTGTAGACAAAATACTCGAGCAATTGTTCGATCAATAGAAATCGAAAAACGAACAACATTATTCGAATCTCAATGACGAAATGGTTAGTATTACTTCTTTCATTGCCATTCATCACTGATGCCGATCGGTCATCAAACGATGACTTCACGAAAATCTGTGAATGACGTTCGAATCGGCTACTGGGGGAATAGGAAAAAAAATGGCAAAAAAACAATGTATCGATGAAAAAAAAAAACGCTCGTGTCACGGAGATTGGGGCTAGAGAGTGTGTGGTAGAGTGGAAATGGTCTTTGGAAAGCGCCATGGGCCTTTGCCTTTTCACGGAGAGCCAACCCTGCTACCAGCCAAGGATGGAAGACAGCATGCCAGCCCGGTTGATTTATCGGTGTCAGATATATACATCTCTCTCTCTCTCTCTAGCTTTTTCTCCATATACGTACATATATAGTATGCCGGAGCTTTGGTCGTATCGATCGGGGAAAAACCGCACCTCCGGGATAGGACGCTTTTTTCATTCTCCACCATCGACACTGTCCTCGCCCTTCCCGGTATTATTTCCTTCGCGTGTTCTATATACGTAATATCTAATACATAAGACCAGGAGAGTTTCGCACCCACGCGGGACCAAGTTTTCCCCAGTTTTCCACGATGCTCCTGGCGAGAGGGGGAGCATCGCTCGTGTAATACTAATACCCACGGACTCTCACGATATATACATCTCATCCGTGTGCCTTACGGTGGCGTGCGCCAAACCAGCACGGCAGTTCGATCGCGCGCGAGCGATAACGCTACGCGAGTTCTCCACCACCCGCTCCTCCTCGCGTGAAATATGGGCGGCATGTATTCCTACTCTTCCTCTCCTCTCGCTCTCTCTCTCTCTCTCTCTCTCTCTCTCTTTCTCTCTACTTCTCGTGGGTAATAGGTGGCGCCATATTATGCGAGTGGCATACGAACGCAAAAGATCCTCTCTTTTCTTTACTCGCCTTCTTTTTCTCTCCATCTCGCGCTCTCCCTCGGTGCGAAGCCCCGTTTGTTTTTTACTCCGTATATGTACGAACCGTTTACTTTTTCTTCCGCCTCATTCTCTTTCGCTGCTCTTTTTATCACGAGCTTTTACTCCCACTCAGGTGCGTACGAGCGGCCACGAGATTATGTGCTTAAACACACGTTTTTTTTCTTTTTTTTTGTTACTGAATTCTCGTACCTTATCTTTCGTTAGGAAAATCGCTTCGTTTGCGTTTAAAAAAAACACCAGCCAGTCAGATTTCTTAATTACTCGGAACATTTAGAAATGCATTAAGTGGATTTGATTTTTGGCAATCGTCACGAATATATGATGATGTTATCATTAGATACTGTTCTGCGGTACGGAAATGAGAAATTCTGATTCTAGAGATAACATTATGGGATTGCAGTCCCTTCGTTCCCGTCTAACTACAGTTGCATCAGGTTCATGGATTCAATATGGAATTGGTGAAAATTTATCTCATTCCAGAACTCAGAGTCGATGCTCTGATATTTACTGATGAGCCTCTGTTCACTTGAATTAGAAGAGAAGCAGATTCTTGAAGTTCTAAAATATATCTCATCGGGTATACGATTTCTGCGAAACCTTTTGAACGTTACAAGGCCAAGCAGAATGAAGCCATATTTTAAATTTCGGATTTTACCAGGTATCGCCTATGGCGAGTCTCATATTCTTATACCTTCTGCGCGGAATGAACTTTCTGAAAGCTCTGCCAAGCGCAGTCTCGCGGTTTACGGAAAATTTTCGGATGCAGGAATTTGAGTTTCCCCTTACGGTATACACCCATTTTTTTGCTCTTCGTCTCTCTTCCCTTCTTTCCTCTACCCCGTTAACTCGTATTAGTTGTTGCTGTTTTTCTACCGCAATACGGGACCAGTAACCGCTGGTATCCGGGATGAGTTTTCCCACAAGCAATGTATTACGCGTTTCGCAGTTGTCTCGACAACCAACTTTGCCACTGATTAAGGAATAAAAACAGATTTTTCAAATTCCTTCTGAGAGCTTGACGGAAACAGATTGTTTCAGCATTGCTGAAAATTTTAAACCCAAAAACTTTGAAGCTCGTCCGACGCGATGCATCTGTTCGTAAGCTTAAAATCGCAATCGATCCCACCACATTAGGCGATAATATTCTCGTTGAAAACGTCACATTTAAGAGAATTTAACAAACATGCAAGTCGATTGATCATGGTTTACATTTTGCACAGCGTGCTGCTGTTTTACCAGCCTCATCCGTTGTTTTCTTCGTAGAATGTATTTTTGTACGTTGATTGCAACGGCTGAAGGTTTTGCGGTGAATTTTTTTGTGGTTTTCTTTCCGCGCGTTGCTTCGATAGGGTGGCAGTTTCGCGGTTGGATGGAAGTTGTAATTTTCGATTTATGTCTTCATTGATTTTATCATCTTCAACAATGTTTCCATTTGTGCAAAAAGCAATTAGAATTTTTTGTTACCGCGCAGTGATAGTTAACGCGTTCGTATTGTCATGGCACGATGAAAAACAATGACATCAACAAACTTTCTCTTGATCGTTAGGACTTTTTATTTATTCGGATAGTCAGCCTCTCTCAAATTATTCCTTCATTATAATCTGCACGGACTCTTGCAGTCGTAGTATTCAGTGATCGAAATTCAGAGAACTCAGTAACGGGGATTTTATTCGGCGCACGTCGAATTGAAATTAAAATTACACTCGAGACACTTTTAATTATTTCTAATTACACCTGTGGGTATCCATCGAGACACTATTACCGATCAACCTTTATCGTTTCACCTTCCATCGTGACTATACCTTCTCCAACGCGACCCTGACTTCTCCTATCTTCTTCAGCACTCTCGCAACTTTCTTCATTTCATTAATTACTCGGTCTAACGAACGATCGCCTTTCAATTATCCCGCCCGGTGCACTTTCATTCTGCGATTTCGAAGCTCTTCGCTCGCGACTCTCGGTTGTTCTGATATTTGAACCGGATTCATCTCTGTCACGGATTACCGAAATCCTATTTTCAAGCGCACTATGCATAAATCAAAGTCTCTCTTTTGACAAGATAATGACCTTGAATAATTATCGACCTTTTATCTGATCCACCATAGTTAAATCGTGTTAACAAAATCTCCGTGCGTTAAGCCTGCACCCAAAATATTTTTCACGAACGTAAATTTCGTGTTTTTCTCGTACATGGACTCAGATATACAAAAATTTTATTGCGTATTTGTTAAATTTAACAATTATCTAACATTTTGTTTTTGTTGCTTTGTTTCAGGTACGATTCGAGATTTGTCGAGTTATCCTGATTCTATTCGATCATCGGTCGTGAGTAATACGTGGTGATTAAATATCCAAAAATTAATTATTGAGAGTAAATCATAACAATAGTGTGAAAAATGAATGAAGTAAAAAATGAAAAACTATCAAGAGCCAAGAGATTTTTTTCTATCCCATGAATTATTCTCATCGTATCCATGAATGAATTTAATTTATCGTAATTTACAATCCATGAGAGTGCTGATAAAAACAATAAAGACACGAGAGACAGTCTTTTCGTTTAATTGCAACACCGTAGAAGAGGGAAATTTGCAGGGGTCAGATTGATTTTCCTCTCTCCACTAATCGAAATTGATCTTTTCATGTGTTTCGTGCACATTGACTAACCAACATAGTATTCCTTACGCAGAGACCATATGTCCATCTTCATGCTTTCACCCGTACTTCGTCTTACTGCGTCGACATCTGGCTGTTTTGTTCATTCTCGTATTTGAACTCATAATAAGTTAATCACTCGACAATGAGGTAAATCGATTTTTGAGGGTCTCTTTCTTTTCCAATTTATATCAATTTCAGTGCTCAATTTTCTGCCTTATAAGCTTCAATGGAACGACAATAACGAATTATAGTATCTCTCGGCAAGCCTAAGAATTGCAGGCTGCGTTTAGTCGATGCATGGATCAAACGCCATGAGATATTATACCCAAAAAAGAGAGTTAGATATTTTATTTCAAAAATTCTGGGACATTAGATTTTTGTTGATGAAAAATATTCTTTAGCCAACATCGTCGTTACAATTTCTTGCTGTTTTAAAACTAACAATAAACTCGGACCAATCGATAAATAAAATTATCACTTCAGGAGAAAAACAATAATGATGGAACGGCCAACTTGCGCCATAGCTCATCAGCTTCGATGTAAAATCATGCCTTTCATTATCAATTTCGCAAGTCCTTCTTATTTTCAGGCAAAAAATATATATGCAGTTGGCTAATAAAATGAATTCACATTCGAGTGGAAAAAATAGAAAAATTATGTGCTCAAAACGTTTTTTTTTCTTACTGCGAGCAAACACTTTTTATCTCAAACATACAGCCGGGCCCGTGTATGTCGAGTAGCTCGCGAATGACGGAATATTCACGAAAGTAACTGTCGCAATAAGCCCCCATGGTGGAATTGTTTCCAGTCTTTCTTATCACTCGAACCAACTGAAATGACTCAATACACCGTGGTTATCATCGCGGTATTACCGAACGGTTATAACTGCACTTTTTTTTTCTGCCTTTCAAATGAGCGTAAATTTGGAAATGATGCCAGACTCGTTCGGGTTATGAGAAGATGTCCAAGAGATTTTGAACGATTTCAAAGATCGGAGAATTCGCTGGCACGAACGACAGCAGGTTTTTTCCTAAAGTTTGAAAATTTCGGTGTAGCAAATTTGTCAAATCTTACGGAAACATCGTTGATTCGTTTATTCGTGATTCGATGACGATGATTTCGCGAGGCTTCGTTTTCGTGAGGCAGAAATGCATCGAGTGCTCCCAAACGCTGTTTGGTAATGCCCGCTTGCTTAACAAGACGTATACGTATGTCACGCACGTTTCTATTTACAACGAGGGCTCGGGGTGATATTCGCTTCGCCGCCGGGTGTGCGGCAATCGCCGTATTCCTTCTTCGACCGGGTTGCCAACGTCGACGACTTTGTTTCTTTTTTTTGCTCTCTCCTTTCTCTCTCTTTTGCTCTCTCGTACACGCAAGAAACGATAGTTTGCTCGTCTCCGATAGTACTTTACCACACACTATATACAACCGACTACCAAGCAGTATAAATAATTCGCCCGAGCAATTACCCGAGTAATCTCGACTGCGGAATTTCCGGTCGACAAATTTCCGTCACTCTGGCTACATACACCCGCAGTATTGTTTCGATTTGAAAAAATAAAATAAAATACGGGCGCTGTATATCGTGCCTGACTTTTTTTTTTTTGTTGATTTTCTCTTGTAACGTTTCCAACGCTTTTTATTTCGAATTTTCGTATTTCACACTTCATTGTGCAGCCGTTGACCTTAATGAAATTGAGTAACTTTCGGCATAACTGCGCGAACGAACGGTAATTGAAAGTATTTCGCGCGAATAAAAAAAAAACGTCAAAAATACAGGATGAGCCATTGTGTGAGATAATTCTCTTTGCTTCTACAAAATATTATAAATTTTATACAAAAAAGCGAACAAAAAAGCCTATTATATAATATCCAATTGCGAAATTTGCATGTCAGCCGATTCTTGGCCTCGGTATATCAAGTTTTTCAAAGGAATTTTTAATATGAGGTGACTGATTTTTTTTTCATCGTAAAATGATTCGTTCAGCTTCGTTTTTTGGGGTCTGTGTATATCGATAAATCGTTATTCCTACTCTCAAAATGGTATTTGATAAATCCTAATTCTTCATGGATTCATTTATATTTGCATACTTTGTCCTCTGCTCTATTATTCCCTCCACGCAAATAATTCGAAGGGTGGATGAAGGGCGTACTTCTGGCAATTTCTTCCAAGTGAGATTTTTCATCTCGTTCGGAGTCACAAAATTCAGAATAAATGAGATTTTCTCGTTCTATTATTTCGTTCTACCGCAGCTTTTCATCCTTGGTATCACGTGGACCATAATTTTATCATGAAAAGCATTGCGTTGAGGTTGCTTCCGCACGAGCGACGAAAAAACCAGGCGAGAAGAATTTTGCGCGACTTGGCACGATAAAATTGCCAGAGAAAGAGAGCGGAAGCGAGAGAGAGTAAGAGAGAGAGAGAAAGAGAAAAGAAGAGAGGTAGAGAGAGAGCACAGAGGCACGAGTAATATGCAGAGACGGAAAGGTTATCGGGTCGCGACCCCGCAAGCTTCCGTGTGCTTTTCACGTTTCCGAAATACTCGAAACTCGCACGCTATTCAATGCACCAAAATGGTACTTGAATGAGCTCGAAAATAAACCTGCCTTTTCAAGAGCAACAGAAGCTCACAGAAACAGAATCAAAAGGAATAACTTCCGCATATAAAAATCTAAAGCATTTAAATATTTTATTTCAACAGTAAGAATTTCGTCGACGAGTTATCTAGATTTTCATGATTTTTTGTTGTTGTTTTATTCTTAATATTAATGCGACAAAATTTTCCTGACAACGATCCGAGCAATCGAAAAATTCTGCGTCAGGAACACGAGGCCGGAAATTAATTGGTCAATTATTCTAGGATTACGAATTAGCGATGCTTCATCGGAGTAAAGACGAGAATCATTTACGTAAAGGTTTCTCGAACTGTAGTAGACTCTATATTAATTAGCTGAAATCAATGTGAGTATTATCCGTCTGAATAATGCGCTAGTGCACTAAACCGCCGGGGCGTATATCAAAAGGAAAAAGAAGGGAGAATATACAGTGCAGCTGCACTCCAGTTGCTCCGAAGTCTGCAGGGGTTAAAATGCGTACAGATACGCATATATCTATATATTTCAGTATGAACATATACTCAATCTCGTGATATGAACTCATTCAAACACCTTTCGATGCAGTCGGTATACATTTAAACAGTATAAATAACATAATGCACGTTGCGCTCTCCTTTCCATTGTTTTTCATTGAACAAAAATATTTTTGGTTCGACGACACTTCTGCCCTCGTTATATGTAAACTAAACATTTCTCGTTTTCTATATTTGCGACACCATTGTCGCAGTTTTGTACCTGTTCACGCCGTATAATCGAATGTTTTGACACCTTTTTTTCTTTATTCACGCGCATCTCATTGATATTCATGGAGCATGTTGTCAATTAAGATTTACGAGTAAAACTGATGGACGTTTTGATCGACGTGCTGCAGCGAGGTCAATCATCATCTTCGAATCGAAATAAATAATCACGTACGATATGCATAAATATGATTGGCAATTTTAACGATACTCAGTTACGTTCGCCGCACTCGATCCTACATGTGACCTATCGCCCTTCTTCAAGTCGGTAGCATATTGATCGGTGCAGGGACCAGTATCTCCTCATAGATGGAGGACATTTTATCTCGCTTGGATTCTATACAGGGGAACGAAAAAATGGCTGATAAATATCGGGCTATCCGTCGCGCAGCGAAGACTCAATTGCCAATCGATAGCATCTCGAGTGCAGTTAGGGAAATAGGATTATGGTGGAAATGTGAAAAGGCATATATCTCGAACTGAGACTTTCCAACGAACCTAACGAGAACTAATCTGATTATTTAAAAAAAAAAAACTTGTCTTTTTAACGAGATTCTCTTGACGAATTTTATCCAATTGTTCTTCTACTTCTTCTTCTTCTTCTCTTCTCTTCTCTTCTCTTCGTCTACATGCACGAATATTTGAATTGAAAAATATCTAAAAACGTACTCGATGCGATCGTAATCCATTTTTGTAAAAGCTCACGGAACACCCTGAGGACCTGCTGTCATGTTTAAGTGATTATCTGATCAAGATGAATACATTTTTTTTTTCATAACCGAATCTGCCAGAATCTCATCTATCAGCCAAAATGTTTGACAGCCCATGATAAGAAGAAATAAAAAGAAAACTGTACACTACCTCGATAAGAATCATTCACGGAGTCTCGGGATCAGGTTCCTCGTAAATTTCAGCTCTACGTATCCAATCGAATAATACAAATTTTCTTCTTTAAATATTCATTCATATAGCAGAGCTGTGAAGAAGTACAATTTTTTCAATTTTTTTTTACAGTTTCATTTCACATTTTATTTCGCAGGTTCTCATAATTACATCTAAAAATAAAGTTTAATAAAATAATCTTTCATTCGATAGTGACGATGTACCGAGTAGTAATTGAAAAACCAGTCGAATTTTAACGGTTCAATCTTATGATATAATTAACTAAATGAAGAAATGATATTTTTTGATTCTCTCATAGCTTGCTCGATTAGGCTGTGATCACTCAGCGGTTCCGTCAATACAGCGAAATTATCGAGTTATTTCCGGGTAGTCTGGTGCGCGACAGACCGAGAGAGTCGGTTGTAAAATTGTGAAGTATTTCTTAGACAATGAAGCGGTGGTTTAATAAAGCTGTGTACATGCAAATACACAGGCTTCTCCATACAATAAAAAACCGTAAGACGTGCTGCTGTGGCTGTAATTTGTGGAATTGTAGAAAATCTCTTCAGACATCATTTACGTAAAAAAGTAGAAAATAATTGTAGTTTCGAACGTACATCATTTGTTTCGTTCAAAAACTGACGTTCGCTGAATTTACGTCTTACAATCGAGTCAGTAAAATGAGCCTAATTTTTGGTCTCACCAGAAGTTTGTACAGAATTCTCTAAAAAAAAAAAAAACAAATAATCAATTGTGGAATGAATTTGAAAAATAATTTCACGTTCCTTGGCCGATGCAATTTTCGAAGTATGTCTTTTGTACGAATGAGACAAATGGCAAATGTTACGTACGATGAAAGTGAAAGAAATAGTTTGATTAGGGTGGATGAATAAGAAAGGCACAAACCAGATAGAATATATGTGTATATATAGTAGAGTTTATCAGGGGTGGTTGTGCGCTCAAGCAGGTGGGGGCTGTACGCATGTCAACTGGAGGGCATTCAACTATCGATCGTCAGGGGTAGTTTCAGCTACCCCTCACCAGAGGCAAGAGAGATATGCTTTCCTTCTTACTCACTACGTCGAGCTGCACTATATTTTCACTTCATTCGTCTCTTCCTCTCTCTCTCTCTCTCTCTCTTCCACTTTCTACGTCTTTCTCGCACTCCACTTCTTCGCTCTCTTCCACTTCCGTCTCGCCCTCGTAGGCTTTTCGTCCACACGTTCTTCACTATGGGATAGTGGCACATACGAAAGCCTCCATCACGTATTCTATTCTCTCGTTGAAAAAAAAAAAAAAAACTAAAGAAACAAAAACTAGAGTGCTTCCACACAACACCGCAGATAGACTACTGTATCCCTGTACCCGTGTACCCCATGTATTATTCTACAGTTTTTTTTTTTTTTTTTTTTTTTTTAGGCTCATGCACTTTTCAGCTGTACTCTTGTCAGCGCGACGTCCTTTTGTCTCTGCTTCCCAGCGTCTCACAGATTTTAATTATCCTGATAGCATTGGGCTCCTTTGAGGTACCAACGAAAACGTACAGAAAAAAAAAACAACAAACTACTTTGGCACGGGCTCGGTTTTGTTTTGGCTGTATATAGTCGAAAGGGTCGTCTCATTTGTGGCGTAGTGAGTCATTAATTTAGAAATATCTCATGTATTTTCGTATTTTCGTGTTTTCATTCCTGTTGCTGAATTATTATGAGACTAGAAACCAAAAGCCTTTTCGCGACATGCATCAAGGTTGAAAATATAAATTTCACGCAGCTGTAACATCACAGGGTTCTCATTTTTTTACTTTCCTTACCATTTCAATCGTATTATATTCGTATTTTAAAAAGCACGTGCTACATAAATGTATTTTCATTCGAAACTTTGGTCTAAGAATTTTGGAATTTTGTGTCTTTCGAATTCACGTCAATTTCTTTTTCATCTTCATTAGTAATGAAAAAAATTTGTTTTTCGGGTCTAATAACAATACAATTTACAGAATTACAATTTGTAAGTGTATGGAGAAATCGTCGTTCATTTGACGAGTAAATTGGCAGCCATCCGCGCTTAATTATTTATAACTAAAGTGATGAAATTGATGCGCATATTTCGAAACGAATTAACGATAAAAGGAAACTCTCCCGAATGATGAATCAATAACGCTATTAGGAATATTGTGTTGTACATAAAGCTTTGGCTGATAGTCATCGAGCATTGTTCTCGTAATTAATATAAAATTTATAACTAAAATAAGTACACGAAACAAACAGAGAGACAATGGTTTTTCTTTGCGTATTAACGTATTGGAAAATAAGCGATGTTAGGTCGAGTCAAACGATTCGAGGACGCATTTTTTTTTTTTTTTACTTTTTTCTGTTTCAACCCTCGTGTCTCTTCGTTGTCTCCCCCAATGGCTAGGACGTCACGAGGGTGTAGGGGAAAGTTTATTTGACGGGAAGGGTCGCGTTCAAGAGCGGCGCGTCAGCGGGACGAAGGACGAAGTGGACGGGGGTTGGCTGCTGGAACGTCTGGGACCACGTGTGCCACGACCAGCTGATCGTCTGGCATGCGGGAATTCAAGAGCGCACGTGTCTAGCCCGGAGTTTCTTCTCGTATGTCAGGTCTCGTGTGTGTTCGAATATATCAGTCATTAGCCAAAGTACAGTCTTTAGACTTTGGACATTGTACGTTAAGGAGGTATGACGTTGTATTCTACATCGTTGGAAATCCGACAGAATTCTCCTCGGGATCATTCTAATCATTTTTTTTACGAGCCATAAACTTTAAAAGAGAATGAGACAGTTTGACTAAATCAGAAAACATCTTCATCTTCCTAGCAGCTGTTATCGTTATTATTTTTCACTTTTTTTTTTCTCTCGTATATTCATTCATTTATTCATGTTTTGAAACCGTTTATTCTTTGTTATTCTGTTATTCTATCCAACGACGAAATATCCGACCGGATATTCCTTGAGTAAACTCTTGAAAATGTGCTCGAAGATTTTCCCTGAGAATGAATTTGAGTAATGGATAGGAGGGTTCGAAATCGGGCTGGAAATTCATTTGAATTTTTCTTTTTTTCGGTCCCGTCGCAAGATGAAATAAATTAATCACTTTCCCGAGGTATACATACGAGATCTCTTGTTAAAATGTGACACAAAAGTTAGAAGCGTATTAGCAGAAACGTGAGAAAAAAAATGTAGTGGCTGTATCAGCAGAAATGTAAGATTCCAGAGAGTGCCCAACCACTGAACTCTTAACAGCTAGCAAGTCTCAAACCGGAAGAAACATTCTTATCCCGTTAACGACTCCTTGCCAGATCTGCTCCTCTTGAATTTGTCGGCTATTCAAATTTCACATCCATCATCTCTTCGAGGTTTTCTCCTTCTCTCATTTCTCTCTCTCTCTTTCCCTCCGACTTGCCTCTCTTTCGATCTTCTTAGTGCCTTTCAAATTTCCATCAGCATCCGAGATGTACATACACTTGGGGGATGACACCCATCCGTCGTTTTATGTAAATTCTCTTTTCACTCTCCACAATCAATCATTCACCGCGTAAGACTCGTTACGAATCATTTACCAAATTGAATTTTGCAAAACTTCTGACACAAAATGCTTCTGCGTTCGCGCATTGATTGATGCTCGTTGCAATAAAACCCCTAATATGCCGATATAATTAATACTCCGTGTCGTTGATTATATATCAAAACATTTATTCACCCAATACATTCTTACGCCGATAGCCTTCAATCTGCTCAGTTGAAAAAATTATTATTAAAACGGTAAAACCCTTCAGGTAAACTTTTGTTTGCCATTAGCAACGTCCAGGTCAGCGTTGATTATTCGCTCTGAAACGATGGATTCACCGAACAAAGCATGAACAAGAAGAACGAAAAACCATTAATAACCAATTTGCACCCTCGTTTAAAAAAACGTGGTCATATCCTAAGGAAGATCATTACCGATGATTTCGAGTTAAATTTCATTTCACCTATCTTGTCCCACTGAATTATTCATCAAAAAGTAAATGAACCAAAAAAAAAACAATTGAAAGCAGATTAATTATTACAAAAACGTTCGTCAGAACAAAACGAAAAAGTCGACATTCAATAACGAATGATATCCAGTTAATAAATTCAGTCAATCAGCTTACTCTTTTTAATTTTCGTTCGTCCTTCAACCGGATAAAATATTATCGGTCATTAGTACATTTCTCGGTGTGTTCGTGTGTTTTAGTTACAACAATTGCATAAAACGCTCGAAGCATCGGTCTACATACATGCATAATTTAGATAAATGGCCTCGGCTCGTCGGGCACGACGAGGTCTGTGTCGTGTAATACGGATGCACGTGAAGCCTCCGAGGTATATTAGTTGGTAGATAGTTGTGTAGTCGTATCATCATCAAGCTTTATACATCGTTCTCCGTTACGGTGCTAGTCCTCTCTCCTTCTATACCACGATAAACTCTTTTATATACATATATATATATATATATGTACACAAGAGTTTATCAGTTACGGTAGCCCGCGACATCACAACACGAGTCTTTGTATATACCACACACATGTTCCTGTTTACGCATAGCCTGCTTCTCCACCTTCACTTCCTCCATCGACGTTTTGCCCCCGGTCACTCTACAAGAACACATGTATATTTATGCTGCATGCAGATAGCTCAGTAGATCCATATGTGTTCGTATTTCTTGATGTTGGCGTTCTTCGTAGTGAGAGTCTCATACCAACGGAACAGAGTAAGAGGGAGGGGGGGGGGAGGGAGGGGTTATGTTAAACGTGTATGATAAAACTCGATCGAGGTAGCAACGAAACGTGGGAAGAGCCATTGTGAGATGATCCAACTCGGTTCGGATCTTCTCGTCATAAAATATACATATTTGTATGCGCATCGAAATATGTTTGTATACGCGGATGCGAGAGTTTTTGGATTATCTTAGGTGAAATAATCGCGTTTATGGAATTCTATATCCTTCTCTTTCGGGTATAAGATCTCTTTGCACCGCTTTCTGTTATAGTCTTTTCAACAATCTTTCAAATTCTAAACGGAATTAGGTCTTCAAACGTGTAATTAGTGCCACCAATCTTGGCTGAGCGATCTCGTTATCAGATGAGTGCACTTTAGTGAGCTCGAAATAGATTTTAGCTCCGAATCGCTACTTTTCATTTCGGGCATTATGAAATAATTTTCTTCATCGCATAGCCATGAAATCATCGTCGTCGTGTTTTTTTTTCCTCATTTTGCCTATACGTATGTATACATGTCGTAACGGTAGGATGCGCGTGCGCGTACCTCACTTCCGGTTGGCCGAGTTTGGCCGATCGCGTCTTCTTCGTCCTCTCACAGGCCTTACCGGCATAGCGGAAAGTTATTATCTATTAGCGTAACGTACAAGTGGTTCTGTAGGGAGTTGATGCTAACTCGTCGTATTTTTTTTTTTTATTCGCTGTACAGGACCCTCTCGGAGGGCTGGCTATTTCGCTGAACACTGCTTCTGTCAGTACTTTTATTTTTTTTTAACACACTTTGATCGTTCTACGCCACTTCAATGTACAGATCGGACGTGACTGTTTCCCTTCTCAATGATTCGAAAAGGCTACGAGTATCCGGTCGCAAAGGGTACGAAAATATTGCAAAGTTTCGTCACGTCAAAGTCAGTTTTTTTTTTTTTTTTTCGAATCGCATAGTTAAAATATGAATAAACATTTAACGAATGAACGAAAAACAAATAAATTAAGTCTTCTGTTACTGTCTGGATGGAAAATAAAAAAAAACATTCGTACAAACTTCAAATTCAATGTTAATTCATGCGGATACGTTATCGAAGTATCTCCAACGTGTTTAGCTGATAATAAATAAATGGGTGATTTGCCTGTCCGTCGATCATTCCGATATGAAGTAAATATAATAATAAAATAAAAATGAACAGGTGCGCTCAACTGTTCATTGATTGTTGACCAAGTACAATGGAGCAGCCAACAACTCTCATTGATAAATGCATAGCTCTACGTTCACATGTATTTGTCGTCAGTGTTTCTATATACACCTAAAGAAATGATTGCTTATCCAATTGTAACCGTTGTATGTTGTTGCGTCGTTGGCGCTGCTGGGTCATCCCGTTCACGGGTATATTTTACCGAGGACAAGGTACGAGCTTGACTCTTGCACTGTCAATATGTAGCCTTCACGTGTATATCGCACTTGGGCAGAAAAATAGTCATTCAAAGCGTATTCCAATGCTGCACGTGATTCTTGCAATGAGATTCTGATTTTCGAATGAACCAACAACTATATCTATGATGTCACGAGTGTGTGCATCAATGTTGACGCGTTCGAGAAGCTTTGTTTCGAACGATGAAAAGATTTTTCTTCCTCGCGACATTCTGTCGCTCGATCCCATCTTTCTTCCGTGCAGTTTTTTTTTTTTTTTTTTTTTACATTTTTTAAGCTTTTTCATGATACAATAAGTCGATTTCTGTTGAAATTCATTCTTCCGAAATGACGCCAGGGTGGTAAATACTTTTTGCCATTGATATGAATTTTCAGTCCGGACGAACAGATGCATTTTTGTTTTTTTTTTTTCTTTTTCAACGCTCCAAGCGATCTGACATTTTTTGTTTAACCCCCCCTCGGGGGTTGCACAAAAAGAATATGAGAGGAGCTCGCATCGGCTGTTTTTAGCCACGAGCCGGTACTAAATCCGGGCGCGTGCGTGCCCATCAGGTTCATTCTGTATTCGTAACTTTGCCAAGTGATACACACCCCCCAACCCTACTGTCAAAACTGAATTTAAGCTGCCCCAATGAAATACGAATTAAACAAAAAATTCTACAGGGGATAAAAACGACGAAAAAAAGCTTGTTTTGACGCTCGCTCTTCTGGAACAGCTTTATTATTCATTCGCCTTCCGATCACATTTGTATTTTTCTTTCGCTCGAAAATCATTACAAAATGGGGATGATATACTTCTTACGCTTACATTGCACTTTTTTTCATCCCAATGCATCCCTCTTTTCTTTCTCGAATTAATATTCATTCAATTCATTCTCGAGGGTTGATTAGTTTTTCGTTCAACAATGTGACGTTTGAAATTTTCATCGGAGGCAAATGATTCGAACAAATTTTCAGCTGTTTGATTCTCTCATGGGGGGGGTCTTATGGTAATTTTTATCGATCATAATGTCACCATTTTACGAATCAACTATAATCGAATGTACAAGGAAGGTTCCAACGGAATGAATGATTCTGTTTTTTTTTCGTTCAGCCCGAAATGAAATTCAATCGGAAATGATGAATATTTTTAATTTTATCTGTTTGACTCGATTGCAAATAAAGTCATTTGATTTTCACTGGATTAGGAAAATTTTTGACGTCAAATCACTATTCATTCCCATACGCAGGCATATCGTTGCGCTCAGCTTTTGTCCATTAAATAGAAAAAGACTCTTCAGATTCGAGGCCTTTCACCGTTTAATATATAAATATGTATCATGTGTGCTGATTTTACTCGTACACGCGTAACTATCGATGCCCGGAGCAGACGATAAAGCCGAGAATAGAAGTCGAAACGACCTGTTGAGCTTGCGTTCTTCTATCTAACTATGAATCGCAGTGCGCCCAACATTTGACCCCCTAGTTTAGTTAATTACGTAATTGAAATTCATAATATCGAGCTCGCTTAGTTTTCTTTCAGAAATCCTCAGGCCTATAGATGTACCACAAAATTCTTAGATAAGAAATCTAAATAATTGCGGAGATTGTGAAGTAATACGAATAATTCAATGATCTTTTCGAGTAACCATTGAAATTTCAGCCGCAAACATGTTTTTTTTTTTCGAATGTTAGGCGCGTTTAAAACGATTGCGAGAGCAGACCTGGATAACCCGTTTTGTACATTTTATTTATTTCTCCTCCTTCGTGTTTCGAGGAGCTGAGGCGATTTGTACTCTCTTCATTCACGCCGAGACACTAACGAGTCGAAAAAATACTCGAACCGTACACTTTCTACGTTCGACCTGCATTTTTTCGAACGCTTTTTTCTTTTTCACGAGCAAACGAATACGTGTCGCGTGTGATTGAAAAAAAATGCATTCGCACGTGGTGTCTCTTTGCCGATAATATTATCACCTAAATTCGGCATTTCTGGTGTTCAGGGTCTCATCGATTATGGTTTGTATTCCAATTCACGAACTGACTTAATTTGTTTTTTTAGTAGCTTCGTAAAGAGATTAGAATACGATTGATAATGGGTGAAATTAAAAAAAAAAATGTGATTTATTCGTAGAATTGGACGAATTCTAATTGATGCTATTTTTGAGAATTTTACTTTCAAACTGTGTTGAAAACGAAGGAATTATTATCGAGCTGATTCAAAGACGATTCGTTGTTTATAAAAATGAGTAGTATATATTCAGTATTTTTAGGGATTCACGCTTATTAAACCTTTTCACAATCCACATGTTTTTCCTTATTCCAACGAAAATATGCTTCTACATATAATTAACATATTCGCAAAAGTTCCAAACGTATAATCGCACCGGTTAGTCTACGCATCGTGTATTCGTCTTATCAGCAAGTATTTAAAATGATAACGCGAACACGAGACACTGCTACTGCGCAGTTAAAAAAATACATTTCAAGAAGTCTTTTTCAAACAGCTTTACCGTTCGTTTCACACTCGCGACTTCGTTTGTTTTATTTTTCGATATTCCTCTTCCATCTTTCTTAAAATTGTATTTATATCATCTCTTTGCCGAATGATCATTCGTGCCATCGTACGGCGTATTCTGCTCGTTAATCGAGTCCCAAAAGTTTTTTTTTATGTCGATTCAAATGAGTTTCTTCGATTTTTAAAGCACTTCGGTCGAAATGTGCACATTAAGTGTTGCTTCAATATTTTTTTTTCTTCCTATATTACGCTACTTCTGCATTTCTAACTATACCAAATTGGGAAAATATCCAAGAATTATATGAAATATATGGGAAAATCGTTAAATGTAGGTTGCATACAAATTACGAGATTTTTCACGTCATGATTTTACACGCTTAAGGAGTACGACAATTACATTAAATTGTGTGTTTACTGTACGATGATGAAATAGCGATTAAATACATATTTGGCTGAGCGGAAGGTGCGTTCTAGAAAATCACTTTACACGCATTAGGTCATATCCACTCATGAGCTCTTTTATCTTCGATCCTGTGATTTCCACTCGCAGGATTATTTGTCTTTTTCATTTGTTTCAGCTAACAGTGCATTGCAAAAGTTTCAAGTGAGTCACAGTGATAACGTGCTTCTCATGATTTTATGTAGAATTATTTCATATTTTTGTTCAAAGCCGAAATTGAACTATCCGGGAGCTGGAGTTGGATCCGAAATAATATAAAACACATTCCACTAACAATTCTATACGCAAATGATTCATTGAGATTCGATCGTACTCGAATGTCGCAACGAAAAAATAAAAAATGAATGAATTACTTAAAAAATTTACGTGCATTGATCACTGATTACTCGTTTTTCTCCATCACAAATCCACCCTGAAAATCAGGCATGAAAAATCAGTACAAAAAAAAATCATTGGATGATTATAAAAAATTCCGCAATTCCACCCGAGTACAAAAGTCACGATGCGCTTAGTATCGTACTAAAAAATCCATCAGGCGTTAATGCTCGAGCACTCGAATCTTCATCTCTACAATTTCAGAAGTTCTCGAGTCAAGGTTTTATCTCGATGGGAATTAATATTATTCCAAGCATCGCGTAAACAGAGGACCTTGCCCAACCTTTTTTCACAGTCTTTTCTTACTTGACCCGAGAACAAAGTTGGACGTTAAAACTCTTGCTTAACGTGTAATATTGAATTCCTAAGCTCATATAAAGTGGCAGTTTAGTGTGCGGCGATGAGGTTTCAAATTCAGTAGGGCTCAAAGAGGCTGAGCTGCTGGTTGAGCAACTGAATGATATTTCCCTAGCGTCTATCTTACAATACATCATCAGCCTTGAACCCTTAGTTTATTTAAATTTCATATTGCATTATATACGACAATGTTTCTCGTTGTTAAGTATGTGTGCTTTTAAGAAATTTCACGCCGACAAATCGTTCCACCTTCAACGAGCTATTCACAAGGCTACGATAAATAAAAGAAAATAGAGAAAGAAAGGTATGGTTTTGTGTGCCTCTGTGTGCGTGTGTCTCTCAGACGCATGTGCGTTACGTCACTGGAGTATGGAGAGGAACCAACGGGAAGACCGCTGACCGCAACAAATCGCTCTCGAACGCTCTTCCGCCTTTGGGTCGAGTCTCTTTTTTTCTTTTTTCTTTTTTTTTTTTTATCTCTGTGACGTGGGTGCATGCATGCTCCGGAGAGAAACATCAGAGCCGCAATAACAGCAGCAGCACAATACACATCTATATGGGCATACGTTCTTCCATCCTCGTACATAACAATACATACGTGTAGATACATATATATAATAACACATGCAATGACATGACATATGAATATAGTAAGCCTGCTGGCAATGGCAGCATCAACGCTCACAACGCGTGACACGCATCGCGGTCATACGTAACGCTCTTAAATGGGTTAATATGCACATCCGTATCGTGGCTCGCGTCGTCGTCGACGACGTTGTGCCACCGATCATGCCCCAGACTAATCGCAAATCCTCTCCGCCAACGTCCATGTTCATCGTTTTTCGTGTATAAATCCATTTACAACGTGCATCGAGATATGCGAGAAAACCTCGCATATTCAACAATGTCGCTCAACTTGAATATTTTATTGATCATCAAAGATAAGAGATACGTTCAAATAATGTGGAGGCGTGTTATTACGATTTTGAGACCTGCTGCACGATGATTCTTTTGCTAACAAACCTAACATAGTTCAAGCAGACGTTTATCGCGATTAATTTGTGGGTTCGTAGGTTTTTCTATTTTTTTTAAATTGCAAATAGTACTGAAAAACTGATGTAAGAGAAATCCAATCGACGATTCATCGTCTATGAGCTTAGCGGAGTACTCAGAATTTGAATAAGGAGAGAGAGAGAGAATTTATCTTGAATAAAAGAAATTTAACTATGTTCGTGACAATGAAAGTATCTTGTGTGAGTATTCACGTAATCGAAAAATCGTGAAACTCGTTTTTATTGAAATATCTTTCCTCATTGAGTCAGAGGAGCGTACAGCTGTAAGGAATTTTTAATAAGTGGCCCACTGTCGTTTTTCGAGTACGTATAGACCGGTCGGTAATCGGTGATTATTATGGAATACTTTCACCAACGGGCAAGCTATGTAGCCGAGCAAACGATTGGTGGTTTGATGCCCCGCGGGGCGAAAAAAATTTGCTGAGTGTCGATTTCAGACTCTCCGTTACGCCGATTCTCTGACACCGACTTGTTCACGATCGAGCAATCAATTAATTCTCATGCGTATGAAATTTAAAAAATGTATGATCAAGAAGATTAATCGATGATAAACACGATGTTTAATGACAAATTAATCATGAATTACAGACGGAAATGAACGAATTTTAAATAATCCGGGCGTTTTTACGTTTTGGTCGATATACTCGCTCATCGTACACGAAGATGAATAGTTTTTTAAACGGTTATAGTTAAATAGACGAGCACGAATCCTCGTTTATCATTCATTTTTAGTAAATGAGATGAAATTCTGGAAAACAAAAACAAAAAACGGTCGTTAATACAGACGTCAAAAGACGTAGATGCTTTTTAACGCATTGTATATAATAACGGTTCACTCTCGATGGTAACCACGTCGAGGAAATTCTAATCATTTCGAGTCAAAGGTGAGGTATGAGGCCTTAATGACGCATACGCGGCGAATATTGATTTGTTCGTCGTCGATATATCTTCTCTCTCTCTCTCTCTCTCTCTCTGCTTTTCTTCTTTTATTTCATCTCTCAAATTGAATGTTCGAAATTAAACGGAACAAAGTGTCTCCAGCGTGTTTTAGGTAGTCTTGGATGATGGTGCGCGGTATGAAAAAGTGTTAATTAGTGCAGCCATGGACACGTTGGCATTTCATTCGAGTGTGGCACGCGTTTGAGAGCAAAACATTTCGATGCAACTATTACAAGGCTTCAAAGGAGCAGGCCTTCGGATAGAAACACGTGGTTTATTGCGAACGCAGACTTCATAGAAACAGCAAACAGCCGTCTGCTCTGCTTCGTTCTCGATTAAAATACTCGATTGAATTCTATATACGAAAATGAGGAACTTTACTCGTGATCGTAGTTAAATTCTATTAAAATATGTTGATTCATAAAAAATGATAAACTTTGAGAATTAAACAGAAAAAATGATTTGGCATCGTTCTTAATGAAGTTCAATTTCAATGGATCTCGGCTCTATGATAATTTCCTCATTCCAAAATACCAAGAGATTTATCAAAAGATTTATAGCTTATATTTATGATTACAAGAAACTACAAATTGTTACTCCGCCAGAAAGAATTATTGCGAGTAAAAGTGTTCACTTCATTAATTTTTCACTCATTGTAAACGATTTTGGCACTACGTAAAATTTGATCGGTTATCAAAAATGACATATCTTATTGTTATATTCGTGGGCATGAAACTTGGCTGTATCGGTGCTCGTGATTCTTCGTGTCCTTCATTCAAAATTGTGTACTCGAAACGGTATCGATTATCGCAAAATGCCCGGAGCCGTGCGTTCGTTCCTCGTTTGCAGCAGCAGTTACTACTTTTATCGGAATCTCGTAATCGACGAGCAATCGATTATAGCGATGACGAGGTCAGCACATGCGTGGTACACATCATCGGTTAGTTATTTATTCCATCTCTGTATTTTTACTCTCTTTCGTCGACTATTATTTGATCACTTTTCCATATCGTCTAGCACTCTATTTCTTGATAATTCGCGTCGAATGGATATAACAACGGTTTCCCTCGAATCGGTATAAAAATAAATGAGATTATGAGCGATTTTGTTAATATTTCCAACGTCAGATATATTTTCATCACGATAATGATTTTATTGCGGTTTGTGGTAGAATCCCAATTTGACGAGAGCACCACGAGAGAAGATTTGCAAAAAAAAAACATTTCATTCCGTAATACTTATTTGTTTTTGATTTACATTGAAATAAAAATATTGAAGAGGATCATGATGAAAGTAAGTGATAAAATGGCCATTAAATTATTGTGTGAAATTGCACATTTATTCGTTGTATTGCTTCACAGTATACTGGCCTGTGTGTTTAAGAGTGTGGCTCAGTCGATATCTCGTCACGGTGAGCACGAGAGAGATAGCTGCAAGTTTCGAAAGTGAAATATTTTCGACACCGTTTGACCGAATACAGAAAGGCGCTCTGTCAGCCCATTTTTGCCATCTTTTTTTTTTTGCAATCGGTCAAATGGCGTCGAAAAATTTCAATTTCGGTAATTCGAGGTGAGGCTAGGTGACTGATCCATATTCTTGAATGGACTGACAAAAAGAAACGAAAAGAGAGCAAGAGTGAGAAGAAAAAAATATTAAAAAATCATTGTTCAACAACATTTATTAATAATGATTACTATCATGACTTCATTGATCGTAGGAATATTACAATAATTATCTTGATGCTCATCAGTGCGGGTTCGTTGATTATCGAATATATGAAATTAGTCGATCGTCGTCAGGGTATATTGTAAATAAAACAGCAAAATTGTAACATCGATGGTCGTACGCGTGGTTCGAATTAGCGAGAGTAATGAAATTTACGTTTATACGATTATGAAACCGTTACAAAATGAATTGCGGTAGGGGAGCAGGCTTTTGTTGAGATTTTGTGTAACGTTACTTTTCCACTCCGCGCCTCCGTAAATAATCTTGGCGATGTTTCGCCAATCGGCCAAGTTGCGCTATACTACGTATGAAAATCATGTTCCGTCACAATTACTCGTACGTAAGGATAAAGCTACAATTTATTTGTAAAATCCTCTCATCCGTTAAGATTAAATTATGCGAGACTTCATTAACGCCGCGCGTATCTTTAATATTGCCGTGTGAATTTTCTCTTCGCTATATTATATGGCTTATTCGCCATATCATAGCGAATCCTCTTCTTATATAGTTGCAGCAAGAGAACAAGTATCACATGGCTATTGAAACGCCTGACCGAGGTCGCGAATATTACTTTTGCTACTTCGATGTATATATATATGCGCGAACATCATCCTCTGCTATTCGCCGCACACGGTACATTTAATGAAAGTGATTTGTTTGAATAGCTTATTAACGAGTCAGTTTCTAGTATTTGTCGAAAGCGCAATAAGTCCCGTGAAATGACTCCTACGATACTTGTATTGTTGGAATGTTTTTATTTTTATTTTAATCTTATGATGAAAAAAGAAGAAAAAAAAAATGAATTTTGTGCTATTTTAGTTAACACGTGTATGTTTATTATTTTTGCATGTTTTTCTGTCATCAGAATCTCGGTTTAGAAAAATCTCAAATGTTATTTATCGCTCATCAAGATTTTTAACCGAATAAACCTTTTTTTTTTTTTTTTTTTTCATAAAACCGGCTATGAATCTTACGATATTTTATTGTTACGCAAAAAAGTCTGCCAAGATTTCTAGCGAGTCTACCGGCAATTTGATACATCGAGTGAATCATTGCCCCTGCGCCTTCTTAGCAAACGCGGTAATTAAAGAAACTTAAACATTTGTTTTACCGTCTGTCTCGATCGTATTGTCAGTTTTTTACCGACAAGTTTGTTCACTGCTTCCGACAATACACGCATATATATATATATATATATATATATATATATATATGCATTCGCGCTTTATTTGTACCTTGCTTACCTCAAGTGCTTTCAATCATCCGACGTAGATACAGATTGTAAACATATGACGCGAGAGTATGAGCTTTCTCTTTATCGTTTCGAAGCATCTTCCAATTAGTGCATACGAGGTTATGATACATGGAAGCTGGATATATGATGCACGCTTGTCTTGTTCCCCGTTGTCACACATTTCCACGTGCGGCTTATTTCTATTCGACTGATTTCTAATCCTCATTTCAATGGATTTTTTTTTTTGTGGAGTAATTACCATCGCTCATATTCTTGCTGGCAATTAATACACCGCGTTATCAACCGCAATCGTTCTAAAATCCACAATGAATACGCATCATTTTTATTGGTCGTCGTAAATGCGAATTCAAATATTTTATTTTTAGAAAACGAGTTAAAGATAACATTTAAGCGATTGAAAAAAGAAACGTTTCGGTGTTAATCGTTAAATGAATTTTTATTTTTTTCGCTCGCTATTCATGCCGCGTTTAAGTTTATTTCATTACTTGCACTAAAATACGATTTTTAATAGTTCAAATCGTCATCGAGCCAGAGAGATTATACTTGCAGCATAAAAATCAAATTCGTTCGGCTGAGCTCCGCCCGTTCGTCATGGGTATACACAAAGAAATAATTACGTTCTAACTCTCGCATTCACCGCGTCCAGGTGACGTTTTTTTTTTCTTCATTTTCTCCAGGTACTTTTTCCTTCCCTTGAATCTAGAGATTTTCGTGGTTTCTAATCGCTGCTAAGTAGACCGCGTCGCGCGCTCTTTTACCTCGGTCGATTTCTTCCAGGCACGCTGATCGGTTGGCCGCAGGCCAGCCGAGAACGCAACGACATTGTCGTATAAATCTATATCGTTCGACATTCGAACGATACTACTAGATATAATGGAAACTACGAGTAGTCGGGAGTAACGATTTGTAGCTTCAGTGCCAACATTGGAATTTTTGTGTACTTTATCAAAAATTTACTCCGTTACAAGATGCCGAAGCTCATTTTCAGTATTCGTTCTCTCCAGTTGAAACTTATAGATTTAAAAAATTCCAAATTAAACTGAATGAACTCGATTCAACTTTTACCTAAAATCAAACGATTCTCTCTTTTCCTCCATCGTCATTATTAACGCGTCGTCACGGGCAGGGATAAATTAAAGAGCTCAACCAAACGAGCCGAGGGTTTTGACGATAGCCCAGAGAAGAGCTTGCACAGGGTTAACGAAGGCGACGGAAGGACAAAGGAATAGAATTGAAGCAGTGGCCATGATAGGTACAAAAGTACGCGGGCTGTATGGACTTGTGTCCGAGAGGTGAATGGCTTCAAGATCGCAAATCATCCGAGCAGACGGCTAGCTTCCTCGGCTAGCATCTGTCGTTACTCGTTACACGTAACATACTTGCATTACTCACGCGGTGGGCAGCGAGAGAGCAGCTCAAACACATGTCTTTGGCCTCTAGCGAGCACAACGACGTTGTAGCTTTGCTCTCGCGCAGCATCTTTCGACTAAATGATCGAACCACCAGTCAGCATCAATGGCATTGCTCTTCCTCGGATATATTAACTCGAATGAATAAAATTTATACGTATAAACTTTATATTCACTCGCGAATGATGCTTATGTGCGCTTGCAAACCGCACCGATAGTGCAGTTATTATTTTACATCACAGACGTGTACCGTTTTCAAAGTTCCTCTCAGTTCTTCGAACCATATTAAGATTTTGACTTCCGTACGCGATGTACATGTTTGAAAATATCGCGAATACAAGGTTTAACGAGACTCTTGTGATTATATTAATTATCCGCATGATTTATGGAACTTTGATGCTTACACATACGCAGCCATTTATCCCCAAAGATAATTAGTTGGAAAGATCGAGACTTTCCCATCGTACGGATATATATCTCCAGTGAGTGCTGTACGAGCGCCTTTAATGCACCTGTGTGGTTGGAGTCTACTTTTGAGAAAGTAACCTTACCCTTGTTCTATACGCTCGGAATGTAATGACGTTTGATGAATTCCAAAAGGCATTTGGAATTTCGATGTTTTTCGAATTTCTATTTTTTTTTCAATCGAACTTTTACTGAAGTAGAATTCAGTGGTTTCGTTGTTATTCCATTGTTATTGCTGGGAAAAAAGAATTTTTTCGTCAAGTTCAGAGTTCTATTATTATTATCATACCTGAAATGAAATTAGTACAATTCAATAATTGTTTCCATTTTCTTCTGTCTGTTCCAGGTAAGAGTCAGATAGATCAGCGGTTTTTGCTGCAATCATGTACCGTGAACCAGAACAGGAATTCTCGTGAGTATAACAATTAAAAAAAATATATTATATACGATTGAAAAAAAAGTATGGGAGTGGAAACATTTGGGAAAAGAATTTCAAGTGAAGAACGCTGTAAATAGTAATGAGTGCGTACTGAAAAGTGTTTCGTTTCGTTACATACTGAAAGACGTCAATTTTCACAGTTCTGTTGTCATTGGACTGATTTGTTTTCGGATTTCTTCGATGCTTTAAATCAAAATTATTCTGAGTCTCTGCATCGGTTTTTAAATACAAATATTTTGCTCTATTGAAACAGGATTTTTTACAATTTTTCTTATTTTCGAAATCATCTCCGTGTCCGAATAGGGGTTTGCGGCTGATTTTTTTTCTTTCATTCGCTGGCCTCTTGCAACAGGAAATTTTGATACGAAATTCTCTGTTAGATAAGCCAGAAACTTTTGTACAAGAAAAAATAAATATAATTCTTATCTCTTTTTCCTGGCGTCGATTATAACTCTTAAAATTTTCGATAAAATATATGATAAACAAAATGATTCCGCGCTCCTTCCGATCGCTGAACCGTCCTTGCAACTCAATAACTCCACAATCGTCATCGGAACGCTGGAATTCACCTATCATTTGCTCCGTCCGAAATCGAGACAATCTTATCTCTCTGGACATGTGAATGGAATAATACCAAACAGCTGTTTCCGAGCGAGGATTATGAGCACGTTTAGTCAGAGACGCATGAAAATTCTCTCGTACGAATACGGTGACGTACTTGCGGGGGTCAATGAATCATAACTCACGTATACGCCACTATATTTGATAATAAAGATTCAGTGTGTGTATATCACGAAATAATAACATTTGATGGAGAGCTCATTGACTGATATTGGATGAGATAGTTTTTGTTTTGAAACATTCGTATTTTTAATCAAATTTCTATAAGTTTTTGGATTGTTGGAGAAAAAAAAAAATGATACGGTAGATATGTTTTCTGAAGATAAATAAGAGAATCGAAATGCAATCTTGACGTAAAAAAATGTTCAAAAACAGGAACAATTCGACCCTGCCATTATGTATTTTTTTAGTTACATTATAAAAGCGTAAGAGAGTTTTAGAGGGATCTTACGAGATTCTATTAGTGTATGCAGCATCTCGGAGAGTAACGTCCACGAATAGGTGATTTTATGTATCGATCTTATAGAGGAAGCTGCGTCGCGAAGATTTAACGAATTTTTCCGATTTAATTCTTACCGCAAGAGATTTTGATCACGGCCATTCGTAGAGAACGTCAACGCCCGTGTTTTCTCTGAGTGTCTCAACGCTCATTTAAATACAAAGCCTCATTTTATTAGTCACGTGATTTAATATACGATACGAACTGGAAAATAACAGTTGTCACCGCGCGAAGAATGCTTTTTCCTCAGTGATAAATTTTTGTGACACTCGCTGCGAAAACATGTTTGGTGAGTACGTCAGAATTGGGAATTAAATGTATCTATTTTTGAAACTCGACACAGAACACTCGTTTTATTTCCATTTGCGTACACATACCAACTTGCGTACCAGTCTCGAACACGTTCTCTCGAAGCACTCATTTTTATTGGGTACAATAATCATGAAAATATATTTTTTTTTCTTTATCGCCTAAAGGATCAACGATATTCTGTTCTAACATCATCGACGAAGATGTCAAAATCATTTTATCGTAATACGATCAATAACAAATTTTCTTTATCATTGACGCTCGTTTGAAAATAAATAGATCGCTTAATGCCCGATATATAAGAAGGCGTGCGTCTTTCTCGTGCGCAAAGTGTTGTTCTTTTTTTAATTTTATTTTTTTGCTGTTCTTACTGATATACTGGTTTTGTTCACACTGGTTTAACTTTTACCTCAATGAATCGCGTGTACACTTTACTTTGGACGTGAAAGTTCGGTCGTTCGTGGACCTGTACAGCCGATAAAACACCAAACGAGATCCTATTAGACGACTGTCGAACCCAATTATTAACGGTCATTTACAAGATCCATTGTTACATCGTTTTTTTTTTCCTCAATTTCGTTTCACCAGCGATGGAATTCTTCATTTATACGTGTACGAGCCATGATAACTCTTACGATACGTCAAAAAATTGTTATTTATCGTTCAACATTCCCAAGCCTCTTAATGGAAAGTGCGTAATAAGAATTACCAAAGATTCACTGTAATTAGAGAAAATTGTGAAAGGGAACGATGATCCGAGGAGCACATATCTAACACGTGTATAACAAAGATATTCGGAAATCGTTGATGAACGTATCGCGATCTAGCATCTTGCAATTAGCAGAATTTTTTATCATTCCATAAATCTTTCACGAGAAATCTTGATAACACAATCAACACGAACCTTCCGACGCGTATGCATTCAGTTTGAGATAAATATAAAATGTGCGCGTTGCCAGACATTCTCACATTGATGGGCCAAAACAAATTAAAGTTCATTGATGCAGCTCGAGTGCGACACACGTCGAATTTAAAATCAGTTCTTTCGTTCTTTTATTTTCATAGACAATCATACAAATGGTCATAACAATTCATAAAGCAGAAACGAGTCAATGATCTAGCGGACATATTTAACTCCAGTTGATGATGGTTTCTCATTCCTGATAATTTAGGCAAATTCAGGAATATTCTACGTCTATTAAAGACCGAGTCATCGATGCTCGTCATATTTTCTTCGGCGTTGAATAAATCAATTACAAAACGTAACAAACGTTAATTAAATGCGACGTGCAAGTGGACTTAATTTTTATCGTTCTTTTTTTTTTTTGAAATTTTTTATTGGGTATAGAAAAGCGCGCGCATTACTCGCGGCTCACTTCTTAAGCCACAACGAGGTGGTGCTGGCGGGAACGAGAAACGTTTACCGTGGATGAGTGGCATCCTCGGGTCGTTAAGGTCGAGAGAGTTGACTCGAAGTCTAAACGCAAAGAATCGCTTTCCCACGGCGAAGATCGGGCATGGGGAAGCTATGAGAATAGGTGAGTTTGCTGAACGAAAAGAAGAGAATAAGGAAGAATAGTCTCGAGTCGAAGTTAAATGAGAAAACGACAGACAGACGGATAGACCACCGAGGTAGTAAAACATCTTTGAAAAATAAGTTATATACAAAAAGGAATAACAAAAAAGAAGAAAAAAAAAAAATAGTTGAACGAGCGAAAGCGGGAAGCCATGCTCTGATGAAGATTATGTCAGAAATTCTCAGAGTTTGCAGAGACACTTGATAACGGATAAACTCTTCAGAATTCGGTCTCAATACAAACATATTTAGAAAGCTAAAAATCCACGAAAGAAGCAGAAAAAAAAACTTATTGAACCACGAAAATAAATGGTAAAATTTGAAAAACAAAAGCTGATACACTTATTCAAAACTTCAAAGTCAAATTTAGCACAATGGAAGCTTAAAGAATTATGGATAATCGTGTGTTTATCGTGACAACATTCGTGAATCCGGCATATAAAGGGACAGCATTGAATAATGAAATAAAAATCGTCCTACAAAAATGAGACTCGTAAGTTCTTGGATATTGCGAATTCCATATATGATTATCGAAAAAAAAAAAACGTTATAGTTCTGCAGAAGTATTATTTGTTCAACAGCGGACTCGGATATATTACTCCGGAAGTTGTGTACCGAATCGATTTCTATACGCTTAAACTGCTAGACTTAGGGCACAAGTAAAACCAAAGCAGAATTATTCCGAGCATAGGTAGCCACAGAGAGGTATATTTAATTCGGTCAGAAGAGGTCGCGCATGTCCCACAATATCCCAAAGAGATCTCGGGCACGTCGATGACCTCAAGTTTATCGTGGCAACGTCTCTCTAGATCTTTTCGTTTGTACACCGAGCTCCTGATTTTCTAGCACCCCGATGTTTTTTTTCCCCGTTGTTTTCCTACATACGTGCTTTCTTTTACCTATCCAATCGTGGATGATAAGAGCGAATCGATTTTTCACACACCATTTTTCCAATTTTTCTTACCCCTGCTTATCTTTGATATTTCACCAATATATATTCGTTTATTTTGAATTTACCATTGATTGGTGATGAATGAAAAAGAATCGTCAAAATTTTTATTCAACGTCTCGTCATTTTGACCGTTTTTAGTAGCCGCGAATGGAAACAAACTTTGAAAATAAAGATTCGTATAATTAGAATGTGGAAAGAAGACGTTACGAAAATATCGTAATTACGTAACTGGTGGAATCTATAATAGAATCTCAGTTTGAGAGGCGAAATGAAATCGTAGAAATTTGGGAGAGCATCAATTTAATCGAATTAGAGGAGAAACAGAATTAGCGTCTCGCATCGTCACATAAAAAATAAGTTGAATTATTGAGTATCATAAACTCGAGTCCATCGATCGTTCTGCAGCGTGCCTGATTGATATATCAGCGACTCGAACGACCAAGAGATACGTCGCATAGTTTTTATTTCATTCGTTAATGCCGCGGGTACATCGCGGGACACGCTCATGACAAATGCCACAGTCATTGCGTCGAGCCATCTTTATAACGACGTTAAACTTGGACGGTTTTGTATATTATATAGCGTCACAATTCCTCGACTATCTGTTCCGCTGAGGCTTACTCCTACGTGTCGACAGCCATTGGAATGACCACAGAAATCTTTCGCTATGCGGTTACGGCCGTACCAAACATGCCATATCGGACTGTACGCGGAATATTTTTTTTCTTCTCTCCATCCCTTCAGATTCTCGACGATTTTCTCCATTGTACCGTTTTTTCTCTCTCCTTTTTATCTTTCGTTCTATACTTTTTTTATATTTCTCTAAGTACAACGAACTTCACGCTGGATGATCCATTTTTTTTTTTTTTTTCATCGCATCTGTGTCAAAATAGTTCTACACACTTGTAGCCTCGTTCTTCCACTTTCCATTCAGAATCTTCTTGTTGTTCGTTTGTTTTCCTGACACAATGATGGATTTTTTAGAAACATCGTCGTTGCTACCTCTCATACGTTAAGGTCGAATCTCCCTTCATTCGAAACTTCAAACTGTCTACAACGAAATTAATTTCTGCTGATTTAAATAAGATTAAAAATGGGTCAACTGAAACTATTTATGAAATATTTATAGGGATTACAACGAAGCGAATTACCGTGGCATGTACGAAATACAATTAAAATGTTTAATGCAAATATTATCGTCAGCATATTGGTAAAGTGAAAACTTTCTTAGTCCATACTTATAAATCTGTTCGGACTCATCGGATGCGACCTTATCGAAGAACTCGGATGAATGTCGTACACGTTCACGGCGCGGCGCAGCTGGGTCCGTATGCTAATATCTGAAAAAAACTACAACTTTATATACTAGATCTGTGCCAACATATACACTCGACGTTAAAATGTACGTATAAATAGTGATCGAGCTAGTATGCGTTTGACAAAGTGCCCACCTCTGACATTAGTGATCGTACTCCAGAATGTTATCGGACATTAGAGATCATGGTAATAATTTACATACGCCATCCGGTTGTATAAGTTGGCGCACACTCGCTTCGAACTATATATATATATATTTGTATCTTCGGCGCGGGTGAGATCTACGAGAGCGTGCATATCGTCTCGCCGATTTTAATACAATCTGAATTGGGCTATATATATATGAATTTAATCTGTATATATGCAGAGTCTGATGAAGGAACGATAGAGGAAGTCGAAGTTTTCGTCGTGTTCACTTACTGTTCGACGTGACACAACATTTATCGAAGAATATATATTCGTTTTTTCTTGAATTCTTAAATCAAAATTTTCGGTGTTTTCGGATATTTGGTTTTATCGACAAAAAGAGAGTGGAAAAGTTGTCGTAAAGTCGAGTGAGAGTAAAAAATTGCAATTTTTTTATAGCAGTGATGCCATAAAATTCCGTTTACGATATTTAGAAGAAATTGAGATAAATCAATGGAATATTTTACAAAATATGTTGATCACCAATTTACGAAATGCACAATTTTCTATGAAAAACTGTTACGAATTTGTAGTGGCGTGGGACGATATCGCCATTAAATTGATAATCGATGTTAACGATGTAAAGAAACTACGTACTTGAGTCAAATTTTTAAGTACAAATAGTGAACATTCCCACGGTGACGAGATAATCTCACGTTACCGTGAAAACTAGTTTTTCATGGAAAAATTTTATTCAGGAAAAAAGGAAAAACTTACTGCCGCTTTATATCTGCTCTCAATACGGTAGCTCGGAGCTGTAACTTCTTAAACGACGAAGGAATATCATCAAATTTACGAAAACATAATATGCAGGTATTAAATACTAAAAGAAAATCAAGAAAAAAAATGTTCTAAACCCATCTCGCTAGGACTCTTCATATTATTATATTTCACATTGGGTCTCCATATGCGTTCAGCAATTTATCAAATGATAATTCGCATGCAGAAAAGAAATTTAGTTATCGATGCTGTATTTCACGATGAGAATAATTGAATGACAATTTTGAAAAAATAAATATATTCAAAGTATTGAAAGCAGGTTATATAAAAAGTGTGTGCCGAAGAGGTAATAAAATAGAAATACCTTGTTGTCCGAACAAGATCTGAAGCCTGGTGGATACGTCGGTTGAATACGGAATTTTCCAATGTGTTTATTTATGACACGGTGGGTCAACCCCATAACGATATTACATCACTATAAACGTCCGTAAACTATTAAGTCGCTGTACATTATAATTGTAGGTTGGTGCGTGCGCGAGTCTCGTACACGATACAAGGATGTAACGACGGGAAAGTATTCATCATTCAAATGCTTAGATGCATGAACGCTTCGAGCTGTCCGCAGCTCACGCCTGAGCCAACAGACAGATTGCCGATTCTCTCGGGCTATCAGTTTTCACGAGAAGACGTTGCGGGCTCGATAAAACCTGATAGAGGTCTTCCGCATTCGAACGATCTCACGATCGATGCTCCATTCTTGAGAGAATATATACTTTAGTATCTACTACGTGGAACGTCCCATATCCCAAGGCTTTATTCTTTGTATTTTATTTTTCGCAAGAAACAATCGATAGCAATGAATTTAACAAAAAAAATTTATCAATCATAATTTTTATATCAAATCAATGAGTTTATCGATTCCGATCGGTACGCGATTAGAAACGCAGAGTTTCCAATTACGACCGCGGCCTTTCGAAGAATCTAATGATTTCTTAATCCAAACACGAGCAGCTTCATTCTGATTCGTTGATTCATTCGTCAACGGATATCGTAGTTTCTTAGTCGAAGGAATTTTTCACAGCGAATTGAAAGATTCACCTTGGGGTTTATTAGATTATACCGAGAGCAACTTTCAACGTCGTCTCTCTCTTTCCTCGTATTTCAGATATTTCTGATCGTCAAGTCGAAGCATCGCGAAATATTTCTCGTTACAACGCATCAGTAGTGCATGATGACGTTGAGTAATCATATGAATATTACGCGCGAAGACTGTCGATAAGTACTTGTTGTGACGTATAAAAATTCACTTAGTCGCTATTACTCGTTGAGAATCGATTGTTATCGAACTGCAGCAATTGTAGACCATGGCTACCTATTATTACATTCTATTATTACTTACTCGATGTCTATTATATTAGTGTATTCGCCGTTCGATCCGCTGGCATAGATCTCAATTATCTGTGGCAAAGCTCCACGGATCTAAGATAAGAATCAGCGTGTCGATTAGTTCGACTCGCTCAATCGATCCTGTGTAATCGTTTCTTCTTCTATTGTACTTTGCTCGTTTAGTACAGCTATTGATAAAGATTATTACTTTTGTTATTTTATCATGATTCAATTATTTTTATTTTTTATTTTTGCTTATTTATCATCTACTGTGAGTTCTTTTTATTGATTATTTTTATCTTTCATACGGTAAACATTCGATGCATATATTTTTCGAAGAACTTCCTTAAGGATTGATATTATTTCATTACAGATTTACAGACAAAAGATTTTCTATCTACTATCTAAGCGAAACCGAAGAAAAAAAAAAACGTAAATACTATCGAGTTACGTCGTTTTATTTAGAGTATTGAATTTAACTCACAATCAGATTTCTCCGAGGTAAATCGTGAATTTCACGATTATTGAAACGGCAAGCACCTATCATGGGGTGTCGATTACCTTAACCGAGCAAGGATTCTCTATATTCTCGTGTGGTTCTGTGCCATTCGCCAAGCCTTATCCGCAGGAGTCAGCTTCCGCGTTCGAGGCACCCTCACGATTGATCTTTCCTATAAATATATAAATATTGACATGAAACCACATGGTACATTTCTGTGGAAGTGAATATTAGAGAAAAAAAAAACAAACAAACAAACAAACAAAACTCTACTTCTGTGCACACGAAATATCGTGATGCTGATTTTTTTTAACACAGAGCTACAATTGCTCTCTGACATACATCGAAAATGATATGCACTTTACAATCGAATTTTGAAAAAAAAGAAACAGTAATTATTTTACATCTCGTTAGAAATAAATTCATAAATAATAATTGCAACTATCGGTCCTCGACAGCGTTGTCATTTCTTTGATCAAATATTTTAATACACGTTGAAAAAGCGTAGAAGATTGAACGTCACTAAATTTGTACTGGTATTTTGAAAACTTTTATCGAAATCATCCAAAAGCATTTGGATTAATTCGGATTCTTATTGATTTTTCAGTCCGTCGATGTCATTTGTCGAAGTCTCGCATTGTTTAACGGGCAATTACAGTGACATATGCGATGATGACAACAGATCTTGAAGCTCACGAGTGAATCTCGGATGGCACAGAGAGTTTACTTATATATAGGTATATATTTATGCTACAAAGTTTTCTCGCCTACGCGCGATAGATCTCCGATTTCTTCTCTGCGGTGTTCGTTCTTCTCGTAGCCGGTATCCTTTCGATCGGGAAGCCTCGTAAGACGTGACTGGCTTCCGCGTTCGAGCGTCTCACGATCGCGATGCTACACCGGGTGGCACTTTACTTGGCCGTGTCTCTCGACGTTTCTTCTTGTTTGCAACATCCCGGTGTATACATTCAACAAACATACACATCAATAGCGTACTTGTATTCGAGTTACGGATCCACTCGCGGTCCAGTTTAAAGTGTGTATTGAATATCGAAGATCTTCGAGTGAGATCACCACCGAAGAGCCCATTAATCCCTCCTCGTTAGTCCTTACTGCAATTTTCAGATCCAGTAAATCACGCATGGAAAGCGAAATCGCGAAAGTTCGCGGAGCGAAGGATCGAGAGACGGAGAGTCAGCTCCAAAGAAGGACTCCTCTCTGGACTCCTCTCCATGCACATGTCCTTTCATCCACTTCATATCGTTTCGGTGCAAGATGCTCGCACTACCGAGTCCGATTGTGTTGCTTACACTCGATCAGACATCGCATTGCAGAACAAACAATCACGCAAGAGAAAAAAACGATTATCGCGGATCTTCATATCTCTCCGGAAGCTGTCAAAGCGCTCTTGCGCTTTGGAACGTCGCTGTATGAGAGTTGTTTCGAATCTCATTTTAGAAAGAGCAGGCTAACGGAAGTTTTGTATAAGCATGTTGACTCGCGAAAGCTTCACGAGGTTTCAGATCTTGATTAACATTTGTGATGCTTGATTGATGCTCAGGTTAGAGAAACATTTAGAGTTTTGCCTCGCATAATTATGGAACGTTTATTCGAATGATGAAAAAAAAAAAAAAAACACGGAAATCGATGGACAAACTATTTTCATTCGAAAAAATATTTCGACACGCTTCAACCTCGATTTCTCCGTTGAAAACCGTTTTTTATTTCTTCCTTTTTTTTTTTTATCCAGGACACCATCAGCAGCATTAAGTACGAGGCTGAATTTCACTTCGGGAACAATTGCTATCGCTTTTTATACAGCTTTGCGACTTTATACAGAGGGAAATCGAAATAAGAAGCTTGAAATAATCGAGGCCGCATATATAAAAACGAATTTTAACGTCGAAACAGCGTGAGCAACGAAGTCAAGGAAAAATCGATGAAGGATTCGTTGCAATTATTTTATTTTATTTTTTTTCTTTTTTCTTTTTCTTCTTCCTCGTGATCTGTGGTCGAGGTGTCAAGGAGAAAGCACGTTTGGAAATTTTTGTTTGCGAAACTCAGCGCTACGATCGCTCCTCAATCCCCCTAAGGTGTCTTTGGCAAAAAGTCAAATCGTCATGGTTTCGTGAATCTCCGTTGTATTTTCACCGTGGCGACACGGAAAAGTGAGTCATTGCGAGAGCGCGGTCATTGCACGTCTCTAAGTCTCGTTACTCCGCGAGACTTCCTCGGAACGTCGAAGAAAACTAACTTTATTTTGAGCTCGGGTGCCAAAAAAATAAGAACATTCATCGTCTATGCCCGTTTTTTTTCCATCGACACGAAAATACCGAAGGTAAAAATAGGGCTTTGACGCCGAACACAATACCGTCATGATTAGTGAGTTCATGGACATTTTGTACGAATAGAAATTTTTGGGTTTGATCATTTTGTAAGCTTTCACCTCACGAAATATTCGACTTCGGCAGGGCTATACCAAAGTAAATTATACTTTTCTGATGCAATTCAGTCGCAGTTTTACGAACGTTGAGAAACGTGTTTACTCGGTATTAACAGAAATGAGCTACACATAAATCGCTTGTGAAAATATTGACAAGCGTACAGTTTTTTTCCTTCAAAAGATTAAAAAAAAATCGGTCAACCATAAACCTTTAACATGTACCAAAAGGATTTTCATCTTGCGATAGAAAAAAAAAAACGTTTACAGTTCTGAAATTTTCGAGGCTTCAAGACAATTTTTTAACATTTCTAGAATTTTCATAAATCGATTAGGATTTTGAGGCTGCTTCTCGATGGTTCGCCGAAGTCTGACACGAATATAAGCGATCGGCCGAACGAAATACTAATACAGAATTCTATTTTTTAGTGATTTTATCTTGAGGGTAAATGGATTTTTAAAAAAGAGATTGAATTTAAAATTTAGACAAGAAAAAATGAAATCAGGGAGCGTGTCTGTTGATGAAAACAGAAATAATCAAAAGAGTTATCTTTAGCCTTCGATATGAGTCGTCACGTGAGATCATCGCAAACATGAGGGAAGCAGAAAAAGTCAAAAAAGTATATATACATCGTGAATCTTTTTCTGGCAAAACAATGAAAGCAATGAATCCTGAATGTTATAGGCATTGTCTCGGGATCAGCTCGATGCGTTTGTCGTTAAGTAATGTGTATTCATAAGTCGATCAAGATTCTTAACTAAATTTTGCGAGTAAACCTTAAAGAGACGATTCATGATTATATTTTTGGATGAAAAAAAAAAAAACAAAAAAAAAGAATTGGAATCGAATTGAAGAAATTCTTACAATGAAGGAGTCACGAGTGCAGCGTTTTTCTCTTTCTTATTCCTCTGGTTGCTAACGTCTGAAATGTTTTCCTGTGCTACGAACGAAAGCGTCACTCGACAGCTGCACCACCTAGGGGATTAGTCATCTTTCAAATCGTTCCCTTAACGTGCCAAATCTCACTTCGTTAATTTATCTTTAATACCTCGTCGTTTACTCGATACTTAATTAGTCTCCTGACATTATGAATACTCGAGTAATATTATACGAATAAATTCGTAACGAAAATGATGTCGAGAAGGTGCTGTTATCTTAGCTGCTATGACTGTACCTGTTGGATCGATTGTCTTCGCATATTTCTTAGATTCTTTACGTAGCAACTTCATTATTGGATTTTTCGTGTTAGCGTGTCAATATTTATCTGTCTTGGGGTACTATAAACCTGTCTTGTTACCTGGACAAGACATTTTTCTTGGATGTAATTAAAAATTGATTCAACGACTTTGGTTATTAGAAAGGAGTCATCACTTGCATGAAGAATCATTAATACACCAATGCCACGTTTCTCGACCCAACTTCTGTAGCCAAATTAGTAAATCGAAATACTATTAAGTTTTTTTCCGAATTGGTCCATTGCTCACATGGATTTAATTAGTTAGTTTTACGGAAAATTCAGTATGATTAATTCTATGATTCAATTAAATCATTCAAAATCATTTCATTCAACATGCTGTCACTCAGGCTAGAAGGTTGAAACTGTGACCTTGAGTTTTAGATCGGATTTTGTACTCAAAAGGCACTTACCACTTTTTGATTGAACTCGTGCCATCAAATGATTGATTCATCAACCATATTCACTCACTCACGATACAGAGATCATTGACGCATGAAACTAATCGTTCGAAAGCGCTAAATTTTGAAAAAAAAAAGACTGACAGCTTTTTTCATTTCGGGGAGCAAAGTTTTGGGAGCGACTCGAAGACTGATTCGGTTTTCAAGCGTTGGCCCTAGCGGGGGCATTGAAGAAATATTTTTTTTTTTTTCACGATTTTTGTCACCATCCAACTACTACAAATCGAAAACTGTTTTTAAGATTTTTTTTCTACAACATTGTATGCTCTTCAAAAATGGTTGTGAGTATGTTCAGGATGTTTCGGATCGTTTCGGTATAGTGTAGACGATAAGTGAGCTCGTATCATTCACCTACTTGCATAATGAATGACTAATCGTCAGAGAACCCGATAAAAAGGGTTCCCGTATCTCATGAAATTCAGTATAAACTTCACGTTAACAGCTTCGAGCGTTTTATTTGGGACAGCCTGTACGTGTGATAAATGAAATTTCATATTTTAGTCTACCACGTAAAGTCACAAATATTCACAAAGTGAAAATGTCGAGAAAGTAATTAACGATTGAAGAACGACTGTTACAAGTGATTATTTGTTGCAACAGAAATTAAAGATTTTCAACGCTTCATTGAAGACACCAAAAGGTGCACACAATATCTCAGGATTTTCCGTGACGAAATCACCTTCGAGCCCTCATCGTACGTTACATATGTATATATGTATATGTACAAACATGTGTGTTCGTGTATATTTTCTCGTTGTTGAGTACGAAAAGTGCTGAGAATTGATCGAGCGAAGCCATAGTCTTCGAGCTTAGACTTTGCAAAGTTCGTGAGCATAAATAATCCCGGTTCGTTCGTCCCATTCCTCTGCCCTCTGCTACAACATGCCAGAATATCGATTTTCCTACAGTCGTGCTGAGCTTCGAGAATACGAAACCGTACGTATGTAATGCGAAGATAGGATAGATTCGCCTGTATGCAAAACTTCATAAGAAGCCAGTGCATCGCGACTTCTCTCGCTTATTCCTTTGCTTATCGTCATTTTTCTCCCAGATTCTACGTGACAAATCATCAACTTTTGCCCATATTGACTATCATTATAAGAAAAAAAAAAAAAAATGATCGTTTGACCCTTTGTACGAAGTAACGCTGAGAGGCATCTTGTAACTGACATTAAGTCCTCGCTCTTCAAGTGTCGAAGTCGACATGTAGAACGGTTGGTTCACAGCATCCATATCATTAGGTTTTTTGAAGTGGATTTTAATAATACTTTTGACGAAAGCATAAATTAAATTTGAATAGAATTCCTGATAGACCTGTCAACTTGTTTCTCACGTCTTATTAATTTATTGGTAATTTACCATACTGATTGAAATAATACGATTAAATGATCGGACATAAAGGAGGAGATAAATAGTCTGAACGTTCCATTGAGTTTATACAGCGATCGACCAACACTCTGTGCACTGCACACATCATGACTGAACGTTCATTAATTAACATTCCATTAATGTCGAGTGGATGCTCGCTACCTTGTCCAAGTATTATCAATAAAAAAAAGTATGAAAAACGGTGTACATAAATACTAATAAATTGTAGTGACTTTCAATTGTTTTGTGAATTATGAAATTTGCATAAATTTATTTTCAATAAAACAAAAGGTTCCGAAACGATAATACGATTTAACGTCTCAATCGTTCAAACGATTGTATTATCCGATTAATGAGATTCTATTTTTGAACCAGCTGAATCCGAAAATCCGTAGAACTCGAAAAATCTGTCTGCATCTTTGAAAGGGAAAAAGAGAGAGAGAGAAAGCATTTCGTAGAACAATTTAAGCTAAATCCGAAAATCCGTAAAACTCAAAAAATCTGTCTGCATCTTTGAAAGGGGAAAAGAGAGAGAGAAAGCATTTCGTGGAACAATTTCGTGAAAAGAGACATCGTTGCAAATATAAACGCAAAAAATGACGATTTAGATTCGAAACAGGACTTCAGGTTACGTGTTCTCGAAGCAGAATTGTTCTAAACCTCCGTAACTCGATGTCTCTCGTTGGCAAGAAAAGATTTTGCACATGATGTAGAAACAAAGGAGCGAGAGAGAGAGAGAGACTTTCAGGACACAGAACGTATAATCGTTACGGTTTCGTGCACTGTGCGGACTCTTTCGCTCGGTAACTCTCAGAGATTAGGAAGCGACTGTACTCAAACTCCTATATATAGACGTTGGACATATATGCTCTCTATATATACTCAAATACGCATAATGTATGCTTCTCAACAGTTTCGAACGGGTTTCTCATCGTCGGTGTATACATACGAGTTAAGCCACACACGAACTCGTTTTGCCGGAAGACGGTCCGGTTCTCCTTAAGATTATGACCAAGCTTCTCCTCCTGCTTAGATGTATATTCAACGCAGTTAAAGAAATTATTCACGAATATTACAATAAACTGGTAATATCAATCGACTTTACGTCTAACGTATTAGTTCATTTGTAATAATAAAATATAACCGCAAGCTTGTTCCACTTGTTTCACTCGTTTCCGGCAAATCATATTCTGATTAACGTTGCACACGTAACCCGCGGGCCCTGTCCTTGCGATACTGTTACCATGCATAAAGTCCTTCCGACATTGTGATTGTGCTTAATAATTTCCTGGCTACAACGCGAGCCTCGTATCGTATTACTGTAATGATTACAAATATTATGAAGTCTTGCTCGTTGAATAAAATTGTTTTACCGTATCGCTCTACGTCGGAAAATACGTGTTAGGATTCTCGTAATTAATCAAACTTTTAACTATTGGCCACGATAGATGATTCAGCGATGTATTCACCGAATTGTTTGGACTGCCATCAAATGTTCCGGTGTAATAATCATGTGCGGTGAATACATTTTTGTGTTGCATACAGGCCAATCAGTATTACGATCTTAGTTGGACGCTCGATCACAGTAACATTGATAATAACTTTACACGTCAGATGCACCTGAAAACAGCTTGATTTCCAAAAATATATTTTGCATTCTATTGAATTCTGTAGAATAAGAAATTCATATAAATTATGATTATATAAAAAATTGTCTGAGCTTTTGTGATTCGTGAAAATGAGAATTAGTCTGGATCAAAATGAAAATAATACTTTCTACTTCTCTGGTAATTATAACATACTTCTAATCGTAAACAACGGTTAACGAGTTGAAAAAAAAAAAAAAAAAAAATCGTAGAAGTTTCGTATTCGTGCATGAAGAAGAGAGAATGAGTGCAGCGAAGCGAGAAATTGATGAACGTTTGCCGCGCTGATACTGTGGCTGAATTTTTCACTTCCTTGCTGCAGATTCCTACGTTCCACCGTCTCGAGTTTACCTCTAGCTCTTAATTCAGACTTACAAATGCCAATGTTTAGCACTCCTCGCGAGTTCGAGACCCGGCAACAAACTCTTCTAACTGCCAGCCTAGGCTCCAAGATCGGAGGTTACCTCTCGTATAGCATGGGAATACTTGTAGTAGATTTCCTTGAGCGCGCGCTTGTGTTTTTCTTTCCTCGCATAATCTCGTCATTTTATGGATCCACGGAGCTATATGACAAGCTTTGTTTTCACCAACAGTCACACAATCAAGCAATTATTGCGAACCAACCGAGTCTATTCGTTTCGTTTCGAATAAATAATCCATCCGTCAAATTATTTTCACGATTTTTTTACTCAACGGATCGATCCGAAAAATCGGAACATTGTTATCCGTAAAAAAATCTGGTTAATTCCATTAAACGTTAGAAACAATTCCATCGTCTATCATGTCCAATGTACACGTATAATCAACGAGGATGCAATTAATTTCAAGTCATTAGGCTGATCGACGTAAAGTGAAACGATTTATTAATTGCTTTCGAAAATCTTATCAATCCCAATACATGTTGAAAATTATTTCGCGGTTACGATTAATTGATTAAGGCGGAGTGTGCTATTGTAATTAAAAATATTGGAATAAAAATTGTGGCCGTGCTAGAAATACGATATAATCGTGAAATTTGAATACGCGAGAGGGTTGTAAGAATGCTGAATGCGTCACAAGGCTGCGCGAACGATATCGATTATCGATAACCCTGGTCGTCACGTATCTATTCTCAGCAGCCTCCTCCCCAGCCTCAGTACTTCTGCAGTTTCTCTCGTATTATTCAATCCGAACGATTTTAACTAATCTTTCGATTTCTATTTGGATGCAAGAAAATGATTTGATATAAACAAATAACAATAAAAATGGGATTAGATATGGGAAATCCTCGAAAGTATGAAAAAACTCAAGGAATGAGCAATTTATTCGATTTTTAGATACAGTTCGTTTTATGCTTTTTAGTACTCGTACTATTCGTATCATTTTTCAAATCTTTCACCATTGACAAAACACTTTCTTTTTATCACGAAGCCTGCAAATACAGTTTGGATTGTCGGAAAAGAATTCGTTTCGATCAATTACAATGTTTCTGATTGTAATTGATCTCTCGAGGTATCATAGTTATTTACTTGTTTTTCAATTTTAAAACTCTGAGTATGGAGCTGATTGTTGCTTGACCCATTCGAGTGTCAAACCTGAACATTCTGTAAAAGAAGTTTATTGTCTGTTTCAGGTTTCATAAACTGCAACGCCAGCACGCTACAGTCTCTCGCCCAGTTGCATGGTGAGTAAAAAAAGAAAACTTATCAAGATTCAATATGTTTTCGTTCAGTAGTTTAAAGCTGGATCCTAACGTACATACACTTTCTATTGCGATTTTTCAACCAAATGACAAACCACCGAAAATTATTTGCGAGCAGAAAATTATCCGAAACACATGAGTGAATGAGCGAACGTGGATTTGAACGAACGAAACGTTGACGAGCAACGTCAGTTGAGAACCTTCGGCAAGAATATGTAATGTCGATTCAAACCAAGTACGAGTCACGCGGCTTCAGTGTCATTCGCGTTGGCGTACGATTTTCAACGAGTTTGCGAAAGAAAGCGAAGGAAAAAAACGAGAGAATGAGACGAAAAAAAAAAAGAATGGAAGAAAGAAGAGGGAAGCAAATTGACCTCGACCGAAATAGCTGATCTCTCACTTTCTATGCCACATACTTTGGTGCACAGGTAATCTGGCCCTGTCGACACTAATAAACTGCCCGCGAGATCAGCCAATTTAAGACGCAATTTATGAATGCTTTCTTTTCACACAATTTTTATTTTTTTTCCCCCAATGAATCGTGTGATACCAGATATTCAGAGTTGAAGTTTAAAATTACTTTTCCCCTGAAACTCATCGTTCTTTCATCTACTACGAACGTTTCATTTCGTGAATAAATACATACATCTCCGTTCTTGTTATTGAGCCAAACTAATGTTATGATAAATTACGATCCGTAAGTACCGTACACACATGCCTTATAGTTGGATAAGAACAAAGGTAGTTTCTCGATTTCACATCTTTGCCCCCTTCTCGCGGGCTCGCGAGAGTCTGAAGGTAGCGCGACGTCCTTGAATCTTAATTCCCGGACGAGTGGCCACGTTTAACGTTCAGGTATACTCACTTTGAACGTCGATTAAGGGTAAGCTCGCGATCCAACTTGGTCGTATATACAGTTTCATACACTCGCGTTCTCTCTTCGAGGATTTTCTTCCAAGCTCCTTCTCATATCCCGTAACTTTAATTTCAACTCATTTCTCCACCGTTTCATTCTCCCGCTCAACGTTCACGAGAGCAAGGCGTGTGGCGTTTCACACGACTAAGATTTCCCCGGTGGCTCCAACGTTCGGAGGAATAACGCGCCGTTATTAATTGCTCGGACTCCGAGAACGTAAAGTATATTAAAATGCTCCGCATTGCGCATACGGAGGAACACTCTTCAACTCGGCCTTTTGATTTTGCTGGAAATTTGATGTTATCGTATCCCACTGAAAGCAGCTGCTATGTAGTTTTTTTTTTTTTTTTTTTTTTTTCATTACTCCAGGGAAAAATAGGAAAGAAGCTTCAAAATGATTACTATTTCATCAAAAATGGAGCAAATGAAGTCATTCAAAGTTCTCAATTTTTAACGTACTTTTCAGTGGAAAATATACAAAAGTGATCAACACAATCGGCTTCGACATATTTTTTTTTTTTTTTTCAGCTTCAAAGAACATTTTTGTTCCCTCTGTTTGCACAAAAACCCGATAGATTCGGAAATTCCTTCGGCTTGGTTTTCTCGTGGATAAATTTGTTGTTTAGTTTTTTCAGGGATTTTAATTCTCTCGGCAAATGTCAGTCGAACTTGAACGGTTCGAGTTGAAAAAAGGCCGAATTAGTACGCGATCCTTGTGTACAAATGTACTGAGTATATTTTGTAACGTAGCACAGAAGGTAAAAAATTGTCAACGTATTGTTTTACTGTTCCAGTGAAAACATAGTAAAATTTGTTCTCCTCGATAATTTGAGCTTGAAAAGAATTGGTTTTGAGGTTTGAATCCGCAATTTTCTTATTTTATGTTCACCGATAGTGAGTCCTGAACTTAATTTAATTGTTATTTTGTTCTATCCGCTTTTTGATCAAACATTTTGATGCTGCACGAGGAGAAAAGGGGTTCAGCCCCAGCCAACGGGAGGCCTCAGCCATTATGCTTGCTATGTGTTTACTTCCAATGTTTCGTTTCCAGGTGTTCATTGATCAACATAAACGAACACTGCAGAAGACGAAAACATTGACAGTAAATACCATTCGGCAAGCATACATATTAGCAATGGCCCCTTTCCCCTATGTTTTTTTCGGAACTTTATTTCTAGATAGGAAAAAAAAAACTCATTCAGGACAATTGCAGCTATCCACTTAGCAGTTATAGACATCGACAAAAGACGTGCGTGCGTGCAAATGTCTGTTTTCACATCGATGTTAATGTTATATTCTGCAACGAAGTTTCACCATCGATCTCCTCTTCGAGGGGAACAAAAAAAAAATCGTTCCGAGACACACTCGTGAATAATTCACAATTTATATAGATACGTCGGGGGTTAGCTGAAAGGAAATGAAAAGAAAAGAAACATGAAAATTCGTCGTGGCGCTATACTGTGCCAAAAGATTCGATCCCTGGCTGACACCTTCCACCACATTACCATTGAATACGTAATCATTCTCTTTTTATCGTTTACATTTTTATCGAAATATGTATTTCTCGTAAATATCCGTTATGGTCCAAGTCGATATAGCCCCAGTCCTTCAATTCTTTAGCACCAAAGTTCTTGACTCAGAATATTCCACGAACTACGAAGAGTATACGAAGTAGATGTAAGCATTCATCGTTGAATAAAGCACTTGATTTTTTTGTATTTCTTTTTTCGAAAAAAAAAAAAAAAAAACAGAAAAGCTAACGGTTTCCCCATAGAATTTCCGTTCGATGCACAAAATATACGAAAATGATAGCGCGCAGCAAAGTCCAGCTCAGGGTGTGAGAAAATGTCTCGGCGTTTCCATCCGGTGACTAAAAGCTTTCGATGTGTCTTCCCGGTTTTTGGGTTTCGCATTACACCCATATCCGAGCGAAGCAGCCCGCGCGCGTCAAAGTGCTGACTATACTTTTTCACTCCCCTTGAAAACATTCGAGTTTCAGATTTCGTTTCTTCCGATCGTCTCGTACCATGTATACACCGTGCATTTCTCAGCAATTCGTGAATTCCCGATCTTAAAATGTCGGCAAAAAAAAATTGATAAATTCTTCAAGCTATATTAAAACGAATAGCTTCATTGTGATCGAAATTTAAATTCTATCGCGATGAGGAATTCTAAAGTTTCTGAAATTGACTTTATAGAAAAAGTTTTAGTTTTAACTTTCCGGCTAATTTGGAACATTTTTATTTTTTAAATATAAAATCTTTGTTTCGTTCTAATATATCGTTGATCCCGAAAAATTCGTGATGGTGGTCGTGCGGCTGTTAAAATTTGCATCGTTCGAGCTTATTTGAGACCGAAACACTGAATCTGTGAAACAATTAGAACGATTCGAAAATAATGAATAGAGCGAATTTATTTTTCGTTGCGTTTTAACAGTGTTGACTCCAATATAATACGATGAAACCGTATCGAGGGCGGTAAATACCGCTGTTTATGCATTTTTGTTTTTTTTTTTTTTTTTTTTTTCTTCACTCGAAACGATAATTAACAATCATAGAATTGTAGCGAAGCACGTAATTCCGTATTTACAGAGAAGATGAACGGAAAATAATAATGATGTACTCATCAGTCAGTGGCGATGCAGGGTCCGATAAACTCATGCGAGCAATTATCGATAAATTATTCCACGCAATTATTCAAACTGGCTTTCTGGGGGCATGGGAGAGCAGGCAAACACGTTGCTATTGTTTGTTAGATCGCGCGGTATGCGCGAGTCAAATGGCTCTATTTAAGTGTTTACGTTGATAAAATCTGCCCTGTGTGGATGCACTCTCGGTAAAACGATGCATTATTATTATCATCGCGTAACTCATTTAACTTGTGGTCTATAACTCGAGAGTATCTTCATCGCGATTTTTTTTTTTTTTTCTTCAAATTCGAATAAAATTAAACCAGATAATAGTGCTCGAACGCATGTTCGCATTTGTATTTCTTTCTTGTGTCTAACCGTTTTATTATTCTCCTTCAGACATTTGTATCCGATTAGGTTTAGGATGTCTTGAAAGATTAAGCCGCTTGTACCAAGCGAGCGAGCACGTAACAAAATACACGCTGAAACCAGAAGTCTACTCGAGATTACGAAAATCTTTACGATGAGTTACGGAGATTCGATGACTCGTTTGTTTCTCGGTGCGGGAAGCTATGCACGAATCAAAAGTTGTGTAAAACTCACCGGATATTACATCGCGTTGTTATTATCAAACAGATATTTTTTCTCGATTGACCATTAAGATATTTTTGTGCATTGGAATTCCTTACAACGAGTTTTTATAACTTTATACGCAGCTATTCGTTTCCTTAGAGAATCCTCACCTGGCATGAATTATTCGGAATTTTTTTAAGCCCGAAAATATACTTCGAACCCGCGAGAATCAACTCTGTGGAAGCGCGAGCAGAAAGTGTGTCAACTTCTGAGCTCAATAAATCTGTCGCAGCGTATACATTGAGCAAAGATAAGTCTGGATCGCGATCAATGAAAACACACTCCCGACGCTCGCGTAGTATTTCGCAGTACGAAAATTATTTTAGTAAATTATTAATAGAGCTTAAGAAATTATTATTAGAGGCTCTCAAGCTTTCAGGCTGTACGAGGATTGCGGTCGGATGTGCCAGATCGGGAAATCGTTCTGCCAGAAAATCAATTCGTCGTCGGTTATCGTATAGTCGCGTACAAGATTCAGTTGCTTATGTATTCGTACCATTTCGGATGGACTCTCGCATAGCCTTCGAATCTAGAATTAGAATCGAAGCTAGTTTATCAATTGTCTCGTCCAAACTTTCAAAAGCTTCGTACAAGAATATTGTTTTTATCCACTGCATTCCTATTTTTAAAAACAAAGCAAGCTTGACCTGAACTTTATTTTTTGGACCTGACGATTCAAAAAAATACAATTAATACACTTTTGGCAGCAATTTATTATAATGTTTCATCACATTTGTAAATTTGAATATCGTTTTTTTTTTTAGTCGCATCTTTACCGCACGATACCATACAAATTAATATAAAAAATAGAAAATTTCTGAATCAACTTTCCAATTGATATGCTCTGATGCTCATTACGAAGTGAAAATAAATCATCGCGGTTAAATTTCAATTTCATAAATCATTTTGAAAAGCTGTTATCTCTGTAGCTTCATCGGATTGAAAATAATGTAAGCAGCTTATGGGCGCGCTTTGCTTTTCGTGATTTATTATATTTTCATGCACAATTGCAATAATATACAAACGCCAGAGAGGTCAAATAAATTTCACGGTACGTTTTTGTTTTTCAACTCTCGCGCCTCGATTCGTTTCGACGAATGCCGATACTTTGGTTTTTGATTTTTTTCTTGTTTTTTTTTTTTTTTTTCTTTTTTCGTTACGAATACGGGAGCTTTTTTTTCATTCTTCATCTTCTTCAAACGACTCGAGGGCGAATCGTCGGGGCTTAACCAGTGCAAACGAATTGACACGTAACCGCTAATGAGTCCCCGGGAGCCGCGCCGAACTCGCGCGTCGGCAAACTCCCGGGCTCGTAAATCATGGAGTGTCGAGAGCCACGAGAGAATCGGCGTCGGCGTCATCCGCAAGAGTTTGTCGGCTCTCGGACCCGCTCCTTTTTACCCCTACCGTATTCCGTCCTTCTCTTCTCCTTATTCGTTTCTTCTTTGCCCTGTCTATGAACTCTCTTCGAACAGCGAATCTACTTGACAAATCTATGCGTAGGAGTTTGGATACAATTTCATCTACGCCAGTGTATCTTGTCGCATATTATGTCGTTAGGCGAATCGTTTTACTTATTAGATTATTAGGACCCGCAATTTTCAACGAGCGCCTTGCCCCCTTGGCGCGAGCAAATTTTAAAAGAATTTATGATTAAGCCTACATTTTTCATCGTTTCATCATCTTTCATCATTTTGATGCAAATTTAAGTACCAGAAATCAAAATTTTTCTCAGGCCCTTCGTCTGAAAATTTCAAAAAAACGAAAAGTCTCAAAATAATTGTAAATCAATAAATTTATTAAGATTCTTCAATCGAGTGACGGCAAAGAACTTGAAGAAACAGTACAGTATGAGTTCAGTTGAAAAGTTTTTTTTATTAACTACGAAAGTTAAACTCAGTCGGAACATAAAAGCGCAGTACGGAAGAAAATATTTCGTTTTCATATTTATAAAATGAAAAACAAACGAAAGAAAGCGTTGAAGAATGAAACGCCCTTATCTGGTCTCATGGCATACGATTTTTCGTAAATAGCATTAAATCTCTCGTCGGATATACGAAAAGCTCCGAAATTTGTTCACCGATATACCGCGAAAGCTTCCTACCCAGTTTTCAAAGCAGCTATGGCTAATGCATTATGCATGTAGCCAGCGTACACTATATTCCGGCTACCCATGAGGTTATTAATATGTATAGTATACTAGATGACGTGTAATGGGAGAATCGAAGCCGAGAGAGTAATTCTGGTGGTGGTAAGTAGGCGAGGCGACTCGCAAAAAGCACCGACGTGTGTGTGTATATAGGATGTGTCAAAATGAGAAATTGTGTGTCGTAGAATGAAACTGTATCTTGTTTCCGTGTCTAGATATTTTAAGTTCTGAGATCCACGGAGCGAAGATTTTCTTTTTGATTTCTCAGAGCTGATGGATGGTTTCTTTCATGAATATGCATAAAAATAGATCGAAAAGGACTGTGTGTAATTTTTTTTCGTCATTTATTTCTAATCCAAATAAGTATATACACTTGGCTTTTCATAAATACATTCGATACTCAGGATATATAAATAAAACTCAATGAAACGATTCGTATTCGTGGATTAATGTAATTCTGAAAGGTTGTCCTCGGTTCGAGACAATTGTCGAGCTTTGATTCGCTCTGTAGTACGAAAGATGGTAAACTCGTGGAAGCAAGTTCACAGGCAACGCGTACAGTAACACACGAACGTTACTTTCGTCGAGCAATGTGGGTGTGTGAGAACGCAAAGGGAACGGGTAAAACGAACGGATATTCATAGACGAGCGCCACGCGAGGGCCACCGGTAGGTCCGACTCGTTTCCTTGCATATTCATGCTGATGCAGATTTCACGCCGTCGACCACAGCAGCCGGTAAAACAATACATTAATTAGGTGCCCTTTTGGGCGCTGGGTTCACCCGGGTCTTGATACCATCCTCCGGGCCATCTTTCCGACCCTTTCCTCAACCCCTTTGCCCTTTTCCATTTTCTTTATTTATGACTTGTACTTCTCTCTCTCTCTCTCTTTCTCTTTCCTCTTGTCAAGATTTTATTAGATGCAGAGTTTTATTTTTATCTCGGACGAAATCGTCTTTTTGTTGAGGTTGTATGGAAATTTTCTATTGTAAAAAATGACTCCACGAATCCAGGTCACGTTGGTGATTTATTGATGTAATTCCATCAAAGTTTGATCGATTTTCTGCAAGCAATTCGATTATTTTTGTTTTTGTTCTATTCGCAATCATGAAGTAATTTTTAAGCATCATCGACGATAGTACCGCGTTCAAATCGTTAGATCGATGGAGAAATACCGACTTCTTGAAATCTTGTGTATTTTCGATCACAATAGTTTTTACGGACGAAAATAGCACGGAGGATTTTTTTTTTCACTGGCAGTTTCAAAAGCATTGACGGTCGACTGGCAACGATGAAAGGGGACGGGGATGACTGTCCGCTTTTGTTCTTCCGCATAGCTCGGATCCTTGACAAACTTTCCGATGACTGTTACGATCCTCGTGTCTCTCTTATTAGATAATCCGAGATACCGGTGTGTACAAAACAAAAATGATTCATTCATTTTTTTTTTTTTGGTTATTCGATATTCAATTTTTTTCACCGCTTATAAATCGATTGAACTAACGAATATCAGGAAGTGAAGTAAGGAACTCAAGAAAGGAAGTGACTGATTTTTCTCGTAACTGGTTTACTTTCAAATTTTCTTTCGATAAATATGTTTAGAAATTTCTATTTCAAGTGCGAGACCCCAAAAAGATGTCGAGAAATATTTGACAAAAAACATGAAGCCCTCATCGTTCCGAGAAACATTTCGTGTCAAATATTCCGGTGCGACGAAAACATTTGAAATAAATTCTAGAGACGAGGGAATAAAATTCCACAAACATCTTGTATTGTATGTGCAAGCTATTATACAACGACGAGAATGGTATCAAGAATCACTTTATTTTTCACACACCCCCGTCAACTCTTGATGGTAAAATAAACCCTGCCCGTCATGTCTTTTCGTCTACGAGGGCGAGGCAATCTTTTTTATCGTTGAGGGTTTTTTTTTTTCATCATATGATCCGACTGAAACGTGCGGTGTTATCGGGAGTCCTGGTACGACCGACGCTATCTTTCCCGTTGACTTTATTCACCCACGCAATCGGATAATAAACGAGATATCTGATGGTCAGCTCTTGAGTCATTCAGATGCCAAGAGTCACCTCAAGCATTGAGGAGGAAAGTCTTGCGAGAAAGATTTTTTTAAATGAAGAGGAAAATGACAGTGTGTAGCTTGATAATTGTGAAAACGTATTGAAGGAAAAGAGAAAGAAATTGAGAATCAGAATAATTATAGTGCAGAAAACAGCCGCAGAATAATTTCAAATCAAAGATTTTAACCTGCAAAAAGTAATTTGATGCTGTAATCAACGATAAATTTTGCTCATCTGTATTTCGATTAATTATAAAGATACTCACTGAATAAAAAGTAATAAGAACGATTCGCTGTGTCCTGTCACTTCGAAATTAATCAAATCTGCTTCATATATTGAGCTCACGCTTTACATATTCTTTTTTCATAACACGAAACTGCTCAGTTTCCTGTATGGGGAAGTATTCATAATTTAAAGAGAAACAACGTTTTTATTTCAATCTCTTAGAAGTCTTTCGCTGGCTGATTTTTGTCAGAAAATCGAGCAATAATTCGTCATTGATATGTGCATCGTTTTTCCGTACAGCTGTGAGAAAATCAAAGTATAAAACAACGAGCGAGGAGAAGGAAGCTAAAGGAAAAAAGATGAGCAACGGGTGAGTTTGTGGACAGCCACAAGATGTTGGATTTCGAAATTGGATAGGACGTACCAGTAAAAGCAAGAAGAGCGATAAAAGTTTTGTGATACTGCAAGGCTAGAGAGGAGGTTGAAAAAAGGAGACGAAAGGGGACAAAGTATTGGGTGGGCTTAAAAGATGTAGCCTTGGTGTGAGAGGAAAAAGAGAGATATCGGGTAAGAATATTGGTTTAGGACGCCTCGTTGGCCATGGCAACGAAATCCAACTCTCTATTGTCGATCCAAACGCGAAATTTCACACGGAAAACCTTTTTGTTGCAGGAAATTCACCCTTTTGTATCCTATCTGTCTCTACCCTTTTCCTTTCTCTCTTCGTCTCTTTTTCTCTTAAATGTCTATTCTTTAACAGCGTATAGATTTTTTGTAGCACTTTACTCTGTATTAGTTTTTTATACAGTAGAAGCAAACATGTGCATCAAAACGTTTGCAAATGTCACACAGCGCCGCTTTAAACTGAATTAGCAAGTCAACGTTATACATCAAACATTGAAATAACTACTCAACTCGATCACGATGAAATTTCTAAAAAGAATCTATCAAAGATCAAACAAAAAATAAACGAAACGTTCCAAGGATTTTGAAAAACGAGCTCTTGTTATGAATCTCCCAGTGGATGGAAAGCATGAGATTCCAAGATCATAAAACATGAAGGATCTGATCAAATATCAAAAGTCACTTCAATCAGGCATTTTAATTAGTAATTCAATGATCCAAAGGATTCTGCAACGAGGTTTTCAACACTGAAGAATAAAGAATTACTATGTATCAGCTCTACGATGACTTCTGACATATTCAGCAATGATTTTGCTATCAGAATTCTGCGTGTACAGACGTCTTTTTCATTCGTTCAAATTCCCTATTTGCAATTTCTCATTAGGATTCGTCATCCCGAGGTACCACTGTATCACGAAGTTTTCATTGTCGGCTTCAAGTTTTATTGTACACTTGGTAGCCCATCTTTTTCACTTCATCTTTTTCTTTTTCGTTCCCTTTGAACTGAGCGCATGGCCAAAGCATTCGAGAAAATCATAAGGAAAAAAGAATAAACGAAGAAAAAAAAAGGCGTGAGAGTTGTGTCACCTTCATCTACATCTGCCATTTGGAATAGATGCAAGCATAGCCCCAGAGACATTATTCAAATGCTCGAGACGGAAATGTCACAAATTGCAGACTCTACCGGAGCGGCACCTGGGACCTCGTCGACCATTACTCTTGCTCAGGCAATTCTCTATATATGTATGTATACACACCTACAAATATGTATGACATATATATGCACGTAAATACATGAACACTAGGAAAACCCAGCGAGAGCTTGAGATAAAAAGGAAAAAGGGTCTAGGTTGAATCTATATGGCAGAGAGAATAATGTAGCAGCATTCATAGATTCAACCCTTTCTTCTTCGAGAAACTTCGTAAAGACATCATTATTCTCTCAGTCCAATTGACTTCATAACTATCAGATCAAAACATAAATCTGAATAATATAAGTCTTTACGAGAAAGAAAACGAAGAATTTCGTTGTCATTTCGATCGATTTCTATTCCCATGCATACGTAAAAATGAATTTGGTCCCACGGTAAAATGAATTATTGAATCCTTCTCATCATGTATTTTGATGAACGATTCGATAACTTATTCCGGTGACCCAGAAAAGACTAAAGACGAATAATCTAAACTGATGACATTCGAGTGATGATTCATGGCTAAAATATGATTATTGTGATTGAAATTTTGGATCAATACGATTCTGGAAGCTGAGTCAAAAGGAAGAAGAAAATATCCATGACCTTGTTACTAGATCTTGTCTCACGGGATACTTGCTATCGAAACATTGGAAGAAAAAAGAGGAGAATAAAAAATTCTATTCCGCGGGTATTAGTATCAATTGAGAGAAGAGCTGATCTCCGAGGTCGCCTGGATATTCCCGCAGGGCCGTGAAGGCCGATTCCGAGTTTAAACCTCACATATACATATATATAAATTTCAGTATATATACAGATGAAAATATATGTCCAATTGTAGTATGGAGAAGAGTTTGAGTGTGCGGGGGACCAAAGAGACGAACGAGTGACCAATTAAAATGCACAATTATATATACCCAGGGCGAGCCGCTGATGCCGCGTTGCAATTAACGGTAATTACGGTCTATTCGTGTAGCGAATCACGTGACACAATCTGCATCGCGAACTACTTTTACCACATGAGAATAGGGCCTGAATTGTCATGCAAAACCAACTGCAAATGTATACATAAGCGGTCTTAATCCTGGTTGCACAAATGCAGGTATTACACGAGCGCATCTGTTCGCCGTTAACATATCTTATTCCCTAGCTACTTCAAAACTTTGTTATTACCCCTTGTCTCCTTTGTATTAAGTCGAAGCTTGCTACGCTGAAATGGCAGTGAATTCATTTTTTATTTTTTTACTCCTTAGATTTTCTTGCATTCTAACTGTAAGAACCGTTAAATTCATTTTTTAGATCTCATTCAAAGACCTACAAACTAATGCTGTAAAATGGTTGAGTCTCTTAGACTGAAAGATTGGACTCTAAGAATGGGAGGCATAAGATTTTTTGTTGAATTTGCAGCACGTGCGCTCGTCGGCCATTTTTATGTCTCATTTTCCACTGGTATGTCTAAGGTTTAGAACCGTTAATTTGGTTCTCAGAATTCGCATCATCTCGCTATTCACCTCATTTTCACGTTTCTTTTCAGTGGCGAATTATCAGGCCAAATTTACAAATTTTCTGCCTGACTTTACCAGCTTATGGGAGAGCTGCTCTCTGCATTTTGGTCATTTTTTTTTCATTCAATTATTCGACCCATTCTAACTGTTACAATTCGTATGGACAGTTGGTCTGAAATCAGTTTTCACAACCGTATTTCAAAAACTACTCGTTCTGTATTGACATTAAATAACTAAAAAAATATGTCGTTGAACAAATTCGACTGGTGCAGTTAACGCTCGCACCACAAAAATCGGAGGACTCTGGATACATGAAATCAGGAAATGAAAACAGCAGGAACGATTTATTATATGCAAAAGAAGCCAAGTGCTTATGTACGGATCAGGTGAAATGGTCAGGTATTTCGAACACGCGATATCGGTTCGTTGTAACAGAAACTCGAGGGATGCCTTGGCAAAAGACTGTATCCCATTTGGCCATTCGTGATACATTCGTGCCGTCAATCACTTTGCTCTCGGTAAGAAAAGAAAAGAAAAAGAAAAAAGCAACGACTATAATCGAGGGCACGTGCCCGCTCCATTCTTCGAGAAAGCCGGGAGCCTCGAAAATCGAGCATGCACGAGGCAATCGAGAAGGGTAAACTGATCTACCTGATCGAAGAATACCTGCTCTGGTCCTACCTCAATATTCCTTCGAGGTCTTCCTTGAAAGTAATCGCAAATGCTTCACGAACTGTAAATTATACCAGTTTGTAACACACAACGTCTGGTACAGCACTTTGTTATGCTGAATTGAACGGAGAAGCATTTCGAAGCTTCTGTTTTAATACAACCTGCCATTAATTAATGACAACGACTAAACTCCGCATCTATGCTCCTCCATAAATCGCTTTGCCATGAAAGTTATATATGTAATAACGTCTTCACATTTTTGTTTATTCAACGATAAATTTATTCAATAACATTCTCGCTACGTTCATCACGATTAAAATCGTTCGGATAACACAAAAATAGTTTGTCGTTTGTACAAAGTGCAAGAAAAACTTGTACATCTATTCCAGGAGAGCCATTGAACTCACTTCCGAAAGTAACTTTTCATAAAATGAAGTTTATTGGATACTTCAGCTCGTATATTACACCTGTGGTCATAAGACTCGCACCCATAGTCGTGCTTCAGAGGTGATCTCCAGCCGCTCTCATAACAAACTTTATAGACTCGGAGTGATGAACAACGCGGTATGACGTTAAAGTACGCCGGGCAAAATAATGTTATATTTTTCATTTTATCTTATGTTTGGACTTTGATTAAAACTACTACGAAAGTGATATTTCGAAGAGACAGCTTTCTTTCATTATATATCACGCATTAAAGTAATTGCGGTAAAAGCAACATTTTCATCATTTTAATAAACATTAAAATGAATAAATGCGACTTGATGATAATTTGAAATACGACATTCATGCTCGATGCTTTTGCACTTTTTTCTTCATGTCTTTTATTCATTTTTGATATAATTCAAAAGTCACGACATAGCGTCATTCGTAATAAACAGATCATGGTCGAAAGTCTGCCTTCACCTACGATCACAATCCGTTTCATAATCATTTCTCGTGTCAATGACCGGAACGAGAAGTGAATAGGTGAAAAAAAAAAGTGCAAAAAGAATGGTATCAAAAGACACACGATGATGGAATCCCGAACAACTTCTCGTGCGTCGACACCACCGAGCGGCCTTCGGAGATTCACGGTCAGCATTCCTCTCACATCCACCTTTCCTTTCACTGCTCAATCCATGGATCCGAAAATATCTATGTATAAACGTATGAATACTAGTGTAGCGTAAGATGCTGTAAAAAATAAATGATTCAGTTATGAAAAAAAAGAAACTTCAATCATTAATCAAGGTGATAAAAATATTTTCCAAATCAATTCAAATATATGTGATGAAATAATGTGAATGATACGGGAAATACATTGGAAATGCACTTCTGTAATAAATCAAACGAATGAGTCGTCTGATATATATCACGATGTTTATCCAATTATATGTAAATTTCAGTCTATCCATACCATCAACACACACCCTAATCTTATTCCAAAGCATTTAAATTTTGATTTCTTTTTATCACTGTAATACACAGCCGTTAAAAATTTATGTGGTTTTTGACCGCGTTACTCGCAAGATTACCTTCTCGTTCACATGTGAATTGATGGGATCATTTAACCTGTACCGTTACAGCTTAATATTATATAAGAAAAAAAAAGCTACACGGGTTTACGGCTTGCCATAAATAATAGGTCGTGTCTGCTTCTGTTGTTGTTCGTAATCGAGTTATTCCGAAATATTGGCGCCACTGCAGGATTCGGTGAAGGCGAACGAGCCGACGGTACCAAGATTTTCGTAATCGTACATAATCATTCGATACAGTAAGTTTCTCGTCAACTTTTGTTTTTGGAATTTCAATACCATTTGCTTCACGATTAATTAACCAGCGAACGAATAAAAGAAAGAGACCGAGATATTTTGTATTGAATCGTAAGAAAAACTTGAAAGCTTCGGGAAATAAATTTATCGCGAGATCAATGACATAATAAATGCGAGGGTGAACACCAAACTGTAAATATTCCTTGTTACCGAAATTACCGTTTCTTTCGCCAAACTACGAATCCGCAGCTTTCATCGCGAAACTCTACCAAACGATCGTCTCAATTGCCCAATTAAGAGAACCCGTGCATAAAAAATGTAATTCCTTTCGAAGATAAAATGGTCTCGTCGACTCGAAGATACACGCAGCTTTTATAATATGAAATTGTACATAAAAAAAAAAAAACAAAAAAAAATGCTGTGATTTGGTGAGAAACATTAACGACGTAATTGCGAAAAATTGCGTTGTTTTCGTTTGATCGCCCCTTTTGTACTGGTGCGAAGATATTAAAAATACCGTTACGACATCAATCGAAGAAGCGAGAGCCTACGAACTTTTATGGATTTTATACATCCAACATTGTAAAAATGTACCGAGCATACATTTTTAATTGCACGCTACGAGCATTCGATGAAATATATTCATTGCGTTTAAATCAATCAAAAAGCATCAAGGAAGAAAAAATTTGACCAAGTTTACAAATATCATAAACTCGTATATAGTATACGTATATTCGAAATTACACAATTATTTAGCGTGCACCTTGAGAAGAAAAATCTCTCAAAAATTCGTTCAATTTTACGAGTGAGATAATATCCAAGTGTCGCCCAAAGGGCGTGTGTGCGGGATCGTTTGCAACCATCGGGTCTGCACGCGTCAAGGGCGAGTAGCTTAGGGCCAACGTGGTTTGCAGAAGCATTTCTAATTTTTCAGAGTCTGTAGAAAACGAGAAGGTAACCCTTGAGACGTGTCCTCGTTAATTCACCGTTAGACATTTTCCAAGTCGTTAACAAGCTCATAATTAAACATATTTTTTTTTTATTTTTTTTATTTCATTATTTCCACTTTGCTTTTTCAACCTGCGAAAACGAAAATTATCCTAGTTTAAACACATCGTTGAAGGTACAAATAGAAGAAAAAAAAAAAAAAAAAAAAGCATTAAATGGAATTAATAAAACAATGAAAAAACGAAGTAGTTGTGAAAAGTGCTTGTGAAAAGAGAGAACTAGCTGCTGAAGTGATACGAGAAAAAGATTAAAAACAAAATGAATATAAAAAGTAGGCGTACAGAAGGGGTTGCGTTAGCCTCGGATCGACGAGAGTCGTTGCGATGAAACGAAGGGAAAGCGGCGTTAAGGAGAAAACGAGGGAGAAAGAAAAAAACGATAGTAAACGTGTCGCGCGCGCGGGCGCAAAGTTGAATTTTAATTGCGGCTTTTTTTTTACCCAATTACCATTATCATTATCGGACTTTTTTATTCTCCCGCTCTCTGTTTTCCTTCCTGGAAAATTAAAGTTGTTCACTCGCAGTGAGATCTTGCGGCATAAAGTTTATCGGTTGACCGAAATACACGGAAATTCAATATTTAGAGACGATAAATGTTTTTTGCACAATCGTAATCATCTCGATTCAAGATTTTTTCACCCCTTCTTGAAGAAATTCCAGCAAAAAATATAGACTTTCTTAATGTAGCACGAAACAGGGCGACAAGAAATTGTCGAAACACAAAAAATGACCTCCTTTTTGCCAGCACGATTCCTGTTTCAATTTCATCCTGAGATAAAACATCGGATGAAATCGGGAAAAAAACGGAAAGTCGCAACGATAAGGAGTATAACCGATAATACGATGGGTCGTGTAAATGTGATAAAAAAATCGAAAATTCTTCAAATCTTTCAACCAGTGGGAGAATAAGTTAATTAATCTCAACTTTCTCATTCTTCGCTTCGAATATTTTATCCGATAAATGCAGGGTAGCAATGTTGTTGTTGGATTATTAGTAGTACTCGTGTCAATAATATATTCTTCTTGAAAAAATTTACACCACGTTTCATCGAGTCGACAGTCACGAGATACCTCTTAATTTGCCCTGCACTGCTTTATTCATTGTGTAAATTCGCATATATATGTATATATGTATGTATCTATGTACCAATATTTAATAGGTATAACTCAACACGCTAGTGAGTCCGCAGTACACTTGTTCTCTTCGATCAAATCCTCAGTCTAGCAAGATATATGAAGAAAAAGATTAGAAAAAAAAAAAAAATTAAATAATAATGATCATTCAGCGCGTGAAGGAAGACGAAGCAGCAGTCGTTAGCGTGGGAAGCCACGGATATCTATTTAATTAAGAGAGTATGAGAGATGCAGCGAGTGATTCCCGCGATTGAGGGCGCCCGCGCACGCTTTTGCGTGTTCGACCAAATGTATGCCTCGGTATAAATTCATACGCGGGCTGAAGACTGACTGATTTATATGTATATATATATATATATATATTTTTTTTTCTTTCTTTCTCCCTTAGCCATTTTCCATACGAAAATATGAAAAATTATGCGAGTGAGACTCGCGCTGAGAAAATTCAACGGATAAAAATTCGCGTGGTCGTTAAACGACGGGAATTCATGTCGAAGAGAAATCTTTTTGTTTCAACTGTCTCCTTTCATTATTTGAATGCGTTTACATTTTCATAGAAAAAAAGAATTATTCCTTTCTTAACGAGATTTATCATTATTTTATCATACTAATGTTTTATTTTTCTTTTATGTTACAGGTAAGTTCGAGATGATTTTACGGCGTGATCAACATAGCGCGTCGTCAGGTTTTTAACAAAATATTTTTTCAATGACACTCTGGCTGTATTGCCATTTATTTTTGAATTAAAAAAGCAATTATTTACGCTATATTTTCTTACGACTAATTATAATATTGACGTCAACGTTATCCTCTGTTCGTTACAAAACATTTTTATCTTGTGAAAGTTTTGTCTTTCGATACATTACTCTTATCATTTTTATCAATTTTTATATTCCGTCGATGGACGCACTCGTATAATATAACGATAATGGATATAGACAAGCAAATTCTAATTCATTCGTATTCACCGATTTGAACCTGTTTTGTCAAAAAACGAAAGTCCATTCAAAGCAGTCGATCACACGTTTTCATCTCGTTTCGTGTTATCCTTCGTAGAAATTAATTCATTTTTTTTGTGAATTCATCTCGTATTATTATACAGGAAACGTGTCAATTCATCAATTGTTACAGAGCCTTGCAAATGATTTTCCATTCATTTGCAAGAAATGACTCGATTCTCATTAGTTTGCGTAATATTCAAAATGAATCTGTACGAATTGTCGCGGTATCTGCCCGATTCAATTAGATTACATTTCGTGTCTTCATACATACGCGAGCTTTTTACAGAAGCACCGAGAATTTTTTTTTTTCTACCAATTATTTAAAACTGTACATAGAAATTATTTTTCAAGAAAAAAAGGGAACTTCACGAGCAGCGTTAGAAGCTGCGAGTAAAATTTATTTCGCGAAACTCGCTCCGGATAATTAATTAATCCTGGTAGATATTATTGATCTGGTTAACGAAGAAGCAAACCGTAAATTATGATCCGATATGGGCATCCGATAGCGAGAGACCTTTTTATATAAATCCGCTTTTCATTTCCTCACCTCTCCCTCCTTCCCGTTCCTCCCTCATTTCCTCTTTCTCTCATCTCTGTGTCCCTGCCGTTTTTTCTGTTCATCCCCAATTCGTGTTTCTTTCTTTTTTTCTCTTATTTTTTTTACTCGTATTATTAGTTCGTTTCGCGGCAACGTAGCCCCATCGACGCGTTTCTACCCATTTTACTCTCGCACGTTCATCGCGCGCACACGCTTCTCGCTCGTTCCTCCAACGTGTACAACCTGCATTTTACCGTGCGCGACTTCTCGGCTACATCGACCGGTCTACCACCGGGAGTCTCTCGCTCACATACCTGACACGAATAAAAAAACAAAAAAAAAAAATCTACTTTTTTCCTCTTTTTTTCAGCCTTTTACCTCCACAGAATCCCTCATTCTATCGTCCGATTCATTGTGATTGCCCTTCTGTAAACCGGAACTATACATCTACCCGCGTCGTATCCGGATCCGTAAATTCGAAGCTACGAGAGAGGCACAGCTATATACAGCTTCTTTTCATAGTTTCTCGATACGTATATGAATTAATGGCACATTCAGTTTATTACGAAATTTTCCAAACCCCTGTATCCGTCGAGTATTTTCTTATCAGTATGTTTGACCCTAAGCATCTTCTTTAAATGAGTGCCCAAAAGTTTCTTCGAGCATAAGAACATCATCTCCTTATCCGAGGTCTTTAAATGGCAGTTTTGAGCAGCTCGTAAACGCAGTCGTTGGAATTAAGAATTTTCATATTGTTTCATGATGTATAGTACTAGCTCAATTCTTCGAAAAAAAAAATTCTGCAATGGACATTCCAGATCATAAATTAACGTTCAAACGCTTTTGAAACGCACAAGCCAGAAACATTGATTTCTGCGGTATTCGTCGTATGAAGATTTGGTTCTATCGAGTGTAATTTTTTTAAGCTTCTTATTTTGGGAATTGAAATCAACGGCATTGAAATTCTGGAAGACTTTGTTTCCGAGTTTGGTGCTAATACATAAATTTTTGAATTTCGAATTGTAGAGGTGGACGTTTAAGTGCCATCTGATAATTATTTCGATTTGTGGGAGTCGAAAGCGTGATTCCACAGAGAACCCGCTTTCATCGATTGCCCTTAATGAGATTCGTATTTTTCGAGTTTCCGAAAATTATACTCAGTAATTACGTCGTTAAAATGAAGCATCAAATTATATTTCCGTTTGACCGAATTCAATGGTATATCTATGAAAGGTTAATGATAGATGAAGGAGTGAACGATGATTTATAAATTAAAGCCGTATTCAAAAGTTGTCGACTATTATTATTTGACAGCAATAGCTCGTAATTAAGGGGCACCTCGTGATTGGCACGCGATCGTAATAATTAATTGTAACGATCGTCGCATAGAAGGACGTTCTGCTTCTTGTAACGAATGTGATAGTTGCAAGTGAGCAATTTATCACAGTGCTTGATATAATAAACGCACATAATGTACCTGCAGGATCGACAACGACTGTCAGTTATCGCTCTCGTCAGATCTCGTGACTTTCTCTCTCTCTCTCTCTCTTATTTCTCTCTCCTTCATCGTAATTAAGATACTTCCCTGCTACTGCAGAAACTTTATCTTTCGAGTAACTTAATTAAAGGGCAGTTGTCTGTTTCTCTTATATCTCATGTAAATAGTTTCTGGAAGATTGTTCATTAATTATGGATAGCTTCCGAATTGACGAAACAACGTTCTCGTTAGACATCATATTCGGATGAATGTGTAGCGATGCGAAAAGGGATTTGAATGAATAAGCGAAATCTGCAAGAAATGTTGTTAATAATTTATACGAAACAAATGAATTGCGATGTTTTAAAAATGTAAAACGACGAAATCTTTCATTCAATCATTGTAATTTTAAATGAAAAATAGACATTGACAATTAGCGAGCGAAAGGTAATTCGTCTCAAGACGTTAAGAGAAAACGACAGTCTCTTTTAGCCCAATAATCAACCCCACAGTCCGAACGATAATTGATCAAGAGTTTCCCAGTAGCCAAGTATATAAATGGCTGAGCTGCTCGCTGTAGCTCAGGAAATGAGTACTGCGAAAGGTAAATTTGTCCGAGAGCTTTTGTGCAAGCGTACCGACGCCGATTTCTCCAAGTTGACGTCGATCCTTTAACAGGGTCTCAAGTTTCTCCCGGTGGTGGTGGGACTCACGGGCTTATCTGAAATTAAATCAGTCTGTGGGAATAAGAAGCCTGCAGGGTTTGTACGTAGCCGCGAGGGGATGTTTTCCGAAGCCTGTTTGCTTTATATTCTTCTCTTTTCTCAGCGATGATGCGGCGGCGCTCGTGGATTTTGCTACGATGTCGAGCCAGTATCGAATCTATGGAGGCAAGTGAGGGAGAGAATTCAGAGAGTTTAAAACAGTTAAAAAAAAAAAAGTAAATTAGCGAACCCTCATTGAACTGTTCGAATATAGAATATGAAAAAATATAAATTATCTCCACACTACAAAAGTAGAAAGAAATATATAACGAAAGTGCTCGTATAATTCACCTGAATATGCCCAAGTGCCGCATCCCATAGGAGATTCACTCGAGAATATGATTTATTTCTGACACTTCTAAATCGTTTGCTATTCAAAATCTTTTGATTTGATGCCTTAGAAAAAAAAAAGTGTCGGAATTTTGATAATTTTTTTCGTGTCGAATATCACGACAGGATAAATTCGATCAGTCGACCTGAATGACGTGGATCATAAGATGAAAAATTTATATAAAGACGATGGATATAACGCACGGGGGAAGAGGTGAAAGAATTTTTGATCGCCATTTATTGTATACCTCATAGTAAGAGATTCAAGATTATTATGATAATAGATCGACCAACGTTTCGTGTGCGTCCATCACAACCAGGATAAAAGGAACCCCTCTGCTCGTGCATTCCTTTTCCTTGTCGCGGCGAGACCCCTCTTCCGCAAATTGGATCAAGCCATGAGTTTTTCACGGGTATACAGGCACGAGCCATGACATGTCTGCATGGACTATGCTGTGGCTTTGAATGCTCGCTCGCCTCACACGCTACATTTATCCTCTTTACCCTCCCTATAGATATCGAGCTAATAAAAACTACACCTTAAGCTCTCTCGCTAGGCCATGTCATATTTTCTTGATTATGATAGTGCATAAACATCTTAGCTGTCAACTTTATGTGCCATTCGATTGAATATAATTTTGTGTCGATCCTTCCTATATGAATAGTTTAGTTAACGTGAAATTCATTCAACGATTCCGATCTGAGTGAAACATTTCACTTTTCGATATTATTTATCTCATTTTTTAGCATTACAATGATGTGACCGGAACCAAAAATGTGTCAAATTTGATTTATAAATGTTTCATAAAACAACAAAAAGAATAATAATTTCCGTATTCCCTCTTATTTCTTTGTATAATTTTATCCGGCAAAAAAAAACCGAAGCATATGGCTTAATTTTTTTTCACATCGCTCCGTTCCGTTATACATCTTGCCCCATTTTATTTTATTGACACACGTGACCCGTGGGACGCGCGGTTTTAGATTCGAAAAATAGATTTAAGCCCTCGTGTCCCAATCGTTCGTCATCGATTATATTCTATACTTATCAAAATACGATTATTACACTGCTATTTGGGAGTCTTATAATACCGTCAACCGGTTCAACGATATCATTCATGTACAGGGCTCCGCACTTTTGTCGATCAATGCTTCGGGCAAGAGTCGTCGTAATAAAAGAGGTATTAGCCTGCAAGGGTAACTTTTCTTATTTTCACGATATAACCAGGCTCAATATCTGACTCGAGCGACTTGTGGCGTTTCGGTATTACTAAATTCATAACACACCTTGCGCCTTCATCGTTATGACTTCATTATCGGGGGGTTTTTTTTTTTTTTTCTTTCAAATTGTTAACTCGAATGATCACGCACTGTAATATAGATCTTTGGATAAGAAAAGTAAGTCCGACTCCTCTGGCGTTGAATAAGAAAAATAATGACATCTTGCTGTGTGTTTGTTTGTTATCCATTTTTACCGATCCAATAACCAGAAAACTTGACTTTTTTCTTGCGATACAATGTCAATCAAAAATTTCATATTCAGAAAAGCAAAAGAATTCATGCACCCCATAAAATTATGAATCATCACTATTTCTACTTGTCGCATTTGAATTATTAATCACGTGATCGTGGCATAGAAAAAGTGTCACGGAGAAGCATAGTAATTTGGTGAATATCAGTCGTGGCGATAAGCCAAGAGAAAGTGATTAGGAGAACGATCAACATTGCTCGATAACGAGCTTTACACCTGAGCTAGTTTTTCTGTTATTGATTTAGTAACAAAAGCGACACGAAGAAAGTTGTCCGTCATCCTATCCTCGAATATACTTTCTGTTAATTATCATTCGTGCTGTATGAAGGAACCTTTTTCTCACTTTTTTGGACTATCGTCTTGAACAAAATGTACAAAAGGCTCGAAAGAAAACGGAAATGTCATTGGCTCGAAAATAATGAAGAACGAGAGAGCCCCTCGAGAGTTGCCTTATCGGACAGACATGCCACCCAGCATTTACATGATTCTATAATAAAAAGTTGCGTGACCACCAAACGCACCCCCCGTCTGACCCTCAAAAATCAACCACCCTTCTCGCAAATGCCACTCCCCCCGCTACACCGTAATACTCACGAGTGACCCTTTCGTTTTCTATTTTTTTTTTTTTCCTTCAAGTTCTTCTCTTTTATGGCCATGTCATAGTGCTGTCATTGACATGTTGCACTAGCAAACAGGACGAGAATTTTAAACAGTTTCCCACATATGCGTTCGGAATGCCGCTTGTTCATGATATGTTTCTAAATAGTTTTCGTTTTTTTTTTCATGAGATGATTAGAATCTCAAGTGAATTGCTTAGAGTAACTTTTTTTTTGTTTCTCAAAGAGTTCGTCTTTATATTTTAGATAAAAAATTAATCAAATATAGTTAAGCCCTTTTTGCATATTTTTTTCTTTCGTATTTACGATTACGAAAGAAAGATGATACTAAAAAAAAAAAAAAAAAAAAAAAAAAAAAAATGAAAATTGGTACCTGACGATTTCGTGGATCGATAAAAAAATGTTCCATCAACGTCAATCACTGATAATAAGCAAAGCTGTAATTATTATGAGATGAATATAGAAACATTTAGAAAGTCATGGAATACCGATGACGCGCGTATTTAACGCCCCGTAATGCTACGTGGAGGACACGATTCTGCAATAGCTCGTGTCAAAGAGCGACTTTGCGACAGAAGCCATTACTTTTCGACAATGTAAATTATGACATTGTGTAGTCGCGATGACATTTAATACAATGCAATAATTTAAGGCAGTTAACCACGAGCACGCTGCGTATATATATCTTCGTGTCAATGCCGCCAATACATTTTGTCTTTCTATTGGAATAATGATAATAATTATTATTACGATAATAATAATAATAACGTAAATTGCACACGAGCATTGTTATTGTTATTTTTCATCGAAAACTTTAACGAGACGTGTTGAAAGTTGTTCGCAGCGATGTATCGACGATTCGAGCCTGAAAAGCCGTCTGATTTACGTTAGCATTTATGCGCAATACGCCCTTATGAATTTTAGGCAATATTACATTTAAAAAACGTGTCGCGTGATGTCGCATACTTTTCTTATCGATAGAGACGATACGATTCTGGATTGCGTGTGTATGCAATTTTGCACGCAAATGAAGAGAAAAAAAAATCAAATCGAACTATATACATATAACACGCATAGGATTAAAAAAAAAAAAGAAAAAAATCAACGATGGAGGGGTGAGAACAAAAAAAATGCACAGAATTTATAGAAGTTGAACGTGGCAAAATGCTTTTTTGCATTGGTCACATTTGTAAACTGGACAGGTTTACGACCTCGTGATTGCATATTTTTTTTTTTTTCGATATTCCGTATGGAAATAACGAGCGTCCGTACACATCGGGTACAGGTGTTTTAAATTGCTCGATATTGTGACAAATAAATATTGGTGAGCTTACGAAAAGTTGGGTAGATTATAGCTGCACAGTGGAATAAAATCAATTTATTGGATAAGAATAAGGTTTTTTTTTTGCGACAACCTTATCGATGATTCTTAAATCATGTAACAATCGAGGCGACTCGTTAAGTATTATTTTGAATCGCATAAAGAGGGAAGTTGTATCGTCTGCTGGTCGAACGTATGTTTCGTAACAGCGTAATATCCCGCAATTTGTATAATTTTAACATCTTTTATGCGACTCTGCTTTTCCTCATTCATCATTTCTGCGCAGATGATCATTTTCTTATGTATACCAGTTTTTTTTTTAAATCTTGTTCTCGCGACGTCTTCGTTCTGCTTTATCCGAGTTTTCGTATGTATAAAACATTAATGAGACCCAAGTACAAGACGGGGGTTACGAGAAAAAAAAATGAAAAGTATACTTTGAAAAAAATATCTTTACAATAGATTTATCGTACTTATCATTATTCGTGTTAAGGACACGGTACCCAGATCGCGTGTACTGCTTAAGGAGAAGAAAAAAAAAAAATGGAAAAAAGCGACAAACGAGATACAAAAGTTATTGCGTGGATCGACTCAAGTACTTTTTTTCATACTCTCGCACGTCGGCCAACGCCTCATTAACCAAAGCACCAGCAACGTCACGGCCCTTTAGACACATTTTTTTTTCTTCTATTTTCTTAATTCATTCACTTTTTTTTCCATCACGCTGGCACTTTTCCCACTTTTTTGAGGAGGGTTGATATCGCTCCACGTACGAGCTGAATATTATTTACCGAAGGATCTCACCCCGCGATAACTTTTAAATTTATTCGCCTAATTTTTATTTTATTTTTTCTTAGCTCTTGCCCGGGCTTTAGACTTAGCAGCGAGATTATGGAAATATCCACGTACCCAAGAGACTCGGATTTGCATTCCATTACACAGGATAGTCACTCCACTTGGAATAAATCGAGCGTTCAATACTTTCCAATTTCTTGTTTCCTTTTTATTCATGTTTTATCGTTTTTTTTTTTTTTTTTTTTTTAATCAATCTTTTCGTAACGTATTTGAAACTCTTGAACACATCAGCTTTGGGAGGGTAAGAAATGTACCGGAAGTGCAAGATCCTAAAATTATTGACGTTACATGAAATTACGAAAAAGATTTTTCGAAACTACTCGTAGCAGAGCGAGGAAAGATCTTAGCAAAGATTTCATTTCTTCTACGCAGCACAACAGGCTCCAATTTGATTTTCAATCGCATCGAGCATTTTTCTTGAATAAAAGTCGTCTATTCTTCAATATGTTCATCCATCTAATATCCTCTGCTACATTTAATGATATATATAAATCCAACGCCCATCACAGTGGATCAACAGGATCACGATGAGACATTCTGTCATTGAGAGTTGTTCTTCGCTTCCATAAAAATGAATCAGGGGTTGACGAAATTCTTCATACCGACGTATTTCGTGAACCAGACTTCTTCGAACACGGAAATCGGTCGTGATAGAGTCGTTTCTCGATGAGTGGATTGCGCACAGTATCAGTTGACGACGAACGAAAAAGACAAGATAATTGAAATTAATACTTCAACGATTCATCGTATTCATTTCCATTTTCAGGTTTCAAAAAAAATCTGAATGTTTTTTTTTTCTTTTTTCACAGAAATTCGATATAGTTTATTGGGCTTCCGGTATAAATTTTGTATAAATAAATTCGATAGATAAAAAGTACTGTATGGTGTTGCGTGGTCGCCATAACGTTCGAGCAGCTTCAACCCCTAGTTGTTTTTATGTAGAACATATGTATACGTATATATTTATATCTGAAATGTGAATGCGCTTTCAGCGCTCTCGATTCTCGACCGAGCGGCGTTATTAATGAACTTACACCCAGCTGAGTTGGTCCGAAAGGAGGGTGAACTGTGTGATGCGTCCGAGAGGGAAAGCAGGCTCTCATTACTTAGCGGTGTGTGTTTATATGTGTTTCTCGGATGAGTGTCAGAGTCTTCTCGAGCATTTTCGTGTTTATAACGTACGTATATACGGGGAGAGTACGTAAACCTGTGGGCCGATGGATATACGCTTTGGGGATTGTACGTGTCAAGAATTTCGATAGCCCCGAACGTGTGGACGTGATCCTTTACTCGCTACTTTGTATTAGTGCTATATAACCAACGACCCGACGTTCTCTATTCCCTGCAGGTCAATGAACTTTATGAGAAAATTTAAGCTCCGCGCTGCACGCTCATTTTCGTGAGTTCAATCTCGGTTCGATCTGATTGGATATGATGATGATGAAAAAAATTATTAATTAGCAAAATCATGACTTTTGTTGCTGCTGTTTCTCGAGAATTATTGAAATGCGAATTCGTTAAATTTCGTTTGGAAATCTACTCAGGCTATCTTCGAGTTTTTCTTTTGTCGCGCGCCAACAGAACGTTAATTGTATAAAGTAAAAAAAAAACCCACGCGTAGTCAAATAGTGGTGACGCGATTGACAACCCTCGTGGCGAAAACGTCCGACGGGAGAGCAAAAGAAAATATGAAAACGTGTGTTTAAAAAGGGGCGGGGGGGGGGGGGGGCAGCGATGCAGAGAATGATAGGAAGGTAGAGGAAACAGTGAGACCAGGATATGCAGGGTCGCCGAATGATGCCACCAACTGTGTACATTCAGGCATCGGAAAAGAAAGTAAAATATGTATGCGTCTGTACTTGTGTGTATGTGCGCATATTGATGGGAGGAGAAGGGGGGAGGGGGTACATATGTAGAAAAGGGCATTCACCCCAAATATGTTTCGCGCGCACGCGTCCCTCTTCCATGATACCATATTCGGGACTCTCTGGGCCATTGTATTTTGTAGTAAGTCGGTAGTTGGTCAAAAACTTGGATCCCCTTCATTCTCGATGCGGTCACATGCAACCGAAGCCTTGTCATATTTCTCGAGCGCCTGGTCTCTCTCTCTCTCTCTCACTTTTTTTCCCGACCCTGTTTTCTCTCTAGCCGGATCCTCATGAGCCCTTATTTCTTATACGCTCCACCTTCTCTCTTTCTCTGTTTCTCTTTCTTACCCTCTTGCATGCTCCACTCGCATGCCCCTTGTCTACTCTGTTTTATTGCACACCTAGGTATTTCTTCTTCCTTTGCCCTATTCGTCATCACCCCTTTGCTCCCCATTTTCACCCTCCAGCCCCTAAACCGACGAGCTTGCACCGAAACATTTTCCTATAATACCCCCATACCGCAGGGAAAAGTACGACGGGAACGAACGAGATTGGTTGAGTAATATGTTGCTGCGACGCTATATACACGGACTTCTGCACCGGGGGATCGATGAAATTGTGTGTTCCTTAAATTTATGGATAAAAGCAGAATCTAATGGGGTGTATTTCATTGTGGGAATTATGAAAATTCACTGAATTATGTAATCTTCGATGATACGTCAAAATGAGCGCAAGATTTCATTGTAAATGGAATGGCGAATTTGGTGTTCAAACGTCTCTAGTGTCCTGAAATAAACATTGTTGAAGAATTCATGTCTTATTCACATATTTCCGATAGCAACGAATGAAACTCAATGATTTAATTGATATCTCGATTATTGGCCCAAAGGCTTTTCAATCGTTGACGTTTTTTCACTCGAGTTTTCCTAAAAAAGGTTCACAAACCTTTGGCCAAATGAAAACGTCTTTTCACCGGGTTGCCAAGCTGCTGTGAAAGATCAACGTCTTTCATGAATTGCTTTCACCATTTTTTGGTTGTTTCTTTATCATCTCTTCTCAGGGCCTTTCTCGTGATGTGATGTGATAAGAAAGAGAAAATGGAAAAGAAGATACAGCTCTATGGGCGATACCCGAATGTCTTTCATTGTCGGTTCAACGATTTGGGTACCTCTGCTCGAATGCTCAATTGTTCGCCCAATCACGTGGTAAATCTCTCGCCTTCCATAGTCCCTCTATCCCAGCAACGATTTATTTCCGCTTCGGGCGCATTCGCGGCGTTCGCCTGTTCGTTCATTTCGTGCTCGCGAACGGAATCATTAATCGGCTCTCCAAAGAGAGCTCCGGATGACGTTGACGAGTAGCAATCCGCAATATATCCTCGAGGAAATCCTGCGAAGTTTGTCCCGTAATACTCCTTGCTAGCAAATACTGGCGCCATCAGGATACACGGGAAATAGTTGCACTACAATTCTCCATTTTTTTTCTCTCTCTCTCTCTTTCTCTCTTTTCCCCCTCTCTCATCTGGACAACGTTAACCTCCTTTATCAAGTTGATGAATGGCACTATCGTCTTGGTTCTTTCCCAAACTATTCGCTCGAAAAGATTTCTTGAATCGTTACAAAAAAATATCACGCAAGTTCAGCCGGAGTTTTCGCGATAGAGGCAACATACAGGATAAATGATCGTGCAGCATCGCAGTTTCTAGTTGCTAACCCCACCCAGTAAAATATATAACGAAAGTATAGATACATTCAACCCCAAACTACAAATATAAATCACGAGAAACAAATGCGTTACTCGTTAATGTGAATAAAATAAAGATGCGAATATGCAAAAAGGGTATTTAAATAATATCGAAAATATAAAGTTTATTTCACCCCTAATTCACGTTGTTTTCATCCTAATAATGGACTGCATTTTGATGTACATGATCTCTGTGTCAAGTAATGAAAATAAATTATTAAAACGAAAAGATCGAACATCGAAATATCTAAATACCTTGATTGCTGGTCTTTATATTCATAACAGACATTTCTTCAAAGGAATCAACAACGATTTGCACATATTTGATTATCATAAACGACGAGTCCATATTTACAAGTTTTCTACATTACGTATATTTTAAGATTCTGTAAAATTATAGAAAATGACAAATACGACCTTTGTATTCCTGGACTCGAAACGAGCTGAATAAGTATTAGCTTTTCTGATGAACTAAAATTGATCACGAACATCTAATCGGTTAAAGAGTTTTCTGTGTCCTTGCTAAGAGTCGAAATTCAAAAATCATCCATGGAAGCTCAACTTCCTAGAGATACAAGAATATATCGAGACTCGAAAAACTGTCGCGTTTTCAGAGTATGACAAACATACTGGTACTTATAGCTCTAATTAACTCTGAAAATTGGAGAGATTCGAAATACTCATAAAATTTCAAAAGGGCATCAGAAGTTTCGTGATTACCTAAAGAGTAGTATCCCTTATTTCATAATGAGTTTCTCTCTATAGACCTGCAAGAGTGTGAAATATATACGTACACATGGTACATTGTTGACGGCTATAGCTATTCAAGTTCACCGGTTGAAATACGTGGGGTTCCAAAGTTCACGGGCTCAAAGCAATTTCCCGGAGGAAATGCCACACCCTGTTCCCCCCCCCCCCCCCCCCCCCCCCTCAGTACCCCATTCTCTCGTTGTTAACTACCACTTAGCTACGAATTCGAAAACTACCTTCCGCATCTTGAGGAATTAAAGTCCTCGTATTTGCGCACAAAATTTGCTGACTCATGCGAAGAATCTTGCTGACAAAAAGCGTTGAGTGGATTAACGCACTTTTGCTCAGAACACAATTGTCCGGAGTACCTCGATAAATGTTGAGTCATAAATCATACATTGATGCATGAGCATCTTGGCAAATTTTATACAGAAATAATATTGTTTCGTGTGTGCGAAAATCGTTGAAACGTTCGTCCTAAAATTTGAAACGGTTCAACATATTTGCTCCAATATTCTTATTGTTATTATTAACTTTCTTTTTAATCCTTTATCATTATCAGCAATTCTAGAACTGATACGAGGCTTTGACTTCTCTCCGCTAACGAGCCTTTTATAAAAAATTTTAAAAAACACAATCTCAGTTTGTTTATTTTATTATTTTCTGCGATTCTCAGCAGAACTCCATGTTGTGCTCGATTGAACTTTTTTCAATTTCGGCATCATCAATCGGGACTAGCTCCGATCGATTGATTCCAGATTATTATCTCTAACGATTTGTTCCAGATCATGAAAACCCTTTTCAATGGTTTTTTTTTCCATGCCACTTAATGCCTCGTATTATCGTCAATCATTTTGCCGTGGCGCCGGGATCGGTGAGCTCGAGCTTTTCCAATCGCGATATATAGAAAGCTTACCAATATCACATGTTTTTTTTTTCTTCTTCCATGATAAAGTCACAGCAATATTTCATAAAAATCTTTCCCCATCCGCCCAAATTTGTTCCAGTTTCGCCGAACATTTCTCGGTAATGTGTTTCAGTCCATCATATATCTCTCGCCTCAGGGAAAAAAGAGTTTTGAACACATAACGAAGGGTATACCAGAAGAAAAAAAAAAAAAAAAATCCATAAATTTGTCCGTCATACTTCGAACCATGAAATCTTCTGTTCAAAATTTACAAAAAAGTTGACTCCCTCGATAAGCATAAGTCATCGTTACTTTTCAACCCTAGCTGTTCTCGTGTTCCTCCATCCCTAACCATTCAGAGCAACGTTTGCTGACACAGTTTTGGGCTTAAGCATACCGGCTACATCAATTCAACAACATATTTTTCAACTTGGCTTTCACATCAACGTGTTCAAAGCCCTCGCAACGAAAAAGTAAACATTTTTTTTCTCTCCTTATCACTCTAACATGAAAATTAGGCCGATTTTATTCCGAGATCTTTTCTGAACTTTGAGTACAAAGTTACTCGGCTATTTTCAAATCGTATCTCTTGCATGAATAAAAAATCACTTTATTGCTAACGTATTTTCTCTCGTGTGTGTTACCTGACGAAAATATAATGCATAATTAATACGTAAGCATATGCTATGCTCAATATCTAGACGCTGAAGTAAGTAGGTTCGCGTGTTTATGCTTTTCTCTTGCATATTTCACGAAGAGCAGAAAAGGAGACGATTTGCAGTAAAAAACGATTTTATATGGGATCCACTCAGGTAGTCACAGACACATTTTTTTTCTTCTCTTCTCGAGCTAGAAGCAAGATGAAAACGTTTCAAAGATTTACACCTTAGTGCAGCTCTAACAAGGATTGGTCTCCTGTCTCGTCATTTGGAAATCTCTATTTCTACAGATTAATTGACTAAAAATTGTCTAAAATCCATCGCTCTCGTATTTTCATTTGTGGAAAACCTTATTCATTGCGAACAACTTTAATCAAAGATCCAAAAAATAATGAAACGAGAAAAATCCTGCTGTAGAATTAATGTATGAGATCACGACGCGATATATTTATTTAGAAAATGATAAAAGCGGAGTTATCTTACGAAGAAAATTTGCCGTTATACGTGTGCATAATAAATGACACGAAGCAGTAAGTAGGGTCGTATGGTTTGAGCATATGGTTTCGACATTTATAGTACTCGCGATAGGTATATATGTATACGTTCACGAGGGGTTTCGGTACAGAATAATATTCCATCTTAAACTTACGTATCTATATGCATGTATGTGTATAGAAAATGCAAGGCGTAGATGGATACATAATACAAGAGCGTTGCTATATTTGCTCACGTACGATCACGAGAGGCACGTGCTCCAGACACACGTGGGGTTGGCTCTTAGACCAACAAGATACCTCGACAGATGTCCGACGTTGCAGATATCCCGACTGTAGATTTTACACGAACGTGTATACGTACATCCTTCTAATCATGACGCAAGCAAAGACTTCGCACAGCCCTTCTATCCTATCGGGCAACCAGCTTAAATATTATGCTTGTGTGATTACGGTACGAGAGTGAAATAAATATTCACGGTTATACAGAATTTGCTTCTTTGGCAAAAAAAATAAAAGTAGGTTAAAACAAGCGTCCATGATATTAGTACAGTGAAACTAATTTTTGGCAATATTCAATTGTTTTTCTCTTGATCTATTTGCTAAATATGCTGAAAAATAAATATCATTGAAAGTCGCATTGACGTAAAAATTGTCACCGTTGACGAGAATAGTATTTAAACCTTCGAAGTGAGTATAAAATCGGATAAAACGAAATGAAGTTTATTGAATTTTCGATCAGTCAGTGTTTCGAGGTATGTCTGAATACAGAACTGGTCATTTGTTCTCGCTAATGATTCTAGACTATTACGTATACGTTCGTCCCTGGCTCAGCAACCCTTTCATTGGGATAGACACGAAGTCTATTATTATTAATCCCAATCTGATCGCGTCAGCCAGCAACGACGTTATATTCCCAAATCTCGGTGAATTCAGTTCAATCTGCGAAGCAGTTTATAGCAATCTTTTTGGCATATTGTTCGGTATAAAGGCTTCAAAGCGTAGAGTAGCGTTGTGGTACGCCGGCCAGTACGAGGCTGAAGATATCACGAGGATATACGGGTGAAGCCCCGAAGGACGGAGCAGCGGTGAGTCGACTACCTGTAATATTGATCCACGAGCTAACCACCCCTTGCTCCCTCCTTACCCTTCTCGCGCGACAAGCTCGTTTTAGGGGGATGTTCCATAACTGTCGGTGGGCGCTGAAATGAAAACATTGCCTTTTCCCTCACTTCTTCAGCAAAGACACGAAATAGCCATGATGCCAAGCTTTTGAGCCTTCACGTTCTTTTACCTATGTATATATATTTGTTTATGCATAGTTGATCCGACAAGAAAGGCTGTTGAAATATTTTCCTGCCTTTGGAGATCCATTCGGAACGGATAACAATGGGAAATCTTGGCATCATGCGTCACCTTTTTTTTTTATCTCCGATATATGTATTGTCACATTGCTCTTACGAGATTTAAGTATAACAGAACGTGGAGTAATAACGACCGACTGAAGAAAATTGACCAAAAATCGATCATATTTAACAACTATGGAATCGAAATTTAGGCGTATTTCACTTTTTCATACCATTGTCTAGTGGCATCCGATAAGAATTTTCATAAAAAGACGATCGTCAAACATTTAACAACGAAATGAGACTTTGCAAGTTCTGATCTACCCCGACTTTCTGGGGTAATTCTGGACAGTTTTACAATAACGTTGAAATCATTTATCACGTGGGCAAAATTTTACAATTGATCTTACCTCGAAGATATAACAATGACGTTTTGCGTTTTGTATGATGTGACAACATATCGATGAGGCTGTCGGATGAGTTCAGGTGCCTAAAATTGGGAATTTTGGAATATAGAAATACAGCGGTGTTTGGATTTAGCCCACTTTCTCCTACATCCGTCTCAGTTCCCATCGATGAATCGATAGTCTTGATACTGATTTCATAATATTTATAAAACAACGATTTTCCAATTCTTTTACTTATGCGTACGGTAAAACTTTGAAAATTGATAAAAATATCTGTCACGTATTTATAAATGAACTCCTGTCCTGGTAATTGAGGTCCATTCCGTGACCTCGAAAACTTCAGGCTCATGAAATTAATCTCATCCGCACGAAGCCTTGACTCTCCTGAAAAGAGACTCGAATGCAATTTGATTTTAAATGCACAGACATTCGTGAGGATTGGCAACATTAGCATACAATGTTAGCACCGAACAAAGTGTATTGCGTTTGTATTTTTTATTTCGTTTCTTCTGTGATCTCTTCTCAAACGTATTCCATCTCGTATACTTCTCACCTGTCCCGGACAATCCTCGCAAGTGTTCAATGATGCGGAGTAATTTATGGCACAGTTAATGACGTTTGTTCCGTGTGTATCCAGCATGTGTACTCTTGAATTTCGGATCAACTGAAACACACGTTAATCGTACTGCCATCATGTGTGTAGGATCGTCGAATTAACTGCATGCGCTCAGTTCACCATGCTGGTCCGGATATTGCCAAACGTATACATCACACAGCTTGATATGAACGTGAACAGCATATGATTGTATGCTTGGTGAAAAAAAAGAGAACTAAACAGAGCCAGAGTATGTCCAACATCGTTTAAAAATAATTATGAGTCGAACATTTATATAACCGTTAAAAAATCTAATAGGTGTTTCAAAAATCCTTTGAATTAAGCATATTCCAGGGCAACTGTGTTTCGTACGAATACTGATTTTCCTTCGCGAAATAAATTGATGGGGATGAAATGGTGAATATTGACTGAAAAATATGTGCGGATTCGATGGGAATATCTCGATACTGATGAAGCACATTTGGATAGATGGAGACTGGACAAACAAACAAAAGGAGGGAAACTAGGTTGAAGGCGAATTGATCATAGTGTCATGACACGTGTTTTGTTTATCGCAGATCGTTGTATAGTATGCTCGGGTCGATTGACACTATCAAAGGGGAAATAATGGCCAACAACGTGCCAAGCAAATTCCGCCTGAAATTTTTAATCAATGGAAAACCGCGGTGCTTTGTCAATTTCTCGAGACGAACACAAGGAAGCTTTAGATTGGTTGACGCTTCGCTGCACTCTTTTTCTGTCCCCTCGAGTAATTTGATTTCAGGTTATCAACGAGAAACACGACCGTGAGGTTGAAACTGTCAAAGGTCATGATGGATTTGTCACTCGACATTTTAATCATCGTACTACGTTGATCACTGGATTACCGATCGATGTCACTATAATCAACATTCCCATTGACGTGTTCTACTGAATATGAAACAACAATTTATCGTTTTTAAATAATATTCTCACAGTTTTATCGATCGTGAAGTAACGAAAAAATATCGAAGACTATTGGAATTAGCGAGAGGTTAATTTCATAAAATCTTCATTGTTCGATACGCGCATCGACGAAATGGCTCGAAAAATAATGGGAACCGTGTCTTATGGAATTACCAAATTGCCATATCGTTCGAGAAATTGAACTTTTTTTCTACCTCCTGCCACCCTCTTATTTCGGAGGAAAACTTAACAATCGTCGTGCTTGTCGTCGTTCCATTTAGTTTCGAGTTCTGAGCGATAATAAGCGCCATTACTCTCGTTATCGCGTCAATCTATACTTATATATACCTTTAAGCGCTTAGCCAAGAGAGATGCCATTTTATGGTCAACTCAATAAATTGTTCGCTCTTACTTTTGTTTTGTTTTGTTTTGTTTGTTTTTTTTCTTTCTTTTTCACAAGTCACACATGCGTGTGCAAACATCAGGCTCCCTGGAACTCGTTGTCCTTAAGTGCCTTTCTTTCGAATTGAATTCCAAGCGACAGAGCGATATCCTGGCAAGGGCATAGTCATCAAGTTTTCTTTCGCTCGGTCACTCTTGTTTTTTGTATTTTTCTACCACGCTTAAATCGTACCAGATCTGTCGCCTCAATTACGATCGTTTTCGTGTAACTATTATGGATTCTTTGAAACTGACCGATATTCCAAGACTCTTGATTTTCTTTAGTCGTACGATAATTAAGAATCCACTTATCCATATAAATTTCTATCAATTTTGCTTCTCACTCGCTGCTCATCATTGTTCGTAAAGTCCCAGAAAGATATATTTTTTTTTTTTCAATCAGAAAAAAAGTTTTGTTCGGGCACTAAATGTCTTCAAATATTTATATTAACATCTGAGAAGCTGAAAACAAATTGATTCAAACACGAGTTTGAGGCGCTAACTGAATATCTTTTACGATTCTTTTACGAGAGACGTGTAAAACGTTGTTGAAACGTTGAAAAAAAAAAATGTGTGATCAGAGAATCCCGAAATTTCGCACGAAAGTTTGACCAATTCAAACAAACAAACAAAACGATGTGCTTGAAACTTTGCCAAGAATGTGTGTTCGAAGTTTTTATTTATATATGCTGCGTGTATTAAAAAAAAAAAAAAAACAAAAAAGTTTTTGGCACGTCTGAGTAAAATCAGCTAGCAAAGTCGCGTGTGTGTGCTTCTCGGCAACAACTACGAGAAGGTGTTTTTCCAACGGATATATATACAGAGTGAAACGAGCTCGCAGGAATGACGTACCTGGCACCTCATTAATTTAAACCAGGTGGCGAGACGCAAGACGAGAACGATGATAAAGGGACAAGAGCTATTGAGAGGGTCGTCGTAGGAGACAAGTAGTACCTTGCTCCTATATGTATATACATTTGTACATTGTACACGTGTAATACTCGGTACTTGGAGAGTATACGAAGAGAAATAGTTAGTTTCAAAAATAGCTTAAGGACGTACGGTCTCGGATTTTTTTTTTTTTTTTTTGTTTTTACGAAACCTTTTTCAAACAGCCCAAGTGTCCATTTTTTTTCATTCCACACGATGACGAGATTTTAAAATATCAAAAAGATTGTCGCGGCTTATCTGTTTCGATGGAAACTCTGGTTTTTTTAAAGAATTTTCAATAGCACATCACGCTTTTCGTGAAATCATAAAAGATCACGAAGAACGTTCTAACCTTTAATTCTGTATCTTATAACAAACCGAAATTGTCTCATTAGGAAAAAAAATCGATCGCGGAGTAGAGTCCTGAGGCGAGAAAAAAAAATCCATGTACAAAATGGCTTACGAACGACTTTGTATACTGACAGAAATACTGTCAGTGCCAGGGACGACGAATGTGATGAAAGAATTTCCAGCCATCGTTATACACGGCATCGATTCTTTCTCGTGTCTTCGGCTCTTGGTTGTTGAGATGTACATTTTTTTTTTCTACATATATAGTTATGAGCACGAAAGAATTTACATTTTTAGGGAGCGTCGTGTTATTTCGTGGCACACTACATACACTCTCTCAGCTCGATTCCCAGAGAAAATGTTCTTCGATCGCTTCATCATACAAATGCACTCACGAAGCTGAACGACATTTAAAGAAAAAATGATACAGCTAAGCAAAATGAATGTTTAGTTTTCGTTACTTTCGTATGCAAATTCGAAAAAAAAAAAAGAAAAAAAAAAAACATTATTTCCAATCGTACGCAGAGTTTTTTTTTTTTCGGGCAGCAGGAATTGTAAACTAGTAAATATTTGATCGTTCCTCGATTCTCGTCTGGTGCAAAATTGCGCTATAGGAGCGTGTGGTAGGACTCGTGAGATATATTGAAATCGAAGCTTTCACCGTCGAACCGGGATCGATTGGTTCGTGACATGGAAGTTTGTGTTGGATATTATATTGGTTGATAATTCGGTACATCCATGATCGCAGGGTGCTTACTTACGGAGTGTGTCGAGAGGAGAGGACAGGATATTGGCGATGTCAAAAGCTCTTTGGGAGGATCTCTATATAGCTTCAGAAATTCTACGAGCTTTTTTTTTTTTTTTTTTTTTTTTTTCGTTCAACCGCACCGTGCTGAAAGTAAAGTAGCGATAGGGAGTTGCGATTACCGGGGCTATGAGGGGGTTTTCGGGCATGATTGATTGCCTATCGAGGAATCGGGAAGCGCTTGAAGAACCAACACAGCCAAAAGGGAAAGAGAGAGAGACAGCTAGGAAGCTCGAGACTCGAGCAGCGAAACCCCAGGCACAAACCCGTAACCCCATCGCGCCAACACAGAGAGCCCGGGCTAATCGATAACCGCAATGTTTCGAAAGCCCCGTTCTGCCTCGACGCTGTTATTCATAGTCATTCTTGTGGCGTGGACGTCAACGATGACGTATCCTCTGACACCCACATGACGTACCGCAATCTTTTTACATCTTGCCCGATTTTATATCGTACCGCACCGCGGTCGAATAACTGTATTTATGCGCGCTGATCTCAAACAATAATTATCATAGTCACGAAAGCTACGTTTTTTTCGGAATTTCGAAGTTAACGCGATCAGTAAAATCATGGTTGTTCGAATAAGTTTTTATCAGCGTTTCACTTGGTTCAAGGCCACGAGTACAGTCAACGCGATCGATTAACGTTTCAGGGTTAAAATATTCGCGTAATAATAAGTGTCTCGAAATAGTTTTCAACATTTTTTAAAGCTGCAATAATGGTGACAGTAGTTGACAAAAAAAGTTACAATTTTTTTTTCAAATATTCGGACAAGTCCATCCGACCCTTGGATGTCTCAAAAAAATTTTAATATTCAGTCATTCAACTTTGACTGCAATATTTTAGATTTTTTTGAAATGAAATCTCGTTTTAACTATGATCGTTTATGTTAATGTAATCGGAAACACGATGTGACGTACGGGCGAGTATAATATTTTACTCGAGTCATCCCTTTGCTATTCAAAGTTGCTGGAGTGCCGAGATTACAAATTTTTTTATGTACCACAATTATAAATGAAACTGCGTACGACTGCTGAATGGACGAATGACCTCTCGGTACGACATCGTTAGATCGTCGATACATCGTTATCTAAGATCGGAGGTTTTCATGCATGCGTGTTGAAGTACGATAGAGGGATGATTATTAAAATTCAAAAATTTAACGTCTGGCACAGCTGTTCGCGTATTGATTTTTTTTTTTTGTTACAACTAATCCTCTCCCAGTACTCCAATGTTTGGGGTCTAGCGACAGCTGACTCTATTCGTAACGCCTATTAATTTTCCAACTTCGAAATCCACGCATTGCATCATCGTGTTCTCTCAGTTTAATTCGACAATTTGAATAATTTCTCATTTCATATCGGAAAAATAGAACTTGCGCGTGAGACTGAAAATAGTGATGGTAACGCAGCCTCACATTTTGTTACAATTTTATATACAGATAATTAACAAAATATAAGTTCAACGATAATCATTCGCCCCTATTTTGATCGATGGCCTACTCCCGTGTTAAAAATTCACAATTAATCAATGTTACCGCAATCGCGAGAACAAGGTAAAAAAATTGATCATCGCACGGAGAGACTTTTATACGATAAATTACTATGTTTTTATAGTAACGTCGGACCATATCGGTATTATGAGGATAATCGATGCTGAAAATGCCAAAAACTACAAAAATTTGGGGAACTATTACTGAAGCACATAGTAAATATTGCACCACGCCATTTCGAAAACCGTCACTGGCCAAATTTTGATTGAACACATACGAAATAATACTATTATTCTGTGAGAGTTTAACAAGGAACATAGTAATTGTTCGTTTGTGCCACACGAAAATAGATTAAGTTTCATATTTCGCTTTGAACAAGTCGTAATTATTACTTATTCCCTCACCGAATTTTACTTCCTAACATAGCAAAATTCACGTGAACACGATAAAGCTGACGTGTTGCAGTTATGAACATTGAAATTTACTAGTGGCACAAAGTAAAATTTTGAGCAGTCGCTTTGTTTACGTTTGTGCTCGCAAACTTATGCCCGTCATCAGTCTTGCTACGAAAATTGTCGAGAGCACGCGGTATATATTTCGAGTAGCGTTTCAAGGCAATCTCAAAGGTGAGTTTCTTATTTCATTATTAATTGTTAAGGTTAAACAATACATGTAGAGTATATAAAATTCCTTAGTCCAAGTTTTTTTGGATGTGAAATTATTGGGGATACAATGGAATAATGAAGAATGACCATACTATCTTTGTCTCTGTTAAAAAATGACTTTCTTCAAAGCCTTAAGAAGCGAATTTGGACCCAAGATCTACACGTCCTTTGAGAAATGAAAAAAAAAAATTGGCGGAATCCAATGTACGACTTAGACAACAACTACCATGCTGACAGGAAGTTCTAATCCCCAGACACTTCATGACTTCATCTTCATCTCATAGCAATATAAAAAATTATTCCAAAAAAATAAAACTATTAAGAACTCAAAGCCGGCTTGTAAAAAAATTAATGTACATTGAATATGGCAGTGGGAGTTTTGTATTCTTTTGGAATTAATAAATACAAAAATTCGAATCTGTATGTATGTGTAATTAAAATTATTCATCGCTTCTGTGATATAGCAGAACTGCGAGTTGTATACAATCAAATGCGAGATTCGCGCATATAAAAATTTCGTAAGAACGCGCAGTGAAAAATGAAAGTGTCACATAGTAAAAGTCGGTAGCTGTACCTATTAAAATTTAGGATAGGCACGTAATAAGTAACGTGTAGATTCGATACATAGTTTGATTTAAGAATGTAACAGAGCTAAATTTTGCAAGCCCTACATAGTAAAATTTGACAAAACTGCTCTGGGCATCGAAATTACTATGTGATCTTGTGAAATGTGATATAATGCCGATATAGTCCAGCGTTGCTACAAAACATAGTAAATATTTCTACAAATTTATGTCAAATATTAGCGTAAAAGTCTCTCCGTGCGCTTGACCTCTTTTCACGAGACTTCGGAATACGGATTACCGCGAGATCGGAAATGAAAATCTTACGAGCAACGAGTCTCCGCATTGAAGCATATGTGTGTATAGGTGTGTGCGCGAGAAGAGTGTGTACGGGGAATCCACTTCGAGAGTAAAAGTCGTCTTGAGTTCGATCCCGCGATACCGATTGAATGCGGGAATTGCATAATACCAACATACACAAACGGCTATAAGATATAGACACATACACTCTCGCCCACACGATATGCCCCGTTGCGTCATTACCGGTTTTGCGCAAAAGCTTCGAAATCGGTCGGGATTCCCCGCACGAAGACGGACTTGAATAAGCTCAGAACAAGGACATAACGTTCACATTTTTTTCACTCACTCAAACGGTCCAATCGAATTTTCGTAATATCGCCCCGTTTTTCTGACATTATAAATAATTGTTACAATGAAAAATCAATTTCAATGGTATTTTCATTTGATTCTGCTCGTTTCTTATACTTCGAGGAAGCGATAAAACGATTGATAATTAATCAAAAATAATATTTAATAATGAAGAATATAATCGGTCAAATTCATCATCGATTCGAGGCATATTTGAATGAAATATTTGAATCGATAATTATCGGATAACGATATTTAATTGAAGTATATACAATTCAGCTTAGTTATTATTTGTTTTATTGTGTAAAAAATAAGATTATCGGACGAATCTGAGAAATCTTCTGTCCGGTTGCATTAAATATTCTACCGCTTGAAAAAAATTACATTTTTTTTCTCATTTCAACCTTTCTCGTCAACATAATTATATCCTTGATCCAACCAAGCGCTTCGTGGAGTGCAATGACTCGTGCACATTCATACCTATGTAGACATTTTTTTTCTATCCAATTTTGCTACGCATTTTTGTTCCCATTCCATTATGTGTATGCTCTTCGACGTACACCCACATCAGCTAACAGAAAAAAAAAAACCCGAATGAAGGAAAACGTCTCGATGAATCTTAGCGGACACTCTTGGCGTTTGTGCAAGGGAATTTTTCTCATTTCATCCGATTCCATCAACCGGCTCGAGAGGACCAAGAACGAATGACGAAGACGACGACGGCTGCATAGAACCGCTAATACACAAACGACGACACGTATATATATACGATGTTCTCAGTCACGATCCCGTTGACTACAATCCCCCCCCCCCTTCTTCCTGCCGCTTTTCCTTCCCTTCTCTTAAAGCCCAACCAACTACCGAGTAAATGGAAGAAACGGCTGTGAAAGTAAATGGCTCTCCTGGTTTCACCACACAACCACCCCCTCCTCGTCCTGCTCGCACGATAAAATCCTCTCTTAGCCCCGCTTATAGCAACCCCGCCTGGTGACTGGCAATCAGCTTGAATGCTCGTCATCATCATCATCTTTCGTCCGATCCTTGCGTTACCCCCTGCTGCCTCTCGTGAAATCCACCTCTCTCTCTCTCTCTCTTTCCTATCTTCGCAACCCCCTCGAAACCTCTCTTGCCGTTCGCTCTTCAATCGTCTTATCCTCCTTCGTTCCGTCACCCTTCTTCAACGCCGTTTCGTCTTTTCCGCTTTCAGACTTTCTCATTTTCCATCTTCCTTTGTCACTCTTGATCTTCTTCATCCAATCTTCCTTGCTGAACTACCGTTTTTTTTTTTCCTTCTTTCTACCTCCTAATATACCTGAAGTATATGTATGTACTCCCGATCCGAGACTCCCGACGCAATCATCAAGACTGGGCTATCACGCGATATACCAAAACCGGCAATTACCAAAATCTATTCTTGCCAAGCGCCCACCGACAAAAAGGGCTTCGGAAAATGTCCAATCTCGGAAATTGAATTAGTTCCGATACGATGCTTTTTTTTGTTTCTTGACAAAAAAAAATTAAAAAAAATTTGTCGCTATTAGCATGAAAAGGCACGGGAGCTTTTTCGATGGGTTTTTTTTTCTTCCTTTTTTGGAGTACGGTCATTCGGTTGTCTCGATTTCACTGGATTCCTTCTCGCACTGCTTCTCGAAATATCGAGAGAGTGACGCGGCAGCGTCTCGATGTCGAGTGTTAAAAAGATCATCTTCAAAACGTGCAGCCTGTATCTATACTCGAAATTGGGCGATTTCCAATCACTTTTCTCAGTTTTTATGTATACAGTTATCAAGAAAAATTGTGGACGAATAAGAATTTTTCAAATAGCGAATCGAAAATCAACACTAACTTGTTTCGAGGCTTTAAAAATGATTTTGAGCGATAATGATAATGACATTGTCCAGGAATCAAGATGTAAGCCTGACGATTTCAAAAATGCTTTTCGCTACGTTCAATCATTTATTTCACATTCGTACAAAATAGACTGACGAATCAATATCTCGTAGCTTTATATCGTATTTATTGTACGCTTGTGTATATATTCCGCATCGTGTAATAAAGGGGCTATACAAGCATACAGAGGGTTGTAACTTTTGTGAGTAGGAGTCTGGACGTCGAGGAGGAGTTTCGAGGGTGACGACGTGGAAACCCTTCTCTCACCCTTCGAGGGTTTCTTCGTCTCTCCGCAAGTGTACATCACCAATGTTCTAGTGTCGAGGGGACGGAAGTGATTTTTAACATGCAAATTTGCCGTAGTGAAAAGACCTACACAAGCTCGATCGTCTGAGACGTATAAAGTATAAAAAAGTATAAAACGTGAATAGAAAAAAAAAAAACGAGAGAGAGAGAGAGAGAAAATATTTTCTATTTGCTTATTACAACGTGACTCTGATTTTCTCCCTTTCTGTAATGCCGGGAAGAGTTTTCTTCACGTTTGATCGAGTCAAAATGTAAAAATACGGAAATTACGGAGAAAAAAAAAACGGGGAGAAGAGAATGAGAATTCTTTACTGTTCATTTCACCATCTTTATCCATTGCAAGACCGGAGATTGCTTTTCCATTTGGGTAATTGGATAATTGGACATTCGCAAAAAGCATCAGGTCTACATGAAATTAATAAGATTCGACAGTTCTATTGATTTCTCGTTTAATCATTGATTTCATTACATGAAAAAAAAAGCTTCGATTAACGTTCGAAGAAAAATGCTATTTTTACGAATAAAATGATCGATATATTCGTTTCAAAGAACTTTTTATGTGCCATCCAGACATCGAACTCAACAATTGCAATGCCTCCTAGTTTTCCCAGAACTGTGTTAATCGATTTTTCGCCCGACAGCCTGGTCTCCTTTCTACTTGGAAAAACGGCTGGTACATGGAAAGTCTGAAACATTGTTGCACGTGAAACTGGGCTTGTTCCCAGCAAGTGTCCTGACTCGCGAGTCGGCAGAAATGCATATGTAATTGAGAGGGCGGAGAGGGGGAAACGAGATCGTCAGAGCATTCTGGAAGTAAAAGACAAAAGCTCGTCATTCCACAAATTAGGATTTAGGATTGAGCCTTCAGTTTCGCTCTGGTTACGGATAAGTCGGGCGAATTTTGCTCTCTTTCCTTGCAATTCGCCATCGACTCGATCGCGATTTTATCCAGTTTCCGAGATTTAATTTTTTGTCGCGTATTATTGCGTTATTCGTAGAGCAAGTGTCTCGGTGAAAAATTTATTTTTACGACTCTTTTGTGGTTTTATTGAGCACGAAAAGCGAAGCTAAGATTCTAGGACTCGCTGATTTTGCTGTCCGTTAATTTGATATAAAAATATTTATCCTGATCGATAATGAAAAACGGTTAATCAGTGTTTACGAAGTGTCGCGATAATCAATCCGGTGCTACAAATAAAACAACATCGAAACTAAGAATTATCGAGATTTTTAGGACTTTTCTTGTTAACGAAATGTCAAATTGGACGAGAATTTTCGGCATTTGGTCCACGGATCATGCAGGTACGATCATTCGAATCGTCATAGTTATTTTTTTTATTTACACCATAATTCATCGTTACGTGAACAATGATTCAGGAGCTTCTGATATCGAATCATCGTTATTTGCGAAAATAAACTATTTGTTGAGAATATAAAGAAAAAAATCACGATTCAAACATCAACAATTACTGCTCGATTCGCAACTGTTTTTTTTTTCATCTCCCAATCTATTTGGACGTCATCGAAAAAGCGTTTAGTTTTTGTCGAAAACACATCTGTCGCTAACTTCGCGAATCTTCTTTTCCCTAACAACCGGTAGAAACAGAAGTTTCTTAATCGAGATTTCATGACAACAGTTCAATAACGAATCGTTATTTATCAATTATCAATCCTAACAGTTTATTTATCATAAAAAAAATATATAAAAAAACATTGTTTTTCTAATGGCTACGTCTATCAGGAGGGTCAAATTCCCAATCAAGAAACGCTTCAGTGAGTGTTATTATGGAGAAATGAAATTTTTCTTCTCCGTTAAAATGCGATTCAAAGATTCCGTATTTTTTTTTTTTTTTTTTTTTTTTCAATAACCGACATTTTCTCGAAATTCATCGATCTAATATCCCGTCTTCGGTGAATCATTAATTCCCATAATAATCTTCAAAATTGTTTTTTTTCTTTCTATTTTTCAGGTAAATCTCCGTTCTTCCCGAGTCTAGATGACCAAGGTGGAAATCTTATGGACGATCCTAATGCGGCTGGACAGCTCGACGGTGTTGGCGTGGGTGTCGGTGTGGGTGTTGGCGTTGGCGGTGGCATGAATGCACCTCAAGCTGCGCCACTATCATCACCGAGTCGCAGTAGTCCTCACAGCCAGGGCAGTGAAACCGGCGAACGATTTTCCAGAAAGGTCTTCGTCGGTGGGTTACCCCCGGATATTGATGAAGGTACATTCGCTATAACCTATTTATCGCTATAGAAATATTGCCTCGAAATTTGCATCGTTCCAGCACGACTAACAGATTTTCATGCTTCGCGAACCTTTCACACGTTCCGATAACTTCAACGTTGAACAATTGATCGAACGTTTTGTGGACTCTCGTTTAGAATTTATTTTACAAAATCATTCGACAATATTTACGAATTTATAAGAATAAAAATTCAGGAAGTTTACGATGTTTCATTGAATTCGAGCAGTTTATTTGATAAAAATTTTTTCGATTACCGCGTCAATCGACTTTCCGAAGAGCAATTGATAAATTAAAAAACGTTTATGATACTGGCTGAACCGAGTAGAAAAATGTAATTCAACCGACGATCACGTCGAATAAGTTGGATGTGAAAATATAATGAATTATTTTCCATTCTGTAGACGAAATTACAGCCAGTTTTCGCCGATTTGGACAGTTGGTCGTTGATTGGCCACACAAAGCAGAGAGCAAGTCCTATTTTCCGCCAAAGGGTTACGCCTTTCTCCTGTTTCAGGTAAGCCCGACACTTTTTCAATTATTTCTCGTTCGGTCATTATGCTGATTGGACCATACGAAATGAGCGGTATGACGTTGAATCACCAGAGAAATCATTGCTATTGCAACCTCAGTTACAATTATTGAAAATAGTTTTAAAAAAATTTTTGAATGAGCAATATTTAATTTGTGATCAATAATTTTTTTTTCTCTGTAGAAAAAAGTTTTTTGCGTTTGTTGAAAATTGTAGCCTGAAATTTTTTTTTAAATATTCCTACAAAAGCACGGGAAAAATTCGATTTCGGATGTTGCAATAATCGGTTTAAAAAAAAAACACGAAAAAAATTGAAACACGTGTGAACAAAGTATAAAAGAAAATTATTCAAATAACGCCGAGATGTTTCATTTAAAAATAAAAAAAATATTGATGAAAATGCCTCTTCCAAAGAATTGATAAATACGGATTTCGAGTTATTCACAACTCATCGATAGAATTGAAAGAATTTTGTGACAAATTATTGAAAAAAAAATGGAAAAAGCGTTTGATATTGTTGTCGAATTTTGACAGGATGAGAGTTCGGTGCAACAGTTGATAGATGCTTGCATCCAGGACGATGACAAGCTCTATTTGTGCGTAAGTTCACCAACGATCAAAGACAAACCAGTACAGATAAGACCGTGGCGTTTGAGCGACGCGGATTTCGTTCTGGATGCTTCGATGCCTCTGGATCCACGAAAAACTGTTTTCGTTGGTGGTGTACCACGGCCTCTCAAAGCCGTCGAATTGGCTATGATAATGGATCGATTGTACGGTGGGGTTTGTTACGCCGGTATCGATACAGATCCTGAGCTAAAATATCCCAAAGGAGCTGGCCGAGTCGCTTTCAGTAATCAGCAGAGTTACATAAGCGCCATATCCGCGCGTTTCGTTCAGCTTCAACATGGCGACATTGACAAAAGGGTGAGTCGATAAAAGTTCATTAAGCCGAATCATTTTTCGAAAAAGTTTAATCTTACACGTCGATTGAACGAAATTCGTTAGGAACTAAACAATTTCAATCGACTAATCATACGAGAAGAAAACAATGTTTTTCACAAAGATTCTTATTTTTTAATAAAAATTAATGTTTCTCAGCCAAACTTTTATTGCGTTGAAAACCTCAAAGGTGAAAGAAAATTTATAAAATTTGTTAAAATATGCAAAATAATCGGTTCATTCTATAGTTTCGAAGTGAAATTCATCGAGATAAAAAACTACAAGATTTTAGAACCCACAAAGTTTTGAGATTTCCAAAAAAAAAAAAAAAAAAAATCGCACGAACTTCCATCCATTCAAAAAATATGAAACATAGATTATTTGACATCGTTTTTCCGTCCGATTTTGCTCAGGTCGAGGTCAAGCCATACGTGCTCGACGATCAGATGTGCGACGAGTGTCAGGGTCAACGTTGCAGTGGCAAATTTGCGCCCTTCTTCTGCGCCAACGTCACATGTCTTCAGGTAAGTTGTCCTCGATGAAAATTCAATTAAATATCATATCCACGAGAAAAAAAAAATAGCTCTGATTCTTGTTCATTTTGTTGGAATAACTTATGAATTCGTCAAAAGTCAAAAGACCAAAATTCCACCGTCATATTTCCAAAAATATTTAATCGAATTTCGAAATCAGAATCAGTCTAAATGACAAAATATTTCAAATTCTCCTTACCAATCGTCAAATTTAATTTCCATAATAACGAAAAACTGATAAATTCGATCGCAGAATTAATTTTTTTACAAATCTGATATTAAAAGCAGCGTTTATTTTTCAGTACTACTGCGAGCATTGCTGGGCAACAATTCATTCGAGGCCAGGTCGAGAGTTTCACAAGCCTCTGGTTAAGGAGGGCGCAGATAGGCCTCGTGCCGTACCGTTTCGTTGGTGTTAACCCCAAGTGTTTGGGTTTAACGGCCCAAGCCTGCGTTTGCCACTCTAATTATCTCGCGGCCCTAGCTAATTAACTACCACTCCTATGAGCCCTCCTCTCTCTCTCTCTCTCTCTTTCTCTCTCTCTTCTTTTCTTTAAATTTGACTCTATTTGCCTAACTTCACTCCCGACAATATCGACTCCATCCTTAAACATCTTCGAGTCTCGCCCGAAAAGTCCCAAAAAAAAAAAACTGTCCGTACTACCATAACCGCTAAAAGGAATGAAAAGAATAAAACATCAAACTTCTATTGCTATTCCCAAAAATACCCAATACTACTAAAAAAAAAGAAAAAAAAAAAAAACAAAAAAACAAAAAAAACATAATAATAATGATAATTACTACTATTACTATTACTACTACTATTACTACTACTACTACTACTCGATCGTCACTACTACGACTATTCTATTCACTTGCTATTCCAATTCTACTCCAACTACTGCGTATCCCTCCATTTAGTAGACCCGAATCTTCCCTCGAATCCCTTAAAATTGGGTCATTAAGAAAAAAAATAAGAAGCAACAACTGCAACGACAAATGAGGGCAAACGTCGATTCTGTGCCTCGGCCAAACCACGGGTAAATCTTCTCGAAACACCGAGAATTTCAAACGATTAAGAAATTCTTAGATGATCGTTCCAACGAGTGAAACTACTCAAAATGCAATGAAAACTGAGTGCAGATGAGAGTAAGAGAAAGATAGAGAGAGAGAGAGAGAGAATGAAGGTTGTCAATCGCGGATATTTATTCGGCGAGTCCTAACATCACAAATAACGAACGATTATAATGCGGATACGTCGAGCTTCGATAAAGACTTATCTTCGGTGCTCAACGAAAAAGAGAAGAACGAAGAATGCGGCAATCATCGTTCGAGGATCGACACCTTTCGCCCGTTACCTCTTGTAACGGATAAAATTTTTCTTGTCCTGAGCGCTCGAGTTCTGCAATGGGAAATTACCGTATCGAAAAATTTCGACGACGTAGAGAGCAAGAGTGAAGAACGTAAGAGAGAAAAAGGAACAGAGCTTTACCGTCAAGTAAGATAGATACGAGGGAATAACAATGTAGGGACAAAAGGAAGTGGAGTGGAGAGAGGATAAATTCAATTGCGAACGGGAGATGAAGAGTGAGAGGAAAGGAGGTAGAGCGAGAGAGAGAGAGAGAGAGAGAGAGGGATGGAGAGAATAAAATCGGAGATAAACGCGTAGAGCCACTGAGACGATCGCGGGATTGTGTCACGTTAAACGTCATAACTGATTTTAGAGAGAAACAAGCAAAAAAAAAAAAAATAAGTTAATTTGACACGTGATAAAGGAGAGAAAAGAAGGTCAAATGAGGTGACGAGGAGCCATGCGCGATTTATGCCTCTGAATGTTTTCTTTTCTTTTTGTATACATAAACAGAAAAAAAATAACCGAAGAAGCATAAAAAAAAAAAAAAAAAGGAAAAACGCTTTGCTTTTTACGGCGATAAATTAGGCAATTTCTTTACTATCACTATTTAGATATAAGAGTTCGTTTCAAGCTTCGAAACACTTATAGGACACGATTTATAAACGAATTAAAAAGAAGAAGAAAAACGAAAGGAATAATCAATAACATCTGCAGAGAGAACGAAAGAGTTGCGACCTAACGAAGAAAAATTGTCGCATACAAATAGTTCAATGTGATATTTCAGTTGCGACGAAACTTTCGGGCCAGTCTGTAAAAAAAAGGAAAAAAAAAAAAAATTAACAATCATAATTATCACAATTCAAGGTTTTCGCCGTGCTATTGAGGAGAGTTGAAAATATAAACGAAAGTTTCGTATATGAAAAAAATGGCAAACTGAATTTCCGCGACGAAAATTTTTCTACGTTATGAACGGAATGGCGATGAGAAATAAACATAAGAAGAAAACAAAAAGGGCTCTGATACTAACGCTAGATTATTTCGCGCTTTGTGTTTATTTAAAATTACATTTTTCTATGTGTATAAACAAACAACATAAACGCAACGTAAATTTAATAGACGGTTAGACGGAAATAACGTTCCCGCTCAATCGAATAGTCATTCGTTTCCTTTTGATTCATCATATTTTTTTATTTCTCTCAATTAGTCGTTTCATTTCTTTTTTATTTTTATATTTGTACATATACATAACGTATATATAAATATATAATATATATTATTTAAAAAGAAAAAAAAAAACAAAACATTTATATGTACATAACGTATATATAATGTCTATATAAATATATATATATATAAATATATAAATTAATATTTCTTCTATCCCGCGCTCTCATTCGCCATTCTGTCTATCGTGTCTTTGTACTTTTTTGTTTTGTTTTATGCTGACAATCTCCACGATCTCGAAGGAAAAAAAATAACGTCAACGGAAAAAGACGAATGACTATATTCCACTGTTAAATCGCATATTCTTCGACGATAAGCGACGATTGAAAAAAGTAAAGATATCAAAGACAGAGCCGTTGGTCGCAAAAGTAACGAACTACTCTCGATCACGTTGCTTCTTTTTTTTTTCTACTTTTCATTTGATTATTCTAAACAAGTTCATGAGAAACGTCAAACATTATTTTGGCCGAGCTCGTGAGATATATTTCAAGTGCAAATAACGAGGAATGATTTTGCAATAGGTATATGCGAGTGGATTACGATGATTGATTTGAGCAGAACGAAGAATTCGTGGAACGAATAATTGAAATGAGCAAGAAAAAGAGGCAAAATATTGAAAATTACATTTTTTTTTTTTCAGATTATATTTTCCTGTCCAAATGTCACTACTGCTAATATTAAAACGCCACGAATTCTTCAACGATTATAATCGCACTCATCAGGCTTCGGGAATAACCGAATTTCAACGACGCATGGCCCCTCTTGTAAATACCCAGTTACCTATTATATTTAGAAAACAAACGATTGAAACAAAATGGAAAAAAAAAAAAAAAAAGATATAAGAATATCTTCAAGTCCTATATAAACGAGAAAACAAACGATAAATCCTTATCCAAAACCTCTCCTTTTGTCCCTATATATTGGAACCCAATGTACCTTAATACCCGCAGTAGCAGCGGTCGAGTTAAGCATAAACGAACATAATACAGATCCACCCAAACATACACATTCTTACACACACACACACACACACACACATAAAAATACAGTTTTAAAAAACGATAACAATATTTTTACCCTCACGTTTTTAATTCTCGGTGTATATAATCGAACGGTGCAATCGCCTAGTTGAATTTTTCGAGCCTCGGGCCGTGTCTCCTTTTCGTACCAAGTACCGGAAATTCATTTGATTATCCAATTTAACACGTATATTCAAAGAACTCGCAATCATCGTTGATCGCAGTTATTTGAATCGTGGAAATAAACGAGTTTATCGATTATCGCAACGATGGACACATACACATGAACACTGATAAGAGAATTGAAAAAAAGGGGGGAGGGGAGAAAAAAATGAATACAATCGATGCAAAATCGATTGCACTAGCTTCGACCAAGTTGGAGGTGCGAATGAAAAATAATTAGCAATGAATTTTCATCATTCTTCATCGAAATATTAAATGATCTAATCGAATCTTCCGATAGTCGAGATCGATTGATATTCGCAATAACTTTCACATTATAAATGAATTAATGTTTATCAATTATTTCGAGAAGCGTTTTTTTTCTACACACATTTTAAATGCGTTTATAAATATCGCTGAATATTATTGTAATCGTAAATTTTCAACGATTCTACTAAAAAAAATTCATAAACTTATTCGACCATTTCGAATCTAATGATCCCACGATACAAACTTCTTTTCGAATGAGATTCGAAACACTATTTTCTTGACTTGAAAACTTTTTTTTTTTTTTTTTTTTTTAATTTTATATATCGAAAAAGGAAAAATAATACTTGCCGGGAAATGACGCAATATTTATGACCATGGAAGCTTCGAGATTCCCGTTAACGGTGGGATAAATTTTAACTGAACAAACCTCTCGATACCTGATGACCAATAATCTCTTCGTAAATTCTCATGATAATATGACAGTTGCAGTAACGAGAAAGTACCATTTTCTCGTTGCCATAATCATTATTAATCACGATGAAAAGTGATCGGTTCGAAATCTACAGCGAGCGAGTGAAAGAGAAAGAGAGAGAGAGAGAGAGAGAGAGAGAAACAGAGTAAGGAAGCAACATAAAAAAGTCAAACTTTTTGCCGATTAAAATCGCGAAAACAAGCGTTGTCGCATGTATGAAAATAATAACGAAGAAAGAGAATGAAAACCCTGTAGAATAACGGAGAGTAAAAAGTAGGCAAAAGTTCATCTCGAGTACGAGTAAACACGGAAACGAAGTAATCTCGACATAACATATAAATATTTATTTTTTTGGTCTCCTTTTTGTACATAACGCTCGTAGCTGAGCCGAAAATCCGGCTCATTGTCATAGGTAGAACAAAGAAACCAACGCGAACATGTCTCATCGGCATAATATCATCGAGAGTTATCCGAAAAATCACGAAAATGAAAGAAAAAAAAAAAAAAAAAAAAAAAAAATTCTAGTCTTTCCGCTCTTGATCCAATTGAAAAAGAAAAAGAAAATTCCCCGATTTCTTTTCTCCCTCTGATGAAGAACCCGCTCCATTTTTCTAATACCCACAAAACTATCGAGCCAAAAGTGTTTTTTTTTTTTTTTTTTTTCGCGCGTGGCCCGCGCCAATCTAATAGTCAAGTTGAAATGTAATAGCGATGTAAAACAACGTATAAACGGTTGCAATTTTGCATATATCGATGATAAACAGATCCCAGCATGAGGCAAAATCAATATGGAGGAAAAATATACACACGTAAATATACTAATTCGGACACATTCTTAGCTACAACTCAACACCAGAATGAAAATCCGTGACAAGAATTTTTTTTTTCTATCGATTATTTTGTGACTTTTCGTATGAAATTTCAAGAATTAAAATTTTACGCCAACTATTCGATTAAAAGTACAAAAAATAATATATTTATAAATCGTTCATGATTTTTTTATTTTTTTTGTTTTTATCGTCAATGCATATTTATCAATCCGTAATCAAGTTTAGATCGTAATTCAGTTATTCATCAATCAACATCTGATATTTAGCTCATTATCGATTGCTCGATCGACTTATATTTTATATTAAAATGAATAATTGATCGAAATTTTTGAAAGCATAATCCGTTCGAATGTTTGACAATTAGTGTCGGAGCTTCCAGGAAAGAATAATTTTTGACATCACATTGGTTCCGATTGATGTCGTGAAATCAGGAACAATCGATAGAAAAATAGAAAACCTGTTGATACACTGATCAAATCTTTCGAATAGTTTGATATAAACAATGATTGCGACACAGACAAATTTTGTTTTGTTGTTTTTTTTTTCCGACACATGCTCGTACGTGAATCGATTTACGGGGATAAGATTTCGAGTGAGTTTTTATCCAAACTGGCTCAAAAACACTTGCGTGAAAGAAAAAAACAAAACAAAAACAAAAAAAGAGAGCGAAAGGAAAACAGGGGAGAGAAGAAAAAATAAAACACGTGAACGCATGTTCGAACGTTAGTTAGTGCAATTTTCAATAAACGATAATAAACATATTAACGAAATAAAATTAAAACAATTGCCACTCGTTTTGCGAAAATAACTAAATAAACAAATCTTTCTGCGATAAAGTATCGCGAGTAAAGTAAACGTTGACGTTTATGCATGTGAATACGTTGAGAAATATATGTATTCATATTCATACGCACACGGGTACATTTAACTGCAAATTTTTCGATGTGAATTTAAGCTCCGAGGGTCAAGATGATAGATAAAAATTTCTTCGATATAAAATACATCATTTTCAATGGAAATATTTTTCAAATAAATCGTTTTTCTTATTTTGGCCACGCGTGCACTCGTATATAAAGTAGAGACAAGTTCATAGATAAGAATGAAAAAAAGATAGAGAGAAAGAGAGAGAGAGAGAGAGAGAGAGAGAGAGAGAGAGAGATAGAGAGAGAGCGCGCGAGAGTAAAATTGGTTTTCGCGAGCTCGAAAAAACGAGAGAAATGAAACACACACTGTTCATAAATTCAATTTCCGAAAGTGTTCGTATGTTTATTCGTGTGGCGTGGGTGTACGTGCGTGCGTGTGGGTGTGCGTGTGTGTGCGCGCGTGTATGTATGTCTCTCTAGCTTGTAAACGAAATAATCGTGATATTGCGAAACGCGAGTTCAACTGTAAATATTTTTGTCGTATAAATAGTCAATCTAAGTTGGGGGAAAAAAAAAAAAAAAAAAAAAAAACATTTCTATCCGCGTTTGTGATTTGTATTCAGACACTCGCTGTTGCTTGTCATCGATTAGTTTTTCTCCATTTTACTTTTCAAATCTTTGATTGTACAAAATCTCTCTTTAATTAGAAAAACAGATGAAAGAAAGATAAAAAAAAAACCACACACACACACACACACAAACACAAAAATTCGCAGATTTTTGACAAATTATTAGACTATAACGAGCAGCGGCTGCTGTTATCCAAGCTGTGCATGCGTGGCTATATAAATAATATATAAATCGCGATATCACGCAAAAAAAATTGTTTGCTCCTCAACGCGAGCAGGCAAATTGATTTTTTTATACTTTTTTTAACGTAAAAAAGAAATAAGCAAAAAAGGAGAAACGTATTCGTATCGTACAAGATAAATTTAAATGTTACAAACTATCGATTCGATTTAACGAAAACAGCAAAAACCATAATAACAACAAAACAACAACAACAATACGAAACTGAAATAACATAAAGAGCCTAAACGTCATAACGGATTAAAACTGAAAAAAAAAGTAGAACAAAAAAACAAAAACGAATGATCTCCCACGAAACCGAGAGCTGCTGATAAGAGAAATTCAGGACAAAACTCTAATTCCCAATTAATTCGATCCGTAGATAATCCAGTCTCGATTCACCATCTTTCTCGTTAATCCGCCTTTTGAGAGAACGAAACAAGCAAACGATACATTTACTTCAATGAAATTCGAGCCCGACCCGTTGTGAGATTTGAGTATGAAAAATATTTATCCTCTCGTAGTGGACCACTTGCGGTGAGAGGATAATGAAATTTTTATTTCATTAACGTCTCATTCATAAAACAAAAACGAACACTCACGGCATACTCTCAACAAACGAACAAAACGCTATCTAGCCCTGAAGAAAAAAAAAAAAAACAAATAAATAAATAAAACGAAAAAAACAAAGAAAATACATGCACTTCGAAGAGCTGATGAATCATTAAGAGCAGCCGCGACACTACTGTGACAGTATCATTTTTCGAGGAGTTTCATAAAACTATAATGATTCGATCCAAAAGAAATGAAAGAAAAATGACGACAAAAAATAATAGTTAACGATGATATAATATTAATGATAAAATGTTAGGTGTGACTCTTCACCTCCTTTGTAATATGTGTGATAAAGCATTATATATATATATATAGAACGATGGACACTATATACATATATATATATATGCATCGACATGTGTATATATATATATATGTAATTATAATGATTTTAATATTAAATATATTCCTACGAAACTTCGAAGGATGTCATTGGAATTAGGTACTAATTGCACGATACGAGAAGAAAAATAAGGCAACTCGAGGGACATGAAAACGAGTTCGTTGAAAGAATTATAATAAACGAAATAGATGACAATTGATACAGGCTAAATGAGATATTAATCTCGACGTGGAGAACAAGATTCAAAAGGAAAAAAATGAGAAAGAGAAGAAAAAAAAATACAGAAAGCTCGCATCGATTATCGAGGAGAATGAAAAATAACGTAAGATTTAATCGTAAATGAAACAAGTTACGAGATTTATCAAATCCATCTGCCGAGGTTTTTTTTTTTTTTTTTTCGCGTTCGCGAAATGAAAATAAATATTATAAATACAAAGGAGATATGAATAACGATAAAGTCTCGGCGTACAATTAGCGAGAAGAACGTACTACGAGTGGAAGCGTGAACAAAGAAACAAACAAACAAAAGTGAAAAAATGATAAGGGGTGTGCATTGGGCAGGGGGTTGTAACAATGGTAGTCATTTACGATAGATTTGTATTTTTCAGTGTTGAAAAGTTTTTTATACCGCTGTTATATTCTTGTCTAAATATCTTAGTTCAGGTATGCGAGAGAGTGTGTTCGAATGTCGGTGGGTCACGAAAATAACGAAAACGCGGAAAGAGGGATAACGGAGGGATGTAACGTTTTTGCATGTGTATAAGGGCGCGCGCGCGCGCGTGAGTGTGTGTGTGTGTGTGTGTGCGCGTGTTCGTATGAGTGCGCAAGGGTTGAAGTGAGGATGAGAGAATACGTGTTTGAAAAAGTCTCGTTCGCGTATACGAAATTTCGGTGCAGAATTTGAAAATTTCACATTCGTAGAATGATTTTTTTTTTTTTTGTTTTTTGTTTAACTGGAAAATTTTTCGAATTAACTATACCAACGGGGAATGGACGCAGGGACAGGAAAAATAATCGGGATGCATTTTCAGTTTCCCGTAGACGATGAATTAGCTGATTTAACGAGAAAGGAATCGTACGCAAGTGATACGTGGATTCGGATCAAAGATTCAGTCCCAATATCACCATCGAGATAGATTTTCGTTTTAATTATTTGCAATTATATCACGCCTTCGTTTATTATTTTATTTTATTTTTATTTTATTTTTTCTTCTAATTTTCATTCTCACACATTTGATATTTAATATTGAGACCCACGAAATTTTGCGAAAGTAAAAACGCATAAGTGATATACGATCGTACGCCCGATTTGACGAAAAACAAAAGAAAGAAACACGAGTTAGGATTTTAAAGCGAAGTCATTATATACGGAAACCCATTTATTATAACGAAATTTTACGTGCGCTAAACATGGTAATTACATACACAGGAATCAAGATACACACATACACACGCTCGTGTGAACAAACGAAATGAATTTATTCGCAAACGAATAATCTATTCGAATGCAATATAACTTTATACACACTACTAGTACCTTTACACAGGTACTTTAAAGTACAGAGGTCCGCTGCTACCTTTACCCACCTCCCGACCCCTTTAGATTAATACTATACAATGCATATATATACACACATATTTACATAATCTTATCGCTGCGACAATTCAAATGAATTTTTATTTTTTTATATCAAGTTATTGCGTTACAATTGTAGATAAAATCCTAGCACTATGCGAGAGTCAAAGCATTGTTTTCTTTTTTTTCTTTTTCCTTTTTTTTTGTTAATATATACATATTATTATAGAGTCGATACATGTGTTCACAGATATATGAATATTCCTACGATTATAAAAAATTTTACACTTCGTACGCGTATGAATTTATCTGTCCTCACACGTATATTTATATAAGTGAAACGAAGGACTGCGTGATGTCTGAAACTGCGCGAATATTATTATTATTATTATTATTATTTCGATTATTATTCCTCTCGTCTTATAAAGTTTTTTTTTTTTTTTCTGTTTTTCTATTTTATTTTATTTTATATTTTATTTTGTACGACTAATGCGAAGAACGTTTGCTGCACGCGGTATATAGCAATCGTCAATCCGCGATACACATTTATACGAAACACTTACAAGCGGACACCTACACCCGAGTCTTTCGCGAAACACGTTAACGCGCAGAGAGTGATTTATTTTGTTTTTCTCATGTTTTTTGTTTTTGTTTTTGTCCCCTCTACCTAATGGGAAAACGAAATAAGAAAAATGAAAAGAAATCACGCTTTTTTTTTTCTCTTCCTAGAAATTACCACCGCCGTCACTACTATTATATTTTAATACACGTTACTATACTCGTCGATCGACGATGTATCTCTGGATATATACATATAGATACATATATATATATATATATTTTTTTTTTTCGTTTTTTTTTTTGTAATTTCTTTTTTGCGAATATTACGATTTATAGATATTATTACCCACAGAATAGTTTTTATTGACTATATATCGATCGCTGTACTACTACTATTATATTTTAAGCGATATATTTTTTATTTCTTACCGTCGTAAAATATTGTATTTATAATTCGCCCCTATTTTGCTACTATTTTATGTCAATATCGTAGAGATCTCCACATGCCAAAGAAAAATCGCAATAACACGAAACACTTGCATACACACATAAACGTACAGATATACACGATTATACGAACACCATTGATACGAGCAGATACATTTTGTTTGACAGTGACAGGTGGCAGAGGTGAGTGGAGCACGGAATCGAAAAGTAGGGCCAAGAGATAAAACATCGAGTTGATTTAATACGAAGTAGAGAAGACAAAAATAACAATGAAAATTGAATTATTATTTTTCACATCCAAAGTACGAAGTAAATGACCAATCTTTTTTTTTTGTTTTTTTAAATCGATGAATATCAAATTTATTTCATGAGGAATCAGATGTTTTTATCGTTTGCAAGAAAATAAGATGATGGATTGAAAAATTCTGTGACCTTTTCACAATAGAATGAATAATATTGCAAAAAAAATGGCCATTAGTTCACTTTTTTTTCGGGCTTTTTCACACTTTTCGTTTCCTTGTTTTATTACTTTATGGTATTTTGATTTTTTTGTTTTTTGTTTTTTTTTAAATATTAATTCTTCCCTAACGACTCTACGATAATCGACTTTATCGTTCTTATTACACCGAGAATGAGTATATACATAGTGTGAATTTCGCGAATGTTGCGCGAGTGTTGTTCTTAGTCAAATTAATCGAAAGAAAGGTACGTGCGTGTACGTCGTAATCGTCGTCGTCGTCGTCGTCGGATTCGTGAACTGAATCGCACGCTTATATAGGTACACTTTAAAACGAGAATAAAAAGAAAAAAAAAATGTAATAATTCTACCTTGTGGTTTTTTTTTTCATAAGGTAGAGAGAAACTCTTTGTCGCGGAAGAGAAAGAGAACATATTTGCGCCCTAGCGCAATGTAGAAACTAGAATTTATAATTAAAAAAAAAAAAAAAAAAAATTAACAAAAAAAATATTTAAAAAAAATATAAAAAAATAGCTAAGACTTTTACGAAGCAGCTGGGAGTAGTGCAATGTTATAAGGGAAACGAGGGTTCGAAGGACGATGAGGAAAATGATTAACCTCGGCGAAATTTTGGAAAAATTAATATCCAATTTAAAAACAACAAGAGCAGTAACAGCAACAAGAAAAATAATTAAATATAAACATCGAGTAGTGTCCAAAACAAGTAGGTTATTTTTGTGATAACATTATTATTCATATGCATAACAGAAAATATCACTCTCTCAAACGAATGAATTTGTGACAAAAAAAAAAAAAAAAAAGAACAAGATTATATCGATATTTTTTTATATAATCGAAGCGTAGGAATGATTTTATTAAAATAGAAAAAAAAAAAAAAAACGAAAAGGCAAATATCATTTTTCCTGTTTCGCCGATGGCGTTTCGTAATCTCCTGCAAAACCCACTAGGAATAGATAAAGCGAGCGATAGTTTGGAATAAAGTGTGAAATATTTAGGAAAAGTGGTTTTTCGTATTGTTTTTGTTCATTTTTTGTTTTGTTTTGTTTTCACAATTGAAGAGATAAAACGATTGCGCGACGTCCCAACACGACTCTGAAAGATCGAAAACGAGGGTTAGGACATGCGAGAAAACGGTAAAGCTAACAGTCGATAAAATAAATTTAAAAAAAAATCATATACACAAATGAGAGTGAGCGAAACAAAAGGAAATAGAAAAGTTGAATAAAAAAATGTGTGTTTTCTAGTTAACCAGATCGTTATCTTTTCAAATCTCGCTCGATTCTAACGATATTTAAATTCTCCAACATACTTATATCCCAGATTATTCATCGATCTATTTCGCGACACGTATATTTTCCAAGCGATGAAATAAGAATTCGCGCGGGGCGCCCCCTCTTACAATCACAAAGAATGAGACAAATTAAAGAAACTTTTTCAGCAACGATCACGCTTGATTAAATAAACAAAAGACCGGAAATAAATGTCGTTCCAATCGATCGATCGGTCAACCCATCATTAAGCAAACGTAGAAATAACAGCCTGAAAAAATTTCAATGATGATAAATTTTCGAGAACGTAAAAATGGAAAAATATAAAATATTATTCAGTTTCTCGCAGCACGAAAGCAATGTTACAAACAAATTTCGGCATGCGCACATTGTTTAGCAGAAAAACAAAAAAATTCAAATGATTATGGGCCAAGCAAAAAGAAGCAAACAAAAAAAAAAAAAACAAATGCGCGATGAAGTGAATCGTTGTTGATTACTAAAAACGGTGATAAAGTAAGTTTATCTTTTTGTATGATTATTATAAATCGTTGGGCCAGAAAAGTAAATAGCAGGGCGAAGCCAATGATTGGCCAAGGCTAATGATTATGCCCTCGTTACAGTGTCGTATCGATATGATGGGATATAAAACAGACGCGAAGATACAACGTCGAGAAAGAATAATTCAATATGTAAAGAAAGGAAGAAAAAAAAAAAAAAAAAAAAAAAAACGTGATCCGATGCAAGCAAAATGCAGCATCGGTAGCGCGCTAGCCAATTTGCTCCTAAAACAAAAAAATCTTTTGTACCGTTCTTTTTTCTAAATAATCGACTAGTTTGTAAAAGAATACGTATTGTCTGCGTGATAACGTTGATGGATACCAGAGAATAATAATAATAAAAAATAAAAAAAGAAAAATGCAAATAACCTGAATAATGGGGAAAAACGTTGAGAGAAGAGATCAAGCGGCGGCTGAATTAAGAGAATAACAAAAAAGAGTTATTCATACGCTTAGAAAATTTTTTTGTATATCCACACTGGTGCGCGCGGTACACGCACGTCTACGTTAGATCCTCGAATTTTGAGGAACAAGTGTCCTCCCCTTTTTTGTCGTTTAAATGAAAACAAAAAAAAAGTATATTTAAAAAAATGCAAAAAAAAAAAAAACAAACAAACAAACAAATATAACAAAAACGTCGATCGCTCTTGTTGTTCATAGATGTGAGAGTGTCGCGTGTGTTCCCGTGTGTGTGTGTGTGTGTGTGTGTGCGTGTATGTGTGTGTTCTTCAAAACTATTTTCTCGCTGTAAATTTTACTTGCGATTTTTAAACGTACAAAATGATCGTATATATATAATAATCTTCGAAATATATATATATATATATCTATTATGCGGAGAGATTTTTGGCGAATTTGATATACAGAGAAAAAAAGACAAAAAACAAAGATATATTAATTAAAAATTGAAGAAAAATAAAATGAAAAATTTGAAAGCCCAACGAAAACAAAATTCTACGACACTTTGGGTATAGAGCAATTTAATTGGCATCACCCGATCATTTTATCTTGCGTCCGTAATGGCGAAGCGATAATAAAAATTCAAAATTTTACGCGTTTTCTTCATATAAAGAGAAGAACGTTTTGATCTTTTCTTACTTTTAGACTTTGTTATCGATTAGAAAAAAAAAAACAGAAAAGTTAGTAAAAGAACGAAAATTCATCGGAGAATACATTGTGTCCGCGCGAGCGTGAATGTGTCAAAATGTGCGTGTGAAAAAAAAAAAAAAAAAAAAAAAAGTAGAAGAAAAAACGTTTCGCGGATTCATAAGAACGATTTAATGTATATTGCATCTCGTGCGTTTGCGCGTGTGTGTATGTGCGAATATGTGTTCATGTGTGTGCGTGCGTGAGCGCGCGCGCGCGCGTGTGTGTGTGTGGATATGAGAAGCCTGCGAGAGAAAATATTGGGAAGAAGGACATCGTGAGAGAGTGCGTGCGTGGGTGCGTGCGCGTGCATCGTTAAAGAATATGATGGTGAGTCTTGAAAGGGCGAAAATAAGATGATAAAAATGGAAAAAAAAAAACAAAAACAAAAACCAAAAAAAAAAAAAAACAAGCAAAAAAAAAAATAACAAAAACGTGCGAGCGTGATCGTGTGATATGCGGCAATTTTTTACCTTTTTCTAACGGAACTTAAAAAACATTTTTGTCATTCGATCGTAAGTTGTTCGTAGCGTGAATTTTTCATATCTCGTGACTCCGACGAACTGATGCCGGAGTTAAAGCTATAGCTTTTTATCGTTCGGCCTCCCTAAAATAGCGTTAAAAATCTCGTGATTTTCACTCGAGTGTCAGTTTGATAAATAAAAATATAAATAAAAAAAAAAAAAAAAAAATACAAACCAACAGAAGTGGGAAAAATATATATAAATATATACATATATTATATATATATATATACGAACACGAAAAAAAATAAAATAAAAAATACATCATCGAGTCTTCGTTGTACTTGAAACTTGGCTCGATGCGAAGGAACGAGGACTCCTGGCCAAGGATTCCCGGTCGTCTATGATCTTTTTTCAAATGAAATAAATATTGAATCGTGAAACTGGAATGATCGATGGAGACTATATCAGATTTTGATAAATTGCGCCCATAATTTGTTATGAAATGCATTTTTTTCTATTACGATTATTACACTCGGTGTATTATTAATGGAATAATAAAAAAAAAAAAAAAAAAAATGAATAAAGATCTAGTTATCGAGAGGGAAATACAAACGCACCTTTGGCCAAGATGAAACGAAGTAACGAATGAGACCGTTTGAAGCTCGAAAATAATTGAATTATATATATATATATATATCGAGACGGTAATAATTTGTACAACTTCGTGGATTCTCCTCGCTCCCGCATCGCTGGAAAATACACTTTTCTAGAATAATTTCTAAAGTAATAAAAACAATATTAATTTTTCTTGCGATAGACAAAACTCATCTCCGTGTAGAAATCGTCCTGAGATGGGGCGGGGAAGTACATGCGAGATTTTCGATCGTCGTTTTGTCGCAAAAGTAAGAGAAAAAAAATAAATAAATAAAGCGTAATGGAATGAAAAAAAAAACGTAAATAAATGAATAACTGGAAAAAAAACTGGTAATGTTGCTGCGCACCACATCCACCATTCACGCGAAAACGTGATCGTGCGATCTCGCGGCGTCTCCTGGAGACTAATAATTGTAATTGTAAATTGAATGCAAGAAGAAGAAAAAAAAAAAAAAAAACAACAACAACAACAATAAAAATAAACAAAAAACCTTGGAAATAATAATTGCCGGCACGATGAAGATGAAGCAAAAAAAAAAGTAGCGAGATTGTTAGACTCTGTCCTCTCACCTCGTTCTCGTGCCGGTTAGTCGAATCTTAGATATATAATGAATATTAATTAGCTGAACGTACAGTATTACCCGAGTACTGGAATGTCAGGTGTTTGTTCGTTCGTATTTTTCATATAATAACGTATAATAAACAAACAAAAATAAAGAGCCCCGTCATCATTTCGTTTCTATTTGAATACTTGTTACTTATTGTGTCATCTGTGCCCTTTTATCTTACGAGCCTTTACATATATAAATATATTGCACGGCATGTTACATAGCAAATTTTCTTTTACTTTGGTTTTTTTTTTTTTTTTTCAATTTTATACAAAAGTGAATATAAATCAACGAAGGAAGACAAAATTAATCGGACGAAATTGTCGAGTTAAATATTCGACGATGTCGCACGATCGAAATGTGTCTTTTACGATGTCTCGCACGTAGGACCTCGCAGTAAAGAGGAAAAAAAAAAAAAAAAAAATCCACACGTAGCTTCACGATTAGTTATTGTGAACAATATTATTCTTCATGATAAAACTGCGGGCAAGCGAACACGGAATACATGTGTTCAGGTATTATCGAATGTATATCGATTATCGAGAGCATATGAGTGGAATGAATGGGAGCGCACGAATCGATACAAATATATACATATAAATATATTTTTTTTCCTTAAAACAATCTATCGGAGAAGAAAATATAAAATTCGAAAAATATGTATTTCGATGTGTTCGATATTCGATCGATGAATGTACAAATATCGCCATTTTATCCAACAATCTCGACGCTTTACGTCTACTCTCTTTGATATTGTGAATCTTAAACGAAAAATTGAACTTTAGGTTTCAGGATAAAAGTCAAATTGCAATGTATGAAAAAGATTCTTATGAAGCTGATAAATTTTGCACGAAAATACGTTTTAGCGACCAGTTCGAAGAGCCCACGAATACGAAAATACTTTGATTTTTAATTCAACGCGATAATGTTTTTATGAAATTACTTTTTTCACCCATGAAATAACAAACAACTGCGAGCAAAATATCTTGAAGCCGTTAATGACCGAATAATTAAAAGCAAAGAGAAAAATTGGTAAGATAGAGAATAAAAAAGAGATGTCCAGTTCAAAAGTGAATTGTGAATATTCATCACGAAAGTAAACATCGAGGGATAATCTTTGACGAAATAATTTTTTTATGATGGAATCTACGTGCTGGTACACGACATATAATATTGGTCAAAAAATATCTTTTCATCAATTTTTATGCAATAATACATGAGATGTAATTTAATGCTCAGTAAAGCAGAAACATTTAGGAATTTGATTGAAAAAAAAAAAAGTTACAATTTCAAATGTTTGCTAAACAAGCAAGAAATTGAAACAGTTATCGATGTCTCTTCCCTTCGTAATATCGATCCATGTTCCATACGCCAAACAGGCATTTAAAAAATCATGTAAAATATTGAAATTCCCCCGACATTGACAGCCCTTGAATCCTCAACGTGTTAATTAAGCCAATTTGTCACTGAAATTAACACTATATTATCACACAGGATATAATAAATATACAATGTGATCTTTAGAAAACGAGGACATAAAATGTTTAGTAGCGAAATAGTTTTTCTATTACAGTAGGCTATATAATTGTACATTGAATTCCGCTTTTTCTACTATTCGTATATCACAGCGTTCCCATCGCGGACTTGACATCAAGTTTTATTCGGATCGATTCATATAATTCAATCAATTTTTTCAGCGTACAATGTATAATTATTTTTTTCGACAACTTATCGATTTCCACATTTTGCTATACACAGTGCGCACTCAATTCTCTGCAACTTTTTTGAATCCTACAAAAGTCTTTAGGAAGCATAACTGAAATTTGTACTATCGAATTTCGTTACTTGAAATCGTACTGACTTTTATGATACGGAAAATCTTCGGTATGTGAAGAAGTGAAAAAGAAAAAAAAAGAGAAATTAGAACTCGATACTGCGATAGAAAATCGTTAAAATGCTGCTCGTTTCAATTAACTTGAAAAAAAATCGTGAAATATCCGGAAATCGTGTCTGGTAATTCGCGTCATGAGATCACAACGAAATGGAAAATAAACTCTAAATATTACCATTGAAAAAAACAACAACAACACTCATGAACAAAAACACACAAACACACACTGTAGAATTATAATTACGTGGTTGTTTTTTCATTCGTTATCATAATCACCTATAAAAGTAATTCGTAATACGTGACTATTACTATTTTTATGAATTTTGTACATTTTTCTAATTATTTTGTATGATAATCCTCTAGCTGAAAGTGTTATTCGATGGAAGTTGATGGACGATCCTCTACTTCTTCCCATTTTGGCAATTCGAGCGAAAAATTATCGCGTTTACGAAGAAGATTAAGATGTCAAAAGATTAGTGTGCGTTACAAATTTTTCGTGTGAATTTAGTAGTTTACGAAATGTGTTTCGTAATACGATTTTTTTTTTTTCAAAGAAAAATTATCAAATCGCGATTATCGTAGATATCAACGTATTCGTTCGTGTAGTTTCATGTTTTCGAGTAAAATTTAATTATCCGCGTAAGTTCATTCATTTCCTGCAAAGAAAATATAAAAAAAAAATGTGATCGAAGATTCTTGTCTCAGTTTCGGCTGAATGAAAAAAAAAACATTAAAAAATTAAGTAGTATCATTAGAGAGAAAAAGTCGAAACTGCGAGGCCGTTAGATTAGTTTCATCAGGCGATCAAGAGGTGGAAGCTTTCGAAGGGAAAACTTTTCGATGGAACAACGTTCGTTATTACATGTTTTTATCATTTTTTTAAAAATAATTATAACTCATATTAAAAAAATCCCAGTAATGAGTCGACCAAATGTTATATAGGATTTCAAGGTATCGAGACACGAATGGCAACTAGTGGGCGAATACTTAAGAGTGGCAAAAATGTATGAAAAACCGAAAAAAAAAAAAAAAACAAACAAACGTTGGATTGCGATGCGTTTATTAATAATTATAGAAATAAGATATTTTTTTCCCCTAATTTTTCTGCGATAATTATACGAAACTGATGAAATTGTTTAATGAACGAACTTATAGCGACTTTGTTCAAGTCCCGGCGATTGTCCGAGGCTTCAAAGTGTTTATAGACGTTTAGTTTGATTTTTTTTTAAATTTTGTTTTCTTTCATTGTTTTCTAATTATTATATATTTATTTACACATGCGATTCTACGCTTTGGCCAAGTCCGCGGTTCTCCTCGATCCCGCCCCGTCCACATGTACGATTCAACTCATTAAAACAATGCTATTACGCGATGAAATATAAGAGACAATTGTTCGTAAGACATTTACGACTCGGCGCCATAGAAGTTCGTTTCTCGTAAAGTTCAACGAGACTCTAGTTCATATTATATACTACTCGATATTTTTGTGTAATTTTTTCGATTTTTTGTTAAATTGAAGAAAACCTCTTTTAGTACTTTAATAAATGAGTTTGTTAAGAATAATTATTATTATGTTTATTCAATCATTTCGAATTGAAATAATCGTCGAATTGTTCGTAATCGATATTCCAAATTTATCATATTCATTCCATACTTTTTAAACTATCGAGAATCACTATAAAAGCATTAATCAGAAAGTTTCATTTGTTTGCTATCGTAATTGTGCATTTTTTTTTTACACTTGCAAATTTCAATATTTCGAATATCATATTTATTGCTAAGAAAAAATTCCAAATCCGATTGTTGGTAAAAAAGAAAAAAAAAACGTTACCGCATGACAGAAAGCACTTTCAACGAAAGCTACAGCTGTTTCGTAACATCGATGTTTCTTTTTCTTTGAACTTCTCAAATTTCAAACACAAAAAGGAGAAGAGTGCAAAATTCTGACACCATAGGACTGTTGCGGTTCGGATTCAACTTCATTTTTCGAAGATAAGTATGAGAATGATTACTTTCATTATAAACTCAAAATACACGAGTTATAATATTCATTCGATTCTGAATTATTCGAGATGGATTTTACACTTGCCTACATTCTTCAAAAGTATCTGAGTGAATAATTTATGGTTCATTGAAGAAATGTTACGTCAAATTTTTACTTCTGGAAACGTGACGAAATGAAAAAAAAAAAAAAAAAAATTTTGGTCGCAATAACGAAATTTTGCAAAGGATGTTCAAGGGTGCGTTAAGACAGCATCAAAAACTTATCGATTGTCGATAAAGTCTAACGATTCACACACTCGATGGATCGATGCGAACCGGGAGTAGCTTTTCATAAAATCGAGATCCAAAATTTCGATTATTCTTTAAGATCACGTTTCAATTCTATTAAGGGGGGAAACCAGTTTAGGAGGCCGAAATTTTGTTTGTTTTTCGTGAATTTTTTACATATGGAATAAATAAACAGAATTTTTTTTTAATTTGAGAATATTTTATTCATGGTTTGAAATAGACTTGAGAATTTTTTGAAGCGATTTCCGCCGGAAACAGTGTCGCTAGATCATGGACGATTACCATCGGAGTATTTTGCTGGTGGGCATTCCTGTGGTTTCAATTTTCATCTGTAATCATCACAATTTTTTTTTTTCGTTAACAACATATTTCCTAAGAATATGAACCTGATTGTGTAAAAAAAAATTGAAAATTGCATTTTTTTGAGGTGTTTGAAGACAATGTTATGTTTTTATACCATATTTTTTCACCTTTTTCGCATAAAAAAACATATTTTTAATAATCATATAATTCCAGAATTAGGTTCATATTCTTAGGAAATATGTTGTTAACGAAAAAAAAAAATTGTGATGATTACAGATGAAAATTAAAACCACAGGAATGCCCACCAGCAAAATACTCCGATGGTAATCGTCCATGATCTAGTGACACTGTTTCCGGCGGAAATCGCTTCAAAAAATTCTCAAGTCTATTTCAAACCATGAATAAAATATTCTCAAATTAAAAAAAAATTCTGTTTATTTATTCCATATGTAAAAAATTCACGAAAAACAAACAAAATTTCGGCCTCCTAAACTGGTTTCCCCCCTTAACAGATTTTTCGAAGCATTCTATTACCAGTGTTCCATCTGGATTAATATTTAGGCTCATTTTTCAAGCGGCTCCGCCGATAAAAAAGAGCACACGCTTTTTTTAAGATCGATGAAGTAGTGGGGTGTAAGGAGCTACTGTTAATAAAACGAAAAATGATCTTATCGTATTCGTATTTCGATCGGTTAATTTCAGAGCTACAAAACGAAAAAAAAATTTGTGTTCATATATAATGTACAAAATTATGGAAACAAGAAAGCTAGTAAATAAATGTAATAGTTCTGAAAAAAACAAAAAAAAAACAAAAAATAGAAAGTATGTCAAAATAATAAACAATTTTCATGAATTGTTCCAACGCATGAGCAATCTTGTTGATAAATAATTATTATTTTGAATTGAGAAACTTGGGTTCCCCATCTTGCAAAAAAAAACCAATGATTTCTACTTGGCGATTTTTCCCACTGGGCAAAGAAAAATCGCAGTGCTCCGACGAGCTTACAATAAAAAAGAACAAAGATTAGGGTCACGCGAGAGACTACAGTACCATATGGGTCAATTGATTAGAAATAAATGAATCTTAAGGTTTCGAAATGCTAAAAAACATTGAACTGATTCATAAATGCGAAATTATATGGATGCTCCCAAATTTTATTTTATGAAAAAATTATACAAGAATATTTTGGAATGTTAAAATTGAAAAATTCTACCGATCAAAAAAAATAGTGACGGATTCATTTCTCATTTCATCAATCGACCCACGATCGGTAAGAAAAACATTTATTGGACACCTGTGCTTCGTGCACAATCACTTGCTCTAGAAATCGAATTTTTTTGAAAATAATAGTGAAAATCGAACAAAGCCCAACATTGTGATACTGAAAATTGCTATGCACAGAAATGAATACAATAAAAATGATGCAATTATGTACTCACTCTTCGATGTCTTGTTCCCCTCCTCAATAATGAATCGTCTATCTCCTACGTGTGGCAAAATCGTTCGAGAATTTGGCAGCTGAGATCCATTTCCGGTTTAGATTAACACTGGATTTTTTTCGGTTAAATGAGATTGAATAAACTTTGCACTCGCGACTCGCACCATAATTTAGCATTCAATGACACCGATTGATTGATTGTTCACATTTCCAAAATAGTTAGCACAGTTAATATCCACTTCTGTTACAGAACACTCATTGCAGTCGATTAGTTTCCACTCGATTTTTCTCCAATCCATGTGTTTGAATCTAGACGAGCAGCAGCAGCGTTGTTTTTCAAACGTTGAAAACGATAGTTCATCGTAATTCGAAATTCAATTAATCGATTCAAATCCAACATTAACTTTTTTTACTTTCGACGAGATAGTAAACGAATGATGACGACGTCAAGATTTTTTTATTTTCCGCGTCAACAAACTCTTGCACGAAATTAAAAAATCCATTCAATATTTTTTTGATCCGCTAACTCAAAAAATGTATTTCTCTTGTGGCAATAAACTTTCTTTTCGCAATTGAAAACGGCCGATGACAAGTGACAGAAAGTGTAATGGCAATTTGTGCCACAGTTTCGTGGAAAATCGTGCGTGCTCACGTGGGTGCACGCGTGCACGGGCGCTTGCGTTCTATTGTACTCTAGCAATTGCGATAGTAAAAACTATTCGCAATGCTGTACAATAGCTGCGGTTATACAAGCCTTGCGTGCATTGCGTTGCGTGCACCGTTTGCAGCATCCGGGTTATATGCATGGACCTTGCCTGCGCGACTTCGATAGTACAATACAGAAACTGTATCGCATTCGGAATCAGCAAACTACAGAGTAGATTTATAGCTTTCGTTCCGTCATTCTTGCCGACAATCCCATGGCTTTACGGCCTGCGTGCGTTTAGTGCTTTGCGTTGCGTTGCGTGACTCGCATGTATGGTTGCATCTTAGCTCCGCTTGCGAACACGCGTGCGTGCGAGCATACGCACGATTTTCAAAGCTGTAAAACAGCCGTCACTAGACTTTCTGTCACTCTAGACCCTTGCTCACGCTGCCATTTATCGTTATTCGGTCAAATATTCAACGTAATTCGTCCTCTAATTTCGCACGAAAAATGGTATCGTGGGCAAGAGGCTTCCCTACCGACTTATCACTTATCATTTGCGAGAAGAAAACTTGTTGACGAAAGAAAAAAAAATTGAAAATCGTTTACGATTGACAAACGAGAGAATTGTGTTTTACGACTCTAAAATTCGTTTCATAGCGTTTTCAAGAAATCGCACATATTTTTAAACTTTTATTTTCGTGCATTGTTTGTTTTCGAAAAATCGTGCATATTTTCAAGCTCTAATTAACGGAAATCGTGATAAAAAGTTATGTGAAATTTATAGTTTTTCATGGTTGTACTAATAAAAAATAAAATCAATTTTATCATGATTTTCCGTTTTTTTGTTATCCATCATTGTATTTTTATTCGGTTTAACGACACTTCAGACCGTTTCCAAGTATTTTTATATAAAGATTTTCGTAATTAACTGATGATCACATAGAAATCGGTATCTTTCATTCCGCCACTCTGTTTTATCAACTTCGTTGTAATCAACTAACGATAATGCGCAGTATTGCACTAGCCGACCGACGCTCACGCTACTTTCTCGCCGCCCCGCGTCCCGCGGGCGACTCAATGAACGACAGTGCTCGCTCGCTCCCTCCTTGCCCCGCGCACGCGCCTGATCCAGTTCTCGCGTCTGCCCCTTCCAGTCACCCGGCGTGAGCTCTCCCCACCATCCCCGCTACGGAACGGCTTAGCGGGCCAAGCGCGAAAGCGCGTAAACGTAAACACAGAGTCGAGGCTCCACGAATGTAAACAAATCAAACGAGGTAGGGACATTTATTCGCCGATATTCAGCGATCAAATTTTTGTGCACCGCATGAATATTCGTTCATTTATATTTTGTAAAAATTCAACAACGTTTTATTCTTTCATTTTCCCAACGCATTGGTAGCAAAAAAAGAGACCATCAATCGAATTTCATTCATTTTTTTGAATCTAGGATGTCGCATTTCGCGAATTGTTGACCAACTGTACTCAGGCCAATCTGCAGATCGTTCCATTCGTAAACGCAGGATCGACGAGGAAGGCAGCACTTGGTTACGTCTGATTCGAATGTTTGATTTGACGAACTTAGAGGGTGACATTCGAGTAACAAATTTGAATCGATTGAACAGCTCACTCGTATTGGCGAGGGCGATTTTTGAGAGCGACTAGAAAAAACTGTCAATTAATTTCGTTGTTACATCAATAAATCACAGGTATTTACTTACCTGAATGAGAATATGACCATTAAATTTGCTGACGGACATTAAAACTTCAAAGCCATTTGAAATTTTGCCTCAGAGCATTAGTTAACGAAAAATTATTTTTTTTCCCCGAATTTCCGAGTAGCACTCTTTATTGAATTAAAACTTTTCGAAATGTAATGAATTCGAATGAATGCATCGCAATGCATGAATGAAGAAAAAAAAACCCAACACATAGGCAAGATTCGTTTGTTTATTACATTAGGTTGATCTTGTACAAATTGATTTTTAGCCTTATTTTTAATAACAAGTCAAGTTCCTCATTTTCTGACATTTCTCGTTATCGATATGTATTACTATATTAGGGGGTTCTAAATTAGAACGCATCAAACGGGGATCATTTAGAAATTGTACCCATTTTGCCATTTATGGTTATTTTTTTTTTTTTTGTTTTTTACTTAAATAGCGAGACGATAATGTGTCGTGAGTGTTGCATGATCGTTTCGATTGTTTGGTATTTCGGATGATCGTTTATAAAATTTCATGTGAATGATTGAAGAACGAAGCATTTTGGTTTTGCATGAAATGACATATCGATTTCATTTACAGATTTGAGAAAATTTTTTTGTTATTCTTTATCGTAGTGAAACATACAAAATAAAACTACTTAGACGCCTGTTTTGAAAAATAATTATTACCAATTCCGTCTAAGCTCCGTTAGAGGGTACAGGAAGATATTTTGTATTGGTGACGAGCCACCGTCGAATCGTTTGTTTTCTCATTCCTTCAGCGTTTCAGTTTTTTTTTTTTTTTTCGTCATAATATATCAACTTTGCATCCGACAGAATAATTTTATAAATGCTCAATTATATCTAGCTCAATCCCTATTCGAAAATCCGTTTCGATACAATTCTTTAAATAAACTGTACACTTTAAACCCGCATTCTAATATAGAATAAATAATCTAAGATGAATTGTGTGTCGACATGAGTGTGTTTGCTATTTTATTTTATTTTTTTAATTTATTTATCGCATAGTTTTGAAAGATCAGAAAGTGGAGCATTCTTAGCATGAAATCGATTGCGTTACATCGGTTGATCGATATTTTAGAATTGGTCAGCGAGATAACAATGATAAAAACAAATTAAGAAAAAAAAAAAAAATGATAAATAAGACCCTGGCTTGGAATTAGTAACCGTTAGTGTTGAAACGCTTCATTTATTTACGAGGTGCTTATTGGGAAGCAGAATCGCTGGTTTCCTCTAGAAAATAGGAACATAAATCGCAATTTCTCAACAAAACTCTACGTACGTACATTTATATCCACACCCAGTAAAGCTGCCGTTATACAATTAATTCTCACAACATTTTATCCTAAGGTCGGATGGGAAGTATTTTTAGGGCTCTCTTACGAAAGAATGAAGCTCCAGTTTCTTTCAAAAGTAAATAATTAAAAAAAAAAAAAAAAAAAAAAAAAAAGATAGAAAAAGAGAGAAAAAAAGTAAACAAAATACATTATTATCGAATAAACTTACAGATTTAGTCGCAGAAAAATGCATTGTATTTATATGGCATTTCGAAATAAATTGGCAGTTAACAGTAATTTCTTATCGGCTAAGATGTTACGCTCGTGAAATGAAAAATCAGTATTCATATATATAAAAAGAAAAACACGACAACGAATCAATGGGAAGTTGTGTATTTACCGGTTGATATACACAGGTTCGTAAAAAAGTAAATGGCGATGTAAGTTTATGTATGAACAGCGAAGTGGCTCTCATCGCTGTGCAGTCTTATTGTATGTTCATAATCCACGTTTAGTTGAGATTTAAATCGGGCGTAGTAGCACCGTTATTGCAATAACGCTGAATATGCTAATAATGAACTTTTTTTTTTTTTTTTTCAATGATAATATATACATATATGATTTATGTATATATGTATGGGAATGGAAGGAACGGAACTTTGACTTAATTTATCATAGACGTAATAGAGGAGGAACTACGTCCACCGTGATCTTTCAATCTGCCCTTATAAACCGTTGCATAATTAACATTGCAATTATTGTTATAATACAAGTCATAGTTATTTGATCATCGTATAAACATTATTATCATCACAGTAAAAATATGATTTATTCATTCATTTATATTTTATTATTCATTATATTTATATTTATTTTATATCTTTCAACTATTAACTCTCGTGTTAAACTCGTCTTATTTCACTAAAGTCGTGAACAACGAGCATTGTCATCGATCACACGCCAGTAAAGCGGCGCGTTTATTCATTCTCTACTGTATCGTTACTTAGTGCGTTTACTCATCGATTATTATTCCTACATGATCGTATTATTTTTAAACTTCATCGCACTTAAGTTATTTCATCATCGTTTCCATTTACACGTATTCAAAATAAGATCAGTTATCGTTTAGTAAAAAATACGTAAACATACCTATTATTATATTGAATTCCTCTCGCAGGGGAATATATCATAGTCGAATTTTTCGTTTCGTACTGAAACGACGCACACACTTTTTTTTTTTTTTTTTTAAGATAAATAATATTCATTGGTCTCTTCGACGCGATCATGATTCTTTACAATTCGTCAATGATATTCAGCAGTTTTCAAACGTTTTTTTAGATTTTTTTTACTTGTTGATTTCTCGTTTATAACCAACGAACGGAAAAATAATATCTCACTCTCACCGTAATCTTTCGAAATTGTCACGAGAATATTGTTCCTATTTTAACGAGCTCCGACGTTTCAATTTTTCGTTTTGTTAAATTTTTCACCTAGAATTAGGCATTTTTGTTTTAATTCTGAATTTTTTTGAATTTCCAATATCGCATATTATCGTCGAGTTTCTACTGTATCTTGAGAAGAAAAACATCTCGTGATAATTCTCCGGATTAAGTACGATCAAATATCTCCCCAAAGATGTTCGTTAGCTGCGATAGGAGACGTTTTATTTTTTTCTTTTTATTTTTCTTCGCTTTTCGTGTACTATTTATACGGGTCACGTAAACGCGTTTAAGCATAGAGCGATTGGAATTGTTGCGGTGAAAATTCGATCGTAATTACGATGAATTAGAATCGAATAGCTCGCGTTAGCTCGCATCTTACAAAGTCAGTCTCTCGTTAAATAGCTGCCTGCCACTCCAGACTGCCCCTATCTATAAAGGATTAAAAATATATTTACAAAATTGCAATACCGACGCGAGTCCAATCTCTAGCTATGTCACTTCTCTTTTTTTTTGTTTTTTTTTTCCTCTCTCCTAATAACGAGTACAACCGGAAGTGTGAAAACGGTGAATCGAACAACGTTTTTTTTTCTTCTTTTGTTCTATGTTTTTTTTTTTTCTTAATGTACTGGTAGCGTTCGTCACACCGAAGTTTGTGTTATACTGTTACCGGAGAGCCACATACGTCCGTTGGTCTTTTGATCATTAATCTCGTACTCGGAATCATCGATCTCACATAAATTAGTCGATAAATCGCTGTTGCTTGTACCACCGCCCAACAACGAATTTCTCTCCTCGAGGGTCGTTATTACCGAGCCAATCTCGTCGATATCGTCACCCTTGTGACATCTGTTGCGTCGGGTGCTCGGAAAACCGTAAGGCACTACGTCGTCCTCTTCTTCTTCATCCTCTTCTTCCTCTTCTTCCTCTTCGTCCGATTGAAGAGTACTGAGACGACCATTAAGTGGATTCATCTCGTTCTCAGTATCCGTGTGAATATTATAATGCGGAAGATAAGAATTTGGATGCCTCAGATAACTGTTCGAATCTTTGTATTTGTACTCCCCCTCGCCACCGCTGTCCAATGGATTTAACCTTTGAGTCTCTGGACAGTGATAGTGCTCGGAAAATTCGGTTCCACACTCCGAATCACCGACGTATTCGGACTCTTGATCCTCGTTCAGTGTCTCGATGTCTCTTGTTGGATCTATTGGACCGTGCACTGTAAATATATAAATATAAATCATTGAAAAATTTATTCATTTTTATTGTTGAAGCAAATTATTATTTCTCTCTGATTTTGGATTCATTTATCGAGTTGATTGAATCGAATATTCAGTTTTTCGTTAACGTATCGATTGTCATTCTTCCTTAAGGAGACAAATTTAATGGATTACTAACACGTCGGTAGCTGATGAGTGTTGGACTCGTTACTCTCATTGCTGTGGAAGCTCGATGAGTCTGGAACCTCGCTGCCAGGTACTTCCGTGATATTTGGCAGAGGGTTCTGACTCGGTCTGACCCAGTCTGAACAGTCCCAGTGATACCCTGAAAGCATTGCAGACAACGAACGGTCAATTTGACAACAAAGCACATGCGTTAGATTTTTTTCTCGACAGCGCTTGTTATTTGCATTTAAACAGCCATTTTATTACATTGAATCCTTCTTCTTGATAATTTTAGATTTACTGGCAAGGTTATAAGCATTACATCGATGAAACTTGATCGAAAATAAAAAATGTCAAAATTGAATTTAAATTCAATAAACTCATAATAAAAAATGTCGTTTTGAAAATATAATTTAATCAATTTAGAGTCCAATTTATTGAAGGAAATGCAATGCATTTTTTTTCGAATATATCACATGCTAATTTTGAAATCTTCTGAACCTGAACGAATGACAATTTTTGTTATTTTCATTAATTTTATTTTTATAAGTAACGAGATAAGCTCATCTCGAATTGGCTGTGCCCAAGTTAGCTGCATAGAATCTACAAAGTGAATAAATATACAAAGGCGGAAAAAAGACCGTTGGAGTATAGGAATTTTGAAGGAAAGGCGAAAAAGCAACCCACAAAAAAGAATGGTAAAAGAAATATGGAAAAATAGGTAAATAGAAAGTGTGAGAGAGACGAAGGCTTGTCCATCGACTTACCACCGACGATGCGAGGATCATCCTCGATGGACGATAGTGAGGCAACGGAGGTCCCACCTCCGTGAGGAGTCCGCCGGGTAGAGTTTAGTAGAAGTCCTCCAGTGGTCAGCTCTGGTACCACTGGACTCGCTCGTTTCAGGTCTGTTAGTACACACACGGAGGAGACACAGCCGGTTGTTAATAAATTTAATGTGGCTACTTTTCGTGCCCAAGGCTAAAATCGGCACGTCTATAAACATCTAAATCTCTAACAATATTTATACAAATATATATATATCTCGATAATGATAATCAATGGCGAAATAAAATGCGGGAATAATCGCGACTGAGTGAGAATTTCATGAACAAGAAAAAAAAAAAAAAAAACAAGAAAAAGCTATGTAACAGGCAACGAGACCCGCGAAAAGCATGCGGCAAGCGAAAACGTAAAATCAATGAAAATAATACAAATAAGCTTGGTCGAGCTCGCGTGGTAGTGGACTATTTATAAAAGTGATTTCCTTTTTTATATTTTTAATCAAGGGTCCATCTTCTCTCCTCTTTCTTCGTCCTTTCCAGGTTCTTTTTTTCGTCTCTCTTTCCCGAGAGAGTGTGACGTTTTGGTTTACTTTTGTTTGGGTATGAAACTTACCGTTCTTTATTTTTGCGGTATCGGTGATAAAGGAAGCCAGATGCATTTGCTCCTGCCACATTGGTTTGTGAAGACTATCCGTATCGCTTCCCGTCGCGTTACCACCGACTGGATTACCGATCGTCAATGTTCCAGTCGGCACTGGGGTACTTCGATTGAGATTTCTCAGATAATCAGGCGGAAAATTTTCAAGCTCGTCCCCAGCGCTCCCGTAACTTCGAAGAGTGTCGAGATTGTTGAGCGCTACAGCCGCGGCGGTTCCATAATTAGCGGGCTCGTTGTTCGAGCTCGGTGTATAGGAAGCGGGTCGGGGAGGACATTGGGGAGGTTCTCTCTGCAATTGAAATCACACAACACTCTCATAAACTCGGGAGGGAATAAAAGCCCCGCTCAAAATCCAAACCGTTTCCAGGGTTTTTGGGATCTTTTTTTATTTTATTTTATTTTTTTTATTATTTCACTCTCTTTTTTTTCTGTTCATTTCAAAATCATTGTCCATCTGTTTATTCACGTTGATATTCAGATTTTCTGAATTTTGCATCAGCGCCTAATCAGCAAAATAAATATCGGGAACGACAACGAGATGAATGAAATAAAAAAAAAAAACAAATATAGTTAAATCACGCTATTTGTAAACAACAACAAAAATGTATCAAAAAATCGAATGATATTTCATGCTCGAAATGAAAATCAAATAATTAAACAGAGAACGCTAAAAATACATCAGCGATCAGGAACACTTAGTGCAAATAGCAAAGTTCTATGAACATTTTTCTTATATTTACCTGTATTACTTCGAGGTTGCTTAATTTGGAGCTGCGTTTGAATTCGTGTTCGTGTGGTCTCGCCGAATTGAGTACAATTTGTTTTCTAGTCTCGTTGTTGATATTGTTGGCACGGGCACGTGTGCGTTTCAGTCGAATTTTTCGATAGCAGACGAACATGATGATGAGAAAAACGTTGGCGACGAGAGCGACGCCGATCCACATGAGTTGTTCCCACGTGATGTTGAACGGGTCGGAAATGATGGGTGTCGAGTAAACGGGATTGCCGCAATTAGTTCCGGTCATATTCGGTGGGCAGGTGCAGCGGTAGCTGCCAACTTCGTTGACGCAAGTGCCGCCGTTGATGCATGGATTGGTATCGCATTCGTTGATGTCAAGTTCGCAGCGTTCGCCGGTAAAACCTTGGCATTTGCAGATAGGACCGTTGTCGCCTTCCTCGCAAATGCCGCCGTGGACGCAAGGATTTGGACCGCAGTAACGTCCGAATTCGCAGCGTTTACCGGTGAGGCTCGTACCGGCGCATTCGCAGGTGAAATCTCCACCGCCGGAAACTATTTTGCATCTGCCGCCGTAAAGACAAGGAGAAGAGGCGCAAGGATCGCTGTCGATTTCGCAAGTGATACCGTTGAAACGACCGTGGCATTGACACTCGTAGGATTCGTCGTTCGTCTCCCGGCACGTGCCACCATTTTGACAAGGCTGCGAACCGCAGACTCCTGGTGGAACGAGAATCGTCGCGGTGTCACAGCTGAAAGCGACGTTGGCGAATAGTTTCAAAACGGCGACGCTGCTCGCACCGCTCATGTGAAGAGGCACCGAAACTCTTGCTATTCTGACGTCATCCATGCAGCCGTAGAAACCACGCTGAACGTCTTCGAAGCCAAGAATCGTCGGATGCTGCCTGACTTCAGCGCCCAGATAAAGATCGTCCGAATGTAAATTCAATATGTCGTTGATTCCGGGCGCTGAACCGTGAGCAACGTGTTTACCGTCAACGGTCAGCCTGGCACTGTTGCTCTCACGTTCCAACTGGATCTCGTGCCACTGTCCGTCACTCAAATAAACGCTGCTCACTCTGACGAGACCCTCGCCACTGCCAAGATCGAATTTGTACTGAGCTACGCCGTTAACAATCTCCAAGATATTGTAGTCGATTTTACCGGAAGCGTACATGAGATTACCCGTTGGTTGGACGGTCCTTACGCGCAGCGATAGGCTCAAACGATCCTCGATCGTCTGTCGCAACTTTGACTTGTCGATTTTGTAGCGCGCGTAACTTTTGCCACTGAAGGATATTGGATTACGTGGAATGTAGCAGGATTCATCGTGACACTTTGATATGTCAATGTCACATATTTGACCAGCGAAACCCTCCGGACATTGGCAAGTGTAGCCCTGGACCGAAGAATCCGGAACGCATACTTTGAACTGTGGACAAGGATCGGTGGCGCACTCGTTGACGACGATTTCGCAGTGATTACCAGCGTAGCCCTCTTTGCAAGTGCACTCGATTTTGTGACGGTGACGGGGCGAAACAAAACTCATAACGTCCGTTGCTACCGGCGCTATTATTGTCTGATCGAGAACGATACGATCGAGGCAGTCACCGTAAACGCAGTAACCTTTGTTGCACTTGAATCGGACGATTTCTTCGACCACGAGCTTCGTTGATTCCTCGAGTTCTTCGATGTGCTGATTGAGAGCTTCGCGAATGTTTTCCGAGGAATAAAAACCCGTGGGTCCTATAGATGGTGCAGTTTTTCTGACGGCGAACAGAAGATCAAGATCGTTGTTTACCGCTTGACGAGTTGCTCGTGATTTAATCATATTGACGGAGTCGTCGGTGGAAGCTTGGACGCTTATTATCACGATGTCCTTTAGTCGGCAGTTCATAGCGTTTCGGACGGTCCGTACGAAACCCTTGCGATGACTCAGAATAAATTCGTCGGGGCTCACTTCTCGGAAACGCACTATGACCGCGTTGGCGAGCATTTTTTCTGTTATCAAGTCAACGTTCACCTTGACAATCGCGTACGAAGTGAATTTACCGTCGGTTGCGCTAACGTTAACCCGATACTCGCCAACGTCGAGCCTCGGCAGTGCCACGAGTGTTCCATCACTCGGATCTATTTGGAAGAGATCAATGTTCGGATGTGGCATTGATGGAACAAGCGCGTAACGCAAAGTATCGTACTGATCGCGATCGCTAGCATGAATCCGGCCAATTACGCCGCCGGGATACTCGTCCAGGTAGGAATTGACGATTACCTCCAAAGGTGTTATGACCGGTGGATACTGAGACTCTTCGATGACCTTAACGACAACCCAAGCGTCGGAGTAAAGCGGTGGACTTCCGCTGTCAAATACGCGGATATGAAGAACGTACTTGTCGCGTACTCTGCTGTTGAATTTCGTGGCTGTGCGCAACGAGCCGTCTTGTTCCAAACGGAAAGCATCGTTCTCATTACCGGATCGGAAGTCGAAAGTATATGGCTCAGAATGCGGCGTCACGTCCGCATCGTTGACGACAAATTTCAAGATCGTGTGACCCGGTGGTTTATCTTCTTGCACGACTGCGGTGTAGTTCGGCTGAGAGAACAACGGAGGATTATCGTTTGCATCCAAAATCTCTATATCAACCATCACGAAACTCTGGAGCATCGGCTGCCCGCTGTCTCTGGCATGAATCTCCAGAACGTAACTCGGTATCGTTTCACGATCGAGACCGGCGGCGAGAGATATTATTCCGGTCTTCTCGTCGATGATAAATTGTTTCAACCGGTCGCCTCGCTCGATGTGATAAGTCACAACGCCGTTTTCATTGCTGTCCAAATCATTTGCGAATACCTGCGTAACGCGTTCACCTATTTTGGCATCTTCTCGTATCGCTGCGCGATATGATACCTCGCTGAAGATCGGAGCGTTGTCGTTGCAGTCGGTGACCGTTATGTTGACAGTGGCGTGATTACTCAACGGTGGAATGCCACCGTCTACCGCTTGTATCGTCAGGAAATAATCCTTCGCTCTTTCGTAATCCAGCTGTTCGGATATCTTGATTACACCGGTGTCCGTATCAATCTGGAACTTTTTATGCTCGTTACCACCGACTATGGAATAATACACATCCGCGTTGACACCGGTGTCTTTGGAAGTCGCCAACACTCGTGCCACTTCGGTGCCAACTGCGTCGATCTCGGGTACGCGAGCGAAGTAGAATTTGGACGTGAATTCCGGCGGATTGTCATTGATGTCTTGGACGTTCACTATGAGCACAGCCACGCTCGCCAACTGCGGAGTTCCCTGATCGATCGCTTGAATCGTCACGTTGTACATGGCTTTTGTTTCGCGATCCAGCGGCTTACCCAACGTTACTATTCCGCTGTCAGGAGCAATAAAGAAATGTCCATCAGCTGAGTCGATGAACTCGTATCGAACTTTCCGATTGATTCCTATGTCGAGATCGGTCGCGTGAACCTTAGTCACGAGTGTGCCAACTTCAACGTCCTCCGGAAGTGTTGAACTGTATGCGGTCATCGTGAATTTTGGTGCGTTGTCGTTTAGATCCGAAATAAGAATTTCCAGTTGGGAAGAACATTCCCAAACCGGTTTGTCACGATCTTGAACGTGAGCGGTCAGCGAATATTTGGCTTGGGTCTCGCGATCCAATTGTCCCACGGTTTTCAATATACCGGTGTCTTTGTCAAGTGTAAATTTATCGTTGTTATCACCAGTGAGGTAAAAACGTAACTTGGCATTGGGCTCGTCGTCGTAATCCGTCGCTAGAACTGTCAAAACGTAAGTTCCGGGGTGTGAACCTTCGGACAAAATTTCACGATACCTGTAACGCAAACAGTAAGGCGGATTGTCGTTGACGTCGAGAATCTCGACGCTGACTTTCGTGTCGAAAACGTATTTTCCGTCGGTACCAACAACGTTCAATTCGTAACGATCCGTCGTTTCACGATCCAGTGTCTTAGCAACGTAAACTTCACCGGTGGCTCGGACCTGGAACTGCGATCGTGGGTCTCCGGAAGTAATATAAAATTCTACGGGCGTATTGAGATCGGTGTCACGATCGATCGTCTCTAATTTAACTACCACCGTCCCTGGCAACGCGTCTTCGTTGACTTTGGCCACGTATCGATCTTCCACGAACGATGGTGCGTTGTCGTTGTAATCTTTGAGCTTAACGTGCAACGATGTTCTTGCAAAATGTTTCGGGTTGCCGTTGTCAGTCGCGACTATTTGGAACTTGTACTCGGACTGTTTTTCCTTGTCGAGTTGAATCAACGTCGACACCCAACCGGTGTAAGCATCGACGGTAAATACGTTTGCCAGCTCGCCTATGTCCGAGCCGAAGGAGTAACGAACTTCGCCATTGCTTCCCAGGTCTTCGTCGTGAGCTATGACTTTGAGTATCGAAGTTCCTTCCTCAACGTTTTCTGCTAAATTAATGAAATATGGGTTGCTCTCGAATTTAGGAGGATGATCGTTCTCGTCGAGAACTTGCAACGATATCTCAGCGAGGGCCGTCAACGGTGGACTCGAATCCGTTTCGGCGAGCACTGCGATCAAATGATTGCTCTTTGCTTCACGATCAAGAGGACGCGCCAGTGTTATGTGACCGCTGGCATCGATCAAAAATGTTGGATTTTCTTCGTCACCCGATACTATCCTGTAAGTAACCGTCGTGTTTGTCACTGTTTTTACTCTGGTTATTGGATTACCAACTGGCGACGCTTCTCGCATGAAAAATTTCACTTCTTTTCGCTCGAATACCGGTGGAATGTCCTGGGGCGACATTATGTAAATGCTTATTGGCACGTCAGCGTGATGAGGTTTCAGACCTTTGTCCGTTGCTCGGATGAAAAATTCAAACAGTTGGTTTTCTGTAACAGAACATGTGGACGATTTATTAAATTCTTAAGGGTGTGGTTGCTTCAAACATTTTTTTTTTTAAGCTAAGTAATTTACTAATGGCTTCATCAATGTGGAACGAGAACGAACACACCTCATTTTTTTCTCAACAAACCATCCTTTGTTTGTTTTTCGTATGATCTTTTTTTCATTTGGTGATCATGCTAATTTATTGATACGAATCGAAATCTCGATGCATTTCAATGTACGTTATTCAGAAAAACACTCTGTTCTTAGTTGTTTTTTTTTTTTTTGTGTTATCAAATTTATGATGAAGTTATGATAATGAGAATGGTGTATGATGAAGTTGCGTTTGGTGGACATTTTGCAATGAAAATTATATCAAACAAAGAACAATTTCGAAAAGAATGAAAAAAGGGTGCCTTTTAATGCAATAATATATTTCTGCTCACCCCACGGAATCGCGCTTTTCGTCAGGAACATAGTACCAGTGGTGGGATTAATACCGAAGAGATTATTAGTCTCAGAGTTTTGTAGTTCGAAGATGGAATATTCGATTCTCGCTGCTTCGTCTTCGTCGTCATCGTGAGCTTTGATTTTCATGAAGGAAGTGTTGATGGAGAAATTGCTATGAATCGATGCTTTGTACTCGCGGAGTAGGAAGACAGGTGAATTGTCATTTTCGTCACCGACTTTGACACGAACTATGACGAAGCCGGATCTTCCACCGCCGTCGGTCGCCATCACGGGAATTTCGTAAATTTTTTGAGCTTCTCGATTGAGTTTTTTCTTCGTTACTATTTCACCGGTCATTCGATTGATGTCGAAGGTTTCGCGGATGAGAGTCGATGGTATGGAATAAATGATCGTTCCATAATCACCGAAATCTTCGTCATTTGCCAGTACGCTCGTTACAAGACGACCCGGCAATTGATTCTCCATTACCGTTACTTCGACAAGTGGATTTGGAAATTTGGGATTGTGCCTATTAGCTGGCAATATTTCGATCTTGACTCTTGTAAAACTAGTGTAAACTCCATCGGTAACCGATACGTTCAACAATCGGAGCTTCTGTTCACCAAAGTTTTGCATGTTTATCAACGATATTATTCCCGTATTCTGATCTATGTTGTACGTCTGTTGTTCGTTTCCACCGACTATCGTATACGTCAACTTTTCGTCAACGTAATCAGGGTCACTCGCAGAAACTACCGTCACAAATTGACCACGCTCGGCGTGTTCCGACAAAAAACACGTGTACGAAGGCTGCTCGAATTTTGGAGGATTGTCGTTCATATCGACGACGCTCACCCATACGTGAGCCGTACTCGATAAACTTGGCACACCACGGTCCATTGCTATCACTGTAAAGTGATGAGAATCGTGTGATTCGTGGTCCAATGAACGCTTCAAAAATATTACTCCCTCCTCCGGATCTATATGGAACAATTCGTTGCTGTTCTCTGTGTCGTTCTGAATCGCGTAACGGACCTGCTGGTTCATTCCTGCAATTTAAAAACAACCGAATTATTCATCAATTTTTTATCTATAAGAGACGCGGTAGCGGCTCGACCTCAAGCATTGAAGAAAAAAAGCCAGCGCCAGCCCTGCCGCACTCTTATATATTCGTATATAACGGTCTTCGGAAATTGTTTTTTTTTGCTGTTACGCTAAAAGAAATACTTTTTTGTCCATTTCTAATTTTAAATTGATTTTCACCGTTTTTAATTTTTTTTTCACTTCAATGCTTTATTCTAATGATCTTTTGTATCAACTTTCATGAAAAACAGCTGCAGCGAGTTCATTGAATTCGATTTTACTTCTATTTTTTGTCGAACTATCTTCTCGTTATGAAATTTTCAAATTAATTCAAAAGAGTTAATTTGTTTTCCGAAAATTTTTGGGAAAAATATTATTTTTTGTATAATTCGAAAAAAAATATGATATTTCTAAAAAATGGTCTAAAAAATGAGTGTGAAAAATGAAAATTTGAAATAAATATGATTTTGAACCTACCGGTATCGTTGTCTCTTGAACCAACTTTCAGAATCGATGTTCCAAACGAAGCAGCTTCGGAGACTGATATGTTGTACGAATCTTGGGTAAATTCGGGCGGGCAATCGTTAACATCGAGAACGAGAATGCTGACAAGAACTTCGGCGTATACACCTGACACGCTGTCCGTAGCTCTCACGGTCAATTCGTACTGCTTCTTTTGCTCATAATCCAGTTCATCCACCACATAGATTACACCTAATTTATTGAAGAGAATGTTGTAGACCCAAAGCACTATCCAGCTGTAGTAACGACGAATCCGACATTCGATTTCTTCAAAAACTTTGTAATTATATTTGCACCGATACTCGTGTGCAGTTTATTCGAATCAATGATCGATCATGATGCATCGGATTCGTCGATACCAAGAGACACTAATGAATGCAGTCGTGTGATAATAATGTACGTGTCTATACAAAAAAAAAAAAAAAAAGAGTAACCAAAACTGCGCAAAATTCGCGAATGAGTGATTGTGATCGATGCTTTCTATGAATGCCCGAAATTTCACTTGAATCAGGAATACATACGAATTACATGCAATGAGGATTCAGCAAATGTTTAAACTATTCGTTGACGTTTGTTTTCGTGTAAAGCGATTGCGTTTTGCCAAATGATTTTTAACGTAATTTGTTGTTTCAGAGTTGTTGATCAACACCGATGTTTATGCTATGTTCGGTAGGAAAAAGTAAAAGGGTATTATATTTGCTTCATAATTTTACATAATGTCGATGGAAAGGTCTCGAAAAAGGAAAAAATTATGACTACTGGAATTCGGTTATTACGGATTTACGAAAAGGAAAATACTGCATGAATCAACAAACGCGACATCAAAGTGATCGATGGAAATTCTCGTATCTACCATTTAATTGGAAATATGAAAATCCATAATTACATAATTCCCGTTGAAGAGTATTCAAATTTATTCAACTGACAGAAACATTGATGGAAATATCGTAAAAAATATAATTCCAGAAATACCGAACTTTCGAATCGTTCCTTTGATTCGTGCACATGGAAATAGAAAATTGGTAAAGTAGCATTCAAAATTTTCAACTCGCAATCACTGTCGAAAGAAATTTCGTTAAAATCCAAATCCAAAAACAAAGGACTTTCGAATCTCTCAATTAATTAGTGCGAATGGAAGTTGATAATTGGTGAAATAGCATCGAAAATTTTTCACTTTCAATGAATGCGACAAAAATTTCATGAAAATCCAATTCTCCGAAGGGAAATAAATAACAACGAATCGTTTTTCTCCTTTTATCAATTTTTTTTCCGTTTTGTGTTAACGATGATTCTGGATTGGAAATCAATGTTAACGATACTTTGTGACAAAGGAAAGTTGATGAGTGAAGGACCATCGAAATTTCGTTTCCATTGGATGACAGAATCGATAATTGTCCAGAGGCCACATTGATTCGTTAGTTACAGAACTGTTATATATATCTACGTGAGTAAGGATAACATGCGGAGCGTGCTGGCGCGAATGAAATTGCTTTGCCCGATAAATAAATAAATAAATGTACACATAAAAATATATTTAAAAAAATGAAATAAAATAAAAGTTTGTATCGCGAAGCGTATGTACAGTAATGCTGAAATTCATATTGGCAGTAATGTGCAATAAACTCATGAGAATGCCATTTGAAGTATGCTTTATTGGTTGGTCATTAAAAAAAAAAAAGAAAATAAGAAAAATGTAAATGATTCAGTTCAACCAATCGAATACCGAGGCAAGAACGAGCATTGAACAAAATTTCTTTCCAATAAAAATCAAAAATAATAAGAATCATGAAAAGGAAAAAAAAAAAAACATCACGAAAATGCCAATAAAACAGCAGATAAAAGATCCTTCGTGCTTCGGTTCTTTCCCCCTTTTTGTTCGTTTGTGTGCTTGATGTCGTGCATACACAGCAATGCGAAATAGCTATTGATGTAATAAAACAGCGACACAGCAGGCCGATAAATCTAATTTCTTCGAATCGAAAATTTTGTTTGTTTGTTTTTATACTCACAAGGACCATTGTTATTGTCGGGGGCTGCGAAACAGGGAGATACAATAAAACTTTAATTTCTAATTTTTCCAAACAAGCATTATTGGAGGAACGTGGTGGGGAACAAATTTTACAGGGTATTCCGGGGCATTTTTTTTTCTTGTTTGTGAATCGTTCTTTCATTTTGTATGTCGGTTCTGTATTTGCCATTGAAATGTTTTTTTTTTCTCAATTTATTCGTAAAATTAAATTGAATTTTCAAAGTGCATCTCATCGGTAACCAGTGCCCAGCAACAGCATATAAATCAAGAGTATTGCGAAATTAAAAGTAATCGTATTCGTGTAGTCAACGTTTTATCTCAAGCTGACTTACTTGGCGCCATCATTTTTCAAAACCTTCATAAAGTTTCAGCACATTCTAAACTATATTGAAATCCAAATTTGCTTCACCCAGAGCATTTATACCCCCGTAAGCGGACAATCGATTTCTTGAAATCATGGAATCACGAAATTCGAGATAATATTTTAATTTTTGTGAAACTTTATATTTTTTTCAGTCAAAATCACAAAAAAAGAAGAAAAAACTGCAGAACCCAAGTCTCATGATTCGTTTTATACTTCACGAAGAGTGAGCAGATGTTTTCGGGAACATTGATCAAAAAAATAATAATATAAGTCCGCTTGTGACGAAAAGTCCCATATATACAGGAACCATTATAAAGAACCAGCTATAAAATAATTTGCTACTTGATCAAACGAAAGAAATTGATTGCCTATTTTTCAAGCGAGCCAATTTACTAATGGCTTTATCAATAAGAGTTGAGAACAAACACACCTTTGTTTCCTTTCAACGATTATTTGTTTATAATTGTAATAATTCTTCATGAATACTGGGCTAAGTAACGAGATCAACATTGTTTGATCAAATTTAACCAGAGGGAAAATTTTTGTCATGACATTGAAAAGAATGAGACCAAATATTACATTGATCAATAAATTATTCATTCAGGATGAACATGCTATCTGATGATGAATTTCAACAAAATTAACAAACAATGTTATTTAAAAAAAAAAATTATTATAGTTATAACTCTGCCCTAAAAAAGTTCTGCCAACAAACTTGAATGGTCTAATTAATTAACACTCGCTGTAAGAATAACAAAGTTGAGAATGTATATTCTTTTTTCTGAATTCTCTGAGTAAAAAAGTGTGAAGAATAATTTTATGATTTGTCCTATTTTGAAGGTAAAAAAAAAAAGAATATCATATTTTCGACAGAAAATCATTGGAGATACGAGTGAGAATCAATGCCCCGAAAATAAAAACTATTTGCGAGTCCAGCTTCTTTCTCGTTGATCGATTTTCCCAAAAATTAGAGGGTCTCTGGATGACATCAAATTTGAGCCAGCAATATATTAACGATATTCGAACTTCGTTCATTCTAACGTAATTGAGCAGCTCCACAAGTTTTAAAATTAATATCCCTGCTTATCGTTCAATAGTTTAACGCGAAACGTCGAATACAGAAAAATGAATAGTCCCTCACCGGTGTTGAAGTCGAGGGCGAATTCTTCGAAGTCATTGCCCTTGGTGATGCTGTAAATGAGTTTTCGACCAAGTGGCGATTGTGCTTGTATCGAGAGACTTAGGGGCGAATGAACTTCGATGCTCTCGAGAACGCTGTCGGTGTAAAATTGTTTGTCGAACACAGGCATCGATCGATCGATTACTTTTACATTTACTGGCACCTCTATCGAGCATGGTGTTTGGCCTGGAAATTGAGTAACATATATTTTCACATGAGATGTCATCGCATCGACACTTTCTTTCATAAAAATTCAATATTTTAAATAAAATAAAGAAACAATAGAGAAAAATGTTTTGCATAGGAAGTAGCAAATAAAGTTCAATAGTTTAACTGGAACTAATCGGCTTTTGACTCACCACCGTCGTAGGCTGCAATAGTCAACTGATATTCACGATTGTGTCCCTCGAGATTTTGCTTGAGCGAAATCTCGCCTGTTTTTCTGCAGACCTTGAATAATTCACCGTGACCTTTTTTCAGCTCGTATCTCACTTCGCCGTTGTCTCCGCTGTCCATATCGATGGCATGGACCTACATTTTTTTCAATTATTTTCAGGAGGAACAATGAGATTAGTGAAAGCTTTGTCTCTGCGAGCTCAAACGGGCAAATGCTTCAGACATAATTATAATCCTCCAATGTCTTTAGCTTGGAAGCTTCATTTTTTTTTTTCAACGAGCATCAACGTCGTTACGGTTCACTATTTTTTACACTCATATTCTCAGTCTGCAATTTCATTAGATTAGGATTCCGATGCTCAGAGATTCAAGAAAAGTTCTTCAAAATTTAGCAGACCTTGATATTTTTCAGAAGATTAATTTTTCATTATAAGAATTCCAAGATGTCAGTTACCTACTCTCTACACGCATAATTGATCGATAAAAAATCAGAATATTTTTTATTCATCGACAAATATTTGTTAGACCTGTCACTACCGAAATTTATCATTGATAAAACCTGTTGAAATGAAAATCTCAAATAATTTGAGGTTGATTCGATAATGTTAAAAAAAATGATTGAGGAATTCCACTGGAAATACTTGAATTTCAAAACATTTCTTGATCGAATGGCAAACATTTGTTGTTATTATCAAATGAATCATTGTTCTCGTGGAATATTTATGGATGAAAATAATTTTCATACCTCATTGAGAAAAGACTCAAAAAAATCTTTTTTTCCCCAAAAACTCCAGTCAGTAATAAAGACTGAGGCGTTAAAATAAAAATAATGAATATAAAAAATGGATTTACCTTGGAAATGACATCGCCTTTTTGTGCTTCGATCGAGACGACCGCGTAGTAAGGAAGATTGACGAACATGGGGCAATTGTCATTGATGTCGAGTATGGTAACATTGACGATAACGTGTGCAACGCGAGGTTTATCCCTGTCGGTCATTTGACTTTTGGCCTCAACGATTAGCTCGTAATTGTCTGAGATCTCCCGATCGAATCGTTTGCCAGTAGTTCGAATGGCGCCTGATGTTGGTCCAATGACGAACATATCGGTAGGATTGAGAATACGAAAGACGATGTGTTCGTTGAGAGCTGTGCCGAGAACATTGACGACAGCGACGGTGCTGATCCTCGTGGAATTTTCCACGATCGTGCCCTCATAAACATTCTCTTGAAATATGAGTCCCGAATTTTCTGACTTTTCGACGTTGACGTTTACTTGAGCTACGCTGGAGTATTTTCCATCGGAAACACGAACATGGATGAGATAATGTTTTTTCATTCTCTCAGGATTTTCAACGGTTATGAAACCGGTCTGAGCATCAATGGCAAAAGTTTCAGCCTTGTTACCATCGATAATATCGTATCTCAAGGGAGCGCCTTCGGTGGTGTCAGGATCGATGGCATTGACGCGTATGACAGCGACGTTTTTGTACGTGGGTAAGAGAAGAGTCGTGTTGTAATCATTCCGCAAGAACTTGGGCGGGCAATCATTGACATCGGTGACGGTGATGATGACTTTGGCAGTAGTTTCGGAGGATAATTTGGGTTTTCCTAGATCGGAAACTTTGACGTGAAATACGAAAGTTGGCACGGTTTCATGATCGAGATTCATGACTGTTCTGATGGCACCGGTGCTGGGATCAATTTGAAAATATTTTCTCGGCAAATCTTCGACGATGTCGTAATTAAGAAGAGCGTTTAATTCGGAATCTGCATCCTCGGCTTTGATGACTAGAGGTGTGCTCAAATTAGTTAATACGAACGAGCCGATATTGACACCTTCGCTTATTTGCCCGCTGTAAAGGGCCTGCAAAAATCTTGGTGCATTGTCATTCCGATCGAGCACGTGGACGATGACGTTACAGTGCGCGGTTGAGCCGGCCATATTCGTTGCGGAAACTGTCAGATTGTAAAATTTCACTTTCTCGTAATCCAACGGATTTTTCGTGACTATAACTCCGGTGCTTGGATTTATAAAAAATGCGTCATCTCTGTTGCCACGGCCGAGCTCAAATTGCAATGACGATGTGCTACGAGCTTCGACGTGCTTGACGTAAGCGCCGATTTGTTGGTTCTCATAAATTTCTGCTGCCATTTCACGCTCGACGAAACGAGGTGGCGCGTTGTCTGCCATCGTTATCATCACGTGAACCGGCACCGTGTTCGATAGCGGTGGTGTACCGTGATCGGTAGCTTTTACCAGCAATATGTATTCGGATGTTGCGCCAAGATCGAGCTCACGCGCGACTCGAATGAAACCGAGATCGGTATCGATGGTGAAAACGTTACCAACGTTTCCGGATGTTATGGTATACGTTATTCTCGCATTTTCACCGCGATCACGATCGATCGCGTAAACCTGAACAATCGCAGTGCCGATCGGTGAAGTTTCGTAAACTTTGCCTTGTATTATCTCGCTTATAAATTCTGGCGTATGATCGTTGTGATCGTGAACGGTAACGATGACTCTCGCGTAATTACGCTTAGCAGGAGTGCCCTGATCACGGACCATAACGGTCAACACATGTTCCTCGATCGTTTCACGATCCAAATAATCGTTCAGCGTTATCGTACCGGTCACCGAATCAACGTGAAATATTCTCAACGATTCTTGCGACTGAGCCGCGTGCAAACTGTAAAAAACTTTTTTATCCTCGTCCTCATCGGACGCGTGTAGCTGCAATACGGTTTCTCCTTTTTCCACGTTCTCCGATATATCGACGCGGTACGTTGATTCCGAAAATGTTGGCCTGTGATCGTTTATGTCGATCACATTGACGAGCAACTGCGTTCGCGACTCGTGGCTACCGTCGCTCACCGATATCGTCAAATTGTAGAAATTCTGCGTCTCCCAATCAAGCTTCTTCGCTAATAACACGTTACCGTTGTCACGACCGATAAAAAATTCGTCTCGTTTGTCTCCGTCTGATGAACCAATCGCCGAAAATAAAGAAACGAAAGCAAGAACAATGAGAAATTACATTTATTTATGTGCATAAATTATTTATTTTCGTTCCAAAATTAAAATCGAAGAAAGAATATCGAAAAAACGATTACGTACCGACAATGTCGTACCAAAGGGCATCGCCATCCTTGTCGGTGGCTTGAGCAAGTGCTACGAGAAAGCCAACTTCGTCGCTTTCAGTTACTTCCGCAGTCTGATTGTTTATTCGGAATGTCGGTGGATTCTCAGACTCCTTTGGAGCTTCGACAACCTGAACGGAAACGCGAGTCTGATGACTCCTCTGTGGTTCGCCATTGTCAGCTGCTTTGATCTGTAAGGGACAGAAGCAATGTGTCACCACGAGGAAATTGGACAAGATTTCGCATTTCCGATTAAATATCTGTAATTCGCTGTAAATATATACGTTTGTGAGATAATCAATAGAAGTATTATTAACTGATACTCTCGAGTGAAATAAAAGCCAATTATTTCATGTGTCTGTATTCATTGATCCTCACCATCATTTCGTATTCTTGGCCAGCTTCGAATCCACGCTGAGAGTAAACCATACCGGTCGTCGGATGAATCTTGAATTTTCCTTTCCCTCGTCCACCCTTAATGCTGTATTGAATTTTACCGTTTTCACCGACATCCTTGTCGCTTGCCAACACCTGTCATCAATGAAAATCATTAATCAATTATGAATAAATGAATAAAACGTAAATACGTAATATAATACGTGAATGATGAATTCCCCGATACCGTATATCCTTTACTCCTATTTTTCTTTTATTCGCACTACTGCAACTTTGATACGTGAGTGAATAAAAATTAAATGACAATAATAATTGTAACGTTAGTAGCCCGCAGCCTATGGCCCAAGTCAGATTCACAGTTTTTCTATATATCCGTTATGATACGTATATTACGTTTTGATTTTTCTTCTTTTTCTTTTATTTCGCTATACCACCTCGTACGATTTAATTTCATCGATAAGGAAAAAAAAAAAAAAAAAAGAAAAAAGAGAATCGTTACGACACGATAAGTGTACGTTGACACGAGAAACGGAGATGAAAATTGCGAGCTACGTGTAAGACGAATAGGAAGAAAAACGAGAAACGCAAAACTTTTTCATTTGTTGGAAAATAGAGAGAAGGACTCGTAATACTTTTTGGCTAACGTATATGGAACGGGCCAATTCGCCTTACAATCTTCTTCGACTTTTAGAGACCATTGAATCATCGAGATTGGAACTCGTGCAGTATTTTCACCGTACGAGGGGTATTACGTAATATTGCCAGACTCAAACTTCTATACCAATTGTTCGCAATCTCGGCAACGAACGTATACGTTATTATTACGTGCATCAACTTTCAACGTTTCAGTCTTCTCTTTTTTCTCTTCATCCTCCGAGTCTTACTTTTATATTTCTCCGTCTCTCTCTCTCTCTCTCTCTCTTCTCTCTTCTCTCTTCTCTTCTCTTCCTTATTTATCGGACGTGATAATACGAGTCATAAGTATAGATATATATGTTTATGCTGTAACTTAAATGTAGCCATTTTACTTTCAATTTTCGGAGCTCTTTGCGACCAGCAAGCATCGCCATTCACATTCTCTCATGCGTCACATTCGTGGATAGGGATGCAGTGTACTTTCCGTCAATGGGTTTTTGAATTCTTTTATTAAATGATCGATATCCCTGAAAATCATGAGGATAAATCTATAATCTGGTTTCTTTACATGAATTATTTTTTTCATGATACACACTAATCGTCTTTTCAATTTTAAATGCAAAAATTACATGAAAATTTACGTCGTGAGCCATCAAAATCATTTTCAGATTTGATAACCACGATTAGTTTGATTCATCAAAGTACTAATTCATTTTCAATCGTTTCAATGATTCTTTTTTTTAGAAGCTACAAAATTGACATTTTTGGAATCACAATCGTACGATCCTGTGTATTAGAATGAAATTTTTTGAGAATAGCGAAACTTCGTAAAAGGATTATTGGCAGTGGGTCGAATGTTTTCGTGACTAAACTAAAATAAACTGCAAAGAGTGCTGTTCAATGTTATTTTTCTATATCCAACGAATTGAAAAGTGGTCTAATCAAAGTTTTCACAAAGTCGACAGCCACATTGTTATCTTTTTTTGCCTCAAGGAGTTGTTGAGTGTTTTTGTGTATGTGTTGTGTGTGATAAATTTAATAACGGGGCGACAGATAGGAACATTCTTGGACTCTTGTCTCGTTTGTGCGCCAGGAATTATACCGAAATGTATATCGCTACAGATATATGCTAACTGGAACACGTAACATTCAGTAATGAAGGGGGTGCACATACAGTATAGAATCACATACGCGTGGGCAATTAATAAAGGAACGTGGAGATCATGAGCGAGAGAGAAAGAGAGAGAGAGAGAGAGAGAGAGAGAGAGAGGGAATACTGTGGCGGTAATTGAATACAGGAACAAGGATACTAGAGATAACGTTGTGATGGGTAAATCGGTGAAATTATTAGTCGTGAATATACACGTGAAGGAACGCGATACTTGCAGCGAAGATATACAGAGATTCAACGAGCTGATTATAAATGCATGGATTTTCCCTAACGGGCATTTACAGGGATACACGTAACATTGGGCTTGCATTAACTTATAATGACGAGTATAATAATTAATGCATGAATAATATATACGTATAAACATTCAGCGGACAATAAATATATGTTTGTATAATAGAAAGCATTTGATATGATATTGTATGAATAAATATATATGCGATATCCAAGAACGTTGGCGAAGCCGTATAAACCCCGGGTAGAACGCAAATCTAACCCGCCCAATCATTAATTCGTATATGCCACGGATTATTAATTATTTAATTAATCAATCAATTCAATTGATTAATTAGGGATTAATCATTGTTATGCGGAATTATAAGTATTATTTTTGTTTTACGGTTGCGTCAGATTTTATTAAAGTTTCTTGCAGTTTTTCTTTCTGTCGATTCGTTTTTTTCTGGAGATTTTTTTTTCTTTTTTTTTTTAAATTTTTTTTTAATTGACGTGCCGAAGTTCCTTACCCTGAAGCAATGGTCTCCTGACACGCTGTCGGGGCTAAATGTCTCCCAAGTTCCATTCTCGAGTAAGGTATCGATCGAGAGGTCGTAAGCCCGCGAGCGGTTCCTCGATTTCTGCCGAGAACGAAATTAGAGCTTTTTTTTAAGCCTTTGCCTCAAACGAGAAAATAATTATCCCATTGATTCGTTGCTATGTGTGCTTTATTCCCGTATTCATTTATACTCGTAAAAGTGTTTATGTTGGTGTGGGTGCCGCGTATTTTTCGTTCGTTCCGTTTAATTGATATTAATCGCTCTTCATTCCGTTCACCCTCGTTGTTAATGTTTTTCGTGTGAGCTCCGATTCATTCGATAAAAAAATCATTGAAAATTAAATCACCCGAATTTTTTTCTTATATTACTATCTCGGAATAACGCAGAATCCGTAGAAAATATTTAACAACTTAGCAGTTCGTTATAATAATGAAGTAACAATAAACTAATATTAAAATAATCACAATAATAATAATAATAATAATAACAATAACAATAACAATAATAAAAGTAATAATAATAATCATCTATAATAATATTAAAATAGTAACGTAAGACAGTGTGAGGGGTGAATTTGTGCAGCTCGGTGAAGAGGGAGGGTCTCACATGTGTTGCGTTCAATGTGATGTTTAAGCGTGCTTACGCTTTAGACGAACGATTTTATTTTATGAATAAAACGTTTGTAATCAAATCGGCACTGTTCGAATAAAGTTATTCAGAAAAACTTTGAAACAAGGTTTTAGCAAATTTTCATTCGAATTTAATGAATAATCGTTGACTGACAGTGATTCACAGTGTGACAGTTGAATAAGTGCTGAAGAAAATGTGAATGAATTATTGCTATTTTGACTATGATACGTTTATTCGTGTTGAAGTGCTTTTTTTTCGAACGGTGCTGGTACGTGGTGCAGGTAGAGTTGGAGAATATAGTTATATCGCAGGGAGGCAGCCAACGTGGACGAATAAATGTGCCATAATTGACGACCACATCTATATATGTTTTGTGTCCATTGAGAATTTTTAATTTTCTTTCTCGAAGCTGTGTGTGTGTGCGTGACAAAATCGTACTCTTCTCGAGGGAAGCGTAATTTACAATGAAATTGGAATATGGAAAAAAAATTTATGGCATATTCGATTAATCCACGAGGGAGACAGGAGAAAACCTATCAATTTATCAGTCTAACAAAAGAGCGTTGGGGTGGGCATAGGTCGATCGGTATTTTTAGTTGCTGTACAATTGGTCATATCGATATCATACAAATCGAGCCAGACTATGTGCTATACATTTTACAGGGGATTGACTTCGCAAAAGCGACATTAAAATTTCAGTTGAATTGATTGTTTTTTTTTTTTTTTTTTTTTTTTTTCGTTCTGAGATCAATTCGAAAAATTTTACCTGAAATAACGGCTTTTCGGAGTCCACCGATGCTGGTATTCTGGCGGTGTAAAACTTTTGCTCGAACTCTGGACCATGATCGTTGATGTCTTCGACCTGAACCACCACGCGAGTTGTCGATGACAAAGAAGGCCTTCCATCATCCTTTATGGTCACCTGAAATCGATTATTAATGACGATTGATTATTTAATCAATTTACAACATTTTTTGCTCGTTGTTTCATTCAACACTTGATAATCTAATTCTGTGATACGATCTCCCACCGAAATGATTCATTTCAGTGGTTCATTTCAGTCCGCAAGGGACCATCCGTAAAAAATAGTTTTTTTATCAAAGTTGATAACAAAAATCGAGTGCATCACAATCGGTGAATTATTTTTTTGTACTATAAAATTATGAATAAAATTTATGTACAGTCATCATCTCTTTCCAGACCGCTCAAATAAAAATAAGTCTCACAAATTTAAGGATTCAACAGATCCTAAAAAAATAGTCTCTACTAAATCAAGAACGAACAGTCGCTGAGTGGATATTCCTGTGAAACTTTCGTGAACAGGAATTTTTTGAAACAAGTATTTAAAGGGGTGAGAAAAAAAGATGAAAAAAGTAGAGTTTGCTCGACGACTGGTTTGAATCTTTATTTGTGTGTCATACCTCTCGCGATCAAGAGAATAAGTTATCGGAAGGAAACGAGCATGTTTTCTACTTAAAGAGATTTCTCTGCACTCTCCACACGTGAAAATCGATCTTCTTGAATGCAAGATGAGCTTGTCGTATTATTCAATGTCTTGGAGGAAAAGTTTCGAGAAACGGAGAGTGTAGAAAGAGAGAAAGAGAGAGAGAGAGAGGGAGCACCACGTTACATTTTCCATGGTGCATGTCTAACACGTGGAGTGAATTAGGGTTAGCCAAAGTTCGTTTTCCAAGGGAAGATCTCGGCTGTAAACGGTCCAGTTAGGTTAACCCTCTTCACTGCGGTATTTCTCGGTGATGGGCATGCAAACACACGTAGCCAAATTGGCGTGTATATGCACGAATACATGTAGCCGCACGAACGAGGCTAAATTTTTACCGAAAACTCGATCTGGAAACGCTATTAGTCTTGGTCATAGAGATACATATATACGTACATTTACGTACGGAAGAGGAAAGTTTCGGAAGGGTAGGAAAGTGATGCGCGGTGCTTGAAACGGTACGAGGGCAAGCTTAAACTTTTACTCACGCGAGTGTGTACCGTACAAACACTACTTATAGGTTTATATCTATATAAGTACGTATACGAATGAATATATATACGTATATTGTTCGCTAACGGAGTGTTTACCGGTCTCCTTGCAGTGATTAAACCGCTGGTTTGGGAGTTTCAACGGGTTTATATAACTCACTCGAATGATCGTGAAAATAGTTTGCAGTACAAACTGTAGGGTTTGAATACATAAAATTGCGTTTCAGTTGCAAATATACGTTTTATTAACTGCGTCGCTCATACCCCTTTTGCGATGCATAATTTCATTTTAAACTAAAGGTTACGATTATTTTGGAGGCTTGAAAGACTTCTAAATAAGTATACTCATTGATGACTCAAAGAGCCTAAAGAAAGCGAAGTTCTTTTTTTTTTTCATTCTTTTTTTTCTTTCATTTTTATGTTAGCCTTGGCGAATGCGCGCTATTATCCTTCCTTCAAGAAAATTCTTCGGCCCGCCAAGGGCGAAATAAGCGTCTTGGCAAACACACTATTACCGCTCTTTTATGGTGAGAGAATCATCCGGGAGAGCAAAAATTTGCTCGGACCTCGGTCTACACACGCTACCGGCATTTATCTTCGGGCTTCGACGAGATTGAGCTCGGAGCCTACGTGTACAGATATGTTTTTCGAGGCCATTGGCTTGTTCGTGGTATTAAGGTTTCTGGGCAGCGCTATATAATTCGCGGAAGGAAAATAGGGAGAAGAATTTAGGAATATTGACTACTGGCGAACAAAAGGGCTTGACGCACATGACATCAGGCAAGTGAATCATAAAAATCGTGCCCTTTTACTCGTCACGGAAACATTGGCGTTTGAGAAGAAAAAAAAAAAAAATTAAACGAAGAGCAAAGAAGAACCGAAAAATGTTCGAGGCTGGAAATAATTCTTTCAAGTAGATCAATACCATGTATGTTCAGACTTTTGCAATATGTTCGGATATAGAATTCGACTCGAGAGGTAATAATTTCGTTCTATCAGCTGCTCGCAGCTCTGGAGCTCAGCTAAGAATATGTTCGGCTTTCGTTCTTTGAAATATCATCAAGAAGGCAGTATCAGCACCTGCCCTGTCAAATTATAGAGCAGCGAAGTATAAGAATATTTTTGTCCATCAGATCGATTAGGGCATTCTATTCTTCTCCTATATACCAATTTCTTCGCGCGTGTGTGTGTGTGTGTATTTCGCGTGCATACGTTGTTTTTGCTTTACACAACCGCACAATTTCATCCTTTCAAAATCATCTTCTCTTCGCTTCTCACTCGGTTTAACTGTTTTCGACATGCCAACGAGATGAGAGAACCCATTGACTGCTCCACAGACTCACCAGGAGAGAAAGCTCTGTTATCGAATTGTAACACCGTGAAAGATCTTACCCTCGTGGTATCGGCTTTACGTCACTCTTCTCTACAACCATTGCAACAGTCGTATATCTCTTTCTATGGCTCTCTCTCCTGACATACCACGTATACACATTTATGAGAGTTGAGCAAACGGGGCATGATTGAAGTTCATTAAGTTCGGATGAATTTGATCAATCTTTAGCTCGTTTCTCGTCTTTTTATATCTAATATTTCGTAAGAGAGATAAATGATCATTGGATCAATAGATTTCGATCGATAATACATTCTTCAAATTTAGGTAAACAGCCAAGATGATTGGAAATTTCACAAATCGAGAAATGTAAAAAAAGTAGAATTCTAAGGATGGAAACGATGAAATGTATGAATTTTCAGTTATTAACATTAGTTAATAATTTTAAAAACAATGCACGAAATATTTTAGATGTGAATGCATTCATCTTGCGAATAGCATTAATATTCGATTATTCTGAAGCCATTATTTACGAGAGAATAATATACGAAATTCAATAAAAATAGTAAATGAAAATAAATTCCAAATAAATTGGCAGAAAAATTTTAAATATAAGATTCAAAGTGAAAAATACGAAAACGAGCTGAACGCTTGATTTTTTCCTCAAATAAAATAAGACTTTTCTAAGCAATCCAAGATACAAGGAGAGTGCAAAGTCTCTAACATTCCACGATCGTTCTAGATCTTTGCGAAAAGTCTTTTACCCCGAGAGCTCGAGCGTGTAGGTAAAGTGGATGTCATTGGTATGTAGATTTTTCGTATTGGAGGCAAATACAGGACGAAAAGACCGCTCGATCTTCTCTCACTGTGGAGCGGTTCCCCGCCGGCTAGCGATTGGAAAACGCTTATGGTGAGGTTAAGCGCGTGGTCGTTCGAGCTCGGTTTTATAGATAAACGTTATATCCCTCTCTGGTAAACGTTTGAATAGTGAACGGTTGCTGGCAGGGTCAAATGCATCGTGTGCATACAGCGAGAGCATGAAAAAAAAAAAAAAAATCAAGCGGGTGTAACTGAAGTCGAGAAACCATAGAAGTTACGCCCTTCCGATGCTATTTCATGTAGCTGCAGCTCAAAAGACACAAATAGTGCTCGATAGAATAAGCTTTGAAGCGAAGGGTGATCCGAAAGATTAGCCGGGAGGCGAACTTGTCGATATTTTTTCCTCGGTGTTTCTTAAGTCTGCCGTTTTTATACATATATTTAGTAGATGCAGTTGAGGAGGCAAGAAAATTGGTACAGGTCACGAGACTGAACTATTTCAGCAGCGACGACCTATATGCCAACCATTTTTTTTTCTATCTCATCGAGATTTTTTCATAACAGGTCTGATATCACCGTTAAATAACGAGTGAATTAATGCTCGAACGATTTCGTAACAAAGCATTAGAAAAAAAGTGTACGCGATAGTGGAGTCAACGTACCGTGCGACAGGCCGTGGTATTGCGAGAATAATTTAAGAAAAGTGCGCTCAGAATTTTCGATTAAATATCGATCGAACTACGCGGAGGTTATACAAGGAGTTTTCAGATGAATGGAAAAAGCTCTTCTATTCGGCCGGTACACCCTCGTCATTATTTTCTTTTCAGTTTTATTCGCTTGACGGAGTTTCCATGCAGGCCGAAGATGGAAAACTTTTCTTTCTTTTTTTTTTTTTTTTTTTTTTCCTCGATTTCGGATAATATACTTCTATGTCAGCGACAGAATGAAAAGGACAAAGAAATGGAGGAAGGAAGGTGAGATGGGAAAAGATCGAAGCAGGCCGTAGAGAAAATTGACGATACGAAAGTTTGCTTGTTTATCACTGTAATAAAAGTGAAATAAAATATAATAACCAGTGCTTACAATGATAATCGTTGCCCCGAGGTCTTGAAACTTTTAAACATATTTCCCAGCATCGAATCAACTGCGTTGAATACGACGACGAAAAAAAAATCTCGTCTTCGTAATAGCAAGCTTCAGACAATTACAGTAACTCTGCTTACATTCTAAACTAATTGCTTGTCAACCGCAGTGCTCTGTCACGGTGATGCATTACCGCAGAATAATTATACTTGCGTTATTCGAACTCTTTGATAAGATGAAAAATTATTAGATTAGATTAAGATGAAAAGCTATTAGATCGATGAAAGATAATGAAATGAATGAAGAAATTGAATTTCAAATCAGCAAATATAAGGGCGTTGAGACAGGCAATTTTTTCAATTATTTTGTTAAGAGGTTGCGCGGTCTTATTAATTTATTTTTCATTTTCAACGAGCATGACGGGAATAAACGATGGTAGATATTACGTAGGAATAATAATAACCCCGAATGCACCACCACGCTTCGTCCTCATTCGGTGGCCCGAAACCATCAGACTTGGAACTTATATTTCTCGAGCAATTCGCGAAGACGCTGACTAAGCTCGATATTTTTCCCAAGCCCCGGTCCGTTTGCTTGGCCCGAATGGCCAAGAAATTTGCGAGAAATTCCCGTGAAAAGCATATATTACACACGGGCGCGAGGTGTGTAATATACGAGAATTGAAAAATTCCTTTTTCTCGAGGTGTACAACGAAAGGCTAGAAAAGCGAGAGTGAGAGAAGCTACCGGCATTATTAATGTTTGCAGTAAAGCATTGCGCAGAAAATACCTTTTGCAACTGGATTTTATTCAGGTAAGAAATCGACCTGAAATATATACATACATACCCGTAACAACGGAGGAACACCGAAGAATTTGAAAAATCGTAGCTATTAATATAAAGACTCTGCGCGGCGATGCAACCAGGTGGCAACACAAGAGTTCTCAGTTTAAGGTTGCTTTCGTGGTTAGCCGCACCGTATACTCTGTGCACGTTAAAGAATAACGCGGTTCAACCTAAATCTTACCCCGTTATAAACTGAGCTCAATTTTCTCAAAGCAACAAAAAAAAAACAAATATCTGCTCCCATTTTTTCAGCGAATCATTTTGCTATTTTTACTCGAATGAAATAACGAATAACTCTTTTAATCGTGTTTAAACATCAGCTTTTATAGAAAAAAAGGTTGAAAACGCGGTTCAAATATGGCAGGTCCGTATTCGAGCTTCAACTAAATCGAAATACCATATTTCCCGTAATCAATCATTCCACGATGTGAACTCGAACAGGAAGAATTCAACTAATATTTATACCGACCGTTGGTTGGCAAAGTCAAAGAAATGGGTAAAGTGCATGGATAACGTGAAAAATGTTTTCGGTCTCCTCTTTCGTGAAATGATCTACAAAGATTCGGACAGATCGCGGATGTAATCGAGATTGTGAAATAAAATCATCCTGTTAAATGCCTCATTCTGATAAAAATTCATATGTGAAAAACTTACGTAGAAATAGAAATTTTCTCGAATATGAATTTATACAAAGTACGTTTCGTCTGGTCTGGAGTCTGCGGCGAGATAATTCTCACCAAGCACTGCCACCAACTCTTATTTCCATACACACGCGAGCGCCAAGAATTCAGCCCTCGTTACTGGAATATATGGTCTCGCGGTATAGAAGCAACTAGCTTTGGAAAATATAGTTTAACCTTAAGACCATGTTACCACTGTCTCATATATGTATACAGGGTGTCCAATAGGAACGTGTGGACGTTGATGAATTGGTATTTTGCCATGAACAAGAGTAAGATCAATCGAGGTTTTTGTTTTGTTAATAAAAGACAGTTGTCGTTTGCTTTATGGACTGAGAAAAGAGTTTATTAGTTGAATCAACTAAAAGGTTATGTAGAATACGTCGAAAGAAATATTTAGGTTATTGAAAAAAGCGTTTAGATCCACGAATTATTTATTTTACATACTCAAATACCCAAATGAATTCGATTGTCTTGAATTTTGTTGAACAAACGCAAGATTTGTTTCATTCAGTGAAATCAATATATTATGATTGAATATTACATTCGACCTATATGCACGAAGCCATTTGGTTGATTCAACTATTCTCTTTTCTCAGTGCGTGTTCATTTGTTATAAAGAGATATCAGTCAGTAACGATTAAAGATCCAATTTGTAAAATTTGTTGTATATCTGCATTATTTTTTGTGGCAAACGGAGATGAAACGAAAACGCTAAGTGTCTTCTGTGTCATAAATAAATAGCATCAATCTCGTGTGAATTACGAAATACGAATTTATTGTTTCCCACATGTTTTTATTGGACACCCGGTAGACGTATGTGTGCAATGGTCGTGACTGTGCGCCAATTTTTCATGGATATAAACACGATCTCTCGTGCAACACATATATACCCCCGCGTATATCGATGTATATGCGTGCATAAGCGTGTGTGTGTACGTGTGCTCTCTCAACCCTACTGGAAAGACGAAAGTTCCGCCAGAATTTTTTGCCTCAATTTTTTCACATTATTTTATTCTTTCAAAAAAAAAATATATATATATATAATCGGCTGATGCGATTATTATTTTGCATAAAACTCGCTTCTATATTTCATGCCTGATAAAACCAATGAAGTGATTTTCAATCGAGGACAAATATTGTTCATGCGTTTATATGATTTGGCTGAATAATATCGAATATCATGAGTACGATCCCATCCCAATTCATGTGATTTTTATGATATGTTTTTAAAAAATATTTTTTTTATATATTTGCAAAAGTTACGGGGATTGGACGACCTGAATTTGATATCGCAGTAACGATTATTGCAGATTTGTGCGTGAGAGAAGTATTTTTCTGTGAGGGAATACAACTTCCAGGTGATACGTGTATTCAGTTTTGCATATTGTATACGTTTTGTTCGATTTTAGTGGATTTTATGAATTTTCTCGAAAATTTATTGAAGCATAAATGGAGCGATTATAACTATGCTGCTATTATTTTATCAGGGAAAGAGTTTCGTGTTTGATATTATGATACTTTGAGCCTTCAAAATGGAGGTTTGGGGTGAACTGCAGTTTTTATAATTTTCATGTCCACGACACGCAGATAAATCTGGCAACATGATGAATTTTTTTGTCACTCAAACATTTGGTCGTTTCGAGCTCACGTTATTATACGCACATTGTGTAAGAAGAGGAGCGTTGCGTTTGGTAAATCGTTTTCATAGCTGTAACGCGATCGGGACGCTCTGTTTAGCCCGGAACAATGAAAATTTGCATACAGCAAAGTTCCTGCATCTCTGCTATCCATTTCGCTCTCTCTCTCTCTTGCTCATTTCCTCGTCGTCTATGTAAGAACAGAGATGAACGCGAAGTAATATAATCTCCCGTCGTGAATATAATGGTAATATAGTTTCTTGGTGATATTATCGGTGCGTAAACAGCAAGAGAGGAGAGCATAGAGAACTGCATATTATAAAACAACTCTTCGAGACAAGCAGCAGCTCTCTTACACAGGTTTCTTATGGTGTGTTATGAAAGTGTATGTTTATAGCGGGCAAGGTGTACATTTGCACGCAGTCTTTGATCCACCTCAAGGATTGTCGAGTATCTTGCTTTTGCGATTGAAATATTCATGTATAACATACGTATAACGCGTGCATATTACACATGCGAAATATTCCTTTTGAGAAATGTCTTCAGTCTTCAGAGAAATATACTCTCGGTATTTCTCGAAATATATATATATACCAACAGACGCGTGTACTTTTTAGCTACACAGTTTCATGCTCTGCAGCTTATCATGATATACGTTTTTACGAGGCTTTTAATTTATCATTAACGATTCCAGGATTTATTTTATAACGCACGAATCAGAAATACTTCATACGAACGCGTAGTCGGCATGATTAGCGAATCAAATGTTGGGCTCTTCGAGAACGATTTTTAGTGTGAGTTAGCAGCAGGCTTTTTGGATGGATAGTCATTGATCGGGATCCTTTGTATAACGTGATAACAACGAAATATTTTTCATACGAATATTGATTTTTCTTTAAATTTGTTATCATTTGAGTATTGTCAGTTCGATAATGTCGACAATCTTCATGACTCTGTTCAAAGTAATTCTTCTCAATGGTCCTTCGGTAATGTCATCGAATCGCTCATGCTTCTACTCTTTTTTTCACTTAATTTTGTTTGGAAGCTGCGAAATTGAAATCATCGCTGATACGAACTAATGGAAACCGAAAATTTGGTATCAAAAAATGAATCAAGGCCGAAGGAAAAGGATTAATGCTCACAAAACCGGTGCTGTTCGCTGCCTACACAGTAACGAATGTCAGAAAATATTGGTCTTAACTAGTGAAGACTTTGGAGCTCTGTTGATCTGTTTGTGGTTTCAATATCTTGAATTGTATCTGCTATTCGACACTAGTCTCACAGCTAAGAGGGATTCTTTTTTTTTTTTTAATATACAGAAGATGATGATAGTTACGTTGAAGATGCTCTCCAAGGGACCCGGCGTTCCCTTATCCATTTCCTCATTGCCATCTTTTAGATCGAGAGCAATTCAATATTCGAAAGTCGATACCGAACTCTTCGGTTGTCGTTAAAGGTTCATCCCCGTCAAAGTACAACCGAGATGGAAAGAAACGCGAAATTGATCTCATCTTAAATCGATTTCCCTGCAGACTTCACACTGGCGGCATGGCATTTTTGATTGGAATAAAAATGGGGAAAAAAACTCATTACTGACGAGAACGGGATTCCGAAATAAGGGTATAAAAAGTGTACAGAAATATTTCACTGCAATATTCATTTTGTCCAACGCAGTGTTTGTTTCAGCGCGTTTAATTTCACATCGAAGAGATAAAAATGTATACGAAAGAAAAAATCGAAAAACGAACTGCTCGAACAATGGAATATGAAGAATGATTTTAATATATTCCGTTCTCAATTACTGCTTTTTTTTTTTTCTTTAGTTTCACGATTTTATCACGACTCCAGCCTCTCTCCCTCTTTCTCTCGTTCGGCGAACTCAATAAAACATGTCCCCTTTGAATTTCATTATTCGATCTCAGTGAACAATATATATGGCTCCACATGTATGTACAATGAAAGTACAACATTTGTAACAACAGAATACAGGTGGGAAACATGAGAGTGGTACAAAAAAAAGAACGGGAAGCGAGCGAACGATTGCGGCAGGCAATTCAAACAGACGTGTAATGGAGAGCTGAGCGAGAGAGAGAGAGAGAGAGAGAGAGAAAGAAAATGGTGAGATGAAAAAAGAGAATAACATAGTAAAACTGCAGGTACTAGAGAACGAGAGAAAAGAAAAGCCGTGAAATATATATATATATATATATAAGAACAAAGAAGTGTAGGAAGCGAGTTCTCGACCGAGAGAGTCTCGATCGAACTGCAGAAGAATCGTTGGCGTGAAATTCGTTGAAAACTCTCTCGGACAGTTCTCGAAGAGTGTAGAAGAGCTGACGCATTTGATACCGGTACAAGGAGCGAAGAAGTTTCGTGATCAAGACTCTCGTTTTCTTCTGCGAAACTACCTTTTCCATATATATAAAAGTAGGTGTGTATTTCTCAGTGTAAGTTACCCACAACTACTACAATTTTTGTTTTTGCTGGACTCGCTATTCGGCCAAATAAGCCGAAGGCGCTGCTACCACTTTGCGTTCTACTACCTTGCCTCACGCGTCCGCGAGGGGGCGCTTGCTTCTCACGCGTATTCGAGAAATTTAAGTGCAAAGAGCCAAACTTATGTAGTACGTGCCACGTTCGAGCCTGATAGAGAAAATAAGCGAATGAGAATGAGCGGTGTCGTTACTTATGCCATTCACTCACGATTCGATTGCTCTCGTCGTAACTTCTCTCTTTTTTTTTTTATTGCACTTTCTTTATTCCCTCACGTCAAACCTTTACACTTGAGAAAATTTTATTTTCCTGGTTTTTCAAAACGTGTCTGTATTTGGTTTATACATTATCAGCTTTTTATCGAATTTGAAAAAAATGAAAAACATGAAAAACATCGTAATTGAATCAGAAAGTATTCAAATATTTCGAAACAAAATTATCGGAGTTTGTGGAAAGTTGACTCTTGATTAAGTACACCGCTCCAACCTGACCGGTTAGAAGCCACATAAATGTTCAATATTTTATTACGGATAAAGTGGTAAGCGGTAGCTTATTTACTTCGTTTCAATCAAGTTTCCGTTGAACTGTACAGTTCCTCGAAGAACACCGGTAGACACTGAGAAGCTACCGGAGCCAGGATTAACGCCTGGGGCATTGGGCGCTGGCTACAGAATAGAGTTTGGCTACGCGAGTGACGTACTTCCGGGAAAACTTGCGGTGTGTGCTCGCCCCGTTGAGTAACACCCCATCCTCTTCTTCAACATCATGCCTTCCCGAGACGACGTATTTGCGCGTATCCTGAATTTCCGACAGTGCCCCCAAGTTTGCTATATATATTATGTCCCATTTACCCGGCAAATCCCTGTTGTCAACCAACCCCCTATATTCCTGGCCAACGAACCAACAGCTGCAGTATCTCCACCTTCACCTCTCGCCATCCATTTTGACCCGTTTCTACCAACTACTCGAATCCCCTCGAGAGCTTTTCCGCTCACTTCTCTCTCGCTTTCTTCTTTTCGCCCGTGTTTCTCATTTTACTTTTCAATCTCGGTAAGGAGACGATACGATTTTCCTTCTCATTTCAACAGGAAATGGATCAAAGGTATGAGGCTGGAAGGAAGCTAATGCTGACGCGACTAAGAGTTAAGGCGAAAGTGAGAATATTTTCCGGCGTTGACTACCTACCGAAACAGTTTCAGCTTCGAAGCAAACCGACTCGGTCAATTAAATGGACTTGACGAAAATTTCATTCCGTCACGACTAAATTAGCGCGTCCAAATTGTTCGAGGATACAAAGTTGTCTTTCCAATGTCAAGTCGTTTGCGACCCGCCTGCGCCCACGATAACGAGAACACTAAATAATGAGATTATGCCACTGACCGAACGCAGGATACGCAGAGTTATAGAACTCTGAACTCAGGACACACCGGTTTATCCGATCAGCATGACATTATTCAGTGTTACACAAAAGTTCTTCCATCCTCTCAATCCCACTGTTCAATTTTTATTCTGTAATTATATTAACGAAAAAGATGAAACTAAAAAAACAAATGAATCTGCGCATAAGTGTACCTTTCCTGAAATGAAACAGTAGTGAGTATATCGATAAATAAGCTTTTCTTTATAAAGGACTCTTTCTTGACCTCACGGTCATCTCGTAAGCCACAGGAAGCCTTAGGTCAGGACTAGCTGTATATAAAGCCGAGGTAAGATATATACGCCCCGAGAATCTTTCCGCTGCGCATAGTAGAGTGGCTGTAATGGCAGTATAACGGTAAGAATGATGGTCCGAGTGCTCCAAGTTTGCATGTATATGTGTGTTGTGTGGATGATGTAGCTAAGGTCTGACGATGGTATCAGCCACTCTAGCGCAAATATATGTATACATATATCCTTCATTACCTCTCTTTCTGTCGTCTCGGGTGGTTTATGATAATTGAACTCGTAGATAATACGGATTTATAATTACAGTTCATCCCTCGTGACCGAGAAGAGTCTAAACACACTTTGCTCACGTTATGCATTGGGCACCCGGTGAAAAATGACCGAGTATCCGAGAAAAAAAAAAAAACAAATGAAAGAGATGCGAAGGTGAGCTTTTATTAGTTTTACTATAAAACGATTCGATTTGCGCATCTGTAGCATTTTATTTGCAAAGCGAACATCCATGATATTCGTGTTGCTTCTATTTACGTTGCAGCTCGATTAGAGCCAGGAATGTAATGATTTTCTCGTCAATATACTCCGGTCAGGCGAAGCCACGCCTTTTACTGAATGTTTCAATCCAAAAATGGCGCACTCAGCAAACGAAATAAAAATCTATTTTTTTTAGCGTGAAACCAACGTTCGAGATACTAATGAAGTTTGATTTTTTTATCGACTAGAAAGACGCTTTCTGAAAGTACGATCTGGTTGGGTCGTGATCATTGAGGAAACATTCGCTGTTACGGTAATTTCGTCACCTTGAAATAAGCGTTGAAGTGGAAACTGTGTAACACCTCGACAATATGCACAGTAGTTGTGAGTGAGTGAGCGCGCTCTGCCTTTCATCGAAAATGTCATCAAACGAGACGCTGGCTCGTTTTGTTAATTCAATTAATTGAAGGTGTTTGTACTCCGAGAACTATGACAATTCAGTCGTTCACGGTAACACCCACACCACGGCAGCACAGATGCTCATATACATATATGTATAATGACGGAATTTCTGATCCTTTCAGCATTACAGCCCCTCTTTGGCTGAGGATAGAATTCGTCGTTCCCATTAATCATAACTCTTCATCTATCACTCATCCGGTTCACATCTTCATGTGCATCGCTTTCAGAACTTCCAGAACTTGTGTACAACATACTCCGTCTTTAATGGACTCTCATTTCCTTTTCACAATAATCAAAAATACTTTTGCCCCATGTTTCAAGTACAATTTTCATAAAGAACATATGGATTGTATTTTCATTGCGTTCTAAGTCACAATTTAGGAGTGTTTTAAACTCGCTGAATGGATTTTATTTGATTGAATTATCACTCATTTGTTCATCTTCTTACGTTGCATTTGAGATGAAAACAAAACAGCGACGAGTGATACAAAATCAACAGTTTATGAATCGAATAATCTAATTTTCAAACGCAGTTTTTTTTTCATAATGAAGAGGAAATTGGAAGTTGGTAGAGAAAGAAAAAAAACAGATTCGAGGTCCGGGCAAATCTATCAGAATAGATTTGTGATGGAATGCCTCGTACGTACTTACGTAGTACGTTGGGTTTCACTATATTTCGCTCGGGTAAGAACGACGACAACCCTTTCATCCCTGCGATTGCTAGGGCTTTGCCTCAGAGTATGTACGTGAACACACGATACAGTGAAACCTTTAGCCACGCAATTGGCATATATGCTACATAGGTATATACTCCGGATGCCCATTCTGTACTACTGTAAACCGGTGAGCTGTTGGGTACGTGTCTGTATCTGGATACGAGGGTTCGAAGTACACATCGTCAGCTGATTTGACTTAGACATCAACGTTAGAGTCACGTTTATATTGATGTCGGAATTAGTCAAATTTCTCAAATAAGTTGGCCCAACTAAAGACAAATCCTCTGTGGATTATGAGCTTAAAGAAAATCGAAGAGGAGGAAGAAAAATTCAGCCATTGAGTGAATATTAATTTGCACAAAAAAAGTTGAAACTTATGCACGGAAAATAATGCTGGCTTCTTCGGAGGTTCGAACATGGTATTGATTCAAGTTTTTTTTACATAATAATAAAGATTGTTCGCAAATTGTAGACATAAAATACACTCACCTCGAGGACGTGCTCGGCTTGATTCTCACGATCAAGCTTTCGTCCGCTGGTTGTGATCAGTCCTGGAACAAAGAAAAAAAGAAGCAAGAAGTTACAGAAGCGTAAATCAGTGCGCGACGTAAAAGTACTTGGCGTATAAATACACGTGAAACTCTTGAAATATGCAGGTCAACGAATTAAAAGCTGAATGTAGTACGATTTTGTAGTAAGTAATGTATACTTTTTAATTGAAAGCACAAGATGTATTTTTATCGAAATGAAATTGTGATGGAGGATTATAACGCTGAAATTAACCCTTTATTCTGATTCTCCAGCAGCAGAGTGATGAAGCCCCTTCGTTCTCGAGTTCGGAGTGTGGCAAATTGCGAAAGCAACCGACCCATTTGAACAAAACACAAATCCTATTGATGTGGCTTCTATTCATTCTGGTTCGGTGACATCGTAGCCTATATTGAGATCGTATTGAATCGAAATTTATCTAATTAGGTTAAAGCCGGATCTGTTATAATTCGAATTGCGTTTCGTGCCATTTGTTAACATGATTAATTCAATGCGTTTAATAAGCATATTGTTAATTTTCCATAACGAGATTTTATGTTTATAAATAACTATTTGATATATCATGATTTTTTTCGCTTCTCGCGATACATCGAAAAACTGATATTATTTAATCGCAAACGTTTTAAAAGCTTCGTAGCCGACGATAATATTTTATATCTCATTTAACATTGTTTAATCTTATCTGAAATCGAAGGTCGAATGAAACTACGGTCATGATATTCTTAATCGTTATTTTACGCGCATATGTGAAGGACATTTAACAGCCTCAACTTCCTCAACGTCGACGTAACACGTAACTCTCGTTAGTTGCAAAAAGTTGATAAGGGGCCTCTCCCGTGGGTGTAACCGCGTGTCTCGAGCTTCGCGTACTTTTGATTTATACAAAGCCGGTCGGCAATACAAGAGACTCGAGAGGAAACTGAAAAAGCGAACTCACAAACTCGCGAAACTAATATATTTACGATCTTGGCCTTGCAACTTTAACGATACCGGGTGACAGTATCGAGATCACGGATGTTTCGACACCGTGATTTACGATCTAAAAATATTGGGAACATCTTGCATCTGGAGCATCCACCAACCATTTTTTTCTTCTTTCTTCAAATATGCTTTGTTTTCTTCTATTTTTTTTTTCTTCATGAGCACACTCATAAACATTATGAAATACACTTGACTAAATCAGCACGCGATCTATACGAGCTCGTAAAACTTGCGCTTCATGAACTTTACCGAGGAGATGTGAATCGTTGGAGAATAAAATCAACCAGCTTCGTCCATTATGACATTAACGTAGCGAGTCGATGAAATTTATATCTTTTTATAAATACCGTTAACCGACTGGTCATTATTTCCTTAATAGCTCTGCATTATCTTCCAATTAAATATGCAAGTGCCTCAGAAAATTAAGTCTGCAATTCAGACTCGTGCATATCGTTTAATCATGATTTATTCCGCGTCGCCGAAATAGTGGTTCCAAATGTCTAGTAATATTGTTTCGGTACATTTTTTTCGAATTCCTTTTTATGTATCGACGAGGCCGCGGCATCAGAAAGAAAAATTTTGATTTTTTTTTTTTAATTGGGACGCGAGAGAGTTCCATAATCTTGAGAAATGATGTAAGAAGAATCAAAATAAAAAGCGTTACAAGAAGAAGCCAAGGAGGTTGAAAAAATGTGATATAAAATCGAGGAAAAAGCGGCAACCTAAAAAGCAGGATGAGAGCTTCGGTGATGTAGCTGTCTGGTTTCATATCAAAATGAATTTCCCACTGGCACGACCGCAAAAAAAAAAACTTGATCCCGGTTAATGTATGCATACATATACGTTGAGTATGAAAAAAGTTTGTCTCTCAACGGGAAATTTCTGGAAGAGAGATGGTAGATATATAGACGAAAAGAACGCGTGTTATAGCATATCGCGGTGGTGAAGTTGGGGCGAGTGTTTCGGTAACATGTTCAAGCCGGGAGAGTGTGTCCCGCGCGAATTTGTTTCCGACATTGGTAGCACGCTACTCGTATAGGAATGGAACGATTTCGTAATATCGTGATTAGTTTTGCGGAGATACTCCTTTGATTTCCAACAACCGAAATTTTTATTTCTCCACCTGCTTTTTTTTTCTTTCACGTTTCCCTTTTGTTCATGCTCTTTTTAATTTGTAAATTTATATATATATATATTTTTTTACTGCGTTCCGAATCCCTCGTTTGCCAGGTAGTAGGGTACGTATAAAGGAGAAATAGAACACCGTAGTGGATGTTGCGACGGGATGCCGTCGGCGAAAAGCAATTATTTAAATGTGTTTGCCGCTCACTCGAAGTTTCACTCGTGCAGTCACGCAATTTTTATTTGTTTTTTTGTTTGCTTTTGTTTAGTTTTTTTTTTATTTTCACATCGCTCGGATTTCTATCACTGTAGAATCAAGCGAGATTTTTGCTAGTACCCTATTATCCGAGTCCATCCACGTGTCGAGCTGTACAGGATTCGTCGATTTTATTTTTATTGCCTCTCCTCACACCCTCGTCGGATCGATTGTATTTCGTATTTTTTATTTTGTTTATTCGTTGAATTTCGACAGGGCACGAGATCACAATGGGGTTATTTTTATGCTGTTACTTTTAATTCCTTGTTGTTGTTGTTGTTGTTTTTTTTCTTCTTTTTTTTTTTTAATCCATTTTTATTTCAACTTTTCCATCCGAGAACCCGCACGGCGTGTCAACGAGATCTGCATCGTCGAAGGGGGACATCGTTTTTTCATTCGCAGTAGAAAACCAACTCGAATAAACACACTGGCAACGACTCGGATATAAAAATAACGACTAAACGCTTTTGTTATATCGATCCAATTCTGTATTATATATAGTTAGGCATTCTCGTTTTATGCTCCTGTGATTCGTTTTTATATTTTTTTATGAGTGCCTCTCGAAAATCGTTGCTCGACGCAGTTATTTTTTTTCGACGATTGATAAAATAAATAAAAAAAAAAAAAACAAAAAAAAACTCGGGATCGGTTTAAATTCAGCGAGATTTTTGATTTTTTTTTTTTATTCCTCGTATGCTAAAGAGCTGAGCTAATTTTTTATGCGTGAATTTGTGTTTGTTTAACTGCAATTTCCATATATTTTGGTTGGAGCTTATTCTATTGAATTTTTTTTTTTTTTATATAAATGCACAAATTTTTTCGTTAAAATCGAGCATAAAGTTATATAAAACTTGATTCCGAACAGAGCACCGTTGAGTAAATCGAAAAAAATGTCAAAAGTGTAGAAATCTCTTTGGTCGCCGGTTGCACAGATGTTACCTCTCGAAATATCGAAACGTTTTTTTCTCATCTCAAGGGAACAAAAGTGAAATCGAAAAACATCTCGTTCAGCAAATTGCAGCTAAGCGTTTTCGCGAGCTTTCAAAACGTGCAGAAGTCTCGAACGAGTTATGTCTCTATCTCGTCGATGTTGTGTATACTCGGGCACCTTTTTCTCCAGTAAACTCTCGAGTCACGCCTCACCATTATGGTAGTGATTGAAGCTTTTCACGTTTTTTTTTTTTTTTTTTTTTCATTCCCACTCTCAACCTGCGACGGATTCATCGTTTTGCTGCGTGCTGCATCCGCTTTTTTCTTCATACTCTTTAATTCGTAATAGTCGTCGTCGTCGTCGTCCTCGTCTATGGAATCTCGAGTTAAAATCAATAATTGCAGAACAGCGAAAATCCAATACTCGGGTTTCTGATTATTTTACGACAGTACATGGAAAACAAAATCTTCGAAACATACGAATGGAATTTAAAAAATAAGGCTTAAATCGAATGGGAAAATCATTTTTAAAAAAATTTGAATTCAATTGTGAAATTTTTCTTGCACGGATGTGCTCTTACTCTTTCCCACTAATATTTTTATTTTTACAGACTAATCCTTAAACCTTGTTATCGTGAGTTACCCATCGTGAAATTGAAAATCGAATAGCTAGGATTTCATCCTCCGATTTCCGATTATCGTACTGAATATGAAAAGTTCATTGGTACAAGATTAGTATGATAAAAAAAAAACATTTTTTAAAATGAAAGAAAAATAATTGAACTGCGATGAGGAGCCCATAAAATCTCGAATTCAAGTATAAATTGGTGTCGATCGTAAGTTCTCTAACGCGGATGTACGCACAAGTGATACGATAACTAGGAAATGGTGAGCGTACCATACCGCGATAGCCGAGAACAAAATGAAAACAGAAAAATTTTCGAACAGTGACCAGATTCGAAGTGCTGGTTGCTCGCGATTCGCAAACTATCTGCAACCGGATACGTATTAATTTTACGAAAGGGATTTCTCTTCGGAGCGAATAGGACGATAGAATATAAGGCGTGACGCGCCCACGCACCGACGAGACAATAACGTATTTATGCGTTAACGAGTTTAGAATCGTATACTGTATCAGGTATAGAGATATTCAACTGTATCGATGCATATATATCTACAAACGCATATGTACAATATAGTATTGAATACTGCGGTCTAGAGATATCAGCTAGTCGGATCTCAGCCCGGTAGTTTAATAAACGCTTCGAGCAGTAGCACGTGCGTTTGAATTTGTGTCTCTCCCCTCAACGAACTATCATTATATGCAGAATTTTATCTTTATCTGCACGTATAGAGATCGGCTTTTCGTTGTTTATTTTTCTTTTTTCTAAAGAAATATTTATCTCCGGGTCTTTGCCTTGGGTTTTGCATTAATAATAATAAAATGATTCTGAAGATAAGTTACCAAGAAGATAGCATCCCGAAATTGACATTTTGTCATTAAAATCAAACAAATTTTCATGTAGGAAACTGAGACTCGAGCTTTTTTCATTAATTCGTCAGGACTCTGTGATTTCTTTCATGTTTGTATCAAAGGCGATAAAATTGTATGCACCGGATCAGGTTGAAAGACCGATGAATATGAATCGACACACGCTTGACGTCGATTAAGGTCATTTGCATTAAGGGCACGTGTCTATTGGACGCCGAAGTTTATTTATGTGCAGATAAAAGTAAAACTCCGAGCCTCGGAACGTATTTTGTAGATGGAGGCTCACCATTTAATTGCAAATTTATAGTTTAATAGTCATAGCGTAAAGGATTTCTTACGTACAAAATGAATAACAATTGCAGACTTTTATCCGAATTTATCTCGATATAATGAGTGAGTAAATTATACTAGTGTAATTTAAGAAAAAAGGGCGTAACTCACCGGTCGTCGAATTGATGAGAAAATAACCTTCTGGATTGCCACTGGTAATCGTGTAAGTAAACTCTTGTGGAGTTACATCACGATCGAAAGCCGGAATTCGAAGAACACTTACTCCTGCGGGTGAATTTTCCGGAACAGAGGGATAATAGACAGGCTCCTCCGTCAATGGCGTATTGTCATTTTCGTCCAAAACTTCGACATACATCTGAAGAAAGATAATTTAAAAAATGCAATGTGAAATTATGGATTGGCCATGAAAGCGTCAACCGAAATCAATGAAAAGTGTAACTGTGATGAGTAAGCTTTTGAAAATAGAAGACCGATTCATTCGGTAAGTTTCATTGTGTAGTTTAATCGATTGTAATTAAATTCACGGGTGTTATTTCATTGACGGCAGGGATTTATCAAGTTCTCGTCTGCTGATTGCCAAATGCGATGGTAATTAGTTAGGTAATTAATTGGATCACAGTAGTAGATATTCCGGGTGACGTCGAATAATTCAATTAGGTAAATTGAGCACCGAGTGATTACGAAATAAGGTAGTGGCTAATTACGTTGATGGAAGTCAATTAAGGTAGTACAATTACGTGGTGATAATCGAATGATACTTTTTGTTGAAGATTTTACCTGTAATTTGGAGTTCAACGGTACAACCCCATGATCCTGGGCGTAGATCGTAAGCCAGTATCCGCTTTTTGCTTCGACATCGAGAACAGCTTTTGTCCTTATATTTCCTGAAAAAAGATATAAACGGAAAGAGATATGAATAGCTTGTTTCGACAAAATTGAAACAGAGATAACATTGATCGGCGCAAAGGAAAATAGAATCGAGAAACCGGGTTCGAACTCTACATATCCGATGAACACATGACTCGTTGGCATCGAAGCATCGTCACAGTTTCGAGCAAACCGACGAGTGCTCTACGAAATGTGCGGAAAACCGAGCAAAATGAAAATCTCAAACGTGGCTAGCTCAGTTAATCTGCAATCCCGCTGGTTCGTTGCAGAGAGAGAGAGAGAGAGAGAGAGAGAGAGAGAGATGTATGGTGAAAAAATGAAACTGCATTCTTCGACTCGGTGCCGCCATGCTTGTTAAAAGCGATGAGAATTTTCTTCCCCCCCTGTTTGCGTTAGCGGAGCTTCGCGTGCGATAACGCGAACGATCTTTTCTCTCGCTCGCTCTCGCGAAGTCGAATAAGAGGAAAAGAAATATGTATCGATATACATTCTTGTGCACCTGACTCTCGGGTTTTCTTACATGGCGTCTGTGTGCGAAGCGATGGAGTAATAATTCTCAACAGGTTACCGTATGTATAAAATCTACAAAAAAAAAAAGAGAGGGTTAAAGAAAATCGTATGAGGGAAGGGATGGGAGAATTCCGGCGCCTTAACTGTGTTTCGTCTTACGACGATTAATAAAAGCCTTATCACCATCTTCGTCTTATACTTCATAGGCATTCAGCGATATAAAATATCTAAGCACAGATATATGGGAATAAGAATTTGTTTTATCTCGAGCGGAAATGGCAGAAATAAGGTGTTTTTTTTTTATTATTCTTTTATTTCTATGAAAATACATCCATGCATATTGATTTTTACTATTCGAAAACACTAAATTGAGATGAAACGATGAAATTCCTCTGATAAAACAACGGAATAAGGTATGAAAAATGTTGATACCGTCGGCACAAAACAATTTCGTGCGACATACGCCATCGTAAAAAAACAAAAATTGCTTAGATTCGAGGTAATTGACACACTCATCCATTTTCGAAACAGTTGATTAACCTCGAAAGCCATAATTTATGTGTCGTCAAGCTCGCGACGTTACGATCTTTCAGCTCTTTCGTCTTCTTCGCATACGAGAGACAGAGTTTATACACATTTATGCCTCAGCCATTTGAACCTTCTCGCAGGATTTTATATACACATTGATTTAAACTTCGCATGTAGAGATCATCTGGAAAAATGGCTACATGTGGCATCGTCCGACGACGTTAGAGCATCGCGCGAGTCTACCGGATGCGCTTTTTACAAACAAGTTGTGTCGTAAAAATAAGAAAAAATAAAAAAAACAGAGTGAAAGGAAATAAAAATGAAAATAAAAGAAGGTAAAAGAATCAGTAATATTAGCGTCGTTATTATACTTCCCGTGCGCTTTTAATACGAGGCAAGTTTGCGCGCTTATGGCAGTAAAGTGTATATCCAAATGTATAATAACGATGAAGAAAGAGGGATGGATCGTCATTGCTGAGCTCTTTTCCGCCTCGAAACGAGCGATGCCTGTATGTTTATTAGCCGATCTTCGTAACTTGTAAAAACAAATTAAATGCTACTCAGAATGTATGTTTATAATAGCAGAGTTTACTGGAGGATATCGACTGTATAGGTATATAGAAAATGAAGACAGAGTCGTGTAATTACTCGACAAGTTAAATGAATACGTGCGATAGTTTCAAGCCTGTTTCGTGTATACGACGCGTCTTCTAAATCAAGCCGAACCGCGGAAAACTTAAGAGGGATGAAAGGCCCAAGAGTGAAGGAATAAGTGTGTGCGCTCTTTGGAAGTGGAAAATAGACGAGCGGGTGTATCGTATTCGTGCACATCTTGTGTTATAAATTTACGGTAAAAGGAGAGAGAGAGAGATGTGAGGGAAGAAACTACGTGAACGTTAAAGAGAAGACGAGAGAATCTCGAAGATTTAGTGGCACAACTCACTCTCGCTCTCTTGGAGTGGATTCGAGATCAACTCTGGAAGGGTTGAATGTGGTGTGGCTGCTTGATATGTGTGTCTACTTGGGTTGTGAACTAAGCGGAACAAACTGGTGAAAATCTCATTTGCATTAATCTCAACCCTTCACATCGCCTGCCCACCTCAACGCCTCTCGATCCCTTCTTCAACTCACTTCAAGAAGTTTACCTCGTTCCTTCGTTCGATCTATTCTGATACACAATGCATGGATCAAATTCTCAGAGCTACCGGTTAAACACATTTTAGTGGTATACGACGAGATTCTGTGTATACGTGAATAAATTTCCATTCGATTGGAAACTATTATTTTCAATTGAATAACGTTTATTCAATAATTCAAATAATTCACTGTACTTCAGCCGGTTCTACGCATTATTCAGCTCTGAAAAAGAACATAAAATCAAATAATTTCAACGAATTTGATTTGGACTGCTTAAATCGAATTATGGATTCGATTTGATGCGATTGAAAAATGGCTCGGAATACATTGCTTTTCGGATATCACTCAAAAGTTACCGAGCATAAACTATTGGATTGCTGATATATTAATATCAGCGTAGAGTCTCAGTTTGATTAGTTGATTGTTCGTTTGTGGAATGCAGCTCGAAGAGAGTCCATTATTTATTCGTCCGAAAAATCATCGTCTGATTTTTGATCGACGAGTCTGCTGAATCACAAACGTTCACGACCGTTTTTTCTTGGTTGAGCATATCGCTCGGATCACGCATTGAATTCAGCCATAACTATATTTCTACTAGTCCTTTTGTCACCATTCGGTTTCTTTCGTCTCGTTAGAAATTGTCGAAGGCACTAAAGGACTTTTGCACGATCGTTAACCCAGATTCCGGTGGTTACTTTTCTTCCTGAAGACGGGATTGGTTTCGAGCGAGAACTGTAACCAAAGGAAAATAAAATAGGCGGGCGATAAAGCGAGAATGAAAAAAAAAAAAAAAAAAAACAAAACAAAACAAAATGGGGATCGCGAACTCGATTTCCGTCGAAATTTTCAAATATATCTTAATGAGAGAGATTTTTCTCACTATATCAGACGGTTCAGAAATCCTCACAAAGTGAAGGTAAACTCTTGGTAAACAGAGAATAAATAAGCAGGGCCCGAATGCTGGAAACATCCTCTTCCACACTGCGAATAATTTTCAGGGGTGGCAATTTTTTTTTTCCTTTTACGACATTTTTACACGCACGATATCAAGATATGGAAATGACTCGAGGGCTGCTGCGCCCAAGAGATGCTGCAGAGAAGGGAGCATTCTCAGGGATAACAGGATGGACGACTTGACATTTGTACGCATCTCGTCGTAAATTGTGTGAAGGGTCGCATATAATTTCGACAAGTATATATACGAATATATTCCAGGCATATTTTCTTGGCGAAAGGAATTTTTTTTTTTTTTCACTTTCTCTCTCAAGGTTTATGGAAAAATGTAGGAAAAGTTATCCGCGTACAAATTGTGTCATTATGGAAAACTTTGGCGAAATGTTCAATGGTCGGTATCCGAAAAATCCTCCCCATCGTTCACAAACGGCATCAGCAACATTTGCGTTTAAAAAATGTATGAAATAGGAAACATCTTGTAGCGTTCGATATCGTGTAGATTTGTTTTTTTTTTAGCGTCACGTGCATTGAAAGGAGAAAATGAAGAAAATTTCACCAGCTCCGAAACATCTTGATCGGATATTATCCGAAACACAGATGAATCAAAATGTATATGTTGCACGATATATCCCCTTTCAATCGAATATTTTAAGAACCGCCTCCGCGCAGAAGCATTGGAATCGAGTTGATTTTTCATTTCCGTTTTTCTTCTTTTTTTTTTCTTTTTCATTGGTATTGATCGCAACGCAGGGCTGTTTGGGTTCTTGAGCATTGCCTCGTTAGGATTTAAAGTGATACCGGATCCCTGCAATTACGATTAACGGTCGTTAATAGCAAACGCGTGCACGCAAGCTCGAAGCCCCTCTCGTCTCGGTATATACCAGTTTAAATCAATGGTATTAACGATCTTGATCGAATGTACATATAGGTGGATGGTGACCGATCAACCGAGGAATCGAGGGGGCAACAAGGACCGTTCTAGAAGGCATTCTGTTCTGAATTCAGCTCATCGCGTCTTCATCGAATAACGAGCTTCTGATACAGGCGAGTTCGACATTGTCAATACAATTCTGACTCAGCGAAATCTCTTACAACGCACAATAGAAAAAATATTCATTCGCAAATAAACCCGAAAGACTTCTTTCTCTTCTTGTCTTAGTCTCTACCCCATTGCCCATGCACATGACATTATCACATTTGAAACACTTTCAGGGAATGATATATTTCTCGAAAGTAAAAGCTCGACAATTATGACTACGAAAAATATCAATAACAATGAGTAAAAAAACCGAAAACGTAAATTCCTTTCGTTATATGTAAATAAAACTAAATTAATTAAAGGTTAAAACTATTTCTTAAAGCTATAACAACCGGATACGCAAGCTTCTTGCATTATGCGATATTAATTACAGAGAAAGGAGCAATATACAAAATAATGTAAAATAAAAAATTGATTATCTCTGAACTCTCTTGGAGAAGCTTTGAAGCTTACGTGTAAAGGCGAATATCTTTCGCAACTAATGCCGTTGATGTATGCTCGCATTCGGTCCTCTTGTTTCGTAAAGCAATACGCTCCTGTGAACCTCTAAACCACGCGGATGCTCTCTCAATCGAGGAATATATTATTCCCTCTCTCGTTATGTACGTCGCGTTTGCTCGTTTGCTCGTTCGTTTAGCACTCGTGTACGATACCGCATACAACGGTCTCGAATAGGTGAATGCGCAATTCGATCTGCGCTCCTGCGATCCCAGAGTCACACACGCGTTCATTACGAGTCCGCAATATGGCAACCGATTTATAATTTTCTTTAGAATATCGCTTGGTGATTGATGCGTTATATTCTCGTCTCACAGTATAATATTGTATATTTCTTTAGCTTTTTTAGTTTTTCCATATCCATGCCTCAATCTCTGTCTCTTTTCTTTTCGATCTCTTTCTATTTCTACCTCGTAACAAATAATAACGCAATCCACTCCGAATAACCAATAAATATTTCTCTCGAATATATGGCTATTGAACACGATATATACACGAAGCTTCTCTCATCCTTATTTCAAATAAAATTAAAACATATTATCGATAAATACGCGAATCTAGCGAGTTTTAATTGAGTATAAATATAGATAAGGACACACGTATATGTATATAGAAGTTGAACATTCACGAAACGAGTGCTTCATGTTCCACCTGCGGCTTGTGATCATATTTGGATTCTCGTGTATTACTGGTGCGTGCAACTATCGGGTTTGCATGATCGTCCGTATATACTGAAGAGAGAAAAACATTCTTTGGAGTTTCGTGATGCCGGATCCTTGGCTTGGTCAAGAAACGATATGCATGTATTTGAATAAGGATGACGGGCAGCGTTTCAACCAGCAAAAACCATTAGAAATTTTTTTTTTTTTTTCTGTGGAACAGAGGTACGGACGAGATTCTTCGATGATGAATAGCTTACTCTAAATAACAAAAAATATTCATGCTTTTATGGCTAGAAAATTTTTCATTATAACTCGTGTATATTCATCGATTTACATTATTAATTGGTACTCTAATAGTTCTGGTCGATAATTTTGCTATAAATCAAATCCTTGAAACAAATGATCTCCCGTTCATTTATTTAATCCACTTGAAAATGTTCAAACTTGCAAATGTTGCAAAATAAAAATGTTTCCTCTCAAGAAAGTGACTGAGTCCTCAAAAATTTATGGAGTAAGAACAGTTTTGATTTTTCAGAGATTCCAAAGACATCGTTCAGCTTATTAAACCTTTTTTCAAGTCGGACAAAATATTTTTAGTGCACTGTAATGGCATGTTTCAAAACTTTATATGCTTTTTTTCAAATAGCTTATGTCTGTACGCCTATCACAGGTGCATGGATGTGTGACACCTACACAAGAGAGTGTCATTACGATGTCAACCGCTTCCTCATCTAACTCACTGCAAGTTCAGATGTCTTCCAGTTTCAGAGTCAAAAAATAAATATACTGACAGTACTACCAAATTTTTTTTTGGTTCAAAGTGAAAATTAAAAAAAAATACCATTTATAAATTTCAAACGTCGTGTCTTTGTAGTATTTAAAGTCGCGGCAGCAGGCATGTCTGTGTTTTTTTAATCATGAAAATGTGCTACTCGTCTAGATTCGTCGCTACTGCCAATCTTTAACTACGAGGATTATCGAAATTCGATTTTTGGTCGAGCGATTAAAATGAAATTTTACAGCGATAACAATCAAAACGATAAAAATGTAAATACAAATAATGTAGCCGTTTAATTATTGAAATCCAATCATTCGAATATGCTTCATCGATTTGAATTACGTTTTCCTTTTTTTCCGCAGGAAACGAAACACCGATATCCAAATAACAATAAAAATAATGAAATATTGAATACGAATTGGAATCAATTGTATTAACGTCATTAAAATCCAATTAATCAATTTATCTTTTATCAGTTTGAACCGTTACGACCTTTTGGCCCTCGATAAAGTAGACGATCCAATGAAAATGTATTAATGCTATCCGTAACAAGTAACCTCTATGAATTTTGACTAAGACCCCGTTCTAAGACCGTCGGCAATTGTAACGATATCAGTTACCGAAATGAGATCGGCAGCTGAGTTCTCCATCAGGTTAATTTGGAGGATATGGAGAGAGGAAATGAAACGAAATAAGACACACGACAGTTTCCAATGGGGGATGGCATAAGTATACCGAGAGAGTATGGCAGATAGGTTAGGAGTTATGTCGACGGTAAGGACCTCCTGGATCCGCCTTGGTCGTGTACTCTCTACTCCTCCTCTCCTCCTCATTCTCTCTTTCCTTCCTTCTTCCTTCCTTTCCCCAAGCTTCGTGATCTTTCTACAAAATCTGAAGGGGTTTCTAACGGCCACCCTTTAGCACATTATGTCGCACAGAATCAAGGAGCGTCTTATGCCGTGAGAGACGAAGCTCCTGCCTTTGGCATTTCGAGCCAAGAGTCGATGGGAATTAAGCGATTCGAGAAAGTAGAGGGCAGAAGAGAGTGTCGGTATTGTAAGGCATTCTATCATGAAATCGACGCGATTGAACGCCTCTCTTCGGAATCAATTTTCGCCACATAAATCGAGAATCCCTCGAGCAGAGAGTAAACTATATTTTTTTTTATATACGTGCATAGAACTCCGGTTACGAAAGCTCGATGACGCGAAGCTTTTTCCCTCAAGTTTCTCTCTTAACATACGGTTTTTTTTATGTGCACGTGAAAGCGACCCCTTTATACATCATCAGGACGAAATGTCTTCTTTATGATATGCCTATGGGCCTACATATGTGCATGTATGTATATTTATATGTGACTTATACATATGCGTGAAAAAGGACGCTGGTTTATAGGCACTACGAACTAGTACACTCTGCATATTCGCTGGGTCAGCTCGAATATGAATAAACGATGTAATATGTTAGAGGCGTGAATTATGGCGAAGAACATGCGCCCAACATCTTTCCTTTATTGTTATCACTATGAGGTCGATCGTAAAGAGGTGATCGATCTGGACGCGCTACCAAAGGAACGTGTAATCCACTTTCTCGTATATACACACATCATAAAATCTTTATCAGACTTCAACACTTGTACGATCTGCTTCAGACTTTATATTTTATCTTTTATAAATTGAAACGAAACAAATCTTTCACGATGTAGGAGTTTTATTAAATATACTCGTAGATATATGTTTTGGTGGAACGAGTGATGACTATTGCTTTACATAAATATTTTTACAGTCATCACTCGTTCCACCAAAGCTTTTGATGGTGTATTACAAACGTTTCTGTTTGTCTTCTATGATAGTTAAAATGATATCATTTCGAAAAGCCCAGATTTTTATGTAATTTAAGAGAAAAAAATGAAAGCAAACGACAATAAAAAAAAAAAGGGGAAACATATTTCGTGTGTGGTTAATCGTGAATTCAACAACCGTGGGAAGTCAGCCTCTTGGAAGTCTCGAGATTTCGGGATGCAATGGAGACATTTTTAGATGGTTTTTACAACCGAATGTCCAAGTAGAGTCTTCATTCGTCTTTTTTTTAAGTGATTTTTGAATGTCGTGTCCTGTGCATTTTCAAGCGAACGTGGAACAAACAAGCGTCAGTGTTTACTGTAGAGGCAGCAACATGGGCCGGTAGGAACTCGGTGGTACGAAACATTGTGATTGATAGCCTGGCTTCATTGTGACACGTGCATTACACGCTATCCAAGTATAATATCGCAGGGAGAGAGAGAGAGAGAGAGAGAGAGAGAGAAAGAGAAAATCTGAGGTAAAAGAGAGCTATTCTTGTGCGCTGTGCGGACTTCATGTAATTCTGTCCGACACCCAAACGACGATCGTCAATCATGCCCATACATGTCGCGTTTTTGGTCTTTGCAAAATCAAAGAAGAAAATTTGTGACCCCTGTCAACTGAGTTGAAGTGTAACCATAAAAAAGAATCAATTCAGTCTCACCCTGGTTGTTTTTTTTTTCTTATGCATTATTGAGTGTGCTAAATAAACTCTTGTCAGAAAATCATCCATAACGGTAACCTTTTAAATAATGAAATAGAATGCACAGCGGAAGAAAAATGTGATTAATTCCGTTCTTCCACGTTTGTTTTCCAAGAGCATATGCGAATAATTTTTGAAAATTGATTATCAGATTTGTGTGGCTGAGAAATATAATTTTGCTTCTCGTATCGGAATTACGAGTCTAGCGCATAACTAACAAAATTTGATGTCGCTTACAAATTGAAGTTAGCCAATTTCATCGGTCATCAGAGTAATGTATCCGATAGAGAAAATCTACATTATATATCCGTCCATATATTTCCTATGCTCAATTACTATCGGAGTGAAGCCTTTTGAACAATCGCAACTGTTAACGAATAACACAAACACACACATGCCCAGAAATACAACTCTCACACGTGATGTGTCTCTCGTTTGACGTTGATTACATTGGACGTTCACCGGGGGCTGAATGCTGCGGCGTGGTTCATCTATTTCCGGACCAGAGCGAGGGACAAGGAAAACTAACAGGTATATCCTACGAGTGTGTGCGGCGTAGCTCGGTTATCGTATTTGGGGATTTACGAGATAACGTCACGAGCTCGCGCTGCTTCCGCTGTTATAACGGATATGCCATCAGCATACTCGTTTTTAAAATCACAAGAGATCGCGCGCCGCTGTACGAATACAATTTTTTTCAACATTTTCGAATATTTTTATTTTCATTAAAGTGAATATCGACCGGAACCGATATCAATTCGTTTTATACCGGTTAATATTATATTGGTAAAAGTATTTGATTTGTAAAACTGGAAAGAACGAATGGAAGTTTGTATACTTGAGCCTTTCGAATGAGCACGATCTATTAAAATTCATGTAAGGAATTGATTTTTGTTTTGTAAGACAAGTGCGCTCCTTTTTACTCACTTCTCACTTGGTATATTCGTTTCAGTAAGAAGATTGATATTGTAAAAATAATAGCGAAAAAATTTAGCCTCGAATACACGAGAATGTCTGAATTTTTTTAGCGGGATTGCGCGACATTTCTTCCAGAGTTTACTAGCCATCACTCACTTTCAACTGCCTGTTGTTTTATCGTTTCTCTGCTATGCCACTCCGTCGTACGTGTGTTTCGTCCGGATGCTTGTAAAGAACGGAAAACTCTTTTAGTTCGTATATATATATCTCTCTCTCTCTCTCTCTTTCTTTTTCTGTCCTTAAATCTCGTTTTTGTGCAGTAAAGATTTTTTACAGTTGGCAGTATCTAGGAAAGCTTCGCTCCGAAGAAAAGAACCTAGAAAAATCTCTCCAAAGTGTTTGTTCTGATGGCGGTACGCTCTGACTATGGCGAATAACGTTTTTCCCTAGAGAAGAGAAAGAGAGAGAGAGAGGGATGGAGAGAAGGATACTCAAGATAGAAGATACAAAAAAAGAGGGCGACAGAAGAAGTATGTTTATAGCAGTTTTATCTCTGTATTACGGCAAATGATTTTTAAATCCCTCATTGTTCCCGTAACTTGTGTTACGGATGTTTGGCTTCATATATATACATAAATACATATTTGAATGCGATTTGTTAGAGCAATTTAGACTGAATATTTCAACACCTCGTAAAATTCTATCCTGTTTTACGTGGCACGTGAGTGTAAGTCTTGAGAAATTTATACGCGTGTACATTTTCCAACAGTGCTGGAGCGTTTCAAAGCTGCTGTATTCAACTTAAGCGCAAGCATTGCACAAGTAAGTACATAGCAAAACTCTTGGAAAGGAGATGAAACACGAAAGATGGTTAAGCTGACACATGAAGGAGATCACGTTTTCCGCGTTGAGAAGCTACGGTCCCGGGACGATGGGTCGCTTCTGTTTGGCTCTTTGATGGCTCTAGCCAACTCCCCAAATTCGCAGAATCGACTGTCTCGATCGCTCAAAGAATAATAATATTTTACCCAATAATAATCACGTGAACGTAATAAGAAAACACGACATTTTTGTTTTCGCAGAAACGTGAGAAGAATTTTTGAATAAAATCATTTGTTCGTAACCCCTCTGCCATTTTTCATGGACCCTCGATTTTTGAACGTCGACGTACACACTCAATTGAACATAAAAAAAAACGAAACGAACGAGACTATTACAGAAACGAATTCGTTGCCAGAAATCAAACGATAAAACAGAGAAAGTCGCACCTTTCCTATTACGTACGAAAATAATAAGAGTTATTACTATATCGAAAATCCTGAGCAGGATTCTTGTAAGTGACATTATTGCTTTCTGGGCCATGTCTAATGTCTAAGGATCCCGAGCCAATTTACTTCCTCTATATGCGACTCGTCTCATGACAAGCTGTGAAACAAAAGTGAGAAATTGGAAGCTCGCAAAGGGTTGAAAAGGTAAAGGCAAAATGGGCGACTGGATACGATGCGAACAGGAGGATTAAGAAGCGAAGAGGAATTGCAGCGACGTTGTGTTCCCCGCTAAAGTATAGTACAACTATTAATTGGTTTGGGTTTCATCCAGAACTTCGAGCCCACTAACAGTAACAAAATAGAGGCTTGGAAACACGTTCAGAACCGTTCTACTATCATCCAATTACATGACACAGCTATCCTCGAAGACATAACGTACACTGTTATGACTCTCCGCTATTTTCTCTCAGGCTCCTCTTCTAGTGCGTGTATATACAGACCAATAAATTAAACTTTAGCATGCAAAGGAGTAGAACTTGTCTCGTGTTACCACTACGCGTCAACGGCGAAGCAACGTATCCAATAAAACGTTCCGAGGTGCGTGTCTGTACAAACCTTCGATGAGGAAGCTCCGAGTAAGCATCGAGCAAAAAATATCTGATGATAAATGTGCTGAAATCGGTACTGGTAAGTTAAAAACAATCATGACACGAAGAATTATACGTTTAACCGATGATCAAGGTGATCATTGAAATCTTAAAAACCTCGAGAAATTAAACCGTTCATTCCAGAATCTAAAGGTTCCGTTGAAAAATTTTAATAAAGAAAAAAAAATTGTTTCGTTTAAAATTTCATTGTCTCGAGACGATAAAACAGAAATACACACACGTGCACAAATGTGTACACTCCTTTTTTAAGTTTCCAGTTGCCTCGATGTACACGTCTACTAAAGCTCGTAACGAATAAATTTAGAAAGTGGAAATATATTGCATTAGGTTGCGTTGAGAGAAGGAAGAAGAAAAGCCGGAGATACGTAGGCACAGAGACCTATTCACGGGATCGTTGTTCAGAAGAATTGGTATCCTTTTTTCGTCTCTCGTTTCTCCGCCGCTACAAACATGCGTCCATGTAAAATGTACATCGATATATGTATACATGTATGCACAGAGATCTATTTGTATAGACGTTGCGAACATCGACACTGAGAAAATGTTATAAAAAGAAAAATCCAAGTACACGTGTATCTATGGTAACGCGAACGTATTGTGCAAGGTGTTCGCTCGGTTCTGTGAATGAAATGGGCGGACGATTTTTCGTAATTTATTTTCATCTAGGTGGGGATCCGTCACGTGGTATTACGAGTGCACATATACTTGTTATTTCCTCTAGCGAAATGTACAGACGTTTGCATCGGTACAACGTTGCAGCGCTAAGGTACGCGCCGCGTGGGGTGAAACGTTTTTCGCGATACGGCAATATGTACGCTATTATGTTGCGAATGTATATAGCTATGTAATATAAAAATGCGAAGAACGAGATAAAGGTGTGAGTGAGAGAGAGAGAGAGAGAGTGAGTGAAAAAAAAAAAAAAAAAAAATTGAAGAAGACACTTTGCCTAGGTACTCGCACGGGAATAGTGTCGTTGCCAACGTGTTACGGAGGGAAATACGTGCTGGAGTAAAAGAAGGAGACAGAGAAGGGTACAACACATAGTGTACATACGTAAGCCAGGATCACTGGTGCATGCACGAGTCGTTTGCGTGCTGAGAATAAATCTCAACCGGGATGACATCGAGACACACGATTTATATATACATGTATATTCATAGATCCGTATATGTCTTTGTGTATAGTTATATAAAACGGTTTTGAGCTTAAAGACTCGGTCGATCTTGTACGATTCTACCTGTTTTCGGTACCACAATCCACGAAAATCTACCCTATGTATTAAATTTAAATATTTATTATACATATTATTTGTATTTGTAGACATTAAGTGTACGTGCATGTCCACGTATATGGTATTACGTTCAGGAAAGGTCAAACGAAACGTTAGGATTGTAGTTGAAAGATCATTACCCCTGTGATAACTTGTTAACTGAAAGAACTGCTTTTCTTTCCTAATACCCGTTGTATGCATGATTTATTTTACATTTTACAAATGAGTACTTGAGATAAAGATTAAAAAAATAATCTTGAGGTCACTCAATCGTATGGTCATCGAATATAGCCGTGTGTGTTTGAATAAGATTTTTATGAAAGGCCATTAACTTTCGTCGTTAATTCACTGAAAATATGATCGTTTTCGCACGTTTTTTACGAAACTCGTGTGAAACTGTTTGTCAAGAGTATTCACACCATTTTTTTTCTTCACGTAATTATAATATATAGAATCCTCGTAGATAGTAATATTCGTCGCAAAAAAAAAAAAAGCATATCACTTTCTCCTCGTTTATGTAAAGCTGTCGTATGCGTTGTGAGCGTAACGAGAGCCTCGTGAACTTGCCACGGCTTTCAAAATGAGAATCCTCCAGGGAGAAAGATCCGGGGAGGAGAAAGAAGAGGACCAAAAGCAAGACCGTAATGGCCCCACTGCATGGGGATGAACTTCCCTGGTTTCTGCCTCGGTGTCGTAGAAGGTTTAACTTAATTAGAAACTCTCTCTCTCTCTCTCTCTCTCTCTTCCTATCTCGTTCCCACCCATGTACTGTCCCGCGAGCAGTTCCGTTGTGTGTGCCACGAATCCGTGTCAATGATTCTCCATAACGAATTTTCGGTAAACACTGATCGTGCACCCGCTAATCGGATTAATTCCGTTAGTGGGACCCAAAATCGGCCTAAATATTATATACATATATTACATCAATGTATCTTTGATGGAGTGGAGGATTGGACGATTTGGGGCTGACCTGTAGCTAAGGGAATTATGATGAAGTCCCTATACGATGGTGCCCTATCTGCCGTTCCGATTAGTTAACAATGGGATGAATCAAAATAACTCAAGATCAGTTAACAAAACATTCAACGATCGGATGATCCATGTAATTGAGATTAATTGATTATTGTTATTTCGAGATGAAGACCGATATCACTGACTTCCTTACCGCAATGTTCGGCACTGTATTCTGTTTCAATTAACTGTACTGAGATCCGATGAGCCTCTACGTACAAGGATAGACCGCGTTAAATACGTAATTTGAAGAATCAATTTGGCTTTCCAAATGCCTCATACGGTGGAGGAAAAACTACAGTGTAGAGAGAGCGATAGACAGACAGAGAGGAATAGCAAAGTTGCCAGTAGCTCGTAAAATAATTACGTCGGTAACACTGTCTGTGAGTGCAAAGGCATTTTCGTCTCTCGCGTTGGATGTCGGAAACAGAGGCTCGAGAATGCGGCATAGCTTGCCGTAGCATGCGGAAAAAGGACACGACTCTGCGGAGGCGGAATATTTGCATATCAAACGACATGACGCAGGAAACTCGCGGGAGAGCACACACCATCTCTGGCTTTATGGATGAAGCTTTTTCTACACACTAGGCCAGTGCTGTCACGAACGAGACAGGGAGAGGGGAAAAGATAGATAGGGTTAGATGATGGCTGGAGAGAGACAAAGAGACAGACAGACAGGCAGAGAGAGAGAGAAAGAGAGAAAGTGAGAAGAGAGAGGAAGGAGCTCGGTTAAATGACTTTGCGAAGAGTGCCAGAGAGCGCGGGTAATCCTATTTTCCTTCCAAGATATACATTTAAAACGAGCCCGTCAAATTAATACCATATTCGTGGTTCATTTGCCTCATCTTGACGCCATGCTTGTTATGCATAACACTAAATTCGATTTTTTTTTCTCCGTAATTTGTAGCAAAATGCATTTTAAAGCTTCTATATAGAAATACTGGGGGGAGAAAAAGGGAGGTAAATAAAGACAGAGAAACAGAGTCGACTATAGCCTTCCGAATGATAAAGAAGTATTATTGGCTCCACGTACGATGATGCCAATAAAAGAAGGGAGGGTACAGTTCTCGTATTGTCCAGGAGAGAGCAGATATACACGCCATGGCTGATCGCCAAGTTTTTTCAACCATACAAATGCCATACGAGAGGGAGAGAAACGCGTCGAAAGATGTTCGTGGACGAAAACGAAAGAACGAGAGTCAAGAGAGGAAGAAGCGAGAGATCTATAAAAGAATGGTATACGGATTTGCGATTATATCGGAAGTTCCGAGCCATCTGGCGTGGACGTTCGACCGAATGTTCTGTAATTTTACTTTCGGGAGATCATGCCACGAGAGAACGATGAGGGGAGGAGGCTGAAATAAGGGAGCATTCCAAAAATATTCGGCAGGTGGCCAATACGATTCGGAAAATATTACCTCCTTGGAATTATTCATTGTATATCTTTCGTATTTTTTTTTTATTATTTTTTTTTTATTATTTTTTTTTTCCATGACCGAATATACACTCCGTTACAAAAGAGTACCGTAAAACGTTGAAGATGAAAAAATGGAAATACAAAATGGTCGGCTGCAAGAGGCCAAGAAACTGGAGAAAAAAATATAAAAAAAAAAGAGACAGAGTACGCACTTCCTCGACTTCTCGTCTTCGTGTGGTCGCGCTGATTGTAAAAGAGCTGGATTACCACTTCCGGCCGACGGGAAGCAGGAGGGAGTTTTACGATGGCCCGTAACATCAGGCTCGCTGAGTACTAGTAGAAGTTGGAATATATACGTATATATGTGGGTTCTCTGTACTACAGAAGCATAAGTAGTGGTGCAAGCAGTCGGTGTTACAGAACGAGTAATTTCGGCGTTGAGGCGGTGTGAGAGCCCGAGAGCGAGAACGCTGGGGCTGATAAAAGTGGAAAACAATTGCATGAACCTGCGGGAATTACAACTCCGTAAGGTACAAGCACTGTTAATGAACACTGGATGCGTACGAGTATTCCGGCTCTCGTATGCGACTTTATAGGTGCCAACTACTCACTCTCGAAAGGGCGTTATTCCGCTAGTTTCACCATTCAAAATATCTTGTAATCATCTTTTTTGGTTGTCAACATATTCCAGCTACATTCATATTCAGTTATAACGGCGTTTAAATTCCGTCCTCGTTTCTATGTCATTAGACAGTCAGTTCATCCTTCAATCTTCATGCCAGACTACTACCAATATGTTGGCGCACTTCAACTCATTCGTTTGAAAATCTACTCGAAACAAGATTTCGATGGTTACCTTGCGTCGAATTATGAACACCATAGGATGGCGGTAATATTTCATACGCGTTCGCATATATTTCATGGCGATTTTTCGCTCAATCGTCAAATTCTAATGCCAATTTCATCTTCATGAAAATTTGCTAAGCGCGTTAATAGAAATTAAATAGAAAATGGTTACGCGAAGCCAATATTCCATTCGTGCGAGTACGCGGACGACAAATCGGAATGAGATCATCCAGTCATATTCCGATTTGTATTACTTTGGCTTCACGCGAAGTGTTTTACGCGAGTACCTGAAGTCACCGCGTATATCTATCAATATATATATGCATAACCTTATTCAACGGCGACGAGTATCCCCGCATCGACACGAGGTCACCGTCAGTGCTTTCGTTTTATGAGCCCAACGAGGGATTCTCCCGGAGTTTTGCCCAGGTGGTTCGAGCGGTTCGTTCCTGTAACGTTATACATCGGTACTGGAGAATAAAAGAACAAGGCTCGTCGATGAACGTCGTTACTTTTGCTGCGAAACTTTACGACGAGAATAGCTAGTGGTGGTTCAATGTTGAGCTCGCGCGGTTACTGCTTCGCTGAACGAAATTAAATTTTCTTCCTTCTCCTTTCCGAAGAGCCTACGTGTGTTGAGTGTTCGGAGGCTTTAACTTATTTCACATATCGACTTTTTTTTTTTACTACACCAGGTCAGCTGTACTTAAATTCGAAAGCATGAGCGTCCTACTGATGTTGAGCGTACATATAAATAATTGGAAATGCACCAATCGTTTTCCATATAGAACCAAGATGTTTGGATATCGAACACGACAAATTATGAGCTCAATTATATCAACATTCATTTCACTGTTTCAGTATAATTAACAAATCCTTTATAATTTGCGACGAATAAATGGGCAAAGAAAACCACACGTTATGAATCAAATTGAAGGAATTAGACGGGGAATAATAAAACGGTAACATATATACCAATTCCTGTCGGAAGTAAATGGGTAAGGCATGGGTGCCTGACCAGTAACGTGCCATAACTACTAATTTACTCTGTCTAGCGTCCGCCGTGTCTTGGATCTCGTTCAGTCGGTCTATTACACCGAGGCCATATTTCTTTTGATGCCGAACCTCAAGAGAATAAGAAAGAGAGAGAGAGAGAGAGAAGAGGGCGAAACGGGATTCCCTCTCGATCAATGCACGACTGCTTAAATCATCCGGCAATCTCGGCGATGTTGCCCCCGTGTGGCCAGGCCGCGAGCACAACGGTCGGCGCTATATTATACATCCATAATTAATGAACGATCCATTCCATCAATGGACGTGCGAAGAGGAGCCGGTTAGGAAGGCGCGGCATTCAAACATAACGTATATGTATATGGATATTCAACTTCGTATATCTTAACCCTTCCTTCATATCTATCTCTTATACAGGCCTATGCTTACGGTAGTTAAGACTCTCACCGCGGAAGTGTTTCGTTCGCGTGCCGGTTTCGCGAGCACGCGATCTCAGCTACTAGCCCTTTATGCCCATCTTCAGAGAAGCGTTGTAATGTACGCCTGACTGATATGTACCACCAATATATATATAAATTTATATTTATAGAGCAAAGCCAAGAGATAAAAGACTGAGAAACTAAAATAATGTACTCTCCTATGGCAAATATCGTATCAGAACGCAGTAATTTAAGGAAGATGCTCGCGTGAATCAAGCCTCAGCACGCAAGGAAAGCGATCTTTTGACGCGAGTTTATCATTGTCGTGGATAATCTATTTCTGGAAAAAAAAAAACTACTTTGTGTAATAGGTGTCTATAGGCAATGAAATAATTTATAGAATACACCGTTACGATCAACCTTGCTCATTTATTTTCGTTTCAAAATCGTGCACGACTGGCCAAAGGTCGGAGACAGACTAACGCTCGATGTTCCCAAATTCTCTTTCGATCATCATGTGACCAATCGAAGTACATATAAACACATCTTCGTGTATGTGTTACAGATATGACAATACAAACAGTTTCTCGGATATTACAATCGGCCAGCCTGACTCCTGTTCGTCCTCGAACAATTTATTTATTATATTTTTATTAGTTCACGCTCGATCGCAAGTCATAGAAATTTAAAGGGATAAAACTTGAATATTTACACTTTTATAACAGAGATCACATAAATAATAATACATATGTGTTGAAACTACTCTTAGTCTATTTCCTTATGATTATCCGTACGCCAGAGGCGAAGATTAGCGGGCTCCCAAACTCCACTGTACGGTTTTTGCGTGGCTTGATAACCCTCGATATCCGACACTACATATCGGTCATTACGTAATTCTCGAACGATTTCGTAGGGTCCTTTAAATTGAGGTATTAGTTTTTTTGAAATTCCCGGAGTGCTTTCAAAGTTTCGGAGCATTACGTAATCACCGATTTGGAACTTATGAGGTGACTTTCGGCGTTGATCAAAGTATTTCTTATTATATTCTTGAGACCTCGAGATCTTTGTTTCTGCTTTCTCTCTAAGAGAATCAAGATCTCGATCGTTATTTTCGTATTTGTCTTCGAGAAATTCTCGTACTAGATCGATATTTTTTCCTCGCTGCGTTACGCCAAACAAAAGTACACTTGGTGCCTCACCTGTCGACTTATTTATCGTATTGTTAACAGCAAATTCGACGTCCTCTAGCACATGATACCAATATCTTCGCGAGTTATTGTCAACCATTTTCGCGAGCATGGGGGTAAGAACGCGGTTCACTCTTTCAACCTGACCATTCGCTTGGGGTGATCCAGTGGCGATTTTAACGTGATGTATTTTCATCTCTGATAAAAATTCCTCAAACTCTTTCGATGTGAACGCACTGCCGCGATCTGATACAATAACTTTTGGACGACTATAGATCGTGAAATATTGTCGAAGGCAATTTATCGATTCCTTACTAGAAGTGGTTTTTGTAGCGTAAAGTTTTATGAATTTCGTAAACGCATCCACCACTAGAAATACGTATCGCTTTTGTGAATGTTCTTTGTCAACTGGGCCGTAATGGTCCACATGAACAGTTACAAAAGGACTATTACCTTTTGGGAAGTTATGCAAAAACCCCTGAACTTTGCCGGCGGAAGGTGAAAACGATATGCATTTTAGACAATTTTTCACATGAATCTCTACTTTTTCTCTGAGTTTTGGAAACCAATAGTTACGTTGGATCACCCCGCACGTTTTCTCAATCCCAAAGTGTCCCATCTCGTCATGGTATTGGTGAATCACGTTCGTCTCCATACTTCGCGGTACATAAAATAATAATGCTTCACCCCTTTTCCTGTATACCAAGCCATTGCGCATTTCGAACGACCTATCTTCGCTATTCTCGAGTTTTGTGCGTAATTCTTTTATCTTCGGATCGCGGTTCTGCGCTAGAGACAAGTTTAGTTCGAATGGGTTATCTTCAATAACCAAAATCCCTGTCGAGCGACTAAGAGCATCGACATGTGCCATTCGGGTACCCGCTCTATGTTCTAACGTATATTCGTAACTCTGTAACTCAAGCGCCCAACGAGCTATCCGAGGATTTATCTCTTTTTTATTAAGAGTAAGAGTAAGGGAATTACAGTCGGTGATTATTTTAAATTTGATCCCTTGTAGATAAATTCGAAACCGTTTGAGTGCATATATTATTGCCAACGTCTCGAGCTCAAAACTGTGGTACCTCGATTCGGTGTTTGTTGTTCGTTTCGAAAAATAAAAAACTGGGTGGAATTTCGCATCGGATTTCTTCTGCATTAAGACTGCTCCGAAACCCAGGCTACTCGCATCACAGTGAAGCTGAGTCTCGTCGTGAGGGTTATATATTGCTAATATCGGAGCATCAATCAGTTTTTTCTTAAGCGTTTCGTAACTCTCAATCTCGATTTCGCCAAATGTAAAAGATACGCCTTTCCGGAGTAAATCATATAGTGGCTTTGCTACAGTGGAAAAACCTTCAATAAATTTCCGAAAATAAGCACACAAACCTAAAAATCGTTGCACGTCATGAACGTTTCTCGGAATTGGAAATTTATTGACGGCATTCACTCCCGCTTCGGTTGGTTTTATACCCTCTCGCGTGATAATGTACCCCAAGTACTCGATTTCCGTAAAAAGGAATTTACATTTGCTTATCTGAAGTTCGAGCTTGTTATCGACGAGCAATATGAATATACGTTTCAGGACTTGAAAATGGTTCTCCAACGTCTCCGTTGCGACGAGAAAATCATCAAGATACACCACGACATCGCCAGATTTAATGAGCTCATGTAAGACTTCGTTCACAAACTTCTGAAATTTCAATGGCGCTGTTTTTAAGCCGAAAGGCATTTTCAAATATTCGTACTGTCCTAATGGCGTGACGAAAGATGTATACTTGATAGAATCCTTCTCCACAGAGACGTGGTGGAAACCATCTTTTAAATCGAGTAAGGTGAAAAACTTTTTCCCGCTCAGTATATCCAATTGGTCCTCGATTAACGGGAGAGGGTAATTATCGCTCACAGTATATTTATTCAGGATTCGGAAATCAACACACATTCGCATAGTGCCGTTTTTCTTTTTTACGAGTACGATCGGCGATGCGTACTCAGATTCGCTCGATTGAATAACTCCTTTTCCCAGTAAATCGTCAATTATCATTCTGACTTGATCTTTTTCAAAATAAGATAATCTCCGCGGTGAAAAACGGAACGGCTGATGTTCACGCAATACTAATTTCAGCTCAGCTTTAATTTTGGGCTCGATCGGACGTTCGGGCTCAACATACTCGTCGCGAAATATTTTTTTCAATTGTAAGCATTTATCTACTGATATTTCAGTATTTATTATCATTGATTCGGTTATATTCTCGGCTAACTCGTGAACGTCAATATTCAAAATTTCGTTCGACTCCGTCTCGAGGTCTGACTTACGTTTCAAACTTAAACCGAATAATATTAATACATCTCTACCGAGGAGAACAGAAGTTTTCATCGTACTGTCAGGCACAACAAACAAACAGACTTGTCGTTTCACGAGGGAATCGAACGATATATCGGCGTCGACTGTTCCGAGGACTATCAGAGAACTATTATTAATTCCTTGAAATTTATCTCGATGACCTTCGGATTGATTTAACGCGTCGGGGTTTATATAACGTTCTTTAATTAGGCTTACCGCGCTTCCAGTGTCTAACAGAGTATTTAGCCGACATTGGTAGATGTCGTTATTTGCGTGGATATTATATTCGACGTATCGATGAAAATCGTCTTCGTCTGCTGCCTCTTCGATGATGTTGACTTGAGTTTTTTTCTTTGGACAGCTTTCTACTCGATGTCCACTCTCGCCACAGTTGAAGCATGTGCCTTTTTCTCTTTTTGGATTTGGACATTCGTTGGCAAGGTGACCGGGTTTATTACAATTGTAACAACGTATCGGCCGCTGGTCTTTCTCTGTGTCCTTTGTATTCAACTTTATCGCAGGATTGCGTGTTACACGATTTTTTGTATCCGATAATGAGATTTTTGCAAATGCATCGAGTAAGTCCGTAGTTGACGTGAAATTTTGTAGGCGTGCTTGGTTTTGCAATTGAGAATCAGGAATTCCATCTAACATGTAGTCGATCATTTCGGCTTGATCGATCGGTACGCGGTTCCCAAGAATTACTTTGTCGTGAAAATATTGATTAAATGTCTCGTCGTTTTTCCAGATCCTCGACTCGAATTTTTTTCTCAACGTTAATTTGTGTGGTCGATGATCGAACATACTCTTCATCTCTGATAAGAGATCGTCTAGGTTCAGTTCGATTAGATTTGGTTTTGAATAGAACCACTCCAGGGCCTTCCCTTTTAATTTTGAACATGCGAGAAGTCGAGCTAATTTGTCGTTTAATTCGTACGTGTTTGATAGTAGGCGTACTTGTTGTTCCCACCTCCAGAAAGCATCATCCGCTCCTTCGAAATCGCTGAGTAGATCGCCGATTTTATTTACCATATTAGGTGTACTTGCAGGAACTTGCTCTCTCGTGGGGATCTCTCCTGGTACTTGGCGAATGTTTTGATTCCTTATCAACATTTCGTTTTCGCGTCTCGATAATTCGAGTTCTCGACGCATCAGATCTCGCTCTCTTCGCATGAACTCTATCTCCGTTATCAGCTCTGACGAGGATGACGTGACTAAGGGCGAGGGAATAGTGGCCGATGACGTAAGGCGAGCCCTCGCTCCATTATTTCCGTCTCGTAACAAATTATCAGAGTCATCCATTCCTCCAGCATCATTTGGATCATTACCATCACCGTCCGTGGTATCCATACTTTGCATCCATTCTCCCGTAGGATCATGTTGATTCAGCCGACATATTAATTCCGCCTTTGCACCATATGTCGGAAGTCCAAGGTTGCGAAGCTTTTCTCTTAATGCAGTAACTAGAAAATCGTTCGGATTCATGTCTCTATAGTCTTTTATTTATTTATTTATTTTTTCTAGTACTTCACTTGTCGTCTGTTATCTCGACAGCGAAATTTCATATAAACCCATACACAAGTTCAGTTGAATTTTGTGAGCTGTTCAACGCGGATCAGTGTTTATTTTACTTTCTCTCGAAGTTAAGAAGACTATGAAAAAGCGCGGTACGGTATTATAGACCATCGACTACGCGTAAGTTTAACTGCCCGCGTACAAAAACTGGTATACAAACACGAACGGTTCGAGATACGCCGGACTGTATATACTTCGTCATACACTGAAATATAATAATCGGACGCGAATACGAGTTCAAAATAACGGCTGTAAGCCTCTAAATCCGCGAAAGACGGTTGCGCACAAAGAATTTTCAGTTAATTCGACATTATTAAACTAACTGATACACCGTTTCGCTTCAATTTTGACAGCAACATAATTGTCATTTGATTTTGTTAACTTCCATAATTTTTTAACATAATCTTCAATCGTAATCAATATCCTTAATGAGTCAGCTCCAATTCACTTTTATTTTATTTCTTGACACAATCTGATAAAACCGCACCAATAGTCTTCTTGGGCACTTTTTTCTGTTCTGATCCCACTTCTGAATTGTAATAGGTGTCTATAGGCAATGAAATAATTTATAGAATACACCGTTACGATCAACCTTGCTCATTTATTTTCGTTTCAAAATCGTGCACGACTGGCCAAAGGTCGGAGACAGACTAACGCTCGATGTTCCCAAATTCTCTTTCGATCATCATGTGACCAATCGAAGTACATATAAACACATCTTCGTGTATGTGTTACAGATATGACAATACAAACAGTTTCTCGGATATTACATTTGGAAGAGGGCTACCAAAGTTCATCCATTTACACTAAGAAAATCCAGATTAGTCTTCATTGCGACTCGGGGATAGTGAGAGTCAGAAGTGTTTACTTCAGCAATGAATTTCACGGTATACCATTCAATCGCGATCACATACTAGCTGGAATATTTGACAGGTGTCACCACGATTGTATTTTTATATCTGATATTTCTGTGTGGATATTTATGAACCTCAACAAAATTAATAAAAATAAGACTTTCAGGAAGCCTATTGCTTTCTCTCACTCGATGTGGGTTTTTATTGGGAGCTTTTAGACACAATCGCTCTCCTTCTCTCCTACGTTCTCACTTGTATCATCAATATCTATATTCGTTATGTTTATACAAAAGAAAATATTGAGAGCAACGAAGAAAGGAGCGAGTGAGCAAGAAAGTGGAAGGGAGAGGGGAAGGTGAAGAAGGAAAGAAAAACGAATACGGTCAGATGCTAGCCCTCAAAGGCTTTAATGAAATTAGATGGCCTCTTTGGTGGTTCGTTGGGATAGGAACGGTGTAATGGCGGTCTTTACCAACACCAATGCTGCGGCGAACGCCACCGGAAACGACGATCAACCTCCTGAGTTTGCTTCGACTAATCATGGCAGAAAACCTGCATGCTCTTTTCATCTTTCTCATTAACTGAATATACATGTATATACTTGATGTTTCTCGTTCGACGATTCATCGGAAATATACGAAGGCTTTTGCTGCTTCGCGAACCTTTACCAGTACCACGCTGCGGTTCTTCGTCCTAACCATTTATTTTTGCTCCCCCGTGGAAAGCCTTTAGCGTTTAAACAATATATGTATGTCTAGAGACGCGATATATACACAAAAATCTGATAGCTGTGCACAAGGTGCTTTGCAGGTTATGCGCGTAAAGAGCACAGCTAGTAACCGGCTGCAAAGCTTTTTCGACGCTTTTCCATGGAATAACCGATCGACGACGAGGTCAGGGCAAACCACATGAAAAGCTATTCGAAATCCCTTTTTCGTACGGATATAACACGGCTCCTGTGGCTGTCGTGACCAACCATCGCTCTGCTTACCGCAACTTTAGCAAAATATTGATATATAGCTATAGGTAGATCGACCTACTTGTGGTACGACCCTACAATACTATCAAAAAGACACAACGAAAAGTTTCGGATCAAGCTAGTAATAACGTCGAAAGATTTTACGATTAAAATCCAATGTGAAATTTAAAAAGCTACCTCTCAGTACCAGTAACTCGGTTACAACCTGCATTTTTTTTAGGGTTTGTGTCCAGCGGGACAGAAACTTTTTTATATAAATTAAGAGAGTCCGGTAACCCGGGCCAAATATAAGTTGAAAAACTGTGGCATATGCAAGTGGAGTTTGATAGAAGCGTCGTATCAAACCTCATTTTATAGCTAAATCGTTTCTGTATTGTCTAGAGTAGCGGTAGCGACTCGAGATGACAAGTACATTTATAAAATTTTATTTACTCGTATGACTGTTTTTTTTTTTTTTCGATGAAATTCGAATATAAAATGGATGATGATATCGTTGAAGTTTTTCAATCGCATTGAGATTCGCGAGTGCACCACTTTCGTCACGATCGATTAACAGCGACGTATAAAATGAGAAAATTGATGCGCACGCGAAGTTGTGATAGAAGTTGCTGTATACCCTCCGACCTGATTTACGCTGGCACAATAAATTAAGGGAGAGGCATGTATAAAAGAGGCGTACGTATATATAGAAATAATGTGTCGTACAACCAGTCTTGCGTGATAGTAGCTTTCACTGTACGCTCCTTTATTATTCATAATTAAAACAAAGTTACCAGCATTTCGCTTGATTACACCCCGAAAGCGAACGATGAGAGAGAGAGAGCAAGAGAGAGAGAGAGAGAGAGTGCAATTAAAAGTGAGATGTGTTATTAAAAAAATACAGTGACGTCGACTCTCGGAAACTCTACTTTTAAAATTTATTACAAAACAGTAAATCTCTGATTTTTCATCGCTTGGCAAAATGCATCGTGACAGTAACTTCATATTTCAATATTGCTCAAAGCTTTCTGCAGCTCCACCGATGTTTTTTTTTTTTTTTTTTTTTTTATTCATTCTTAACGACTACAATAAAACAAGAGTTTAGCAATTCATAGGTCTCTCGTCAAATTTTTTTCTTTCTCCAACACCACTAAAACAAATATACGTACCCAAAAAAAAACAAAAAAACAAAGTACTCGACATTTACGAGAAACGAAAAAAAAATTCATATCGGACGAATCTTACTGAATATTTCACATCGTTTGCGGAACAACAATAGTATCTATCTCTCTTCTACATCATTTTTGTATCACCGAAAACCTCGAAAGTATATTGAAATAAAAAGAAAACAGTGGAATAAGAAGAAATCTACATTCAAACTGTGCGCAACCCGGAAATTTCCACAAGTTCGAAATAACAGGAAACATCATCACACCTACAATCAACTCACATTCATTAAAATTTCGCAATTTCTACATAAGGTGAGTAATATTGTATATTTACTTTTGAACTCCGTATACGTTTTTGGCAAATGCGAAAGAGTCTAAAGCACAAAGAGAGTTCGACCGAGCGGAAGGTGAAAATATTGAGCTTATCGCTTTTTAACTCTCGTGAGAATTTCGTCAAAGAGAATTCATAAAAACTATGCACAAATTATTCATAACTTCTCTTGAACGTTTTCCTCCAGAATCTGTGTTAAACATGACGCGAAGAGCTTATCTAATTTTTTTTTGTATATTTTTCTGTACTCCAACTAATGAAATACCAGCTAGGAATTTTATTGATGAATCTCGAAGTATTTTTAATGTATGCAAAAAAACGACTGTTAAATTGTAAAATTCTTGAGTAGAGAGAAAAAAAAAATTGGTCGACGATTCATTTTCAGATCGATAAGTTCGCTTTCGGAAGATACAACTATGCCAGAATAAATATAGCTGTTAGCTTTCAGAATTATGAAGCGTTCCAACAGAATTGAGCAAGACGTCGAAGATATGCACCAAGAAATGTTTGAAGTTCGCTCGCGAAGATGGGAGAGGTATGGTGTATATCGACGAGCTCCACGAGCGAGGGATCGGTGAAACCGATAAAGCGATGGAATCTATACCCAGGGGAGACCAGTGTAAAGCGGGATTTCCAAAAAACTGATAGTATTCGCATAGATTTCAAAAAAAAAAAAAAAAAAAACTGTCTATTCCATTTGAACCGTTATTTCAGAATCTACTGCATTCATATTATTTAGTTTTCGTGCACAACATTTTTTATCGTATTTCACTCGTTGTCAATGACCATGGGAAATGTTGTTTGGAAGAGGCACATACTCGTGACATCACAAAAGCATATCATGCCATCGTGATAACCTCATCAAAGACGAAAACAAATATTTGATCAAACAGGCGAATATGAGTCGAATGCTAACTAGACTTTAGCTTTCAGTGTCAAAACTGTACAAGGCCTGTACTAATTGAGAGTTACAAGGTGCTGGCCACAATTTGATCGGTTCCAGCATGAGAATAGGAGGAATGAAAAAAGAAACATGTAAAATGGCTGTGAAATGTTGAAGAGTTTTCAAAATATATCCCACTTTTTCTCCGGACGCCTCTGTACATGAGAATTTTCTTCCATCCACGCAGCATAGCTATATTCATAGTGACATATCACACTTTATCGCCATTGTCATGTCCGCATGTGCTCACGAAGCCGAGTGAAAATACACCCTGCTTTATATTGCACGCATAAATATATTTATATAATACATACGATAGATACAGACACCCGATGATGTATATTATTACTATAAGATGCCTGAGAAGACATGGCAGTGAGAACGAGTGGTGTTGCTTTCACATGAATACGCTCAATGTTGATCCGCATTCGTGAAGACTCATCTCGTGAAATGTCTATAGACTTAAATATTTCTCACAGAGCTTCTCTCGTTCTCATGGATACAACGGAGTGATAAAAGAAAATCCGAAAGCCTATTAGGTCTCGTCGCTAGCTGACAGGCGTTTCGAGAAACACCGATTCTTCACGGTCTCCATTATTATAACAGTATAAAACATAAAATCCCGAACATATAAAAGATAAATAATAAAAGTCCGTTTGAAATGGTTACGAAAGTATACGGATAACTGAATAAAGATCAAAGTTGCCATAAATCGCGCACATATTGCGAAGATTTGTGATCCATGGCCCAAAGAACATTGGATCTATAAATTGTACGTATATGTAGTTTGGTTGAATGTTCGAAGAGAATAAGAGAGATCGGGAAATGGCGGGGATTGGAAGAATGCAATCCGAAGAGGATTGCAACGCGATCACTGGCCGTTTGGGTTCGTCGACCCAGAGGTGAAGAGGCTGCAGCAGGAGAAACACATCGCGGAACCTCCCTCCCTCATCTCGCTGACTTTACCATTGTAGATAACGTACGTGTACGAGTTTCGATGTGTATATTCGTGAGAACGCAAATACATATACACCTATCGCCAGCGGCGAGCATTGTCCAGTCTTTTAACGCTACTTCCTGGCGTTTCACTTGCCAGGCGTGCATCGATAATACACGTCGATCGTGGTAACGTTTCGTATATGTATGTATGTATAACTAACAAGAGAGAAAAAAGGATAAAGAGGAACAGAGAGGAAACAAGCTGTTCTTGTCAAGAGATTCACCAGCGCGAGAACATAATATAGAAGAGAATACTCAAATGCATGTGCAAGTTATTACATGCCTACAGGTATTCAAAATCGGCGAATCCAATCGAACTTCTATAGATTCAAATGAAGCTCGAGTGTTCCACTTTCTCTCGATGTACATGTGGGTGATTCGAAAATAAAAGAAGGAAATGAAAGTATGAAAATAAAAAAGACCGAAGGGCATTTTCAGAATCAATGCTAAGAGTGAGAACGGCCATGATTGCGGTCCGAGTGCATATGGGTTCGTTCGAGTCTTCAGGCAATCGGTGCAATTTAAAACAACTGCAAATCGTTTCATTTGTAAAGTCAATATATACTCAACTAAGAGCTCCATCCCTGATGAACTTTTCTCCAGTTGATGAACATTGAGAAATAAAAATTATTGATCCAAGTAGCATTGATGCTATTGGAAGATTTCATTGATTCAATCGCATTGGTTCAATACTTTATGATATTGTGATGATTCTATGATATCAATGGCAATGAGATATGTGATTGATCGAAAGATTTTTTTTATCTCTGTGAGCTCACAACGGTTCTAAGCAATTTTATATTGCTAAGAATTCATCAAATTTGAGAGATTCAAAGTGACTGGAACAAATGATTGTTTTTCTCAGGTCTGTAAAAATGGATCAGCAGTATTTTAGTTGAAAAAAAAAAAAAAAAAAACTTTCACCGATAGAGGTTCGCGAATTACCTCGAGAGCCCCGTAGATGCACGCTCGCAAGATTAAAAGGTTGATCCGTAGGTTGGATTCGAGACCATCGACCGACGGAGAGAGGCCAGTCGAAGCGTCTATTGTCCGTGCGTGCATCAAGTGACCCTTTTCACGTTGTGACAATGATGATGGTGATGGCTTTTTGCTTTTTTTCTCTCTCTTTCTCTCCCTCTCTCTTCCATTCTCGCGAATTTGCTAACGCACTGATGGACACGGTATGTGGAACGAAACGAGCAAAGAAGGGTTCAGGTACATGTATGATGCAGGTCAAACAGACGACTCAACAACTCGTTCGGTCTCGACCATAGCAAATTTTCAAGTGGTCCTCTATTTTTCTTTTTTCTTTTAAAAAGAAGAAAAATGAGAGAATAAACATTGCTGTGATTAAAGGTATATATAATTTAATTGTTCGCATTTATCTTGATTCGATTAGCGACAATACACGTTGATGTCAGTGACGGATGTAAATGTTCATTAATTTTTAACTTTCTTGTACACGCTGGCATTGTGAATAAACGAGAAAAAAAGTTTGGCGTTTTGGTAGATACGCGAGCTCAACGCCATTCTCATTACAGTATCACGAATCATAATCAACCGCGCGAGAGGAAACCCGTACGTCCGAAGTATACACGTCTAGGGTATGAAGGTGTTGCTGCTGTTGCTGGTCGCGTTCACAGCGTTTCGGAACTTTTAATTAATACCGAACCGTGGCTCTCGCTCTGCTCTTCATCCCTTCCGCGTTTTCGTTTCTCTCGAGGTCTCATTGGAGAAGTATGCCGGAGAAGGGATATACAGTAGGCAGGGGCGCCACCGAATTAATTTTCTCGTTCGCCAAGAGTTTGCGTGTCGGACTCGTTTTCTCGTTTAACTGCGAGCAGAGACGCCGAGAAATATTATTCTCTACCTTGACCTTTATTTTTTTTTCATTTTATTTCAAGAAAGTCACTCGACTACGTCATCGTCCTATATGTATGTTGTATAAGCGCTTATATTAGCAGTACTTTTCATCAGCAGATCCTTGTCGAGTTTTCTTGTTTATGCTTTGTCGAGCACGCTGAATCTCGACTCGAAAAGAGTTGACGAGAGGTGGCAATTTAATAGAAACGCAAAAGACGTTTTTCCCTCTTTCGTACTCCGTGCCCCAATGCTTAATATTTAGAACTCGAAGATGTTTAATCACTCGCATAGACCAACTCCAGAAAATTAACGATGTCTTTCCGGCTTTTCTTTTTGATTAACTCTTCTTTTGCTCTCAGGAAATGAACCCTGCATTGTGAAGAGAATCCACGAAATATGCCAGTTTTTTCATCTCAAAAAAGAGGACCGAAGTTGAACTGAGGATAATCTCGAACATGTTCTTGGAACTGGTCTTCTCAGGATCAGAGGTTAACGCATAATCTATGCCGCGTCCACAACGTCCTAATTAATGAATTGCCCTGTCAGAAACTTCTATGTTTATCGTAGAATCGGAAGAGTGTTTTGCGTCCAGCGGCGACGATTCATTAATTTCGCTGCGGGAAAGGATACGAGGAGAAGCTCACCGAGAAACTGTATTCTAGGCTCCAAAAAAAAAACTCACCAACTCCGTATAAATATAGTTTTGTAGCAAAACGCCTAATTAAAGCTCTTGACGAAATTATAACATTCGAGCAAGGAATAACGGAAACAAAACTAGTGTATTTGAGTGAAAAATTGCAAGTCATTTCATTATGATTATTACCATTATTTTTACTGTTTGATTGTGTTCAACTTTCGTTTTGATTCGGGAGCCATTAATACGGCACAAAGTTATGCCTGTGAAATGATTCCCTTGGGTGAAATATGAGAGTATTACCAACCCTGTTTCAGCTGAGTGCACCTCCAACGACTTTCTGTGATGTAGTTAAATATCAGCCAGCGAATACGATCTTGACATCAAGGGATGAGACCGATGACAGAAGAAACATCGAAATTTTGTGTTAATAATTTGTGTTAATCGAATTCGTAAGTTCCGCAACTTTTTCCTGATGATTCCTGAATGTATACAACTGTTTTTTAAGTCCGTTTGTACCGGAGCAAAATGTTATTAATGAATATTTGATTACAGCGTGATAAAAAATAGTGATTATGACGAAAATTGTCGAAATCCCAAATTTAGAGTCGCTGAAACTGAACAGTCTTGTAACTGGTTCATGTTACCTGTTTCTGTATGAACGAATAGCGTTCGATAATACATTCTAAATGAGCAGGACATTTATTTATTAAAATGAATCTCTTGACTAGAAAAAAAAAACGGCAATGACAACGAGCTACGTCAATTCAGCAGGCAAGCAGCAGTTCGAATGCAAGCTTTATGAGATTGAAAAGAAGTCAACTGCACGAAAGCTCTTCGGAGAATATGGTTTCCTCCAGAGGATCAAGCTCTCAAACGTATTAAATCCGACTCTTAGGTTCGAAGGGACGAATGAGAGGTCCGAACGCAAAACTCCTCTTCGGTTTATCTAAGGTGAAAGCTCTTCCGTTCGAAATACGTGAGAAGAGGCTTAATAACGGGAAGGAGCTCAAAGTTTGTTTCGAATGAGATGACATATATACGCTTATTGCCAGGTTTCCGTATGTAAACCGGAGGATCTCATTAGCGAAATTTGGTCAGTGTTCCGGAATTCAACACAAGGAAGGAGTGGGGATAGCAAGTAAACCCGGCTCCGGTAGGCAAGAGAGGCTTTGCGGGCCAACCCCAATTATTCGAGATATGCAAACTGAACTAGTATATTGAAACTATATTCGGAACTGTGTAGAATTATAATAACCATGATTGACGTACATCTATTGGATTTGCAGTCCGCAATTTCATATTAACTTCAACGTTATCCAATATTACGGAGACTGAAAAGCCATCATAATGAAAAAGCAACATGAACGAAATTACAGTCAGAGGTAGTTGAATTGAAATGATGATGATGATTAATTGATGTTTGATCAATTAGATCATTGGGGGAGTTCGATACATTAAGTATATATTTTCCAGCGATTATTGAAATGTATTTTAATAGTATGGGGATCGGGATTATTAGTAGTCAGTAAAAATTAACTGACGTCGAAGAATTCACAATTAATCAACGCGCTAATTGCGCACTTCAGCTACGGTACAAATACGTGAAATATTCGGACACTGGAAAATGAGCACGCATGATAGATCTCGACATTGATCAATGTGATTTAATAGTGCACGTTCCACTATTCTATTGAGTCTGGATATGAAATTAATGTGAATGTTCCATGTATGAAAAAGTCACTAGTCTCCCAAATCCATTAAAACGCATTCAATTATACTAGTAGGATTGATTAGAATAGAACGATAGCAGTATTTCAAAAGCATCGCGCTTAGAATGTAGAAGCTAGAAAATGGACAATAATCTCGTCGCTGCAACTGTTCCGCGATAGGCGAGACATTAATTAGAAACCGTCTCGGCTTGATGATTGAAGAGAGTGACGTTCGACCTTGGCGTAGATTTGGCATGAAATATATACATGTATAGAGATTAATGAATCATTCGGTGTCGGTGTTATTCACGTGAACGAAGAGGCAAAGAATGAGGTTCGTGTGCCTCATCGGTCAGGTCGACTGTGCTCTTCTATATATATAGAACGTTTCCCTTCCGACCGGCGCGAGAGATCCTTTTGTCGGCAAACTTTTGCAGTCCGTTTGTGTTGCTCCCGTCAAGGCCCTTTTTGGGTGCGCTAACATACACACATAACGTGGATGATAAAAAAAAAAAAGCAAAAAAAGATATTAAAACTCTCTTAATGGCTGCACGACGTGGGCAGTGAGCGGAAACGTTTTATGCGGCATCTCTCTTTAATTACGCGAGAACCGCGCGTGCGACTTCTCTCGAGTATGTTATCGTACGGAGCCTCGAAAAGAGCCTAGACGAGAGAAAAAAAAATTACCTCCCCATAGCGGAGTGACAAAAAAGCGGATGGGAAAATTAAAAATGTTACGAGAATCGTTACATTGTGGATGAGATCTCGCGATGTTTCGTTATTTTGTTCCTAACCTCCCGAACGTTGAGTTCATAAGTATATTGTTTTTTTTTTTCGGGATTCAAAAACGGACGCTTCTTCGTAAATAAACTGAAAATTATCGGGAAACTATTTTCTCATCTCAATTGCAAATGTCAAGAGTCACTCGCCTCGCGTTCATTCGCCTACCTATATTTTTTTTCTCTCTGTTTTTACACTTGATTCTTCTCGTTTTTCAGTAACAAAATCGATCTAGCAAAACCTCTCAGTTTTATAAATATATGTATATCGAAGATTTCCAACCTACACACCCTCCATGTATTATGTATATATTCGATATCTGCTTGTGCCCATACCACTACTCTGGTGCTATCGGGAAAGATAGTTCAGAACATTAAATCGAGAGGGTTGACAGACAATACACTTTGGTTCAACCGCGAGGGTGCCAATTGACTTAATCGACGATTCACATTCGCGATAACGCGAAACTTCCTTCCGCTTGGCTGATTATCCAAAAGGAGCGGCATGGAAAATTAAATGCAATACCGGAATTCGCGAGGAAGCACTGACTGGATAAATAAACCGAACATGAACTTTTTCGCTCTTCGAAACAATAAAGTGTAACATTGAATTTCCAGAAAACGCTGACTAGATGAGTGAACTGAACATGGCTTTTTTTCGCTCTTCGAAACAGCCGTGTCAATATAGTAGAGATAAAAAAAAAGTGATCCACTAACCGAGAAGAAAATACTGAATTCTAGCAATTTGATCAGAATAGTTCGAAAGTCCAGGCGTTTTATTGGATCAACGTGAATGAGGCTATTTTGCATGCCCTCGCGTTGCAGCATTTTCGGTTCAATCTCGTTCAACCTTTGTTTCGTAACTCGTACTCGCGGTCACGATTTATACGGTTTAGGACGACACTGTTGCGAATTTTAATAATTGATTTTTGAGCCTTGTTGGTCCCTACAAAATTCCCAGAACTCGCGACTACCCTCCTGGGATCTGTACTCTCACCGCAAACTAGCCCGACCTGATACCAACCTCCTATACGAATAACACGTATCGGTACTATGTTTCGCCTGTGTATTTGAACCTGGATGTGTACTTCAACTAATGCTTGGATTATCGGAGTATAGTGGGTCGAGCGAGCAACGGCTGCTAAAGCACATAATCCTTCGAATCGGTCATTAACTGGACTATTATAGATACTCATGCCTTTGGCTATATACCCTGATACTAATACATCACCACCCGCATAAATTCAGCGCCCGAACCTTTCGTGTGATGAGAAGAGAGCTATAAAATGGCGGAATCAAAAATCTTCTAACTTTGCTCAATTGAATGACGCTTTTTTGTGGAAAAAAATCAAATCTTTCCGAACGGTGATGAAGAGAAATGTTCTGCACATCTTAAGAGTCTCTCTCGTGAATTAATTTTCATTTTTGTAACACATTTTGTGGCAGGAAACATTCAATAAATGCTTTTATAAAAATCGAGTGGTTTTGATTTAGAAATTTATATATCGCTGTCATGTTCTCCTCGATTCACTCGTACATAATCAAGTTTACCGGTATAAAGAGGCCGGAATCATGATGACGGCGGTACTATAGTGCGAGAAAATTTAGTTTGATCTACAAATTAACGAAGTTAATCCTCTTTCATTTGCTGACAAACAAACTAGAAATAAAGAGCGAACAAGCAAAACGGGCTTCCATATAGACGATCCACGTATACGAGTAATTATACGTTCAACGAGACTCGTCTCTTTGTTATTTTCTCTTCTCTCTTTTTATCTCGAGCGAAACGTGAGAATATAATATTCCGTTAGTGCATCGTCTTTCGATTGTACCGTTTGAAAATGAAAAAGGCCAGAAAGCCCATTCGGCAGGCTCAAAAGCAGAGTAAACGATTTTTCGCGTAGCTGAAAGCACGAACCGAGCCCGCACACATAGCGGTCGCAGTCAAGTATCGGTTGATTCATAATTTTTCGACACACCATCTCCGCTTCGTGTATCAATTTACAGAGTAATGATAATATTTCGAGATGCGTTCTATCATTTTACATCATTCATTTCATCACATTATTAAATCTTTCAGCCACACTTACGTAATTGTAGTTATTTAATGGCGCGAATTATCCGAGAAAAAATTAAAGTGAATTTTGAAGCACTCGGTAGAGTCAGCCTTGGTCATTTCGCGGCCCGTAAAACACACGGTCTGTCGTTAAAACGAGCGTTATTAATGCCTTTTTATAGCCTTGCTTTTTCGCCAGATACACACATTCGAACGTTTCCTCGCTTGATGATTCTATTATAGTAACTCAATCCCATTGTATGTACCGCACAATGTGCGAATTGACATGACTCGTTTTTATTGTTATCCATAAATTAGAAGAAAATGCATAAAATACGTATACATGTTACTCGGCTAAATTTTTCATTCGCCTCTTCGTTACAAATTTAGTGTAGAGCCAGAACGAGAATAACGATTTTAAGTTGTATGAAATAAATGAAAATTTTGTTTCAAACCATTGCTGCTGACATATTTCGCGATGGATAAGAACACGTGAGAGGAAACGAATGCCAGCAAAGTTTCGAGCTGGGAGAGCTACCGCTATCGTACCCTCTATTGTCTGATAGATTGAAGGAGAACGAGTTTCAATTTCGTCTGATTTTCGATGCAACGAACAAAAAAAAGAGAATGAATACGTACATACCCATGGTTCGTACAAAATCACAGTGTTTCCATGTTTCAAAAATGAATATTACGGAAGCTTTCAAAAACTGACAATGGGTGAACCAGTATCAGCGTATGTTTTGTATGCTGAAGAATATAAAGTAAAAAACGAGCTTCCTCAAAGTTTAGCATCGTTGTTAAATGGGAAAACAATGAATAAGCCTCAATCAATGTTTCATTGTAATGCATATGAACCACGATATATAACAATATATTTAATGGTTTCGAAGAATGACGTGCAGGAGTAACGGATTCACTGAATTCATCCAGAAACAGAGTTTGACATAAAAAATGTAACAATGGAAAAGTTTAATCTGCTTCATTTTACAAATGTAATTGAAAGAAGTTTTCTATTTCGAAAACGACCAAACGAGCCAAAGCCTGCGGCTAAAAATACATCGCAATACTTCTTTTTATTTTTTTTTATTTTTCTAAATACGACTTTCTGACTGTTCGAAAGACGCCGAACGCTCTAAGGCAATCTAATTTTTTTTTCCTCTCATAGAGGAAGCAAAAAAGAGGAGGGTAGGATAATGACCAGGGTAAAGTGGCCGGCACGACGTTCCCCTGCACAGAGCAGCTCCAGCGAAATTTATCGACTGGGCCACGCGAGGAACGCCGCCCGTTCAGAAGAGGCAAAAGGTCTGTTGCAAAATACCTGAAGCGCAGCGAACCAGTTAGCGAGAGATACTTGTGCGCCGTGGTGCCCTTCTTGGGACCCTTTAAGAGCTCATCTCATCCTTCTTCGTCTTCTTATTTACTTGCTGAATCCGTTCTCTCACTTTTTCTCTCACATACGGACGACGGACTCTTCTCTCTTTTTTTTTTTCTTTCCTGTTGAAACTGCAACGACCGAGGCGACGTCGTTCTCGACTTGTATATACACGAAAATATACGCGCACATGTGTCGTAGAGACGTTCGTTCTTCGGCAATGTTTGCACTCGTTCGTCGTTGGTCTCAGCAACTTGAAGATTCCTCGCGGTGTTAAGTTTCGCGGTCGTCGAGGCTTTTGCGGCTTTGTTTCGAGTGTATAGCCCTCCGGTATAACGTTCCCACGAACGTCTATTTTTCGCTTTTGGTCTCGATTCTCCAGTGGTGCAGATTTTTTCACCCCGCACTTCTTCTCTCGACACTTTTTGCAACTAGCTCAATAACTGAAAATTCATGGCATTCTCGTTTTGCCTACTTTATCGTCGAAATAAAGAAGATTCCTTTTCAAAATCGTTAGGATTACAGGTCCTCAGAGACTCGTTTATGATAGTGAGCATGAAAAACATTTTGGTAGTCTTAAAAACTGAAGGATTATCCTGCTCATGTTAGAATTTGATGAACTGATGCGCGGAAGTTTAAATTCTATTACAGTCTTTTGGTTGATCGGCGAATAGGAATACATGGATACGTCGAAAATATGAGTAAAATCGGAAGAATCAAGCGATGCTTTGCGCAACGTTGTTGCAACGAATGAAATGGCGAGGGAAAACGTATGGAGATTGCATGGTATTAAAATAGAAGAGAACGGTTGTACTGTAAAATGTATATTCAGCATGAGTGGAAGTCTTCTTCGTTTAAAATGTTCCGCTGGTAGACCGCTGGGTAAGTGCCATGTAGCCGTGAAAGGGAAGACACAATGTATGAGCAGTTATGGTAAAGCGTTCATTTAAATAATCGCGCCCGATGAGGAGAGGTAGCGCGCGAAAAAATATGGTGGGGACCTCCAGAGGGATGCCTTGGTACTTGATGAACACACGTGAAACACGTTCATATTGGATTTAAAATACACGCCAGAGAACGTCCCGCCATCTTGTTCCATACATACGTAGAAACGCTCTTATGAGGCTTGAGAAAAAAGTACTTTCCTCGAGAGAAACGTTTAAGTGGTAATGGCTCCGTAATATGGCATACAAAGAACTGTGTAACGTTGTGATAAGCTTACGGATAAATAGTTACAATTCTCAGCATCAAGAAACGTCACTGTTTTTTTATCTCTACTGCTGTTCCAACGTTTATCAGAGAATACTACGAATAAGATCAGATTCTTCGAATACACTAATAAGATTTCGAGGAAACAGTGAGCAGGGAAGGTTCTTTCGTTTGACGCTTGGCGTGGAATCCTGAATGCGTGTAAGCTACACGGGATGTAGCTCGATACGTAGGGAAATTAGCTGTATAAATAATTCCATTGGTTTTCCCGTTTCGGTATACCGATATTTTTTTTTATCCAATCGTTTCTCTTCCAAAACCGGCGGTTCCCTTCAACTAATTTTCTACCTAAAAGTTTTCCAATTCAAAGGATTGTAGGCACGCGATAAAACTATCGATCGCAGTACATTTTCTTGTTAGTGGGGTAACCGCCCCGCCGTATACATGTACATTTTAGATACATCGTTGTTCAATACACGGTTCTCTGGGAGCTCGACAATGGAGGCGTTTCAAAGAAAAGGGCAAGGGAAATAAGAAACGAAATATGGGGTAGAAGCTTCGGTTGGATACTAGAACCCTCTAGACGTAAGATGTATCAGTGTTCGAAGCACCTCTTTCTCGTCCTTTATATTCCTCGAATCACCAGATCTCATCCCTGCAAAATGCGTTGTTCGCGAGCAATAAAATTTATGGAGGAGAGTAAATTTGCGAATGTGTAGAAAAGACATGAAGCACGAAGCAACCCGAGGGGCTTAGGAGTCTAACGCGGTGAAACCTTTTTCTCCAACAATGTTTTACACAATTTGCAAGAAACAGCAAGCTCGAACTGAGGGTAACATATTTTTAGTATGCCAATCTGTCCGAAAGGGCTAATTGTACGATCGAATAAAATACAAAATAATTGTGCGATTGCTGGGCTCATCTTTCGAATTTGTAGAAAAAATGTTGTGTCATAAAATTACGATTCATTATTATTGATGCGCAGTTTGAAAGAAGATTTGACTGACAGCTAAATACTTTCGGACGAATATGAGTGGCAGAAAGAACTGTTTTTGTGTAGCCAATGCCAGCAAGGCCAATGTTGCTTCGACAGCGCATATGAATCCATAGCCATCGAATATTATATGCAGATAAAAATGTCTACACACATGGAGATATAAAATAAGAGAATCTGCAAAGGCAGAGGAGGCTGAAGACAGAGAGATACGTGACGCAAGAGCGTGGTAGAGGCGCGAGTGCGAGAAGTTCATTTCAAGCAGTAATACACGATGGAACGGAAATCGAGAATATTCTCGGTCACGCTTTGTGCCCTTTACTCCCTCCTGCCATCGGAACGATGTAGCACAGCTTAGACATTGTTTCATGACTGGATATTCGTTCCTCTACGCCCCCTTTTCGTACTACTCTCTCTCTCTCTCTCTCTCTCTCTCTATCTCTCTTTCTTTCTGCAGATTTTGTCTACGTACTATTCGTCGAATGACTGATTGTGAGTACCAGAATCCCCACTATTCGTAGAATATACACATTTCTACATACATATATGATCTTTATGTAGGACGAAGAGCCGTGGTTACGATAGTTTCCGCAGTCGATTACAGCGATATTCTCGAACATTGCGGTCGCTCCGCGCGCGCGAGAATAGTAGGAGAGCTTTCATCGATAAATCATGATCGACGAAACGAGGATTCTATCTGGCAAGGAGGAGTGAATCGTGGAACGAGGGATATAGAATGGCGACCGATATTTCGCCGTGTTCATGTATATACGTATACACGTGTTACAGCACATTTTCGAATCTTTTTAGCCAGAGTATAGAACTGCAGTCGTAGCGAGAGGGCAAAGAAGAATAAGAAAAGGCGATGGGAAAAACGTCAAGGTGGAAAACGTGGAACGGAGATGAAAGTTCCAAGAATGAAATAACTTGTCATCGGTTTTATAGATATAAAAATATGATGACGAAGGAGTCTATATCTTTATCTTCTACATACACATATCTATTGAGTCAACCGTTAACAAGTATAATGGCGTAACTACATCGATTTTCAAAGTAAAGCAATGAGGCTTGTGTCCTTTTATCATTTCACCGGAGTATTCGCTACATCTATGCCTCCTGTGTAATAATATCGAAAGATATAAAGCAATAAACGTCACTTCGTCTTTCTTAATCGGCCTGGTAGGGTTATCCAGATGGGTGGAATTGTATGAGGCTCTGAACGCCTATGTAGGGTGCCCACAGAAGCCAGGAAGCAGGCAAGCCTCGTAGAAGATCCCTCGGGCTTTATTCCTATATAACTTCCTTCTGAACTAATAATATGATGATCCCTTTTTGCACGCTGGGCCGGAAGCCGCGAGTTTTCGCCGTCGCAATACCAGGAGAACGGAAATTAAATACTTTATTATTATTATTATTATTTTTTTTTTTCTTCTCAAACGAGATTACAACGATGTACTATACGAGCCTTTAGACCAGCCGGTCGTATCTGCTGAGGATTTAACTTCATCCACCAAGTTCGATAGGATTGCTCGCGCCAGTATTTTTTTTCATAAATTTTCTGATATTCCATACCTTTGACTCGTTCATCCCACTCGTGCTCGTTTTTAATTAAAAATCATAACTATTTTTCTGTTCTCGTTTTTATTGGAAAAATACTAAATGTTGGATGTATGAAGTGTATTTCATCAATGTTGGAATATCTCTGTTAACTAATTACGGAAATATCGTATCGGTTACAAGTACTATTTCCTACGAAATTGGGCACTATGTAAACATACGTATATACACGGTTGCGATATTACTGCACAATCCCATTCCTCCGAAAATTCAACTCCGTTCCGTAGCTGTTGTGGAACATCGTGCATAAAATTGGCGCATCCTAGCAAACGAAACACGTTTGAAGTGGGATATCGGACTTTATACAACGTTGAACACGGTTATGGCTGAAAGCCGGGCAAATGGAGCTGTTTTTTTTTCTTCTTCTTGCCGTACACGGAAAAGTTAACCGATCACGCTTCAAGTTCCAACTTATAGATTTTTATTACGCGGAGCCAGGTTTGCTCCAGCCACTTTTAAGTTTCCACTGCTTTTCTCATTTTCATAAGAAAATAAAAAGTAAAAAAAAAAAAAAAAAACAAAGAAAAGCACTAACAAACCAAGTGCAGAAAAGTAGAGTTTGCCTGATGGGGTTATTGGAGGAGTTGGCTTCGATGGATTCGATTTACAAGCAAGAATATACAAGGCCTGTCCGCCTTTTAGTACACTCTGCCATGATACTACCAGGTATCGTTCGTGATCCTAGTACTAAGGTTCGCCGCCGGTGGCGTTGAAAGCTGTCTTCGGTTATTACCCGTATCTAATACAGCCGCTCAACAGTTTTATATTAAATCTTGTTGGGAGATTCAACGGAATGGCCGAAGTTTGCGATATTTCCGTAGTATTCGAGCGTAGACCGGATCGTAAGTGAATCAACAGCAGCGTATTTAGCCCACGGTCATGACGGTAAAATGTAAAAGAGACAAAAAAAAGTGAGGCTTGTCCATCGATCGTTCCGCGTGCATACCAGATGACGCAGCGGCTGTTCCTGCTTTCTCAGGAAACGAGCTTTACAGGCTTTCTTCTCTATATAGAGATACAGAAAGAAAGAGAGAGAGAGAGAGAGCGCGAAAGAAGGATAAACTGTGTAGAACAAGGGTAAATAAAGTATGAGGACGAAAAGCGGCGGAAGAGATATACGATCTCCGAGCAATCGTGAAAGAATCTCCACTTAGCCTACATATCAGCAATTCTTCATCCCACTTTATCCACCCTGATTTTATCGTCAACCCTATTTCAACCTGATCGCCATATTTTTTACTCCGAAGATTTATGAAATTTTATCGTTATTTTTCTTATAGCTGATTTTAAAAATATCACGATCCTGTGTGACACCATGAAATTTATCGTGTATCTTCCAGTTTGACAGAATACGTTCGAGCTCGTGCGATGTATTTCTTATATAAATACTTTCACGATGTATAAAAATACTGATTATTAGATAGAACATAATCCCTACTATGCATTATATTAACCACGAAGAAAATTTCGACGAATTTATTGAAAGACTTTAAGCTACCTGAGCACTTTCAGTAATCTCCTATCCTAATGAAACTTATTCCGAACTTTCAGAGGATTTATGTTAGCAATAAGTATATTGGTACCAACACAGAAGATAATGAAGCAGGGTGCACCCATCTCAATACACAAGGGCGTTGGCTGATGTCGAAAAAGAACCGGCAGCAGCTTCCGAAACAACGTGGATGAGAAAATACTCGAGAATATGAGAGAACACGAGAGGAAGAGAGGACAGTAGACTAACGTTAATATAGCAGTATACTCGAGTGACGTATATACAGTACACTTAGCTCCGCTATAACGTACATCAACTTCGAGAAAGATTAATGAAGCTCGCGAAGCGACGACTCCAGCATACGCTGTACTCCTCTGCATTCCATTAATAGATTACTTGCGTCCTTATATCTGAATATAGTCTGAAATTACACTCGATCTGTAGATATATCTATATATTTCAAACCACCGAACATTACGTTACGTTGATACGTTAAAATCGATACACTCCTGCACTTGCCCATTGGGAGAGATGAAATGCGATGAATCGTGTTCGGTAGTAAGAACGAGCTATTCCACGAGCTTAGATACTGTAAGAAAAAGATGAGGTAATGCACGAAGCATCGGTGCTTCCACCTAAGCCTTGGTAAAAGAGTGAAGGACTGGTTGCTAGATAGACAGGCACCTCATCTTCTTTTGATGACCTGATGAAACGTTCCTTGGTTTCATTACTCACAGAGTTGTGAGCTGCTGTACAACCAAAAGATCAAATGCTTGGAAAGAACGATGAGTAAGAACGAGAGGCACGAGGACAGAAAGAGAGTGATAAAAATACGAACAGAGTACTCGGTCACCCTGTGGGTATAATAAACCCTCAAACACCTACGTGTAACCGAGAAACTTTTGCCAGTTTCATCATCTCAATTCGTACAATTGGCATGTTGAAGTAACAGCGTGTGTTCCTTCGTACAGAGCGCCGAGTGTCAACCAACTCGGTGACGCGATCATACCTCGCGGCATCGATTACGTAATATTAAACAGCGGAATGAGTTCTCTTGATTCCCACGCAGATGACACTATGTTCAAAGGAATAAATATTATTCGCGAATAAAGGAATTGTAACTGTTAGTGGGCAAATGAGATACAAAAATGGTTGTTGCTAATGGGGATTAGGGTCATCAGACGTTCGTGTGAATCTTAATTTTTGTGGAACACTCCAAAGTAGTCAGAGTCCTATTACGAGAATAATGGATCCTCGAGTAATGTATTTTGTTGGACGAATTATTGTCTCAAATCTGGGAAAGTACAAGAGTTGCATTTACTTTGCAATTCAATACTACCAATTGTATGAGTAACGTTTTAATATATCTATCAAACGCCATACACGACTCTTACAATAGTTTTTAATTGAATTATGCTTCACGGCCGAGAAATTGGGAATATTTGACAAGTTGAGTTATAAGCGGTCGTAAAATGTATGTATATATAGCGTATATAAATTAGAGGAAGTACCTAACGCCGGAGGATGGCACAAGAGAATCGTATGAAGGGTCTGAACAATTTATACATCCGTAACAGCTTTCTGTTCGTACGTCAGGACTGTAATGAAATTTGTCACCCGAAAATTTAACGGAATGACAAAAACACTGGAATAAGCCAGGAAACAAGAAATTATTTCAAGCACCCTTGTTATCTTCTGAGACAAAGTAACGAATATATTTTCGGAGGTAATCCACGTTTTTGTCACTTATAAGCTCACGTTTTTTCTTTCCATTTCATTCATCATATAACTGAAACCCTGTTGTTGACATTGACATAGCTGAAGGTGAATATTTTAAATTAAATATATTTCACAGAAAAGACTTTTATCGTAATTGGATGTCCGCGGTTGAAAGAAAAAAAAAAAAAAAAAACATTTGGTCGGATTAATATCTGGAAAAATTACGAACATATTCGGTTTTTAGGCTCACAGTTCAAGCTGAGGATCACAGTACGAGGAGTCGAGCGACCATCGGAGTGTTCACGATTTTCCAGCTGCTGGCAAATCCTTTCTATATGTGTATATCTCTAAATCGTGTATGAACCAAAATGAACAATGCCACGATCACGCGTCAATTTGACGGTGGAGTTGCTTCGAATAACTGGCCGGTACTGACAAATTTTATTACATATATATGGTCGAACATGAAGCTTGAACCCATGAGTTGAGCTATCGTATGGCCTCCCAACTAATCTGCCATTGTGCATGAGAATTCTAACGTGATCTCCCATCGCTGAATACCCGGGCAACGGTGTGGGGAACATCGCGACAGCTGGTGTATGGGATGTTCGAAGGGATCACAAAGTTTTAATACTAGCCTCATGTGTTTTATGACAATGGACAAATAATGTACGAAATTAGAGTGCCCTTCGGAGTGGAATGCTCTAAAACTGTACACGGACTTGATCAAATAACAGATTTTTGCTTGTCTACAGGAAGATCGTTATAATTACAATGACAATGGTTTTTTTTTTTCGTTGTTTTCATTGTTATTTTTTTATGAATGCTAAAACCGGTTGAAAATGATTCAATGACTACTTTCGAACCCGATGAAAACTGCATAAAAGAAAATGATGGAAATTGCGAATAAATTTACAGGTCGAAAGCAACGTGAGAGATTGAATGATTTCGTAAAACATAACGTTTTTGAGAAGATGAGTGGAAGCAGTAACCGTATATAATCATTTTCCGATTTTGTGAAATTATGTCACCATTTGAGGAAAGTTTAAGTTTTCATAAGCTTGAATTGTACGGATTTAGTTTCTACGAACTTTGGATTATTGAACCGAGCACATTTCTAGAACAGTTTCAATTTTTTTAATGACAAAAGATTCAAAATTGAAATTTTGCGAGGCTGATGAAGAGTTTGCAAAGACTAATACAATTTTACTCGTAACTCGTAAAATACCCCCTCTTGCATCCGTTTTGTACCGCATAAATTACTGAGGAACATTTCATTCTGCGAAAGTTAAACTTGCCTCAGTTTCGCCGGAGGATTGACGTTCTTTTTTTTTCTCTCACTTATGCTCACGTAACGAGTTACGTGAGAAAATAGAGAGAATGAAATACGAAGTATTAGCCTAGCTTTTTGAGGGCGGTGAGTGAGAAAAATAAGAATTTCGGGGAAACGCAGCGATGATCAAGAAACTTGAGATGAGAGGTAAGAGAACAAGATGACAAAATGTGGGCAAGAATGAAAATTACAGTATGCTAAGAAGAGGCTGTAGCATATCGTGCAAGAGCTTTTGAACGCTCTCTCTCTCTCTCCCTCTCTCCTCACTCCCTTCCTCTCTTGCACACACACACACACTTCCACGGGCATGTATGAGTCTTGTATTTGCACACATTGCATTCCTCATTTCACTCTGGAGTGTAATACCAGTAGTGATGCAATGGTCGGAGCGCTTGAGCTCCCGTAGAGCACCGGAGCTCCTCCTTTGAATTGAAATTTATCGCAGCTGACTGTTAGTTTGAGCAAGAGCTCTCAGCCGCAGCAGCACTCGTACACTTTCATGCTTTTGTCTCTATATCTATAGACAAAGATGCTGGACGACGCAGAAGTTGAGTAAGTCTTCGTCAAATAGCAAAATACGTATATGTATAATTTAAATGTGGTAACGTATATACATAACCTGAAAATACTTGAGGAAGTCGGCCAGTTGGTCAAACGTCGGAAGTGATAATACTTGAAATTTTCTTGATAACGTACCTGAAACAAAATAAGAGAGAAATTTGATTTATTATTTCGCTCGTTATTAATCAAAACGCACGCTGGATTAACGTATACTATTATCAAACTCTTCTCAGTGAATCGTCGAATGAAAAAAGTCATGAAACCCTTAAAAAATGGGTCGAATTAAAGTTCAGGTGTACGGCATGGAGGAAAAAAAAATTGATGACACCGAATTGAACATCCAGCAACTCTCATGTTGTTCGTTTTCCAATTTTTTTTTATCGATTCTTTCGTTCATCGATAATGTTCAACTATCGATGAGTTTTGAAAATTAATCAACGTAACGAAATTTCGTAAGACCACAAACATAATTTGAATCATGATTTTCAATTCCGTGAAAGATTCATCATGATCGATTCAGTGATTTTCTATTAAAAAACGGACAAACATTTTTTAGCTAACAGATTTATATATAGATAGAGAAAATGTATAAATCTGAGAAACAGATTTCGCAATTAAGGAAAATCACGAATAGTTACACGATAATTTGACATGGAGGATAAAACATGCATTTGGCAGTTATATTCGTATAATGGATTTAAAAGGTGTACAGATAATATGCTGAATATTTTCTCATTCAAGGCGTCAATCAGATCCGCGCTTTTATCGTATAACTTTATAAAACAGTGAAACTATGCAAAAGTTACTACCGGAATGCGAAATGCCTCGAAGTTATAGCGTAAATTATAGCAGTAGAGAGAAACACGTATAAGAAAGTTGCTAAAGTCGTCCCGCTACTGTGTATATCGAGGATAATTATAATATACCGAATGTATATTACCGATGCGTCAATGTAGGACGTACCGGGTTGCATGTTCTTGGATCTCTCGTGAGACACAACCCTCGATGTATAACGCGCATGTGTTTGAATTCAAAGATCGGACGTATAAACGGACGTATGTTGTATCACCTATATATCCCGTATACAGGCGTGATTGTATGATGTCGAAGCTCTCGAGAGAGGTTCAAGGTGCGTGCCGCTATAATACGCGTGTTATCCCGCTCGCTAACAACCGCCCCCTTCGATACTCGTGCTGACAGACTAATGGCATACTCGGCAAACTCACCGTACACGGAAACTCCGTGCATATTGAACGTGGATTCATTCGTAAAGGGAAAAATGACCCGGTGCATTGCCTTGAGTCTAGTGAGGAAAAACAGCTATTTGACAATGTTGAAAAAAAAAAAACAAAAAAAAAAATATTGTAATTCAATATTCGATCATCTTCGAATCCGCATCGTTGAAGTTTTCAACGCGTTTTCGCAATCTGATGCAATGCTGATTAATTGCATTTTGAAGAAATGTTCATCAAAATTGATTTAATTACGTTACATAACATTTTATAGAAAATCGTCTGGTAGAATATTCGTCAAAGTTTAATAAAAACGTTAATCAATATGTTGTTAAATTACACGTGTAATGGAAATTCGAAGAATTTTAGTTCCTCACGAATTGTTTTTTTCTCTACACAGTGATTGTACATGGAAAATATATTCACGAGTTCCCAACGGGTTGCGAGTACATGTTGAGGTAAAACATAGTACATAGATGCTATGAAAAGAAAAAAAAAATTGAATTTTCTACGAACTTGTGATGGGTTTTCGCATCGTAAATTAAAAAAAACTGAAGGGATCGCGTGAGCACGATATAACTTTCAAAAAGGTTCGTTGAAGGATTTTCGCTATCTCTGTAGCAACCCTTTTTTATATATTTTTTTTTCTTCTTTTTTTTTTTCCAGTGGATACGGTCGAACCGTTTCCGTAGTTATGCGTTTACGATTTTACGATCGGCCCACTGGGAGATACCCACATGGACGAACTAGGAGAGCGAGGCAGAGAGGATATAAAAAATCGAGATGCTATGTTCTACCATACCACACAGTAATATAGAGTGGGAACGTTCTCTCAGCAATTTAAAAAGATAATGCGAGCGTTCGAGAGAGAATCCAGTTGTTCCTCTTTCTTCCTCAACAGAAGCCGATCGGTTTCATCCTTTCGGTCTTTCGAGAACCTGGGGACGATTATGAGAGCTCGGAGGTCATTCAAATAGATCTATGTATAGACAAATAAAATACGAACAGAAGCGTTGAGCGAGGACCAAAAGTGAACGGTAAAATATAAAGCGCATGAAGAAGAAAGATCGAAAATTCTTTTTTCAAATATTGAATTCATAGGAACAGTTTCGTAATCTAGTTCTAGTGCTCTCTGACTTCATCTCTTTGGATAATCACGACTTTTGCTTTCGTTACGAGTGTACGGAGCAACAGAGTTGATAGGATTTGTCTTCGGGAAAGTTCCATTCTGTTTTTGCCGTCGTTAAGTCTCTCAACTTCAGCTAACTGATTCGCGTTGGGAAATTTTTCATTTTTTTTTCATATGGAGATATAAAAAGCAAATCTTTCTAACGAAAAAAGGAGAAGAGAAAGACAAAACACTTCCTTTCTCTAATGAAAATCGCGACTTGAAGCGTGAAAAAATTTCTTACCGAAGTGAGTGAAAGAGTGACAGGACTACGCCGAGAGGAGGCTCCGAATTATTGGCTTGCTTTCGCTCTCATGCATTATTCAATGTTGCACCAGATAGGCATAGAGAAAGAGAGAGAGAGAGAGAGAGAAGAGGTTGAGAGTTGAGCGCGGAGGTTTAAGCGCACGATAGAGTTTACTCGATGCCGTATAGTGTCGTTGCAAACTCAAGTATATCTGTATATATATATAATCGATATGACGAAGTTTGGAGCCAACTTTGCCACGGAAATCACTCGATTTGCGTCAAGCAAATGCCTGATATTTAGGGGGCGGATCGTAAATATACATATTCTATGGATTTCAACGATATTACATTCAGAGGTGATAGTCGAGACACGCGGAGAAAGGAAAGATATACATAGAAATATAAAATTCGAAAAAAAAGAGCTTACCCACGACTCTCAAGATTGAATATATGTTCATTGAATATGTGCATGGTTGTCATCATACGATGTGTCCTACATACGTAAATCACATGAAACGCTAACGACGACGATCAGATACATTGACAGCGAGCTGGTTTTACTCTTCCATCAACATTGTATGAAGGATATATATTACAGGTAATGTAAGAGAATGTACTGTGCAAGTATGTTACGGTACTGTGCAGGTTAACGATGAAAAACACGAAGGGCATCAAATGCTCCTTTGTTCTAAGCTTATGAACACTTTTGTGACTTTTATCATCCTTGTCTAATAGCACCAGTATCTGCACTACTTTTATATAGAACGAATGTATCGGTGTGTCTCCTACTGTTTATTATCCAGGCGGGTTTCTTTAGTGACTGCGAAGATAGAATGAGAGTAGGATAATAAACTGCTTTTCTCTACGTCGTGTCTGAAAGAGGAACATAGTCATTGATTTATTGTGCATCGAATCTTCCTATTCTCTGGCTATCTAAACCTTTCTTGCTCTCCCTCTCGACCTCTCCCACTCTCCTTGTTTGACAAGGCTTTCGGTATAGAGTGTATACTACTCTTTAACACACGACAATGGAAACAACTCGTAGAAACGGAGGGAACAAGAGCTGGAATACACAGAAACGTATATAACTAGAAATCCAGGCATTGCTGCAGGTTTACGTATACTGTGTCACCTCGAAATTTCTCCAGCACGCCAAGAAACTCTTATAGAGAATGGATATTTTGTACGGTCCTGCAATTTATCATAAGCCACGAGAAGGATAGGCTTCTCGTGCCTTTTTTCGATAGGAATAAATGGTAGAAAAACGAAAGGACGATGAGCCTATGATTGTGCAGAGGCAGTACGCCCTCTCGACTCTAAGCAATTTGTATGTAGCCATCAAATCGACAAACACATTTATACATAAATCTGTGTCAAATGTTGCACCTTTCATGCCTCTTGTGATCGACTTCCTGCACCTTTTGCATCTTTGTATATGGTTGCCAGAATAGCGAGAATGTATCCCCCGATCGTTCAGAAATTATCGGAGCTCAAGGCAGCTAGCGTTTCTGGCTAGCCAGACTTGAATTATTGGATCACGCCCATCGTGAAAGTGGCATGAAAAATGTTGGATTATAAATTTATTATACTTTTATCCAGGAAAAACTTACTATTGTTCTCATTTACGGTTGGGTCTAATCGCTGGATCGGGCCTCTATTCAGGTGTTATTTTGTTGCAGTATTACGTACCTACATCGAAGATAATTTATGCAACGAACATTGTTATGAGCGACAGTCTCTCTCTTTTTCTTATCTTCCTTTTTTTCCTCTCAACTTTTCTGTCTCGAGAGTGGCATGTGATGTGCGAGCTGAGAAACAATCACGTTTTCAAAAGAACCCGAGTGAGAGCCGAAGACGGAAAGTTCTTGTTGGTTTTCGTTCCCACGGATGGCTACTCCCCTAAGACTTAAAGTTTTACGACAATGTAGAGAATCACTGGTAAGTTATACTAATAGATTGTAGTGAACCGTGCGATAGTCCAGCCATTTTCTGTTGTACTGTATATCTTTAAAAGTTTGATGTATTGGAAAGTTAGAAATGATGGCAGTGAAAAGTCATAGCGATGATAATATCTGCGTGGTCAAGGCGTGAGCCAACTTAAGAATGCACTATTTAAAAGCCCTCAAAAGAACAATGAATAGTGTTCTCTCCCATTACCAATGGTTATTCTTTTTTCCACTTTTTTGCTTCGCTATTTTGTTATTTTTTTTAAATTTTTTATCAGGGTCTTGTTCTCGGGGTTGCACGATTCCCAAGCCGGTTGGTCTATTCTTGTTCTCAGTTAGTAGAGGAGGGCCCAAGAGATAGTCTATGCCAGTCGAGAGAACGACGAACATTTTTCTTCTAGCCGAGCTAAAGCCGAGGGAATATCTACTTCCGCACAGTGCCGGCTAAAACTCTCGGCCATCGATATATATATGCATATATACCTTCATGTATATGTATATAAATATCGAGACAGGAGGAAAGAAACGGATAAGTCGAAAGGAGCCTCAGGCTGCTCGTCCGCCCTGGCAACACCTCACCTAGTCCTAAGAGCTTGATAGTACACCGACGCGCACACGAGGGGGCGCCCAGGCTCGCACGAGAGCCCATAACAAAGGAGGCGGACCACTCTGACCTCGTTATTTCCATTATTTTCACCGGCTCACTTAATCTCATATCGCTAAATTTTCTAACACTCCAATATAATGAGAATCTCATTCTCCTCTATTCCATCTAGTCCTTCTCACGTGTTGCGAGCTTAGCTTATGTAAAAGTACACCCTCGCGGGCTAAATGTATGAGCATGTTGCGTGTATCCGGTCTTTGATGGGGATATAACATGACAGCCCAAAGTTCATTTTGTCAGTCTATCACTTTTCTTTCTTCTGAAATTCCACAGTGACACCTCCAATTACGGGAATGCTGTTTTGACGAAATTCAAGAATGAAATTTCTTTTCTGTTATAGCGAAGTCAAGCTAAAATTAGTTGGTTTTCTGATTAACTAGAGGCCAAAGACGATCATATCTTATTCAATAAAACATCAATTCAATTACTGATATTAAATTTGTAATTTTGAACTTGGCTGAGCTGGCCAATCTCGATGGTACATTGAAATAATCTCAGACTTCAGCGGAGTACACTATCATCGTCTTGATGATAAGTGTTCGATATTGACGGACCGAGTAAAATAATGCTTCAACGAATCTATGACGCAATACACATAATAAGAGAAAACAAGGAGGAATGTCAGGGTATGCTACGGGGAGTGTGTGGGCGCTTGGACTCGAACGAATCGAGAACTGCGCGAGAGAAGGAAGAGATGAGAGTCGCAAGTTGGCGGGGCTGAAAAGTTGAGAATGCGGGAGAGAAGAGAGCACAGATATGCTTTCATAGTATATGCATACATATAATTCTCTCTACCCAGCAGACAGAGACATTGCCACGGAGGTTAAACAACTGAACCCCGAAGACCCGTAGGTCAAATGCCTAAATTGCCGCGTCACAGACCGTAAGACAGGACGGCGTTTATCCGAGCGTGGTATTAAAGGGAGGAGAGAAAGAAAGAGAAGAGAGAGAGAGAGAAACAGAGAGCCGAGAGTTAAGAAGAATAACAGTAATATAGGTATGCCATATGAGCGTGAAGAGTTCGAGATGAGAATGTATGTAAAGAAGAACTACGGCCAGGGAGGCTCAGCATCCACGACCTCTGTTCACTCTTTCTCTGTCTTAGGCTCTTCCTTCTTGCGTCTGTTTTTATACACTCTTCATCATGCATTCTAACCCTCGGCTCTCTTTCTCGTCAAAATGTTCTCAGTACACGCACGTACGAGACTTTACGGGCGTGACGCGCCAACTTCGTCCTGAAGAACGACAGTTTAAGGCATTGAATTGAGGAAGGAAGGAGAGCGACAAGATGAGATAATTTGAATAATTAACGATATATGACGATGAATATGACGAGGCTCTTCGCCAACGATGAGATAAGTTTGAAGTTTCGAAGAACTTGTAATATTGTTGGAAAAGAAGAGTGGCTCGAGTGACAAAGGGAAAGTCGACTAAGCGGAAAGTCTCGAAAGATTAACAAGACTATTAAAATGTACATTTTTTTTTTTTTTTTTGTTGAAAACGATGTCCATATGAATTTGGCAAAGAAATAAGAAATTATTTTGTTCATTCGAACTGTAGTACCAGGAATCATTTTTTTACTCAAAAGCCGTTGATTTTGTGCACAACCTTAGACCGGACTAGACTTTAGGATTCTGTCAAAAGATCAGAATACTCGAGAGAACAGAATAATGAGAGAAATAAGAAACGACGCAATAAGCAGCAAGAATGATGGTCCTCATTACGGATGAGAGAACTTCTATTTTACAAACCGGTAAAGAAAAACTACTACAGAATTGAAGTGAAAAAAAAAATAATAATAACAAAAACAACACAAGTAAAAGGAACTTCCCCAGTAAAAGTCGCAGAGGACCCGGTTTACACTCTCTTCAAAAGGTCTTTCGGTCATCGAAGCTGGAGCGAGATTTCTCGGTTCGCTAGTGACCTAAAATCTGCTTGGAACGATATTCGCAAAGGGAGACATGGAGGAAGATCATAAAAATGCGACAACGTTGAAGATCTAAGCTCTCAAGCAGTGCGTGGTGTGTACGGGCATCAGAACGTTGCTTCAGTTGAGAATTGTATTTTCTTTCTCTCTTCTGGTGACGCTTTGAACTAGCTCCTCTTTGGCTCGTTGAGCTCTTTCTCCTCACGCTCTTTATATTGGAGGGAATGTCGAGGACGAAGAGTATCCTCGTGACTCATTAGTGGCGGTACTCACGAATCCCTTTCGCGAACGGAGGAGAAAAAAAAAACAGCTCGGAAAGAAACATCACAAAAACCATGGAGAAATCTTTTTCGTCCGAACAGGAGACGAGTTCTATCGTGAAATTGAAATAATGACCGTGTGTGTCTTACGCGCGACGCCGTAAAGACTTCAAGGAGGTAGACGATGGATCCTTTACCGGAAATTTGACCGTATAAAAATCGACGTAAAAACTCCATCTTATATCAAAGAAGAATCTAACTCCAACTAACTTTACGACGGTTATATACCTTACCAGCTTGTCTATTCTCGCCTGCAAGTTTCATAGCTCTAAGCATATGGATAACCACCTCGAGACATAAAAAATGGTCTCTTTCTCTCTCTCTCTCTCTTTTCTTTAGAATCATGAAAGCTTCTGTACGAGGACGAAACGGCGGTGAATTCAAGCAGCAGTTACGAGCAGCCATGGCTTTGTTTCAGTTTTGCAACGAAGACCAGTAAACCCCGTCGGAAAGTTTGCATCTGCGCTGCTAGCGTGCAAAATGCAAACGGAGAATGCCGGGAAACGGCTGACATTTAGTGTGCTGTATGGGTTCGATGCTTTTGTGGTACACAGTCTATTACACGTACACGATATTCTTTTATTTTCGTAGCTTGCACCAAACAGCTATACCCTTTTTTCTCTCGGTTCTCTCTTGTTTTATCTTTCTATTCCTATTTACTCGGTGAAAACTATCCACACAATCACCGCATTATAGGGTCAGAAGTCCGAACTGACTTGGGTGACTATCGGCACGCGATTTTCTTCAACGTCACGTAAGTCTTTGACTGTATTTGCTGGTGTCTCTTCTTGGGTAAACAGTCTCCATTTCCATTTATTTATTTATGAAGATAGAGCAGTCTCCCTGTTTCTTTTTCTATGAGCAAACATGCTTATGGACTGCTTCTTGATTCGTTTCTATAAGTTACGGAGAAAAATTTAATTAGTGGGCTATTTCAAATGGCAATTATTTTCTACAGCCTTGCAGAATCCTCCAAGTTACCGAATCCCATATATAATAAAAGAAGCTTCAATTTTCTCAGCGAAAAGTTGATGTCGCAAGAAAACACGAAGAATCGTCGCACAAAAGACTCTTGCCCATCCAATAATAATGAAAGAAAATGATCATTAGGCAGGGGGAAAATCGTAAAAAAGTGGAAAATACAAGGGCGACGGAAAAATGTGAAATTGAGACACGAGCACAGGCAGAGATAAAACGAATGTTTCTTTTCAATTTTCGCATCAATGCAATTACGTCTGTCATGCTGGTACGGTTATGTGGTCGAGATAATAACGAAGAATGAAAATAATGAAGAAAAAAAAATGTTCACCAGGGTGCGCTCAGGTCTGTTGTCAGGTTTGCTACAGGTGTATCGTAAACTTCTCTTTCTCATATATATGTATAGCTCAGATGTCTGTGTCATCCTTGCTCATTGCCCTCCACTCTCACGTTTCCACCACGGAAATTATAAATAATATTACGGAACTTCTCTCGCACGGTGCGTCATCAGGCGAGATCCCAGAAGACACATTCTTCTCTTTCAGGTGTCGGTGTCCCTACGCATATCCATACACGTGTACGCATCCGCGCATGTGTACGTAGCATATAACAGAATATACGCGGAAGAGGAAATCGTCCCCCCATGAGACATCTTTTTGAGACGACAACATAGAGAAAGAGAGATATCTTCGGCTGCCCGTCCATCGTGTCGACAGATAACATTTTAGTAAAAGGTGGATGTGCGACCGCGGAGGAAACATCATCGACCTAGTCGCACAGCCCGCGAGATTTATCGTGCGTTTCAACGATCCTCGGCATTTAATTGCTTAGATACAACGCTGCAGAAGAGCAGCTTTTCTTCCTCTTTGCACACGTCTCGAACGATTATAGCTGGCGCGCCCAGAACGAAAAAGAAGAAATCTCATACTTGTGAAGATGTGAAACTCTGTATACCTGGCAGCAGCAATGATACAGGTATGAACAAGACGTATATTTCTAATACGTCTGAACGAACGGAACTTTACTCCTACGGGTTTTCGTCGATATACATTTTCTGCCCGGAAATTTAGAACGCGCGAAAGGAAACGTCATTGACTCGATTGCATTAAATTTATGCAACTTGATGAGAAATTTTCTTACCCTTTCCTACATAAATTACAGACTTGCCGCGGCTTTGCGTAAGTTGTGATTTAATTGAGTAGACTAATTGATGGACGATTATTCCAATCAATTATCACCAATTACAGCGTCGATTTATATTCTGAACTTTGGACTATTCGGTCGAATATGAAAAAAAGAAAAGAATTAATTCGTTTATTCATAGGTCCATGGTCAATCTGCTTTTTATTGATCAACTTAACTTACTCAATGCGGGATCGGCCGTTATATCTGGTTGCCCAGATATGAAAGGCCAACCATAATTTTACGGACCTAAAATCGATCTATTTGTTTCTTCAATTCGCCATGAACTGGCTTTTCAATAGGTGCTTACCAGGGAACCACATTGAAATAATCGTCTCACCCTTGCTCTCGTCGTACCCTAGTGATAGTAGGATTCATTTAGTTGCAGACATATCCCATGCTATTTCTTATGTTCACACCGACAAAGCAATCAGATTTTAACTGGGTAGAAAAGCAAGACCCTGCCTGGGTACGAGTGAACAAGACTATGATGATGGAACAGGGTACCCCAACATGAAAAAGACATTCTCCTCTTTTGCTGCTACCCTCAAGAGATGTCAAGTGAAACTGTAAAGAGAGTTATTTGCTGAGCAATTCTTGTTTCAGGATTGCATTTGGGCGATGCTGTGCAACGCCTTTACGGAGATGAAGCTTCGAGACAGGTATCGAGAAGACAACGGATTCAAACGGCGGATCAGCGATAGAGATCTGTAAAGATAGAAAGAGAAGAAACCAGAATAAGGCAAAAAAAGAGGGAGAGTTAACCGGAGACAGGGGAAGAGAAAGAGAGAAAGAGAGAGGACGAGATAGGACTCTCAGATTAAATGTCCAATCTCCCATGAGTCTTACAAATTTACTCCAGTCCTGATCTCTCACAGCTGTAACACAGCGTCATCCGGATGGGAAATAAAGCTAGTTAAAACTATGGTATTCCAACGAACAACGTTACAATCATGAATGTAAAAAAGATCAAGTGTTTCGAAAATTATTTAAAAATTACATTTACACGAGGCAGATACAGTATGACTGCATGGATGTGAGCGATGCAGCATAGTGCGTCGTGTACGTCGAGGACTCTCATTTTTAATCTTCGATGAATCGTCAATATTGTGCTCCCAATTGTCAACAGGTTCTCTGCTTCCATTTCTCTAAAATTTTATAGATTCTTCAATATCGTATGTACACTCCATTCTAAAAACCGTACCAAAGCGTAGTCAACACTTGACTGGTCTCGACTGTGTCTTGTATGTAGAAGCATATATGTGAATCGGAGTTCTTTACCGTACTACAGACACAACACGAGCTGCAGTTCTCGTTCAAACATAACACAAGCAATTTCTATCTCGAATGTCAGCTTTCACAACTATTGATACAAAAAGCTTGATTTTACAATCTTCCGATTGGGGCTCAAATATATTTCTTGTTGCAAAATTATTTCGATCGATTCGAAACTAGTGCTTTCCAGTTGCTTTGCACGTGAGCTTTTGGCATTGTGCGTTAAATAAATTGGTGGTCGAATTGGTTCGTTTCCATTATTTAATGAACGTTTGCACGTGAGCTTTTGGCATTGTGCGTTAAATAAATTGGTGGTCGAATTGGTTCGTTTCCATTATTTAATGAAAAATGAGTACGAAACGGTGAAAAAAAAAAACTACATTAACACAAATTTTTCATATTCCATAAATAATCTTAAGTCAGTGCATACTTTGACGGTTCCATCGATTGAAAACAAACTAATTAATCCCTATGACTGGATTTATCGCGGACATTAGCCATAACTTCGTACGTTTTTCGCCCAGGTGGTCTTTTCAGCAGGCTCGTTACTTCGATTACTTAACGACTTTCTTACAATGAGAGATATATATACGAACATAATAAATCAATAGTTCGTGATCAAGTGTATTGACGTTGCTTCTATACTTGCGCAAAATGAAAATAATCGTTGAAATTCCACAACGAGAGATTGTGCACTTGCAAAAGAGTCATCGAACAGTCGAATCGGAGAGCAGCGAAGAGTTTCTCTGTACGGTAATGAGTTGAAGAACAGTGCCAATTGATTCGAGATCCTTACGAGCGATAAGGGATTGTACAGCTGCTCGCTTTGCCAGACCATGTGTAAAACACACAAGCAGTCTCTTAAAAAGTAAAAGGTCGTAACGAGGACTGTTGGACACAGAAAATAAAGTATTTTACGCCATTTTTCTTGTAAAGAATTGATACAGACATAGATACAAGAGAGGATCTCGTGCGGTACAAAAGCCACGATTAAACGTAGGCGCGAAACTATAATGGACAAGATCGTGAGCCTGCTTCATCGAGCAGGAGTGGCCTTACACTCAACGATAGTTCTCGTTACTTCTCCTCCTTGCTATAACCCCGTGATTTCAATAAATCGAGTCTTGCTGTGTACCCGCATGAAAATCGATTAACTTGCATACGAGCTATTCGAGCCATCTACACATTTATATATCCTGCATTGACGGTTTCTCGTACAAAGATCTTTGTATACGTGCACATGATGTAGACGAAAATGTGGATAAGGAACATAGAACGAGGAGCAATTAATTATTCCTTCGTAGTTTCTTCCATCTTTATGCCCATAGTTATAAATACGTGTGGGCGAAATGTAAATGGTATATTCCCAAAGAAGGCGGGTATGTACGGATCGCGAGGTATTATAAAATTTTTTCATTCGGATGCCTGACTATTTTCTATGAAGAGAGAACGAGAACGAGAGGTCCAAATGTAATATACGTAAATGGCAGATTTTCTCATTTGTGTTAGAAACGATGAATTTAATCATTAGATGGATATGGAAGTTCTACCAGGTTCGATAGCCGTCTGATATAAAGACACGTGAAAGATAGGTGAAGTAAAAGAGAATGAGGATAGCGCAAGTTCTTGGAATTCATTGAAAAATATTTAGTCTTTCTTTCACTTACATGGATTATTGTTGATACGTATTGATCAAGGTGTGCCAAGTAGAAATGCTTGATAGTACTGTAATCTCTCTATATATATAGTTTGAGTGAGGAAAAATCGGATAAGTTCGTGCGAATCGGAATCGATTTATACGGTACAATGGAGTATTGAGAGCTGTCTCTTTGCTTCATTCTCGATTTTATTATTTAAGCCCATATATATGAATACACATATAAATATAGACGAAGGCATAAAACAAAAGGGTTTGAAAAGGATCGAATAGACTTTCGATAAGCCTCGGCGTCAATCGAAATATTTCATCGCATTCTTCGCGTGTGCAATGTTAAACTATAATGCTATGAAACGAAATGCACATGCTGCAGTCGAGTTCTGGGAACTCAATGTACTGATAATTTACAGGATCAATAAATATTCGGTTGTACGACGTTCTTCGGCCGCTAGTATATACGTGTGTATAAATAGTTATTTCTATAAAATAGATAGAGCATCTGGAGCCACAAAAGGGGGGTCATATCTAATGGCGCACTCGCAGGTCTAGTGCTATTTCTCCAGAGAAGAATTTCAGTCACTCTGACCGATACAAAGACCTCACGGATATATGAATTGTACAACGTACCAAGGAGATTGGGAGCAAAGCTTGGAACTTATGGAAAAACTGTACATTCGTTGGTTCGAACGAACCTTTTTTTTTTTCATTGAATGAGAAGATCTTGGGTCTTTGTAACCGTTTTATGGAAGCACTATTTTCTCGTTATCCATCAATTTTCATAAATGAGGGAAAATATTTCACAGAAGAAGTAACGAGTAAAACTTTATTAAGACAGATTAATTTGCGCCAAAGCAAAGCTCCATTGTCTGCAAAGTCTGTCGACATGGATGATGGTGAAGAGACTTGATGTCCGTTTGGCAATGAGGCGGTTCTCCGAGATAATAGTTCAACAAAGCTCGCCCCACACTCAGCTTCATTACCATTTGCTGTGGTCTACCCGGAAGTCGAAGCAGTTCACAAAGTTCAGGAAATTACCGATTGACGGGATTCCCAAAGTCTACCGGATTATGTACAGCTTTTACCGTTAGCTACGCGAACATGCACACGTGCAACAGTAATAGCTTTTGATCATTTGAATCCTTTAAATGCTATTTTTGCCTTTTTTGGGTCATCTTCTCAGAGATCCTCGTAAATCACATAAAAAGTGAAGTGTGCTAACAAAAAAGGTTGTGGCCCTGAATACGTGTGCGTGAATTTATCTCGAGAACCCACTGCAGAATATAAGTCTGCAGAGAAAAATTCTGCTCGACATTCGTGACTTTAGTTACGGAACCTAATTAAAGAGCTTTTTTCGTATGAAATTTCGAGCGAAGTTTCGCAACTCTACGTATACCCACGTATGTTGAAGGTGTGCACACTGAATTTTTGCATGTACTTTGAACCTTATGCATTTGACTAATTTGCGAATAATCGCTGGTACGCTATAATTTAAAGGGCAAAGAGTATTCGCGGGGCCAACCTGACATTTGCCGCTCTCGTTGTATAACTATACATATTTCTGTACACATGTATACATCACACATTACATATTGTGTATGTCTATTCATATATACGTATATAATATTCTGTCGTCGGTGGTGGTGGTGGTGCTACTGCTCCTGGATCAACAAGTTGGAATGTTATCGCGCAATGGTGCTCCCGCGGCGAGAGAGCCCACTGCCTCGGACTAGAGCGCATTCCGTTGCGAAGGATAACGCTAAAAGCTCTGGCATATATGAACCGTCGCGTTTTATGTATAGACTTATGTTTTATACGAACTCGATTGTATATACGGATATATCTATATATATTTCCATTTATATGACATGCAAAAGGTAGAAAATGAAGACGAAGTATGCAGAAATGACGGAGAGATATTGAAGCGTATTATACGTCACCGGGCCAGCAAAACTCATCTTTTAGAGAATAAGTTATCCTGAGGCTCCCGTATATTATTCTCTCAAGCTTTTTTCTCCATTAACACGAGAAAGTTTCTCTGTGGGTGCAAAGATTTTTTATGGAAACTCAAGAAGGCAAGTGGAAAGTGCGAAGAGAAATGGGTGCTTCCAAAAAAGTCTTCCATGTCTATTATTAGCAAGGCTCTTTCATCGAATCATGATCTGACTGATTAATTAGTCAACGTTTTATAACATCCGGAAACGAACAATGTTTCAGGGCCCTTGAGACGCGTAATGATCTTTTTTTAGCGCATTGATCAAAACGGTTACTTTTGTAAGTTTTTGGTTCGGTTTCGTCTGTTTCTGCAGCCCGGATAACTATTTTTCTTTATGGCCAAAACTCATTATCGAGTTACGTTGGATCCTCGCACTTCTTCTTTCTGAAAATCTTTGAATTGATTCCGGGAATGGCTGATAAGGGGATGAAAAGATAAATAATAGCCTGTACCCATTTTACGTGATGAATAATCTTTAAAAATACATGTTGGTAATCGTACTCTCACTTTTGATAGCATTTTAACACTGCCATTCTTATATGGAATTTGGCTGGAGGGCTTTAGGCACGAGCGTTCATCACTCTCGATAAATCAGCATAAGACCATACGCTGCGGGGGAATCCCCATGCTCAAAACACGTTGTACAACCAGATGAGTACAGAAAGAGAGAGAGAGAGAGAGGAAGAAAACTCGGAGGTTTGTTGTACTCTCTCTCGCTCTCTCTCTCTCTCCTTCTTCTCCTCCTACATTTGCGTGTGCGTTTACGATGTCCTATATATATTCGAGCTATGAACAAACGTTGGTCGTGGACAGCTGCTGTCCTGAATAATCGTGATTTATAACGATGGTCAAGCTTCCCCTCCATTGACCAATGCGACGACGTTTGCGTCAGCCCTTCGTCATCCCGAGAAATTTGATCGTATGCGTATAAATCGCATGTCATCGTAATAAGGACGATGAGGCTAGTGCGTATAATCATAACATAATACCAATTAAGTCTTGGTACATTTACCATAATTTCATTCAAATTTCATGCATCATTTCGACGAAATTATAATAATTTAATCAGGTTGGAAGATCAAACGTCTTTTATACTATGAACTATATTTTGTGCGATCGAACTATGTTTTAACAATCATAATGAGCTGACATTAAAGAACTGGTGACCACGTTTGTTATCAAATCAAAATTTAAATGTGTCTACGTAGATATATTTTTTTCGCGATAAATGTTCTGATTTTGAAAGTAATAATTGAATTATATTTTCAATATTCTATACCATAAGGATTTTATACTACAAAATATTTTACTACTTCAGTCGCTTCACTCGGACATTTGTGTAGTTACCGAATTTTAGAAATTCAAAGTAATCGGACAATTCCTCCCAATGCGTGTTTGCTTTGATTGGATTATTACCTGATGGGTATCGAGCTGTTTTACTTTTAAGAGAGAAATATTGAGTGAGATAAAAAACGGTTAGTCTGTTACAAAATCGATCACGTAACTGACGTACGAGGATGGATTGAGCTGGCAACGTGAGTCAGATTCCTAATAGAATATCATCGAACCTACCCTCATATTTCTTTCTCTCTATTTCTTATACACATATTATTTCCAGTATATATGTTTATAATATAAATAAGAATGACGGGTGTTGCTACATAGCCAGAAAATTCTTTCATTACTTCAACGAGATTAATTACCGTCCTCATGCCTGTAATATCCGGAGTTGTTCGTCGAACGTTCTCTAGAGTCAGGACGATCTCGATCGAGAATAAAAAATAGTCTGGCGCGTGAAGATGGCGATAGGAAAGAGCTCCCTTGGAAGGCGAGGAAACGTCGGTACGATGTCGGCACTCCTTTGAGCTTGTCGTGCAGCACACGCGAGCCAAGAATCCATTTTTTTTCTTATTGAAGCTCATAATATTTTTATGGTACTCATGGCATTCTCAGGATTTCTTTCTACGCATACGAAAGTCTTTGAACGTTATTAAATGTGGTTAGGTAGAATATCGCTCACAAGAAACGAACTTTATTTCAGATAGAACTCTTTAGAATTCCTCGTCACAACTACTGTATCGTTCATAGATCTTTCTAATAATTAGTAAAACTGTCATATGTATATTTATGCACATGTAAGAATGACAGAAACTGAAGGAACGTTTACACAAATGAAGTTCATCAGGGTTGAAGAAAATTTGTAGATTTATTAAATTGTTCCTTGCTCTAACTCTCTGCGTTAGTTCGTTCGCTGAATGTCGTCTTTTTCACTAAGAGCAGAGGAGAGAAAGTTAGCTACTTCATATAAAATTCCTCCGAAGCTTTTCCATCGCGCGAACACTCCGAATAGAAGCGCTTCAGTTGGTCTACCCTGAATGAGAAATCGAATAAACACCGTTGACTTTTCTATTTAGAGCTATTCCGTATTCATAAAAAGAAATAGACGAAAATTTGTTTTCAAGAAGAACGCTTTGATAAAAATCGTACTGCTCAAAGTGTTTGTTGATTCAATGGTATGCGTATCGATCCAAAGCTCATTCGCTTTTTGCGTGAAAAGCTTTCAACCCGAGCATATTCTGCCCATTAAGTTAAATGACAATTCTTAATCGATTTTCCTTCAATACAACGATCTATAGAACTACTTCAATAAAACTACTTCAATAAAACAATCCTCCTTTCCCACTCAGGTAAATCAACCGTAATATCCACGTCTTCTCTCGAACCTCGTATATTTCATGAAATTCATTTCGCGGAGCATTAAGAGCAAACAAAAGTAAAGGAAGAAGGAGATTCGGGTCGCGGCGAAAACGTACGGCTTTTCGTCTCATCGCAAAAGCTTTTTGCTTAATGCCGTTCTTCGCCTCGTCTCTCTTATCCTTCATTCTTTCTCACTTATCCCTGGATCGTGGCGAATATAATTCTCCGGAAATCCCAAACTTCTTTGGGCTCACTAAAACGTGATTCGGATTATCTTAGTTAATCTACTCCTCCGCCATAACTTATTGGTCCAGCACAAAGGCTTTCTGCTCTTTTGTTCTCATTTTGTCGCACCTATGCTACTCGTGAATAGAGAATAATTGCAACGAATATTGTTTTTTTTAGTTCAATATCTTTTTCGGTATTCTTCAACCAAATATTTTGCCCAACTAAAGAAAAGTCTTAATCGGTTCAACGATTTGTTTTGGTTCTCGTAATATTCATCTGCTGCTATGACACTGGTTGGCTAATCAGACTAGTCAAACTGAGAATTCGAATGGCAATTTTTAATTCGTGTTATCAGTGAAAAATTTACTATAAAATAACATAGTTTTTAGGCTCCATTCATCAAGAACTCCATTTAATTTTATACGAAAAAATGGTGATGAAACTAATTCATATTTCGTACATTATACAGAGACGATAATTTAACCTTTATGTATGAATAAGCCAGAGTTCACGCTTGGCTGACCCGCGCCCATGCTTTTTCCCGTTGCGCGTTTCAGCCTTCAGGATAATTCACACACTCGAGCACAGATATCCATGGCCTTATAAATGCCATGTATGAAGACACACATATGAGCATACACGAGCGTGGAGTTACATACATCGAATGGTCGAGACTCCGACGTAATCTCTTTTCTTGTGCCTTCTCCGTGTTCGCTGCTGGGTGCAATGGCTTTGAGCCAGTCGCCACGGCGTATCGTCCTCGTGGTCGAGCAATAATTCAAATTAGTGGAAGACTTTCGACGCCCCATTCCCTGTTTCCCTCTTTGCAGAGCTTTTCTTCGTTCTCTCATTCTTCTCAGCTCACGCGCTTCTTCCGGAAGTCTATAATTTGTTTTTTATCGGTTATACACGCGACGTGTACCTGCACGACGGCAATAATTTCACTGGGCAACTCTCCCTCGGTAAATATAAGCGATAAGTGCGTGCTTGAACCGCATGCACACTCGAATCGGGATTAATTTTTGTACAAGAATTTTCGCGTAAAACTAAATGTTATCAGGAACGTCTCGTTAGATATATTTTTCGCGTTAGATCGAAATGCAATTTTATTTTTTTCAATCGTTCAATCGCGAGTACTATCCATTAAGCTGGAATGACAAAAAAAAAGTTGTTGAGTTCATCGCGCAGGTAAAAGGTTTCGATCGATTTGTGCTGTAAATTTTGGAAGTGTTTTTTCAGTTGCTTACAGAGCCAATACGCGTACGATTCGAGTTTCAAAGAACCCGGGTGAACAGAGTGCTAAACGAGAAATTCCGCTTTCGATAATGAAAAGAACAGTGCTAATTTTAGCTCGCGCCCTACTCAGCATTATTTATCACGAAAAGGGCAATTGAAGGTAAAGACAGAGGATGGAGGATCAATATTAGCGAGTTTTCTCGTATAAATTGCTGTTACCGTACGCTTTGAAGACAAGGCTTCGGGCAAATTATGGAGGCCCTTTATAAGGCATTACCGGAGCAAAAGTATCGATCCAAAAAGGGTTTATAACCAGAGGCTCGTCGTGCTACAGCCACTCTCCACCAACCACCTAATACCGAGTGAACACCTTCGTCGTTCTCGCTTCCGTGGAATGTGTACGTATCTTCAATAACTATAGGGTACACTGAAGGAGCCGGCTACTCGGGATCATTGAAATCCTATCGAGCTCCGATCGCTCTTCTCCGAGAGGGATAAAGAGACTTTGCTCTCGAATAATACGTACACGCCGATGAATAATTTTCGAGTATACACGAGGATCCATTACTGCCTTATATAAAGCTTTCTCGATCCGCTATATAGTATCGATTTCCATTTACATGCTCATTTCTTTTCACAATAAAATCAACAAATCGAATGGGTTCCGTAAGGTTTTCGCGTCAGAAGTGTTTTCAGCTTTTGGAGAATGGGCTAAAATCCCCCTGGTATCGTAAAGAAAGCGATTGCCGATTCATAAACTATGGGAGAGTAAAATTTAATTTGTAAAAATATCCATTCACACATGTTTCATGAACTTTCCAACTTGCTCACGTATATTCAAAGTTTCTCATCATCAGAATTAAGGTAACGATGTCATTATAATGTTACTGAAACAGTAACAATTTTTTATTCAAACCATTTGATATTTTAAGTTCACTTAAATTTTTTCTACCAACTTCAAACCGAAATGATTAAAATACTAAAGAATTCTACAAAATTATATTTCGCTATAGTATTTCGGAAGTTGACTTAAAATGGCGAAATTTTCTCGTACGTTTTTTTGTTTTTTAGTTCGCTGACAAAAATTCTAACAAAGACGCGATAAATATTTTTAAAAAATTAGGAAAAAAGCGTATAACGCTGTCGGTAAAAAGCATCAAAAGACTAGAAATTTGAATTATATTCATCGTGACATTTCCGTGCCGTTGGCTAAAGACACGATAGGAGCGAGGTCGAGGTTGCGGTAAGGTGAGCTCTCGCCTACCAGCAGGAGAATTATTTTCCGGGGGTCCGTGTCTCTGAGACGGTGGCAAAGGGTCGTGCCATATCCACGTTCCACCGTAAGTTACGAAAGTTCGCACATGAAGGTTGAGAGGTTATGTACAGGTATACAGAAGGAGAACAAGAGGATGCATAAGGGAGAGAATATGAGAGAAGAAAAGTGAGAAGGAGCATGAGACCTCGGACTCTGGTACACCGCTAACTTTATTCTCTAAATTACGTGAAACTTAAAAGCGTCTGCCACCTGACATACTACATCTCGGATGTATGTGAAAGAAAAAAGGAACCCTAAGGAGATATGAAAGTTGAGAGATATTTTCGCACCTCTTTGAGAGCATCAGGTTCACCTCGCAGGCTTTCTTGAAAACAGGGTCGCGCATATTTGTGAAAGTGATTAAAGGGCGTTCAAAACGTGTTATCTTTATTGCGTAGAAAAGAACAGCCTCAGGTAAACTGATGGTATAAAGCTTTAGGTATACACTCCTCTTTCTCTGTCTGCTCGGGCATTCTCACCGGTATTTTGAATTCTACGCGGACACGGTCTCTGATCGCTAATTTTCTCCTGATTGCCCCAATCTCCTCTTACTGATGAGAGCGCAAATTGCTTTTCCGAAGATATCGCGAGCGTGAACTGGCAAGAACTCCTCTCGAGCGAGCACTCTACGACTACTAAACTTACAATACGCTGGCTCTCATCGAAATATACCTTGGTAGCTCGACGACCTCGAGTGTATGGAGCTTTGTTTTTGATAATAAAAGTCTGGCATCGTCGTTCGATTATTATTAATATTCGAATGTCAATTCTCATAATTATTAATCGCTTCATTGCGGTGGAGTGCACGGATCCCAGCTTTCTAGGATGTTCGATTAAGAGAATTGATTATCCATCTCCATGATTTACAGATCTGGATTTTTCCAGGGACACAAAAGGAAATGGGGAGAAGAAAAAGATAAAAAGATGAACGACCCGGATGTTCTGATAGAGAGATCGTATGACGTATAGAAGATTCGTTGTTTCTTGGCTTCTTCTTTTTTTTATTTTTTTTTTTTTTTATTTTCACGAAACGAATCGTGCGGCAGAAACTTCGAGAAATAATAGCACGATATCGCTTTGTGGATTTTTTGTCCCTATCCCTCACGGATCGTTTCACCAGAAAAGTTACTTCGAGCAATCGTGTGTGGGATGAAGTAGGAGGCGAGGGCGGTCAAGCATCCACGAGAAAGTATTTCGAGTTTGTTTGGCCGCACATAAAACTGCCCGATTCTTAATATTAACTGTTATCCTCAAACACCATTTTTTTTTTTCTCGGGTAATGTGTGAGTTATAGTGTGCTCTAATGCGATTGGAAAAAAATATGTCTGCTAAGATATATAACAAAAAATGTATATTCTCTCTTTCTCTCGGCCTGTCTCATCCTTTGAATATGTATTTGGAAGTCTCGAAAGTGAAAGTATATGACCAACGAAGCGTTTTGCTAGGTCGACTCTTGGCACATATTTTTTTTTTTTATTCCCATGTGACAAGGGCGATTCGCTTTAACGCTAGCTCTTCTCAACGAGGAAGACAAGGCCTTCTCATAAGGTTGGTACGCAGCGAGGCGACTTACTGTGCTTTTGTCTCTGGACCACTTTGTTCGTGCTCTCGGCAACTCATTATCTCGCGGCTTCAGGCTGTATGGCGGTGTCCGACCCAATTCCCTTAATGAGGACGTACTTACAAGAAAAGAAGCGAGACGGAGACAGTAAAAAAAAAAGAGGGACCGTGGGGTAGGCGACGTAACAAATTCTCGTAAATCATCGCCAAGATCGTGCGTCCATCCGCTCAAACAATAGCGGATCTAGTGGCCGGAAGCAAATCTTGTATATTTACTGGTCATTATGCCGATTGAAAAAATGGGAATGAATTTTCTTTGAATTTAATTCCTAGCTTGTTATTGTGACTTTTTATATCAGAAAATTGTTCCCTTTTTCATGACTAAATTCTTATCCAAGAATGAACCCTTGAAATAATGAATTTTCTAATGAAACTTTTGTTTTATGGTCAAAATAAGCATGAATAAAACTTTTATCTCAGTTAGGGCGTAGAATGATCGATAAGACACGAATAAATTACGTGAACACTAACAGTTTTTAGAGTGAGTATTTGTTTTCATGATGATTGTTTTCAATAAATCAAGATTCGAGGCTGCCTTTTACCGAAGTCTAGATCTATGAACGCATATTATTCAAAATAATAATTCATTGAACCCCTACGAGTGCTTAATGGATTGTCGGGGACTTCCAGCATTCGCCAATCTCGAGGGAAAGAAGTGTTGGATCCTCCAGAACATTGGACGACGCGGTGTGAGTCGTCCAGAAGTAACGTTCTGACGACTCAAGCGAGAACACCAAGAGGCGAATTCTACGCTTATATGTCTCGTCTGGAGCGAGGCCAAACTTCTTGCAGGGTCGAGGACGACCCAAAAATATCCGTAGACAGTTGGGATTAGTGGATCTCTATCTTTTTTCATACCAGTACATTGGGATATTCATTCTGCCACGTGTAAGTGAACTTCTAGTCTGTGTGTGTGCACATGATGTTCACGGATTGGTAGCTTTTTGTGGTTCGCTTGGCCACAAATGCCTGTAATTTTCGTTATCAAAATCAGCGACTGCAACATTTTTCTTGGATGAAATGGATTATATTTTTTGTTTCACTCTCTCTCTCTCTCTCATCATGGTGTTAAAGGTGATGAAAATGAATCAACTATGGTTGATGGATTCGTGATTAAGCCGAATTATTAATTTATATTTGATTAATTTCCGTTGCATTATTCGAATGAAAATCATTATTATTGAAATCATTTTTCACTGAATTCATGATAATTGAAAATCGAAAATATTAGCATATTACACAAAAGAAAATTTATTCGAAATCTGGTATACACTTCAACGTATACGTCGATAAGAATTAATGTCATTAAGGTTATAATTTTATCCTGCATGAAGAATATTTTCGTGCAAAATTCAAGCTGAATACAGATTTTTTTCCCTCTCGATCCGGTAATCTAAATAAAGAAAAGGCTTATAAGTGACTGCGCAAAAACGTGGAATAAACTGCAAGTATATAGCTTCGGATATACACGAAGAAGCGGAAAAGGAATCCAATTAGGGAAGAAAAACACGATCGAGGGAGAAACCGCAGAGAATGCGACGGAAGATTTTTCTCTCGTCGCGGTTCGTAGCAATCTGACACAGAGGGTTCACTCGATTCGGGTTAGTTTGGTAGAACGGGCGTGTACTGATGGCAGTGCCATCTTCACTGAAAGAACCAAGACGGATAAGGAAAGTCCAAGACTAAAAGAGGAGAAAGAGAAGGAAAGAGAGGTTAAGATATGGTCCAAAGTATCAGGAAGAGGGAAGACAGGAAACATTAGGAAGTGAGAAAGTGCCTTCGTGTTGCTCTCTGGTATATTGGCGACGATGCTGCTGGCAACGATGGTGGTGGTGGTGGAGCTGAGACGTTTTAGTGGCTAGTGCGAGGATGTGCGAAATTGGGTGAGTTGGAAAGAGTTGGCGCGCCCCGGAAGAGTCAATTTGTACCTGATCGCAGTGGAAAACTCTTTGCGGACTATACTCTTTCGTGTGTCTCCGAACTTTTCTTGACTTCTCTATTTTCTCTTTCCGCCTTCTACAATCTGCTCTCTGAGTGTTCTCCACGAAATTTAAAGGACGCCTGAACACACGTCTATATACTTAGCACTTGAGATATACGCTGCTATCCTGCTAACCACCTCAACGAAAGAATTCTATTGTTTGACTAGATGCATTCAACTTTTTTAACTGCTTTCAATAATAATATTATTTATAATTGAATAAAACTACGCGTGGTCGAACAATGAAAAAGAACGTTTTTTTCCTTTACAAATTGTACATTTGCTGCTCCTATAAATGTTTGAATAACTTTGTTTTTTCTAAGACAACATAATTATCAGATATTGCATAAAACCCAAAACAATTTAGAGAATCGCTGGCAAAGCTGACTGTGAGTGGTCGAATTACACTTAATTAGAATTCACAGATACACGCTCCCGGACAAATATATTTTTATTTTTAAACACACACAGCGCGCAGGTCTCATTGCGTGGGAAAATTCTACAAGTGTATAAATATAGCAGCAAAGAGAGATACTGATAGCGAGGCGGCTTGAAGAGCCCTTTAATAAGAAAGTCAATTAGAAAAAATTACCGTCATTGAGGTGGGCGTGCGCGAGCGAGTACGATATAGTCTTGAGTAAGTGCGTTGAGCTCGTCAACCCGAGACCTCGGACCTACATTACTAGACAGCACGATTCATCTCTACGGAGGGTGGAGAGGAGTCACGTCATTCACTATAGTAACAATAAACTTGTATAATAGAAGCTTACTGGCTACTAGCAAATCGAGGAAAAATATTTTCAATGAGATTAAGGCCTGTGACAATTTACGGTATCAAGAGTCGCAGGCAGCGACTCGAGACAAGTGCATTTACGAAGCGAGTCGCGCAGGGTACTTTTACCGGAAGGACCATGATTCTACTTGTTCTCGAAAATTGTTTCTATGATACGAACTCAATTACAACGTTTTGAAGTTTCATTCGAATTCACGAATTTCTTTTTTTTTCCTTTCGATCGTTTGTTAACGTTTTTTTTTGTTCTACCGAAAAATTCAGAATTTTTTCGCACACATTTTTAACGTTTATTTGTTTTTTTTTCGCAGTTACTGTCCAGTGACATTAGTAATAATCAGAATGAAAAATAAAAAAAAAATTGAATTTTACTTTCTGTTACTTTCTGCATAAAATTCGATGAATTTTTAAGCTGATTAAAAGGCATGTTTGTACGAATCAATGAGAAGAGATTATCGGAAAAATATTTTCTTTCCTAGGAAGACGTCTAGAAGGAAGAAGAAATAAAAATGTTACGATTGAAATTACTATTATCGAGATAACCGCAACCAGAAGATTTTTCTTATCGAAAGGGATCTTGAGTCGTAACGAAGGGAAGTAAAAAAAAAAAAAGAAATGTCACTTTTTTTAATCTCGTATCAAAGTAGGACGTGGAGCAGACGGCGAAGACGACGAGCGTCTACGTCGGAAATTAAAAGGGATGACCTGCGAAATCTGTTCACACCGCGACCAATTTCGAGAATGAGCTTCGTACCGGATACGTCCGAGACCCGGGGTTATTACGAGGGAAGACCGTCTTGCTCGTCTCGCGATCCCCCCACTACTTTTATATCTTACGTGGCGCAGCAGAGGAACTCAATTCCAGTCCATCGAGATTCGCGATGCGATAAAAATACGATAAAATCGACGCCATCCTACTGCAATAAAATAGAACACACAGTTCTTATCAACTTACTGTGGTAAATGAGAAAAAAATAATAATACGCTGCTATGACACTAATATATATTTTTTTGTTGGCAAATCCCAACATAAACTTATAAACCGAGTGCGCTGATAACACATTTTTATATTCTGCAGTACCTGCCAGAAATTTCTCCAAATAACTCACGTAGAAAATTTTTTTATGATCCCATTTTTTTAATTTCTAATATTAAAAAGTCCTCGGAGGTTATAAATATACTTGAATGCGAAAAAATGCAGGCTGGAGAGAGTTGAATTTCAGATTACGACGAAAAGCATATCGCTGCCTTTGAATGACGTGTAAAAGGATCGCGCCCTTCACGCGATGAAAAAGTTTCAATGAACGACGCAAAGCGATGTAATCCTTGAAGTCGTATCTGTAGCTCGGTAAGCTTCGGATACGGATATCAAGGTGAAAGAAATGAAAAGAAAGAAAAAAAATGAGATCAATGGCTGTGAAGAAGTGGTGTTTTCATGGAAAAGAAAAGATATAGGGCTGCTGTATATAGTGGCCACGAGATCACGCGCGCCCGGTGGTGTCGATATCTCGCGTTAATGTCACGATAAAGCTACGGGACATTAGATTAATGGCCGTCGAGACATCGAGAAAGTTATTTGTATCGCGAGAGGCTTGCTGGTGCCGAGAGAATCGCGCGTTTCTCGATGCTTTAAACACGTTTATTGTTGCATATATACATATATATTTATATAAATATATATATACGGATCGAGATGTCCATCGTCGTTTGAACGTCGCAAGACCATAGCCCTCTTAACGACGATTACCGCTCGATAATCGTTGCCTCTTGATCAACCGAACACGAAGTGTCTCTCTAAGATAACGGGGATGACTAACTATCTTCGTGAGAAAAAAAAAAAGAAAAAAGAAAAAAAAACATTATCTTTGACAAACCCGTGTGAAAGATAATAAGTCTATGTTTATAAATGCGTACATATTAGGTGCTGAGTAAACAGCCTTCGAGGAAACTTCATTTTCGTCGGATAATTACGTATTTTCAATAAAAATAATTTTTTTAATGAGAAAATTGATGTGACTCATCTTAGGCGTTCGTTCGATTCTATCGAAGTAAATACTACTCGATCGACAAGAAAAAGAAAAACGTTTCATCGGCTACTATATTCGGTTCTCAAACTGTCATAAAAACTGTTTCGATCAACAGGATAATTTTGACAGATCGTTATTGTAGAAATCGACTGCATTACCTGCTGCAGAGACTGAAATTTTTTTCATATTTTTTTTTGTATAGTAAACGCAGCTTGTCAAAGGACATTCAGTGTAAATAAAATTCTAAGAAGGTTTAAAAAAATGTGGACAATCGGTTAATTAGAGATTGTATAAGCGCAGGGTGTGCTACGGCTGTGTGTAAGTAACATTAGGGTCAAACGGTCGAAGCACCTTCGATCTTCCGTTCTTTTCCGACCGCTTGACACACATGCGCACACAACCTACATATTTCCTGAGAATATATGAAATGATAATCAAGGGGATAAAGCGATTGTTGAATCTTCGAAAAAGTGATATTTAAATATTGTACGAGTTTTGCGAATTTCGAAGTAAACCGCAGTGGGGCGAATGTTCGAATTTTGTGTAGTTTGGTGAAAAAATCGAAACGAAGTATATACGTGCGAGTCAAATTTCTCGCAATTTCAATCTCATAAAGAACGAAGCTTTTCACTTGTGTTCCATATTCGTGCACGCTTACCATTCATTGTCTTGGAGGCGGAGGTTTAGGCAAAATAGGAGAGAGAGAGAGAAAAAAAAGCAGGGGAAGAAAACCGTCGGTGAAAGTTGTGGCCGATGAAGCGATATGCAAATTCCAATAGCCGTAGGTATAACGCCGCAAAGATATCGTGTAACGAAGGCGGCTGATTACCTTGCCGAGGAAAAGAGAATTTTTGGTCTCACGAGACATTCCGTGTAGCGTTGCATGAAAAGATTCATCGGAATATTATGCTGTACATAATAGTATCAGTTCGTTCTGCACCGTTCTCCCTCTCTTCAAACCTCGCCGGTATATTATAACCGAATGTGTACAGAGAAAAATGTATTCTATGACAATTGGAATGATATAGAAAATACAATGAACGACTGTTCGAGCTCGACCAAAGATATTTTCTCGCTAAAAACAATCAGTGGCCATTCGATTGGACAGAGGATTCTCTCGATATTATCTTCATTCGATACCATATTGCTTAATTCGGTGGATGATGCGATTGCGAGCATAAAACCTCAGCATCAGCCATTTTCAAATTTATACGATATAAATACACGAATGAAAATGCGCTACTGTACGGGACTTATGGACAAATGACTCGATTCAGTTATCAACGGCTTCGATATAAACAGGATTACGCGGATACTAACGAAACATGCAGGAATTTTAACGTTGCATTCGTAATAACAGTTATGCATTTTGGTCCAGCAGTGCATTCGATTTTCCTGTACAATGAAAATAACAAAATGCATTGTTTTTTGGTATCGTAATATCAGATACCAGGGTGGGGTAATTCACACGAAAAATATCTTTGAATTAGTTTTAGGCTCTAATTTCGCAGGTGTATGGATCTCTCGTGTTTAGGAGACAGAGATTCAGAAATTTTACGATCGACCGTGGTTTGAACTAAAATGGATTAATAATACTATCTGAACGTCCAACATGGCAGAGGATGTTCAGTTAATATCGAAACGATGCATTTTTTTTGAAAGTTATTCTCTTCGATGCAGACACAATCATATTTTCAGTGGTAACATTTCCAGTGGTTGACGTTCTACATTGTAGAAACCGGTATCAAAATATAAATGGTATTTCGTCAATAATTTTGTATCGAGCATTGTTCAATATTTATCTTGATTCTCAGGGCTTCATGCAAATTAATCGAAGCTCCCACGGGACTTCATTTTTATTTCACAAACAGAAATATGAGAGAAGCCTTAATACGAGAGGAGTGGAGGAGATAAAAAAAAAAAAAGGATTGAGTGAAAGCCGAGATGGAGAGAACTGATTTGTTAAATTAATTGCAAATATTATTAGCATACCTGCTGAGAACCCTCGAGAAAATAAAAGAGGATTCTACTCGTTCCAGTCAAATCGTCCATCCCCATCAACTTAACCTCATACTCATCATAATTTACGTCCAAAGTATTACGAACGAAATAAACGATGTACTAGCAAGCCACGTTCATTGTGTATAAACAGATATACAAAAAGTACACGGATGAAAAAAATTTTCTGTAGGATATCGGAAAACAGCGGTTTCATTAACTCGAAAAAAAAACTCACTCTGCTTCGTCAAATAAAAGAGCTATACACCACAATGCGACTTTACAACGCCTTCGTTCATAAATTAACATCGCTCTTTTTATCACGGAAGTTAACGAGGATGAAGTAGTTCGATTATCGTTTTAAATTTATGCACAGTTTAGTTGCTACAACATATAACTGACAGAATGAATTGATTCGTAGCGCTCAGTTTGTAGTCTCCCATGACATCGACTTCGATTTTGAAGAGAAATAATTTCGAAACTAAATTAGTGGCAATCTTGGAGCACGAGCTTTTTTTTTCATTTTCAAACGAACATACAAAATATCATGATACCGTACATTTTTACAATCTCAATAAAGAAGAATAAACTAATAACGGAAGTAACAGGGAGGAAGATGAACGAAACGCAATCAAAGATTATGATTGATCGATCGTAAAATTATGAAAATATGACGTCGATTTTTATTCTCCGATAATGTAAAAATATTTGACTTTTCCAGATGCTGTGGCAGCTTCGATTATTTAGAAAAGTTATACCACGGTGACTGCTTTGCAAAAAAAAAAATATTTTGACGCAGTTATATTTCAAAGTACACAAATAATGGTAATGGAATATTTTCTTGAATGGGTCAAAGAATATGGTGACACTGAATGAAATTGAAACAATGATTCGATGTAATGAAAATTCGTGTAAAATGTTTTTAAACTTACAAATTATTATATTTTATGGTTAATTTATATTTATTATGATTGGTTCCTACATCTATGGCAGTAAAATTGGTTGGTACCCATATCTAATGATGCACAGTGAAAATGGTGTATAAAACGTGAAAACAATAAAGCCATATGTATTCGTTACGGTTGTTAATCAATACCGGTACGAGAATGAAAACCGTGAGCTTTTTCACGACGACACTGGAGGGAATAATTGCCAGGGAATTGAGGCAGAGTGTGTGCGTACCGAGCATCCTCTTTCTCCGCACCCCTTGTTTTCCTACCCACTCGATGTAATGCAGCGAGACGTAGAGAGCGAACGTAGATTTGAATTGTTAATTCTACTATGGCTATAACTGGAAATAATGACTTTCTCTTCTTTTTTTTTTTTCCATATATACTGCAATTCATAAATAAAAGCGAGCTCGAAAATTCTCCAATTTCCAATTTGTTTCTCCTCTACTTTTGATACATAGCAAAAATATGAAAAAAAAAACGTTTGTACTCACACAATTTGTGCATCGTTATAGCATTCGCGTTGGAGAGTAAAAGAAAAAATCGTTAAATCCGGAATTCTTACCTGGAACAAACAAAAAAAAAATTCAATTTAAAGTCAATTTAAAAAATGGTGTATATTTTGTACAATCGATAAAAGTCTGATGATAAACCAACATCACGACTCATTTTAGAAAGCACTGTTCAAAATCCGTTGTATTTTTTATCGCTGGAAAACCGTCGAACAAATATTTTCTTTCCTGCTTGGAAAAAAAGAAGAAAAAAAAATGTTAAAAAAAAAAAACATTCCAGGAATAATATTTCAAAACTGCATCAAGAGTAGGACAAAAAAATTGCAAACTTTGATGTTCGCCCTTCTCTCCCTTCCGCTCTCATCGGCATAAGTTTTCCGATGTTTTACGATGTCCGCTCTTTCTTGAAACTCCTCGACAGCAACGGTATTACCAACACTGGAATACAGTTTTTGTGTAGAAGAATAAAAAGTCCACGGTCCCTCCTACAGCTTGTGTTTCCAATTCGTCTACCTCTCTCATGTGTCACCTATTGTACTTGAATTTACTATACACACATTTATCGCATTGACGAGGCTGGGTATGCCTCACTCAACTTTGCCCACTCGCTACATTTTTTCCTCCCCGTATTTTATAAATAGGCGTCTATAAAAAAGAAACAAATACGGGCAAATATAAGTGAATTTTTTTCGAACAATAACGTGAGTGAGGTCAACTTCAGCAGAATTTACGAATGACAAAGAAATATGGTCGCTATTGTATGGCCACTTTTTTCAAGCTTTTTTTTTTTGCGATCGTAAGTGACAGATATTCAGTAATTTGTGTGAGTTGTGCTGTGAAGGCCAATTTTCGATATACAAATTGCTCATTAACGAGAACGAAATGTGCCATTCGTGAACTTTCAAATTTCAATCGATCGAAAATTCTTTGTGTACATTCCTGATACCAGTTTCTACTGATGGACAATTCAACTTTTAGAAAATTGGAAGATTTTTTAGAAACAAAAAAGAAACAACAGTGTAGCTTGGGAATCGGATTCTTTTTCATAATCCGATAACATTTTTCTGCACAATCATATTGTACAAATACCATTTATGAGTCAAATAATTGCAGAGAAAATATAAAATTCTTTCTATTATTACAATCATTGGAATGGATCAAAAAAATTTTTCTTTACTGCTTCGTTACATTTGACTGATAAATAATATTTTTTCAACATCAAGGGAATACGCTGGCGTAGTGAAAAGGTGGTTATCACGAGAGCTGTATAAAGTGTAGGACTCGAGGAGAGCCAAGGGATATCAGCACCACCAAGGTCCCAGCTGAAAAGTCACGTACAGAGACTGAGGACGAGGATTTGAACGAGGGGGCGACAGCACGAGATCAAGTTTTTCCGAGTGGGGATAGAATTAACGCGAATATGCGAGCAGAACAAATATAATGGAGAACCGACGATGAGGGAGAGATTCTCGTTTTGCTAATAAACAAGACGAGGGTAAACATAAACGAGAAGTATACGAGATTCGTGGGTCCACACGAGTCGAGTAGGATTTACAGGAACACTTGAAACAGCACACCAGGCTCTCATTTCGTGCACGATAGTTGGAACACTTGGCTTTCACGCTAATAATCAGCAGCTACTGAGAGAGTTTCTCTCTCGCCTTCCATTCTCCCTGAAAAATGCGTCAGCTATGCAAAGAGCTTTTTATGCCCATTGAAAAAGTTGTTTTTCAAGTTTATCCCGTAAGCTTCGTTAGCAATAATAATTAATAAGAAAGCAGCCAAACAAAAATGCATTGAATGACGTAAGGAAGAGACGAGGAAACAACTTAATCACCGTATTCCGCCTCGTATATAACGTGCAAGACTCATCGCTAATGAGCTTGCACACAGTGCGGAAGATGAAAAAAATTTTTTAAAGAGTTACGACGGAATTTCATACCTACAGCATCAAGAAGACACCAGCAGCGAAGACTCCGTAAATAGTGACCGATTAGTCGTTACAATGCTAATCATTAACCCTGGGGTTAATTTGAGCATTAATTGTCTGAGGTCATCTGACGGCAGTGTTATCTTCCAGCCGTTTGTGCATATGTTTCTCTGTACGAATGTGCATGCTTATCTGGTATTCTATGCTATTTTTTGTAGCCACATGTATACATACGCGTATTTGATAGGGCATAAATGCAATAAAAGTAAACAGAAATGATGATATTCGAGAAGAAATTAGTTCGTGAGAGTTACAGCGAGTCGATTACTCTATCGTGAAAACAAACGCGTTGATTTCTCGATTCACATGAACACATGAAATATCTTTAATCCGAATTTCTTTCAAATTAATTTAATGAGGAGTAAAAATGTAATCCTCAATTAAGGTATTTCGAGTTGCGAGTATGCATGCACAATACGAAAATTTTGTTCGCATATCGTAAATCGTCGTGATTACATCATTTCTTTTTATGGCTATTAGATTTTTTTTTTTAATTATTTTTTTATTATTACGGCTTTCGAAGAGATTGGAGAAAGTATGCAGAATGCAAGATTAGAAAACGCGTTTTCACATCGTCAAGTACGAGAGGTGATTGGCGAAACACCTACGTAAATAACCTTAGTACTTAAAAATGACAATAAACTTAGTAATAAGAATGTGACCCAGAGTGATACGAGGCAGGGTAGTTTCAGCGAAAAAAAATAATCGTAATGTATGATGAATTACGGCTCATTTGCACTCAGGAGTCTTTCAGAAAAATAGCGCTGAAGTTATAGACCGTGCGTTTTACGTGCGTTTAACTATGAATGAACGTTAAGGACCACGCGCGAGGAGAAGGAGGAGCTGTGGGCTTTTGCGGGGCCAATGATTAGTGCTGTGGGTCTCGACGGTAGCCGACATTCCCTCCTTCGCTATAAACGTTTATATATCTATATGTTGACACATGCTATCGCTCGGTTCTTTCATTGAAATATTGCTCGGCCGATATGACGTGAATATATTATGATCGAGACGGAAATAATAGCCGAGCTCTTAGCGGGCTTTTACGGACAGACCTCCTTCGAGTCACGAGTTTGCTTCAACCGCGCCTATCCTTTATTTTCAACCACGCAACACGACTCTTAGATTTTTATTTGCTGAATCAATTCTTGCGAGCGTGCAAACATGAGCTCTCTCGGAATAATTAAGAATTTGCTGTTTTACATGAAATTTCGATGTTTACACGATCAAGAATCGACTCGAGATTTTGAAAATAAGATGTGTAATCGCGACTATCCACTTTTATTCTGATAAAAATTAAGCATGAAATATTTTCGAACGAAGAAAAGAATCAATTTGATGGGTACTTTTAGTTTTAGATACAAGATCGGGGGCCTGGAACATACAATCAGCTAGAGAGCCGTGAACAGCAGGAGAAAAAAAAAAATGAGGGTTAGTACTGCGGCTCAAGCAGCGGAGTAAAGTATCTTGGAGCAAATTGCGCAGGGTCAGAAGTCAGACGTTGGCAATTGGCACGGAATGTCCCATGTATAAGTGTTCTCGGTATAGCTACCGGACTCTCGTTGTAACACTCATTACAAAACTCCCGAGTGATTGCTGATTTGATTGAAACGAAATTACAGCTCTGGTTATATATAGAAGATACGGTAGCAGATAATGACCTGATGGCTGCCAAAGGACCGAACAGCTTGTGCTCGGATTATTTTTTTTTTTGCTTTCTTGAGATTAAGAGTAATGACAGGACAATTCGTGGTATATGGGTTTGACCGGAGAACGTGAAAATGGTTTCAAAGGTTTTGTTTGTGTGAGCGTGTAGCTTTTTTTTTTCATCCTTGTCCCCGAGGCGAGAGAGTGATGGTAACAAAAGCTTCGTAGTCGCTTCCGGAATTCCTTACGGCTGTGCGCTTCGATGAACTCGGCTAGCAGATTTTCTTTTTCTTTCGGGCTTTCCAAGCTCGTTTCTCTCTATTTCACTTTTTTCTGTACCACAAAAGAAGAGAAGGCTGGATAGAGAGAGAGAGAGAGAGACGGAAGCGTTTCGACGTATACAAAGCTTTGTATCGTTCGCGAGTGGCGGAAACTCCATAGAGAAAAGAAAGAGGGAGGAAGAAAAAGAAAAAATAAAAAGAGAGAGTGAGAGAGAGAGAGAGATGAGAACAGGAGGTCGTAGTGATATCGTGAAAGTAAGTACTCGACTCATCCCTCTAACCTCTACTCTTTCGCTTCACAGTCGTCCACTGCAGCCAGTATAAATTAAAACTTTATCCGGTTCTCAACTGTCGGATCGTTAATTCATCTACAGGCGCTCCCGCTCAAATATATATATATACATATTCGTAGTGTATAGATATCTACATAAATCTAAACAGCACAAGAGAGTACAGTCTATTTCCTCGAGTTTGCTGAAAAATTTTCCGATTCTCGAACCTCGGTCTAGTCAAGTCTGCGAAACAACGAAACTTCAAAGTCATACATTATGATAGAGTGTCAGTTTATTCCAACTCGTTGAACACTTACGAGAGTCTACATTCATAGAGAATATGCCCATCTGCCTGTACAAAATCCGTGATTCAATAGACAGGAATTAAGTGCAAGCGTAGCTCTGAGAAAAAAACGAGGAAGAGTAAAAAAAAAAAAGTGGCATCAGCTCGCTTAAGGCTAATTAGCGATTCTTCAGTGTAACAAGAAGAAGAAAAGAGCAACAGGGAGGAAAGATACTCCGCTGAGATGATAAAATCTTCTTCTCTTTTAAGCAACGTGGGAGAGATGTGAGAGTCTCGTCACATAGGCTTTCGTCATACAAACCCTCGTGTGTGATCCCCGCGAGTACTTGTAATTAACTCCTTTCATGCACGAGAGATCGTCGACGCATCGGACAGCCGCGAAAGTGAGAATAAATTGTATGCTAACCATGAAACGCACCATCACCGTTTATGTATGCTCATGTCAAAAAATAAATAAATCAATAAAACGATGAGGGAATTCTATCGTTTAAAAATTCTGACAACCCTTCTTTTTCTTCATAAATTTCAAGTTTAATCGCGGTTTTACCACGTCTCTTTGAAATTCAAAATTTATAATCCAGAGCCTTTATAAATTTATTCAAACACCACAAAAAGCTTTTTATTAATATACAAACAAAATCTCAAAGTTGCCGAAATGTTGAAAATACCATTAAGCTTTTGACGTCTCCTGAGAGAAACATCGTCACGATTCAACACCGCACCAGGTATCGGAAAAGAATCGGACGGTATTTTCTCTGCTAGACTCCAGAGAATAACGCGAGGTCGTCTCTTTGATATGCTCTCGGATTTCGTCCTCCAGTTTTGTGAACTAGTTTTCGTTTTGGGCCATGCGAAGAGGTATATACGGCGGGGAAAAAGATGAAAGCAAAATACATTTGGCTACGTTGGTAGCAAAACCGCAAGCTTCTGTACCGAAAAAGGTAGTTTTTCGGGGAGAGTCGTGGTCGGCGAGTCGAAGAACGAAGACCTAGCTGAGCGGAACCATCGACAAAACCTTGTTGAAGGAATCTCCGTTAGGACATGTGGAAATATATGTATAGGTATGTTTATATAGATGTACATATAAACGATTCGCTTCTCGGCGACGATGGAACCGCAGCAGAGCGCCGGCGTCTTTGCATTATGCAGCAGGACTGGCACTCCAAGCAGTCGGAGCCCACCTGTCGACATTCTCGCCGATGTGGCGTGTTAGTAAAAAAGAAAAAAGAAAAAAAAAAATAAGGCAGAGGGACGCGCGTGCTCGTCCTAGCGGTAAAAGCTCGAGCTCCAACGCGGAGACGCATATCGAATCGCAAATTTCATTCTCCGTCGTGAAGAATATTTCACACTCTTTTTTCGAGGGTATATAAAACTTATGTATTCAGGGAAAATGTTGTCGTCGAGATGGTATGAATAAAAGTTGTTCCGACAATATTTTGTAGGGAGATTCGCCTTATCGTCACGCATCTCGACTACTTAACGTGCTGAAAAGCGTTTCAACTGAGAGAAGAAGGAGAAAATGTTTTTTCGAGTGGAAAACTAGGCCAAAGTCCATCAATCTGGTTAATCTGGCTCGATGCAGAACTAGGTAAGACCCCAATTTGAAAGTGACCCCAGAATCATTGCTAAATTCTTATTAAATGTGTTTTCTGCGTAGCTAGCTTGCAAGAAATAAGCTGGGACTCTTTACTGCAAGTGGAAAACGAGAAGCAGACACGAGAGTTGATGGTGCAGAGAACCGATGAGAGAGAAGGACTGAGAGCAAGAATCCTCTGCGCTTGAAATCCAATCTCCTCAGTATCCGGCCAACCTTCTCTGTTTCTCGAATTTCGTGAAGTTTGGTATACTGACCGTGAAGCGCGATGCGAAGCTCTCCTATTCGATGAATGTCCCTTCGCGTTATATCAAACAAACTCGAAGCCTGATTCGCTTCCCTTCACACCCACTTCCATTGTTTGTTGTACAAACTTTATAACCCGAGTAAATTGAACAAACTTCGATGAAAACCCATCGATATTTTGATTGATTTCGTGCTATACAACGTTTCATAGAAATAACATCAGCCAACACGTTTTTCTTAACGTACTTGTATTTCAAAGATTCCATATCACAGATAAAATCGCTTTTTGTTGTATGCGATGAGATTGACGCGAGAACCTCCGAATCCCATCTTTCATGCTAACAGCATTACAGTTATTCTGCAGTTAATTTTTAACCAGCAAAAACGAGGAACGACTGAGAAACGTGGTTATTTACGAATCGTAAAACTCATTCATACTTTCAGAGTTCAATGCGATGCAGCATAGAAAAGACAGTCAATTAGCGCTGTGCCACCTGAAACGGTTGGTGAATGTTGTTTGAGTATGGCATTGAGTAAATGTTGGTATCTATGGCAAACTTTTCAGCCCCTTCTTTTCTCTTTTTCATCGAGTACACAGCCAATAATCTTTTAATAACAAGGCTATCACGGGGAGTATATTTCAAAAGATTTATGATCCGAAGATTTATGATGTGCTTTTTATAATAGTCTCGAATAAACTCTGTAATTTTTCATCCATCGCGAATAACATTTGCATGTTAAAGCTATCAAAGTGAGTTGACGAAAAAAATAAATACGAATATTTTATCATAGAAAAAGAGTGTCATATGTTTCTTCCATGATTACACTAGAGAGGGAAAAAAGGAATGATCATTTTGGTACGTGATAAATGTGTATGATTGATAAATCCATGATATGAATCCATGCCCGGGTTTTAATCTGAATCACGTTTTTTTTTATTGATTGTGAAGATGTGTATCGAATCGAGAGTCAATGATTTTTTGTATTTCTTTTATGCAACTTCTTTATCGAAGATCTGCCCCCAGAGATCTGCCTCCTCGTGATGAATACCTCAATGCACAGACCGATGCTCTCGAGTGGAGCTTTGATTTCGATTGTTCGACTATGCAAGGATTTCGTTCGCACTGAGCTCGTCGAGTAATGCAAGTGTGCCAGGGGTTTTCCTCAGGGACAAAGCTGGATAAATAAAGGCAAAGCTCGTGAAATGTACGGTTAGAAAGTCGCGAGAGGACCCAAGAGGGGAATGTCGTGGTGTCATCGTCGTCGGCGTCCTCGTCGACGTTGGACCGGGTCATGGTACAGTAATAAAATCCTATATCGCTCCGGGCACACCGCATCCTGCAGACAATTTTTCGATGCGCGGGTGAAATCCGTTTCAGCAGCCATGCCCCAAGACTCCCGTCATATTGCTGAACCTTTATCTTCTTCTTTTTACTTTTTTTTTGTTCTCTGCTGCAACTGGTGCACTTTTATCATGACAGAAACGTTATGTAGTGTACATCGGGCTGACGCCGCAGTTCCAAATATCGCTGCTCAACTTTAACGACAAAGTATAAGCTGCGGAATTCAAAGGTTGATCTTTTTCCTGATTTGATTAGATTTTAATGAATTTTGATGTAGATTTTTAAACGGAAATAGCAGCATTTATATGCCTATTTCATCTCATATCCATGGAATTGAGATTTCCAAAAAATATCGGTAAATTCTATCTTCAGTACCACATCGTAGACATTCGAGAAATCGAGATTAGTTGAAGGAAATAAACGAGACATTCTGTAAGATGATTGGATCGCTGTCCATTGTTCGCCAATTTCCCAAATTTCTGCCCTATTTCTTGACTGTTTGACACATCAGGAAGTTAATCAAATTATGCGAAAACATTCCCTTGAAGGACTTGTCTTCGGAAGCTCATAAATAAGTTTCGAGATAATAATCATGTATTGTTCATGCACGAGCGAAAGAATGGACTGGCCAAGATGAACGTCAGACTGTTGCAGTTTGTATAGCTTCTCCCATCATAAAATAGAAGCCGTGTATCTTGTTAAGCCTTGAAATTTAAGGGATACGATGCCAAACTTGAAGAGCAGGGCTTCTTGTATGTATTATTTGCAAGTATTTTCACGTGCCTTATAGTATCAGACATTAACCTTTCGCTGTGTTCTCATGACATGCAGAGGACGAGCACCAGCGTACATACGTTGGCCTCCGGCGACATATCAAGTAACTCATCCGTTCCTCTCCGTCACTCATCTCGAGGACGTGTTTCATTTCAAAAACTTTGTTACGTCAACGGGGTAAGAGAACTACTGAAACAGAGGATGAGAGAAAGGGAGACTCAAGTGCTTATCCAGGAGCGCATGGTGAAGGATCATTTACCTGGAAACTTGGTCTACGTTGCCCGGCGGCGACGCGGATCTTCGCTTTCGTACCTATGCTCTATGTCTGAGGTAACGGAAGCTAGAAACACTCAACGGTATGCGCGCAAGATAACATGGCAGGTTTCAACTAGTCTGGCTAAACATTTAGTTTTGTTGAAAAGTCACCGTGAAGGGGTTCAAATTCACAAAGATCGAAATGCATACAGTCAGTTGAGCTTTGATAATAGAATGTGCCGAAAATTACACAGACGCACAGACTAAACGGTTACGTTGAGAACAGAGGATTGAATGTAGAGCGCACAGCCTCGAGGTGGCTCGGAGAAGAATCTCGTATGAAAGGAGAATTCGAAAAACAGCGAGTCGTGGAAGCAAAAACCCTACAAACTACAAAAGCCCATGGATCCGAGCAGGCGCAAGATAAAGAGGGACACGACCTTTCGGACGCAGGGACCCTGGTCCCGGGTCTGAATTACGCGGCACTTAAATCCATCTGCGAACACGAGATCTGCATACCATGAGTGAGAAAGCCTGCTGCTGAGTACTTGAACGTTTCGGCACGTCGCCCAGCATATTTATACGAGCTGAATCAACATGCATGGGTGTAAAAAAACAAAACAGTGTAATATCTGGAAAGATGTTACTATATCTATAACTGTATCAGATACACGAAGGCATTTCGATGAGTCACATGACGATTAAAACCGAAGCTGAGAAGATCTGGAGCCAGTCTGTCTCCGATCTTTGGCCAGTCGTGCACGACGTGAGACAAAAATCGAAAAGGATAGTTTCGACTATAACAAAATCGTCGGCAAAATCATTTCATGGGCTATAAAATTATTCAAACAGTATATCGAAAGAAATTCGTTTTTCGCTGTACTCCACAAAAATCCATTCGTCTAAAGAGCATCGAAACCTTCCGAATGAATAATAATATTACTTGAATAAAAGATGTTTTTTTTTTACCATGGAGTTCTGTTAATGAGAGAAATTTCCTCGTCTCCGTTCAATTCTGGATTCCGCTACTCAGGACGAGGCTCGTATACAGTCAAAAATTCGATTAACGAGAAGCAGTCTCTCGATGTCGCCGAGTACAAGAAAGCTCGGAGAGGGAAAGAGAAGGGAGAATCCCAAACAAAACCGGAGATTCAAAGGTCTCGGGCGTCTCATTGTCATATATACACGTACTCTAAAGCGATATACATATACCGAAAAAATTCTAGACTGGCGCTCCAACGAAAACAATGAACAAAAACGCGCGTGTGGATTTCCATTCAATTTTAAACACAATAGAACATCTCTTCATCGCAAACAAAAACGGGCGAGTGCCTAAGCGACTGCTTTCCCTCTCGTCTGCGCAACGGAACTGCTGCTTTTCATACCTGTGTTGCTTTTGATAGCACCGGGACAAATACTAGACGAGTGAATGTCGTTAAAAAGCCTGTGCGCGGGGTACCGTTCGACAACATTTCTTCGCATTCATATTGCCATTTCTCCTTTATCACGTCACCCTTTTTTTCTTCTCTTCCTTGTCATTGTAACGACGCTTCTGTTGTTCCGCCCCCTTGCCAGACTATTGTGCTTAGTATTACTCGAAATCCTTAATTAAATACCTCGCAAAATTTTCAAACAATACATCATCAATATGCATTGGTATACGACGTAGCTGACGAAATTTCGGAAGTCAAGGCCTGCGGTGGATTAATCTTCCTCGAACATCACAATGAAAATATTCGATGGGCCTTTTTGAATGGAGTGAAAATTCCTTTGATTAACATCATTCTACTAATTACATTCGTCATATTAAGGATCAAATATTTCTTTATAGAAAAACTCTGCTGTTTTATCGTATTATATCATCAATGGAAAAATTCCTATACTTCCTATAAGTATAAATGAGAATATGCTAAGTTTATGGGAATCTGCGCACATTTTCAACATGAAATATGTCGACGTCTCAGAACTTTGAATCCATCATCCCACAGTGGCATGTATGTGGCAAAGAGAGATCGATCAAAAGATCAGAAGTCCTGTGTGTAAATGTGTATTTGTAGACGTAGGTGCAGTGCATCAAATACTCGCATTCATACTTGTGCTTGACATGGGTTGGGAGAAGCATGATGCTTGCGCTTTTTCGCAATCTCACTCGTTTGACCTCTTGGCAGTAGCACGTCAAAGGAACGCAAATAGGAGAGCGATGCAGCAGGTATTCGTCCTATTTTCTATTTTACAAATGTGTATAATGTGGCCTGACAATTTTTATTTCCATTATCTTTCTCTCAAAAAGTTTTTGGCCACAATTTTTCTCGATAAATAGTCATATTTTAATTTTAAAATATATATTTATGACATTATTCACGCTCTTTTTGTAAAATCAAGGAAAACGTCTTGAATTCACTTCAATTCTCACTTCTTAAAGGTATCAATTAATTTCTTCTTTACAATTTTGTTGGATAGAAAAGTAATGATATAAAAAAATATCAGACTGAGAACAGGAACTTTCAAAATCACGGTAATGTTCCAGATTTTTTGTTGTTGTATAGTCAGAACAATCGATTTTTACAAAAGTTCATACGTGTAACATCGAACATAATTAAAGCCGTCACACCCCGGTACCTATGACGTGAAACCTATCAAACATTGTTATCGTCACGTCCACAGGAATGAATGAACTTTACGAATTTTAATTAGCTAATCTATTACAGCTTCGAAATGTTGGAAGGCACAAAACGTGGTTCAGTATTGAAATGATGATTACTACATTCGGATTACTATAGCCACTAAAGTTTAGGAATTTGAACGGCTGGTTTTAGAACAAAAAGGGCTTTTCAAACAGCATGCCAAACTAACAACCATCACCAGAGTCCACGGTATTGAAACGATTCACCGAAGCGGATAAATAGTGTGGATCCGCGATTAAACCACGCAGATTCGAATATATCTATATTGACATAAACGTATGTACCAAGAGACGGATGGACTGATGGCCCTCAGTGTCCGATCACACGTTTCACTTTAGGGTTTTGCTTTGGTGTAGTATATATTCCACCAAGAATATGTCGGTGTTGGTGAGGAGTGTATAGCGTGACGGGACAACTCTGCAGAGTTTCGTCCCTTAGCTGTTCCGCATTGGAGAGAGCAGCTACTGCTGTTGTTGGACGGCTGATGTTGGCACGTCGTTCCAACGTCCGATGTTCCCCTGGAGGTTTCATTACATGCCTGGTTTCACGGGACAAACAGGACTCGCATTACGAGTGGACAGTCTCGCCTCGTTGCCGCGTTCTCCTACCGGACTTTAACCTCACGAGAGAGCTGAAGCAAGAATCAGAGTGGAAGGGGAAGGAGAAAGAGAAAGAGAGAGAGAGGGGGGGGGGAGGATGCTGGACACAGCAAGTCTCGGTCAGAGCATAAAGGAGACTCGTGTTCCTGCGGGAGATTGAGTCTGGGACATCCCCATATGCCGCTGATTATTCCTGCTCTTCTACAGCGATGATGTTCGAGCTTGAAGACCATGATACCCTCCGATCCCCTCACACCCTTGCGATATGCTAAGCACTAGTGGTGGGAATATTCATGCATATAGTTAGAACAAGCCTTCGTTAAGTGTCTCTCGATCGAGCGATTCCTCATCACTCCCTTGGCGTGGTTATGCGAAGCAGATAAGACTCGATTACCCTCGCGTTGAATATCTTGAGACTCCCGAAGAGCTGGAATACACCCCGATGAGTAAGACGCCTATCGTACCATGTGCCCCTCTCGAGCACGATTTCGTATTGCCCATCGAGATACTCCGCGGATAACTGAGAGAAAGAGGGAGACCTAAGCGTAGCGAAACACACGTCCTTCCGGAAACCCCATTGCCGGAGTCTTGAAAGTATACCCGCGAGAGAACGGAGCACTCTGACGCTTCCTGAGATTCCTTTTGCTAGCTCTTTCAAATGTGCCAACATCGATTCAATGATAATACTCATAGTCGTTATTGTAGATATATACACGTATACCTGATACGGAAAAAGCCGGATGAATTCATAATATAAAACGCTTCAGGCGGTGATTCCATTTTGTCGATAACGAGCTTGCATAAGAGTGTTACCATTCAATATATCATGATGGTACAGAAATAGCGAACGAACGAACAACTTCGCAACACGTACGCATCTAATGTTGAACAATCGAAATTTTAATCTGCAAAAGTATGATTCATTTCCGAAATGCATGAGTCCGAATACGGAATAATATTCCATCCTTGTTGATCATTGTAGAGTTCCTGGAAACGAGTTTCCTGGAGACCTACTCGCGTATTCCGGAGGTGGAGGGAAATATGAGAGAATGAACGCGGTGAGAACTGGGAAAAAAGAGTAGTTTGTGAGAAGACGGAAATTCTTTATTTTTCGTTCAACTGTGTGTTGTCTTCGAAGGTAGGTGGTGCGAGAAAAAAAATAGACACATGCGTGTAAATTCATTGATGTGAACGAGCAGCAAGAAGAGAGGGAGAAAGAGAAACGTGAAAAATAAGAGAATACGATAGCGCTCTTCTGGGTGAGAGTGGTGTCCAAGAGTGGTTGCTCTCGGACTATACGTCCGCCCACGGGGACCTCTCACGCTATCCGTGAATGGGCCGCGCCTGGTTGTGTTGGCACTCGAGACGGCGAGCGAGAAGGAGACAGAGAATGAGAGAAAGAGACTCGTATGAGTGAATGAAAATGCGCTCATTCTCGTATACGCGTTACGTTCAACGAGCTGTCGAAACATCAACGTAGGTAGTCAGTGTTAGCGGATGATGCAGCATCTCTTACCTTCCTCTCTCTCTCTCTCTCTCTCTCTCTCTCTCTCTCTTTCTCGCTATCTCTGTTGACTATTATTTTCATACATGCTATATGCACGAGAATATATACTTCTCACTCGAAATCTCGAAAAATTTTGAATTGGCAAGCTCAAAAATATATAAAAATTTGTACGTTGAGGAAAATTGTTCGAATCCGAATATGGAAGATCTTTCTTTTTGGAAAAGTGGGGAGCGACAAGAAAGAAAACCATCCAGGGCAGAGAATGTACTCGAAGCCACCCGATGTCGAATAGACGAATGGAAGAAAAACCTTTCGTGTGGGCTTCGTACAGTTCTCGCGATGTTTCCACCAGGATAAACCGAGCGAAAGATAAAAGAGGCCGCAGATGGAGTTCCTCTTTCACGCGAACGATGCGGCGCTGGCGAACGTGAGAGGAAAAAGATACGATGCCACATACATCCGTTTTTCCTATTTCCCCCTTTTATTTTTCACTCCGACCGAGTTCCACGAGAGTAAGAGGAGGCGAGACCTGGACAGGGATTCATTGTCAGCATTGCGCAAAGGGAGCAAGGCTAGTACTACGACAGGTGAAAAGCAACCATGTCGACGACGACGACGACGACGACGACGACTCGACCCCTTTTATTTACTGCCTTAAAGTCGTAACTTAGAGGAGGACCGAGTTCCACATTCTCAGTCTCGATCTGTGCAACCTACTGTTCTAGACACCCCTACAGTTCTCGTAAAACTGAGCCATGAATTGAGATGCCATCACCTTTTACATTCCCTTCTTTTTTTTTTCAAATTTTATTATGGACTTGATACATAGGTCTCTCGAGAATGATTGGAGTCGTAATGAATGGTAAAGCAAATTTCAACACAATGTTTTTTAGCCAATATTTACTTACGTACTGAACTCGCATTAATTATTTACGGAGTCGCAGGCATAGAGGATGATGAATAAAATCATGAACTTTTTTTACTCGACAAAAATAAAAGAAAATGCTGGATTACCGGATCATTTCTGTGGCAGTTAAAAATATTTGTTGAACTGACTTATAAATAATGATGATGTCATTGAGATAATTGTCACTAAGAACGAAACCGAAAGATTTTACGAACGATCCCTCAACAACAGTGAATGTTATGTGACTGTAAAGTATGAGGAGTAGAATAGTAAATGTACGATAAAGACAGAAATTGAACGTGTTATTCATAAACGAGCGTACAACACGTTTCCGTCAGGATTTAACGCTCCACAACCGTCAAAAGTTTTCTCAAACTCGTAATGAAACGGAGGTGAAGGAATAATTTGAAAGTGTAGAATACCGAATTGAAGAGACGAAATAGAGGAAGTTTCAAGGGTAGCGCAGCTACACGAATGTCGCATTAGGAAGCATGGAAGAGAAGACGAAAGTTTTTATGGACCTTTTTCATGAGAACAGACTTACGCCAGATTAACAGAGAAAAATGTACAAGCTGAGATAGTTATAGAATTGTTTAATGCCAAAGGTCTGAATTCTCTCGAACCTAAACCGATTGCAGAACCGTATGGGCGATGGTAAATAGAAGTGTGGTAATAGTTAACGAGAAGACGCAGCAATAACAAATTTCAATAACAACACATAATGAAAAATCATGAAGCATCGAACTAACGATTTTAGTAAAAATTATCGACGATCACTATTATAATATAATGATACAGGAAGGGAATGTGTGATGTATAGGCTTGTTGGTTTTTAATTCTGAAAGTGGCCAATACTGTTGGTTCGATGGTATTCGTTGGTACCAGCCAGCTCTTGTCGTTCACGTAGCAGATCGTTTATCAACATATGAAAACAAAAATTTCCCATCCATAGAACGATCCGTGAAGCGCAAGCATTTGGGTGTGATTCTCATCCGATATCATGACAATATATTGGGTTGCAAGCAAAAGGTTTTCTCTGGATTTACGGTACATGCTGGGAGTATGTACGCGATGGATGTATGTGAATTCGTGCAGTGGCATAGCTGCCCAAATGTTGTTCTCCCTCATATACGTGGATACTCCCGTTCAACAACCAATCCCGTTTCGCATCGAGTTTAAATTATATCCAGGCTGTTCGCACCGAGCAGCGCTCCGGTGTACTGCTGATTATTGGAAATCGAAGCCGGGAAACCAAAAGTTTTCAACAGGCCCGAGGGCTAAAGGGATCTAACAGAAAACGTTGGATCATCGGCTCGAATACCGCTAGTGAAAACCGCAAGCGCATCTCTATACATAACTGTGGAATAACACCAGCCAGCACTGTTTTCATCGTTGAAGATTTATTCCAGAACAATACAAAGAACTATTTCTGTACTCGTATTTTTCTCAGTCTTTATTCAAACAACGTTTCCTTCAACGTTGGAGTCCCAGTAGAGATGATAATTTTCTTTGTTTTTCATATGGTCCATTGAGAAAAAAGAACAAGAGAATAATATAATTATTCATGAAAATCAATGTACATGGTCTTATCACCCGCTGGTTTTTTGGGAACGAATAAAGACTGAGATGAAACCGTGCATTAGCTGCATGCCAATAATTCCAAAAACCGCGGGTCTCTTTTGAGGACCGTCGTGTTATTATTAGCACGAAAACACCTTGTCGCCTGTAAGCAAACCGCACACAGCAGATGCGAATCTGCTTGATTACAATTCCTACAAAACTCGTTGAATTCACATCGCTCGTTGCCACCATCTCGCCCTCTTCCGAAACTGTATGAATACGCCTGTTAACTCTATCTGAGAACTATGCAGTCCAATTGAATTCCCGGTGAGAGCTCTCATTACCGCAAGTGCTTCTACGGACTTGCGCACAATGCTACATGCTACTACCAGCTTTCAAACGTCATGCGATTCGAAGTATAATCTTCAAAATTTCGAGAAGTTGAGTGCTGGGAAATTGCTGCATTTCAATGCTGGATACAAAAATTTGATTCGTGAAGTGGTTCAAATAATGGATTTTGGCACATGACATTAATATGGCTTTGCAATTTGTCCCCAAATCACTGTCTTCTCGTTATAATCCGACATAATTGAAATATGTAGCAAAATAAAAATGAAACTCTATTGTTTTGCTCATGAGATACTACTCATAAAAATATGGCACTTTTGACGACATAACGTGTGTATCGTACGTCGATGTTGACAAAATCTAAAACATTTAATTGTACTGTTTTGGCCTTATATGCGTTAGTTAAGAATCTCGACGTTGAGCACTTTATATATTCCATGGAAAGTCAACAAATAAAAGTGCCATCAAGGATAGGTGGCACTTGCACCTTAATAGAGTGTGAGAAGAAATAATTAGGCCGCGCATCCCTCGATGTGAACTCACATAACTAGATTCAGGCACACACGAACGCATCAATAAGTCAGCATTACATGCCCTACTATTTAGACGCGTCAGCCTGCTAATTAGATGAAGTTTGGTCGTTTATTAGAGCGTAGAATGCAAGCGTCACCATCACCAATTATTCCTGGTATATGCGCGAATGCTAATCGTCTTTATGTAAATACGAGACGAATCCGCAATGCTGGGCCAGCGGGAATCGATGGTGGTAGTTCTGGCAGTTTTCATAGTCTTCTCACAGAACCCACATGCACAAGTTTGAATAACATAAAGAAGTGGTTTAAGCAATTAAAAATATTTGCATTACAAGTGATATTTTTTATTTGTTATTCTTTGAGTAAACCATCAACTATACTACAGTCCATTTCGTTCTTGTGTGAACAGAAAAGTATGCGTCGTTCTACGAGAATAGTAATCATCGGGTAAATATGGGAATGTGGACAATCTGGTGGTCAAGAGGTATGCCACTAAACATACGATAAGTACACAGGCTGAATAGGACAGGAGAACTGGAATAATTGGTCAAATGTATGATCAATTATGATACGATGGTATTTCATGAACTCTGAGTACTGCGACAATTTACCAACCAATGCTACGAATCTATGAATGTGCACACAACGTATCGGCGATAAATAATTAATCAAAATTCGTTGTTGGCCGATCCTAAATACAATAAAAGGAAGTCAAGATTATCGCGAGGCATCTTCCCGCTTGCACGGAATTGAGAATCATTGAAAGTTGAGGTCACAGAAACGGGGTTCATTAATTCGGTCACAATTCATCACTCAAAAGTTAGGAAAAACAATGCAAATAAAACGTGAATAAAGGACTGTTATAAATCGGCTTGGATTCTCATGATCTTTCTAAACCTTCGTCAGTAGCTTTTGCTAAAATCAACTATCACGATCAGACGGTGCCTGCGGGAACCTGATTCATAGGAATGCGTGAATGTACGTCAGAAAATCATGGACTTGAAAGCTTTATGGCCGAGTCTCGAACCGGGTGGGATTGCACGTTTCTCAGTGACGTTTCTTCCAAACTTTTATGTTCGCTCTTTTTCCTTATTTCCGGTTCAATGATTAACGGGTTGAGTGGAGGTCTGGCGATGCGCATACTTTCCCCAAGGCGAATTATTTAGAGAGCGTGCATCATCGTGATCAATATATATGTATACACGGTTGATCACTCACAGGGCGAGACCCGATGGCCTCGATGCTGTTATATTAAGTGTCTTGTAGGCAGGGCAAAAGTGTCGCCGACGTAGAAAGACGAAGAGAAAATGGCAGCGCGCTAATGAAGCAAGAAGCTAGTCGATCTCGTGTCTGTATACATATATATACATTTGAGTACGCGAAGAATGTAAGTCTCGCATCATCACGAGAACGTGGAGACTATTATTAGGATTTCAACTTAATTGCGGTTTTGTTCATCTCTCAACTTTGTGGCTATGTTGTAGTCTGGCACGGTTAGGTGCTAATAATTGGTAACACAGATTCAGGAACCAAAGAATAAAAATATACATGAACCGGAAAGAGATACGAGAGTTCAAGCGTTACAAGAAAACTCACCAGAAAAAAAATAAAAAAATCACCGGAGCATTGAAATCAAAATGGTGAGTGGAAACTCACGTGCCTGATATCGGGTATCGTCTCTCAGCTCGGCCTTTTATTTCATTTTGTTCCACAAGTCTCTTACCTGAAACATAAAATTGATTCGATCAGTATCGAAAAATATTGCGATAAAATGAAATCATGAGCAGTGCACGAAGCTATACTACGAGTATATTTAATTGTTGCAATTATCGTGTATTTTTTTAACAAGCTATCATTGCAGCGCATGATTTGCTTTTATAAGCATGGATTTTTTGCATTCTAAAAAATCACGTCTACGCGATGATTCTGAATGTAGCAGATGTTATCAACGAATGAACACTTTTGCCCAAGGGATTCTGAAGCTGAAAAATATCCTATGGAGCTCAGCAGCATCATCGTGCAAAGAAAGAGAGTTTCACGGTGGCGAGAAGAACGGGATAATTACCTAGAGGCTACGACCGGCTCTTTCTAACCAAGCATGTCTGCTGTGGCACGATATCAATGTCACTTAGCCGGAAGATCTTCGACCTCTAACGTACCTCCGATACCTTTCGTACCGGGAATGACTTGAATTTTTCAAACCTATGCACAAAAAAGGCTACACAAGTGGAAGCATAAATAGCACAGCAAACTCTGATGTAGGGAGCCACCTAAAAAGACATAAATATCAACAAAGTGATGTCGATAGATCAACGTCAATATTGTTTTAATTGATAACCATATATAAATTAATTATGGCTCGTTGACATAGAGTTTCGCTAACGTCATTCATCATGCAATCCACCTTCCCGGAGATTATTAAGTATAACGAGACTGGTGATATCCGCGCCCTCTAGGCATAACTAAGCCGCCCAGGCGTTGACAACTGGTCCTAATTGCGTTCCTTGTAATCTCTCTCCTTCTCCATCCTCATATACGCTTCGGTGTACTTGCACCGTTCCTGGAAGCCACGACATGAGAATATCTGTGTGACACTTAATGACTTCCGGTATAGCCTCGTTGTCATTTTAAAGCATTCGACGCGAAGCTTTATAAGACGAAGGGCTATAATTTGTGTCTGCTCAGTAATGACGCGATATCATACCGAACTATATAACGTGAGTATTTTTATCATCACGACTTTATGAAGGCGGCATCAGCACATTTCTTGTAGTTGAAAACTTTATGATCCAGGATCATAATCCCAGACGTTACAAGATTTGCGCTATCCATCTCGATACGTAGATATGCTCGTAGTTTATGTACATGAATATACATATTTACATATTTAACGTAAATATGTATACATGAACATGTAGATGAAAATGTTTTGCCGAGATGAATCGCTAGTTTGGCTCAGCCGGTCTTTTACTCATCAGCTTTTCTGCTCCAGCGTTATCGAGGGTGAGAAATCCTGAGAATTTCCAGCATCGGCTTGCCTGGTTCCTGTCAACTGACGTTTTCCAGCGGATGGAAGACAAGGGTGGCGATGCGGATAGCACGAACCTACGACGGAGCCTTGAATTAACAGCGTTTGCTTCTCGCCGCTTAATCACGACCAATGCAGGTGGGCCTGCGTATGTTCCTTCGCTCGACATGTCATCAAAACATGTCTTTTCGTTTAAATCAACGGAAGCAGACACCTTTATTGTACGAAAAGAACTAATTTTTCATCGCGCACTCGAATATTTCGCCATTATATTGACGACCCAACAACACGATCAAATACTTCTGGTTACCGCTTCTGAGAAAATTGTTGTATTTTCAACGATCCACGGTGTAGTAAGCTGGCACAAGAATTTCTAGCCAAAGGGTGCAAGGTATTTCAGGAATTTCTGAGGGGCCATGCTTCCTAATTTCCTCAAGATTCCGCGCATTGAACCAACGTCACAGACGTTGAACACTTTGTTAAACTTTAATGTTTTCAATAAAAACCTTTAAAATGTTGAAGTGTCGCTTTTGACAAAAGCAACACAAGTTTTATTTCTAACATTATTTGATTAAAATAGCATTTTATTCTTGCATTTATGGATGAAAATGTATTTTCGATTCATCCGGAGAATTTTCATGTAAATTCTCTTTTCTTTCTCCGGCAACATCTCCTCTTCATTTTAGAATACCGTTCCGTCAGAATTTGTCAATATCTGGATGCTGCGAGAGATGCCTCAGGAGCTTTAGGTATTTTCAATCATTATTGACTGCATGAATTGGATTTTTTCGGGTGTATAACGTAATAAAATCATCCTTCGGCGTCCGATATTTACCAACAGAGAAAAAAATTGCGCGTGCGCATTTCGTGTGTACTTGGGCGTGCTCGCCTGGGATTAGATTCTGTAGTTCGCTCGCTTCTGCGAGTGACTCTCGTCGAGCAAGAAGCTCAAAAAATTCACCGGTGAAAAAGGAGTATAAAGAAAGGTGGCGTGTTCCCAACGGTTTAGGTCTGGTCACATCGGTGGCGGTAGCTTTATATATAGAAATGTATACCGCACATTTTTTGCTGGACTTGGCAGCCTCCGAAACCGCGTTACAAATTACAGCATCGGTACACTGTTGACGTGAGAGAAGCTCCCGGATGAGCAAGATCTAGCGGAGCGTTTTCGCTACTGACCTCACACGTTCCAGGCTTCTCAAACGAGAATAACGACCACATATTACGGACAGTTGGCTCTTTAGCTAAGAAATACAAAGTCGAAAATTCGACTTCATTAATAATGTGTTCATGAGCAACCGACTAGTTCTTCTACACGATTTAACTGAACGAAACAAAAATATCTCCATTCATCTATATCCTAGTTCATGTCCAATGCTGAAAGGATACTAGAATTATTGGAAAATTCATGAAAACCAGAGGACAAGGAAACGCTGCATCAACAAAATTCGGTTAATCAATTACAGTGTTAAGCTTACTCCAAAGATCTTTATACCAAGTGTTCATTTTCGACAGTTTCAATATTCACGATTGTGCTGATCATCGATCAATCGAGTATGGATGCATGGCATGATAGAAAATGTAACAATGTATCTATGCTATTTCGTAACTGTCTCGTATTCGACACGATTCTATATCCGGTTGTTCGAGTCGACGAATCAAACCGGAAATTGATCGTGCATGAAGAGGGTAGCCCCACATAAGAATTGTGCAACGTATACATCTGCAAGACGCGATTGGCTTGTCATTCATTTACGTAGCATATGCTTGTTAAAAAAACAAAAATTCTAAGAATGTATATGACCATGTGATGGTGTGCAGTCGCAATACCCGTCTGGTTCTCGTACATTCTTGGGTACGTCCATCCGTCCGGAACAGTAAGACGAGCGTGAGGGCAAAGATGGCAATAGCTCGAAGGGCCAAAAGCCCTTTGACTTTAATCCGGAAGAGCTCGAGCGCACACGCGATTGTCGTGAAATTCGTTGTTGGAGAGATTACTACGATGGCCGGTAGGAAGAGGAAGAAGAAGATTATATGTATCTATATTTAAGTACACTTTATGTAATGTATATATAATATATAGATAGATACTGTGAAGTACTACAAGGAAATGCAATTACGTTCTCGCTCAGCCCGAACTTTCAAGTAGCATGTAAAATGCTATATATGATATATGCATATATACATATTATTTAAGGGTAATTACCCTTATCACGTTTATGAAAGGACAACTTTAACACCGACTGGCCTGGGCTCTTGACTCTACTCGACAACGTTTGAGAATTCTATTCGAGTTTAAGGTTACTTGCGTCTTATCCAGTGTATATAAATTCGATTTTTTTAAATGATTCTATTTCTTATCAACATGTAATTGAGTAGTTCGTATTAGAAAAAAAAACGATGCGGACTAATAATTTGGCTGTTTCTTTCGAGAGCACTTTCCCACAGGTTCGTGTACGTATACAGTTTGATAAATGAACTGGATGAGTTTGTACAAATGATCTAAAATATACGACGAAAAATGAATTATAAAGTCTGGCGTGAATATACATGTATGCGGAACGACGGGAAGTTATAGAGCTATGTTCAGATTCATGTAGAAGCAAACGTCAGTGTGAGAATGCCCAGAAAAAGTTAGACTGCAAATAAAGAGTGTACAAAAGGTAGACGAAACTTTTGCACTTCATTTACCACGGTGAATTACTATACATATATATATATATATGTGTGTGTGTGTGTGTATATAGCGAGACGAAAACGCGTTAGGAGCAGGTGAATTACTTCTATCGGTCGTAGGAAACAAACCGTGGAAGAAACTTACCGTTACTTACGAGCTTCTGTTAGTGCAATAGAAATTACATGGATATTTTTATATGTGTAAACATGTATATTTATACATTTATCCGCGTGTATTGTATGCACCTATATATCGTTGACATATACGATAAAATCGCGTGAGGTTAGGAAATCGGGTACTTCCTTAAGCACTATCGCAACTGCAAGACGCTGACGCCTTAGCTTCGCGTATCCACTCCCTTTCTCATTTTCTCAGTAAATCTATGTATAATACTCCTTCACCTCTCTTCGGCTTTTGATAGTATCAAGGCTTTATCGGGCTGCATGAGAGATGAAAGATCAAAGAACCCTTGTGAGTAGCTGGGGCGTTTCTACTGCTGCAGACTTATATACACATGAACCTCGATGAATTCTTGCTACATCTAAAGTCTGTAAGCAAACGAGTCACCTCATTGGCCATTAAAGCTGCAGATAAGTTAGATACATCGCAAGTCTCTCGTTAAAGCATACGGTCAACTGTTACAAATATCGCGTAATCTAAAATATTTATTCTCACGATTTTTTTTCCTCGGGAACATCACTCATTCTTTGGTCGCAGAGTATAGTGAAACAACATCGGAAATTCAAGCTTTGTATTTTGTAATAAAAACACGTATTTTTTTATTCATCGCTTTGTCTCCACCTCGTTTCTGTCTTCTCCTGGCGATATGACGAATCACACATTTGTGTGTTTAAAATTTTTTTATTTTATCGCCTATTCCGCATGAATATCTGCTTGTCGCTATCCAGTGGTTCTACCGTGCCAAGCTCCATTTCCAGTACCGTTATTACTTCCGTATACGAGTTTGCTACGCAATGCACCGTATCTATGAATATATCCATGCTTTCCCTGAGGCTTTTGCGAATCTGTACCCACGAGTACACATGCGAGAGATTGACAGATTTTTTTTTTTTTTTGGGAAATCCCGGGCCACAATGGTCGCGGTTATGCATTGGAGGGGGACGCCGTGAAAACATTTTCCATTGGGAGAAAGTGCGGGTATGGATGAAGCGTTGCAATTCGGTTCTTCGCGATTGAAGGTATCGAGTGTATATCAATGGGAAGGGAGTATCCTCTTTTTTATCGGATGCTTTTTTTTTTCTGGGTTACGGTATAGTACGGATTGCCCGCAGGATATCGAAGTACGCGATTCCGTATTCGTATTAGTATGAGGCAAATGTTCATTTGCCGATTCCCCGGTTTGCTTCACCCACGCGTACTCTACTGCGCGAATGAAAAAAAAAAAAAAAAAAAAACGAAGAGAGAGAAAGAGAGTAGAAGGGAAAAGAAGAAGCGTACGCCTCGAAGCGATCGAAAGATTTAGCGATCTCCGCTACAACCAACGCGCTCGTGAAAGATATTTATGCGAGTGTGTATATGTTTTCGAAAAATCGACTTGAAGTAAAGAAACAGTGAAAGCGAAAGGAAAAAGTAAAATACGTGGGCTCCTTTCCGTCGAGAGTCGTTGGCACGCAATTGGCGCAGTAGCCATATGTGCCATAATACACGGTTTTTTTTTTTTTTAATTCTCGGGCAGCCAGGCTTTTGATAGATCAATCAAAAGTTCTGTTCAAAAATAAATCCCGATGCCTCATTTGAAGGTAAAAATGCACGAAATTTTTTTTTTGGCGCCGTTTTCTTTGAAATTTCTATTTTCTTTATTGAATTGCATTAAATGAAATTTTGCCAAGTAACAGACTACTAGAAACTGTTAAAATAAGTTCAATGTCCTCTTAAAACAGATCAATTGAGCTCCGTTTTTATTCTATGAGTACAAATCCACTTGTAAATAAAAGGCAGAAAACACTGCATAAAAAAATACTACTTCATCACAGTAACCAGATACGAAACAGCTTAATAGTGAGAGTTTTGAGAAAAATTGTTATCAATTTCTTGTTGTAATAATAATGATAGGAAATCTATGAAAATTACGTTATCGTTTCCGGTTACTATATGATTCAATAGAAATATTTTCGTCGTGTTCACGAGAATATTTTTTGAAAAATGGTTTCAATCGTAAAGCCTGCTATGTCTATATTTATACTAAAATATATTTTCTGCAACTTTTCGGACATATATATGCTTTACGTAATCGAGAAAATTCTTTCTTTTATCCATGTAACGTGCATGCTCATTGAGGCACACTAAAGTGTAAGAGAGCGAAAGGAAATGTGGAAAAAGGAGGGATTTCGGACAAAAAGTGAATAGATATGAAGTTGCGTGCCAGGTGGATGACGATACCGAGAGAACCCAGATACCAGGGCTTTCTATGCCGTACGTGGCTGGTAAAACAATGAACCAGCAGAGTATGTCTCTCGAAGGTGTACTTTCAGAGATTTGCAAAAGTCGAGAAAACTTCTCGTTTCTTCTTATTTTGCTCTGTAGCTCCTGCATACACGCTCAAATTCGTGACAAAAAAAAACCGACAAAAATTCCTTTTTTTGCGACATAAAATAAAAATTTAATGCCATAAAACTGAACTTTTTTTATTTATTCGCTTTTTTTTTCCTACTTTTCAAAATTTTTTTCGTCCACCGGAATTCCGCTTCGAGTCAGTGTATAAATTATTCATGGGTGCTCATCAGGCCAACTAGAGCAGGAAACTGTGTTTGTGAAAACAATTTTATTTTGATTCAGGTTTTTTTTACTTTCGAACATTTTTATATGTTGTGTTAGTCCATTCTAGTTAGTCCGTGACATGAAATTTTTTCGCACAATTCAGAAAATAATGCAGCAAAGTTGTAGAAGGGAGTTCGATTCAACATCGTGCAAGCATTTCGTACGTCTGGTACAGTTTTGTAGATTTTTCAAATATCGTTTGAATAGTTCACGTTAGTGGATTTACTCAGATTTTTTTTTCTAAAAAAGCTCAGGAAGTCGGTGGTCTGAGTGCAAACATCGTTGCACCGACCCACTTCCATGGCCTGTATCGATTGAACCACCTTCTCATTACAAACACAGAAATGTTTCCAGTCTTCATTCTCGCTCGCACTCTTGCTCTTTCTCTCTCTCTCTTCCTTCATCAATTTAAATTGGCTCGTAGGTAAAAACCTTTATATCGTTGCACGACGACGAAAGCAGAAACACTATTGACTCTCGATGCAGTAGCAAGGAAATTCGAAAGTGGAAATTACGAGAGCGGAAAGGATTTTCAGAGTACAATTGTGTACAGAGTCTCACATACTTTGAACACACGAATAAGAAGCGCTTTTTCATTCTTTTTCTGTCTGCCTATTCATTAATTGTTCCTCTCTGTATTTCTCTCTCAGCTTCACAGTCGCTTCGTCGTAGCCATCGATACATTCTATCTATGTCCAGATGTGAGATTCTAGCCTATAAAAAAGTTTTGAGCCTCGATGGATGGTTTTCTTCCCTGTGTAATTTCCATGTCTAATATGCAAGCAAAAAGCCCACTTAACTGACTGCGTTGGTAGTAAAAGATAATTCTTACTTTGAATTCGGATGTAATTTCTTTAATTTTCATTAGATTTTCAATTAATTCTGCAAACCTTTCAGCCTTGTTCTCTGTAATATTGATGCAAGTCTGTAAAAAAATTGAGAATTCCAAAGAATTGAATCGTCAAACAATTAATCGGTTTACTGAGTTTCCCAAGTTCGTATTACAGAAGAAAAAAAAATCAATGCAAAAGTAGTAGCGAGATTACGTAAGCCAAGCGATCGATTCACAAGAGATAGTTGACATTTGCCCATAAAAACAGAACCGTAGAGAAAAAGTTGATATTGAGATTGGGAGAAGTGGGACAGAATATCGTGCAACGGGTATATACGCATCTCCGGTCGATCAGTTTTCCGGTCCGCGAGATCCACCGAGTCTAGAAACGAACGAGGAACGATGCAGGGCCCATCTACCTCTATTTCTATACATAGGTGAGCGCGGATAGCAATCAGGACGCGTTGTAAATCACGGTCGCTGATTACACATTTCAAAACGCGCCGCGCGCGCAACGTTCGAGCACCTCGGCCTCCTGCTACGATTCCCGTATCCCCCCCCCCCCCTCCTCCTTCCCTCGTGCGACGTATACCGAACGAACGCGCTTGATCTACGGCTCTCCATAACTCTGAGAGCTGCGCGCGGCTCAGAAGCACGAAAACCGCGCCCTACCTTGTTCACTGTGCTCTGCTTTTCGTACTGCATCTAAATACAGTTTATTCCACGTCGAATTCATTCCATTTTTGAAGTAAAACTTCTATACGCGCGCTGGGCTTGGGGAGTAAACTGGTGAGAGCGTTACGGAAAGTGTGATCGGGCGAAGCGAACGGAAGTTGAGAGGGGGATATATGTTGGTAAAGACAGAAAGAGAGAGAGTTATGTTTCGTATACCCCACTCTTACATTCAGGTGCGCGCGCACATTTTCTTTTCAGCAAGAGAGAGTGGTGTGCTCACACATTTCCTGTCTCTCTTTCTCTCATTGCCCATTACGTTGATGGAAGCTCTATAGGAGCAAGTGAAAGAAAGAATCGCGCGCGCATATTTCCTTCCTCTCTTCTTCTCATTGCCAGTTCTGAGTTCACTAGCGTTACACGAACGGTGATTTTTGTTTTTCCGTGATTTTATTTCGTTCTTAAACAATTTTATTAATTAATATTTAGTTCAATACATTATGTATTCGAAGTTTAGAGTGAATAAAATTTTTAATTCATTTCAAAGTTCACAATTTGTGAATATTCGGTTGAATTGTAGAAAATTAAGGCAGGGAGTGATACAGACTCGGAGTATGAATGCGATGTTCCGGGACCATCAACCGAAAAATAATGAAACGATGAATTAAAATAATGAATAAACAAATCAAATCTGAAATATTGATTTTTCAATGAAAACCCATGAACATTAAAAAAAAAAATTTCTTTTATATATCTAGAGACTCGGTAGAGTCTCGGGACAAGTACATTGACAGCCTGTCGTCTGCTGGCCCGAGGCTCGCCGAGACTATACTTTCTCGAAACAAAACTTTTCGCGGTGGTGGAGGGGGGTAAAATGTATATATCTGTATGGTGCAAAAAAAAGTTTTACTTCAGTTGTGTGGTCTAAAGCACACTCTAGTTTTTTTTTTATTACAGTTTTTGCTGCCCTGATTTTGTAAAACTCACTGAAGTATGTTTCACGATTTCGCATTTTACACAGCTCGATCGCGAGGAACATTTTCTCGATCGCATTGGCTTGTTTTACTTTTTTTTTTTCTGGGAATCAGTTCAGTATTTTCGAGCAAATCGACAAGGATTTCTATTCTCCATGTCAAATCTGTTTTCTACAAGGCTAATCAAAATTGTATCAAAAAACTTTTCGACGCGTATAATTAAAAAATGTGAGAATATTATTGCAGCGATATTTGAGAATGATTAATGACCTCGAAAAGAGATGTATCAGCAAGGGCTATAAAGGTATGATTTTTAGACAGAAAGGTCCATATATGACGATGCATCCTCGCTGATGCGCGGCCCAATTCTCTCGTCTGGGCAAACTCCATCTTTCCTTTTCAATATACCTGTGTATTATCCTTTCCGTCGTTACGAATTATGGCCACCGGGCCACCCAGAAAGCCAATGCATTTTCGACATTTCGTTCGACTTTAATTTGCGAGCCAATATAGCTGACCGTTTTCCGTCTTGTTTTTCGCAATACCGATCGAAGCGTACAAATAAACTCGAGAGGTAAGTTCGACGGAGTTTCACGTATTTTAGCCATTTTTTTTTCTCGCGCGAAAATACTTTGATTCATAAAAAAGATCAAAATGAAAGGAGATCAGCAAAATAATCTCAGTGCGAAGAAGTCGGTGGAAAGCAATAAAGCGATATCAGCGTTTAAAATAAAAATGTAAGAATTTTATATTTTGTGCAAAAAAGTAAGTAAAAAATGAAAACTTGCCCAGTTCTTTAGGTAGTCCCCAGATATTCGCACGTGACAGGATTTTCGAGCAGATTTTTTCACGAAAACCTCGAGAATATCGGAGCTACGCAGGAATTAATCTCAGCGCGGGTGATCTTCAGCACAGGGGAGTGGACCCTTCGTCAACGAGAAAGACAGAGATGGTCTCTCGCGATACACATATCCCATCAGTTCAAAAACTCGAGGGAATAATTCGTTTCCTGTTCAGTCTAACTGTCGTACATATATACAGAGGCTCAGTGATAAATCCTGATAGCTTGGCCTTCTTTCCGTTCTAGTTCGTGCTGCAAAAATTCCGAAGAGCAGAAAACTTGAACTTCGACAGAAATAGGTACTTTATATATATATATATATCTACAACTCTCCGTAAAGCCTGAGAGAGTCAAACATCTCTTTCCTTTGCTCTCCGTATATTTCTTTCATCGTGGTTTATTCCTTCGGGGAATTAAAATTGAATATCGAAGCTATATACTAAAAGCATAATTTTTGTGCTTGTCGACCTTATATTCGATCGAATTTCATTCAAATATATCGCTCAGCTCTTGAAAAATCGTGTTAAAAAAAAAAAAAAACTCATCGACAACTCTTTTAAATAGATCATACCGTCAACAGAAATAAAATTCGTTCCATGAAAATAGCAGATATTACGAAAAAATGAATTCGCTTAAATCATCAACGTATTAAAGGGTCAAGTCTCACCTTGATTTCTATTCGTATTTATACGAATACTTGGCGCTGCCTCGCGGCTCCCACTTTCGATGTTTATCCGTGTATACAAATGTGTTTTTCGCATGATTGGCGCATGATAATGCGCTCGATTCTTCACCAAGAGAAAATAAGACTCGAGAACAGTGTAAGCTGTACGCGATATGATTATGAGGCAGAAGGTTCTCAGTCACCAAGACTCGCGTGCACTGGTGCATCGTCGCTTGTATTTCAATGGCACACGTTCGACACTCTCTCATTTGCATTCTCACCTTTACACCAGACGACGTAGCGAGACGATCATCGAACTCGGTGATCGTGCATCGTCTGTTCGCCAACGAACATTCCCGCTCTACCGTGAGGCCATTAAATCAATTTACATACATTTTATATATATACATATATATAAATTTTATGGTTATGTATTTACCGGTATACTAAAAATAAACAGTACTTTCGTATATAATTGCATAAAGTAAAACGAAGCAGTCATTGAACACGGTTTACAAACGCCATGGATTTTTAATCGAATGGTTTGGACGAAGAGGCACTTGAATCTCTACTCTTAAAATTGCATAATATTGCATCTCAGCACTGGAGAAGAAGAAGAAGAAGTAACGGTGAATATAAAGTCAAGATCCAGGACCAAATTTCACCAGCGATTTTCCACTTGGAATACGCGGAAAATTCGTTTTCGCTACCATTCTATCTTTCTTTCCATATATATGCATGCAATATCAAATTCTCTCGTTCTTCACCAGAGCGTAGGCACTCAACTTCCTCTCTCATCACGGCCGTTGACCTGTGAATTGCCGCAAGCGGATGATGCTGCGAAATTAATTAGACTGAATTTCTACCTGAAAAGTTCTAGGGGTGCTCCTCTTTCTTTCCTTCCCGCGAGACTCATGGGAAATACACAAGTAAGCAGCACACAGTACCACCACCTTTAGGCAGTTTCTCTTTCCTCCTCTCTCTCTCTCGCTCTTGTAGAAACGACAGCATACAACTTTGGCCAGCTCTTCTGTCTCTGTATGTACTTTTTGGTAATGCGCTATAGTATCACTAGCTACAGACTGATGTATATATGCTGATCTATATGTCTTGCTATCTGTGTATTCATCACCGAGCAAGCTCGATGGAACTCTCCGTAGAGCACATCACCCAGGAAATAGGAAACGCGACAACCGGTGACAAGAAATTACGAGAGTAACGTGGAGGGAAGAGAGAGCGAGAGAAAAAGAGCTGCTGTCTGCAAGAGCGGAGGTAGGCCGGATGAAGAGGGAACTCCTGGCTGATTCATCTCCTCTCACTGGTGAATCGAAGACTCTTTTATTCACATGGGCAGATGAAATGCGAAGTGCTTCGATCTTAGGGATTGAATAAGTGTTTACCATAAATTGGGTATAAAACGAATTTTTTTCCAAGGATTATCTCTCGCTGGAGTTTTCGATGTCCTAATGATATATTTTTGGTTAAGCGACAGTTTTACCGGGAATCATAAACGATTGGATTATGATTAGTATGTAAATCGTCAATAAATCGCATGTAAATACTTGACTGAAATAATGAATTTTATTGATATTCGAATAATTTCGATAGGCTTGACCTGCTCGGTCGGAGCTCGTACGCAATCGATAAATTGGATACGGACTCGGATCATTTCATGTATCCAGAAGGAATTATTTACACAGAAGTTTAGACGTATAGCGTGAAAACTGGTTGGAGCATATACCGCGTAAAGTAACTCGGAACTTTTGAAACGGATATGATATCGTGGAATTCGAGATGAAGAAGAAAAGCTCAACGACAAGGACAATGCGCTCAAAACCCCTGAGGATGATATGAAGACGGAAAGAAAGAGGGGAAAAGAGCATGAGTAAGAGAGAGGGAAAATGGTTCCCTCTGGAAGGGGGATGAAAAGGGTGAGAACGGGTGAAACTCGTGCAGTGCGCGCATACGCTGCTGCTAAAGTCTTGGAAACAAGTTGAAATTGGCTTTGAAACAAGGCAGAGATGTGCCAGCCTTGTTAATACATGTAGAGTTTTTGCCGCATTCGTGCCAAACTCCGCCTACACCGAGATAACCGCTTCCCAAGTTTCCTTGCTTTTTTTTAGTTTCCTATTTTTTGTTTTTTTTTTTTTTTTTTTTTTTTATTCCTTACGGAAAGTCCAGGAAAATCTGGTGAGAGAAAGAGTAACTAGCGCAGCGGTCCATGCTGCTTCGCGGTGCTTTAATAAGGATGCAAATAAAACTCCGAGACTCACTCCGTCAGGAAAGAAAAACGTTGTAAATTTGTAAAAACTAAAGTAAAGACGTTCGGTCGATTGACTTTTTCTGGGAGCTATGGAAAATGTGCATGTAAGTACAAGAAAATTTACGCAAGCCAGGGATATTAAAGATGCAAATAAATTTACATCTTAAAATATCATAATACATCGAAAGATATCGTGGTAAATATGTGAAATGAAAATTGAAGATGATGTTTACTATGAAAAAATATACATATTTGCAGTTTCGAGATATAAAATATTGATGTTCGAACAGCCACACAACGTCGAGTATCCAAATACAGTTTCATTTGCTCGCACGTTTAACATTTCATCGTTGAATGATGCTGTAGTGATTTTTCTCGTTTCCTAAACAAAAACATCCAACGAGGCATGAAAATACGTCGGAAAAGTCTGTTATTTTGTCGACTAATGACCGAACTACCAAGAACTTTCTTCCCACCGTTTTTAATTTCACGCGAGTTACAATCTGCATCGTCGCACATACTTTTTTACTACACCCACGCACCACGATTCTCGACGATTTTATATATGACATTTAAAAGAAAAATGTGTTCATTCGGTTTTGTTGGAAAGTTCCGCAGACAGTTACAACCCTGAAAAATATTTCGATCAACTCCGAATAAATATGGAAGCTTTGTTTAGATTCAGAATTTTTGTCTTTAAATAACAGAAATAAATTCTCGGCAGTGGGAAAAAAATATAAATAAAAATTTTTCTGGAGATATTCCGTCCGGATGTAATCTACGTTCATTAAGATAATTTAATAAACATTCGAGGAGTTTTTTAGATAACGTATTAGGGAAAAAGTACAGAATAGATACAGCGACAATACTTCTCGTAAATTTAAATTCCAGCCATTTATTCAGTGTACTTCACAGTCGACGAATAAATCTCAGTGACATTCGCACATAGTGTGCCAAACGAACAGGCGGTGCAGGTTTGAAAATGAATGAGCAGACAAACGTTGACGCTCGCGGTAACAGCGAACATTGGGCATTAGTACGAATCCCAAAAAACCACTGAAATAGTTCGTCAACGTGAAATTAATCGGTATAGAGAGAAACCCAAGGTGAGTTTAGAAGAGTTGTTTGACCAACAGTTATGCAGCTCCCTGTGGTCTTTTTGTAAAAAGCATTTTTTTCTTTTTGGTCCCACATCGGCAATCGATGAGCCCTTCCGCTACCGTGTACACTCTGACATATCGTGCAGTGTTCTCTCTTCTCTACTTCGGAAAGTATTAAAACAACAGGAGATAGAGAGACGGATAGAAAGAGAGAGAGAAAAAAAAAGAGTGAAAAAAACAGACAGAGAAGCTGGAAAAATTGATCGCTACGCGCTGCACAATTGAGCGCATGAGTTCGTTTTGTTGGCACAAAGCCGCTCTCGATTCAACCTATAGCTATGACATCAATATTTACCAGCCTGCGATTCGCATAATTACCTTTCGATAAAACCATTTTTTTCGACGATAGCTCAAACATCGATAAAAACCGTTAATTTCATTCTAAAATTTTCGACTCATATTTATCCACATGATCGATCGATCTGCGTTTCGTTTATCGGTTTATCCATAACGAATAATAAATTACCGAAAAAATATACATTTTAAATCACTGAATATAACATTTTTCGTGTATCAAAAGGTGCACAAAGTCAGAGAGTTTTAAGTGAGAATTGAGTGCTTGTCGTATGGTACAGGATACGAAGCAGGCAAGAGATAGAGTAAACGTTCGATGAATAAAACAAATTTAACATTCTAGTACCCCTGGGCCAATATATATGCAGTGTTCGGTGGAGATTTAAAATATTTATCGGGATTCTCGGTCTATTCTCTAAGCTTTCTTGTCTCACTCTCTACATTCCGCTATTAATATTTTTACACAAGTTTGATTCTTGCGCGACTCACGAAGAATTAAGCTTCCAAAAAATCTTTTCCATAAACAACTCAGCATACCGATTCTTTCTCTTTTTCTTTCGCTAAAATGTAATTCTCAACTTTATATCTTAATCCTCGAATTCTCCGGTTCGCAAATCTCTACGACACGCGTATATACAGTGGAGTTCGAATCAGCTGTTTGGGTTCCATGGACCATGATCATGTAACATGCGAATTGGCTCGTTCGCAGCTGCATATTCCATGTTTCCCCGAGCACTTGTGAAGTCACACGAGCATTGCAATATTCGGTTGGGCAGTGTATGAACTTTATACACGATATACTCTACCGTTTTGCAGCATGCATAGAAACAATCTCAGATTTTCGACTACAGTGTGAGACAGCCTTGAATTTTCTGTGCTTAAACGTTTGGCTGTACGATTTCATATGTATTCATAGGTTTAAGGAAAGGACAGAGTCAAAAGAGAATAAAAGATGCATTGTAATACGTACAATATATATATATATATATATATATATATATATATATATAAGATTGTTTTCAGTGGATACAACCCCTAGTTGGATGGGCGGATCAACGCACTCGACGTGCACACAGCAGTTGTTTCGTAGCATCGAAGCAGCCAAGCCTGTGTAGAACTCGACACACGAGACATAGGTATATCTCGCCTCTGTTTAGCTCTCTTCCACATTGTTTGTCTCTATATATCCGTGTATCGGTATCTCTCTTAAGGCTCAAATTCAATGCGGGCGTGGTGTATGGTATCTCAGGAAGCTCAAGATAAATTGGCCATCGTGTTTTACCTCACACCATGAAAATAGAAAAAAGAAATTGCTACGCTTCCCCTAAATTCCCTTCTTCCCGTTAGTTTCACCACGAGAGAAGTAATTTATAGTGCATATCAGCTTGAAATGGGAAGATGAAATGAGACGGAAGAAAAGGGACCTGTACAAATACACGCTACGTTTCGTGAAACTTTGAATTATCATTTTTTTTTTTTCCCCAACTTCATGAAGCGTTTCCATCTGTCAATACAGCATGAAGATAGATTCATACGCTACAGTCATGAGCAATATTGATTGAAGCAAGTTAAAAGTATGGGATAACGATAAGGAATAGAATTGATGAAAGTACTGAACGTATGTCTCGAGCGGATTGGAAAAGATGGAAGGGGGGGGGGGGGGGGGTTACGAAGACTATCATCCAGCTCGAATTCTTTGATTATTATGTCCTCTTTCTCTCTCTCTCTCTCTCTCTCTCTGTTCCTACTGATTGACATCTAACAGTTATCCGAGATGAAACGAGAATTTCGTATTTACTTTTCTCAAAAATAAATTGAACAGTTTTTCCTTGACTTCTTTTCTTTCAAAACTATGGTAATGGTCTATTGAAACGTAGCTGCTAAAAGTATATACATACATGCACTACGAAAAACGTTAACGGATATCGAGTTGACTTTTTATATATAGTTCAGCAGCTTACATGAAAGCGCAGAAGTAAAGGATGGGACTGGCGTACGGTATAGCGCACCGGTATCTCGTTATCGGCATTCTATCAAAGTTCTGCTCTTTTCGCGAATGAACGAAACCAATATTGAATCCGGACGGAAAAAAAAACTGGCGCCCAAGTACGTATATATATATGTGTATGAGAAAAATGCAACGGTTGCGCATATGGCATCCGTGTATGCCTCGTATACGTGTAGATGTTTCGAAAGAGATATATAACTGAACGAGAATGACGATTACTGGCGAAAGAACGACTGGGATTAAACGAAAATATTCCAGGAAGCGTTAATATCTCGTGCAGATAAGTGTTCTACGGACCGTTTCAATTGGCGCATCGCAACCATCTCGTTAAATCATCGTTTTTTCTTTTTCTCAATGTCGGTCCCTGCTCTCAACCGCACAAAACTTTATATCCTGTACAAGAAGCATTAGAAATTCAATCGAAAGGTGTCACTTGAAGAGCGAAAAGTCAGATAAAACCTGGACTACCGACGCGAACATATTATCGACGGGACATTTGCAGCAGCACATATATCTATCATCGCAGTATATTTCTCTATATTCCACAGACGCTTCATCTCGCGCGCGGCCTCAGATGAATCGCGAGACTATCTGCAGGGTGAGCCAGTGACGATGAACCATGAGAACGATTCTTGGCGTTTCCGCATATTCCAACCATCTCTAGCTGTAATCCACCTCCATCTCTCCTCTACCAGGCCATTCTCGAGACGCAGACTCACGGATATGGAGGATTCGGACGTGCCTCATAATATTTCAAATAGCAAAGCGTCAACGGAGTTCCCGGTGTTCTTGATCGACGCATAAATTCGTCATCGCATACGGGGTAGACCATGTCAGAGAGCGTGCAATAATTCCAGGCGAGTCCCAAGCAGCCTCTACCCAATCAAAACGAAGTGATAACCAGACCTGATCAATGCAATCCTAAAGTTTGTTCGGAAAACAATTTGCGATGAAATTTCGCAGTCTAGTGGCACCAACAGCCGTCGTGACGAACATTAAACGTGTGCTCTATACACACAAACATAGGCCGCACGTGCACACCCCCATATCGTCTCTATCGTGCTCTATCCGCTCGCAGCCGCAGTAGTGGTTAACGTTCTGTTTGTCATTTGCCTGCTAGATGAGTACGTCATTAAGAGTACTTCATAGCGCGAGGAGAAAACAGTGGGGAAACTTCGTTCGAACGATCGATATATCAGTATGTTTGCAAAAGCTTTGCCCAGTCAATTCCCTATTTTCACTACGATTCCGCTCATCAAATTGCAATCTGTATATGCCTCAACCAGAATAACGCATGTGTCGAATTCGAAAATCAGACCTCTTCTCCTCTCGCTCGTCCCTTCATACCGCACTGGTGGTTTGGTCATCAGCGAAAAATAAGAGTGTGCAGCGTACGTTTATGCGCCATCACCAATTTTGTTCTCATTACTGTGTTGACAGAACTGACGTTGTCCATTTTCATTCGATTCGCTTTATAGTCGTAACTAATAATCGCCAAACTTCTGTTTAATCGGGTTGCCAAATTTTCTGTTTTATTAAACGAATGACAATTTTCCGGATTGGCTATTCGTGGGGTATTTTTGGTATTTTATCGAGTTATCGTATAAACAACTTTCCGATATAATTGCACGCAGAATTTCAAGCATTTTTCATGCAGGCCTGCCACTAAGATGTCCGTATGTCCTGGTAGTTGGTGAACAAAGTATTTACCTCTAAATTCCTGGGGGTTGTCTTTGGTTGAAGTACTACGACCTTGGATATGCTCCCACTCTTGCTTGTGGTATCGAGAATGAATCGAAGTATCCATCAAGTTTCAGGCAGTGCGAGGTTACATGAACTCTGGACTAATTACACCAAATAGTTTGATAGCTTTAGCCCTCCTTGTATGCCTGACGGGTTGATAGTATGTGAACTACGTACCCTGGTATTTATACCATAAATATACAACAAAAATCATCACAGTTTTAATTACCCGTTTGGTCAGAATGAACGATGGCAGCAGCGACCCAGTTAACCGAAGATTGATTCAACGAAAATAAAATCAGCAAGGCAAAACCGTGTTAGCACAAAAGCGATTTCGTCGGTGAGAATCTAGCTGTTCAATAAACCGTGTTCCACATTTCAATTAATCCGTGAAATTATTTAACGGAATATACACAACACTCGTCATCCCCATATACTGAAAATATATCAAAGTGAAATGGTATATTATGAGAAAAATTGTAAATACCGGATGCTTTATTTTCTATATGATTTTATGTAGTCACGTAGCCTGATATTTTTCATGATGAGCTCGATTTATATTTTTATAACAACCCGTTAATACGCATGATCTCAACTGATGATAACAAAATAGAAATATTCATTTTTAGCATTGTGCTTTCGGTCATGGCTATATACACGTATATACATCGATGTCACTGACTCGTTTGTATACGTATGCATGGGAACCTGATACAAACGACGAGAGATTCTCAGTGCCAGTATATGGTTCATATCCCGTTCGTAATTGCTTATTGTGCAATCGTTTTCGTTGTTCGGAACTGGGAGCAGGGTGAGTGCTATGGAAATTGACCAATTTATATAAAAATACGAGAGTGAGCGATGCAAAAAATAGCTAATGATCGTAAAAAACAGGAGGATTTCACACCGTGTGACAATGAAGCTCGAAAAGCTTTTCTGCGAAAATATCTCGTACATTTTTATCATGAATCATATGCAGAATTCGCAGATGGTTATCAAAACTCGTGGTTTTAACGAGGCACATACGATCGTATATCGATGGAACAATAACTTGAAAATATGGATCATTCTTTCAACTACATAAAATCAAGAGGAAAATTTTTCAATCCTATTTTTGAACATCCATCGTTCACAAAGAAAATTATTGCCGATAAGAGCAATAATAAATATTGAATCAAATTCGTATTTCTCTTTGTTTCCTGGGCAATCGAGCTTGCTTGCGAACAGATGAAAAGCAAATAGGATTAAATTCGTTGAGAAGTATTTCATGTCTGGTACCATCCACTTTCATGCTTTATGTACAGGGAACTCGATAGTTTTTTATCCTAAACATAGAAAATTCATCGTCTTTTCAACGAAATATCGAGATATGAAGAGGCTACGTGATTTCTCATTTTCAACAAAAATGTATCTCCAAATAAATACATAGAGAACGATCTCGTGATATATCGCACGATATATATATATATACATCCATCCATCTAGTTATGAAACATCTTCGAGGACGATACGTCTCAAAAATAACGCCAGCAAAGTTGGAAAATTGAAAAATATTGGATTTCACTGAGAACAGTCCATTCGTTTGTTCTACTTTCACCAATAAACACACATTTTATACGTATATATGAAAAAGATACGTCAGAGAGGACTAAGCAAAGTGCGAGAGAGAGAGAGAGAGAGTAGTCCCGACGTATAAAAAAGTCGAAAAAATAATTGTGCTAGAGGGCGCGCATTTGAAGCCCGGGGGTCGTGCGCACGGGCAAAAAACCTAGAGGCGATACCTGGTATATCCAAAGCTTTTAGTTCCGCGCGAGTTGTGTGAATAGTGTACGCATTGAAACGAATGGCTTTCACAGCAGGGTACAGTCGCGCAGTTCGCGCTATCATATGCAGATGATATACAGCCTAGTGAGAGAAATATAAAGAGCTGCGAGAGTTTTACGCAGTATACTTCCTCTGAGCCACGAAGTATTTTTTGTCTATATAGTTTAACAAATATATATAGTCGCACGAATACGTGAATGAGAAATATACGTCTATAGATATTTATGGAATATGAACACAGAGCTGACGACTTTGCGCGCTCGTTCATGCGGTAAATGCGAGAAAACTGACGCGGTAACGACCCCTATTTTGTATTTTATATTATATATATATATATATGCGTATCCGTTTCACTCAGGACTGCGCGTCTATGGGCAGAAAAATTCTTTTGGAGCAATTCGTATCGTGATATCTTTCGATAATAGTGAAAAATTCACACTCGACTGCTCCTAATCCCTTATAACGCATCCTGATATAACTTTTATCGCGTGTTTGCGGTGTTTTTAGTGAAATATCGTGGCATCGTTGAGATATGCGAATGGTCAGGCAAAAATGGAGACTAGAAAACCGAGACGAGCGTCACGTTTTAAACCTACATGCATCTAAGCTTATTCATTTTCTTCCATGGATCTTGAAACTTTAGGAGATTCGAGTAGTATCCACCGAATGCGTAATCCATCCAACACGGTGACCAATTTGCCTGTCTTGAAAACCGGTTTTGAGCCGATCGATTCCTCTCAAAGCATGATTGCATACAGGTGTGTATTCGTGTGTGTTTGTGTGTGGTATCGGATCCGGGTACACGATATTTTCTCCATGTTTCTATCGCTTTCTCTCTTTTTCTCTTCTTTGAGCCTCTCTATTTCTTTTCCTCGCTCTTTCCGTTCTTATACCCGCACGATTCGATGCTAAAAGCGCAGCAAAGCCGTTTTCTTGCTTGCTTAGCTTCGTTCTCATCATTCTCCTCCCGTTTCTTTACTATGGCGGCTCGGTATAGATCGACTTCCGCGAGAGTGTCTTCGAGCTCACGCTACTCACCGGATGTGGGCCGAGACCGGATTCGGTTTCTACCCACACGCGCTACGAATTTTAGGCGTCGAACAGAGCACACGGCTGTACCTATTTCTTCTCTCAGTCTCTCGCTTGCTTTCTTCCTCTCTTCAGCAAGAGTAAAGGGAGTAGGTGCTCATTTCAAACTCGGACGTTTAAGGATCAAAACGTGCGGCATTCCATTAACATATCATTGCGAAATACTAACGGTGGCGCGAAATAAATTTAGTGACGCCGTCAATCTTTCTTGTATTCTGTTTGCCTTGATGCTATATACGGAAAGTGGGGCTATTGAATTATTCACACAGACCGTTAGAAGAATTAACATTCAAAAAACTCATTCTAACGTATTAATCGGTGAAATTAATCGAAATATAAAATAGTCGATTGAGGATCGATTGACGTTTGAATATCAACAGATTTCTGCAGATACAGCGAAACAGTAAAACCTTTTTATCTGCATTCTCTATTTTTGCGAACTCATTATTATTATTTTTTTTTTATTTTACGAAAAAAGCATTCTTCTTTGATGAAGAACCTTTCATTACAGCGATTTTTAATTAAAAATTTTCATTCAGTTTCAAGGTTTCTAAAGCAGTAACATGCAGCTCGTCATTTCACGAGAGAAAAGGATCTCCGTCAAAGGCTTAACGCTCAAGCGGTTGAACCCTTCAGGATCATTATCTAAACCTACTACATTGAGAGGGTCGAGAATTAATCGTTTCGTGTTTAATATGACCGATCATAGCTATAGGTGTATCTACTATATATTCCGAATATCGCATGCTCGTCGGGCGCTGACGTTCGCATCGACGAATTCAGGTTAATCGATTTTGAGGTTAATCAAGAGCTTCGCCATACAGATACAGGGTGTCCGATGTTTTTATTTAAGAACTTCAATTCAATATTTTTACATACTTTGTCTAAAGACTATACAAAAATATCGAATAATCGATTGCAACGAAAATCTGCGAACGATTATTAAGCAGCGATACAGAAGTTTATTACGTTCAACTTGAACGATACAGACTTCGAAATCGTCGCATAAAATCACGTCCATTGTATATGAACGATATTTCATTTTCACCAGTACACAAATAAAGCCCATACGTAAAAAAAAAATGGTACCGTTGGATTAAACCGCGTATCCAGACTTCCCGAAACATTAAGGATTCATGAATCGAATTTATATGCATCTCTCGACCGTGTATACTTTCAATGCAATCGAAAAAAAAAAAAAAAGAGAGAGTGAGAGAGAGGCCCAAAGTGAGGACTTTGCAGGACGCATTTATAGCACATAACATCGTCGCCGGCCGCCAGAGAGTTGAAAACGTGTTTTACAGGACAATCCTGTAGCGAAATCTTGCGCGGAGTAGTAACGCGTTACGTGACTGGTAATTGGATGCTAAAAGGGAAACTACATTCTCAGCATCCACACAATGCTTACGCCCTTTGAAATATATATATATACATACACACATATATATATGCGTGTACAATGTACACGAGTGTGGATGTGTGTACACGCGCTTGAGTCGACGGCTCGTGCGGCCGAATTCACGATTTTCAAATAATTCACGCAACGGAGGAGCCGCCCCCCTCTTCTTCATCTTGCCTGTATATTTGTACAACAGAGACCGGCGCTTTTTTATGTTCTGGTACGAGTTTTGCGAGACCTTCGTCGTTAAAAACATTTTATACATACATATATACATTTAAATATGCCCGTATACACACAGAGACGAAAAAATTTCTATCCAGCGTATTGCATATTCATGAGAGTATTCGTTACTATATACTGAGCCTCAATTACACACGAAAATGTCGGATCCGAGTACCGTGACGATACAGTAACGAGTGAATTCGAAAACATTTTCATAGTTTGACAAAAGTTGCCTGAAGAATTTCACAAATTTACAAGGGCTGAATAAAAAGGGTAATTCTGAAGTAGTTTTTTACACACCCCATTCAAGTAGGAAAACTCTTCACGCGTAGAGAGCGTCGATGCCATTGTAATCCTGGCAATGGCGCAATCCGCTTCTGTGTTAAGCTTCTTGCCATTTTTCGTGCTCAATATAGCATGTAACAAAAACAAAAACTTGCATCCTGTGTAAGTACTTTGAGTAGCTTCACGCTTGAGAGCGACAGTGTTCTTCTCGTGTTTTCAGAATAACTAGTCATTTCGTCAGAATAAAATCGTAAAAACATGAGCTCAATTGCGATTTAAACGATTGAATACGAGATTTGTATCTACAAAATTTTTGACGATTTTTCAGTTTAAAAAGAAATATAGAAATATCCAAGAGCATGTTGCGATATCGAATTTGTGAATCCCACTATCATTCGTGTTGAAAAAAAAAATAAAAATAAAACATGACGATAAGTTGAGTTGCTACTTTTTCCTTAAAATTTGAACCGATGCGGAAGCAGGTTGACAATAATTGCGCGAAGAAGTTGTCACTAATGAGCCTTGTGCGCAAAGCTTTCTCAAACATAAATTCCATTGCCTCTGGTATGCACGTGAGCAAATAAACCCTTTGCCGACACCAGGCTCCACGGGGTTTTCAACTCTCGAAAGTTTATGTTTAGTCTTGGCCTCCACGGTCTGTAATATCGAATGACACACACCCACACACTCATGTGGCATATATGAATTGAAAAAATAAAATACATTTCGCTCCGTGAGTCAACACCTCAGGAATTATTTTTTTGATGCGTCTTGGCGCCGTATCGCTGCCGTTATGGGTAGATTGCTGCATCCTGTGTGTATATAAACATATAAGAATTTACACGAGTCACAGGCGTATAATTAATGGCTAACTTTATCGCAATATACATACGATGGAATAGTTATGAGCAGTAATTTTTTTTTACGTAACTTAAAGCCAGTCGAAATGGATTCGCAATCTTTTACTCGGTGCTGTTCGCCATTGAGTTTTTATTCCAAGTTTATATCTGAGCGAATAATATAATACCAATAAGTTACAAAAAAATTTGGTTATCGACCTTATCCATTCATTTGTAACGGCGAATTACTTTGAGCAAATTACGTTCAAAAAGAATCCCAGCAAACACACACTTGGATGATTTTTGCAATTTTTATGTTAACTTTACATAAACTCGTCGTCATTTTCATTTCTCCCGTGGACAAGTGCGATTGTAGCATAAAAAAAGGCCTAATTATATGAGGGATAAATTGTTTCGTATACTAAAGATTTGGATTTACTGGAGCATCGAGATTAAATTTCGTATCGTGAAACATCCATGTAAAAAGAAAAATCAATCCAGCAAAATGTCATATAAAATGATTCATAATTTTCAATTTCATCTTACGTATTACAAGGTGCATCGAATCTAGTCTCAAAAATTGCGTTCGTAAATAAATTTTCGTTCATCCAGGAAATAAAAATAAAAAGTAAATTTCCTGCTTTTCAATCTGTCCGTGCGATGCATGTCGCAACGTATGGCCCCCTGTCCTTCGTGAGTGGAAAAGGTATCCGCAATGAGGGTTTACACCCACCCGGATTCCCAACACGTCAGAAACGCGAGATTGTGCGACGCGCACTTCCCGTCTACCTCGAAACGAGAGGTCTCGTCATTCTCTCTGAGCTGAGGTTTCCCACTTTCTCTCTTTTTACCTTTCTTCAAATCCTACGCCTTATCACTATCATTTTTTAAATTTCGTGCGCCCTCTTTTCCCCCTTTTTATGTTATTTGGAAACAACGAGATTCGTCACCCAATCAACGCCTCACATCAGACGTCGGCGAATTATCTTAAGGGCTGCATAAAACATTTTTTTACCATGTGTCCAAATATACAATGGAATGTGAGATAAAATAACTTAATAGAGGATAACATTATTTTTTTTAACTGATATGAATCAAGAACTGAAGCAATTAATTCTTTGAACATCGCAAGCAAAAAAAATTTTTTTTTAAACTGCAATTGATCCTGCACATCTGATCATTTTGAAAAAAAAAAAAAAAAATGGTAGAATAGACGATAATCGATGTAGAAAAAAGTCAGCAATTGTTCGTCTCAATTTAAAATTGATAAAAATGTGCCGGAAAGGGTGAACTTTGGTACGGATATTGTTAGAGAAATCGAAGGAAAAAAATTCTCCTCATTCAATGTACTATTGAACACATCTCTGCTGGATTTTTTTCACATTTTCAGGCTCGAACGAAATTCTGACAATTTCTAGCCGAGGAAATGCTTGAAGAGTGTTTCTATCGTGATTATCCCCGTCGCACATTCACGATCCTCTTAAATACGTACGAGTGGAGTTTGGTTGGAAATTTTGCAATGATATTGAGGCGAATAGGAAACTCGGAGACAGCAGGTGATCCATATAAAAAGAGAGGATCTTCATAAAATCGGAAGTAGGGGTGTGCTGCTACATTGTGCATCGCTGGCTCCTAGATTCTCGTCTATCCGCTTTAGCAACATTATGTTTCTGGGTGGGTACAGCTCAACGACTCACTGTCGGGTTTTCGTGTGACTGACCCGTTTTCCACGTTTCCCAGAATTTTTGGCTCGTTTCGCTTCGCTTATGCACCACCGTAATAGGCAAAAATATAGTAAAAGAGAACGAGAGAAAGAGAGAGAATGAGAAATAAAGGGGGGGAGGTAGAGACAAGGGAAACGAGAGACGATTCTCGAGGCTTTCAAACAAAGTAGCATTCTCAACGCCAAAGGTACGAGTAATGGAACTTCGGAGTAGAAAATAAAGAAGAGACGATTCTTTGCCAAAGCGTTATTAGACGATGAACCTTGTATGTAGATTTTTCTCTTACAGCTCGAATATATTTTTTATCAAGCAAAAAATTCCGATATTCGAGGAAAAATTAAACATGGCAGATCTTATGTGATTCTAGTATCGCAGCAGTGAAATAATGTAACGAATATCTCTTTTAAAATTCTGTATTTTGCAAAAAGCCCTTAACGATTCATGAGTTCAAAATTGATATCGTCTGAAAGCAAACGATATTTTTATTGACATGACACACTTCTACGAATGCGCGTCCCCTCAGCAGATTATTTCCACCCTCACTCTTGCTCTACTGTATCAATGAAGTTTTGTCTTACGTATTCGATTCCGTCTCGGAAAAAAATGGATGATATGCAAAGACAAGGCACTGGTACAGGAGAATTATGACACTACAAGAGTCAAATAAACTGTTGCATACATGACGGTAACAAATCCATTGCGTTTCAAGTCCAACCAGAAATGCACTCACTAGTACGTAGCCGATTCACACGTACAAGTGCCTTAGTTACGATTTATGAATATTTACGATCGACCACCGCGTTCCACCCACTTACCTGAATATGCATAAACACAGAACTGACAATGTATTATTTTTCCATGACAGATAGATCGATATTCCTGAAACAGTGAGACAGATGCCATCCAGCTGGAGTGAGAAACGGGTTTCGTACTCTCGGATGTATGTAGAGGAAATGTACGAATCAACGTACTGGAATTAGTCATGCACGTTATATCAACGCGTTACGAGCTAAAAATAATAAAAGCGTAAGCTGTTATGCTTCGTTCGTAAAATCACGTAAAACAGGCCCTTGTGTTTGCTAGCACTCTATGTATCTATCATACACGGTTAGACATTGCTCCGAACTCGTATCGTAGCGATACAGTGATGAGCCCCGCGTTACGAGGGTTCCGCCGAACGATGGAAAGCCTCTCGGATGTGACCGAATCGTCGACAGCGCTCACTTGGACCAACCAATTGCATTTATGTATATGTAGATGTGTGGTGTATATAGGTTTTCACCTATTACTGTATATAACCCATCAGAGTTTCTCCCTCTCATAAAGAGGTACTCTTCCGCAGTCACCCCCGTCGCCTCTCCTCTCTTTACTCCACCCCCAAACGCCCTCTCTTGCATCCTGTCTCGTTCCCAATCTCGCCCTCTTGCCATTCTCTTTCGCTCACTCTCTCTTTTATTCCCGCGTACGTTTTATCGCTCGAAATGTACGAGTGGCATCGAGGCGTCACCCTGTTACAATTTATAGCCACGGCTGTGTGTCCAAAGAACCATTATTTCTCCGATGACCATTAGAGCGTAAGAGCGGAAGAACGAGAGAGTGAGAGAAAAGGAGAGAGGACGAAAGAGGCAGATAGGCAGATGAAGATTGAGCGAAAGATGTATGAATGAACGAAAAATTGAATTCGTTCTTCCTCTTCGTTTGTTATATCTCGTTTCGCTCTGTTGAGCACAGTAAATATTTTTCCGCGTACCTTCGTGTCTGGATTCACACAATCTTGTCAAACCGTCAAGCAACAGGAATTATCATTGACCATTTTGGGTTGAAACATCGGGATTTTATCGAATTGTTTTCTTGAATCTGAATTGAGAGATTCAGCGGAATCTCGGGACCAGTACATTTGAAGTCATGTTCAGAGCAGTCACCGAGTCATTAATTTTATTTCGAACAAATTCATGAAAGAGTATTTTCGTTTATTAAAATAACAAAACATCCTTTTTCGCTGTAGCGAATTTCATTGAATCAGATAATTATAATTTTTCTCATTTTTCGGTTTCAATTTCCGGTTGAAAAGGAAAACAGCAGTGACAAATTTGGTATGGTCGTGCGTAACAGCTGATACAATCGGTGAACCTAGCTTTGCTATTCTGTGACTCTCGAGTCATTGAGACTCTGATTCGTCAGTTATTATTTTTGTAAACTAATTATTAACCACGATCGTCGCACATTGGAATCAATAATAATGAAAAATATCTATACTCGACACAAATCAGAATGGCTCTTTAGTCCATCGTTAAAAAAAAAAAATCAAATTGGAATAATATAACCGGTAATCATGAACTTTTCCATATCACCATATAGTTTTATGTGGACGTGAAAACGACGTTGAATTACATCATGAATCATTCGTTTAATTGACAGAAAAATACGATTCATCCTTCGCACCTTTTTTTTTTTCATGCTTATGCATATTATAAAACATTTTACAAGTGGGTTCAACGGAGACTCACCGCGTAAGCGATTTCTTTAATTCTCAATTTGTGCATGTTACTCTGATTCGTGGCTGGTGAAACTTTCGTGCGATGTTGCACAATTTACGCTTTAAGCTGTGGCCATTAAACGAAGTGACGGCTGATTTCATCCTCAAGAAAGATGTGTATACAGTAGGTGAGAAAGAGAAAAAAAAAGAATAATACTGAGAAAGAAAAAAAATCAAGACACAGATACGGAGAAACGATTTTTTAAATCCCATCATCGAATTAATTCTGTCCTGGCGGTCTCCTCGCCAATTAACGGAGACAGAACAAAACGAGATACGTACGGAGAAACGATTTTTCACCAAGCATCATCGAATTAATTCTCTCCTGGTCCCCGTTATCCAATTAACGTTTGACGTTTTCAAACGAATCTTTTTTAGATAACGATTATGTGTGTCTTTGCCAACAAATATCGGTCCTCATGCAAAACGCAGTGAGACAAATTTCGAATACGTCGAGCTAACTTGACTATGAGCCCGCTGATTAAATTGTCTGCCATTTATACAATACACTACTTTCCACAGGATCTGCTAAAACCAGCTGTACTCTACCTACGAACTTCGACTAATACAAATCTGGTTAATTATATTCTCTGATATTTACCTTTTCAAAGTCAAAGTCAAGATTGTCGAGTTTCAAAATGACATAGAGATGGGAAACGACTTTGCGGTAATGATGCTTAGGTAAGTCTCGAAAGCACAGGCGAGAAACAAGTCGGTGAATTAAAGAATGAAAAGAGTAGCCAGCATGATGGCTGCTGATTCGAGAGAATGTACCAAGTCTCTTTACGAGAGTCTATGCCCGAAGGTTCTTCTCGTGTTGGCGAGGTAGCTTGTAGCTAAAGTATATACCTTCGATACAGTCGCGCATCGAGCAGAGACTGTGACTCAGGAACATGGACCGCGGGAGTTTTGTTGGACAACGATGCGCTCCCATTTTATTATCGGTTCCCGGTAAAAGAACGTTTCTCGCAGAAACTCTTCTCTCTTCCGCTTTGCGCGACATCAGGCTTAATTGACTCTCTGGCGACCAAACGATTTATCGTTTTATGGATAAGAGAAGACAGAGCCTTGGGGTGTTCACCCGGATTTACGGTCAGTGGAGGGAAAAGTTTCTTGACAGCGATCAGGTATCCATTGACAACGAACACCATACTTGTCAATGTGGTGGTTATTCTAAGAAACCAACTCTTCACGATAATTGTAGTCATGTTGTTGGTGCATAGAATTCATTTTCATGCAAAGTACTTTTAATTGGTTGAACTGATACTCAGAAAATGGTTGATATAAAGGCAGCAACGAACCATGAATATACTTGAACCTGCGGAAGTTTATTAAATAAATCACCAAACAAGGTGTGAATTTGGGGAGAAGAAACAGAAATCGATAATAATTCGTAATGAAGATAAAAAGAAAATAAATATCAGGATTGAAAGTAATCGATGACCAAGAGTCGTGTAGGCAAAAAACTTCAGAGGGTCAACTAAATAGGAAGAGCGAACTTTTTTGGGGTAAGAGCCAGACATTGGCAAAGAATCAATGGCAGGATAGATACTTTATTTTCATTGTACCAGTAATGTCTGAACAAGTATTCATTAGTGGGGGATGGGGAATGAAATATCATCGAAAACGGATATATGGAGTGCCGAAGACAGATACCCCAAAAGCACTACACTAGACTATATCACTACATAATGTTTTACGTGAGCAACTATAAATCTGTATAAGTACATTCGATTTGTTGATTGAAGGAGAACGAGTAAATTACGTTAGATCGTAAGTGTTTCCTAGATCGTAATTTTTCTGGATGTTTATAAAAATACGAGAGAGATGTTCCAATAATTAGAATGATTACTGAGAAACTTTCTTACCTTCTTCATCAATGTTGAATAGTCCAACTCCGTCTCCACCTCGTATGCTGTACCCGATTCTGGAATCACCACCCGGTGGATCGAGATCCTTGGCTCGAACGGTCGTCACGAGGGTACCGATGGGTTGATTCTCAAAAACACTTGCCGAAATAACAAAATCCTCAAAAACGGGAGCGTGAAGATTTTCATTGACATCAACAATTTCAACGATCACCATTGTCTCAGACGAGAGCGACGGTTCACCACGATCTTTAGCAACGATTGTAAGTGTGTGAACTTGGCGTTCTTCGAAGTCCAAGTGTTGAGCAGTTCTAATGGTTCCCGAGACTCGGTCAACTTTGAAAAAGCCTTCGCTCTCCATTGCATCGGAAAGAAAATATTCGACGTCACCACCTGGACCTTCGTCCGGATCAATCGCTTCTACAACAGCAACAACACTCCAAACTGGCACATCTTCACGTATTTTGACGGTGTAACTGTTCAGAGCGAACTTTGGTGCATTATCATTGACATCGTCGACCGTGACCCTGACCAGAGCATCGGAATACAACGGGGGTGTATCGGTACCATGTCCACCATTATCCCGAGCGCGAATTTTCAACTCGTAAACTTCCTGCCTTTCACGATCAAGCTTACCAAATACACGAAGAACACCGGTTACCGGATCTACCGTGAAATCGTGGGTTTCCGTAACGAGAGAATACGTAATTTTTGCGTTTTCACCTAGATCCGCGTCAGTGGCATTTGCCCTGAAGACATTCGTACCGTTGAGAGCATTCTCCGATATTTTGAAACTGGCCAATGGTTTCTCAAATTTGGGTGCGTTGTCATTGACGTCGATGATCGTTATTGGCAGCATACGCGAGGCTGATTTTTGAGGTTTGCCAAGGTCATAAACGCTGATATTTAAAAAATACTCGCTTTCCTTTTCACGATCAAGATGACCGATTACAGTGATATCACCGTTCTCAAGATCGATACCGAAGACGGAATCCTCATCACCACCGGAAATACCATATACGAGTTTACCATTGTAATCGAGATCACGATCGCGCGCACGTATCTTCACGAGGTTAGTACCAATTTTTGCAGACTCGTTGACTCTTATCTCGTTTGGAAAATCAACGAATTCTGGGGCGTGAACGTTGCCACCATAACGGCGGGGTGTCAACGTGTACTCGTCGTCTCGGGAGGGTGCATTGTTCTTTTCGGCCTCGGCAATGGCATCGGTCAAGCGTCTGGCCACCCCGGTTTCACGACACTCAAAAGCACCTCCCTCGTCATTTAATATTCTTCCTTGAGAGCCGAGATTTCTCTTGGCGTTAACGAGATGTATGTGGACCGGATTCACATCGGCAAAATGTGTACCGTCAGTTGCCGTAACATTTATGACCCGTTCAGATACTTTAACGTCCGTAAGGTCACAAGCGACCGATAGTATACCACTGGCTGAATCAAGAGAAAAACAATTGTCCTCGTTTCCGGATACGATTCTGTAGCTTATTATGTTACCGGCGTCGAAATCGATCGCCGATATCGTTATTACCTCCGATCCGATTGGCACGTAACGCGGCACGTGACCGTTGCAATCGATCTTCTCGAATTGCGGACGATTGTCGTTAACGTCCCGTAACTTTATACGCAATTGCATTTCGGTCTGACGACGATAAGGGAGACCCCAGTCGCTCGCTCTTATTGCAAGTAGATAATCCCGTTTCATCGTTTCGTAGTTAAGGACTTGTTTGGTTCTAACGATACCGGTAAACGGATCAATGTCAAATGGTACTTTTTCGATATTATCGATGGAGTAGGATATGTAAGCGTTTTCACCGGAATCGCGATCTTTTGCGGTGACCTTGATCACCGACGTGCCCGCTGGTTCGTTCTCATCGAGCCAAACGAGCTGTTCGGTCTGCTCGAAAGTTGGATCACTGTCGTTCGTATCGATCACGTTGATCTTCACTTTGGCCGATGACTGTTTTCTCGTACCAGCGTTGCCCTGATCAACCGCCGAAACGGTAAGAGTATAGAGAGCTTTTTTCTCAGCATCGAGTGGCACGGCCGTATAAAGCATTCCTGTATTGGCATTTACATAAAATTCACCGCCCTCATTTCCACCTACTATCTCGAGAGAAACGAGAGCATTTTTGCCTTCGTCCGCGTCCGTAACTTTGAGTTTGATGACTGGAGTATTTACCGGTGCCGTTTCCGGCACTTTAACGTCATAAATCTCCCGACTGAAAACCGGTGCGTTGTCGTTCATATCGGAAAGATGTACAGGAACGATTTTGTAACTGAAACGCTGGGGTATACCACGATCTACGGCGCGCAATGACAGATTGTATCCCTGACGCGCCTGCTCACGGTCTAGAAGATGAAGCACTTCGATGTTGTACTCGCCGGGCTGTTGCCCTCCCGGTCTCACCCTGAAATGACCATCCGGATCGCCACCCACTACATCCAAACTCGCAATCTGACCGTGTATACCTTCATCTCTATCCAACACCCTGACTATCGCGTAAATGTCGGCGTTAGAATTTTCCAATATTTCCGGCAGGTGATTAACATAAATCTCAGGAGCATAAAGATTCACCTGACGTACCCTGATAGTGACCCGAGCTGTGCTAGCTCGTATCGTACCGGCTCGACGAAAGAGAGCTCCACGATCCTCCGCCAATACAGTTAATTCGTAGATCGGTCTCTCCGCATATCGAAGTGGCCTCGTGAGCGTGATGACTCCGCTGACTGGATGTACAGCAAACTGATCGGTCTCTTCGGCGAAGCTGTAATAGATTTCGCCGTTTCTACCGAGATCAGCGTCCTCGGCTGATACCCTGAGGATACTACGATGCAGAGGCGTGTCCTCGGTAACGGTCTCTTTGTACTCGGTAGGATAGAACAAGGGATTTAGGTCATTCGTGTCCAGCACTGTAACGATCACCGTGGTCTCGGCATCGAGTACGACCAACTTATTTCGGGCCGCGCGTCTTGTACCCGTAGCCCGCACCTCAAGCACGTAACGATCTTTTCGCTCGCGATTCAGCACGTCCACGTTACCGGTTCGTGTCCGTATTAGAAGAAAGCAAAAATCACCGACCGTTCTCTCCTCGGCCTTGAAGAACTTGTCACGATCACCCCCCACTATACGATACTTGATCTCGACATCGCGATCAAGATTCGATAAACCTATACCCATTTTTTCCTCAGGCAACACGTAAGTCTTGCCTATCGAATTCTCAGCTATCGAGACATTGTACTGTCCTCTAGTGAAATGAAAATCGTGCAACAACGCAGTGGACGATGTTTCCGGAACTATTGTCGTCGTAGCTGATGTTCTTGGCAACGGCGTTATCATAGCGATCGGTGAAGGGATCATAGTCGTTGAGAGACCAGCGTTACTCGACGGCTGCTCGGTTGTTACAGCCGATCGAATCCCGGAAGACGGCGAGCCAGCTGTGGCTGCGAAAAACCACAGCCAGAGCCATGCCCAGACCGACAGCTCGCGCCTCTTCATCCTCCAGCGCATTTTGCTAGCTCATCGTTAAATCTTTCACCGTATTTGACCGCCTTTCTCGACGCAGAACGCTTCTCGGTGTGACACGACAATGCGGGATTAGGTGCCTAACGTTTCTCAACGATCACCTGAAACAAAAAAAATATATACTTATTACTTTTCTGCTTTCTAGTCACACCCAGCCATCTTTTATGTAGTAATAATCATTGAAGCGTTGTATGAGTATCTTTTGTTTCTAAGAATCAATCACGTACAGTTCGAATGTGATAGATCGCAATTGCAGACAATCCAGAGTACCGCCATTCAAACACACCGACGAATGGGTTCTTATGAAGCAATAATAACAGAGTGACGTGTTACATTGCAGTTTTTAGTATAGGCGCGCCGCAATGATCAGCCGACTTTCTGATAAGTTGACTTCAATGAGCAGCCAGAGGTTAAGCAATTACCACGTCACCGCACTGATAAGAAGAAACAGCGCGAAAGGAAAGTACATTGCTGATGATGATTCCGCAGACAACTTTATGCTTTATCTACCAGTCGGCATTTTTGATAGTATTTCTTGTAAAACATCGTGAAACAAAGAGAAAATTAGATTCGACGATTTATCGGTAAAGATTTAGAGATGAAAAATCGTAAAAGTGGTCGACTGCAATTGTCTTTGTGTACCTGAGAAGTAGGTAACGAAGGATAAAAGTTGTAATGAAATTCGTTGAACACAAGTTTCCCGTGACTACGTCGTTTTCGACCCTTCTCGAGACCATCAGGTTCCTACAATACTTTGTTGATTGAATTTATGGTCATTCCGGTATCTCTTCTCAGCTATACTCCAGATATACAAATATATCACGTTTTACGAGAAAAAGGTAGGAACACTGTATTCCAACAAATTTATCAGTCTTAACGCAGCATTTGATCCATGCACTGTGACGATGTTTCGGCTTTTTCCATTTCTAACAGTGACCGATTAAAAAATTAACATACTCAAAAAATCAAACTCTGACACGTGCAATTGCCAAGAGCTTGGTGAAATATCAATCTTTTTTTTTTATACAACGGGTAAGTGTTAACGTATCGTACGAGGAAATTAAGATCTCAAATTACATGTTCTACATATTTTTTTGAGAATTTCTCAACGTAATATTTCCAATTCTGTAATTCTAAATAAAAATACGACAACAACAAAAAATAGAGCTCAGAAAAAACGTGTACAATTCGCACGGAACGTCTTGCGTGTGCAATGTCAACCGGAGACATAGGAGAGACCGAGGGACCATCGTCATTGCGCGAGCTTTCGAATCCTCACGTACATCTCTTTCTGTACATAACATACCAAAGTACGATAAGAACCCTTCTCTCTTATGCAAGGTCTCTCTTTCTCCCCGAATCCGATAAAATGTTATCTGATATTTCAGACTATTCTGGAACCAGTTTGCTAAGGCGCGGCAAGCTATATCACCATGAACTGTATAGGTACAGGCTCATATACGCGATACGTGTATGTGATGTATGAGAAAACAAAAAGTTGTTGATAAAACGCTCGCGAAGTTGATAAAATTGTTACGAGACTCGAGTTTTAAACGGTTCATTTTTTTCTATAATTACCATCGTTATTGTTGAGTGAATGGTTTGGTAGCGGATATTACGTCATCAGGGATGTAGAGTTTTTAAACGATGGTTTTCTGAGTGAAGTTCCATTTCGTAACGTTAAAGTGTACGGTAGCTGAAGGTGCGGTTTTTAGCCTTTTTGTCTTTCATATACGTTTTTTTTTATCGTTCTATCTCGCCATGTGCTGTTTATAAAATTTCATCTTGTATCGTCACATGAAAGTAACTAACAAATAAAGCCCTTATTTTTTTAGATAGAATTCGTAACACTTGATTTTGGCGCTGTTTACAAAATCGTTATCGTTTTGAGAAAAATCCGAGTGAGTGAATGTTGGTCAAAATCAACGGTGCCTGACCACTTCCATTCAGCACAATCATTTCTGATGTGCTATTTATTACTGTAACGAAGTATTACTTTTTTTCGTTTTCTTGAAACAATCTCCAACTGTTCATTACATAAGCATGACAGAAATCGTTCGGAGAAATGACAAGCATTCATAGAAGCAATTCTATCTGACAGCTTTGAGTATCGGCCAGCTGTCATTTCAATGCTTCACGTTACAGAGAACGATAAGGTGAGTAAGCAAGAGAGAGAGAGAGAGAGAGAGAAAGAAATAGAGTGGGAGCTGAGTTTCTGTAAACCCGGTATACTCTCAGGGCGGAATCCCTTGTATCGCCAGTACTATCCGGAGTTACACGTCACAGAATAGACACCGAGATGTTCAAGTATTATTTTCGATACATACATATGTCTGGAATTCATCGAAAAACTGGTTATTTCTTTTGCACACATAAATGGACAACCGTAGAACGAAGATAGGAAAAGAAGACACTGCTACAACGGGATTATTTCGAAAGATATGGGCTTATAGATAAGCGAAGAGCGCTCTCGAAGTGACAGGTAGTTATTTCCAAGTATATAAAAAGATCGGGATTGATTTCGTTGAACCGTTTAGTTCACCGATCGTTCCTCACGGCAATATAACCTCTGAATGTCGCGGTCAAGTCGCTGATAAAATTAAGGAACATGAAATTGATCGACCGATCCCGGAACGTTATAATTAGCAGGAGAATAGACACCCATAATTACTTAGGAAGCTGTCAAGACTTTCAGTGAAGGAAAATAAACAATGGGAAAGACGGATAACGATCGATTAGGATCACACTGGCAGGGGCCTCCTATCTATGGCTTCGAGTCAAGTTACTCTATATATTCTACATCGACACATCACTATTTAGTGATTCTCTAGCTATACTTCCCCACGAACACCTCACTTTTCCCAGTAATCCAATCAGTCTACGAAGTCAATAAACTTACAGCGATATATAGAGATACTTCGACGTGAGGTGAGGTTCTCAAAGCCTTGCCGAAAGCATCTACGAGCACTATCGACACAATTGAGCTATTTTCTCGCTTTTCTGTTTAAATATTTACGTAAATGAGAAAATCTACAGATATTCCAGAACTTATATTCACATAAAAAGCAGGTAATCGACGTATAAGATATTAATTTGTTTGTATTTTCAAGAATAATGATGAATTGATAAATGAGTATGTCCACAATGAAACTTGGGCCTCTGTGACCAAAGTAAATAGTTCGGAATGGTCGAGTAAAATTTGAATCCAACATTTCGGCTTCTGCTTTGATCTACTTTGACCCATCACGTGATTGAGCCCGCCACTAAATAGGTTTTTGTTCTCTTGGAATTCTCGACACTGTTGAATCTAAGAGAGGTTATTTATTATCCGCTCAACCTTTCAGTAACTCGGAAATTCAACGGGAATCAAGTCAACCCGTAATATCGTCGAGTGATGAAAAAAATATGTGGTAAATACAACTCGTCATCTTGTATAGTTTATTATAAGCAAGAAAGAAAATGCCGAGAGTTTTATAATTATATCTTTAAGTATTTAAGTGCTGAACGTTCTCTTATTTAAATCCCCATCACATTTTCTTGGCTGGATTATTATACTGTAAACTTATGTACAACTGTTCGGTGGATAATAGTGCAGAGTTTGAATAGAAAGGAGAAGGAGTGAGATGGAGAGAGAGAGAGAGAGAGAGAGAGAGAGAGCAGTAACGTTGAATAATAATCTTCTGCCAACAGTTTTTTACAGCATACGAGAAACCTCTAATATCATATAACTAGCAGCAGCGTGTCTACTTTTAAGTATTTGATAGCCCATAGTGAAAATTAGAAAAATGTTTCCAAGAAATTTGTTTCAAAGTTTCGATGTGAATTTTACATTTTAAAACGAAGTTACAAAATTGAAACTCTTACTCTTTATTGGTGGGCCCTTCGGACGGCAGAAAAATTGTTTAATGAAAAGTTCTTCTTACAAGAGCCAATGGAAGGGCCCCGGTATCTTGCCCTTAAGGGCTTGAAAGTGACCGAGGCTTTAAACCGTTGTACCTACACTTCGAGGGCTTCTCGATCCTCGAGCTTTTGCTGCGGATCACCAAAAGCCAAGTCTCGGTCTGACCAGCGCTCCGGCTGTCTGGCTTCGGAGCTACTAGAAACGTTTGCACCAATTCTCCATTCTCGACCCTTCGAACTTCCTTTCATTCGCGATTCATTGAATGGAGTAATCTATGCAGGTGACTCGTTCGATATTCATCGAATACAAACTTCATGCCGAATATATTGCGTGCTACGAAATTCTGCGACGATATACTAGCAGTTCATATGAATAGGGTGTTCGTTCATTCAATACCTACTCGCAGTTCAAGGTTTCTACGTTTCCATTTAAAAGAGGATTTTTTGTGCAAGAATGAACACTCATTTTAGTGCTCAAATTCCAGCTACAAGTGAAATGTCTATGAAACAATATGATACAACTCTTTCCACACTCTTTCCTCGATTGCAATATTACTTTTAACAGTAATGAAAAAGCGCAAAACGCGTTGTGGCTTCTACAGCCAAAGGAGAAGGAGAGGAAAGACAAAGTATGAGAATATTACGAAGAGACCTTCGGATGAAAGTTTCAGCTGGTTAAAAAGCCACTGCCGATACTCGTTACTTATGACGAAAAAAGCTTTCAAGTTGACGGAGTGCTGTACGGAAATAGCAATCTCGTGGGATATCTCCGAAAGGAGAATCAAATCGAATATCCTGCTGCATCGTGTAAGATAAGCGCCGTGTACTGCACAGAGAGGCTATATACCCTCTGTAACGTTCCTACTGACGGTAGGCAAGAGAGAGAGAGAGAGAGAGAGAGAGAGAGGGAGGGAGAGAAGCTTTGCAGCGAGAGAAGAGTCGATGGCATGGCGCGAGCTCCGCGACTAGAACTTAGTAATTCGCTGCCTTTTAGCGTAAATCGACTTAGCTCCCGGAAGTTACGATAGGTCGATGGAGAGTGCTTCGTTCTCTCGAGCCCTACGTGTATCCTGCCGTATCGTCTTTCTCTTTCTCTCTATCTTGGCACTTGTACATTGCAGCCACAAGGAGTGGTATAGTTCGTATGTATGTATCTCTGCGTATGTATACCTACCGATCTATAGATATGTATGTAAAGTTTTCTCCATCGTAGTCGCAAGAGCGCGCAGCGGGAAACGAGTTACACGGTAGCTTCGGTATTTTAGTACTCTCGTTAAATCGTGCGACACCAAACACCCGCCAGACGTGGACCATTCGCAAGGTATGTATGCGCGTGAAATGTGTATACGCGGTAAGTATAAGTACGCGGGCGTGTGCGCGGCTACAATCCTCTCTTGGACGCGCAATGTTGCACCCTCGTGTATACATGTATACTGTGTATATGGATCTACATATGTATAAACCGCAGCAATGTGCTAAGCCAAGTTTTCATTGCTTTCATAATGTGTATCCGGGGCTAAGTGAAAATCCGGTTCGGTAGGACGTGTGACGAGGTCACGTACTACAGCGGACGAGCGAAGTAAAAAAATAAAAAAAAACGAAATTACTTCTACATCCAGTGGCAGTTGGTATAAAAGATACGAAAAGACTCTCCAAACCGCGTCTCGTAACGTTCTTCCCTATCGGAGGCTGCACCATTAAAGCTGCATCCAGCTGAGCTCCTGATTTTCTGAATAGACCTATTCGAGCCAATTAATCTCATCTACGATTCCTAGACAGCCATTGTGAGCAGACAGAAATTTCTCGTACACCGATCACAATGGAAGGGTCCTCCATAGATCATTGACGTCAGCCTAGATATGCGGCATTAGGCAATTCGTACCCTTCGTTAAAACCATTTCGGAGCAACTACATAAATGAGATTATCCAAACTATATTCAATCTATTTTGACGAACGACAAATTGAGAAATTGCCTGGCACAAAACAGACTTTGATTAATTCCAGGAAATTTAGTAGACCAGGAATATACAATCTCGAATTCTCTGTTCATTTGTGAGATTAAAAGCACACCCCGGAGACATAAAACTTTTACAAAAAGTATGAAAACAAATGAAAATTTTTCTTTTGTCTCATACTGCTATTAAAAAAGATATTTTCTTTCTTCCTAACGACGTTTGAAGTAAACCAATACATATATGCGCTGCTTCCTGCCAATACATGTATGTTCGATCTCGCCGCGGGCGAATACGCATTCGTACACCCACCGCGGCCTCGTTTTTATTATTATCGAGTTATTTATTGCCGCGCCCCCTTCCCCTTATTTCACGTTCAATAAAGTTTGCTTCCATTGTGTTGCTGCTCCTTGCAGACACACATAAGGGAACAATGGGCTCTTCTCCGATGTCCCCATATCAAGGGTATTTATTAAGTTATAGTTTTTATAACGACCATGCCATATATTTCCTTCGCGTTTGGCAGCTCTGAATCAATGTCTCGTTTGGATGACATTGCGCTCCGCGCGGCTCAGCATTCAAAGGACTCTATCTCAAAATTACGATTTTCGCAGCACAAAGAGAAAGTCCAACGAACACCTGTTGGAAACACGTGTTGAACTTTATTTGCGGTAGCTGTTGTTCGATTGAATTGAATCCTGTGAGAAAAGTTTGACCCTCGTAAATTCGATGTTCATTCTCGCTGCATGGTCAGCGTAAAAGTGGTCAATCCAAAGATTCTTAACCAGGTCTTTAACGAAAATCGTCAAATTTGATGATATTTGCGAATTTCTGATGAGTTGGAAAAATTGTTTTTTTTTTTTTTTTTCAAATTGTTACTATAAAACGGTCGTGAAAAGTTTCTGCGATTGTAGGGAAGATTTGTTTCAAACGATCTCAGTAAATTCATTCTGCGTATATAGTATTGGATGCACGCACACGAAACTTCTCGTTCGAAATTTCCATTTACTTCAACTTTCTTTTATGCGTATATCCATTAACAAATATTTGTTAATGTGGCAATTGAAAGATTTTGGACAACGGCAGTCGCTATACACGCCACGAAAATATAAAAATCAGGCCCCCCAACTGGATTGAGGTGTTTTCGTTTCATTGACCCGTCGTTCTCCATTTCTCTCGAGCATGGTTCACCGCGTGTGTGAATGACGAGAGATTGATTTTTCGAGTATTTCTTAAGCAAGTACAACGCATCGGTGGTCGTCTCAGAGCCGGGCTGAGTGTAGAGGTGGATAATCGGATCTATTTTGATGGGAAAGAGTTTATAATGAGATCGGAGTTATCTCGAGAATGATGCAACGTTTGCTTCTGTGTGGCTTTGAAATACCTAGTTCGTGTTGTACACGCTCTGTCCAAAAATTATGTTACAAAGCTGCGGGGCTGTGTAAAAGTAAAAAAAAACTATTCAATACGTTTTAAAAATATGACTGATTTTTTTGGACTAACGAAGATTTTAGTGAAGATTTTTTCGTTCAACTTTGATAGAGTATAGCTGGCAGAGAAGCTGGACAAAATATGACTGAGCATTAATAAACGATAGTTAAAACCATAATATTCAAATTTAAATGCATCTTTAGATGAACATGATTTTTTTATTGGGTTCGTATGTACTTTGATAGGATGCAGAGATGATATATCGTAGATTGGGAATCTTCTGAAAAGTCATGGGAACTGATATTCTTTTATTTGTATCTTCATGTATGTGGAGGTATATCGATAAGCGGCATACTTTTCGATATTTCTATCTTTATCCAACCGTAAACTCAAACACTGTCGATCGAAGCCCCTCCCTCATCTCTGTGCCACTTTCTTCTTTTTCTCTTTTTCATGTGTGTAACTGATATAAAACTTTTTTCAGCTTTCCTTTCCTCCCGATCGTCCCTCCCTCTCTCTCTCTCTCTCTCTTTCTCTCTCGCTCTTTCTCTTTCTTCCTTTTTTTCGTTTCCGATGAACGACCGGACATCAAGAGATTTACGAGATGCACGTACGTGTCTATACACATATATGCTCAGCGCTTCGATCGTCCCATCGTTGGGTTTGTTCTGCTTCCAAAGCCCTATATATTCATATAGCTATATAATTTAATCGTTCGATATGAAAGAACATCGACTCAAATAGATTTATACCGTACAGTTGGCACGTTCTCAAGATCCCGCAGTTAAATCAGCTGCACTATCATGGAATATGAAAAACAAAAAATATTTCGAAATTATTAGCGAAATAAATGAGGGACACTCAGAAAAATATAGAGACAAAAAAATCTGAGCGTTTTATTCCACTTATTCACTAACTTTTAAGCTATCGAGAATCGATCGCCGGACGATGATAGATTTTTCACAGATAATATCCTTTCAGGATCAACTATGACAGTTTCCTAACCGTAAAATAATTGTCAGCTACGTATTCGCACTTGTAACGATCACGATGAAAAAGGATCTAAAAAATAGAAAAAATGTACGAGACACGGTGTAAACAAAAAAACGAAAATTTAAAATCTGGAAGATCGACTCGGTAGAATTTCGTACGCGCGAATTAACGTTACTGGGAAAATTGATATAACCATTGAGACACTCATCTGGATCTTACACCAAAAAAAAATGTCATTCAACTTTTCTCCAAAAATGTGATCCAATATGAATGACGTGCAGGTGGCACAGATTCGACAATGAATCTAAAATTCGATTGATCAAAAGATCCTGTGGAGATGCAAAAGTAATGCTCAAGAGTTTTGACACGGAGTATTAAAAAGAAAATATTCAGGTTCATAAAAATTGATAACTATCAAAAAGATATTTCAGGTGTGATCTTGAGAAGGGCTGATATTCACGAGAATTAATAGTTCAGTGTATAAATATTTTCGAGATAGCAGCATGGGAGAGGATATTGTTGGCCACAACTTGTGCATCTCCACTAGGATATATTTTTTGTTATATTTTTTTTTTTCACATATTTATTCCTTTTTGAAAACAAAAGTTAAGTTTCGTGAAGGATAAAAATTCGCATACTCATGTCACGATTCTCACGAGAAATGAATGCCCCATTTTTAAGCAATTTCATAGAGATTTCTGTAGCGTTGATATAAAAATGATCGTTGAGCCACCTGAGCGAAATGTTGATTCGTTTGCTCGTCCTCTCAACGAAAGAGCAGACTGACTCGCACACAAACATGCACACACACATATACCACGTCATCGCACAAACAGGGATGATGCTTGTGGTCCTTTTCTCTTCTCAAGCTCCCACGGCTCTGGTGCCGAAATGATATCACAACGATTTCGGTTGAGCAATTTTACCTGAAAGAAACGAGGCTCAAAAAAGAGACAAATACACATTACGTTCCAGCAGATATCATCGAATAATGAGACACTTTTTTTTTGCCATGTTTTTATTTTCGTCCAACACGTTGCTATTTCATGATGAATCAAACGAACGAGAGAGAAAAAGAGAATTGTTTAATCGAAAAGTTATTTCGAGTTGATTCAGTTGATTGTCCTCAATTATTTCGTAAATATATATATTTATATACACACATATTTATGACATTGTAGCGAAAAAACATAAGCGTTGTATATGTATACGCGACGCGGTAACCTTAATAGTGACTTTTTTTTTTGTTAGACATCGAGTAATATTTTGCTGCATTCTACCGAAGAAAAAGCACGAGTTAAAATAACGTTATGTTGATCGTCACGTACTCAAACACACTTTTTTTTTCTTCTTCTTTCCATCAAAGAGAAAAGACGATAATTTTTTTAATGGGATTTCGTGAGAGAGAAAAAGTGAATAGTCAGAGTTTTACGAGGATTGCATCCACGGTATAATAATAATAAAAAATCATAAAAATAATAATAAAAAACTATACTTTGTGCGTTTAACACGCAATATAAGGCGCTCCGCATCGCATTCGGGAATTAGAGTGAAGCTAATTTTATTAAACGAAATTCCAGCCAGCGATAGGTGTCTGAAAGCCTTTTGACGAGCGTGAACACACGTTTCTATCGTTTTTATGAGAGTTCGCAAGGGGCGGTTCGGTTTGAAAAATATATCTCATTATACAAAACTGCCGACAGAGTAGAAATAGAAGTTGGGAAATCTGTTTGAAAGTTTATAGATATGTATATGCATGGAAGAAAGAACGGATACGTATAATATTCTACAGTCAAATTCCTCGAGGGTTAAAGAACATTCGAGTGAGGGTCATGAAGATGAGAGAGATCCACTGGAAAAGTGATATAAAGAGATCGAGCATCTTGACAGAGACGTCAATCTTCTGCTCTCTATCACGGGTTTTCTCTTCTTCTCTCGCTCTCTTTTTCTCTCCCTTTGTCTCTGCCTCTCGCTCATCATGGCAAAGATGACGACCCCTCTTTCATACGGTACTCATCTTTGAGCAAAGGGGAGAGTTCGGATCTACAGAAAGTAAAAGGGAGAAAGAAAGAGGAAGGAGAGTGCTGAATATACATCTATAAAGTTCCAATAGAATTGAAGTATAGCGAAGGGTGCGGACAAAATCTTCCGATAATAGCGTGACGCTTCGTCGAGCAAATAATAATAATAATCCACCGTAGATGGAACGATTGAGAACAAGATTGACGTGAACGAATCAGCCTTTTCATACACGACCGATTCATCGTTTTCGTTATTACATATATACACCGTTGCACTACTCCGAGATGACGAAATTTTTTCACAACCACGAGCAATATATAAGTATAATGCCTTGAATTTATCGAGGCAGAAACCACTCGTTGATACACGTGGCAAATAATACAAATTTAATTCAACTCACTGAGATGTAATACAATCTAATTGCAGATAGAAGCCGTAAGTGAGTTCGTGTGGGTGCACTCGACACTCTGGTCTTACGTATATTCGACTATGCAAGACCATTAGATTATCTTGGAAGCAAACAGCAAAGAGTAATTTACGTCCATTAATATACGTGTATAAATATTTTTAGCAAAAGCTATATGAACTATGAAAGAAACACTATAGATATTCGTATGTATGCAGCAGATGAATTTTTACTTATTTTCGTAACGTAAACATTTTTGCATATTCTTTTCTCTAAAGATTGGTAATTAGCTCTACTAGCATTCTCTTCATGATTTGAATCGTGGAACGTAATAATTCTTGTCAGCTAGTCAGACATATTTTAATAAGATTGAATTTCACATTATGTAAATTCGATTCATCGATTCGTCGATGAATTATGCCTTTTATTGGTCGTGACAAATTCGAGGGTATCAAGAGCAGAATCTCGTATCTTTCAATATTTTTTGGAGAGATTCATAAAATATATAGATTTTTATGAAGAACGAAGAAGCTGCTTGAATTTCCATTCAATTGAAATTATGCCATCGCAGTTAAAGAATATCACTTAAATATTCAAGCCTCGTCCGTACGCGTGATTACGGACAGTGTGTTAAATAATTTCAATCGATAAATTAATATTCACGCAACGGATCATAAATAATTAATATACCGCGAACGTGCACTCGATCACAAAAATTGCTTAGGTAACCGTGAACAGGGAATTCGCTTTGAGTGAAAAGAGTAGCATTTTCAAGTGATTTTAACTGAAAAAAAAAAAAAAGTATTTTTCGTTCACCTCGAAACGTACACTTATTTTCTTATTTCTCTCTATTTCATTCTTAATTGAGTAATTTAATTAAACGGTTATCCAGATTTAGATTATCTCCATGTGGAGCTACAAATGATCTTACGAAGGTTCAACCTGCTACAGAGATAAATCTCCATGATTGCAGAATATGTTCAACAACAATTATAATTAATCAGAGCTCGAAATAAATAAACAGATTTTTATCAAGAGACTCGGTAAAGTCTCGGGACAAGCACATTGACAGCTCTGTCGTCTGCTGGCCTCAAGCTCATTGACAATGAGTCTATACTTTTTTCCAATAGAACGGTTCACTATTGTGTGAGTAAGTGATTATATAACAATTGAATGTTATTTTTAAACTTAGTTCTTGAATAATTGATGAATGAAAAAAAAACTAGAGTTCATTCGAAATTGTCCATGTGAAAGAGTGGAACACGAACGAACATAGAAACGAGGCAAATTTTGGAGAATAAGATCCCCTGCAGCTGTGAGCTCGAGCATTGAATATTTAATCTTCATCGAGGTAGCGCCATCTTATTCGTATGCCGCCGGAGAAGACAATGCACACGCTACAAGTTAGAGAGGCCTTCAGTAGAGAAAAGCTCTCGCCTCGCTTCGAAACCGAGGCTATTCATGTCTGAATAAGCCTGCGGCTTTCGAAGGGTGTTACTTTCTCGGTGTGTTTTCTGCTCCTTTTCAAAGCTCTATTCGCCCTTGTTCCAGGCTAATCCTTTGGTCCATATTTAATGGATACGAAAAGGAATTTGGCGCGGCAATTGGCCAAGAAACAAAACACCATCGCTGGTGTTTCCTTTCAGGTTTCATTTTTGCCCTTTCCTAACAATGTATAATCTTTCCAACACTTTCGCACTTCAGAGCAGGCTTTCGAAACTCTCGTTGAAAATCGCGTGAAGCATATTCTGCATGATACGGACCTCTGCATGGTCATCACAACAAGTCGAAAACGCGAGCATCGCGTGCACACCGAAGATTGTTTAGAATCTTTGCTTTCTCGCGCCCACACACCCGACAAATTACCGCGATCAAATCTTTCCGAAGGAACAGTTTGTAGTACGTGCACTATCGTTTTGACATCTCAAAGTCCCATGAGTATTGCACATACCGAGAGTAAAAAAAATTAAATTACCTTGTAACTGTGACCTCTTGGGGGAGAAAAATGTTAGCACAAACGTGTACAATATTCTGGAATTTGCCTCGTAACTGCTGACCTCGTGGAGAAAAGTGAGAGCACAAACATGTAACAATATTCCAGAACAGTGAATTATTCTCCTGCAATTGCAGAGTAAACAACTTAAATACGTTGTAAATGAATTTACAAAATTTGTCCATCCGTATTTTTTTCACTATTTTCTCTCGGTTGGGAAGCTTGGAGTCATTGACACACTATTTTAATTGCGTCGTGTGCTCTCGCGAAACTTCGCGAACGAGTAACAGTTATGAGGAAGTACTGTACGAAGCGTCACGATCTTTTCTTCATCTTTTTATCACGAACACGAAACTTCGTTCACGTAAAAACAATAAGAAAATGTTCATTACCCATTTATTACTCAATTCAAGGAACGAAAGGGTTTAATCGTTATTTATTTGAAGTTTTTTTTTTTTTTTCTTTTTTTACTCATCACGAATCGAACCGTTCACAATTTCGTGCACTTTTAACGCAACCTCCTGAAAAAGCCACCGAAATCTCGTGAAAGATTTGTCATTTCACCAAATATTTTCCAGAAACATTAATCGTATTACAAAATGAGATAAAAATCAACGTTTTCGGCACACAAAACATGGATGCTGATCAGGGAAAAAATTTATCGAGTACAATTTATTTATTTATGAGTAATGTTGATGAAGATCTAATCATAATAATGATATTCGATATTAAACAGCAGCAAGACTTTGTCAATTTAATTGGGATATCATTAAAAATAGATAGGGGAAGGGATATAAGAAAATAAAAAAGAACGATGTAGAACGAAAGGAAAGGTTCGATGGTGCACGACACCTGGGATACTAGTTCGAGACTATCTTCGTTCTAACAAAGTTTCCGATGAATTCTTGAATTAATTGCTTCGAAAAATATATATAGGTATCGAAGGCTTTTTCATCCGTGTAGCCTGTTAATTTGTACGAAGTTTGAAATATTCGTGAACGAGAGCAGGTTCTCGACACCGGTGCTCTTTCGGATAATGACCAACCAACGTTTCTAGTGGCGAAATTTAATTGCTGAGTATATCGATTGATATGAAAATTTGCTAAAATCCTAGAGGCATACGCATACGAAATATATTTTTCATGTAAAATTGTATATTACAGGAATTACTGTAAATTAGTGGGATAAAATGGTGTAGGAAACCAGGGCAATGTGAAAATGAATGTGCTATTCCCATGGTCTCTCGTTTATCGTATAAAAATCTTGGGCCTCCGAGCAAATAATGAAAACGCGAAATAACTCGAAAATTATATATGTCTGTAAAAGTATAGGCAGAGGATAAAAATTAAAAATAACAATAATACATCGTACGAGATGAGAGTAAATTAAAAACGAGTTTTCCGTTACTGCTATTCGTTTGTTCCTTTTCTTATCCTTTTTCATTACGTTTTTTTTTTTTTTTTTTTTTCGGTTATCCGTGATATAATGATGCGCCTCGGAGCCACGTGTACGATTCGATAAATCTGTAAAATTTTCTCGTTTGTCCCTACGGACCAATTTCGAATATATATTGACATTCAAAACGTTCGAATTTCTCTTCGGTCGGATAGAAAATATTTCGCGAGCTGGGCGAGTTTAATTAAACGTACCAATTTACGATCAGTGCCCGGTGCTCGTCGGTACTATTTTTTTTACCCGAGTCTCTAGCGCGAATCGCCCGAAATAGTTCACTCCTCCCCTCCCCCCTCCCCTTCCCCTCTTTGCACCCCTTCACCCACCACAATTAAACGAATACCTGACGAAGCTCATGTTGTACCTATGTAGCTGCTCGTGTCGCGTATAGTATGTGTCCCCGTTATCACGATCATTATAGGCGCGAATTCATACCAGTGGGAGAAGCCGAAGACAAGCCTGATTGGACAAACATACGCACGATACAATGAATATTTATTGAACTGGGTTTTCGTATTATTACTGAGAAAATCCCAACGAGGCTTTGATTATGCATGCAGTTTAATCGGTTCATTAATTCTCAGCAGTCTATATCATGTGTACAATATACAAGAACTTGAAACAATTTTATTCAGATGCCTTCGTGAATTGAGCCGATAGTTTTGATTTTTCATTATTTATTGTTCCTTGCACGGAGACCGAGGAAAATTGTGAAAAATTTTGCCGGTACTGACACTCATGATTCTATTAAATTTCGGACGATTTGTATTATCGAAAGCTCGGAAAAACTGTCGTTCAGCCAGTCCGGTATTGGCATCTGAAGAGGTTGCTCAACATGGTAAATCAGCGGAGCCAGGATGACTCGTACGAATTTGATGAAAATTACATCGACAATGTCTGCATGAAAAAAAACGAAAATGTGTTGTCAACATAATTTGAAAAATTGTATGAAAATGATTCATTACGGTTGAAAAATCCTGGAGCTGCGAACTACTTTTAATACGCGAATCAAAGCTTGTAGAGATATTTGTTCAGTCAATTATTCTATCAGGTGTATAAAAAATTAAAAAGAAGCGTCAAATACGTGAGGAAAAAAAGTTTCTAGTTTTTGTCCGACGACATCTTGCTTCCAACAATTTCGTTTTCATATATATGTCAACGCTGTATTACGTCGTGAACATAAAGTGATGAGGCAGAGACCGAGAGCAAAGTTTGGCAACTACGCGGAGAGTTTTGGGACTATAATGTGGCGTCTCAAAATCACGAACTTTGATGCAGCAAGGCTCACTCAGAACCAAGATTGTCGCTATTTGCAAAACTTCTTGACAAGTTTCGGAACTCCCTTGTCGTCGCGTGCCTGATAACAATAGCGTCGATATTACATGATCCGGTAATATCGTGGACAGATTTTATTTTTCACCTGTTTCAAGCATTCGCAACTGGACGCGAGACTATTTCTATATCGATTGCTCTCTTGCATAGATCAGCATCCGACAAAGTAATGAAAAAACTGTATATTTAATGGTTAGCAAATTTGTAAATTATTTACAAAGACTTTCGAGACAAATAAATGTTTTATAAAATTAAAAAAGTTACTGAACCCGAATTTTTTTCCTGTAATTTGTTGTGTCCCAATATTAAGAAAAACTTCTTTTAGGAAATGCTGTAAAATGGTGTAAGCGGTAAAAAAAAAAAGGAAGAAATTCTTGTTTTCGGGCAAAAGTAGTAGTAAAAACCCTGACTAGTAAAGTCTTAAGCAAGTCTATAATTACGAGCACATACCGAAGAGGATTGGAGAAAAGCGCGCTGCAATTAAGGAAGTCAAGCATCGGCGCGGAGAGGGGTTGAGACTGGAGAATACGAGTACGAAATTCGCCAACGTAACCGTGAAGATTAGGCGGAAATCCGCGGCAATTTCACCGAATGTATACCGGTCGTACTTTAATTGGATCCGCAGAGCAAAGTAGGAAGTACTTTGCTTCGTACATAATTTATATACTAAACCTATCGGGAAAAATTGGTCTAGGCGAGGATATACGCCTTCGAGTGGCTGATTTACAATGGAAAATATATTACACCTGTGGCCTGGAGGTAATTGGTTCAAGCTCGATCAAAAATCCGGTATTCGTCACTGACACGAAAAAAATAAAACGAATAAAAAAAAAGTAATAGGATTGCGTATACAGAAACAAAACGCGAAAGATTACAAGAGATTGGAAAATCAAAATACAACGAGCGCGCAAAAAGCAGTCTCTTTTTGGTACCTCCGCCAGAAAGTCTCATCCGTTAGAAAAATAAAAAAAAGATCCACTGTTTGTCGAAGTTATAGGGAAATTCGGATGAAATTGGAAGCCCAGAATTTTAAATAACAGCAGCTCTCAATGAAATAATTCATTGTCACGTGAAATGGTACTATTCTCGGGATGTTCTTTCGGTGGGGACTTTTCTCCCTGGAGAGTTTGGTCAACCGCACACATTGCCTTTGCCCAAGTCACAAACTATCCTCATGCACATCCCAAAGCATATACATAGCGTATATTTACAACTAAGTATGTATTACCGTCATAAACATATCCATATACGCACATGTTCTATACATATATAATAACACATAAAGCCGCAAGCTGTAGGGACGTGTCACGTGGGAGTCGTGCTCAACGTTATCGCGTGTAAACTGGGTTACACACCCGGGCAAACATGTCCATTACGTGGAAACTCTGCGCGCGACGTTTGCTTTGGCGTCTTTTGAGCTATACACTCAACTATGTGTTCGCTCACTCCATCTCTATTCATATATACACATTATATATAGGTGTGTATATGCAGCCATTTCGACACGTTGCGGGAAGAGACTTTTCAGACATGTAAACGACGATCCCCTCTGCCGCCTTAACCGTGAATACTTATGAATACCCAAGCTTAAATGTTATACGTATACACATTTGTATAATACATTCGTATGAATGTTACGTGCACTGACTTGAGGATCTTGACACGTTTACGATTCATCCAATATTTCGTTCACTTCGCTAATGCCAATATATGGTAACTGGTATGGGATGATGAAAGCATAACAAATACCGTGTATACATGTGTACCAGGAAGTCTCGATATCGCAGGCACTTTTGCCAACGAGAAAAACTCTTTTATCGGAAATCCACCGAGGACCATTGAGATGAGTGTGTCAACTCACTTGAAACATATACACAAAGAATTCTACCTATAATCATTGTATTTCTGATAATTCAAATAAAAATAATATTGATGTTACGAATATATGTGAGACTTGAATTATAATTAAGAGCCACGATTAAGTGGTTTATTACTTTTTATAATCAGACTTCCTTCTCGAGGAAAATCGAGTTTGTGTAATGACGTTTGATATCAAGCCATTAACTGGCTGAGAAGGTTATCGGATACATTATTCACCGATCATTAACAAACAACGCTGATCTCATTCAGACTGAGATTATTCACGATGAAATAATCTTACGACAACAATCGCATAGGAGATTGAGTTTTTGCTAGGCAAAAAATGAAATGAAGAAAATTGCTTATCGAAAATAATATACATCAGGCATACCGAGCGAAAACATATTATATTCATATACGAAATAATACACTTGAGGATTATGAGAAAATGCTGCTTATATAGTACTCAACGCGCTGCTTATATATCGGTACACCCATGGCTATGTGTATATATTTATAGATATGGAGATATGGCTAAGACTAGACCAAACGACCTAGAACGATATCTACACAAGCCCCTCCACTCAATGAAGCTCTGTGTCTGTCTCTGTCTTTTTATCTCTCTCTCTCTCTCTCTCTCTCTCTTTCGCTCTATTGTTCTCGGGGTCTATTACGAGGATCGTAAACCCTCGAGCGTAATGTCAGCTCGTAATATAATAACGTCGGTAGTTTGCCACGTTTCATCGAGTGTCCAATCGAGAGCAAATGACTACGAGAGAGGAGACGCAGGTATACGTATGTGCATGGCGTGGTACATACCAGAAACGAGTAAATACGTATTTATTAATGCAAGCTAAGATAATGTTTGCGCCGCGAGTGCGCGATATATCACGTTGGTTAATTTGACACGGGATTTAATGCGCGAGAAATGAAAAGATTGCACGATAAAGAAAAAAATAAAAAACAAGGATTCTCCGATATAATTGTGAATATTAAAAGCAACAGAAAAATTGTACCGTTCGAAAAACATACGGGAAGAGTTAGTTATTCATTCATAAAAAAATTACCCCTGGACGAGTTACCAAGGATTAAAAGATCTACTGAAACAGAATTCGTCATGGCGCGCACTGACTGTTGCGTGACACACGCGTTGCTATTATCATTACTGTCAGTGTTATCAAGTTCTCTCTCATGACACAACAAAAGAATTCAACTGCTCTTCTAACGAAGCTTCAATCGTGAATGTGAATGGATATTCTTTTATAAAACAATTGAGCTTCGGATTGAGGCAATAAATGACTTTTCACTCAATTCTCAGGCTTCCGCGTACCAGCAAAACTCTGTTAACTTAAAGCGTCTGAAATACATTTTTATCGTATGAAAAGCACCAGGATTTCAATTACTATCCAGTATACACACACACACACACACACACACACACACACACACACACACACACACACACACACACACACACACACACACACACACACACACACACACACACACACACACACACACACACACACACACACACACACACACACACACACACACACACACACACACACACACACACACACACACACACACACACACACACACACACACACACACACACACACACACACACACACACACACACACACACACACACGCACACACACACACACACACACACACAAATTCTTACATACATTCGGGTATATTATAATAGTTGCGAAATATTGGTAACCGTCCGTATACGAATCGTTTTCAATGGCGATGACATAACCATTTAGACGAACCGGGCGAAGTTGAAAAAAAAAAAAAAAAGAGAGCCAGAAAGATGTATGCAGCGAGGAAAAAATGAATGGGGAAAAAGTCGTTGAGAGTAGTGCATGCAAGTAGAATTCGTCGTGTACAGAGGGCTTGGCAGATTCCTGACTCCGGTCTCTCCCTCAACGCAGGCCCGGCACGGTGCATCAGCGAACGCATTATCTGCATTTGTAGGTACGCAATGCATATATAACGCGTGTAATGCAAGGACGCTTACTGTCATGGTCCCGTCCATTGATCCCTGGCCGCTCTCGTTTCTGTACGACTATGAGCCGAGAATTCTACCACATATATATATACGAGTCGTATATAAACAGATGCGTATAACGCGTGCTTATACAGACCCTACAAACAAATGAAACGAAGCTTATTATATCGCCGCATACGTTGACTTATATGAATGTATATTTGTGAGTGTACCACGTGTCTTACTTGCACCCAGCAAACAATGAGAGAAATAGAGGCCCGACAATTGTGTTTCTCCAGCGAGTGTTACCCTTCAGGCACCGAGAGAGAGGTTCACGGTGAATGTAATATCAATGTGCGAGAGGAACGGATGAATGATACGCTCAAGATCGGCCATACCAGCTTAAATTAATTTCCGACACAATTTCGACCTCAGCCGGTCATAAAGCGCTCGAGTGAGAAGATAAAAAAGAGAAACTGTTATTGATAACTTTCACTGCAAAATTCTTAATAAACAAATTTAGTATTGCGTTACTATTTTTTTAATTTTTTTTGGGATGGATCCAATAATATCGTGAAATAGTAATTAACGAGAGTCGCTTGTGGCGTATATTTTCCGCTAACGCTTATTAGTTGTATTATGAAGCTACGAGAATCCCCACAATCCACTATCATAATTAGCAGCCATTGTTCCAGAGTTTCAAGCAAAACAACCGAGAAATTTTTTTCTCGTATACAATATGTGTGTATGTATCGTAGAGTAAAAAACCAATGATAATCTAGCGATACGTTATTCATTTGCGGATAAAAAAAAAAAAAAGCGAAATATATGTATTTTCCGGCGCGCCCAGATCGCGGTGGCTGAAGGGGTAACAAAAATTAGCCTTCCATACATTCCGTGGTTTTCTCATATGCAAACCCTCTCTCCTACCGACAGGTCACCCTTCGCTGCTCCGCCGCGAATAAAAACTATCGAGCCCGATTCGATAAATCGTCGTTCGTAAAATAGCCCCTGTAGGACGTTGTATATCGAGCCCTTGTCCCTCCCACACACGCGAACGCGAACGTACAGATGAGTGTGAGCGTCTATGTACCCTCGAGATAATATGTACAGCGTACGTGTGTATTCGAGCGTCGGTGCAGTGTGCTGGCTGCACCCTTGCCGGCGAGCACAATATTTATCGCCGTTAATCGAATAATGCACGTGTCGTAGAAAAACCGAAAATCATATATATAGATGTAGCCCTTGCAGGATGGCGGAGAAGGAGTTGAACGTTTTTTTTTTTCGTGAATTAGCCCTCTGGCTGTGAGACACATACTGATATAGAAACGTATATGACGTAACAACGGCTGATAAACATAAGGGCTTAGCCCATATTACACCGCACGAATTAATTCATGAGGGTTACGGTCTTTTGTTTGCTCGCAGCAAATATATATATATATATATATATCTATTTTATGAACTGAGCTCGTGTGTGTACACTATATGTGTGGGGAAAAGAAGAGAGTGAGAAAGACAGAGGGGCAAACAGGCCCCGTGGAACTCCACTTTTATATTAGTACAAAATTTGATCGAGTGCCTCGAAAGCGAGACAAAACCCCAACGGGATTTTCACGGCTTTGCAGAGCTTGCGACTCTCTCCTACCCTCCATCCTATACCCATATACCAAACAACCGGGCGTGTGTGGTTTACCGAAAATTTAGCCGCTCGGCTTTCCAGTTCAACCGCCATTATACGCAATATATAATCCGTACTGCGACAAATCCATCATCATGTATATATATATATGTGTGTATATAAATAGATATAAATATGCATATATTGACGATCGGAAATCATGGGAATGGGAAATAAACAGAGAGTATATTTATCGGTAGCTAGCAGCAATTCTCGACGTGTGTTAGTGCGTCTGTTATTTTTTTTTACTATTTACTTTCTTCATCATTGCAGTATTTTTGATGCTGATAAATTTGTGACGGATACAAAATGCCTAAAAGCCATTGGGAAATTATTTAAATACGAATACTTGCTGCATATGGGCTTTCATGCGCCCTGTCGATAACGCTGTTTTCGAATCGATCCCAGCAGCAGCTATCGCTGCTGCCGAGAATATCAATTCATAAACCTGTAAATTTTTCATACAGGCTTTGCAAATATACAACGAACGATTTGGGATTCGTGAAATATTTGCTATACAAGATTTACAAATACGCTTTTTCGACTTTGAACGTTGTCGTCGTTTTATTTATTCGTGAAATATTTAAAGCGCGAAAATGAAAATCATCGGTATAGATAATACTGACTAAATAGTGGGATATGCGCACCGAATAGGTAGTTTCCGGGTGTGATTTCGTTGACAGATCCAACGCATTTTGACAAAAAAGCTTAAAATTCTTCCTTAAATATAATTTACTCCCAATTTTGCTTACGTTAATTATCAGGAGTGATGATCATGAATATGAGTTCGAAATTAAATTATTTTGAATGATGGAACCAAAGTCATTTCGAATCTAGTGCAAAATTCATTCCAATTTTATTTATTTATTTATTCATTATTCAATTAAAAAACAACGGGACAAAATATATTTTTTTAACTTAAAACACGTTAAGTTTATTTGAATATTACTATCGATAGTGTTTAACTATTGATGAGTTTTGAAATTTCGAGATTGAACTAAATCATTGAAATTTTTTTTGGATTTTCATAAAAATCAATGTGACGAAATTCCGTAAAACCACAAACACAATTCGAATCATGATCTTTAATCTCGTGAAAGATTCATCGTGATCGGTTCAATTGAAAAACGGACAAACATTTTTTAGCGAACAGTTCTTATATCTAGAGAATACTCAAAGAAAAAGTAGTGCAAACGTAAAAATGATAGTGGTGCGTACTTAATTTTTTTGCTCGGTATTATAAACGGGCGTCAGATGAAATGGTGCGTAAAAAGCCTACCTGCAGCAGTCAAGCGAATTGAACTGAAAAATTAGAGAAGAAAAACGTTGACGAGGTGGCAGGGTACGAGAACGGTGGAACGAGCAGAGCTCTGCCGAATGGAAGAGAAAATAGAATAAGAAAAGATGAAGAAACACGGGTTAGTGCGGCGCGAACTTTGCATTTGGGGATCTTAAAGGGACGGTAAAGAGACGCAACCACTTTCATCCTGTCTCGTCATCTTCGCCATCGGGGCTTCACGAGAACAGCGAGCGAGTGGAGTCGCATCGTTAGTATACTGCAGTAGTGGCCGGATGTCAACCTCGCGGATTTAGCATTCGAAAAGGTACGTGCGCTTATTGCAGGGCAGGGTTGTCGGAACTTGCGGGAAGATAGAACGAAAGAGATGATGTGACGATCAGTCGGAGATGTCTTGGCAGGAGGGTACAAAGCGAGAGGAAGCTAGTAAGAGAAGAAATATATAATCGTGTTGGTTCTTCATGCCAAGATCTCGGACTGTAAAATCCCTGAGCATCGGCAACATCGGCGAGTCGAATTCCATTTCATCTCAGGCAATCAATCTTGATTGTAACTTCAAAGTTCACTGACGTAAACGAGAAAATAAGGAGAACATTGCACGCAGAGACGAAGATTCGTAAAGACGAGACGTAAATATTTTATCATTACAGGAGCTTTCATTGAATATATATTTTATTCGACAAAACTATATAACTGACGAGAAAAAAAAAAAAGAGAAAAAACCGGTAGACAACCGTCATGCCTCTCGTCTCGCTTATTAGTAGAAGCGAAGAAGAGCCAAACTGAAAAGTCCCCTAGAGAAAATGAGAGTTGAAAAGTTCTGACGAAGATGAGGCCGCCGAGACAGACCATATACGAGGATATTCTTCGGTTGAAATATCAACGACAAACGAGGAGCAAAAGAACAGATAATGAATAACGAACAGGCGAAACACGCTTCAAAGTTATATATGCTGTATTCTTAACAATAATAAAAATAACGGTAAAACCGAATTAAAAATTTAATACCGTACAGACCTGCTTCGTTGCTACACAGACTAGAGGGCTAGAGGGTTTGAGAGCTTTTCTCTCTTCATTTAATAAAGTGATTTGAGTAAAGAAAATAAGATTTCGAAACTTCTTTCAAAAGACACCTACAATACGATTGATATCTTTGAACTCCAGATATTCCGTTATCCACTGGCACTCGTTGAATTATCGAAATTAAGGAGCATGCGGACGATGGTCACGATATTCGTTGTAAGAAAAATTATTCCAACCAACAATCTCCCTGTCTAAATATTTTTTTATATAAACTCGATTTTGTTTCACGTATACAAACTGATAAAAAGTTTCCTCATTAAATCTTTCATTTCCATGATATTTGTCTATTCATATCATGGGTTGTTGCTCAATCTATATATTTTTTTCCCTAGCATCGAGCTCTTGTCATGAACAACGTGCTGTCATCACAGTGACTTCCGAGTGTGCATCGTTTCAGGCAGCCCTCATCGTCTTGTCCCTGGAATAGCGTAACTGGCTCGGTAAAACGAGAAATGAGCAAAAAGAGGCGCTATATAATACACAACGGGTTTTGCGGAAGAAGAGGAGAGAAGAGAGAAAGAGAGAGAAAGAGAGAGACACCGGAACCTGACACGCTATTGTAGGTAGTGAACAAAACGATGAAAGATTATCCATCCGCACGCACGTCGCGCGTTGCATTGTTCCCTCTATATACCGAGTTCCTAGACGTGAGCAGAGCAGCGAAAAAATTTTGCCACAATTCCGCGTGTGTAATAAAAAAAAAAAATAAAAAAAAAAAATAAAAAAAAAACAACAGGCACGTGCTTTGTCTTTTCACACCTCGAGCTGCTGAATTATAACGCCAACACGATGACGTGCGTGTTTGAAAAAATATGACTAATTATTTCGTTGCCTTTATTATTGCGCCGGGATAATATTCGAACGATTAAATCTCCGATCGTTTTTTTTTTTTGTTCTATAAAAACTGCTGGTTACGCTCTTAATTTTCTCTTCGCGTTCGAACTGTTCTCATTGTCTCATTGTCTTTCAGCCATATGAATCACCGTTTATACGTTAGAAGACTAGTGAAATTTCTATGCTGATGCTTAAACCGTCAAATTCCCTCTGGCCGATCATCCTTTACCGCAAGAAATCCGCTTGCCTTTTGAGTGCATCGGAGCCTAGTCGACGTCGTCGCCGCGTCGTCGTCGTTCCCGCAGAGGTTCGCGCCCGGATTCTACGAGACGGACGGGGTTAATCGCTACTTGACCCAATTTTATTCACACGGCTTAATGCTCGCTCGGCTGGTAGAACAATGAACGACTCCCGCGGGTGTCGTAGTCGTCGTCAGCTTCATATTTGGACCCGTTGCTCATCTGGTAGTCTCTTCTACAAGACAGTAAGCGAAGAAGATGGAAAAAGATTTGTTTCCATAGCTATATTTTTGCCGGCGAAACCGTATATATACATCGCATTCAACGATTTTACGGAAATCTCAATTACTTAATGGCGCAAAAAGCATTGAGGGGACGTTTCGAGGACATTCTTTATCGCGGAGATTCCTTTTTTTGATCATTCAAAGCGAAGACGGCAAACTGTTTATTCTTTTGATGTTAAATATACCAACGTGATTTCATTTATAGGAAAGATATTCCAGAACTTTTATTGTTTACTTTTTTCTTTTTGAGGCTTCGAACAGTACAATATTCAGAAGAAATATTTGAAAAAGCTATCTTGAAATCCATGAAAACTCATGAGAATATAATGAAAATAGGAAAAATATTTTGGGGGCCATAAAAGTTTTGGTACGTGAGGGTCGCACGAAGGCGCGAACAAGGACGAGAGAATTGTAGACTTATGTATCTGTGCGTGTGTGCACGACCGCTTTTGCGCGACCAATTAATTTCTCAGCGAGCTGTGTTATCGAGATTCTTGGGCCGATTCACGGCCTGAGAGAGAGAGAAGAACGTGAAATGCACTGGGTTGTTGGTTCGGTTTATTTCTGGCGGAAAAGTAGAGGATGCGAAATGAAGAGAGAGAGAGAGAGAAAGATGGAGAGAATGTTGGTGGAGGCATTGCGAGAAAATACAAAAAAAGCATGAAAAAATGGAGAAAACGATGAGAAGAAGCAGATGAGGAGAGGAGAAGAGAAAGATGACGAAGTTAAGAAGAGAGATAGAGAAGGAGAGAGCAGGATGAAAAGACAGAAAAGGATAGTTGTAAAAGAATAAGAGAGGATAAAGAAGAGTCAAGGAAGATGGAGTTCAATGCTCTTACGAGAGGTACATTGCCTCGAGGACGCAAGGGAGATGGACGACGATGTCCCGCTCGTCTTGCATTCGCGCTGCAACGCCGGCGAGATCCTGCTGGAAAGGGTAAGGGGGGATCAGAGAAGGAAGGGGTTAATCGTTGCAAAAGCAGAGCCAAAAGGGCGAAGGAGAGAGAGCATTGGTTTCATGTATACTGTATGGTTTTTGAAAGAGAGAGATGGAGAATGCTGGTCAACGGATGAACGAAGGAAAATATATACACGGTAGAGTGCGGGAAAAGAAGAAGGGGAAGAAGATAAAGAAGAAGGAGAAGGGGAAGAGAATGAAGAAGAAGATGAAGAAGAGGATGGAGGAGGAGGAGGAGGAAAAGGAGAGAAGGAATGGCAGAGGCTGGAAGAAGAGTTGCGGCTAGCTATCGACTCGAAACAGAACCAGCCAAGAGACCTTGTTTCTCTGTATACACTGGTACAGGCACCCGCGAGACCGGCAGGTGCGTCGAATCGTTCCTTCTCTTTCTAGAACTGCTGGTAAACTCGATCTCGCCAGCCACGAGTCTCTTAGTGCCGTTTCACGTTGGAAAGTAAGCCACGCACCACTTGCGTTACTGCTATATAATGTGCTGTTCATAAAACATTGATTTTAATTACAAAATAATCAATGAATCATTCGCGTTATAAACTATCGAACTTCATGCTTTTGTGGCAGTTCCAAGCATCCTCGAAATTTTCATTAACAAAAAACTCGATTACTCCGTCTCTCGTATACTCTCTGTTAGATTAAAATTAGAAAAGACACACAAAAAAAATCGTTGCGATTGTCGAAATCCAATCTCTTACTATAATCTTAATACAATCTCATTTTTTTCGTACTATTCTCCATCTCAATGTCTCATTGAAACGTCACACGATTGTGAGAAACCACGAGCGATTGAAACTCGATAATTGGTGCAAAAGTCTAGACGGTGTGCACCGGAGCAGTCTGTGCACCAACGGAATCACACCACCCGCGGGCTTTATCGAGTGACGTAGATTCATCGACGGTTTCGCGATTTGAACGCGCGCGGGAGGTAAAGCGAAAGTCTTGTTTAATTTGTGCCAGATAACGAGAGACACACGGTGACCAGAAAAATGAATTCCGGTAAACTGTGAGAGGAAATTGGAAATTTTGCGCTATCGTTGACGGTATCAATATGTGTTGTGTATATATGGGATCGTAGATAACGACATAACTGGGCGTAAATCGACATCACATAAATTAACGCGATCTCTCAGCTAACGCGGAGGTGATTGAAGCACATTCATAAGTGTATATATACATATATACAAATACCGACGTCTGACTAAACCCAAACACTTTCTCTCGGCATAGCGGTGCAACACCCACGCGTCTTTTCTGCATGCATCGCGATTGGGCCAAGTCCGTATGTTGACTTTTATCACATGTGCAATCACATGTGTTAAAACTTCATGCGCTCCAAACGAATATGCTACATATTTTGTCAAGAAACGAAGCAATAGTGGTCTCTATGACCACAGAAAACCCCGCAAAAACAAGTCAAAGTCGCCAGTGTGTAGCACTGATGAAAACAAAGTGTGCACGTGTGCAACTGCAATTACGCTCGCGTATATATACCTCATCGAGGACAATCTTCGGAGTCTGGGTCTATCGGGGAGAGTCGATGCTTTACGAGGCCTCGCGCCGTTGGCAACTATAAGGACACGATAAAATTGCGCTATTACGAGAGGATAGAATCTCTCACGAGCTGCGGCCGAGTCGTGGCATGCAGTAGCGGGCATGCTGCCAAGTATCCGTCGAGTTAATTGCGCCAAGACAGAACGAACGCCCGGACATATAATCGAGTACCGCTTCCTCATGGAAGAAGTTTTGCAGACGGTACTTTGTTTTTCTTGTAGTGTTTTTTGCTTTTTTTTTTTGTGCAGGATGAAACAGGGCGCGAGGACGCTTATTATTCGTTTGAGAAGATCTTGAGATCGCAAGGTGATTGCGAAATAAATAATCGAAGCATTGAGAATTCAGTATCCTGCACAATCGTTGAAAGAAAATGTGGATTTCTTCGAAAAGAAGAAACTTTCATTTGACAAATAAATATGTAAACGTGAATAATAATCGTAGTGAATGAAAGATTAACAATTATCCACGCGACAAGAGACTCGAAATTCTACAAACGGATTATTTAGAGGAGTGGAATACGAGCGAACGTAGAAATTCGAATCTACGTATACTAGATATGACGGAGGATGTAACTTGAAACTTGGAGTATGCGGCGAGCTTACTACCACCAGTCGCAGATATCGCGTTACAGAAATTTACGTTACTCAAATGTTCCAGCTTCGTTGCCGTTGGAGATTCTCCGCGAGTGCACTAAAACATTTGAATGAGAAAAGGGCAGGAAAGGTATACGTAACCGCAGAAGCGCTAACGAAGCTTCTGCGAATAATAATTATATACGGGGGCTGTGAGAGCAGATCCCGAAGAGATTCTGTTATAGATAGGTTGAGTGAATACAGACCTGAATCGGAAATGGCCGGCAATACGAGACACTATACAACGTCGTAATGACGAGCTATTACATATTAGAGCCTTAATTTTTTTATTCCTATAATCTTTATTGTTTTCTAGCAAAATGAAGATAAAATGAAATTCGAGATAATGAGTTCCAGCAAATTCCCTTCGGGCTCTCAGAAACGTTTTGAAGAATCCCACGGGAAAAAAGAATGACACAAATAAAGAAAATAAATCGATGATTAAACTGGACAACACGTGGATCTCTCTAATTTGATGATATCTGAAGAGTCTCACAATACGTGGACTCTTTATTTCTTTATTTCTGTCTCTCACTTTTTCCTTTCACTGTTTTTCTCTTTTCTTTTAGTGTGTCATTCTCCATTCACCGTTGACTGTGTATGTGAAGATTTATCGAATGAGATCTTAGAATGGATAATTTTTATGGGCCGTCGTTGTTGTGCGGCTCTTGCCTGACTAATGGATTTTTTTTTTTTTTTTTTTTTATGAACCAAAAGACACATGACTCATCATTCGTGTCCTCTATAATTGTATCTGCAAACTTTCTTCGAGTACCGCATATTCAACCTGCATATCATGGTGGACAAAAAGTAAAACCGTCTATATTATCGGGATAACGTATGAATGATCGAACATATTTTTTGTAGATGGCGATGCCATAATTGTCAACGTACTACTGAAATACTTTGGTTGAGAAAATTATTTTGAAAAGAGCGAAGTAATCGATAACTTCATGCGCAAATGCGTTGATTCATGACTCGATGATTAAGCGAATGATGAAAAGATTAATCTGTGTGTGTAATGATAATGATTCTGACTAGTTTACAAATGACAAATTCTGTTTGTATAATTGATAAATAAGAGCAAAATGTCATTAATTGTAACGTTTGTAAACGAGCCTTGTATACTGCTATGATTACGAAACCCAAAGTCACTACGAGATGAAACGTATAAAAATTGTTACAAACATCCTACTATGAAGGAAAAAAAAAGGAGAACGAGTGTTCACCGGAAGTGGAGCTCTTTTTTGTTAATTCTACAAAGTAACTCGCATTGAAACAATACGCTAAAATAGTCGGTAGTTTGGACCGTGGTGAAGGTGAAACGAGGATGATGAGAACGACTAGGACAACGGGTGTAACCATACTATCCGCAGGATAAAAAACAAGATGAAACGATTTTACCGGGGCAAAACAAATGAGTGAGGCAAATAAGAAGAGAGAAAGAGCATAGGGTAAAAGAAAAGAAATAACCGTCTCTAGTGACAGTAATTTGAAGCGACAAGGCTCCAATTAAAGCTCTTTAGGACAGGTTCGGGATGGCAGAAAGCTCGTTGGCCTGGCTCGTCGTTGTCCCGCAAACAATGCTAGGTGCATTGTGAATGCAGACTACTCTACTCGGCTTTTCTCTTCTACCAGTTTTTGCGTATCTACGTTTATATACACACGTATATGTGTGTATACGTATAAAAATGTACATTCCCCTTGTATACTGTCAGTGACAAACGAAACTGTTACAGCAACTGCTAGTGACGTCAATTTCCATACCGAGTTTTATAAGGGGGAATCAAATTCTTCTCTCTTTTTCTCTTTCTCTCTTTTTTACGATTGAATTTAATCAGCGTTGTCATAGAAACTTTCGTTTCTATCGTAACCTTTTCTTCATTATTTTATTCGCCACATCGTGGATCATCAAGAGATGTTACATTCGTGTAGTATAATTGTTCATTAAAAATAAATGCCAACAGAGTGACGAGGTGTTTTTGTTTCTGATAGCAAGACGCATAATAACGCAGGAAAACAACCCTGCTGGGTTTCTTTGCCAGGTCAAACATGAGCGGAAATGCAGACAAAACATTCGCTCCGAGATCCATAAAATGAAAGACGATTCGGTCGGTGGAAGTATTATAAATAGAGTTTGTGCCGAACGTCTGAGGAAAAAAAGACACCGAGATAGAAACATGCAGAGACTAATAACCTAAGATGTTGCTAAAAATCAACGCCTACAGCATCGCCCACAGCGATGCCCCACCGTGCATCGTTTTTTGCCTAAATTCAAGAGTATAAAATGTCCTCGAACCACAAAAAACAAGTAGTACAAATGTATCTGCGTCATAGGATGACGACGGAGACACCGAGATCGAGACGAGACCGACGATTTCGGCTTTTTACGTGTCTTTCCTTTCCGTTAGTTAATTCTGTTTGATTGTCGTGACTTCTGCAAAAAAAAACACCCGTTCAGTCACCAGAGACCGAAAGCATGTGTTTGTTCTGCTTGCAATTTTTATTGAAAGAGATTCTGTTCTCGTTAGGAAATCGCAATAAATTGAAAGCTGTGAATCACTGATCCCGAAAAAGATAAAATGAAATACTATAACTATCACAAAAGCTCTGCCAACAAAGAAAATTCTTCAAATTTATTCAATTCCCGATTACAATGTTCGGATGACAATTGAATTCGATACAAGCAGAGTCTTGATCTTTCGTTACAATGGATACGTATATCTCTTATTTCCACGTCTTTGTCAGTAGGGAAGTATTCAGCTCTTGACTCTCTCAACAAATGATAATAAGCTTCATGAAAATTTCTCACAACAGAATGAATATAATTTTCAAATGTACCATTTAAATAAATTTCGTCTTGATAAAATAAAATTAACAGCTATAGTATCAATGCAAAATAACAAAATCTTTTATCTTTGCAAAGGTTTTTTAGTCAATCTACAGTAAGCCTCGACTGTGACGCCAAAAAAGTGTACTTGAAATGGCGTATTTGGGAAACACGTTTCGAGATTGGAGTGACATTGAAATTGGCACGTCTCGTGCGCCTACAGCTCGTATTTATATAGATATTTTGTCTAACAAGTGTGTGTGTGTGTGTACACGCATGAAGAATATCCCTCCACTATTTATAAAGTCACGAAACCGGTCTGTGGCTGAAATCGTTTCGGTCATTGACAATGAGTCACCGTGCAACAGACGACGTCGACGACGACGACGATATCCAGTAATGTCGGTGAATCTCAACGGATCGAGACTCGAGAACGCGGACTCGTGGATGGGATCGTAGCTGTCTGCAAAGCCACGAGAAAATAAGTATACGAGGAAGTAGAAGAATCAAAGGAAAAGAAGCAGCAGAAAAAGCAATGATTCGAAGAGAAAAGAAGTGAGACGGGCGTAAAAAACGAGAAGACCGAGGTAAAAGCGAGATTCAAAACTGGCAGGGATAAAAGTTGAAGCTGATGCTTTGCTTTGCAGCGAGTAACGTGAGGACAAGTCATCCGCGAGGACAAGTCTCCCGCTTGGGATTCCGATGATATACATCAAATATACAGGGAGTCCTAAGAAGTGGATTCATTATTTTGCAAATGGTTGGATAAATAAATATTGAGACGAGACAAGCTATTATTTAAGAGGATTAATAATTTAGAAGTGAAAGACTGTTTTTCGTTAGAGTCTCGCAGCTTTTTACTAACTTCGTAAACGTCGTGGATGACTTTCGGGACATTATGTATATGATTGTTCAAGTGTTTGGTACCAGTGAGGCGAATATGCGTTGTTGCTGCTGTTGGATTTAACACCAGCTTCTTGTGGATGAAGCTGGTGTAAAATCGTATGGCACATATATCGATAAACACACGTATACAGGCGCTCACGAAACGATATTATACGGTCGAGAGTGAGAGTCTGCTTTCAGCTTGTCTCATGCACGCCAGCGGCTTATTAATCTGCCTGGATGATCGCATCGCGATCGACTCCAATCACGATCATCCTCTTCTTTCATACTGAAGCTGCTATGCTGCTATATTCATATATATATATATATATATATAAATATATTTATACGATAGAGTTACTGTATGTAATAATCCCAATGGTCGTATATACTGTGGCGATACGTGATCGCTCGCAGTTTGCACGCTCGGATGGGGTGTCTTTTCCCTTCAGGTATACCAAACCAAATCATTGATAATAAGATAAAAATTGCAAGATTCTAACGTTTCGGTAGAGCGAACAAAAAAAATTTTTAATTACTTATACTCGATGGCAAGATTATTGGAACGTAAACGAACGTCGTATTTTTCAAAACAGTATTCGCATATACATGTCATCCACGCATCTTCCATATTTCTTCGATCGCATGATCTAGCTGTATGTTCGCGTATTTTTCGTTATGAAGCTTTACATCGAGGAGATTCTTATAAGAAGCGCGAGCCAGGAATGATTAAGGGATAAGTTAATGAAAGTTAATGGCTTAACTTCGCTCGTTCGATCATACCGCGTATTTCGTAGATTTCGTGTATGCACATACAATTTGTTTATCTAGACATTTAATAACAAAGTTAAATTCTGTGTTAAACACAACTGAAACAACGTGTTAGGTATGCAGCACTGGCGATGCTGACCTCTTGATTTCTATAGACCATATAAAGTAGGTATACACGTAGTTATATACATTAGGAATAAATCGTAATCCTACAATACGCTGAGTCTTGTCGATGTTACGTAAGCGATTGTGCTTTACAGTCGACACTGGTAAAAAAAAAAAAGGCATCAATCACCCGTGAACATAGCGCACACAAGATCTTGCACAAGAGCAAATATTCCAGCGTTATATGTAATACGCAGATATGTTTATACGTAAATGGTAAATATCTATAGAAATATATCGCGGATCGTCGAAACACGACTTCGCGCGTTGTAGGCTTGTGAGAGTCCACGCAGGTACGATATAACGGCTGACCTGAGCTGATAGAAAATGACACAGGCATTTCGAGAAATTCCTAGAAACACTATCGTATGCGAGAGTACATGCATAACACACAATCGGTCGAACCATTAATTATGAGAGTCGTGCATAGGCCGGCTCTTTCCTTCCATACAACTGCTTCGATCGCCCTCTCTCTCTCTCTCTCTCTCTCTATATCTCTCTGCTAAAGTTTCACCAGCGATGTCAGCTCGCTTGGGTATCGCGTACTCATTACGCCCGTTTGACTTTAACCTCGTATCCGTATATATTTATAGCACTTACACATCTGCGGTGTCCTGCCCATAAAATACGAGTAAATTGAAATATTTATACGTATCTCATAGCAACCTTCGCGGAATTGATAACCGAAGGAGGCGGCGAAAGAGAGAAAAGAACAAACAGAAAAAAAAAAATGAAGAAACGTCAAAGGCGCGGGCGACCCGCATTGTGCTCGCAACGCTACACTCAAGTTTCTCAGCTGTTCTTTCGTCTTAAGATCCTAAACCATATTATGCTCGAAGACATATGAGAAAAAGACATAGGGAGTGAGTAATATTCGAGTCATTTGAGTTATATAGGCGTGCCCGTCGTATTTTTATTTCATTCAACTTTTTTTTTTATATATATTTATATACCATCTTTTTTATATCCCCTACGCCCATCTTTTCTTTGAACGTCGATGCATTTGTGTGCGAAGCCCCGGGGCCATCGAGTCCAGAGTGCACTCGCAGAAGGAGAAGAGGTTCACGCTCGCGACAATGGCTCGAATACTTTTTGCGCAGAGACGAAAACGAGGGACAGAAAAACAGAATGGAAACGCAAAGGGGAGAGGGAAGGACAAAGAGAAAGCGAAGAGTCTGGACCGAGTGGACGAATGAGTATGGCAAAGTGGAGGACACTCAACCTCAGAAGGAGAAGAAGAAGAAGAAGAAGAAGAAAAAGGGAAGGAGAAGAAGGGATTGGAAAGAGAACTGCACGGAGTTGAGAGTGAAAAACTACCGATATATCTATACCCAAGCACGTATACTATACTATATTCATACATAGTATTTATATATATTTATATACAGTATGTATGTTCGTCTTTCTTCTGTCAAAGTTTTTTTTTTTTTTTCCACCGAGAGTTTCCGGACGCTGCACTCTCGCTCGCGATTCCACCTCACCTCAGTTCGCCCGGCTCTTCGGCAAACACCGCACACACATACACACACACAAACTCGTATTATCGTATACGTATTACACCAGGTAAAAGTACAAGCCGGCTATATCCTCGGGAGGGATCCAACAATGTCCATTCGGGTTCTCGTGGCCAGTAGTTACAGTAATATTGCTTTTACTAAGAAGCAAAAAACGTAGGGCAGGAAGAAAAAAGACAGCAACGAAAAAAAATAAAAAAAAATAAAAAAAAAGAAACGAAAACGAAATAGTGTGGAAAAGAGAACGAGAAGCTCACCAGGGGTCGCTCGGATAACCGAAGGCATATACACTGCACAATGAAGAATGGGTAATTCACTGCGCGAAGCAAGGGCCACTACGAAACGTATACAACCGGCCAAACACGGTTGTACGACCTATCACTAAAGGAGATGAGGAACACGAAACACACCGAAGCAAGTGCAAGGTGCTTCTTCGGTCTATTGCCCGAGGCGCGGCTATATACACATTGTGTAGTATACATTTAAGTTATATGTATACTCCATAGAATAGTTATATATCTGTATACGTTTAACCCGGATCTCATGGCTCTTTAAATCCCTCCGCAATATATATAGTATGCAGGGAAATATTCGTAGCATCTCGTCAACCTGTTTTCAGTATCCTTACTGTTTTTTTAACCTCCAACCCGCATGAGCTCGAATATTTTTATACGAATTTCCAACGAACTATGACGAAGGAAATGCCTGTTTTCCTTATCAATTGGTAAGCTGTTATTAGCAATTGTATGGACGAAAATAAACGAATGAAACGTTTTTTTTTTTCTGAAACTGTGGTTAAGGAGCTATAGAAATTGACATTTTAAATGTTCAGTCGATCTGATCTGTCTTCTGAATCGTCATCTCCATGGAGAACGTGAAGTTTATACCGGTGCTGTCGAACTTTGAATGAAAATGAAATCGATTGATCACAATTGAATGGATGCCCCTTGGATTTGGGATCGAGTCTTTGATAGAAATAATGGCTTTGGTAAAAATAACAGTATTATACTCATCCATGAGAGTATATTATTACGAAGCAACATTGCCTACCGAGCCTACCTGTTTCGCTCTTACGTTCGTATATTCTCAAGCAAAAGAGTATCTCGCGGTGGCGTTCATCCCGAAGGAAGTAGTCGATAAAACTGGTTTGACGGGTGCGTCTGCGAGGCGCTCTCTCGAGAGCGACGCTCTCTGGTACTCGAGCTACGTCCCGAATGATCCTATACGTATAATATGCTCTGGACTATATAGGTTTTCTCACTCGTGATGATATTGCTGAGCCAGACAGAGTTTCAGACTATACAGACATTCGTCTCTCGCGTGCATGTTGCTTGCGGTATACACACATGCATGTAACACACATATGGACTCTTGGTCAATCATCAGACACTGGTTTGTGTCCGAGATTATTACCTATTCCGAAATCATTACACGTGAAAGAAGAGGACGAAGTCACGTATCTCTCTATATATACATATAAACGTCTGTGCGTATATGTGCACTCATTGATGGCTTATAAACGACATGACACATGCCCTAAGTTTCTTTTTTTCTTCTCTTCAACCCGTACATTTTTGAATATGATGGATTTAAGAGTACAGATACACTGAGAAAAAAAATTTGAAATTGTGGCGAACAAATTAAATTTGTTGATTCAACAAAACTTTCGTTGATTCAATGACATTTTTGTCGTGGTGAGAAATTGAGTATTTGAATGAACCAAATTTCGTTTGGGTTAACAAATTTCATTTTGTTCGCTACGATTCGTTCAACCAACAAAAAAATTTGTTGAACCAACAGAAAATTTGTCGAACCAACAAAAAATTTGTTGAATTTACGAATTCATTTTTCTCAGTGTAGATCTTGATATTACCGAAGATATTTCAGCAAAATAAGAATGAGCGATGTTTCTCTTGAATTATTGAAATTGAAATTATTATTCGTACTCACAAATTCCTAATTTGTGTCAATGTTAACGCGACATGGCCTCCAATGCTTCGAAGGCTGTCTTCAGACAAATTACAATTGAAGATATTCAACGCTACTTGGAATGCACTGGGAGTAACGAATTTCATTAGCAATGCACCGAATTACGTGGACAAGTTTTATTTCAATTATGAAAGTTCATTGCGATAAAAAAGTTTGGTCGAACCAAAGAAAAAAATGGATCAGAGGCAAACAAACGGAGACAGTAATTCAAATATCGAGAATTCGTTCGTGACGTTCATTAAAAGAGCTTCGTTACAAGTTGGTATTGTTGAACAACAAGTTTTAATCGTTGTGATTCATTAAAAAGAAGGTATAGCGCTAAAGAGATTCTCTTCGAAGCAACGCGTTCATCCGGTGATAAACAACGCCGTAAATAAAAGTTCATAAAATTTAATAAGACAGAAAAACTGTTTGGCAATAATCGTCGAATTAAAAACAGAAAGCGACGAGACCGAATTTACAGTAGGATTATCTGCTTCAAGGACGTGACCGCCTCACTAATCCCACAGGCAGCTTCGAAGCATATACCTTCAGCAAAAAATATTTATGCATGTATTCGTGTATATTTATATGTAAATTAATTATTAGAACATATGCTAGTACGATAAATGTGAAAAGGAGTTTTGCGTACACTCTTCTCTGCATTGCGCAGTTGCATACAGCATCTCGTAGTTATCTATTTTCAACGCTTCGTAAATTCAATCTACGCTCTCGGCACGTTTCACGAGGTATACAGCGGAGGAAGCGGTACGAGCTGCAACAGGGATAAGATAGTATATATAGGAGAGAAGGGAAGGTGGAAGCTGGGGGCTAATCGAGATTGTCTTCGTTCCGACGCGCGGGGAAAACTAAAAGGAAGACGTGTGTCTATGTCTGACGTTGAGGGGAACGCGCCGATCAAGAGAAAAGAAAAGGATGGGATGTTCGTTGGGGAAAAATGAGAGAAAGAGAGGGAAGGAACGCGGTTAATTATTAGTAGACATGGTCGGTTCGATTAAAGCGCGTAGGCAGTCTCGAGACGAAGGGGGGAAAGTAGAAAAAAGAATAAGACGAAAGGGAAGTGAAAAGGGACGAAGAAGAATCTCATCTCGTCCGAGTCTCCTTGCCTCGATTGCCCACGTGTTTTCCTCATCTTCCATTCCCTTCAACTCTTTTTATTTCCGTCCCTCTTCCTTACGTTTTATTATTCTATTCAAAATCACTTGCTTCTTGTTTATTTCATATTATTTAATGTTTTTTTTTTTCCCAATTCTATCACGTTATTTTTCTGTAATCTCCCTTCTTTGCTAATTTCTGCATTATACGACTGGCGTATTAGATTCATACACATAATTGGCACGCCTCCTCGCATCAGAGCAGACAGGTAGATGAGTAACCGGGAAACGCTGATTGCCAATCTTCGCATCTGCCTTTATCGCGAGAATGAAATCGGGAAAAGTTGTTTCATTCGTCCATTAGGAAGAGCATTAGTGTCGAAAAGTAACATTGACCAGGTTTACTCTTATTGATGCGCTTTTAAAACGATCGATGCACCCGTTGCCACGAAACTTTCATGACAAAAACGCTGTCACGATAATCGAATTATATTTTTCGATGAGAAGATTGTAAAGTCAATCATGAAAAAAATACCGTAAAATTTTGATGAAATCAACTTTCAGTTTAATCTTTATATCTGATATTGAAAAGTTTCTCAAATTGATCAATGTTCCAATGGACAATCTGATGATCGGATGAAACGGCACGATTCTACTGCTCTAGATACTCTTTTTCTTTCTTGTCTAATCATTACATTGTCCATAAAATCCAGTCCTACGGTCCAACAGCTATTGGCCCACTATATTCTCCATCATTGCGCCTCTCTCGCTCTCTACATCTCCGTCTCCTTTTCGCAATATCTTTCACTATCACCCCATCCACATCTAATCAGTGACAAGGAAACATTGTTGTGACTAGCCTGACAGATTGCGACGACCTGCACCCGTTCCAGGACTTGAGGTCCACGTTTAGCACAGCGAGTTGGACACACTACACACTTGTATCCATAGAGGTTGTTATACGAGAGAACTTACGATGCCACAGTATGCGGAACGTTATCGCGAAGCTCGCACGATTCTAACAACCGATTGGTTCACCCATCGTATCGTCTAGGAAACACGAACACGCTGCTGCTACCAATATGAACACATAGAGGCATCCACACAATCTTACACGCTTGATGAGATACATTGGGTATTCATATATATACATCTTCCACCAAAATCTTAGCCCACTCCAAAGGATTAAATCGGTAGTTCTGCTAATGTAACCCAACACTGTACGAAACTTAGGGGAATCGCTATAGGATTGTCTGATTGTCAACGATTACAAAGAAAATATAGATGACATTATATAGATGCGAGTCAGGATTAGTTTGATCGCAAGGATAATAGTACTTCAGTCTTCCAATGTAATGAGGGAAGCGAAGAAAAGAGTAATCAGAGATAATTAGACCCTGAGTTTCCCCCTAGAGCAACGTGATATGACGCGTGTGCTGGGAGACCCTCGAGAGGTTTTTGAACGGTGAGTCATATTTATGAAGGGCCAAGATACGAGAGCGGAGCTGCCTAATTTCACGCACCGTTACGATCAAACACGGAGCAAAAACATTTCTTTGTGAGAACTCAAATACGAACTTTTCGTTATTGACAAATGAACAATAATTGTTTCAATTAATGTTGTATGGAATGATTTTTTAGACTATCGAAAACTGTTTTTTTCCCAATGGAAGGGGCTCATTTCAGATGAATTTTTCTCTCCGGTCCAGAAAATTCATTTGTTCAATTAAACTAACACAATTCATAGTATGAGAAAAGTCAAAATGTTGATTAATGACAGCTCTTTTCGAAGCATTCGATTTCCAGTTGCACAAAGAACCAATTATTTGTCTTTTGCAATGGCTATGAATCCGAGCTTAGATGTTGATACATGCGTGAAAATTATCCATAGGTTTTTAGGCAAGAAAAGAAATAGAGTGCTGTTTTTCTATTGACAACTATTCCTATCTGTCCATGTATACCGAGCTGATATTCTCCTTTGATTGATAACTCTGAGATTTAGTAAGGCTGCGTTCACTCGTGACTTCGAAATACTTTAATGGAATAAAAATATCCGCGGGGATGTTAAGCACTCGTAACCGTACCCAGAGCACATACTTCATTCCTTTCGCACGATGTTTGTGCTTCAGGGTAATATATCAGATCACGATTAATATATTCATAAATATATTTCTTTCTAAAATAAAACTTAAAAAAATGGAGAGAAGGTGAGAGTGAGAGAGATGAGTTGTGCAGAGTAATGCCAAGTAGAATCGACTGATTGCGCAACTCCGGTTTCCTCCGTATCTTATTCGTAAGGGAAGAAACTCCGTACGAAACCTGACGTATCCGTGAGGGTAAAGTAATTTCCGGTTTGAGGTGGCGTCTCGCCACGAGTTTTTGCTGGCGAACGTTACACAAAATATATAAAATCATACAGCACCGTGTATATATTCTCTCGGTACACCCACCATCTTTACTTATCGTTGCTTCCACGGTACGTTCGCACGTTATTCGTTTAAGGATTTAAAACTTATAAAACAGAAAGGGGCTGGTATTTACATTGAAGCGATAAAAAAAAAATCCTCCATTCATCTTGTTATCATTATTATTATTTATTATCTACTGCCGTATTATCCGACATTTTTCCTCGTCTTATTGCGCAAAGGTTCTCGCGTTATACCCTAAAATCGCATTAATCAAATGAGCCGACAAAATAAAACAAATCTAAAAGGTGAAACTGCGAAAAATGTTTTCTATATCTCGCGAGATATTTGGATCATGGAAATTTGTTGTCCGTTATGAATGAAAATAGTTGAATATGCAACCGGCCTTATAGTAAAATACCCGGGACTTTCGCTGAACGAACTTGGCACTTGATTTTTTTTCTTCTTCTTTTCAAATTCAATTCTTTAATTCCCTTTCACGAAAGGCTTTTGAATTTCTGTCGTTTATTTATCTCCGTCTCTCCTTTTTCCTTCTCTTTCTATCCTTTTTTATCTTCAAAGACCGGTGTTTGTACAAAGATGGCGAAAGAAATGAGAAAAAGAAAGCGAACGTAACGTTGGTGTAAGAGCCCGATATATAAAAGCTTTAAATATACGTGTGCGAAGCGAGTGTTTCGAGCCGATAAATGTATATGCATACATGTAAAGTTTATATACGAGCTTTGTTGCACGTATGCGAGATGCGTACACCTCGGGCATTGTAAGAATGTATATTTCGCGTACGGATATGCAACGCGCGCCGGAGGATATTTTTCTGCAGAAATATATATACAAAAGAACTTATTCTTCTTTTTTTTTCTCTTGCTCGAGTTCATTTACTTCACATAATAAGGCATAGCGTTTGCGAAGACATATTGCCAGGATATTACGGTGTTTGCACAATATTATCCTGCTATTAATCAGGATTTCATAACCACCCGTAATGTACACTTGGAGAGTTCGCGATTCCCAAGAGAGGATGCCCGCAGAACTCGCGAGATTCAACGACTCGTTCGCGAGCTTCGGACCGTTTTTACTCTCATTCTCAACAAATTCACATCTAGATTATCATATGGCGAATGGTCTATAATAATTTCACAAAGAGCGTACATTATATACGTTCCCGATAAGAGTTTGAAAATAAAAGATACGCGAGTACTCAATTTTTATTGGCAACGATACCCGTGAAAATAATATTGAAATTACGAAAATATCGTTTTGACATTCGGAAAAGAGTGAATGTTTTCTCGTTTTAATTCTTCAGCGACATTGTTTAGAATCGAGTTTGGAGGCTTACTAGTTTTGAATCTCTTTGTTTTGTTTAAAATATCTGGAATATGTTTTATCTCACGATTACCGTACGAGAGGAAACGTCCGATGTTCCAACAAGCATGGTAGATAGGAGCGATTCAATCGCCAATTCAAAGAAGTATCCAACGGTGAACGGAAACTCACCTGAAAGCAGAACAGAGACACCGAGTGAGTTAGTAAAAGTAATCTGGTAATTTAGAGAACAGCGTGAGCGAGTGATAGCGAATGAAAAAATATAAAAGAAAAAAAAAAAAAAGACAGAGATGGAGCGAACTAATTCGACGTGTCGGATTGCAAAGAACGGACGAGGCCGTTAATCACGAATTGCAACCGCTGAATCGCCGTGTGAATCGTTCCTCATTCACACATACAAACTCTTATTTTCTGTTCGTGAACTATCTACGTGGATACATGGAGCCCAAATACTGACATATAGACCAACATACTCGTAAACTTACACCAAAAAATAAAGTTTCCTTCTTCCTTCTCTCGTATATATACACTTTTCTCCAACTGTGAACGAAAAGTGAGTGCGAGCAGGATGCCAATGGGGGTCGAGTCGATTGGATCGATTGTGCAGTGTGTTCTCTCTTTCGTTCAACACTGCAAAACGGCAGTAGTCGTGGGAGTTGAGGCTTTAAGGGGACTTAAAGGACTTTTGCTCGTTCATTTCATTCTACTTTTTGTCAAGATGTCATTCGTGCAGTCTTGAACGAGTGCTCTTTAAAGCAGCGAAACGTCGTAAAGGGAAAAAAAAAAAAAAAACATCGTAAAAACCGTAATCGTTCCATTTGTTCGCCAAAAGTGTTTTCTTCTTCACTTTCGCAATTTTTTCAATTGTTTTTAACGAAGAAGAAAATACTATTCGAAACTATTCTAGAGCGCGACAAACGCCTACGAAACAAGAGAAGCTTTATATAATGAACATTTTCAAGTCTCTCCTGTTGCTCTATTTTAATATCATCGTAAAATTAGGTTAGATAACAATAACCTTACGTAATAAGCCAGTGCTCAACGACAACCTATCGCATTTCAAATTGCTTGAAATTTCTCATTAAAACTAGTACACGAAGGCCCTGTTCTCTGCACGCCTATTTACTGAATAGGATCAAGCGTTAAAGACGAATTTTCATGCCTAAGTTTGCACCTACTACTCTGACAGGAGTGTGCTGGTCTTGGGGGTGATGGTATAAGCGCGTGTTGCGTTGATTGTACCAGCAGCGTAGAGCAGACTCGCTCGTACCGCAGATAGCACGCGGGGTCGCTACACCTCGACACTAATGCCGATAGATTAATGTCGGCTTGGCGCGCGTTTCGTACAAGCAATATACTCCGTGCTCACTCCATGGAAAAGCATATATGGAGCAAAGCCGGGCGTTATGTGCTGTATTACATTGGGTACCTACGGACACAGATAATGTATCGATGTATGTGAATATACAAATATGGAGAGTAAGAGAAGTAAGAAACACATTTATTGCATATCCGTACCAATGCTGCATACGTTGAATGTATATATCGAGAGCGAAGAAAAGAGGGGAAAAGACGGAGAGAATCCGCGAGAGAAACGCTGCTCTCGCTCGTATATGAGTATTCGATTTATTGTATGCCTCGCGAGATCTCTGTACATCCTCCTCTCTCTCTCTGAAGCACAAGTTCTCTCACCTTGGTACTATCTGTTTTATGTTTTTTTGAAAGAAAAAAAAAAAAACAAAGAAAAAAGAAAAATCTGCCATTCGTATACAGACATATGCATATATGTATACTTTCGAGAGTTTATTTTCTCTATGATTTACACGAATGGCGAAAGAGCTACGAGCTCAAGATTCTAATGGTCGACCAGGGCAAATACGTGCGTGATTAGCTCGCATATGTATCAGAAAACTGAACAGGGAGCTCAGCACACACACACACACACACACACACACACACACGCAGATACTCGCGCGCGCGTGGGTCATAAAGATTGAGCTCTGTAAAATCTTTATGCGTGTTTATGTGTATGTAATATATAATAGATATACGAGAGGCAAGATTCAAAATCAAAGCATATAAATCGGCGTGAATCGTGTTAACAGCATGGAGAATACTATTTATATTTAAATTCATAAATGTTGGTTGGTGCAAATAATTAAAGTCGGATTTGCCCAGGAATACAGTCATGAAAAATTATTCATCAGAGTACGTATACGAATGAAATATTAGATTGGATAATGATGAAAAAGCGTAGAATTTTAGCAATTTTTTCGATTAATTAAAAAAATTTTTGATGATTTTGCCAAAATAAATTTGTGTTCATATGTGTGTCAGCAGAGATCATTCAACCAAACTCAATTTCACATGCCTTCTTCAGGTTTCGTTGATCTTGCGAATTCCCACAGACTGGCGCATCCTTACGAAACGTGCGCGCGCGTATACGAATTTTACGAAGCTTGTGAAACGAGCAACCGCGTCCAGGTTATTAGTACGGATTCCCAACCGATAAGCCTTCTTACCACGGTCTCTCCTTGGTTCGTTTAATTTTTAGTTGGGAATTATAAACCGCTCGAGCGAAAGAAGCCTTGATGGTGCATTTCGGTGATGACCTATGGGTCAGCCACCGACTCGTATATTAACTGCGATGCTTTTTTGCCGCTCTCAAACAGTATAAATCAAAGAGACGTAAATTTTCTCGAAGTTCTTATCTACACGTGAACGATAAATACATTGACATTTCCTTATTGTATGTAGTTCTCGATAAACGACCAGAAAAAAAAAAAAAGAAAATAGGTTCAAAAAATATAACCTGTGTTTTTCTTGTCGCAGCGTTGCGTTATACCCCTTGGGTCGAGCAGCTATACACTCTCGTTAATTTTTAACAGTTCTGTAATGAGGAATTATGTGTGCTTTCTCGTGTATCGTAAAAGATCGTAAAATATGTGGTTTTGTAAATAACTTAGCAAGTACGAGGGAAAAGGTAAAAGGTTCAGAGAAAAAAAGAGGGAGAAAGAGAGAGAGAGAGAGAGAGAAAGTAGATTGTTTTTTATGAAACGTGGGAAATGAGCGAGATTCGCATCAATGGAAAATAGAATAGAAATTATTTTAAGGAAGAACAAAACATGTGATGGATAAGCTGTGCAGGAAAAAAAGATAAAAACGAACGATTTATCTGGAGATCGCAAATATCAGCGATATATAGCTGTGACACGTAAATCGTTGGGGTTATCCGAGAAGCAATTAATGATCGATTCGTGGTGAATTTTTGTAATAAGAAGAGAATCTGAGAAAATTTTCTTGTCTATCCAATTTTCTAGCGAGATGCAAGAGAGACTTTTTTCACATACTCATAGGAGTTTGTTCTTCTTCATCTTGTTTCAACCTTTCACCCTTTCTCTCAATGGTGACAACGTATCTAATCTGTTGGTCAAAGGAAGCAGAGAGAGAGAGAGAGAGAGAGAGAGAGAGAGCAGCGTGCCACTGCGACTCCGTGAACTGGGACGTGAAGCTGTTGCGGCATCACAGTAAGACGAGGCGGTGGCGGCGGCGGCGTGGTTTCTCTCCGAGAGACAGAGAGCAAGTTGGACAGATTCGAGATAAGAGCTCTCCGGTACGTTGCTAGTCCCGCTTTCCGTTCTCGCATGCTGCGCCAGGGTTATCAACGTTCTAACCCGCAGGAACGGATAAGGACCGGACGCCGACACTAAATTATTCATTTGCACTACGTTACGATGACGTAAAAAGAGGGAGAAAGCAAGATGAGAAACGACAGTGATACCGGAGAAACGTGAGTCTGAAAAACCGCTGACATTCCTTTCGTACCTTATGAAAAAGTGCCGAAAGAAAGTTTAACTTGATAACTATAAATTAGTGCTATTATAATACAAAAAAAAAATAAAGAACAATGTTTATTTTTGTGATTATCAAAGTCGTTTCAAGATTCCATATCCAAACAGTAGTTGCGACTTTGAGCAGAGCGGCAGTTTGTTAGAAAAAAAAGTGAGACCAAACGACAAATGTGATCCACGTGATTTCGTTTGTCCTTAGCGTTTATTCCCATTGCCGTCATCCTGTCCTTTGTTGGTCAACAGCAAATGTAATCGAATAAAGCCAAACAACATTTCAGAGCTTCCCTTTCCAAAGTGTCACATCAAAGAACTTTGCTCGGAGAAAACAGTTTGGGAGGAAAGAGTTAGGTTATAAGGATTGCTCTCATTTTTCCATTGAAATGACGCAATATTGCCACAAGTTCTTGGCGAAACCAGGAAGAAGAAAATGATGGGTTTAAGCTTCTTAGGAGCAGCAAGTCATAAAGGGAGAGAATAAGATCAAGGACAAAGGAGACGTCTTACCATGGCGAGAGGTTCCATAATTGCTGCGAAAGCATGTATCTTTACTGTACTGACATCATACAAAAGCTACACACCATTGAGCGAAGGAAGAAAGAGCCAGTTCGAAAATAGGCTACCATCGAATCCATTCGAACGTAAAACATCGTTTCCAAGTCGATTGGCAGCTTTTCGATCGGAAGATATTTCAGATAAAGGGTGCATACTGTACTACTTTTTTTTTTCATCGATTTATATATTTCCGGATCTCCTGATACAGCATCTTTAGTACGTGAAAAAATAAATCTAAAAAATCTATCAGTAAGACCTGTTGGATGCACAACAAACAGCACCAATGCAATGAACAAAAAATGAGAAACAATCGACATAAGAGTGATATTAACAGTATCAAGAATCGAAAGTTTACATACAACGCCGGGGAAGGACCGGGTATAGACAAGAAGAAGATCGACGAAGAAGATGGCATTTTCGTCTGCACAAGTGGATGAGAGATGCACACACGTTGTCATGTGCTCTCGCCGCTGTGCACAGCTTCTTCACCAATGGAGCCCATAACGACGTGCTCACATCGCAAAAGAGCTTCAGCACAGTAGTCCATGTTGGTGAAACTCGTTCTACGACGAAACGCTGTTCGATTGGTTGCCGATGCTCTTTCTCTACTGGCGGAAGAGAGGCTTCACTCTCGCTCGCCGGGAGGTCGAATTTTAACGACTCTCGTGCAGAGCTAACCTTCTGCCTGTTTACACCCATAACTGTCGCTACAAGCGTGTGGGTGTTCTGGAAGGAGAGAACGAACACTAACTACCATAGACGTTTGGGCGAAGGATCAAAAACAGGATCGGTCTGTATACCAGCTGCTACATCTTTAATTCTATAACTTCGCAGTCGTTTATTATCGTCAGAAATCATGAATAAAAATTCATCTTTATGCCGGAGCTTTTCTGCATTCGAGTATTGTCATGAGCTTTTGAACTTTTTAAAACGAATTCAGAATTATATATATATATACATGATTCGGAAAACTGTGCTTCTGATTTTACTCCGCAGTTCCTCGTTTACGTGTCTGCAATATATCGATTTAGTTTCTCGATCGCAGAACAGGTACTGCCAATAAAATTTCAATGAGGCGCACCCTGTGCGATGTTAGCCCGCAATCTTATGATCCTCTTCGCCAGACCAAGTGTTCCCATTCTCTTGAGAACACTTGGATAAAAATTCGAGTCTCGCTGAACAGACGCCTGACAAAAATGCGAAGAAATATAGTACAGGAGAATATGTGGAATCGATATGTCTTCTGTTAGCTGGAAAAAAGCTTCTGTCATATACCCGAATTGGTCGATTCTGTACCAAGCCGCTAAGAAGATAATTATTCATCTTAATTAATTTCTTTTGCCGCTAGTAGATCTGATGACACTACAATTAATTTATACCACAATCGTCAAATTGAAGAAAAACACGGTCTAGTAATCTACCCCGTGTAACAAACTAAAAGTTCAAAGCAGAAAACTGTTCTAACCCCGACAAGACCGTAGGAAACTTTAATTATCCGGAGCTGCACAAATTTCCCTTCAGTTTATAACGCAAGGCATTATTACAATCCGCGGAGTCGACGTTGGTGACGAAGAACGCGGCGAAAAAAGAGACGTCCGAACAACTTCGTTCCTCGAGAAGTTTCGTAGTGTGCTGACCGAGGAGAAAATAACGCTGAAATATCCAGCCGGTGTTAAGGAGCTCGGTGATGAGATTCGAATTCGAGCCAAGACTTCGGGAGGCCGGATTGTAAGTGGGTAATAAGAAGTCATCTACTGGTTCAAGTCGCAGGCACATAGCTGGGGTCTCAAGATGTCAGCCCGAAGGCAGAGAGAAAAGTTCGTACAGCGGTCGCGAAAAGCTGGTGAAAAGAGAAACCAATTTAATGCCGGACTACTCTCTTCTGTACCGTTCGCTCCGTGGGAGCCTAGAGTTAGTCTCGACAGACGAACCTGACGAGGGAAACGTTGTTAGAAACGCCAGGAGAAGAACGTCTTAACGCCGGGTCAATTATATACATCGTTCCTGCGGGGCAATTAAAAGCGATGTTCACACTTGAACAATGAACGCAATCAAAATCTCAAGCTGCTACTCAATATCCGTAATCTAATCGGAAGTAAATGGAATACGGTGAAAAAGCGTTTCCAAGATAGAAGAACGTTTCTTATCTCTGTTTAATGATAATATTCTACCTTCAATTATGAAAATAAAAGGGGGTAATCTGCATTTTTCCAATTCAATTGGCATGACCTTCCATCGCGAAGATATGAGATGTATCAATAATAAATCGAAAAAAAATAAATCCATGGCCGATAATCATTTGTATACAGTTGCGAATTATTATCGTGGTCATAAAATTATCTACGTGCTCTCCACTTTGAGCGAAATAAACGATGAAATTTGAGGTGAGCTATATAGCGCGAGGAGCTATCCTCCGCCGATTATCCGAGGCTGGAATTTTAACGAGTCCAAATTCGTTTATTTAACCATCATTCTTTTAATGCGTCATCCAAGCGGCAAAATTGCTTTGGGCATTTTACACATACCCACATGTATGCGTGTAAACCTACACTTGCCAGATTCACCCGGATGACTATCTCGTTAGGAAAAACGCGGTGACCGATTACTGTTTTCCGCTAGTGGTTTATGACAGATTTAGCGCCAGACTCCCATCGATCGCTCATGAATTTCTATGTGAGGCACGTGCCTGGAATTCACAGGAATCTAGAACGAGAGGCTGCCAAACAAATGGATGTTTCCCAACAAAAAATGAAAATAATGACTATCAAAATAGTATAAGAACATCCTTTATCAATATTGGAAAATGTACGCATGAAAAAACATAGAATCGATGAATAGTGTCATCGAACGAAGACTAACAAAAAAAAATAAATGTGCAACCATTTTTCTGAGTTCAAATCTTTAAAGAACATCTGGTTACATCTGTGAAAAAATTGTTTGCATTCCAACGGAGCAAAGCACGTAATACTAGCGAGCTGTGAAATAAGGTTTCCGCTTATCTTTCAGATGTTGCCAATATTCGCAAGTGGTTTTTGCGGATACCACTCAAGCGAGCGCACCTAAGCGAGCCCATGTGTATCAGCCTGGCATGCTAACTGTTATGGATCGACGTCGCATGGAGAATATGAGAGAAAAAAAAGTGCTCGGGGCAAGAAAGAAGGTGAGCTACGAGAGTTCAAGCTTCCAGCTTGAACTTCTTTTTTTGCGCATACGTAGCGCATATCGACGTACATACGTGTGTGTAAAATGTGTATAAATGGGTGCATATACATTTTCCAAAGTTACAAAGGCTCAATGTTAGTGTGTACTGTAGTATCCTGGAATACGCGAAAAGTTCTCGTAATGCAAAAAACTCTCGGACGGTCATCACTCGCCGTTTCTCTACTCGCTTTCTCGTTTCATTCCTGAATTTCGCGTGCACTTATAGGCGTACATAGATATTCGGATACATGTATACATATACAGAGAAAGAGACAGAGATAGAGGGAAAAAGGAAGAGAACATTGCGTGTGCTGGTCGGCCAACGACGCTGAAAGTAAGTTTTGTGAGCCTATAATGTATACGGATGGACCCCTGGGCGAGCAAGCGAACGGGGGCGGCAACATCTTCAGAGATATTGTTCAAGTTTGCGGAGCTCCGCACAGAGAGTGCTACAGTACTGCGGCTATGTGTTTTTTTTTCTCTGAGTTTCCACGTGTAGGCAGGTTTTCCGCTCTTATATGAACGTGTATATACATAAAAGTAAATCCCTCTCCTTTCATATATACTTATGCATATGAAGCTTTCAGATTTGGCACGTCTGAGTCCACAACTATCTTCGTTCTTTTATTTTTCTATATTTTTTCATGCCTGTTGAGACCTTCTCTCCGGCGGTTTCTCAATGCGCTATATCGCATTGCATGACACAGTTTGCCGTATACCAAGCATGGTGTATCGTCGCATTCGTTGAGTATGCAAAGTCCCTCCGTACGGAAGTCCGGTGCAGATCGTCTGAACTTTATGGCAAAATATTCGTGGCAAGGAAAGCTCTAGAATTGCGTTTTTTAACATTTGAAAAAATTATTATTTTTCTCTCAATGTAATGATTATAATTGAGCTATATTGAGTATAATAAAATGCCTGAACAGTATATATTGATAATTATATGATAATCAATGAATGGCTTTTGAATTACTTGGGAACTTGGTGGAATTTAGTAATCGCAAAGTTTAATTCAAGCATGAACACCATTTTCTACAACGAATCGTAGCAGGTAACTCTCCGAGGATTTACATCAAATGATCTTATAATTCGCTGTTATCTTATAAACGTTGTAACTGTGCTCGGTTAGCAACTTCGGTTATACTCGTGATAGTGGGGGCATACCAGGGAGTACAAACGGCTTAATGCAGCCACTAATATCCCGGGTCGAGAAGCGGCAATATTGAGATGAGGGTTAGGAAGCGTTAGTCCTCTGTCTTTGTTTCTCTCTCTCTCTCTCTCTTCCTCTCTTCATCTTTTTCGGTCCATCTCCCTTTAGCTGACACAGTTACTCCGGGTCGTTCTCTCGTCTTTGCACTCCCTTCTCGGGTTCTATGCGACGAATCTCATAACTTCCGTATTCCCGCCGGTCTAGCACTGCGAAACCCCAGCACCACAGCAAAGTTGTGTGTCTTGAGTGCCATGGGAAAAGACATAAGAGGGAGGGAGCAAAAGAGAGAGAGATAGAGAGAAAGGTAGGAAGGCGAAGAAGGATGAGGAGTTGAAAGTAAACCCTAGAAGAGGGCTCGAGAATATTACTCGAAGAGAATACAAGCGACGAGATTCACGTTACAGCGCAGTCAGGGTTCACTGAACTTCGTCCTCTGCAAGATGAATCAAATATATATAGCCATGTATAGATGTATGTGTATGTATCAAGAATTTGAAAACTAATCGAAAGATGCAGGAACTCAATCTCATGCAGGATTCTACAATTTTTCCCATATTGATTTTATACCTTCAATTCTGTATTATTGAAAAGTATATCAAATATTCTGTATTAGACTTTAAGGAATGGAAATTAAAAAAAAAATCCAATAAACATTGTGAAGGTTTGTCGAATTTCTTGATGTAAATATTTTTCTGCTGATTCTCGAATCAATTTGTAGGAAAAAAGAATGGATATTTTGTTTGAAAAATCGTGTGGATCACATTTACACCCCATCAAACGTAGTACATCACTTCCAAAAATTGCAGCGAGTGCAACGTACATCTCACAGTGGAACACCTCATAATCGACTGTCCCAAATTTTGAAGCGCACGAGAATCAACAAACTTGCCTCGTACACTAAAACTATGCTTGATATTTTAGGTAACATTGCCTGGAACGTATATTTCGTGTTATTATGATATCTTCCAAGTCTGGAAAGTGGAAAAATACTAAAACTGTATGGAAAAAATTCAGACTCCCCCGACGCAATATTATTAGTAGTATCCAATTGAAACAGCCGACGATGAAAAAAAAAATTGATTTTATTCCAACATTTCTAATTTCTATTTTCAGTGCTGCCTAAATTTTTTCGAAAAAATTTTGTACCTGCACACCGATCAAATTTACTCCTATGGAACTTAGAATTATAAAACCCATAGATAAAATGAATAGAAAAACACGTAGTCAATGTAAAATAAAATCAAGAAACTGGAAAGTTTGAAATCGAACATTGACATAACAAATATAAATTGGTTTCGAGTAGTATATCAAGATTGAGGAGAACATTTGTGCAATATCGAATAACGTGAGACTATAAAGTCGTCGCGTTTCACGTCATGGAAGTTAACACACAGCATGGAGCTACACGGTTAAGTCCGATTAACAAAATATCGTATCGTGAAACGTACGCTCGCAAAGTACTGCTTCTGCTTCCGGTATATTCGAAACTTAGAGAGATCCTATATGTTTCGAATTTGCAACGTGTCGACACGAGGATCTTACGTGTTAGCACGCGTATAATCTTCGGCATGACGAAATTTTCAAGCGTTCATTCGTTCAACTTGTTCCTTCTGAACCTCCCCATGTATTATATGTGCGTGGTAAGATATAGCTCTTTTATATACTTATACATTTACGGATATACTTACACAAAAACTAGCTTATATACATATGCACATCTGATAAATGATGTATAAAAATACACGTAGTCGTGGGTGCTGCGTTAGCTTCCAAGTTCTCGAAACTGTTCGAGAGCAGACAAAGCGCCTGTTCTCTCCTTCTCTCTTATCTTTCTCAAACACACATGCATACACGTGGACATAAACTAGTTCTCTCCCTCTCTCTCTCTCTCTCTCATCGTCTCCTGAAGTCACTGACTACTCTGCCCCCGTAATACACCACATTCGATACGATAATGACCGAAGCTGCAACAGAGCTTCGGGTAAAACGCACACGCATACGAACACAAATGCAAGCATACACATGAGCGTATATACAAGAAGTTCCATGTTGAACGTTCAATAATGTAAACTATTCCCGACCTGATTCCGATGTATACAGAGTTATACATTAGTTTTTCGATTGACATTTGCATGATGAGTTGAATTATGGTAGTTAATAAATACTCGAATTTTTACATCGAAGCCAGTCGGAACCGTTCGTTAGTTGCAATGAAATTGCATCGAAGTTATATCTTGGAACATAAAAAATTCCCAAGTCGTGAACTGAGCATTTCCTTCCTTCAACGGTAAAATATTACGGAAGCGCCGCGACAGAGAAAAAACGCACCTGCCTTGAATTGAGCAGGCTTTAAACGTGCTTTGAAAACAAGATTTTTTTTCGAATTCTGAACGATAAAATTGTGAGCATTCGTAAGCGCTGATAACTTCCAGCTAATTAGGAAACTATACTAGACTTTTCGACTCGGAATTCGGTTTAGAACTTGAGTTCAGCGGGTTATATTGACCGTTCAACCTGGGAGACCTCATATGCAGAAGCTGCACATGAGAGAGAGAGAGAGAGAGAGAGAGAGAGAGGGGGGGAGACGCTTTGCTGTAATATCGAGTAAGAGCCCTAGGGGTATTACGATTTAACGGTTGTGTTCCGTGTGCGCTCAGCACCGTCACCGTGGTCCATCGAACGTAATGAAATTACCTCGCGAGCACGAGAGTCGAGACGACGTCGACGAGGTGCGTTCTCGCATAGTGAATAAATGCATCATTAATACACATGTATATATACACATGTTGGTGCAAGCTCGTGAACGCACAGCCAGCAATACCATCTGTCAAAAGTTTCAGGTGCAAAAGCTGCAGAGTACAGGCAACGATAGGGTGATAAAACACATGAATATATGTATAGGCATTTAATAAATCGTATAACAGTAGCGATACATATACATACCTATATATTTTATGTTTAATGTACAAGTAGGCGGTACGTACAACGGCGTGCCGGTATATTAATCGTTCGGTAAATTGATTATTAATTGTCCGGTATCGTATGTCTTGGAATCAACCTAAATATACATATTACCTGAATGACATATATATATATATATACAGATTTATTATATCGATATATAGGTCGAAAGAGCGAAAATGTAATGGATTCGTTTGTTGCCGAAGGATTGTGTGCGTTAACGAACTACTTGAAGACGACTGGGACTGTGATTTCGGAAAAGAGTTGTAACTTTGCTCTGGAGGTGCGTTTCGATCGATCTTACCTAATAAACTCAAGCTAACTAGCTTGCGTAACAGTCGTTTGAAAGTGAATATATGCTCTATGATTTTAATGCTTATGGACGTGGGCATATCAGAAGCAAAGTTCGAGTACGCGCATACCATGCTCAATATCTCATATTGTAATACTGATCTCAGAGGCTCTATGGTTACGTCATGGTTTTATGGCTATGCCAGCAACTTTGTTATATTTATTGTTCCTGAAAATTGCTGCTTGTCCAACAAATCATTCATTTCATTTTGACACTCAGAAACGATCGCGTTACGGAGTCGCTCATATGAAATTTGGAAATGCTTGATTCGTTCCGAAACTATCGAATGTTTCTCAGGGCTTCAAAGAATTATAGGCGACTAAGTGTTCTCGTATTTAGAATCTAACGGTCGATAGTTGCACAAGCCTTTATTTTCTTCCGCTCCTTCTTTTTTAATACTGTAAAATAGAAAAATGTTGTTGTTCAACGAGGATTTGCCTAATCCAGCTTGTTTCTACTGCGTTCCATAAGTGTATATATTTTGCTGAACATATTAAAACGTAAACTACGTTGGTGCACGTCCAAGCGTTGACGTACGATTGAATTTAATTCGCTGAAGCGCGCGTTAAGCGGATTGCGGTTTAACTAACCGAGAGTCTACACTACAGAGTTGAGCTTATTCGTAAACGATGAGATATACCAAATCAGAAACTTCGTACGTGCGCATGTACTCGTAGGTGTGAGTGTTTGGTAAAAGTTGTTACATGACACGGTGTATTCAAGAAATAGAAAATAAAGAAGTGAATTGAGAAATAAATCGTAGGTTTCGAGAGATTAATTTTGTACTCAGTTTGATATTTTCAAGAAGCTGAAAATGTGTGATTGTCTCGAGACAAATGAAAAGATACTAAAAGCAGCTAGTTCCGATGAAAAAGATCTGTTCCAATGGTATTCTCTATATCGTTCACAAATTTCATTCATTTATTTTGTTTATTTTTCTATTTGTTTACTCATTCATGCTCGTCGACTGGCAGTTTATCGATTTTGGAATGAAGTCAAAAGTTGGCTTTCCATAGATAGAACCCTACCCCTCTACCTGTTTTGCCACAGTTGTATATATAGTAAAAATGTCTATCGAATGCCGGCGAACCAAGAGGCAAACTGCTGCATCACTTTATATGTTAAATTGTAAGGATCGTGCCTGTTTGTTTGTTAGAAGTCAATATCTATATATAAATGCATCCATGTACGTTCATTGTGTTTTTTTTTCTCATAGGAAAGAGCTGCTAGAAAAGATATACGGTTTCCTAACGTACACGTATTTGAGAATGAGAGCCAACGAGATCTACATATATCGGTGCAAATATCATTCTTTATTCGATACGCTGGCATCTATAACACGGCGATTCCAGTGAATAATCGAAACGTCGAGAGGAGCCAAGATGGTTCAATAACTTGCAAACAAATCGATTGATCGAAGCACGCATTTTTCACAATTATAATGGTGCAAAAGGTGAAAGAGTTAACAACAATCAGCATGTGCGAGAGTAGAGGGCTGAGTCGAAGAGATTATGTCGAGGCGCAATTTCCATGAAAAAACACTGACGGCAAAAACGTGTAAACTTCAGAAAGAGAGAGAGAGAGAGAGAGAGAGAGAGAGAAGAAAACGTGAGGTGCGAAGCTAATTTATCCTCGGAGGTGACTACTCTGGCGCACAACATTTTTTAGTATTACTGTGCCATATTTTATGGTACACAGGGAACAAAATTAGCAAATAGGGAAGAATATTAAAACACAGATCCAGAAATCTCCAACCTATGCTTATGAATATCTCTCTATGCGGTTTCATATGCAAGACAAAAAAAAAGAAACGAAAATAAAAACTGAAATGTACTTCATAACAGTACTGAATTAATAACACATGTTTTTTTTTTGCTTTTTGTAAACTATGTACTAACTTTGCCTCGTAAATTTTTGCAATGTCAGTGTGTGCATGAAAAACCAAAAAGAAGCCTCGAGATGTGAAAATTGATGATAAAAAGGACAGTGAATATGCGTTTGTATCAGCGTGAATACTTGAGATGCAAACAGGAGGAGAAATAGTCGTGGAATTTTGAGACACCGAATGTTGAAACTTTTCGTGAGCTACTGGGTTATGTTTATTATATTAACCCTTGATGTAGTACATACACACGTTTTTTTTAGAACACAGCCCAGAAAAAGTTTGAGCCCAAGCTTCAATGTCTGCTTAATTGAAAATCACAATTTTGAGGTTGAAAATTAGAAGCGACCTTCTGATGGCCATATTTGGGCAATATTTTCACGGTAATACTGTGCTTGCACTATTCTTTGGTAATATTTCGCAGATATATTTACGAAATGGCTCTTGAAATGTGGGATAAATATGTCTGCAATATCATCACAATATTCTGTAATTTTCTCAATCATTTATTTATTTATTCGACATCGTCCCAACTTTGTTCCAAATTTAGTTTTTGGCTCGTAAAAAATTAGTGAACTTCCTAAGTGGAAGACTTTACCAAAACCTTGGACTGCGTCAAAAAAAGAAATTTTATTGCATAGCAATGGTGCAAATTTCAATATCATCATAATATGTGTACGCATATATACACGTGCAAGTATTTTCCAACGATGCTGGTCACCGCGAAAAGGTAGCGTTCTCTCTTGCGGCTCGGAAAATCCCGGGACTCGTTCCCACCAGGAAATGTCGAGAGATTTGCAACCGGTGTGCTTGCGCTCGGTCGCGGACTACTGCATTCGCAAACCACGACTCGTTGTATATATAACATTTTATGCTATACATATGAATATTTGCACAGGCAAAGGTTTGTTGTCTGTGCGTTGACATGTCGTAGAGTTTGTAGCGCACACGTTCTCATTCTGAGAGTATATACATGACGCAGATGCACGAATAGATTTGGATGGACGTAACGACGGCAGAGAAAGGAAGAGAGACCGAGAGAGAGAGAGAGAGAGAAGAAAACATGAATGTATGCACACGTCATAACGCTTGAAAATGAAGATACGGACGAGTAGTAAAGTACCGTCTAACCTGAAGCTGAATCGTAACTCCCATTCTCAGTTTTTCGCAGTTTGCTTATTCTCTTATACTTTGTTTTTAGAATGCTAAAAAAATTCCACGACGCTCTCAAATTTAATTTCTCATAAGCACTATGAGCGTTGAGTCAAAAATATCCGATGTATATGACAGCAGTTATAAATTTTATAGCTTAATAGTGTGTATGCCCGATGTGCCGAGCAACACTTTTCCCGCGTGCGCAAGAGTCTTGGGAAGGGAACAGATGCGGCGATGAAAAATTCACGAGGCGAATGAGCGATGAAATCTTTTCGTATCTAACGGAACCTCTGTATATGAATACAAGCATAAAATAATACGCAGAAATGAAATTTTCGTGCAGACGTTCGGTACATGTAATTTTATCGCAACAAATGTGAGAAAGATTGAGGGAGATATGTGGGAGAAGAATCACGGGGAAACAATCATTGCTAGATGCGTTTAAAGAGATGCGAGGATGAAATTTCAGCCAGAATTTTTTATTTTTGTTGCTTCTCCACTGCGTTTGTATAAGGGCAAGATTTTTACAGTGGTAAAGAGAGAAAAAAAAGTACTCTTACTTACACGCCCATGGAGCCACCGAGCCGAAGGGCCTGGGCCCTGAGAACAGCTCTGCTCCGATGCATATACGCTGTATATAAACTTATATACGAGCCCGTGTACCGGGTGTCTCACGACGCATCATCATTTTTCACCTTCTAGCTGAAGAATCTAAAAATGTTTTTCCATGAGGCCCACTGTTTCTCATTGCAGTTGACATTTATTCGTTACAGCTAGGAAAGAACGAAACTGCAGAATGGTTTGTCCTAATATCTGTTTAAAACCGACCGAGTTCTCGATGATCACTCGGATCCAACTGGTTTCACGATCGCTTTCCGATTCAAATTCAGAGCTAAACTGAACCGAAGGTACGCCTCGCTAGGCTGGTCAATGACCTTTTTCAAAAGAAAACAGCAGCCTTTGGACGATTGGTCTATGCATTTTGCTCAACGTTCAACGGTTCCATACCCATGCAGTCTTCAGATGCAACAACACGTGAATCCCGATGGCTATCAACTAATTAGACAGAATTTCTCTTCAACAAAAATATTTTTAACCTTTTTGATTCCAAATTTAGTCCAATAATATATTTCAGAAGGTATAGGAGCACCCTATATACAGAGTAGGAAAAGTGGCATACGGAGAGCAGAGAGGTTCGCAGCTAGCAGGAAGATAAGCAACGAACCAATTGAGACTTAAAGTGGATAGTTCAGGAATGCGGTGTGTGCTTGCCCTGCCTGTGGACGAGAAGAGTATAATACAGATATATTATAAGGTAGTGTGTGAAAAAGAGGGAGATATATAAATATACACATGCGGTAAAGCCGAACGGGTCAGAGAGCAGACAGACATCTTTGTTGCTCAGCGTATATAGAGAAGACAAGAGAGAGAGAGAGAGAGAGATAGATTCTGGTGAAAGAGAACAAGGAATAAATCGAGACGAAGGCGAGAGAGAAAGAGAGTGAACGGATCCTGCAGCTATATGCTCTTCGCTTCTTTTGCGAGATTAAGCAGAGAGCATTATTGTCATAGCTGTATGTGTATCCTAAATATGTATATATCTCCTGCCAAGCATATTAAGGAAGCTCTTCCGTCTCGTTGAGTAAGATTATACACTATCTTGACGTTGCATGCACCGATACGGATGCTAATACACACGACATTCCACCGTTTTATTCTTTCACACTCCGTGAGTATTTTATTCTCGGGAGGCTTATCGTTATACGGTCGACGTTTAATAAGCATAAAATATGTGGCACAATACAGTATAACCAGAGAAACAAAACAATACACCAGAAAAAGAATGAAAAAACGTTGGCATGACGGATAAATATAAAAAGGGTTGCTTCGCAAATACTTCGACATCAACGAAATGTTACCTGTTGAATTTATTTCTCGAGTATTCCATTCATTGATGGTTCCCGTCGCTGGATTGCAGCGGAATTTTTGTTTTTCTTTTCATTTCGACCCTTTTCTTTCAAGAGCTTTGTCCAAAATTTTCCATTATTGTTTCAATAAATTTACAATGTTTCTTCGAATATGTTGAGACAAATTATAAAAGTAAACGGAGAACTTTCGTATAGGAACTAGACGAATTTCGAATTATCCAACGACATAAATTGCAGCAGGCTTTTAATAGAATTAATGAAATACCATAAAACAATCGGAGTGAAAAAAAACGTTCTGGATGTTCACGCTCTAAAAAATCACCGGGAAAAATGTATTGCGTTGGTGTACGCATCTGCTTTATACGCGTAGAATCAAGATTCGCGAATGAATTGATCGCAACGGGACGACCGTTGATCTGACAGTTTCGTATGGTTGCGATGTCTGCGAGGTTATAAAGGAGCTGTGAACAGCCTGAATGCACGTTGTAAATTCATTGAGAGCCACAGACGCGTATCGACTTAAATACTCGCAACACACGCTACAGCTACGAATACGCACACATTTGTTTAAGGGCTCGTCCGTAGTGAACTACGCAAATTTCTGTACCGATTGCCTATCTCTGAGTATAAAGAAAGAATGGCAGAGAGAGAGAGAGAGAGAGAGAGAGAGGGAGGAACGCGTTCGATGAGTTATCGGACGTAGCGCCAGAGGCGAGCTCTCAATGGATACACACAACGTGACGCGTTGTTCTTCGAGGCTGATGTATTCTGTATTCTTGTACCGCTACTACCGATAGCCAGCGATGCAAACGCGATGGAATGCAACTCAGGCAATTTGTTCATACTCCGACGAAGAGGGAGGGAGAGACAGTGAGGGAGAGAGTGAAAGAGGCTAATAAGAGAGAAAATGAGATAGCGAAATGCAGACATAGTGATGAAGAGAGAAAGAGAGAGAGAGAGATGTATTGCTGGATAAAGTGAGAACGCTTTGCGAGGAAACCGGATTAATCTCATTTCAACGTGGTCGAGAGAACAAGCTATACAGCACATATCGAGCAGTAGAACTCGAACCAAATTGCCAACTACTTCCCTCTCAATCTCCCATGCTTTTGATCTCGTACCAGAGATTGGCAAAATCCTATTGAATTCACATTGCAAGGACAGCGGCTGTAAAAAATCACGAAGAAAAAAATCTATCACCTAGAAATCTCACGGTTTCGAAACTATCAACGAAGTAACATTATGAAAAATAATTTTCCATTGAAACATACCTATTTTCTATTCGATCTATCCATCCTCATTTTCTTTACGGATAAGTGATGTACACTGAGAAAAAAAAAAGTTATTGGAACAACAAAATCCCTCATTACGGAGTGCCAATAAAATATATGATCATCATAATGTCATAAACCATTGAACGAACACATAAATTTTTCATCAGACTGCACGTTCATTCTGCCAAAGAAATGTGCATTTCAATTGACAAAACTCTTCCAATAACATCAATTTTTATTGAATCAACCATTTTTTTTTCTCTGTGTATGTTACCTCGATCTGACCTCATCGGGACACGAAAATAATAAACGACAAAATGAGTTATTGCAATTTTTCGCATGAATTTATTCACGAGTAACATACTCTCTCGCCTACGATGGTTAGAACGTCTCAGGATCCAGCATTTCATTTTTTTTCACCACTGCGATTACAACTAACCAATATTTTTGACCGACATAAGCAATTAATCTTTTCCTGAAAATTGTTTGGAAATTAGCAGAAAAAAATGTATACCCAACGTTACAAATATAATGATCAATTACAATGCTCTAACGAAACGTAACAAGATGAGAAATGTATGTATAACCACTAATAGAGGACTTTAGCCCTCCACTCCAGTAGTTCAGAAACTATGCGCGACCAGCTTCCTCTACTTCTCTCCTATAATGGCTCTATCGGCTGTAACGGCATGTTGCAAGGGCGGGAGGACTACCGCGTCATCTCTCGTAATCGACAAACACTCTAGGGCAAACTCAAGACCTCCGAAGCAAGCCCTCGACCCAATATACTGGCTCTATATATCGATCCGCTCCTTGTTATGTTGTTTTGTTTTAATCTTTTATCCATAAAGCAATCGCATAAATTATTTCAAATCGTAAAAAAATAGATAAATATGAAAACTGATTGAAATGCCAGACATAACACATGGAAAAATGGATTTGTTTGAACGCATGGAATCAGCAGTTATGCAAATGCGAATGAAGATAAAAACACTGGTAAAAAAGTACAGGATTTAATTTCAAACACACAAAAAAAAAACATCTACATAAATATGAAACGTAGAAAACTATCGTTTCGAAATGAAAATCGTTGACTGGATGTCTCAGTTACGAGGAATGTGAAATCGTTTAGTGCTTCGAAATGAAGATACTCTTGTGATTCTTGAATTCGCTTGGGGACACTGCATACACGGTCGTTATCAAAGTCCCCGTATGAGATCGTCTGCTCGTTGAAGAGGCCACACGACGGATCAAAGGCTGGCACTGTGCATCCTGAGAGAAGATGGTGAAAAAAGTGAGAACGTGTACGTGAGAAGCACGAATGCGTGAAGACAGAAAGAGATCGAGAAAGAGTAACAGCGACGAGACGACGAGTGAAGAAAGTATAGAGAGCGATGGAAGAATTCGAGGAATTTCTTAGTCATATATACGGAAGAAATACCGATCGAAAGAGTGTGTCTCACGTCTCAGCGCGGTAAGTGGGCTCTATAAAAAGTAATTCGATTACTTTGTATTTGCGGCCGGGCGATACAATGGCACGGCGTATACGGAATAACGAGAGAAAAGAAGCTTAATACTCCGCGAACTTATAACAGCTGAGCTGATGATGAGCGAACAATCATTATACAGTTTATCCACTTATAAGCTGAAGAGTATCGATGAAACAAGCTGTCACTGTGTATACTTGCAATGGTATATATCAACCGTGCTTTTGAAGGGGAAATGACACGCCGTCAATGGATTCGCAGCTCTCAATAATCGCCCAAGAAATAAAAGATCGTGATCGGAGAAAAGAAGTCAAATGTATACAGCTGGGGTAGGGCAAGGCAGCTGATTCGAATTATTAAGTAGACCGTGGATACTTCCGCGATGAGGAGTTCGCGGAGAAAGATTTCGCAAAGTCATACAAGAAATAATGCAAGTTGTACATTTAATTTCGTTGGCGTAATGAGATTCGAATGAATTTTGGAGAAAACAAATAAAAAACGATTAAAAAAAACGAGCAATTTTATTTCCTGACTCTTCGATGCGGTTACGAATTTTCGCAGAAGTTTATTGCCTAAAAATCTGCTCCTTTATCTCGACCTTGAAGTTTCATTACGACGAAATATGATAAAACACAAGCGTATACGTAAATTGTATATGAAATAAAAACTCGTTTGAGGGTCCCTTCGAGGGAAAAAAAAAAAAAAAACAAATTTATACGTATCCGAGTGACGGGAGCGACAAAAAAGTGGAATTTATCTTTCGGAGCTTTTTTTGTCTAAATGGCGCAGAAGAGGTGTTTCGCTACTCGAAATAAAAAGTGGGCTAACTTGTCGTGGAGTAATACTGTAACTAGATATAACGGGGATAGGAGGAGAAGGAAATAAAGGGATTTACGCCCGAGAGCAAGTCTTGTGAATTGAACACGTGTGCGATGTCAGGATGTTTCTAAGCGGTCGTTTCTTTAATATTTGTACACCGGCTCTCTCGCAACTCTTGCGTCAATGCGTGTTCTGTGTGTGAGTGTGTGTGTGTGGTTAAGGATATATGCAAAACCTGCTTAGTCGGTGACTTTTTCATCGTTATTTTGCTCTTTTTGTTTTACCGTGGTGGCGATTCATTTTTCACTCGGTAGGAAAAAAAAAAAAAAAAAAAAACACGCGGTGGATGGAACGGCACGGATCTTTTTGTTCGAATAAGAGGGAGAGAGATCATTTTTAGCACGTGAGTTCCCTTGGGATGAACACGAGCAGCCTTTCTCTCTTTCTCTCTCTTCCCTGCCGCCTCTTTCTCTGGTGCTCTGAAAATCGAAGTCCAAACTCAAACGTAATCGGCTCGTGGTTTGCACGTTACACGAGAAGGGTTGAGACGGTTTCAAGCTTGAGCGAAATTAAATACGAGATAAGAGAAGACGAAACATATATTTATATTTTCAGTCCCGGCATAAAACCTCGCTAAACTCTTTTATTATTATTATTCTCTTTCATTCCGGCTTTAAAATATACGTTCGATTAAATGATTCCTTTTCACATTGTACGTGACTTATAAACAAGATTCAAGTACGCGGCCAGTTTACCAAGTTAGTTTATTTATGATATTTCTTTGATTTTCGTCACTGGTATTTTGGCATCATCTTCATAATTCTCTTCACTAATTGAGAAATTAAAGAGTTTCGGTACAAGTGACAAAATGTTACTACTCGATTGACATTTACTCAGTATATTTTTTGACATGTACTGGATGTTCTATCGAAATTTCAAATCGATCGTCTACACCGTTTTTGTAAAATTAAATATTTAAAAAACACTTTTTAACGTGGCAAGTTCCCAACGGTCATTGGTGAACAGCGGTATTACGCCTGGAATAGTGAGAAAAAGTGTTAAAAACTTGTTAATAAATCGACATACCACAAATTATATGATTGCAATTATGGTTCCTAAAATTTGAATAATTTCTCTGCATCGTTTATAATTCACTTATTCATCAATGAGTTTTCACCGATCAACCGAAACAACAGGCTCTTTTTTTCGTTCGTTTTTGACGAAATATTGCTACGTGAAGTTTGGCGATTTGCTTGAAAACAATAGAAGTGTCCCCAAACTCCTTAAGCACGTGTTGCATAGCCTTAAATTTTCGAAATAATCTTTTTCTCTCCCTCATCTCTTTTGCTGTACCAATCATGCGACAAAATACAAGGACCACACGCTTTGAGGTAAAAAAAAAAAAATACATCGATGCAATGAAAGGAAAATACATGTTGGGCATCATTCAGACAAAAACAGAAATGGGAAGGAGTGTAGAGAGTGAGTGAGATGAAGGGAGGAGAGAGAGAGAGAGAGAGAGACCTCAATGCAGTTCAGTTGCATAGCACAGGTCTCCTCTCACTGAGTGCATAAGTGCTAGACCGGATACGCATTAATGATGATGAATGTAGAAACGGGTCCAGACATTTAGACAACCGACCAAGGGAGTGAGCATGCATGAATAGGCGTGCGCACATATAAATAAAGATAAAAAAACACACACATACGTGGATCAGGTAGAATGGAGAAAGAGAAAAAATGAGACAAGAGAAAAATTGCAATTTCTAAAACAAATTAGATTTCTGATTGAATATCCTCAGTAAATAAAGAAAATAAGAAGACTAATGAAATTTTACAATCTATGCACATTGAATGATAACCATGAAGGTATTATAGAGCGTTTTCATGCCGTTTAAAAATATGAATCATTACAATGATCCGCTGTACGGAAGAGGTCCATTTAATTAAATTAAAGTCTGCATAACGAAAAGTTTCAAATACTTCAAGTTTAACCACTTATACGCCAGAGCGAGCAAAATTAAAAAAAAAGCACATGAAAAAGATAAAAATAGACGAAAAATTTCAAGATATTGCTGACAGTTTCATTTCTCTGATCCGTAATGACGAGTCATATAGAGACATGAACATTTTGTAGAGATCATTTGAAAAAAAAATGTTATTCGTATGAGAAAAATATTAATAGAATTTCAGAAGTATTGCGTATTAAAAAAACAGATTGGGGTCACGCGTTGACTTGAAGTTCAAAAGTGTGGAGAAGTCGCTCAATCCTGAGTATAGATATACGCTGTGCGAGACTTGCTTTCGACATTCAAAAACTGTTTTATTAATAATGCTTGGTGTCAAGATGTTGTCGCGTCTGTAGATAAAAATGATATATTTTTGCTTATTATTTTTCGGATTATTGTATAAAAACACGTTATCAGGAGAGTGGTTAACTAAATTGACTCATTTTTTGCTACAGTTTTATCGAAGTAATTGATGTTATGTGGATTTTCGTGTATGCGTTCCAACAGTGTCTCTGTGATTTCGCAATATTTCGACCATTTTTGAATTCAACGGCTGGCGCCCTTATTTATATTATGCATGCATGAACTCTATAGTATAGAAGAACAAAACGTTAATACGGATTTCTCTGGTCGTGATAAAGGCAGAATTCAGTATCAGGCGAGAGACTCAGGTCCATGGTGTATTTACGGTGTTACACGGATACATGGAGGCCGCGAGCGTTAATCGACGAGACTTTGACACGTTCACGTGCACATAGTAGAGTTCACTCCAGCATTAGGGAGAAACAGTAATGCGTCTCACGGTTCTCCAAACCCCTCGTTGACACTCGATATAGTGCGCGCATGCACGAGCAGCTCGATAATAATTCGTCACTCTCGATTCGAGATAATTATACCGTTTCATGATCATTCTATCTTCTTCTGCCTCCCTCTCTCTCTCTCTCTCTCTAGCTCTCGCTTTGTGTAAGTCCATCACTAAGCAAGCACCATACACGTTTCAATTAACGCACGGTCTGATGTTCGCGTCTAGCACAATCAGACGATAATGGTTTCACGTTCGTGGAACAAATTGTATGTGCGGAGAGGAATAAAACTTGCGAAAAAGAGATTAAATGCGTCGCTGGTGGGTGTAAGCGAATCGCATAGAATGTTTCGATCATGAATGCAAAGGTGATATTATATGAAACCACCCTCTTTTTTTTTTACAGGAAACAGAGAGGGAAAAAAAAACGAGAATATGTGAGAATGAGAGAAGAGATTTCTCGTATTATTACGGAGACACGATTATCGTCCTCTCCGGGCGGTATCCTTGTGATTTGTAGCTAAGGAGCAGCCGCGTATTCTTTCCGAATAAACGATTTTTTATTCCGCTCGTATCTCGTTTTAAATAGGCGAGTGATTCTACCGTTGCGAAGGATCCTCCAAGGGAGTATGAAGCAAAGATGAAAAAATATTATTTCATATAATCCGAATACATGTGTTTCGTATGTATCATATGAGTATACGCATTATGCGAGAACAGAAGAGAAAGTTCTTCTTACATACGAGTTTTGCTAAGCTCCTTACCACCAATGAGCAGCTCACTATATTCCATGGTTTTACAGAAAACTCGAGACGAGGACGAGAAGATGAGAATACTGCATAACGAATCCCAGTGGGAAGATAGTTAAGAAAGCTCTTGGATGCATGGAACGGTGGGAAAGTGAAATAGACAAACAGAAAGAATGAGTAAAAGAGAAAGAAAAAAAAAGAGGAGACGTGAAAAGCTTCAGAACAAAAAAAAAAAGAGGTCGTAGACTGAAAGGTGCTTTTAACGTCGTTTCGTGTTCACCTGAGGCTCTCACTTCGTACCATGAATCGACCCACAATGGAGACAGCAATTAACGCTCATGTCGACAGGGCGTAGATAGATAAGAGGAGAGAGAGAAAAGTAGAAAAAGCGAGAGAGAGCCACACACCTTTAAATCACCTACTTTTCGCTTAATAATTATTAACGGCCGACAAAAGACACGAATACAGGAAGAATTAAGTAGGGAAGGTCGAGAGATGCCCCCGCTCAAGTGTTTCTTCGCCGTGTTCTTTTGATACTTTTACCCCGAGGCTGGTCCGCACTGAGTTTATGACAATGCAAATATACACAGGGGATAAAAGGTACGTTTAACGCGCTTAAGAATTTTAATAATAATGGGGCAAGAGTGCGAAGGAAGCGCGGCTACCTGTGGCTCGTGAAAATGACGTAAAGAAAAAAAAAAAAAAAAAAAACAATCAACTAACCACCGAAAGAACAGCGGAGCATTATGAGATTAGCGTGTTTTTCAACAATTTTGAACACTTTGGACAAGAATGCAAAGGAATAATTAGCAATCATCATAAATGATGCGTTCAGAAAATTATTATGAAAATCCATTAAAAAAAAATCTCAACTAGATAATCGTAGCAAATGTAAAGCGTGTGGAAAATTGTTAAAAAAAAAAATTTGCACAAACGAGTAATCGCTATAATTTATCGTCGTAAAAATTTTGTTTTTTTTTGTCCCATAATATCTAAGTAACATATGACGCTGTCAAATTGTTTTGACGCATGAAAAAATGTGCCCGTTAACTTTCTACACTGGAATATAGATTAATTCTTTTTCCTCTTTGTACACACGAGGCTAACCACGAAGAATGTTTTCGCGTTTGACGATGGGGTACCGATCTAAAGAGCGATGCTGAAAGATCCTCTCGTGAAAAACATGAAAAATATACGTATTTAGAAAAAAATTTTAATTACATTTTGCTTGAAAATGTGTGTCGTCCAGAGATTCCACAGCCACGTTCATCACTTTTTTATTTCCTTTTATTCTTTCGGAAATCTCGAGGAAAGGAAACGTTTCACGTGTTTGCTTATGGGATTGTAGCCTCGCTCTGCTACTGCTGTATGTACTACGTATAAATATATATATATAGCTAAACTGCTCGCTGTTGTGCGATTCTCGTCGCGGGTATTCGCGACAACAGACAACCTCGAAGCAATTCCACGCAAAAAGCCGCCAGAAGCGAGTTTTTTTTTTTCATTTATTTTTTTTTTATTTTTTTCATTCTTTTCGTCGTTACCGGGAAGTCTTAGTCACCGTGTCGTCGTCGTCGTCGTCGTCGTCTTTGTCGTTGTCGTTGTAGCCCATGCCCTGAGAGAAAGGGAGATACGAGACGATCGCACTGTAGTCTAAAGTCGACGTCTTGAAAGCGAGTTTGAGTACGCGCTGAGAACGTCAAGTAGAGCTATTCCGTGTGTTACATGAACCTGAGCTTCGTATAATACGAAATACACAGTGCTAATACGTGTATACGCGGTTCTAAAAATCGTATGAACACTTTTAAAATCGTCGAAATCTTCACATTCGGTGATAATTTTTTTTTTTTTTTTTTTAGTATTATTACTGAAGCTTGAATTCGATAGATTTTTCAACGATATTCATTTTTCGATAACAATTTCTTGTGATATTTTCATTTGTGCAATAAAAAATAGGCAATGAATAATCCGTTTGATTGGGGAGAAAACATCATAAAATCACGTTTCTGAAGCAGTTGGCAGCAAGAATTTGTTGGCAGCAAGAGTTGGCATTCGGTATTTTGAATTTAAAAAAATTCATTCATTTTGGAATAAAATATCAACTAGGCAAAAATTTTCAGCGAATACCACGAGCGACGAGCATGAAAAACAGATCTTTTAAATCATAATACCGCACATGTTCCCGTATGAAAATATAAATTCATGTATACATTTTTAGCTCATCAGAAAAATGATTTTCTAAATTTGTTAGTCACGTGTATCAATCGCTGCGGAGAGCTCATGAATCGTAATTTGCTTTAAAGGCCGCTAATAAAGTATGACATTTAGTGTTGGGCTGCGTGTATTTCGGCGTGAAATTCGGTACATGGGTGAGAATCTAGAGGAGAATCGCTATCAATGTCATTGGCGTGAAATTTCGTACACATAAGGGAACACGCAGGGGATCATTGCTTCGATCGTTCGTTTTGGTACTCAACGGAGATGCGATAGTTTCGTACGACGTCAAGCTCGTTACGAAACGATTAATTAGTGCAAAAGGTATCGCGAAAGCGTCTATCCTCCACCACCGGTAAGCAAGATAGGATCAAACGGGTTCGGTGTTGTCATGTAAATTTGCTGAGGTCGTAAACCAACGGCAACAGACGGAAGGGCTTCAGAGAGTGTGGGAAAGAGATAGAGAATGAAAGAGAGAGAGAGAGAGAGAGAGATACTGAGCATTGTCTATCCAACGAGAGTGACGAGAACGCAAAAGGGGATGAGGAATATACGACAACGTCGTTGAGAGGTTGAATTCAAGGGAGGCGTTTCAGAGCGTCCGGCTGAACTGTGACACTCTCGTGGTTTGGGGGTATAGCGATGCGGTTCGATCGTCGAATCACATTGCTATTGATCTCGCTCCTTCTCCCTTTCTCTCTCCCTCTCTGTCTCTCTCTCTCTCTCTCTCTCTCTCTCTCTCTCTGGAGCAGCAATGCAGAGAATATCTCAGAGTCCTATCCTCGCATCTTGTTCCCGTTCCACTCAGTCGATGAATCGTGAATTATCGTCAATTTATCAAGCTCCCTCATCGCCATTATGGCCAGCGTATATCTCACATCGTTATCGCCTCCCAACGAAAACTCACGTTTCCAGTGGCTCACTTTCCAAACCAAAAAAATTTTCATTTTTACTAAGATATTTATTTCAATTTGTGGACAGCTTTATCTCCATAAAGTTTTCGAACGTTGCAAAGATACAGTTAAATTTATGTATGAGATGCGCATCCTAACTAAATGTAGATACCATTAGAAACTCTAAAAATCTAATTGGACATACATCTTAGGAATACGACTTTAATGTGTGACTGAAAAAAAAAATTCTAAAGCCTTATGATTCTTGATTGAATTTCGTAGAGCACGCTTCTTTCAACATTGTAAAGATGAAATTGAGATGATGGAAATTATTTTTTTTTAAACCATCACAAGACTTTTGATATGATAACGGGAGGTAGAAGTATACCTCTTGTAGCGTGGATTTTGGTCATTTATTATATACGATTGAATTAATGATAACCTTTCTGAAGAAAACGTCGCTCATCGGAGTCCTCCAAATGTCCAAGAATAGTATTTGATTCTCACCTGAAACAAAGAAATTCAATAATCGATTAGTAAATCGATTGGCACATAATATCGTGGGCAATGATTCGAAATTTCGATCACTCGTTTTACTTGCTAAGATATTTTTTGAAATTCGAATCAACGCACTGAAATCTTAACGTCTGCGAGTGAAATAGCGTCGAAATAATTTCTGTGTTATTATCATCAATGCCATTAACCGAGACAATTAGGCCCATACAGTTCCGCAGACAAGTGAAGAAAAATATAAAATTATATGTGAGTTGCTAAAGTGTAAATTGAACAAATATTGATATAAGCTAAAAAAAATATTATTAAATATTTCAGAAAAAAATTAAGATTAATACACGTTTCAAGAGTTTTACTCCGTACGAAGCTTCGATTGGAAAAGAAAAACAAAACTATGTTATCAGTGTACTCGAAATAGCGTGCGACACGGACTTGTTCAAGGAGTGTATGTGCGAAAAGAGAGCGGATCTACAGTGTGTAGAATCAAATCGTACTCCCGTTGAGCTCGTGTGCCCCGCGCCTCATTGCACTTTACGGTCCGTTTAACCGAAAACGTTGGCCGAAAGTGGAATTCAATTCGTGCCACGTTTCCGGTGAGTACGGGAAATACGTTGGAAAAAGTGAGAGATTCTCGTTGAGTTTCGTGGCCGAATGCTTCATGTCTCGTACATGATTCTCGTTCGAGGTAGGTATACTAATGCGTCCGACAGGACATTTCGATCGTTCTATTAGAATCGAGACTGGAGAGCGCTTCAAATGACTAACTGAGCGGATCTATCAGTCAACTCCGGTTTCAACATAGTGCAATCGTATAAATATATATCATTTATCACGAATTTCAACTGTTATTTGACAATATTTCATCGTCAAAACTATGATAAACTCATAATTGAGGCCAAGCAAAGCGAATGTCTTCGTTGACTACATAAAGACGCGTAAACTTGTTTCAATTGGATTAGAACGACATTTAAAAAATCTGAGAATAATTAATGATCGTGTATTTCATAATACGCTAACGAGATATTTGAAAAACCGTGCAAGTGCTTTATTATGAGCATCGACTTTAGTGCATCAACAAAAAAAAAAAGAGCCGCCATTGATATCGTTAGATTAAGGATAAACTTGCTCAAATATAATCGTTGATAACGACTGTTGCTGGATGGACGTAGTACACGTGTGACGTTGATGAAACAAAACAGTTTAGTTTCATTCAATGTTCTTTATCTGATGAATATATATGGCTAGTGTAGATTTAATATTTAATACGCTGTAAAGTTGCAACGTGTAGTCCATAACTTTAGTGCCACGGAGTGTATAAATCAGAGACGATATAAGCCGAGAGACTGTACAAATGCAACTCACTTCGCTACTTATTACGTGTAATATAGAGTTCTGAGGCTTGCTCTCTCTCTCTCTCTCTCTCTCTTTCTCTTTGAAAAAGATCGCGATTAAGGTGGTTATACGTATGCCTACGCGGTTGCAGTGTGGCGTGCCAAATCGATTTCGTAAAAGCTCCCACCTTTTTCTTTTCCGTCTGCTCTCGTTCTCGTCCCAAGTATACCTGCATTCGTACGGTATATACATATATATAATATGCACATGTGCTGCGATCGATATGCGGCGAGAGAAAGAGAGAAAATGGAAGAGTGTGAGAGACCGAGAATCCATAGGCAACGAGGAAGGAAAGTTCCGCGAACGAAACGAGCTGCTACATGTACAAATGTGCAAGTAATGGATATAAGCTCCAATAGAACGTGATTAGCTCTAGAATAAATAGTAAAGGAAAATTGATTCGACATTACAAACTGCATAACGTATATCCACACCCAGAGAATAATAGAGTTCAATCAAACTCTATAGCAAAGTGTTTTGACGCACAAAGAAAATATTTCATAAACATAACTTCATTAAACTTTTCAGAATATACATCAGTCACTTGTGCAATTCTCCTACCTAAATCATAGTCAGGAATCTGACCAAATGAAATGAAATTAAAATTCGCCATATAATAATCGTATTTTGTACGCGGGAGAGTTTTATGCTCAAATTTATTATTAAATATGGGTATGAAATTGAAGATGACTGAGATAAAACCAGAATCGAGAATCGTCGATGAGGTGCTTGAACTCTTGGCTCCCGTTACGCAAGCTTTTCTCCATCTCTTTTCTTCTTTCCGTCTGGTGCGACTCGCGAGAAGACACTAGATGCATTGCCACTCGACACGAGACTAGCACACGAGAAAACGAGAGAGGAAGACAGAACACGAGTGCAAGAAGCTTAGGTGGCACAGCTGCATTTGTAAACATGTATACATATATATAAACAGAGAAGTTTAACTGTCTAGTGAATGTAATGCTCGGATCGTCATCGTTGTCGTGTTATATTCTCGCTTGTAGTTGATCTTGCCTCGACTGTCACGTAGCCATCAACGATTGAGCGAGCGCGAGCGCCAGCATAATATGCCGCAGGAAGGGATGACGCAGACGCGTCAATTTTCATCTTTTCAATATATCCTCATCATGCACGGTGCTGCGCGCACCAACACTTTCGCTAAGTAAGTATTGTCGATGATCCTCGTCGACGTTACGCAGCATCTCAGATGCATCGACAGAAGCGATATATGACGACGACGATTGATATAATAGTTGTCAAAGTGAACTTTCACCTGATCCCACGATAAATTAATCCCACGCTCTCATAAACGAATTCGAGGAAAATATAAATATGATGTGCGAGTATACGGTCATTTAGCATCAATACGAGAGTGTATTAAGGTTGATGCTGCGAGCAAACTACGAGAGGCCAACGGGAGTAATCTGTTCAAATAAAAATGTGCATATACTCGCTCCTCAATACTTTATCCCGTTCAGTATTCTACTCCATGAGGAAGCGATAATTTGAAAAAATATACCCACTCGACCTTATAAAGAGAGAAAGAGATTCTTCAATGAGATAATCAATCGATGTTTATGATTCACGTTGTTATTATTATTATTATGAATATTACTGTTAATTGTATGATTTGAAGAATAATGCAATATATGTAAAGATCGAATAGAAGGCACACACACACACACGCACACATATTTCGCGTTATTAATTATACGCTTGTTTGTTCTGCGGATACGATGAGAAAATATAGCAATAAGATCATCGATGCATAACGTTTCAAAAGATCAGGAATGGTAATTAATTATTTTAATTAAGTCAATCAATTAACGCAAAGTAGATGTTTTTCTCGAATTACTCAATGATCTCGGAGCTAAAGAAAATTACATCACCGCTTGTATAATGGATACAGACGCGAATTATGATTCTACTTTTTTTTTTTTCGTTTTTTATTCAATCCTCTGTCTAATACGATTGAGACTGAGAGAGCGAGAGTGTAACTTTTATGTATCAAACTGAGGTATAATTAACATTTCTTTGATGGTAAATTACATGAAATTTTCCTCTTAATCACATATAGCATGATTTCCTTCAATGATTCAATTGAAAATTTCTCGGGTCCGTTTCTGTATCAATAATGATACTCGTTTGAAATGAATGCATATAATTTTTACGCGCGCGCTTGCTTGCAATTTACTGAAATTGGGTCAGCGTTTTACGAAAGAGAAAACGAGAGAAGGAAAAAAAAAAAGAGAGGCCGGTCAGGAAAACGTCCGGTCGGACTACCTTAAGAGAATAAGAATTACGATAAAAAGGGTTTACGCCCAATACCGCGTTCCATGATGGGACAATGGAGAAGCGACGTGTGTGCATCGTAGTGCAACGTCAAAGTGGGCACACCTTTGACAAGGACGAGAAACGATGACACCGACGACCCAACTCCAACAATGGACCTCCCTCTCGCTCTTTATCTCCTGTTGCGTCACGGATCATGACGAAATAAAAAAAAAAAAAAAACGAAGGCTACAAACGATAAGTTTGCACATGGACCATTAAAATTCAGAGAACGAAGCTCTTCCGTTCGGACGCACGCCGTTAAATAAATCAATGAAGGCGGCCTGACCCGTAGTGGCATAGAGCGTGCGCGTTTCCGTGCTCCAGCGAGCATAACATAGCCCATAATATTGTAATACGTATATGTATATATAATAAATATGTCGACTCGTCCGCTGAAACCGTTAGTACTTTGCCGCAACAAACTTTGTTTCTTTTTTTTTTCTTTTTCTTCACTCTGTACGAAATTTCTTTTGAGACAATAGTAAAACATAATTCAAGGATTTTTCGTATCATCGATGAAGTGCTCGATTGGACAGTCGCGCAAATATTGATGAAACTCAAGAATCATTTTCTTATTTGACGATTATCGCTTTCTTTATGAAATTTGTTCCAGTTGAAATACGAAACGTAGTGGAGTGGTATGAGAGTCTCAGTGGTAAGTAAATAAAATTGAAAAAGGTCAGGTTACCCGTTTTGATATGTGCGAGCATCGTGTTTGAATCTTGTTGAAGGAAGATATATATTTATGCGCAAGAAAGCAATGGTGCAAGATGAATTGGTATTATTAAACCATGAAAAACATTCGGCTTATTCTCATTACAATAACCGAGCCAAAATAGCGTGTAAATTATACCATATAAACTAGTCTCTCGTGTTACACCAATTAAACTCGCAAATGACTAAATGAGTTGTATCTGGGAAAAGAGTAATCAACAGTGTCTTTGTTTTGGTTTGCTGAAGCTCAGGATGAATGATAAAGAGTTTATTCGCATGAGAGAGCGGATACTTTGGCCATTGGCCTCTTGGTTTCACTCGGTATTCTTATCGGACGCGATCCGTAATGCCGTAAAACGTGTATTATTCTATACCAAGGAAGACAAGGTGAATGGAGAGTGAAAGAACAAAAGATGTAGGCACAGCCGAGTCGTAACGAGCTTCAAACGCCTGCAATTACAACCGTTTCATGTATATATACGTGGAGAAGCGCGAGGTTGAACGGACAACCCCTGTGTATGAAATGCACCAACTGGACCCAGTTTTGCGGTATATCGTATTACCCGAGTGGCGTACACATAGCGCGCACAAACCGGTTAACGTAACATGCACCCCGAAAGCTCGAGATCCTTTGTTTCTTCATTTATAACAGCAAAGAGGGACCAGTGGGTTCAGCAGAGGCTAACGTATAATGCAAATATGCGAGAAACGGTCCGAGGCTGAGGGCAGCATGAGTAGGTAGAGAGGGTGTGGAAGAGTGTGAGTGAGTTCTGCTTTCGTGTAGCGTGACGCTTATTATATCCACCTATTTTATTCGCTATCTTTCTCGTCTTTTGCCACCATTATTCCACGGTTCATTCTCCACTTCGCCTCCATTCAGATCTCTTCATCTATTTTCACTTGAACTGTGTGGCCCCCACAGATTAAATTTTGCTCTAAGAGAGCTTATTAATCAGCGAACCATAAATATTCAACCGTGCTTTCAAATATAATTGACAGATTTAACAGTTTATAAAGACACTGTAAAGACCCAATCAGGGAGTAACGTGTGTGTATACGAATGTATCGAACTCTATGAAGCCAATGCCATTAATTCACTTTGCTGATACTAGAGTTTCATGAACGTTTGAAAACTTTGTCGGACATATACACGAGGAGTAGCTCTACATTCAGCCTGATCTGATGAAGGTCTAGCATAATCTCTTTCGCCTGGATGTGTCCACTACTGCGGTTACGCTGCTCAAGTAACTACAAGGAAACTATCAGCCCTACCTCTGTCATCAAATCAGACACAAATCGGTATAGCTGGCGAACAGCACGTGGGGACGAGACGTGTAACACACTCAACTCCCGCGATTATGGATCTATATGTGTCTGTTCAAACGTCAAAAGCCAGCGAATTTCGTGCCAGGAGACTTATCACTGTGGTTTAAACTTTCTGGACTCCGCGGTAACTAATTTTGGTGACGAATTTAACATGTCTAAAACGTGTATAATACAGCTTGTTCTATATGGGAAAGAGAACTATATACAGAGGAAAGTATATGCATGCAGAAAGTGTACGTGGCAAGAATGCGAAACGTGTTGGAATGAATGAGGTCAGAGAGGGTGAGAGCTGCCAGGGTTATTCGGGTTAATGCAATTTTTTTCCCGTCCTTTTTTTTTAATACTTTTACGCGGAAACGCGTGTGTTTCAAAGATGTTGGACACGACACATGCAGTAATGCGCCAAATGGCACGCACGTATATATGAAACCTTCCGAAAAGTGCACGCAAACGAAAGGTAACGAGATTCAGTTTTTTTTTGCTTGTTTTTTTTACTGGTCCACTCTCGTCTATTTTTTCATACAACACTTCAGAAAAGAGCGAAAGAGGCAGTCGTATATACTCATTGTTCTGGGGGCTCGTATGCATATGGATGTATGCATGCATTCTGACTTGAGAAACTCGAGAATGAGAAATGTGGTGAAAAAAAAAAAAACACATACACACACACACAACACACGCGCACATATTTTAAACAAAATGGAGGGGAGTGAATATATGCAGACAACTCGCAATGCAATGCACAATAACGAAGGAATGGAATTGCACGAGTGTGTTAGGGCCAAGGTGATACGCGAAACTGTTGATCCGTGACGAGATAGAATTACCGCTCAAGGGTGGACGGCAAGGTTCGTAAATGTGTCGGTTTTTTTTTTTTTTTTTTTTTATTTTCGCAGCCACGACTTTCAATGTACAACGTTTCGCGCACAAAGTACAAGTTGATGGAATTTCGAGACCCAACACTAAAAGTCTATATGAACTGTTTGGCGTCCGATTTTTTTTTGTTGAACTCGATTAGCAATCCTCATGAGAATGTTCCATGAGCATGAAAAAAAAAAAAAATATCTCTCTTTGGGAAGAAAAAAAGCGTAATGCCAAACGAGACAAATAGTACAAGATATGTAATCATCAATCACGATTAATTCCGTCTATATTTGACGCTGAATATAGAACATTACAGACATGATTGTAAGTTTTATTCGTCCAATTGGAAAGTGATTAATATTCCTGGACAGAAGTTTATTATAAATTGAAGCGGTAAGAGAAATACCCAGAACTATTACTGTAACCGAATGCTGCAGCTATTACTGAGCTCTTGTTACAAAACGGCGTACCGGAAATCGCTATAAAATAATATGCGTATTGAATGTTACAATTAATTTGAAGTGCCTGAGGATCTGAAGGTGTGAAAGAGCATCGCAGCTAACGTATAATTGCGAATCGGATTATTATCAAGTAATTGAGATTAGATGAAAGCGCAACGGGTTGAAGATGCGTGCGAGACTAAAGAGGATTATCGTTTGCGAGCTGAGAGGCCTCCCAACACGAATATGCAATCGCTGTATATACGCAAGCACTTGCAATATCCATACGTCGAGGAGTAAGTGCAAAATTAGCTCTGTTAATTATTGCTTAGACTTACGTAGTGAGGAGAGGAGTTTGCGCGCGAATCCGGGGACTGTGTGAGCTTACGGGCATCATTTGGTGTTAGAAATTATACGAGATGCGGTCTCTAACGTTGGCAAACATATGGTATCTATGGGTTCACTGTTGATTCTCTCTCTCTACTCTCTCGTACAAGTTTAATGTACGCGCAAACTATGCGTGAATTCGATTTGCGATAGGAACGCCGATCACGACCGAGACTTCATCGTACACTAGATAGAATTAGAAGGAACCGCCTGCAGCTAATCATCATGATAATCGCTCACCATTAATACTTGAATGGAGGCCACTCGGTATCCAATGATGAGAAGGGAAGAGAGATAAAGAGAAATAAATAAAAGAAGATAAAGAAAGAGCAGACTAATGGTGCCTTCGGCAAGAATTTACCTCTCGTATCTTGCAAAATTTAAGACGACTACCCGCCAAGTTGGGCTGCTGCTGCTGCTGCTGCTGCTGCTTGCGCAGACGATGAGAAAAAGAGAAAAAGGAAGGTAGAGAAAGAAGCCCCTCGCGTTAGCCAAGCCACCAGGGTTCCCAGTTTTCTTACGCGAGCGACAATTCTCGGGAGTGACTTAACAAACCACCACCAGAGGCCAGCGGCTATACAATATAAAACCGAGAGATGGAGAACGATGAAATCCAAGAGCGTAACCGATCGGGAGCGACCACCTCGAAACTCGCTCGTTCCTCTTCATCTTCCCATTGCACCCGCTTCGTCTTTCAGAAACTGTACACCCGAAACACCTGATGTGCATCGCAGTACAGAAAAATAAAAGGTTCTCATAGATTACATATTGGCCAAATGATAGCACTATTAAAACCAACTTCAGAAAGCACGGATTTACTGCAATATCGAATTTTAGGATCAGCGAATATTTTCGAAACTCGAAACAATATTCGAGATAATAAACTATTTCGATATTCATTGCGATCAAAGAAAGGCTGCTATTTGAAAACGGTGCACTATTTTAGTCTTGAATTTTCTTCAAATCTGAGCGATTTAAAGAAATTTTAAATATAGTTTTCCATCCAAGATTTACGTTTCCTCAATCCATTAATAGAACTTTTAGCACCGGAGGTGTTACGCGCTGTACAGATTTTCTTGGACGCGGAATGATTACGCCAATGGGAATAGCAGTGGATACCTGAACTGACTTGTATATCAAGCTGTATAAACGAAAGAACGCACAACTTGGTGTTGCAGATGTGTGTATACAGTAACATAGACGAGTGAAATAGCCGAGATATATATACGCTTATAATGGGGCTCGGGATGAAAGAACGGAAAGGAGAAAACTTCAGAAACCACGTGACCCGAGAGCAAGGAGGAAGGTCAGAGAACCCCTGGAGATTCTCTTTGCAGACGGACACAATTATATCGCCGTGACCGTCCAAGGGTATGAGTACATATAGTATAGTTTAATAGTTGGACGTGGGCGGGTAAGAGTTGTGTTGGTTGGCTGTGGGGGTTGCCAGAAGACGCAGAGCAAAAGTAGGTGCCTCCGCCCCACTCTATCTCTCTCTCTCTCTCACTCTCTTCTTCTTGAGCCTAGAATGCAACGCCAGGATGCATGCCAGGATGGTTCACGTTTTACACGGTACGCTTGGCATGAAGAAGAAGGAGGAAGGAAGGAAGGAAGGTTAGCAGAAGCTACAGCGTAGCAGTAGGAGAATGCACGCTCCTGACACCACATACGTAATACACGAGATAGGGTGAGGGGAGGGTCATGGCATGTATACCGAGAGAGTGGAATCTTGGCCGGCACGAGAGAAGCAAGCGGGGTCTTGGAAGAGGAAAAGAGTAAAGAAAGAAAACGAATTAGAAAGGGATACGAAGTCACAGACGAACAGGAAAGAGGGAGAAGGGGAGAAAAGTGCAAGCAGCGAGAAGGCTTCCCTTGGTTATATTGCATGTGCACGGACGGAGAAGCAGCGAGCCACTCGGTACATCGACCATGTCTACCATGGTTATATACAACGTCACACATATACACACGCATATCGTCCACACAAACTCACACGGGTTGTTGTATGCCAACTCGATCAAAGACCCTGAGATGTTCCAATCTGATCCATCGTGCTTCATCGGATGGCAGTTCAACCTCAAAGACTGCAGAGCTTAGAGAACTTAAAAAAAAAACGAACGATTCGAATGAATATACTTCAGAAAAAAAATCTTATCCTCCAAACTTGCCAGCTTGAAACTCAGCTATGTTTGTAGTACATATTGATTTTGATGAGCTTATGTAATCATTCAAATTTGATTCATTATCGAACGCAATATTTTCTTCAACGATCAAACTTTGATCACGATAAAGTATTTAATACTTTATGGAATTTTTCGTACACATGTACGCGTTTACACGTGGGCAAGTAACCGTACACAAAACTGCGAATTTACGTCTGCCAACGTTTATCATACAAAACCATAGAGCGACTATATGCTCACCTGCATATAAACTTGGTCGTGAAAGAAAGAGAGAGAGAGAGAGAGAGAGAGAGAGAGAGAGAGAGAGAGAGAGCCAGCCAGAGCGGTAAAGTCGACGTTCAGCATGCACACCAAGACGATGACGCCTCTAGGCCGTTGGAGTCTTAAGCTAAATGTAGTACATGTCTGTGTACATACATACTTTAGTACGACGAAGTTAGGTACAATGCATGTTGCTTGGCCTCGAGATTCTGTAGTATATAATACGAAGGAAAGCAGCACTGTCGTCCAGCCGAGTAAACGTACACGATCTCCGCGCTCACTCATGATTGTACCAAGATTTAACTATTTTAAGGTCAGTTGCGTTATGTCAAGTGACTTTAACCTCTAACCGTGTACATTGGTATACACGTTCTGCAATTCTCAACTCACTTCATGGGTTTAAACCTGAAGTGGCCTTCCTATTTTAGACCCTCTAGAATATGGATACCGACATTGTTTTTCTACATGATTCAAAAACGTTTCATAATGAATGTGAAAAGAAGTACACTGCAAAAGTGGAGAGTTTTTTCCATCGAATCAACATGCAAGTTGGGGCAATTCGCAATCATTATTTTCACCTCATTTTTTAGGTTGTCAAAATTGGAGTTTGGAATAGTATTCCATCTAAGAAATCTGTTCGAAAACTTGGGTTGCTGCAATCTCATTATCATCAAAATGATAAAATCGTGACTGGTGACTTTATTCCAAAAGTATCAGACACGATTTCTATTCGAAACAAATTATCTGGTATTATATAAGAAAAAGTTCTTATATCGCAGGAAAGGAAAAGCACTCGTAAGCTACTGCATGTATTTTACGAAAATCTCCCATCAAGTAATTTATCCTCGGATCCAGGCTTACTCGATATGATCCAAACTTTGGTTAATCTCTGACTTTTCGGGCACAGGAGAAATATGGCTCGATAAGTATTCGGCCAAAGTTACTGATTCACTACGGGTGAGTTCACTCAAATGCGCTGCAGTTGTTCGAGATCTTTCTCGAGCATCTTTAATGCATATAGATGCGGAGGATGATGCTTGCGCAGTCGGAAACCATCAAGCCCAGCAATTTATCCAATAAATATACTCCAATGAATACCATGAATATCGAGGACTAAGAGACTCTATCTGAGCTTATTCGCATGTATCTGTGTCATCTAAAATCAATATTTTCCTTCTGGGTAACCTGCTATTGCGAATTTCTAAAGCATCGGTTGGTAGAGAGAATTTGAGATAGGAACACACACGTATACGCAAATGTCCCTCTCCTACTCTGCTCTTTATCTTCCTCTCTCTCTCTCTCTTTCTCTCCTCTCCTTCCCTCTCTCTCTATCCCATGGTATGCAGTCCACGTGCAATTGGACCGATATCCGATTGACCACCGTGCCGCAGTGTAACTCATACTCATCAGAAGCGCATAGTTTTCTGTGTATGCACTTCAGATGAACAAGCCAGAGAAATATAATCATACGATAGAGTACATATACATATGGGAATATATGAACACGCATATGTAATAAAAACGTATGTAGGCATAGTTCGAGTAACATCGTCATGTAACGATGGTAACGTTTCTACATTTCGTTCCTACGTTGAATATTGTCCTCGTCGAAAATTCGGATCCTCACGTACCATATTTGTACTCTACCGAACAAACGGTGTGTCATCGGTGAATTTGAAACAAGCGTGTTCCTTGCACCTCCACAGGGTTTCGATCATGTGTACAGCAGCGTTCAATCATCATGTCGCATCCAATAGATGCAGCGTGAACATAGATATTATATATGAAAGCTGAAAACGAAGGGATATTTTTCATCAATTAAACAAGGATAGTTTTCGAGTTTCAAACTGCAAGTCATCCGCATGAACATTGGATTGCGAATTCGTGAATTCTTCTTACTGTTACAAAATCAGTGTGCTGTTCTCACCAACTGTTGAACTGCACAAATGTACTACGGTTTTAAATAAATTTGTTTTTATTACTTAAAACTTGCGTATAAATATTATATATTTCGGTTATCGAATCGAATGAAACAGCCAAAATCTCAAAGTTTAGAATGAAAAGTCGAGGACGAGGAATCTGAGAAAAAGTTTGTTAGAGGGACTATCAACGACACGAGCACACGGTACAAGCAAAAGTCCTGCGGGATATAGAATTTTAGTTTGTGTTGGGCTATATATATGAAGGACATAAGGGAGGAGGCGGGGCACAGAGACACGCGAATGCTGTGTGCCATGTAGCACTGTAAATTCCGTTTCTAACGCGGCATAACGTAACTCGCCCACTTTAATACGCAATAAGCATTGCTCTCCTCTCTTGGCTCGCCTCCCGTTACCTCTAGCAATGGTCTAGTATCCGTCCTTGCCTTATGCTGCACACAAATTCAGAGCACATACAAAGAGGCTACTTTATATATAGGGTGTTTAGGAAATTCTCTCCGGAGACCTCTATTCATCCTGCAATGCTGAAAACGAAAGTTCCTAATCGCTTTTCCCTTCGATTTAGCATTCATTGAGACACTGATTGAATCGGTATAGCAGCCAATACGATGATGAAGCACCCCATGAAATGGGCTGGGCACTCCCTACCCGGGCCGTGTTATGGCGACCCGCGTATATTGGCGATCACCAATCTAACGGTTATTCGAAAAATGTTCCATAGTATAGAATGGTTGAGAACTCGTGTGTCCAAAATTTCATAAGGAACTAATCCTCCAAAGATATGACGTGGATATCGTAGCGCCCTGTATAAGTCCCCGCTCATATGGGTATTTATATATACACCGTGAAATCCTCATCCAGTCTCGCGCCGAGATATAATTCAGAACAAATGGCTAGACAACGAGGCCGCAGCGTTCTCGCCCGCGAATTTATCTCGTCAGTGGTGCTCTGTTGCGTGAACGGCCCTCTCCACGCTGGAGAAATGACGCTCTTGGCTTTATAACCACGAGTACTTCGAGCATCATATATATACGTGAAGGTGTGGTGCGCGAGCAACGAGCACCAACATTGGTATTGTCCGCGGAGGACGATAACGAAGCAGAAACCGGAGCAAAGAGGATGAGCGACCGACATGGAGGAACGAATAATAAGAAAGAATCTTTGCAAGAGCACAGGTGAGTCTTTTCAATCTTCATATCTAACGTGAGATAAAAATAAAACTTCGAGTCCATGCGTCCACAAATTGTTTTTGACAAGTGCTGATATTTTGGTCTTCAATGAAAAATGCAATTGTTATATGTTAATTAGAAGATCCTGATTGAACTACCAAATGAAAAATACTGCAAATAATCATCTGCCAACAAGTAAAACCTGCTGAAACCTTAAATGAAGAAGCCGCAGTCAACGGTCGAATATTAAAACACCAATGAATAACAAAAAGTGATACATCCAAGTACATATTGATACATAATATGGAAAGGGAAGGTTAACAGTGGTAAAAAACCGATGGACCACCACTTTTTCTGTACATAAACCAACCTGGAGAAGTATCGGCTTAGCATGAGAAGGAAATCTCAGGGGAAGTCGATAGATTAGGGAGTTATAAACGATAGACTCGTTATTCTGCTAGCGTCAGCATTTCTGGTAGACTATACGCTAGAGAATCAGAAGAGAGAAGTTCTCTTGCACGGTACTGCGAAACTACGAACTCGTGCACAATTTGCAATCGAGACCACAAGAGGTATTAGCATACGGTGAACACTTTAACCACATTATACATATATAACATATCTATATCTTTATATATGGATATTCTACATAGCGTTCTTAGGTTGCGAGAGCCACCACATTTCCCAACTTGTGCGTGCGGGAGAAGCCGAGGGTGACGCAGCTGTGTTATGGGGAAGCCTGCCCCTTTTTGTGAGCACACGTCCGGTAACCCGCAATTATTTCACCGGCGAAAAAATAAAACCCGAAGCCGGACCAGTAATAGAGGTGGAAGGCAACGACGACGATGTTTATGCTCCAAGTTTTCTCGCAGGGTATACACCAACGGACAAACGTCACGCAAAGATCATCATATTCCGCGAGAGTCCATATATACTCAAGAAATAGCAAGACTCTCGAGAGTAACGCGTTCTTCAGCAAAGTTCGCCGAACATGAACAAAAAAAAAATGGCGCGGTCAATGTATTGTTTGCTTCAAGTATACTGCAATAAATTGTGTCAAAAAAATTATAACTATGCACTTAAAATTAAGTATAAACCTCACCCTCAACCCGGTATTCATTTGTCGGCATATTGCACTAACAAGCCACCAGCCATAAGTTGAAATGCTTCGCATAGAGAAGGCCGCTTTTGGAAAAATCATTTGTTTCCAATTATCCGATGCATCTCAATCTCAATGCTTGTAAATTACTGAGTTTTCGTTATGCCAATTATAACAATGATCTAATAAGTGAGCCCATTGATATTAGAAATTGCATGTTAAATCTGCAATATCGGGCTTTGAATACTTTTGTTGGAGTGAACTGATGTAATCAAGTACTCGTTAAGCACGCGGTTTACCGACACAGTTCGTTACAAACTTCGAAAAGGGGTGAAATAGAGTTGAATTATACCGTTTATACATATAAAAAACATAGTATAGAAAAATAAGACAGTCGATAACCGAAAGAGCTAATCGCACATGAATTAATGCACAAGACGATCAAGTTTTTCGTCCTTCTGTTGTTTAGCTACCTCTATTTTCATGTATACGTGTATTATATACGAAAGAGCAGCGTACACCTACTCTGATTTGCCGCAATGCTGCGTATGAACGAGAAAAGGGAAGAAGGACGGAGTGCACGGCCCGACTATAATCTGGTGAATATTAATCGGTGTCCAGCGTGGATTCACACTTCCGCCGCACGTAAATACACGAATCCAGGCGAGTTTGGCGACGAATATAGCCAGAATTAACGGAATATGCGTTTATTGTTGCGCGCGTACGCGATTGAGAACAACGTCCGAATTTTCAAATAAAGCCATAATGGATTGACATTTTACGGTTTGAAAAGCGAATACGGGAGAAAGAGAGAAACCCTATTTAACCAGTAATACGTATCGAAACCCACCATTTAAATTTGTCATCAATTAGTTCATCATGTAGTCGTCGGATAAATCCGTGTTCAATTATCGCTGCACAACTTTTGATCGTTGTATAATTATATTAGTTTCCGTGGGTTCTTAAGGCCCTTTTCTATCAACTAATATACTACATAGCCGCATAATGGAAGTCAATGCATCTATGCTGTTTTCTGCTCTTCGCTCTTCCCCTCCCTCCCCCTCTCTCTTTGCCCCTCATGAATAAAATCATGATGATGATAATGATGATGAGCGCCCAGACCTAACCCGTATCCGCATCTCGCTACAAGATTATGCTTATATACATAATAACGAGGAAGGTAGTGTATTTCTATCACATGTGGTGTATAAGGTGTCCCACTACTGACCATCATCCCCGTAAACTTCAATAATCTTTCGATGAGTCTTTACTTGTCATACTTGGAGAGCATACAATTTTTTATAAACATATTTATAATCATGCCGATTAATCTGTAGTGCTTTTAGACTTCAACTGATACATATAAAGGCAGCCAATGATCGTCCTACCAGAAAATCGACGCTGAACGATATTTGTTCTGCATTTTTCGATCTGTTCGTATAGACCAAGCAATACCGAAGTTCTTGACACTAAATTCTTCTTCTGAAAAAATTTACGGAAATGACATCTGGAGCAGGACACCCAATATAGCGTGTTACGTGAAAATATATATATGTCTACTAAAAACACCGCATGCGTATCCAAGTTTGTCGTTGGTTTCTATAACGGACTCGCTCATACTTCTTCTGGTGGTAGTTTTCGCGAAAGCGCCGTATATTTTATGCATACAGTGAACGGGTGTGTGGTGAGAATTGCGCGGAGATCTCTGGCTTGATTTTTTTTTTCTCTCTCTCTCGTTATCGTACCGCAACGATCATTTCTCGCATAGAGAAGAAGAGAGAACGAGAGAAATAGGATAAAAATCACCACGCAACCTCTCTCCCGTTCCTATATCCTCTCTACTTCTCTATGCGAAATATACGTCGATTTCCGGTGCACACGCGAACGCCTGTATACACAGCCTTGATTTTCAGACGGTGCATTGGGCTTTTGAATTCAGAAAATAATCAATCGCGACGACGAAAAATCGGATTTTGCATGAAAACGCGTATATATAAATAGAGTTAAGCAAAAGTAGACTTTTAAAAAATATATCGTAAATCATAAAAATCATATCGTTATGGTGATATTTCGATGGAATTCGCGTTCAATAACGTCACGAATTCATTCCAGACTTGCTGTTTTTCTTGACATAATATCGAAGAAATTTCGAAAGCGAAAAGCCCCGAAATACTTGGCACGAAGAAAAATCAAATTAAGGGTTCATAAATAAATTACAGAAGACAGCGATAGAAGTGTGCGTGGCTGCTAGCACGGATGGAAATATTGAGACGCGCGCGTATTTGTGAGTGGATTTGCTCGATACAGAAGTTGGGACAATTTTCTCATCCCTTGGGGTGATGGTGGGCTAAAGCTTATGAGATTCTCTCCCGTTAATCGGCTAGCGAAAGCTTTGGAAAGGAAGTGGATTTTCGGAAGTCTCAATCCCTCGTCAAGCCACGATGACTATCGTGTAGAGAGAGAGAGAGAAAGGGATCTTGTTACAAGATGAGCAGAATATAAACAGAGATGGGAAAAAGTTAAAGGCATTAACTGTACTATCACAGCGGAGTGCGTCTATCTATATTGCATATGAACGTGAATCTACGTATAGGTAAAATGTTTGCCGAAGTTGCCCACAGATTGAACGCCTGTATCAAAAGTTTTCCCCATATCTCTTTCCATGCTATTTTTACTTGTTCTTTCGCTAAAACAGAGAAAAGGGCAAAAAGAGAAGAAGCTGGTGTGAAAGAAAAGCTAAAGACGGCGTAATCAGAGATGCTGGGAGTGTTAATACCGGTGCTGATGTCCCATCAGGATCTGGGAACTTGGAAGACTCATTTGTGAAATCACGTGGGCGACCGCGTCGCATGATACCACGTTTAACCCCGAGTCTCTGGATTAGGAAGATTCAGAAGGGTAAAAGAGAATGGGAAAAGGGAAAGGGAGAGTGTACTTCTTGTATATACATAACTCAAACTGCTTCACGCAGCTCTTTACCCTTTTTCACAAGGGCTTTCTTGAATACGTCATTAACTGAGAGGCGTGATGTTTCTTACCTACACTGTATCGTTTACCTTTATATTTTCATCAAATACAGACACATCGATGGATTAGATATAATGCAAATTACAAACTGTGAGAATGTGATTGATCGAAAATCCATTTACAAAATGCACCAAGGAGGGCACTATGATTTTTTCCAATGGAATGACACAATTTTCTGGAGTACCAACCAGATAGCATGGCAGACCTGCGGAATTAGAAAAATAATGATGTTAGCAGTCCAGTTATCAAAGACAACACTGTATGTCGTTCCGACGACTGAATGAGATCGGGATGAATCATATAGAAGGCCAATAAAAATAGCACTGGAATTTAATCATCAAGATTCTCTTGTATCTTCAAATACCGAGGAAATATTGAGTAATACGAGAATGACATTTTATCGACGAAACGAAAACAAGAAAAAACTTCGATTTTTCGAGCACTGATCTTGTAGAGTCGATCTATCGATAGAGACTATAAACCTGATACCGCCGCTTGCAGTCGATAAGATACTACATAACGAGAGGATTTTTCTCTTGTCACTCTCCCTCTCTCTCTCTCTCTCTCTCCCTTGTAAGCGAAGCTCAATATACAAGCGCATCGACTTTAAGGCGCCTTGTCAGACTTTGATAAATGCGCCGGCAAAAGTCCCGTTGTAACATCGATACGGGAGGAATATTTTAGAGGTATTTTACAATCATGAAGAAGGCTATAAAAATATTTCACATTCTTCATAATTTATTACGAATACCAGTTAATGACGATAATAAAGAGAGAGAGAGAGAGAGAGAGAGAGAGAGAGAGAGAGAGAAACAGGATGAATAGTGAGTTACGAAAGCAGCACAAATAGTCTTCGATGCCGTAGAATTTCTGTGACAGAAATCGACCTCCATCGATTCGGCATCCATCCGGAAGCCTCAAGCTTCTTCAACAGTAATGGCCATGAAAGCCTCAAGTCTAGAAATCAACTTATTGGAAAAATTGCTCACAGCGAATTAATATTGTGTCTCGTCGGTATGGAGTACAGCTACAAAAATGTATTCGATTGTTCGATTACAATGACGATTTATTCCTCTTTCATTCGATCAAGCTAAAATGTTATACGTCATTGTCGTTTTCTCTCCATTTATCTTCGAAATTATACCATTCAATGGCTCAAGATCATGACAATTACTGGAAAAGTTTGCTCGGTGAATACATCAACTTGAGCATGTGGGAGGAGAATGCAAAAAACACATAATAATCAATTGGTGCGAAAGGGCGGATGCCTGGTGCGAGTGAGTAAAGGAAAAAAGATCAGAAAGAGATAGAGCAGTGGTGGGGGGGGGGGGGGGAGACAAAATGAGGGTCATATAGCTCTAGCTAGTTTTCAATGAACAAAACGCTTTTGTCGTCCGCTGGGACAAAGCCTTGAAAGCAAAAAAAAAAGGACAGGGAAAGAGCCTGCACTCGCAAATGTTTGCGTTTTCTACACAGCTGACGGTTCACCAACCTCAAAGTATTTAAAACGTAAACTGTAGCCCACAGCAATAGTAGAAGCAGTGGCAGCAGCACATACAACTCTCTGTATGTAACAACAAAAGCAAGCATTTCTTCGCTTCTGCTGCGCTCCACGTGTAAAGCACGCACATACGCGGGTGCACTGTGTATCCTTTATATATCTATGTAGTACAATTTGCTTTTAGTTTATCGCGTAAACAATTGCCTGTTTGAATCACGGGCGATAAGGAACTTGGTACACCTTCGTGGCTACGAATTCCTCATTTGAAAGCAGAGGGCATTTCTTCCGAGCGAAAAAATAACCGGATTTTCTTAATAAAACATTAGATCGAGGCTACAACTATTTAACCAGCATAAAATTTATATTGATCAATAAAAAGAAACAAACAATGGAGAAAGATATCGAAATGAAATTTCATGCGACACGAGAAATTATAAGATTCGGCGTAATTGGCAGAGGGTCCAGAATTTCGATGTTTACGAGAGACTGGGGATCGAGAGAGGGTGTACGAGGATGAATCATCGTCGTTTGCAACGCACAAAACTTTGATCGACCCTCATTTAATACGTGGGGAAGAAGAAAGAAGCGTGTTCTCCCTACATTGAAGGAAGATCGTAAGGCCTACAAGAACGAAAGGGGAATATGGTTCATGTGTGATAAACCTGACACCCTCGAAAGCCTCGATCCGCCCCTGTTGAGCATGGGGAATCTCTCGTACATAGATATATATCTAGGGATACTTATATATATATATATATATATATATATAACACATGAATGAATGTAGGGGTGCTGATGATAATTCGTTTCGTTCGGATAATGACTTTTGTTGCAAGATCTGTAGGAAAATAGTTCGACCATTTGAAAGTTGGACCGAATACCTTGGGGGAAAAATATATAATAGAAAAAGAGAGAGAGAGAGAGAAAGAGAAAAAAAAAGAAAGAGAAGGATTGAGAAAATAACCCTCCATGCATCTATATATACAGACATAAATACGTGACTGTTGAAGGGGCTTTTTGATGCATCGTAAAATAGCACGCGCACACGAATCTGCTGTATACTCGCAGAATTATATACACGTATATAAACCCATATATGTATACGACTGCTGATGACATTATGCCTGTTTGACCCAGAGTTCGATTGTGAATGGGATCGTGCGCGGAAAAAAAGGGGAGAAGAAGTGGCATTGAACCGAGGAATGCGTGGGCGCATATGAAGTATTTTAACAACTGAATGAGAATTATTTTCAAGCGGGATAATTTTTCGGATTGTAACGCTGCTCACGAAAGCGACATAATAAGAAAAAACAAAAAAAAACAACGGAACGACGTGTCAATTCAGTCACCAGAGTGGTGTTGGTTTTTATCCACATGATTTCCCGAACTCGAATTACTTCACTAGGTATTCCACTGTTTCAGCTCTATAACGGATCAATTTCACAGGAAACCTTCTCTATGCGTTTCTGCCGAGAAAATACAAAATTATTCGTATAATATGCGAGAATATTAAACTCTCTCGACGCGATCGACTTAAGGCGTCGGGTGCGAAGGAGCAGCACGTGAAGCGACAGTCGAACAGGAACGAAGGGAAGAAAAACAATAATTAATCGATGGCTAAAACTCGTTGCTGGGAATGAGATCGAATTCGAGTCGCCAATGTATAATCTGCTGTGCCTGAGCACGAATATATGTTGCTACACATTCACACATAGGAATGCGATGACGAGAGGTCTATACATTTATAAATATGAGTCAGTGATGACGATGCGAGATAATCCTTGGAGCATAATGCACGTCGGTCTATCAACAAGTTATATGAACACGCTCGTAGATACGCACAAGGAATATCGGTAATACGCGTACATGCGGATTTACACGTAAATGAACATACCAAAAGACAGTGAGACAAGATCCGATTTAGAGAAAAAGAAAGACAGAAAGGAGGAAAGATAGAAATATACATAATTCTCGTAACGGATATGAAGTTTGCCGGATTAAACTTTCGGTCAAATTATCCCGGATGTATACGTGTTTGTACGCACGCCACAAATTGCAATTACCCAGAGACGGATACATGACATATGTTGGTTAATATACATACATATTTGTATATACACACAGGTATAGTTGGTCTCTTCTGAATTTTGAGATGGCACACGCAGCACGCGACTGACGTGAGTCAGGGGGCGCGGTGAAAGGGGAGAAAGATACGTGTTTCGGATCGCGCATCTGTCGTGCTCGTCTGGTATTATGAATGGACATACGCGAGCACGAGCGCACACACATATATATATATATATATATATACTAGCTGTGCGTGCGGGCTTCGCCCGATGCATAGAGCAGACGCATCTTCTAGCCTATTCTAGCTGTGAATTTTTCCTATTTTAATTTTTTTAATTTAATTTTTTAGATACATGAATTATTTCGTTCAGAGTTGAATCAGTTTTATATAATATGAGGAATGAGGAATAAAAATTGTTTATCAATCTACATAAAAAAAAAAATTAAAAAAAGTATTTTGATGTTACCTGGGCCATCTTTTTGCGGTTTCTTTTCAATTTCAGACATAATTCTTCAGTTTTCTTCTGAATAAAATAATCAAACAAAAGATTTTCGTATTTTTAATTTTTCATAATTCCATTAAAAATGCTGTAACTTCTTTTCTATACCGAATTGAGCATTCAACCACTGCTCATTTTGTTCGTTTTCTAATTCCCTTCAAATTGGTAAATCGTTTTTTGTATTTATCGATAGTATTTAACTACCGTCGAGTTTTTAAAATTGGAGAATGAACGAAATCACTAAGCTTTTTTTTTGCATTTCTGTAAAAATTGAGATAACGAAATTTTACAAAACCACAAACTCAGTTTGAATCGTGATCTTTAATCTCGTGAAAGATTCATTGTAATCGGTTCAGCAGTTTTCGATTGAAAAGCGGACAAACATTTTTTAGCGAACAGATTTATATATATAGAGATAGACACGATGGAACTTATCAAAATCAGTGTACTAGGAGACTAGACACATTCATTCGCATATTATTTATACGGTTAGTGAAATTTTCATTACTCGCCCTTCGAATTAGCCAAACGAACGGGTAAAAAATAATAATAAAAATTGTTTATGCATACAATAATGTATAGGCGCATATGTACTACATACGTGAATAGTGCAGTCGGTATATATACGTACAAGCACGCAGAAATATGTGAGGCAGCCGGTTTGGAGGATAGTAGTCTGCGTCGTCTGCTGCCCCTTTTGTCACGCAAAACTCTACACGCTTTCGGAACAAAAGAGATGGAATAAATTGTAATGCGCGCGAGGGGTGTGTAAACGACGGGAAAAAAAAATTTCGGTGGATTGTCGAACAGCACGGGCTGCATAAATACGTACGTTTATCTATGTATGGATGAGTTCATGTATGGGTCGTTTCAGGCCAAATCGACATGGACTAGATGGATGTTGTCATATATCTATTGTTGTATGAAAAGTTGAAGAGAAAAATTAAATGAAATAGAGTTGTAACAGAAAAAATGAAGCTCCACTTTTCAACGTGATTATCCAAAAAAAATTTTGGATTTCGACGAAAAAAAAAAACGACTCTAAATAGCTCAGAATATCGTTAAACACATTCGGACTGAATAACAGCGGAATAAGCTGATTGATGCTGATGCAGCGATAATAACGATTGAACAAAAAAAAAAGTGTTAGGATCGCGATCATTCACAGCTGTATAATGATATTCGGACAATTATATCGTAGTACCATAGTATATTATTCCGGATCGTAATCACTGGAACATTTACAGCATGGTAATAGGCCCTCAGCTCTCGCCCGGTTGATTAATTATTATACCGGGGGCTGAATTTCTGTACGTGATATTACAGCGAAATGTACCATTGTCTAGCCGTATATAATAACCTTAATTGTACCAATAATTCATACAGAATCAAACTCTGCGCTAAGCGTTGAAAGCCTCCTTCTAAAAGCTTTTATTATTCATTTTTCTCGCTATATCATCTGCGAAAGATATCGCAGTGGAAGTTAAATGTTGTTATATATAAAGCCAATTAGGACAAATGTATGAAAAATATCTAATACATTGAAGTGCACAGGCCAACTGGGATATTAACGTCACGAACTTGGACATGTATCGAGGATACGCGGAGTCGTTATCACGGTTTGTAGGGGAAACGCGGCCGATTGTAATTTGAAACTCTTAAACGTGAACGAGCTTGAGAAAATGTGTAAGGAGAAAGAGAGAAAGACAGAGAACAAGCATTCGATCGGGCGGTATCGTGGCGTGATTATTAGTGGGCTTCTTTCTTCGTTCGATGGTCCCTCTTGCTGCAAACACCAGGCGGAACAACAGGAAGCTGATACGTATATTAGAATAATATATATACATAAAGCATAGAGCGAAAAAAAAACGTACGGAGCGGAGAGAGCCATTCATTCGCGTCTCGACTTTCCCGCCGTTATTTATGTTATCCCTCGGTTCTTCTATTTCATCATTCATGTTCTACCTTCCGGTTTCAGCATGTAAAAACGTACACTTCTTATATATTCTCGAGTTGTGCGTTGTTCGAAAAAAAAAAAAAAAAAAAACTTTTATTTGCTCCATTTCTTTCACTATACCGCGTGCGTATGGCTGCCCCCTTTTTAACGAACGAGCGATGCAGGAATAAAGCGCATGGATTCGTGGTCTTGGAAGCGAGAAAGTAAAAGTAATACGGGAGTAAAACGCCTCGCCACTATGATGAAGGGCCGCGAAAGAGGAAACGCTTGCGAGTTCAAGAAAAAAAAAATCCACAACCCAAACAATAGGAAAGAGGGTTAGAGTACAGTCCAGAGTGCAGCGCGAGAGAAGATTCTCGATGGTTGAGATTCGCGATTGTTGCTTTCGCGATCGAAAAAGCCCTCCAACTTCGACATCGTGAACAATGAACCTGGAAAGAACTTTTCTGTCCCTCCTCTCACCCTTCCGCGTAACTCTCGTCAGCATGAGAGTGTGAAAGTAAAGAAGAAAAAGAAAAAAAAAGAAAAAAAAAAACAAGCACTGAATCGATGCGCAAAATGGGACAGAATATAGCAAACAACAAGTCTAAAAGGGGAAAAAAAAGACTTTGTCAAACTTAACGAGAGTCAACCACCGCTGAAGTTTGGGAATAAAAAAAAAAGGAGATTTTTTAGCTTACCGAAATCGTATATACTATACGATGATGGAGTATGAAGAAAACCTTACGCGAATTTAAGCGGTCCATATACGAAAAAAAAAAAAAAAAAACAAATCCTTAGTTCTGTAAGTTTCAACTTTACGACGATGGTCCTATAATTAAAATAATTAAACGACGAAACGGCCAAGCGGGCAACTCAAGATCTAAGAATTATATTAATTATGATATACGAGGGAGTAGAGATGAAGAGATTCTGGTCCGTTTTTTTTTCAGTTTGCACTCGTAATAATGTTTGATATTAAAATGCCGAGAGAATCGAGTCGAGTGGACCAGCAAGCAGCAGCAGCAGCGTAGCATTCGGAGCTAAGGACTCTGAATAGCATGAGAAAAGAAAAAGATTGAGACAAGTAGTGGCCGAGGAAGAGGTAGGAAGAAAGAAGGTGAGTTGGCAGGAGAGAAAGGAGAAGAAAGAAAAGAAAAGAGGAAGGAGCTCGTAACCGACGAGACGAGTGCGAGAAGTAAGGAAAAGAAGAGGCAAAATTTCTTTCGGAGGAAAAGGTCGGAACAGCTCCTGCAGAAAGCTCATAAGGGATGAAGAGACGAAGCGGTGAGATTCACGGGAGCGGAAGATGCTGAGAGAGAGAGAGAGAGAGAGAGAGAGAGGATGAACGAGTTGAAAAACTGCTCGAGCTATTTCGTCGAGAAAGAGAAAGGAAAGAGAGGGGCCTTCCACCGCGTTAACGTAGTGGGTGTGAATAGGAGAAGAAAGATCAGCGATGCAAGAGAGAAAGAAAGAAGGTGCCATTACATGTGAAAATGGATAGAGGAACGGAAATAAAGAGAACGAAGAAGTAAAAGAGCGAGAGGGGTGGGATAGGAACGCGGAGCACGTCGAAAAGCTGGCTGCTTTCCGTGGTTCCTTTATTCCTCTAGTTCTCTGTTTTAAAGAACGATCCAAAAAAACATCGCGTTCACTGTACGAAGGCTAACGCGCAAGTATGAAGAAGTGTGAGGAAGTGGAGGACAAGCTCGGTAAAACGGCACTGTATAAACCCTAGTTGAAAAAGGTAATAAAGGACACTACGAAGGAGGATTCTGCGCGAGCTTTAAGGGATGCACCAGACTTCCCTTACCGCCTTTACTTTTCTTTATGCATCTCTGCAGCACAAATCGCGCACAAACAAACCAACACCAAAAACTAATTTCATGACAAACGTAAAATATATTGCGTAAAAGTAGTTGAAAAATAAACAAAAAATTTCATTCAACTTTTTCACTCTTTGGCATAATAATTCTATAAAAAAGTTTTATAAAATTTTTAATTTCTGAGGCCATCTTATGATTACTATTTCCTCGATTTCGCGATAAAAGAATATAAAAAAATCGAAACATCAACGTTTATTACATTTGCTATTCATAAAAACAAATACATTCGTATCAAAAGTGACCTGCTCTTGAGCAGCTGTAACAATACTTCATATTTTTTTTGACCAAACCTAAATCTAATCATGGAATAAATTTTCATGTGGGTCCTGCAATCTCGAATGAGAGGATGAAAAAAGCTTTGAGTTGAAAAAAATGTTCTCTGCTGCTACAACTGACAGACTGAAAGATGCTGTTATAGACAGACATCGCCCCCGTTTGTAATAACGATCGAGTCCACATAAACACACGCGCACACCGGCAGACATTATGAATTCCATGCACTAAATTCCAGCCCATTCTATCCGGGACTACGTGTCGTAAGTAAATTTGTGGTATGTGAATATAAATGAGACTAACGAGCTCTATAATATCAGTAATGACGCTAGATTGCCGACATTCGGCCTTACATTGGCTTTACGGAATGAAGAGATCGAGCAAAGTCGCGGTCAGTTATGTGATCCCCTCCGGATTTTAGAGCGGTGATGCCATGACCAAGAGAAAAAGAGAAAGAGAAAGCGAGAGGGAGAATTTCCTATATATGGCGTTTCTCGTCTCTACCTTTCATGCTCATTTGCATACAAGGGGAAAGGGCAGTTAAATCCGTTGAGACTCTCTATGGTCAATAGGGGGATGAAGCACACCGCTTATATCTCATCTCATTGACGAGAGATTCTTGGACCACATGCATAATAAATTGCGAGTAAATGCTATCAAATTTTATATTTAACCAAAAGATACAAAAAACGATGAGAAAAAAAAACACGCACAAACACTAAATCATAAAATCTTGATGGATTTATTAGATTAAGATCGAATAGCATTGAATTACGATTGCGTTTGACCCGCTTCGACCAAGAAACTGATGATCGTGGGAAAATAAAAATCTTTAGAAAACAGGACAGTATCGAAATCGTTCCACAATTTCGAACGACCGACTTTCTCTCTGGAATGCAAAAGTTTCTCATTCGCATGAAGCGAAAGAGGATAAGTACAGCGAGATTCGTCGAACCGCTTCTAACGAACATCTTTTTTTTCGTTCTCCTGTTTTTTTCGGCGTGTTAACTTCTTCTTCTTCTTCTTTACATCGATTTTAAGAAAAACTGGCTAGACAATCCGGAATTAGTCTGAACAGTCGGTAAAAAGTCGAGAAAACAAACGGGGCTAGCTGGAAAAGCTATGGATAAGGGAGATTGTGCGCGGCATAGCGAGAGAGGTTAGCAAAGTGCACCACTGAAAATTCTTGGCTTAAAAACTCTTTCGAAATACATAAAAAGTAAAAAAAAAAAAAAAAAAAAGCTGTCGGTATTGTACGTATACACCCCCACTAAAACTGTCGAGTTCTATTACCAAGAGTTCGCCATAGAAAAAATATATCTGGTACCGCACCGCGAGAGAGTGTAATCCTGGTGTAATCCTTTGGCTCGTACCCCGACGAAGAGTTTACTTCGAAAGGTATAAGACGTCGACAACACAGCAGAGAGTGGTTCAAGCCACGTGTATATACAGGCCATGACTATCCGAAGTAAAAGGTCGTGTGCACTTTTACGCGAAACCCGAATTAACCTCGGTCGAACAACGAGAAAGATACAAAAAACCTGAAATATATTTTAAAAAACGTCTAAAAAAAAAGTGGAAAAAAAAAAGGATGAAAAATAAGCAACAAGAAGAAAAAACAGACGAAAGTAACAGAAGAACAAGGAAAAGATGAGCCTCGAGTGCAAGACGGATTATAGAGGGAAGCGAGAGCTGTTCGGTATACGATGTGTATATAACTATTACGTACCAAAGCCAAGGCGTACCGAATTATAGAAGCTTATTAACGTAGCAGCAGCTGGTGCACCCTCGTGTGTAATCCCAACTACATCGAGGAGTATAGGGTACAAGCGCAACCGCATATACAAGTGAAACATCCGAGGCGTGTGGATAACTTTGCCATGTGAACGAAAGTCTATTGGTGACTTTGTATATGTGCGCATCCATATACAAATGAATCTTTGTGTAAGTGTATCCCACAGGATCTATCCAGCTTTTCGAATAGCGAGTATAGCTCTCTTCAGAACTCTCTCGGAAGCTCTGTGGTTCCAGAGGTTCGTTCATCGAGCACACGCGCGCATATACACGTGCATAGAACGATCTATATGTGCATGCGAAGGAAAAAGGCAGGAATTCAGGAATAGTGGGGGGGGGGGGGGGTGTACGACAGCAGTGCGTTATTGTCTCTAATTTAAAGAAACGATTTCCTGTCGTTCAATACAACGTCACAGATGTGTCCTCATCGCGCCCCCCTTCCCACCGGACGTACGACGTTCATGGGTATAGTATTTTTTTTAAATGAAAAAAAACACCGAATTGTGGATGGAAAGAGTTTAAAGGGACATTGTTTATTAAATGGACATAGATGTATAATCGTATTGACGAACCTAAGTTATTCGATAGAATAAAATGTACATTTTGTTTTGAAAATATGAGTAACTCGAGTGAAAAATCTGGTGAATTTAATTCAACACGAATCAATCATATGTGTCATGTCCAAATTTTTTATACCATCTATTTTCATTCTGTTTTGTTTTCAATTTCAATAAAAAGCACTGTATGCGGATAATAAGCTTTCTAAAATAGATCGAATAAAAATAAAAATTGAGGCTGAAATTGTATAATTATTTTTGCAGTTGCTTCGGATAAGCAAATTCATAGAAAAAATCGAAATAAATCTAATTCGGGCGTAAGAAATCTTCAGAATCAGTTGATTACGGTCAAACGCATAAAACGCCCGAGCGCTCGTACGAGAGTTGAACACAAAAAGGAATAGAAAAATATCTCAATTTCAGTCTAAGCACGTTCGCCAATTTTCTCACGAACCCGTTGAACGATGCGATTCGCCGTTTGCATTTGTAGTGCGTATCCGAAAATCCTCTCGAAATTTGAAATTTGAGATATGATTTCGCTCGAGTTAAAAGTTTGGTGTATTTGAAGCAGAAAAATAGAAAATAGACTTGAACTTCAGTTTCCCAACGTCCGATTTACGTTGCAAGTATTGTATGAGTTAAAAAAAAAAAAATGTGGAGGAAAAATCATCTTGGGCGTGTATTATATTGAGAGGTGGAAATGTTGACTCTATAGAAGTGATTCAGCGTGTGATATTACCGTAAACCTCAGTTGTTCGAAAGTAGTCACGTGTATATAAATGGGTGGCCCAATGCATAGAAGTTCCGCCGTATACATTCAAGTGTTTAACTAACAAACAAAAGACCGCAGTCCTCGTCTATACAGACACGAAAATGTGCACCTGTGTGAGAGGGAGAGAGAGAGAGAGAGAGAGTATCTTTTATCCTACTGTATTTCTCTCCGTTCGGTGGACCGAGAGAATTGAACGAAAGCCAAAATACCCCGACCGAAAGCTCTTTGCCTGGGAAGTTGGTGAATCTAGCTATATACATGCATCCATATCCCCATCTACATAGATGCATATTTGCATGTAGATCTCTATAAATATGTATGTATATATGTGTATACATGTAAATAATCTAGAACGGAACATAACCACTCTCGAGTTTGGGGTCCAGCACCGGTGGTTTCGGTGGTTTCGCTTGATTACCGATGCGGTGTGAGGAGAGCATTGTCATTTCGGTGTTCAGCTTTCTCAAATTTTGTTTTTGTTTTTTTTTTTCTTTTCCCCTTGCCACCTCTTGGCTCTTGACAAAAGAACGAACAAGAATACCATGAAAAAAAGCCATTAACCGTGCCGGGATACGTTGTTTATTCTCCATCAAGTTCATGAAGAATTGCATCATGTTTTTAAAGAAACATTTATCGTCATGTAAATAGTTGCTCGAAGCATAGAATCATCGACAAAAATCTCAATTGTGTAAAAGACCTGACGTTTGGTACTTCTGTACTTTTACAATAACGAAAACAATTATACTGAACATGCCAGAGTTGGATACTACATCAAGGTGAAAAGAATGATGGAAAAATTTAATGTTTATTTAAACAGGATGCTGTTCAATATACATAATACGAAAGTAAAATGGAAGCCGAGTCGAAACGTGAAAAAAAAAAAAAATTTCTCCGTGTAAAGACCTTTCCCACATTGCCGGCCTGCATTTTGAGATCAAGAGACACGGTAGGGGCTCGAAGCCAAGTATTTCCGATAAATACTTCAAATCTTAATATTGAAACCGCATGTGACTCTACGAATGAAATTTACCGTTTCGTTCAGTGCAGGAAAAAATTTCTTTACTCAAAAATATTCTTTAATTGAAAAAATGATTCAAGAAAAAATAATCTTTCTACAAAATTTTATACTGCTCCTCAATCTAGAAATGTAATTATAAACCGAAAGAGAAATAAAATGTTGACGCAGCAAACTAAAAATCAATCGAACGAACATTTTTACCGTGAATTTCTTTAGATCCATGTTTTGTAACAAAAAAATATAAAGAAACATGGTATTTATATATACATAAATCATGTTTTGCCGTAGTCAAAGAGTACACGCTATCCAATTTTTCACTTTCCATTGCCCCTTTCTTTGCTTCAGTTTTTCGAATTTCTTTCTCTCTCTCTCTCTCTCTTTCTGTCTCACTATTTATGTGCTAGTCTCAGAGAAACAACGCATGCACATCATGATCGTATATGTAAAGTTGAGAAAGAAAGTTTCCCTTTCTATCCCGGGCTCTCTCTTCATCTCTGAGCCGATTGTGAATACAAGTATGTATATATACACATGCACACACAGTCGTTGAAGTGCAAGAAAGGGGTTGGCTTCGACCCTTAGGAAAAGGGTGAATCACGAAATACTCTCCGGCCTCTCTGTATACATACAAGCCGTAACACACGAAAAAATAAAGCCCCCCTGGCTTTCTTTGCCTTTGAGAAAACTCATGTATGCTTTTCCATTCTCGTACAACCCAGATAGAGAAGACGCGAGACTTCACTGTGTATCACGGAACTTTATGAATATTAGATGTGCGTGTATATAGATAGAGAGAACAAGAGATAAAAAGAGAAAGGGGAAGAGAGAGAGGGATAGATGGCAGCACGACGGGAAGAGCATCGAGACATCTCGGAAGTGAAGTTATAAAAAAAAAGATATATAAAAAAATGCAAATACAAATATTGCTTTCTCCCTCTTCCTTTATTCTCCATATGCCATCTTCCCGATTTTTCGACTATTCTGGAAAACGCGCGAGTGCGCGCCTCTTTGCATACATAGGACATGCCACGCGATTCAATCGGAAATATGGTTTCCTTTGATCCGACATAGGATCACGCGTATATATACAATTTTATATCGCAATAGCGCCATATTCACTGGCATTCGTATCATATTTTTCATCTCACCTATACTCGTGCAACCATTCCCATGCGTCTTATTAGAATTAATACATATGCATTGGTACGCACATATATTTATCATATGTGCAAAAAACACTGAGAAAAATGAATTCGTAAATTCAACAAATTTTTTGTTGGTTCGACAAATTTTCTGTTGGTTCAACGAATCGTAGCGAACAAAATAAAATTTGTTAACCCAAACGAAATTTGGTTCATTCAAATACTTAATTTTTCACCACGACAAAAATATCGTTGTATCAACAAAAGTTTTGTTGAATCAACAAATTTAATTTGTTCGCCACAATTTCAAATTTTTTTTCTCAGAGAATATTGACACACGCGCAGAGAGCAATATCCAATCGAGTCTTCGAGTTGTTCATCTTGTGCGACTAAAAAATTAAAAAAATATATTTTCCAATACATTTGGAAGCGCTAAGTAGCCTCGGGCAAGAGCCGATACTTGGATGGGTGACCGCTCAGCCATCTGCCGGCTCACGCATCAATCACTGTGAGCGGGACGCATTTTTACGGGATTTCGGATGGTGCTGATCGACTGGAACTCGGTAAAAATATAGTCGCCTGTATCGGCTGGGTTTTCCACAGTTTTTCTTCACCATCGTGCAAATGTGATACAGTAGAATACGTTAGGGAAGTATGACTATGAGCAACACTCTGGGGGGGAGGGGGGTGGTCTTGCAGAAACAGAAACAGTGGAGTGAGAGGAAAAGTGGGCTTGAAGTAGAAATCCGAAAGGGGTATACTTAGGAATAATAAAAATAAAGAAAGAGTGATATTCGTTTGAGAAAAACGTAGAAATTCGATTGTAATAACGAAGTTCATTTTCGAGAACGTTAGAGTGTATAAATGCAATGCGCAAATATATAAGCGGTGTTTCACTTAAGACAACCAGCGGGATAACAAAAAAAAAAGAGGCAAAAGCTCAAAAGCATATCACCAAGAGCAATGAAAAATTGTGAAAACACAAAGATCAACAGAAATATCCAGGATTTCACGTTCGTACAGTTCCATCGAGATTTCTCCGTTGCTCTCATCGCACTCGTCACAAAAAAATTGAATCGGAAAAGTTTCACAATATTTTTCATGCACGCAGGATGCAGTGGAGCACACACGCGAGTCCGTTCGCATAAAAACTTTATACAGAGATGAAAGAGAAAAAAAAGTGATAAAATTTCTTGTCACATGCGTGTGTGCGGAGACGCGTGTATAAACTAAACCACGCAGGACCGGCGCGCGTTCGCGAAAATAGCTCTCCGCGATAGTCTGCCAGCATTCGAAATCAGTGGAGTGATCGAAAATCAATTGAATCCACGTGAACTTGTTTGCTTCAGGAAACAAAACAACCAAATTTAGTATTTCAGGGCTCGAGCGAGAGAGGAAAAAAAAAAAGTACACAAGCAAAACAAACCAAAATCCTGTCGTTGTTACACGAGATGCTTTTTATTTGATTTATGAAGGTTTACAGGAAACACAAAAATAAAGTTGAAGAGTTCAAAGCTTAGTCAGCGAGTATACAGCGTTTGCGATGTATCAAAGGTACGAAGATGGCTCGATCGCGAGTACTTCAGTAGTATAATAATATAATACACAGGTAAGGAAAAGGAAGAAAAAAATGCGTGCCTATATACACCTCACTATATACATATAGTACATAATATACATCCTGCGGCGGCGGGTTTATGCGGACGAGAACGCTTCACTAACTCGGCTAGCGCTCCAGGTGCTTTGTTCGCAGAGGGCACAGATCGGTGCCCTCTCTTCTCTCTCTCTCTCTCTCTCCCCCTCCCCTTGCTCTCAATCTCTCTCTCTTTCTCTCTCTGTCACTGTCTCGGCGAGAGCACCAGGTAGGCAAAGGTATGCGCCATGATTCTGTGTTGAACGAGTCCAATCGAGTCTATATATATAAGCGTGTATACAGGCATATAGACGAGCAGCATGAAAGACCTCTGGCGAGGAGTTCTCTCGAAGCTGCGTGCCACGTCTATTAAATCTATGGCCGAGGGCGATCGTGGTCTCTCCCTCTTTCTCTCTTGCACACGAATACACACATGGATGCAGACGTTCTCTCGATGCATACCTTAGACGCGTAGTCTCACGTATAAGTTTACGTGAACGCGAGAGAAAAATCGTTTCATATGCCAGCTTAAATAGCGTGGCAATCAAATACAAAGTTCTGCTTTTTCGGCATCGCTTTTATAAACTCAATTCATCAGCTATTGTAGAGCAGTGCGTATATACAAAAAAGGATAAACGAGTATTGATCAACTGAGCTTCCGATCACGGAATTATACACCCGAAAATTTTTACTCCAAAAAAAAATCGTTCAGATTCACCCGATTGAACTGTGAATATGAATGATTTTCCAAGTGTTTCAGCATTGTTTAACGATTCGCAAACTAGTTGAACAGACAATTTTTATTTTCTTGAGTTACTGATCAAATGATGCAAGAAAAAAAAAAAAAAATTCCGATCAAAGCAATAATTTCTGTTAAAAAAAATCAATCGAATCTGTTAACCCAATTTGATGATTCCATGTTATGTGAACAATTCGACGATATAAAAAAGCTACTTGTTTGTGAGCCAGGGCAAATATACGGAATATCGAAGCTCATTTGAAATTTTTCTCCGGATTCTTGTCGATACTCGATAAATCAAAGAACACTTCGAACTTTTATTCGTTATATATATACATCCATAAATTGTTTGGTACACGAAAAACCGATGTTTTGAAAATTTTATCGAGACAACAAGCCATTGACTAGTTAGCCCGTTACAAGATGTTTGCCACAGCTAAACTTTTCCGTGTTTTATCCGCGATGAGGCGGCGTTGTATTTTGTCCACGTATAATGTCTATATATATATATATATATCATATAAAGATGTTGAGGGCGACGAGAGCGTTAAGACAAACAAGCGTGCTTTCTTGTCGCTCTTCTGGAAAGTTCCGCAAAGTCTCTACGGGCCGAGATCTCTATGACGCGCGTCCGCGCAGTCCCATTGTCCTGCATGCCCGTTTTCTATAACAGGAAAACGGTGTAAGAAAGAGGGAGAGAGGAGAAAAAAAATGAAGAAGGAGAGATTAAGGAGGATGCGAGAGAAAGGATCCGGAGAGAAGAGAGAGAGAGAGAGAGATACATCGACATTCTGGCAAGGCGAGTGGCTCTATATAAGCGATGAAGACCGAAACGAAATTCTACACCGCCTACTCGCTCTACTACCTTTCGGGATATTTCTACAAGCGGTTTGCGGATGCTGTCGGTCCTGAGGGCCTGAGAGAAGAGAGAATGAGATGGCAGTCGGGGGGAGGGCTAGAGGGCGCTCGACGTTTCGATAGAACAATGGGGCTCTCGAAAGCTGCACACGTATTTGTGCGCGGTTGCTGAGGTCGTCAGCTGTTTGTGCCGAGGTGTTCGAGGCGAGACCTCGCTGCTACGGGTCTCAGGTAAAATCTTCTTCTTCATTTTATACCGAAAAACTAAACTGAGAAACTGTACATACGCGATCATATATACTATGAAATATCAGTGGGCAATTCACCATCGTTTCGGATTCCCAGCGGTAGACTTTCGTCAATTATTTCATATGAAAAAAAAAGTAGAAAAAAAAAAATTTTAATACGTTTCGAAGGGAAAACAAAAGCCAAAAACCACCATCAGACAATCCAAGAACGAAAATGTATGGTAAAAAAAAAAATGTTGTTCTAACTTTCAATTGCGTTTTTTCATTAAGCCGAATAAATAAAGTCGATTTGTTCGCTCGTTAGTCCCATCGCCACATGAAATACACATTATAACATTATGCCGTAGCATTACCAAGCGAAGCTTTCAATTTGAAACAAAAAACGATTCAATAAACGCACGATCATTTGGACATTTGATATTGAGGGAGGAAAGGATGGGGGAGGGAAGTGATAAAAATGAGAGAAAAGACAATAAAAGTGGATGATACACACTCGTGACGGGAATTGATTGGGAAAAAATCGTATTTTGTGGCGCATCGTGATGTCAATTTATCGAGTACACACAATGAAAATCGCAAATACTCATTGATTGTTCCAAGCCCCCTATCGCGGTCTCACACATTTTTTTTAACATTTCGTTGACACGAATTTCGATCACGAAATAAGTGTATTCTGAAAAATTCTACACTCTCGAACCTCTCGACAACGCTGACTCATAAATTGGAGACTATTTTTTTTTTTTTTTTTTTTTTTCCACTGCGATCTTCGGTATTGTGTAGTGATTTTCAAACGTATACACAACACGTATGTTCAAGTGGGTCTCTCGGTGTGGGTCCCTGAGCAGGAAAAACGTGAATAAATTTCGTGCAGCACGAAAATTCTCTTCTTCGAGAGAGCGTCGGCCTCGCACTCATTTACGTGAAGATTTTCATTTAGTATTTCAAGTTTTTGTGGTTAAACCATCACGGGTCCACTCGCCGCGTGGTCGCGCCATGCATGTGGTCGAGATCCCGTGCTAGTTGAAAATGAATGGTTATTTGGTGCGCGTTATATATCGGTCTACGCGGCCAGCGGACGAAGGGAATCGACGAGCTGAGCAAGAGCAAAAGTATCGTCAAAAATCGACAAATCCGAGTGAAAGAGAAAGAAAAAAAAGGATAAAATAAAAACGAGACTCAATAGAGATAGAATAATAAGAGGCAAAAAAAAAAGAGCGTACGAATGAGAAAATTGAGAGAAAAAGAAAAAAGAAAAAGAGTTGAAAATGTAGCGAAACGATATGTGGAGGGTTTCGAGGTTATATCGAACCTTTTTAAAGTCACATATATACGCTCACAAAAATCCGATCTAACGAGCACGTATCAGCGGACAAACGAACAGACCCTTATACTGAAAAAAATAAAAACCACAAAAGCAAAGAAACAAAAACTGGGCCTCGAATATTCGATCGCACGTTAAAAATGATTAAACGTGACTAAATCGAAACTGCTACGAGATGTACGTGACCTCTCCCTTCTCCTCCTATGCCTCATCCCCCTCCCCTTCATCAATCTCTTTCGCGTACCTGTTTGGCTTACCAGAGAGAAAATAATCGTGATGGTAGATGCCATAGGTATTTCTTCCCGTGTGTATGTGTGTGACTATCGAGAAGCAGGTTGTTGTCGCTGGTTAAACTTCGAACCCTTGTAAATTAACAAGCAAGGCCAAAAGCACCTTTATCCTGGGTCAAGATACACACGGTCTCATACACGGACAAGCGGAGACACGGAGACAAGCTTACACAATAGCGTATGTACAACGAATCAGGATCAGTGTGTTTTCAGGCTGGATGGGAAGCTCGTTTTGGCACAAGCGCGACGCGACCCGACGGTGCGTTATAATTTGCCACAAATTCTTACTTTTTTTTTTTTTCTTTTTCTTTATCCCGCCTTGCTCCTTTTACAGAGAGAGAGAGAGAGAGAGTCACCGTAAATGAAATTCTACCGAGCGACTATGTCGCTAAATTATGTACTTGCACGTGTCGACGAGGAATAAATAAAGGAGCGAGAAAAAGAGAAAGAAGGACCGGGGGCGGTAGACCAAGCTCGTTTTTTCATGCTCTACTTGCAACGCTGCAGATCTGAGGCAGCCTCGACTTATCGCTCACCTTACAATAATCTGTATACTCATATAAACATATACGTAGACACAGGGTGTCGCCTCAAATTCAAAACTTTTCACACAATTATTTGTGCACCCGGGTAGTGTCCCTTCAAGAAAATCATCGTATTTAAACTCAATTTTATTCAACATTTTTTCTTTTTTCAAAACTTTGTACATCTCTTTCCAGAAATATCATTGATGTTGAAGTTTGCATCGTTTAATGCGACAATAATGGAATGAAAAATCACACCAAACATCACTATTCGACGTCACGACATCACACGAGCATTGACAATGACTTCAATACCATTAGAATCGGACACTCTGTATATAAGCACATGATCACATTCGTATGCACAAATACAAGCTGCTTAGGTGGCTCGTGTTTTTCAATGTGCAATCAAGCTTGGTACAAATTCAAGCATGTAATAGAGCAACGTGTGTATATATAAGAGTCTGAGGAATTTCGCGTATCGTTTGTCGCTTAAAATGCAAAATTTATAACGCTATTAAGGAGGTTGGCTACACACAACAAAGTTGCCATGTTAAAAGCATAGGAAAATTCTAAATGATTAGAATTTAATGAAATTTGGTGAGCATATTCTTTTGGATTAAATATGAATATACAAATTTTTTAAGATTTTTCTTCTACATAGTTTTAGAGTAATTTAACACTAGAGCTTACATCCGTAAGCATAGGATTCTGATATATATAGGTATATCTTTTGCATATTGTAAACTCCAATTATTCGACAACTATGTAGACGAAAAATTAAAAAAAATTTGTGTCATTGCATTTGATGCTAAAGAATGTTATCACTAAATTTTAATAAATTTTTATCATATTGTCGTATGTAGCCACCCTCCTTAAAACGATGAGATACACGACACATATGACGAGAGTTTTTATTTCGGGTTCTCGATACGATTGTCAATCTTTCGAAATTGAAGAAATTCTCATTGGAGTATAGCTCAAGATCATTGCGCGTACAAAAAATTTCGATCGAAACGACATGCGGATTAATTTGACTTCATATTTCGAGTATCTCGTCAGAAGAATCAAGAAATATGTGGAATTTCAGATGGAAACAAAAGCGCCGATGAAAAGAAACGAAATTTATAAGTTTTCAGCACGATCCGAGATTAACAAGGCTAATTAAGAAATCTGGGTAACCAAGGCCGCAGTCGTTAATGAGCTAACCTACCCCGAACACAATCTTTAAACTTTCTAAGAACCTCAAATCAGTGGCATTACGATCTCAGGCGAGCTTTTACCTTGATGTTGTGTAGAACGAAAGTGTAACAGATCAGAGAGAATTGCAGTGTAGAAAGGCGCTCGTATGCATGCCCACCTGTCGCCTTTGCGTACGTAATGACCTAAACATAGTAATTAACCGACAGAGAGAACTTGCTCGCTCGCTCATCATGCATGAACTATTCGGCAAAAGTCAATCTCCCTGCATCCTAAGTTCGTATAGTTTCATGAGAGTGACAAGAAATGCCATCGAATAAATCATATAACAAGGTAATTACAAAATTCGATATTCTTGTGTACGTGTCAAAAGTGTACGACAGAATTGTCAATGCTGTAAAATTACGATCCAAAAACCCCAATGAAACATTTCTATTGGACTCTCTTCTTGCTGAGTTATTAAACCACAATCGAAGTCGCGCAAATTCGTTTATCGCAGGACACTGTCAAAAAAAAAAAAAGAAATTGGAATCGCGACAAAATTCTACACCGCGAGAAAAGAAATTTGCTGATTCAACAACATTTTTTTATAGAATCAAAAAATTTTAACGAGCATCAAAACTTTTGTTGTTCAATCACATTTACGTTTGCAGCGAGTAAAAAATTTAATTGAGCCAAATAACCAAGTATTTGAATCATTCTAACTTTTCATTGGGTTTAAGAATTTCATTTTGTTCGCCACACGGATTCGTTGATCCAACAAAAATTTCGTTGAATCATCAACTTTCTTTTCTCACAAATTTCACGAAGCAATGAATCGCGCGATAAACAAATGTTTCTGATTCTGTGCTCAAGAGCTGTAATCCTCAGAATCTTCATCATCGCAGTAGCCATACGAAACCCAATTATTTTAATCCACAATCACGCCAATGGTTAATTATCCACGTGTCTTCAGCCTCATGAATATATTTTTATTTTTATTTTCAACCATGAAAAAAAAAAAAAAAAATGGTGTGCGTTAAGTATTTTCTATAACTCGTTATTTAAATAGATAATGCGGCGTGTGCGTACACACCGAGTGAGTTTGTAGTAATCGCTCCGCTCTCGGAAATTATTCCGGACCATCGAAATTAACGTTTCCGGTGGCTCGGCTGTGCGAGAGACCGCGAACACACCGCACTCGCGTACGCAAACGAGTGAGAGTTCACTGGGTCTCGAAACAGAAAAAAAAAAGGAAAAAAAAAAACGAATTTTTATGTGTGTGCGTGTCCGAATATCCTAGAACGGTGGTTTGTCCCCGGATTTATCGCAGTCTCGCGCGTCCGATTTTCAAATCCATGAAAATTTCGTCGCGAATTAAACAAAGAAATAAAAAAAATAAATAAAAGGCAACGAGAAAATATTAATTATTTAGTGTGCGATATTCATGAGGCTGCTATCGAATTATCGATTTACGAGAGAGTGCAAAAATTGATTTTGCGATATATCGAGAAGCCGAGAATCGTACGTGTGCGCGAAATTTTCTTTTACACCGCGAGAAGCACTTTCTCTCTGTCAGGAGAGAGCAAACACACGTGAATCTCCGTAGGGAAATACCGCGCCTATTCCAACTTAACGATAAATTAGAACGCGACCCATTCCCCAACCCTCCATTACATTTTTTTTTCTCTCTCTCTCTCGCCTGCTCCGCTGCTTCGCGCACAATTTTTTCGACATTTTTCATACCTTTTTTTTCTGGGTGGCCCTTTTTTCCTCCATATTCTCGACGCGCACGCATGAGGGAGTCACAAAAAAAGGAAAGAAAAGATGAAAAAAAGAAGAAAAAAAACAGCCGGTCCTCCAGCTCTTTAAACCTCTCGTTTCACCAGGAATAATCTTGTGTGTGCATACACACACGTATGAAGTTGTGTCCGTTCGAGACGCGCGTGAAAAAAGCAGGGACGTCGAACAATAAACCAAACATTCAACGTATACCGACATACGAGTAATCCAGCCAAGAATCGTTTTTCAACAGTTATTTTTTTTTCTTTCCGAACTTTATTACGGGAGATACAATTGAAAAAAAATAAAAAAATAAAAAAAAAAAACACGAACGTATAATAGAAAAATGTGAAAAGAGACTCGAAAAAAAATTGCTCGCGACAACAAGTGTCTCTGGGAACCGTGGGTGTATACACACCCACAGCACACACATTCACATCGCAAACAAATGCCCAAAGATCGAAAGAGTCGAAAAATCTTTGTTTTTTTATTTTTTATTTTCACCTTTTCTGTCAAACTGAATATTGGATGAAATCCTAATTCTCGTTCGTTTCAGGATTTTTCAAATATATATTTAGTTGCTGTCATTTAGATTTGAAGTAAAAAAAATGGAGATTACGTCTCTGCTCAGGAGTTCTCGTAAGAAAAGAACAAAAATCGTTAATCTTGTTAACGACGATAAATAACTGGACTTGCGTAACTATTGATATTTTTATCTCGAAAATTTTCGAGCTCGCGATGAACGTACGAATTAAAATTCTCTCTCGGTATGTATACGTGGAAAAGAAAGAAAGAAAAGAAAAAATGTTTCGTGACCTGCAGGTTTATTGACATACACCGCACGAAAGAAAGGCAGTGATGCAAAGAGGAAAAAAGAGAACAAAAACTTATACCCAATCACGAATAGCTCGCTCTCAATGAGCCACCCAAAACGAATATACAGATATATATATATATACATTGAAACGAACGAAGCCACGACGCTAACGATAACAAACTTGATGGTTCTGGGTATACCGTGCTCGTGTCCCACACATCTGTACTTCGTGTTCCTCCATCAACGATCTCGTTTCAAAATTCTTGGATTTACATGATAGAACAAAAAAAAGAATATGAAGCGCCTGTATTTACGAACGATGCGAGAAGGAAAACGAAAACAAACGTATAAAGACTCACGCCTCCTCCACTCTTTGTCTATATTTTGTAAATCAGTAGAAAATTAATACGACGAATAATGTTGGTACGATGCTCCAGATGTTTCGATCCTTCGAATTCAACAATTTCTTTTTCGGTTCATGCTCTCTTCTTTTCTTCTTTTTTTTTTTTTAACCAACTTTTTCTTTTTAATCTTTCAAATCATTTGAATTTTTTCATGAATTTAGTCAACGGATTTCTAACTGGAACCATTCCGACGTTTGATCAAGCAGAATAAAAATTGCTGTAAGCTACTGACGTGAAAAAAAAAAAAAAGTTTGGAACTCAAATTGCATCTTTGTACATGTTTTGAAATCCAACCGCGTCAAGATTTTAATGGAAATTTTTTTTTTATCTGTCGATAATTTAAAATTCGCCGGAAGCATTGAATAGAAATTCATAAAGTTTATGAATTTTGTTAAAAAAAAAAACGTGTTATCACAAACGAACGAATTTTACTTCGAAAAAAGTTTTTTTTCAAGACCCGATCTTCAATATGAAAAAAAAAACGCTCGTTAGTCATTTATTTGTACGAAGCAAATAACAGATTATCGGAGACTTTATCACGAACGAGTTAAAACGTGTTTCGATAGGCGATCGTTGCAAAAAAAAAGAAAAAAAAACTCGAAAGTGAATGTCACTCCTTCTTTTAAGCATGAAAGCTGATAATCTACGGAGAATCCGGCGAGTCAACACTGTATTATGAGATTTTATGTTCCTGAGCGCCAAAAAAGTAACTCCTCGAGACGAAGAAATTTTGTACCGTTGACATTTCGCATTTTTTTTTTTTTTTTCAAGCAGCAACTTTAAATTATTTTTGTCAATTTGAATTCAGCTCGAGGTTAAATAAAATGAGATAATAAATACCAAATGACCGAAAATATGATGAAAAAATTTGTACGAGGATAAATTCGCGACATCGTTGAAAAGGATCAGAGAAATTATGCGTGAAAACCCAATATTTTTGTGGAATGTTACCGACGTATAGGACAAAGGAAATAAACGAATGATATAGAAAACAAAAAGAACAAAAAAAAAACATTTTTTTAATTGTCCGAGGTTTTTTTTTTCAGCCTTACACGAGTATTCATCTAACGGACCGGACAAGAATGGTATGAAGAGCGAAGAAGTGAGAGTGCGAGAAAGAAAGATGAAGAAGAAAGAACGATAGACTTGAAAGAGCAAGAGAAAATCAAGAGACCCTGAGCTCCGAACGAAAACGAGTTTTGTTCACGGTCTTTCCTCACGGTTACACGAACCGAAAAGGAATAAGGAACGCCGTAGTATAAGGATCCAGTATAATTCATTACTTCGAAAACAACGTCCTTAATCTTTTGTTAATTTATACTAGAATTAACTCGTTAATAATAATTAATACAAGAATGTCTCACAATATTTAACCGCAGTATGTAAGTGCAGCTACTTTTTTAATGTGGATAAACCTGTCATTTCGTGTATTTTCTATATACTTTTCTCTATTCATTCCGCACCGCGATGAACTAATAATTGTTTTTTTTTTTTTTTTTTTTTTTTTATCCATCACTTGTTATCCAAGAAAAATAAGCATCGATAGAATCATCGAAAACGTGGATATGCAACGTTCTTTTTACTGACTACAAAAATACGAATATAAGAATCAAAAAAATACGAGGTGTCATTTCTATATAAAAAAAAAATGAAAAAATGTCGATGTTAATGGGCAGAAATGACGGTAGCTGTGCAAATTGCAAACTATTAGTGAACGCTATATACGTTGTACAAAAGTTCACTAACCTCAAACGCTGTCGTTCTCGAGAGCTTCCACGTTCGTGTAATCCAAAGTTTTAAATCGCAAACGACGATCAATTATTACCGCAACTGCACCCGCAATTGCGTTGTACTTATTCAACTATTTATTAACACGAATAAAACGGTAAAAATAAACTTCACACGAGTACATGCATAAACCGTGAGGGACGAGGGGCGGGGGGGGGGGAGGGGGAAGAGGGATTGAAAAACGTGGATAATCACTGTTCACTGTTAGAGCATTTCAAAATCCGCGTGTATTCGAAAACACTTAAAAAACATCGAGCGCACTTGAGAAATGATAAAAAAAAAATGAACGAAACACGAAAAAGTGTATAGCAAGAAAGCCGTTCACGTATATACAATTTTATTACCCAAAATACATGAATTTTATTTCACTCCTGAAATAAAAATCTTCGGACTCGAAGATTATTGTATTTTTCAATTACATTTTATGTTTTTTTTCTTCGTTTTTTTTTTTGGTTTTAATAAATTAACGCACCACGTGACGTTCGTGAATATTAATTCGAAGAGAAAAATGGGGTGTAAAACGTCGATTATTGTTACATCGATGTAGAAAAAATAACACACACAATACACAACACACGAACGACGAGTTTTTAGTAATCGCGATTTATTTTAGCATTCCACGTGGAAAAAGTTGCCGTTTGTTACTTGAAAGACCCGTCGCGACCGAGCGGCAAGCCGACACTGACGAGTCGCCCTGCCGGCGAGCGTCGTGAGCCTACCGGTGCTCTCTCTCCCCCCCACCTTTACGCCATTCGCCAACGCGACGACGATTTCTTGCCCCCACTCTCTTTCTATTTCTCGCGCTCGCTCTGTTCTCTTCATATCTGTTCTCTGTTCGCTCGCTTCTCTTCATAGTGACTTCGACGTTCGCTGCGCGATCCACGACCTCTCACACTGACAGGCCAGCAAACCCTCGAGAGTTTTCCTGCTGCACATCGTAACATATTCTACGCTTACTATGCTTTACTCTGCTTTTTCTTCTTTACCTTTTTTTTTTCTTCTGTAATGTTCTTCTTGGATCTTGGCCCATTGACCTCTTGTCACGGGCTACGTTCTCTCTCTCTCTCTCTCTCTCTCTGGCTCTCAATTTTTCTTGGCCGAACCAAAGCTCCAATTTCGCTTTATTATCGATACACACACTTTTGTTAAACATAAATTAAGAAAGATCATCATCGAGTATGTCGGAAGAAAAAATTTTTTGTGACTAGCCTAGTCAGCTCGCAGTGAGTTTGGTCATTTTGATAACGTCGCGACCGCGTAACTCGTGCAGCTAAATTCCAATCAATCAGCATTTTTTCGAGACGAATCAAATTATTCTGAATCTTGTATAGGAATTGAAAGGATTTTACAAAGCTGTGTAAAAATATCCTCGCGATATATTTTTTAAAATTATTTATGGAAGTTTCTTCCGGAATTTTTTGTCATAAAAATGTTTTTGTCGTAAAAATATCCTCGCGATATATTTTTCAAAATTATTTATGGAAGTTTCTTCCGGAATTGTTTGTCAACACTCGCAAATTTCGTGTGTAAAGACGCGAAAAAAAATACTGATATCCGAATAAGAAGCGTGTTGATTTATGAAATCTGTTTTTATCGACCCTCTCACGAACGAGGCATTCTGAGAGCTTGAAATTTTGAGAGGAATTTTTCTTTATTAATATCCGTTTTTTAATTTTCTCGTCAGATGAACCTGCTTGGAAAAATTGTTCATTTCTTTGATCGCTATCAAAAATGCTGCAGCGTTATTGAAATGTTGCACTTGATCTGGAATTTTTTAATTGAACAACTCCAAGTATGCTGCGTTTACTTAACTTTTTATTTTGTTATATTAAACATCGTTGTGTTGAAAAATTCATAAATGAAAATTCATAGAATGAAAATCATAGAAAATAGAGGTATTCCGTCTACGTAACATTATTACAGCATATACGAAGTTAATTCTGAATAATTGGATATGGTTTTCAGATTGATCAGATTACGGATATTAAATTACGAAAATATCTACCATCAATAATTGAGCTGATAATATTGAAACGAACGAATTTGGAGAATGTTTCATCCGATTTAACCTACAGGAAAAGTAGCTAATTTGGGATACAAAATAACCTGGGAACTGTCATCCCAAATTAGTTGCCTTTCCTCTACCATCCCCTCAGTTTGAAGCAGATTTTGTACGCTTCTGCATACTGCATGGCTTGTGCAATCGCAGACTGATATTCCAGAATAAAAAAAGATGCGTTTAAATTGATCTTAGATCTTAATGCTCGCAAAAATTCTTTTTTTTTCGTCTGAATTTCCAGAAACAAAGTATCAAATATCGAAAGAACGTAAATTACAATAATTATGGCAAAAGTGGAAAAGGAGAGAAACATAAAGAGCCACGTGCGCTGCGCGAAGAAAATATACGTCCTTTAATATATATATAGTAATCTAAATAATAATAAATAATAAAATAAATAATAAAAAAAATAGTAATATAAATAGTAATAATATATATATATCTATATAGTAATAATATAATAGTAATATAATAATAGTAATAATAATATATAATAATCAAATCCAGCATCGCAATGGATTGAAAGCGATTATAAAAAATGAAGAATCAAGATTATTAACAATTGGGAAGTAGATTTTATTTTTACATTATTAATTTCTCTATGTCGGTTGAACTTGAAAATGAAAAATATAAAAAGAAAAAAAAACATACATGATCGCGGAAAAAGTGAATTTTCTATTCGCAATTTATGACCGGAATGAAATATATTTTCTTTTTTTTTTGAGCACGGATATAACAATAAAAAATCGTTTCATTACACATGGAGTTTTATTATCACTTCCTCCTCTGTTCAACAGACAAAAATCTACATATTTTTATCAAATTCCAAATCAATCTCAGCTACACAAATATAAAGAAAAATGACAACTAATTACATTAATATGAATGATTATACTATAGCGATTTAATTGTAATAATTGTGACGGGTCGAATCACGTGAGTTTCACATTATAGATTTTTACTCGGCAGTCGTTTTAATTTGGATGCGATATTACATACACATCTTCTTGTGGAAGAATCATCATTGTGTTTGTGGATACATGCAATTCTGTCTTATCAATAATAAATATATCTTGAAACACGAATGAAAGGAATAAAAAGCATGTCGTCGCTAAAATAGAATTTTTATTTTCTTCAACGAATATACATATATTTTTGTTCAATTTATTATTAACCAAATATAGCTCTCGCGCCTTTAGACCAAAAGGAGCTGAGATATAACATTTTTTTCGTAATTCTATATCACAAGAACGCTATATTTATCTAATCCTTAATATTGCAATCTTTCATTATTTTCTTTGGTGTTACAGGTTTTTTGATCGTAGGCCAATATTTACGGTCTTCGAGAGCTTGCGAGAGGGTCACTCGATAGTGAAGAATAAGTTCTTCTTCGAAATGATGTTGGACCAATCGTTCGAGAAGAAACGTGTCCACCCGAGCGTTATGAGCAGCAGCCGTGGATTCGCCAAGATTTTTTTCAACGAGTCTGCTTAGGGTTAGACTACCTTTTTCCCATCGCCTTTCAGGATATTTATCCCGGAACATTTCGAGGGAATCGACAAAACCGTATATCGATTTTTTGAATCGTTCGAAAAGTATCGGGTTGTTTTCAAGCTTTCGAAGAAGATGTCGCGAATCAAAGGGACAGTTGTGAGGGACGAGAACACATTTTTTGTTGAATTTTGCCAAGTAAAGGGACCTGCACACGACGCTTGTTTTCGTGCTGGATTTCGTGCGTCATATGATTTTGTATATCTACTATATACATGCGTATATAGAATATAGATATACAAAATCACAAAATAGATAGACAAAATCATATCACGCACGAAATCCAGCACGAAAACAAGCGTCGTGTGAAGCGAGCTTAATTGACCATGCCTTCAAGAGCTTCGTTCAAGGGCAATGTTTCTACTATTTCGTTGCCTTTGTAAAGTTCACCGTTACGGAAGAACAGATTATTCACTCGCGAAGCTCCGATGTCAATCGGCTGCGTTGGTAACACGAACGTGGAGAAGTGGGAATCCCCCGATCTTACTGATATTTGTAGTATGTCACAACCAACCTCCAAACCCGAAGTCTCCAAATCGAAGTAAAATATCATGGGCTGCTCTTTTGTCGAAGACCGGCGTCGCTCTCCGCCAAGGTTATTGTTGATTTTTGATGCCGATGTTATATTTTCCGGGTCGATGCCGTTTTTCTTCGAATCCAACCGATGAAATCCAGATCCGGAATTTTGAGAGTCATTTCCTTCTCGCATGGAGCTCGACGATAATATTACGTGTCTTCCCATTATTCTTCTTTGGAAATATACCGCCGTTTTATAGGATCTCAATTTCTCACAGATATTATACACTACTCCCTGTACAATGTAACGCATTAGTGATTATGCGATTTACAGTTTGCTACCGTTCTTATTTGAGGATGTTTGTTTGCTTGACAACAACGTGGCGGCTGATGCTGATAATGCAATGATCGACGAGTGGGATATGTGACGGCGAAGCGAACACGATACATGATTAACGCGATTAACACGGTCGATTAGATTATCGGAAGTATATTTGAGAACTTAACGTTGGCGTTTGGGAGGGAAAAAAAAGAAGGTATTCCGAGTGCTTTTTTCCTCCGCTGAGCGCTGCCCTCTTGTCTAAAAAAACTCACGTGATTTCCGGTTACGTTATAGACAACCAATCAAATCGGCGTATGATCGCACCGCCTGAGGGCGCTGCTCGGAGCCAGCCCAATACACACATACATACATACAATCAAATCGAAAGAAACAACCTTGGTCGAAGCGGTTTATACCAGTGGCCAGGCTAGCCTCACGGACGTTGCAGAAGTGAGCTTAGTAAAATAGGAAGAAGAGGAAGAATAAAAAAAATGTTTTGAAAAAACATAAAAACATAAAACACTAAAACCAATGTGATGTTAGGCATTCTGCTATGCTTCAAACGAATCTGATTGTGTACTAGAAAAAAAAATGGATTAACAGCAAAAATTCGTATAGCTCAACAAAAATTTTTGCTCCAGCCGAAGCATGAAATTTTGATAAAGGACCATAGTAATTCTCGTATGGGTGCATAGAAAAATCTCATATATATAAAAACATAGTAAAATTGCTATGCGGTGATATGTCATAGATTTTGCTATGTTAGAATAGAGGATTTTCGTGAAACATGGGTTGCTTTCCGCTAAAATGTTTGCTTCCGTATAAATTACTATGTGAAATTGTAAAAATAAGCGTAATGTCGACTTGGTACCACGTTACTATGAAAAATTGTAAAAATTTCGAAACATCAAGGTCGAAAATTCGTATAATATTCTCTCCGTGTGGAAGATTCTTTACGTCATTATTGTACATTCAACGTTCGATTTTTTGGCGAATCATTCAATCGTTACGGTTATAAATATTAATGCAATCGCTTCGAGCTCTACAAAACACTCCAAACGTATAATAAAATTTTGTTTTATTAATTTTTCATAGTTTTTATGTTTGCAAAGAGAGATAATCGTACACGGAGAAAAAAAATGGTTGATTCGATAGAAATTGATGTTCCTGCGGAAGAGTTTTGTCAATTGAACTGCGCGATTATTGGTCAGAACAAACGCGCAGTTTGATCAATCACAGTAAAGCGTTCGTTCAATGATTCATGAAATCATGATCATCATTTTGAACTGTGCATCTCTCAAATGCAGCTATTACTAAATGCCCGCGGTTAATCGAAACATCAAATGGTCTTGAGAATTTTAATAAAAATATTTGAATATTTTCACGAAGAAATATCTTAAGCGAGGCAATATATTTTCGACGGCTGTACAGAAAGGCAATATTTCAATTTCTTTTCTTTTTTTTTTCTTTAACATTTCGTTTCTTAGTGTTGAACAGATTGTTTTGTAATACATCCCAATTGCAGAGTTTAGCGGTCGCAGAGCTATACGTTGCGCCCTCTTTGCATGTTTTCTATTATTCATTGTTTCCGACGGTCTCCATTGTGCTTCAATACCCGTGAAATCGTATATCCCTTCGAGGCTTGGTCTGCTCCCAGTAGGCGGGAAAAAAAATCTTTGTCCTCGTCCTATATTCCCGTATAATCACTCCATATATATAGATACATGTATCGGCTTGTCCCACGTTGAATGAAAACACTATAAACTCCGAAATTCGAATGTCAATACGAAATATTTACTCATAATTTTTTCAATCTGAACTCACTCTGATAAGTTATGCTCGAGAGCATGGACCTTTTTGCCCTGAAGGCTACCAGAACGGTTTAATAAAAAGCAGAACTTCATTATAGGAATTTTCTCAAACGAAGTCCTCGAGAAAACTTTTCCATCATAAAAGTACATGGCTAACTCCCGATAATCGATGGAAAAATCTTTAAAAATTGAAAGAAGATTATTAAAACTAGAAAAAAAAATGATTGAAACAGAAAGAAAATTACTACAGTTGGTTACTTTTTTATAGAAAATTTGATGTTCCACGAAATGAGTCCTATAGATTTTTGCTCTATCTACAGCCTTTTTAATGGTGTCCACGCGTCTGGAGGCTGAATATTCTTCGACTTTGACGATTAATAACTCATCGTATAATCGATAATGCATGTGTGCAAACCTTAAACAAATATATGTAGAATTCATCATGAGTAATTCTCGATAAAGAGAATTTGATGTGAATGTAAAAGTATAGATGTTTTAAGATTAAATGCTGTGGCACACCTCGAGATTTTCTTTGTGTGTCCCTAGTACGCCATTTATCGCACATTCGACATGTGTTGAGCGCGCGATTATCGCGGTTAATTCGACACAAACGTTAACGTCTTCTTTCGCCTCTATCCAATAACTATATTATACATACGTGCTGGATACGTATATACACCGCGTTCCACCATGAAATGACCTGCGCCGCGACCCTTACCATCTGTCACTTTTTTAGTCCGCTCGTATATCGCGTCGAGGGTACATAAAAAACACTTGCTGGGTTTCAGATTTTTTCGAGCTCTCGTATACAGTTTTGTGAATTATTTATAAAATGAAAATGATGAATTATAAATCTCGATCGTTTCAATAAAATGTCGAAATTTATTTCGTTAAAAACCAATATTTTTTCGGATAATAATAAAGTTTCGAGCGACAAAAAATATCCAATGGTTCGATCAAATTAATTATTCAACATTTCACAGTGTCATTTCTGTATAACGATGAATAAAAAATTAACAGAAGCTCCGACTCAGAATATACACCCATGAAGGAATCAATCGATGTTCCTTTTTTTTTAAATTCAAACTCGTATATTTTTTTTACAGTTTATATCAGGGCATTTATAGTTTGTTACTGAAGCAAAGTTAACGCATTTGAAATTTTCATTATATGAGTTTTAAACTCAATTTAAGAAAACTAAAAAGATTTGTTTTCTCAGTTCAAGAGGGTTAGTTCAGTGATTGTCAACAGTTTATAGCATTTATTATCGTTTTCGTATTTATATAGACAAACATAATTTATAAATTCGCAAAATTCGAATAAATGAAAAGCACCCGGAGCCCAATTTAGTTTTGGGCTTTCGTTGAAGTAACCAAATAAACAAAATTCCATGGACACTGACAATGGAACCCCACATTTGTTCAAAGCAGTGTATCCATTTATCATAGTTTCATATTGGCTCGTGTTGCAGTTTAAAGCATCGTGTGATATTAACTCTATTCTCACCTTTGCATTATTTTACGATCCGTGAGTTCGTACCCATTTAGGGCTCATGATCGATTTTGTGAGTTTGCTGACGTCCAGCATTCGCAAAGTGCACCAGCGAGACGATAACAAACCCTGCTGTTTATATGATCAGTGTAGAAATTCTCGAGACTGAGAACTACCACGAGTTTTTGTCTCGTTGATTTACTGGCAAAAAATGTTGAAGGTAGCAAGAGTCACCTACAAAGCTCTTAACTCTCAGAGTCAGATATATAAAAGATGAATGCTGAAGGGAACCCTTACCGTTGGTACAATTACGAGCATATGGCCATTAACCTACCATTCGCATAAATATATCTCCTGTATTCTTTCTCCTCATCTCCTTTTTTATCCTTATAGTTTAAATCAGCTTCTGGTTCGTTCATGCTAGCACGTGTAAACTATGTCTCAAAAATTATTTTAATTCATTCGTTCCTTTTTTTGATCATTATTTTGTTATTTCTTGTTCTTTCAATGAGTCGCTCAATTTCCGTATACAACATTACGATTCGGTTGTATAAGAAAGTTGAAAATAATAAACGCGAATGTTATACCGAAGAATAATCAAGATCTTAGGATCAAATAATTGCGATTTATCTATTTTTTTCATGTTTCATGCGCCGTTACTGCGGAAAGAAAAATGTGATTTTCTTCATTATGCTATAAATAAACTTTTCAATGACTTCTTATTTCATATTGATAATAATGCTTTACGAATGTACCTTCGAAATAGAATTACGAATCAGAAACACAGAGCTACGGGGTTAAAAACGAATCCACTTGACATGGAGCATGCTCTATTTACGTCCCTGCCACCGTTCTTGCATTTGTTAGCTGAGCTGGTTTCGTCGACTCGCGAGACAAACTACTTTTTGCTTCGTTCATGCTAGAGTCATGTGTCATGGATGGTTGTGTGCATGAGATCATTCAAAGGTCTCGTTCCATCGTCGTATTTTCCCTCCTGCGAGTCCAAAACATTGACAATGAATCAACTGCAATTTTTTTTTACCTCGGCCATTCACGTATGAAGCAGTACAATGCAAACACGTTGGAAAAAAAAAAAAAAATAAAAAAAAAGTCAATGAAAAAAGCATCGAACTGTACGACGATTGAGTTCGTCGAAGATTGAGCGACTGTTCTCCAACCGAATGGACAAAATTTCTCCGAGAAGAAGATTCACCTACGAGAAACTCTGTGAAAGAGGCTCAAGGGTTTGCCTTGAAACTCGAATTTTGCTCACAGTATTTATGCGCACATGTGTGAGTACATGAGAGAGAGAGAGAGAGAGAGAGAGAGAGAAGGAGCCTGGCAGTAAGCGACTGTAGTCAGAGGGGGCAGTTGAATCTGAGTCTCGTCGTCTGCAAACTACGTGAAATCGAGCGTGGAACACACTCCACGGGGTATAGACGAGATGTGAAGCTTCGTGAATCGAGATCTTCGATCACCACGCTCGAGTGCTTCCCTCGAAAGTTCAGAACTAACGCCACTTTCGGCTTGTTTCACCGAGCCACGGTGTGTCAGCATTCGCAACCTCGAGTACGAGGAGCGATCCTCAACGTCGAGAAGTTTACGTCGAATTCTCACCCGTTCAATCGGATATCAAGGTGCGATTTCGCCGAAGAATTTTACTCACACACTATCCTCGCGTCGTTCTATGTAGATCAGACATTGTTCGAACTTTTGGAAATTTACCCACATTACGAAATAGAAGAAGAAGAAAAAAAAGAGCAATGAAGTGAGTTTCGATTCTCGTTGCTGGTTTTACGTTTTCCCTGAAAACTTTCAATTTCACAGACAAAGAAACACGTTGAAATCTCTTGAAAGCTGATGAGAAATGAAAAAAATTGAATGAGGGAACATCAGCGCTTTATCGGGTCAAATGTTTGCCGCGATGAAAAGGGGGTCAGTTGAAAGCTCATTGTCGGGGTGAACGCAATGAAAACGCAGTCAGAGTGGGAGAGAGATCTCGCAGCGATTACTTCAGAAGCATAATTTCGTCTTTAAGAAAGGAAAAAGATTCGCGAGCGAAGAGATCTTAACGCCACTTCTGAATAGCCGGAAGGGTTTGCGCGTAAATCTTCGGAGCAAGCCGTTTATCCGGAGCTTTGGCGGAAGAAGAGACGAAGTAAAAAAAAAAAAAAAAACAGACGGATAAAAACGTGAGCGAAACGCGCCCGTAGAACAAAAAAGTGGAGGAACGATGTGAAACGAGAATCGGAGGAGCCGGGGTGGGGATAAGGAACTGCGCGGAGCCAAAAAAAGAAGAAAAACGAAGAGAAATAAAAAGAGAAGAGACGGGAATGAGGAAGAGAGGTGAACGAAGAGAAGAAGGGTTATAGCCAGAAGGCATGCGAGCTCATTGCACTTTCTTTGTCGCTCCTGTAGACTTTACTACAGAAAAAGGGCTGGCCCCGGACAAGGATTGCTGGGAGACAAGTAACGAATAGGGAATAGCGAAGCTGAAGAATGAACGAGCTTGTACCTTACTCTTTAACAGAAAAGAGACGTGCGGAAGATGAACTCCGAAGTCTTCGTTGAACAAATGACGAAATTTTTCATGAAATCTTCTTCAAAAGGTACAAAAATTTACTCCGATTGTTCTCATGAAAGAAATAAAAAATTCTTAAATATGCTCTGCGATAGCAACAGGGCTTAAACACGAGTATTCTCTATCGCCAGCTTGGAAAGCAGAAAACAGAGAATACGGAAATTAACGACGAACGAACTTGGAACGAAAGTTCGAAGGCCAATGTTATGACACGATTGCAATGAAGTTCGGAGCTTAAATCTGCTGAACTTTTAGCGGGTAAAGAAGAAAAAAATACAGGCTCAATGCAACTCGAGGCTTACCAGCAATCGCTCAAAACTTCTATTCCACATTAGTTGTTCTCTCGTAATAATTGATTCTTAAAAAAAAAAAAGATTAAAAAGATTCTTGAAGTCAATTTCAAGAATACGAAGTAAAAATTGGAAACTCGGATCATCGATTCGAGGTAGCCAATCAAAAGTTTCGGGACAAATATATTGACAGCTTTGTCGTCCGCTGACCCGAGGCTCGCCGAGACTATACTTTCTCTGAATAATATCAGTTTTCTTGAAATTCTGAATCGAGTACAGTGGCTATAAGGTCGTGACACAGTTCTAGGCATCAGAATTTGCCAGAGTCACAAGAATCAATATTCAAGTAAGCAATTACTGGTAGTTTCTGGCAAGAAGAAGAAGAGCGCACGAGCATAGTCAATGTCACTGGTGAGCTCAAGTTGTTCTTCGGTGCATTTAACATCTCGTCCAGCTAATGTGACAGGTTCTGATAATCAAAGCTTCTGTGCCTTAGAATCTTGAACGAGCTGACGATTGGAACGTTGAATCAACGTTTTCAATGGAGAGGGTCTCGATTTGTGTACGACTCCGATGTTCTCTATAACCGTATGTATATACATATAATCTGTGTGATTATCCTGTGGTAGCTACGTATAGTCTACCAATGGATGCAGCATCGGTGATTGGACTGAGCGGAGAGTTAGTCTAGTAGCCCAGCACTGCGCTGTGATCAGCGTAAGTTCGATCGGGCATCTCTGTTCTCGAGGTTCGTTCTCTCATCAAAGGGTCGAGTTTGATTAGCACGGAAAAGCTGCCACTGTGATAAGTGATTTGAAAAAGGGAAAAGAGCCGGATCCCGAGTATATGCAGACATGAAACTTTTTATTTTCAGTACTTGACGTCAAGATGCTGTCGCCTTCCAAAATATAGACACATATTCCGACAGGATAAGGCAAAAAATCTCGTCATGGGAAATATCGTCACACCTTAGATTTGGGAAAGATGGTCGTGAGGAAAGATATGCATGGTTTTAAAGAAAACCATGAAACGAAAGCGATAATATTTTCCCAGGTAGAAAGGCCTCGGAGATTGCAAGATCACTCCAATTTTTAGGAATGAAATGGTGTTTTTTTACATCCTGATTAGTATTAGAGTGCAGATAAAAAAACTTCAAGATGTGTCTCTAATGCTCAGTTAAATTTCAATGTTGCAACAGATTTCTGGCTCATAAAAATTAAAAAATCCTTAAATTGAACTAGGGGACTTGAAAGTGGACTAAACTCTAACTAAATTTAACATCACTCGGTTCATTATTGGAACGCCTTTTGTAAGCACTGATTTCAAGAAAAAACGACTGTGATAGAGGTACGCATGTATGGTTCGAAAAACGTACCGATTGCTTCCGAACTCACATGCAAATATCATGTGAACCTCCCAACAAACGAAACAGAGTGAACACTTCATTTTTTTACCACGTTAGTTCGAACAATGAAACAGGGGCTCTGAGTTTTTGAAACTACTGTCAAAATATCATGCAACCTGCTATAATCCTGCAACTAATATTCACGAGGACCAAATGGGTGATAATGCAACTATAAGATTTTTATGCTGTCTTTTGAAATTTAAAATCTCCGAAACGATGCAGACAAACCGGTTGATTCTTAAGCAGTGGATGCAGCACGCATAAATGTTACAATACTGCTGATTTGAATCGAATCCAGTCATTTTGTTTTTAGCCTCATAAACTGTTTTCGTTAATAATGTAAATTTTTCTTTTTTCCACCGTATCGTTTTACACTCGATCGATGACTGGTTTCAACGAATCCTAAAAGCATATCCACGCCTTTTATCATATTACGAAGGAAAAAAAATATTATGCTGCTCGAAAAGTAAATACGGCCTCGAATTCATCTAAATACGTTCAAAATTTGTTTCTAAATATTTTGAGTCCAAGAAAATGTTGGGTCATATCATGTATTGCCTCATCCACAAAGTACAAAAATACACACGAATCGAATATTCGTGAGCAATCTGTTCGTGAGGAGCTTATGCATTGCATAAAATTTGTACGCGGCTAAGCAAACAACTCGGTGGAGTTAAGACTATAGACACGAGTCTCTCCCACAGTTGGCTTACATGGTCTGATAGTCCGGTCCCGGTCGGACAGAGTCGTCTGTACTGGCAAGGACGGAACCTAGATGACGACAAAACTAACCAGCTTCTAAGTGCTATGTGCACGCGTGAGGGAGTGAGAAATGAGAGAGATGAAGTGTCGACGGCGCCAACAGGTTCACTTCGCGTGTGCACACAATGAATCGCGGACGCGGGGGCCGCCTTGTCGTCGCCCCACAAAAAGCCGTCAAACTGGTAAAGAGCCGCGAGCAAACTTCACGAGAAAGTACTAGTTCGAGTGAACAAAAAAGTGTGTGAGAGAGAGAGAGAGAGAGAGAGAAAGGGAGATAGAGAATCTCGTATGCACCGACCACCACGATCTATGGGAAACACCAAAAGAGAGTTTTAGGTATTATCCAGCTCATTCCATTCACGAAACTTCCATAGAAGTCGTTTCGTTTTTACTGAATGAATTTATACAACAGTTTTGAATAGAATTCGTGAATAGAAAAAATAAATCTTCATAATTATTTTGTACTCGTAAAATATTATGAATTCTATGTTATGGCAGTATTCGATTTTTTTAAATAAATATCAAGCTTCGTTTGACATTATTTCGTTTCTCAAGTCTCTTCATGTGACGTAAGAAACAAAACAAGTAGGGAGCACGATATTCTGAATTTGTTAGGATTTCTGATTGACCGGTTGAATTGATGATTCCTTTAATCAGTCATCCATTCCTACCCCAAAATGAACGTTTTCCGAAGTTGTATTTTTTCTAATTATAGAAATTTCAATGAAAATGAAATGTTTAAGCCTGGGCGAAACAGCCTAAAAATTACTTGGTTTCCGATGACGATCTACCTCATTTTTCATTTGCTGTTGCATAGTAATCACGCCCGATTCAGTGCAGCTGAAAAAATTTCAATTTTTTGTCCATAAAAATATGAAAAAGATACACAGTTCTGGGTAGATCCAAGGGCAGCACATAGCAAATATCTTTCTCTTGATCTCTCATTTTTTCTTAAGCAAGGTAATCTATATAGGCGAGATGCAACGAGAGCTTTACTGCACACAAGCCTAAGTACATTGGGAATATGGTCGGTTACGTGTAAGATAAGCACGCAGGTACACTATGTGTGATGTCTGAAGTATCGATCTTTGATCGCGACCTCTCGATCGCGCGACCCAAGCCACAATCGCTTCGATGTCATGACCTTAGCCAGTATTATTACCACCATAAATCATCCACGTTGAATTGCACTGTGGGCTCGCGTGATGAGAGCATTACCCGGAGAGAGAGGAAGGGAGGAAGAGAGAGAGAGAGAGAGAGAGAGAGGGGAAGCTTTCTTGAGACCACGTCGAATAATCCACCAGGTTGAATCTGCGCAGGATATCTTCTTGCCGGGATGTAATACGCCAAGCGAATCATCGGTACTCCGGTGAAAGTCGACGAAACGCGCGGTTCTATCTTTCTCCGTCTCTTTCGAGAGTTCACGAACGAAAAGGCGAGATATATCCTCGTTTCCTGCTGGCTGGTTCTCTCGCAACCAGATATATCTCACGAGGACCTCTCTCCCTCGCGTCGAGATCTCTCGACACCCGGTTTTGTTTCGTGTCTGTGTATGTATGTTTGTATTTTTTTTTTTTTTTTTTTTATGTGACTACCATAAGCTTCTGATTTCTTATCGTCCATCGTTCAGAACTACACACACAAGCTTCATGGAACCATTGCTCAGTCTTTGCACTGAGGTCGAAAATCTGGATTTTACGAGGACTATATGCTCTCACTCGAACTCCACATTTGTATCCATATTCAATCGATGCGAGTTTTATTAATTTAGTTAATCGAAACAAACCTTGATTTAGAGTGATTTATGAATAAGTATCCATGAAAAAAAATTTGAGGATGGCTTGATGACATTTTATTTGAATGAATTTGATTTCAAAATTTGATTTCTTGCTTGCCTTTCCGATGGTTCAACCGTAACGAATTCCGGCAACTACAATCAAAGTAATAACCGTCACCTATAGACAATGTTCATCGGTTTTATTCGTTCGTTTTTGTATCTCCATTTTTATTGACTTATATTCAAGAATTTTATGCTCTCAGCACCATTTTTCAATGAATCTTTTTGTCTTTATTTCTTGTATCATCCCGCTGGTACCGATGCTGATCACAATTTACTGTGTAGTACGTCGCACGCGAGAAATCAAATTAATTCCCCGCCCACCGTTACTCGTTCGTCGGGGCAATCAACACGATTACCGTAATCGAGGAACAGGCCAAGCACTCTCGCGTACAAATGCATCCAGCAGCAAGAGAGCGACCCTGGCGCCCATGGTTTCCCATTTGACGCTCAGGTCGCCCACGCGGGACTCGCAGTCCCTCAATGTGGGATGTAATAGTATGCACTTCCCCATCTGTATGTGCCTTTATATTATATATGTACATGCAAAGCCCTGTGAAGCACCGTTGTTACATGGAACATCTAGAAAAATGTTGTTTCGATCATGCATACGAAATATTAAACGAGTCGGTGATCATTCTATCAAATAACGCACCTTCAATAATTTCGTTACTTACAATATCCACTAATCGGCTTTATTAACAGACGATAGTACGTTCCTAAATAATCTGCTTAAAAAAATTTAACTTTTCTCATCTCATCGGTGGCTTTCATCTGTATTGATCGTATTTTTATTGTATCAAACAAAAATCTCTAACTGTTCAATTCAATTGGTAAAAAGAACTGACAAAATAACGCCGTTTTAACGGCTCATGATCAACGTTTTTTCTAGGGGAGTAGCCAAAAAGTTTGCGGTTTCATGATTGGCATAAGTTTTGAAACACTCTACGTGTTCATTTGATACAAATGACTAGAGTTATTGGTGGTTTTTGAAAATAATTAAATTATGGTTTTTAGTTGTGCATGTCTCCGTCTGATCACAAATATATTAGGTTCTTTTTCAGTGGGTGTAAGATGAGTTCAAGGATGTATAAAAGTTCTTTCGCGTCATACTGACCTGTGGTGGGTATGTCGCATCCACTTTATGAGAATTCCATCAGGAATAGTTTTCCTCGGAATATCCACGTAAAAGAGGAGAAAAGGAAAGAGAAAGTAAGACAGAGAGCGTGGAACGACGATGACAGTACTGGCAAACCCTCATATCGTTTCTATATCCCACGGGTAACAGCGGGTTCATTCGAGCGTCCCGGGACAAGCGACCTCGACGAGTCTCTGGGATATGATGTTCCTTCACCCTTTGTACGAAGAGCGGGTCATTGGACGACCGGATTAGCTGAACCGAGGTGACCGAGCCGTAAGTACTTTCCCGTCTCCTCTTGTTCCCTTTTTCCATCGCGTCTCTTCGCTATCAGTAATACATAGAAAACTGAACGTACGTCCATTTTGCTCTAGATAAAAATATCTTGGAATTTCCAAACGCTCTGATTTCGCATAGTCTTTTAAAGAACTTTGTTTTTAATTTTGAAACCGTTAAATGAATCAGTGCATTAACGGTATTTTTGGTGAAAATCGAATATAGACGTCAAGTTTTGTCAGTGATATTGTTCCAGGAATTAAATTGTAAATTTTCGAATCCCACCGGCTCTGCTATCGTTTTTATCTTTAAGTTTCCCTCTCATGGTCGCACAATGTTCTTTGTTTTCTCTACTTCTTACGTTTTTTCTTCCTTACCATAAATTTTACAAGTGAAAGCACGTGGTGAAGCAAGATATCAACTTTAGTGTTTAGTGTTAGTTTGTCTCATCGTTTTGTATTCATGTCCCACCAGTGAACGAATAATCAGTTAGTTAACGTTACAACGAATGCCCGGGCTTTCATTCTGTCATAAATTCGTAAGCAGCGATAGATTTTTTCGTCACTTTAGAACAGTTGAAAAGAGCTCGTTAAATGATGCTTCAATATTTCTACCGCGATAAATCGCTTGATAAAAGTAGTTCGCAATTTTGGTGATCATTCTGAACGTTGGAGAGTGGAATCAGTGGTATCGAGTAGGATTTCACATCAAGGCAAAAAATAAATGTTCGGTGCAGCATTTCTAAAGGAAGGAATTAGAAGCGGAATCTCGATTGCACAAAGAGCGTACTACTCTCGAGAGCTAAAACTAATTCCACTACAACCCCAATGTAGGTAATAGACTCTTAATGCCGGTTGGCAATTCGCTGCAATGAAAGCACTCGAGAAGGGGAGAAATAGATGGAAGCTTCGTTTTCACATCTTCTGAGCGTGTGTACACACTTTTGGCACGCGTTTGGATGCTGTTTTTTCATTGCACCAAACGTTTTTTTTCCTCTGCGTACTTAATAATCTGATGTTGGGTTTGAAAACAGCTGGTATTTTGAATGGCTCAGAAAACACGAGCTGCAGCAAAGAAAACTGTGGACGACGTTGGGTTCTTAGCAGGCTGAGAAAATTTGTGAACGATCGGATGATCGCTATTCGATATGACACTCCCCTGTTTGAGGTTCAATCGAATCCGTCGAGGGGTAAAAAAATCTAGGGCCAAATATTTGGCTCAGCGAGGCGAGGGCTTCGTACTCCAAATGTTCTGTCAGAAAGCTGGTAACGTCTGTCGGGATACGGCCGAATATGGGAAGCCAAGATTAGCAATTTAAAACTTATGAGTTTTCAAGACACACACACGCACACGAAGACAGTAAAATCGATCGTGCAACAAAAGTAACTTTCTTTGTTCCATACATGTTCGAATCGATTTCAAACCTCTCGAGTAAAAATGAAGCTTGGGAATAACTATAATCCGGTATGTTCTGGAACGAGTATAAATCCAGTGATGGAAAATAAGTCTAATTGGACGAACGAACAGGAAGAAGACTGCAAAGTCGAACGAACTCTCTTATTCCAACTCTTATTCGAGCATGAAGATTTAATTGACGTTGGTGGAAAATTTTTCGCGGTACTTTGCGCACGTCAGAATGATATAATCCTTATCGTACTTAAGTATTTTGGTCTCTTGGACCTGACATCCGTGAAGCAAAGGACTATTTCGGCAAACAACGCTTATTAATCAGTAGGCATCACACTTTTAGTTAATCTCCGAAGGAAATTTCAAACAAATTATCGCTGGTTCTCAGCGTCGTAGCCACGAGACGATCTCGGAAACGCGTCTTGTATTACAAATGGGGCAGGGTGATATAAGGAATTGCAGACATTAGTAAGAGGGTTGTCAACGTGTCCCTCGCACGTTTGGCTTGGACCATCCTATCATCGCAGCTGCTGTTCCTTGTTGGAGCTTCGTGTTTGCTGCTGTTACTCAGCCGGCGGTCGTTCCCGGGTACCCGCTCGTACCTCCGACTCACCTCTTGGCAAGATCGCAAAAATTCTGTCACGAATACCCTCGCACGTTTTCGGCAGCATTATCCGACACTCGAATTAAGCGGTCTTAAATGCCCTTTGATACTCGCCGTCGACATGTCGCAAAATATTGTATACTTTCTTTCTCCTCGCGCATCCATTTTTTATTCTGCATCTGGTGCATGTCGACGCGACGATTTTTCACCTCTACGATATATTCGAACGATGCTCGAGGATGGAGCTAAGGTCTCTCTTTCTCCCTCTCTCAATTTCTCGATTACTCCGGTTCCCACTTTTTCTCTGTTATTCAGCTTATAATAAAAATGTCGCTTGTAACTTCAAGGATTTCGGCCAAAATTCTCGACACGAATGCCTCCTCCCTACTCACTATTGAAGGTGTCATGACCATGACGACAAAAACTTGCAAAATGACTAAACGTTGCAAAATAGCTTTAACAATTTACCTACATTCAGCATCGTTCGTTTCTTAAGAAAGTTCATCCGGAACCTAGCAAGTCAAAACAAAAAACTGTCACGACTAGCGTAGTCGGCTCAGTATGTTCAGTGTGTTTAAACTCCAAAGATTAACCTTCTGCTTCGAGACAAATCAATTTAGTCCGAACCTCATAAGTATCGAATGAATTTTACGAAGTCATAAAAAAGTTCTTCGGATATTTTTTTCCCCAATTTCGGACAAATAATCTAAAAAAGTGTTCTGCCACGAAATGAATGAACGCACAGAAAAACTATGATTATTTTGTATTTCAAATTAGAGTTTTGTAATGAATTCCAGGAACAGCTTCCATATGGGATCGACTTTTTTTTTCTTTCGTGTACATTAATTTGATTTTCATTTGGTGTGACTAAGACGTTTCGACGTTGTTGTGTCGAAACGCCAGGTGGCCGTGGCTGAATATCGTCCATCGATGTTTTCCTCCCTTTTTCGACAATAAGAAAGCGATGAAAGGGAGTTCTATAGTTACTTTTCGATTTCTCTAACAGACAATGACACAGATGCTTCTGGGTACAGTGGAGGTTTGGTGTACAAATAAAATACCAGTATATAATATATCAAGGCATAGAATTTATAAGCTTCCATTTCACCCCCGCGCTCCTACGATCGTAAAACCACATACACATCTATGAGAACCAATGTCTACATGCGTGTATAAAGTTCTTCTACATACATGTAAACGCCCAGTTGCCAAATTACGATCAGTACATCGATGATTAGGCACGAAGGTTTCGTTTCCCATCAGATGTTGTTGCCCCGATGGTATAACATAAGCTCGTAAACCATTGTGGCATTGTCTACTTGACCATGTCTCTGTTTTCCTCTCCGGACCCATCGATACTGTTTTATATAGATGAATACAAGCGTAGACCCCTCAATGCACAAAAGCTCTAGTCTCTCGGCCACCCTCCTCGCAATGACTCGACCAGCATCCAATAAATCGATATCCCACATTTCCCTCGATGAGGAAACACACGTTATAAATTGTTCAATCCAAAGTTTCCCTCCCTAAATATCGTCGAGCTTGACCTCGTACTTCTCTCGTAAAATTCACCATATCTTCATCGACCTCGTTACAAATAATAACACCGCACGTGAAAGTCGAACGCTCGCATCAAATCACCGTAAAATATCAGATGAACATCATCCGAGTTCATCCGTAAAGTTCGATTTATTTATAGCCCAAGTTTTCGGAAGATATTCTGCCTTCTCTTTACACGAAGGATGAATTGCACGACAACGATTTATCAAGTTGAACATCAGCATTATTTGCAAACGTCTTAAGAAATTTTCGATAAAAAAGTATATTTGTTTTTATTTTCATTGCAAAATGATTGGAAGTGCATCCACGATATTGAACGCATTACTCTACCTGGAATCATGCTGTATCAGTAAATCGGGTTCGAATAATTTAAAATAAACTGTGGAATAGACAATAATAATGAATTAACAACTGCAAGATTAAAAAAAGAGAGAGGAAAAGAGGGAGAGATTGATTGATTGATAGATATATTTATGCCTTGGAATAAACCTTGAGGCAAATGAACATGATAACAATATTATAACATAAAATAATAATACAAAGAATAAATGAAAAAACATCAGTAAACCATCACTCTGGAACCAAATGAGTGATCTCACAAACGCACGGTTCGTAATTTTTTTACTTCTAACAAAACTTCATATAAAATAATCGCAACGCAAACGCTATTAAATAACGATAGACGCAACGCAATCGCTGATATCGAATAACAATTTCGAATCAAATAACAAAACTTCATTACAAAATAACCGCAGCGCAACAATTTGAAATCAAATAACAAAACTTCGATACAATAATAACCGCAACGCAATCGCTATTTAAACAATAATAGGCGCAACGCAATCACTAATATCAAATAATAATTTCGAATCAAGTAATCAACTGATAACTTCGCCGAAGGCTGAAGCTAATAATGGCATAAAGGACCAGAGCCTAAAACAAATTACAAGCAAGGAGTTAGTAAGGAGAGAGAGAGAGAGAGAGAGAGAGAGATTGATTGATTGATGAGTATTTATGTCCTGGCAGAGCTTGAGGCAAATTTGTGAAATTACATCGATAGTTAGAGAAATAATAATAACAATAATAATAAAAATAGAGAGAGAGAGAGAGAGAGAAACAGAGAGTCAGTTACTTCAATTATGAAGTGATTGTTAATCTCTGTTGGTTGCGCCTTCAGATACAGTTTCCGGATAATCCTCAACAGTATAACGATGAAGCCTCTTATGTCGGTTGCAGTTACTAATGGATGCTTCATCAGGTATACCGAGAAATCCATTCTCACATTGGCGCTTTAACGGCTAATTAGATACCGCGTAACGTGGGAACGACTTTAACGCATCTCCGATAGAGATTTTATTGCATACGGGTTATTCTAACTCGCTCCAACCCATTCTATGAAACTGGCCGTGTTTTATTGAAAAAAAAAGAAAAAAAAAACAATAACAAGCACGTAGAAAAGTGAAACAGATTTCTCTCGGGTACTATGGGAAGAGACACGATCGCTAAAACAGTTTTTTCAATCGGTTGAAAGAGGTTGAGGTTTGTGGTATGACCGAAATGAGCTTGACTGGTTTGTACAGGGTCGAGGTGGTATCGGTGTTATATCGGCAGAGCCACCAGTGCAAGAGAGCCGCAATGCCGGAGGTAACCATTATCGAAGAGAATGTTCGACGTTACGATGGAATCGGAGCAGCGACTATTTCTATTGATATAGAGGCTTTTGTATCATCGCCATCGCCATATGTGACTGCCGATGTAAAGATGAGTTGTTCAATGATGCGTTCTACAACGTAGCTTCTAATACATATAAACTTTTCCCTCTCCCTTTATCTCTTTGCTGCACATACACACTCTCACGCACGTACACAGAAAGGACTCTCGAATCGCGGGCGAACGCGAGCCAACATAACGGTGATTTGCGCGAAGCGTATCCTGCGGAAACATCGACTGCTTATCAAGCTACGGCGGGTTGAAGAGATTGCGATGTTTATTTCAAACTGTTTTCCCGTGCTCCTTCATCCACCAATCGCTTTCGTTTATTGTTTATTTTGTATTCTCTTCTTTTCTTCTTCATCATCTTCTTCATATCTTTCTCTCTCTCTCTCTCTCTCTCGCTGATTTTCACCTAGTGCATTACCCATCCGATTCCATATACTTAATAGTTTTCTATATGCCTCCTCGACTCTCTTCAACCATCGGACTCCGAGGCAGGTCTCTCTAATTTCATCTTTTCACTCGACCATGTTACCTTCACGTTGGCTCCGCCAATACAAACACAAAACGATAGATGAAATATATGTACATATCACCTCCAGTTGCATGGATATCGCGTATCGCCAATCACCGCGAGCAACCGCAAAGCAAATAACACTTTTCTCAAATTGATGTTCCATACATACTGATGGTAGAGTCCGCGCGAGTATATAGTCGATTTTCACGGACGCGAGTGTTTTTTTTACGTGTGTCTATCATTTCGAAAGCTGTTGATACAGATGAGCACGTGAGGACAGTGCCATCGGCTTTTTATGGAAATTCCATACTGCACACGTCTTCCAGAATTTATGGGTTCGCAATTTTCGTCTGAAATAATTGAGGTTCTTCAAAATCCTCGATCGAATTTTGTCAATTTGGAATGTTTCCGAAGCATTCCGAAGCATCCGCTTCAAACGGTAACCGAAATTAATTTTATCACATTTCGCGAAACCAAAAAGCCTCAAATGAGCTCAGTTTCTTTCGATCCAAAGGTAATTTTTTCGTTTTTTTTTTTCAAACGTCTGTTCATTACAATTTATCTATATCGAGTCGTAATTATTCCTGAAGGATTAAACAAAACAAGCCGGCACATTCGATTTTCGTTTTGCCTGTTTTTACATTCCATTCATAACCCTTCCATCGATAAAATATTCTCAAGTGGCAGTAGAAAATCCGAGAACTCCGGATTTTCCTTCCGCCCTAGGACTATGATCGACGAGGGTTTCCGGGAATGTAAGGGAACGAGCCATTCTTCCCCGTTTACTTGGGTTACGACTCGTCGAAGTATTCAGATGGCAAAGTATTCGCCAGAAAACGAAGAACCATAGAGACAGAAAGAGAGGACATGGACAGACAGAGAAGTGAATACGGGCTTTACGTGATCGGGATCATGATAGTAGCTGGCAGATTTACGAGATTTTCGTACAGACGACAGTCAGGATGTTCAGGGCCCATATTTTTACATCTCCGGCATAACTTATGTTCGGATATTTTTAGGTTTGCATGAGTTTGAGTTTTTCAACTGACAATTTTCCCCACACAGCTCCGTGCCTCGAGCATTCACGAGCCTGAAGATTCCGATGCAGTAGTCGGAGGTTAAGCTTGAATTTGAAAACAAAAATAATTTCAATACGAACCCAACCGAATTTGACTTCAATGTCAAGAATTGTTGAAAATCATCTCATCGGAGACTGACCACAAGTACTTTGATTTATTGAGAAAAAAAAAATTCTTTATTCTAGGACTTTTTGTTCGGGAACAAGATATCATGATCCTGCTTTGCCTAGTCGAACGTTTCCTTTTCAATACTTAGCGTCAAGACGTTGCCCCGCTTCTTTCGATTCTAAAAAAGATTCTGAAACATTTTCTGACAGGACTGATCGATCACGATGCACCAAAACGGCTACTTTAACTCGGTTCTGCTTCTAAAATCTCATCAATCTATCAAAAATACGCAGACATTGGCGTTATCGAGGTAAATAAAAAACGTCTCCGATATTTTTATTTTTGAGGAATAAGCAGTGTTTTATAAAACAAATAAAAACCCACTGTTCGTTGTTTGACCAACACGGATCAGGTTTGTTGAGTTTCCACGCGCGTGTGAACGACGAAAACTTGAAGCTGATGGTACGTCGAACCCTTGCCACTCCGGGTGTTTTAATTAATGTGACCGCTATGTTCGTGCTTTGGGTTCGAGTTCTCGAAACATTTGTTTCTCGGCGAGATTGTCTCGTACACCGAGGATGAGAACGCTGGAGCAAACCCGTTCGACGTTGAGGATTCTGTGTTTTCTTACATATATAATTCGCTCATATATATATATACTCAAAGCGAAATACCAGCAATGTTGAAACGTTTCGAACATAAAGAAAAAACCTTTCACGTTTTGACATCGAGCGTGTGCGCAATTCTCGCTCACCCAAATGTGAATTTAATCAGGTAAATTAGGCTTTAAAGAAAACAAATCGGTAGATATAAAATGAACGAATTTTATGCACCTGAAATCGTCGCCGGAACATTTCGATAACGATATTTTACTGTGAAATTCGGTGGATGTATGCATGGTTATCGGATCGAACGCTTGAAATATTTGGTCCACCGGTAAAACAAAAATTGTGTTCAACAGCTTGCACAGCTGAAACCCATTTTTCGTATGCTCCATTGCAACTTGTGTCACAAACTCGATGCTACAAACAAATATGGGCGAAAACGTGAATGAGAATATTCGCGATATCGTTGCGCCCACGTTGATTCTGGATTTCGGGACAGTATCGTACATTTTGGAATTTGCGTCACCGTCGAATTGTGATGATCCTTCTGTCGCGTTATCGAAGTTTACCACTACTTTAAAAATCGAATTTGAGCCCCTCCTCGATCACTCTATTCACATAGGTACACGTTCCCATGCTTGATCACGATTATATTTCGAGCATCGCTCGACATTTACGCTCATTTTTTTTACGACCATTCGATGTTTCACACGTGTTGAATCGCATGTATATAAACTGCTCACTTGCGGTGAAAAAAAAAAAACATTTAATTTACTGTTATAAAGTAACTATTCGACATGAGACATTTTCTTCATCAATTATATTTTCTCAGCGTTATCGAGCTGATCTGGGAGAGCATGAGAGAATATATTACAGAAGTGAACTATAGATTTGTATAGGCTCGTATTTTACGAGAGACTCCGCGAGCAAATTAGCGTGATATACGTATGCATAAATGTATATGTGTACAAACACGTGTATATGTACATACGCCAACAAGCGTAAACGGCTGTTTGACCGCTCGCTGTGCCAGAAAGGTTCTCCGATATGTGCGTGTGCGTAATTCTATAACCACCAATGAAGGCAAAGCATGCGAGACACGCCAACGATATACTTAGCGATCTCACTCTTATACATTAGACACTAGTTGGTCAGGAACCTCCAACCTAGCTCTTTCTTTCGTTATCCACACGAGTGCGGGGTTGTTTGTACCATATAAAGACGACTAAGAATCCCCCGTTTCCCCGCGGCCTCTAACACATAGAAAAAGATCCTTCGTGCGTGCTGATCTCGTCGCCGTTCCCGCACGCAGAGTCACGCTGAAGTTTCTCTTGCTAATTTTATCCTACAACATGTATTTAAGGCATTAGTAGTAATTCTAAAGAAAAAGAAAAAAAAATGACGCCATTTTCTCGTTCGTCGCCAGTCTAATCGTCACGTCTCTCGTTCTGGAATGATAATAAAACTCGATGCATCTGGAATCCGGTCGAACGAGCCTAACCGATAGATACTATTTTGCATTCAGAAAGCTGGTTAACCAAAATTGTGCAAACAAATGCCATGAATTAGCCTTTCGATCCGGCGATGTTTTTATATAAACATTTTTTTTTTCATTTTTTCAAATCACTATTATATTCTTTTTTCTTGTAGTGGATATTTCTTTTGAAGCGTAATAGTCTAAGAGCTAGCCACGGAAAAAGAGTTGCAATTTATAGAGCAATGAAACTCCTCGAATCAGTGTGCCATACCATCGTTATTAATTGTTCCGGGAGCCTGGCAGCTGTTCATCGGTGGAAATGAACGTGGTACGGCCATAACGGGATTGCAAAATCAATCGAAGGTGTTCAATTTATAGAGCACTGATTTTTGGTGTGGTATAACTAATCATGTTTCTAATTCTAAAACAATAATGCCAGGCGTTTCGGTTGGGGCAAAAGTACCGCCAGGTGACGTTCAAGGTGCGTAAAAAAGTGACGAAGACGTTTCATTCATAGAGGGCTGTAACAAAACTCTTTCTTTACATTTAACCTTTAAAAACGTGTGTGCAAAAAGACAGGCAAAAATATTTAGCTGAACACCCCGCCAGGCTCCGACAAAAGTGACGAAGTCGTCTAGGCCAAGCTAGATAAATTTTTCCATGATATAAAAGTTATCGGAAAACCGGCTGGGCCATTGTTTGGAGAATAGCTCTATATAATCTAGTAACATGTTTTTCACTCCAAATTTTAACCAACAGCTTTGTTATTAACAATTTCATGAGAAAAATTGCTGTTTTTTTTGGATTTTTGTTTACAGAATGAAAACTATCACGCTAATCGTGATGGTATCAATAGAGAAATTGTAGAAAATAAAAATACAAAGAAAATGAGCGGTCAAACGACTCAATCGGACCGTTAGTTTAGGAGAAAATCGAAAAAAATAGGCAAAAGAACCGTTTTTTCAAAAATTCATAACTCGGTCATTTTTTGAATTGTAACGTAAATCCTCCGGCCAGTACTAGTTATGAATGTAAACTTCATGTGTGCGAAGAGCAGGCACTGTCCGATGCATAGTTTTCAATCTGTGGCCATTTCAATTTTTTACTATGCAATTTTCCAGCAGGCATGAATGCGACGGATATTATGCGATTTGAATTTAATAAAACGATTTCGAAAGTAGAAGTCGCATACTTCGAATCTTTCATCTTGGTTTTGCGTGAAAACGCCGAAAAACATGTTAGAAATAGAGCTGAATATGACGAAAAACGGCCGAGCGCGCGAGAGAGTGGGGGAGAGCAACGGGCCTGGAGGAACGAGTATATATAGCACCACTTTCGCGCCGCGCTTATTTCATGATCTTTTCGTTCGAATATCTCAGCAACAATATGTGTAATAAATATTACGATTTTTCGTACATCCCATCCATACTGATTTTCCTCCTAAAAAAATTCATCAAAAGTAACCATAATGTTTCTGTGAAGATACAACAAAATATAGCGAAAAAAGTGGAATTTATGCCCTTCTATTTGTTTTTTTTTAGCGATTTGATCGAAAAATCATGTTTGTCGGAACGAAATACCCGGGAATAAAAAAAAATGAGTTCCGATATTCTTATTTGTTGCTGAGATATTCGATAGACGACTTCGTCACTTTTTTACGCACCTTGAACGTCACCTGGCGCTACTTTTCCCCTAACCAAAACGCCTGGCGTTATTGTATTATAATTAGAAACGTAGTTAGTTGTACCACACCAAAAATCAGTGCTCTATAAGTTGAACACCTTCGATTGATTTTGTAACCCTGTTGCGGCCATACCACGCTCATTCCCACCGATGAACAGTGGCCAGGCTCCCGAATCAATTAAAAACGATGGTATGGCACACTGATTAGAGGAGTTTCATTGCTCTATAAATTGCAACTCTTTTTCCGTGGCTAGCTCTCCGTCTATAAGAGATTTCTCAAAATATTATAGGATCAATTCAACCCTCAACAGCCACTGAGGGCGTGACTGTAGTCCGGACAAAGTTTGGGCTCAAGTTTGAACGTCCTGTCATTTGCAAATTGAACTTGGCTATAACCTCCCATAATTTGGAGCCTCTTTACTATAAATCAGGAAAAAATATTTCGGAAAATGTATTTACTGATTGAGGTGTTAAAATGAACATTTTTTTTTTTGAAGTTTTGACTTTGGGGTGCAGCTTCATCCGAAAGTAAAGTTTCTTATGGAACTCGAAACATTGATCACCAGCAAAGTTATATTATTTACCATTCTCAGCTAGTGCAGCCAATTTTGGTTCAACTCTTCGATATTCCCTTATCTGAAATGTTGATATTTTATTTTGACAAACAATTTATTCTTCTTCATTGAGAACAATTTCTAAAAATCATTCTTGTATTTTTTTTTATTGAGGCTCGACATTCGATAGCTTCAGTTTAGCGACGCTTCAAAAACGCTGCAGTGGTTGATGTCCTTTGTGACACCCATTCACCACGCAGGAAGACTGTATTGTCAGTTAAAGAGTTAAAGTTAGTTTTAACGGATGAGAGTAGATTATATTTCTCACCAAAATCTTTCGCTGGTGAATTTTTCGATCATGAAATTCACAGATGTAATTACGATAATAAATAATTTCACTAAATCAGTTAGATTAGTCTCGATGATTGGCAAAAACGAGCTGACCCCAAATAATTGCACTAGAAGGAATTTTCCTGCGAGGATGAGATGTCGGGCTTTGAAGGGTTGTTGAAGTGTTTCACGCCAGAAAGTGCCTCCCTCACGTAGCGAAGGGCGTCTCCCTCATGGGGATAACTTCGCAAAGCACCTTCACACGCCGAGCGGAGCTTTTAAACCTCGTGTGCCTAGCATCTGAGGGTAAATTTGCTTAATTTGCGTAGGCAAACTGAGTAGATCGATTTAACTCGAGAGATTATGTTGAATGATAAAAAGAAAAGAGATGAAAGATAGAAAGAAAATATATGCACAGTTCCTGTCGATCAAGAATCGTTAAGTTTCCAATCGAAATTCAAACTAGCAGGTCGAGGATAATCAGGATGGTAAATAAAAACTTTGACAGATGATTTTTTTTTACACGTGAATTTTCAAAGGTTAACAGGCGAGACAGCGTTGATTTAACGTAGTCGTTGGTATTGGCCAGCCATGTTTGTTCGAGAACGACGAGTCCGACTCTTTTCTCCTCCTTTTTTCTCTCTCTCTTTCGCCATTAAGTTTCCGGCAATGTTCGTAGAGGATATCCATGTTTGCTGATTCCCTTTACTCACGAACAAAATGTTCAAACATGAATGCATCGCTCACTATTTACGAAATCTTGTAAAGAGACAGGTCGAGAAAAAAAAAAAAAAATATCTGCTCGCGTCGCGTGCGTGCGTTCAAAATTTTCAAGACAGCCTTGAGTTAGCCAATTATATTTTAACAGGCTGGTAATTGCCTCTAAAATTTGTAGAGCCTAATAAAAAGGAAAAAATTAACAAGAATCATCTCGTGACAGTGATTTTAGTCGCGTAATTATAATATAATATGTGTGTATGTATGGATATATGTAGATTTTTTCGTACACTCGTGTCTGTATAATTAACCCAAATTTGTCGTTCAAGGGTCGAGCGAGGCTCGAAGGAAGCGTGGAAAGAGAGCGAGAGAGAAGTCGATGGAAGCCAAGAACGGGAAAGAGATCTCTCGCTAGCTTGGCTGAGCAGAGCAAGACCACCGAGTGGCTAAAGGGTGCTGGAGGTAATTTACATTTTTGAGCTCACCATGGACCCGCCCCACCAGTGGTGGTAGCAGCTGGCACTGCTAGATATCTACACTAACACGTTTCAACCTTAATGTATATCTCACACACATACGTGCCTCTATAACGAACTCACCGTCAAATTGCCCGTGGCTCGCGTTCCTCGTGAATGCGGTAACTATTCGTGTATATGTGTATCTTGGCAAAAGTACTAAGAAACTTATATAGCTGTACGAGTTATTTTACGCAAAAAAATATACAGGATCGATAGCAGATCTGACAATAGTTCCAAATCTTTTATAATTGAAATCATTTTTATGCTCTGAAAACATTATTAATGCTACGAAAATGCGTCTATTCATTAATTAATGAATTTCTCAAATTCAATAGAAATTAGGTTTTTACGGTGGCGCCCCAAAAATCTTCAGTTCCCACCCAAAAACAGAATTGTGCCAAAGGAGGGCCCTGTCAAAAAATATTTGGCGGTCACGCTTTGCTATTGAAGTTTTCCATTTAATTAACATGGGATTTTTTTTTTTTTTTGTTTTTACTATTTCTATTACCTTATTGCGATTTGCCATGCTGTAATATTTTCCAAGTGGCTTCAAAAGCGGCAAAATTTGTATTCGAATGGCTCTACCGCCTGGACTATTGATTATACAGAAAACAATCAAATGACAACTTTGTAAAAAAACGAACCCGTAGAGTCAGTCCTTTCAGAGATATATAGGGGATTACAATTGATTTTGTGAAGAATTTTTTTGTTTAATTCAGAAAATCTTATTTATTTCAAGGCAATGTATAAGATTTGGTCATTATTTAATCAGTAAGTTAATGAAAGTGTATGAGAAGAAATCTCGTAAAAAATTGACCTTTGGGGAAGTGACACACCCTAATATGTATCCAGCAATTGAAAGAAGAAGCAGGAGGAGGTTTCTGGTTTTGGATAATTCTTCATCAACGCGTGCTGTTCGTTCTATATTTTATGTACACTTACATTTTGCGGGTGGACTCTTGATACACTGAGAAAAAAAATTTGAAATTGTGGCGAACAAATTAAATTTGTTGATTCAACAAAACTTTTGTTGATTCAACGATATTTTTGTCGTGGTGAAAAATTAAGTATTTGAATGAACCAAATTTCGTTTGAGTTAACAAATTTCATTTTGTTCGCTACGTTGGACCAAAAAAAAAATTTGTTGAACCAACAGAAAATTTGTCGAACCGGCAAAAAATTTGTTGAATTTACGAATTCATTTTTCTCAGTGTAGGAATCCAAGAAAAATGTTATTTTTTTGGTATTTTAGGTGGACTACTAGGTTTTTCGTATCGACTGTACTTTCGATTTTAAATCGAACTATATCTAATTTCAAATGCTCTGTCACACTAATTGTTGGATATTCATATTCATTTCAATGACACAAAATTTAAAAACTCTCGATACTTGATTGTTTTATGTACACTATGTATACATGGCCCTACTCCAAATATTACGTACTCGTTGGACTTGGCAGCTAGAGTAGGTCACTAAAAATTCGCCCACTTCTACGCTGTTTGCCAAATTGCTTTAATAATTATATTCACGAATGAACTCTGGTACCATATTTGTCAGTATTTCTGTCATATTTTATCGTATGCATAAGTACGGGCGAGTACGGGAAAAATACATGGTTGACGATGCGGAAGAGATTCTACCATCAGGACCAAACGGTATGTAATTTTCTGTCTCGGTAGTAGAAAATTATACCGAATCGTGTGTAACATCCGTTGCTGCTGCTTCTAGTGCAAGGGTGTCACCGTGTCACATTAAGGAGACATTTGCTCAACCCCTGAATACACATACCACTAATGCGTTCTTCCAGGTGTGTTTCTGCGACAAACAGTTTCACGACAAGCATACAGACCTCCATCATCGGGTCTTTGACGTTCTTCGTTGTAGGCAAATGATTCTAGTTACACCTACTTTTTTTTTTTCTCACATTGCATGGATTCTTTTAGAATGAATTTTCTTTTATTCTAACTTCATAATTTTCGCTAGTCAGTCGCATAATAATTACACAGCAATTGCTAAAAATAGCAATTAAACTCTTCGTACACAGTCTTCACGAAAACGGACATTAAACTCGTCCACTTGTCAATTCTTCGATGTCAATCTCGATAGCCCTGAATGGCTACATTGTTGGGATGAAAATAAATGTATTTTTTTATCCTTCAAATGTGGAATGATGATGAAAGGTGGTGAGATTCTGATTTGTCTCAAGCCTATATAAGTCTACTGCTGATTAAAGATGGCAGAAACGAGAGATGATACAGAAAAATTTTTCATACGCGTTGTACCAAAGATGCAAACTCCAATGACATCCATAACGAGACGTTGACAATCAAATTAGCGTAAATTCGATAGCTATGAAATCACATGGCCTCAATTTCGTTTCCACGACTAAGAGTCATTGTTTAACGAATTGATTGGAAGAAAAAAGAAAACTATCTCGTTTTTTTCTGGGCTCGATCATGAAACTAACCCTCGATAGCAAAAATCGTTGTCGAAGCTCGTTGCAGCTTTTAGTGCAAAGTCGAATGCGTTTCTGGTTGCTGAGTTTGGCAATTTTACCGTCAATGTGTCTGATACGATAAGTATTCCAATAAAACTTGCTTTATTGGCACCTCGGAGCGATAGAGAGGGAGAGAGAGAGAGAAAAAAAAGAAGGGAAATCGTATTTCCCAGCAAATACTAACGTGGAAAAAGGCGTCGGCAATAAAACTACCGATGCGTGTTTTGCGCGCTCCCGAGTAAAGCTCCGAGTTCAAATACGTTAGCTAGCGAATTCGCTTTCGCCTCAGTTTCTTTCCTTCTTCTCTTTTTTGTTTTTTTTTTTGCACCTGTATTGCCGCCCTGTAGCACTTTCACAGTGCATTACTATTAGTCGACGTCAAGCATTGATACGCTTGTGACGTTTAATTGTCCTTTTTTGCCCCTCTACGTTATAGTTGATCGCTACAAAAAAAAAAGAATGAAGAAAGTATCGTTTATAAACACCGGACTGAAGCTTTTACCAGGGTGACTTTACTACCTATTCCTGACACGGCGTGTAGTCCGACAAAAAATGTAATTAAAATTATCATCCTCTTAGTTTACGCTTCAATGAATTCTTATTCAAGTTCTCGTTATTTTAATCGATTTTGCTTGATTAAAAGAACTGGAGCAGCAAGGAACCCAGAACTTTTTTTTTATTTTTCTTTCATTTGGTCTAGTAATTGATACAGTTTTTTATTTACTCAAAAAATGTAGTAAATATCCGATACGCGTATTATTCCTCAATTTTAATCTGTATGGGAGTATAATTTATTGACCTCGCCTTTTCCACATATTCGCTCTTCCTGCTCAGTGATTACCGAGCTTCAACCGATTAAGTTTATCAAGTTTTTTTTTTTTTTTTTTTTTATATAAAGCAGGAAATCGGTGCTTTATGGTCTGCCCGAAATCAACCCAACGAAATGCTGCTCGTTATCTTTTTCTCCGAGATCATCGAACGAAATCCACTTTTCATCGAAGAATTTATTTCGAAGTTTTCATTCTGATGCAAAGTCTGTTCAATTACATCTCGTCTTACTGGAGTTGATGCAAATTATACATGCAACAATGCAACAACAATCAAATTATACTTAAAAAAAATACTCTATGAAATTTACAAAATTGATATCAAGTTCGATTTTTTATTCAGTTTTAATCGTTTGTAGAAGTTCTTTTTTGAAGCTGACATCATTCATAGCGACAGAAACTTTTTCTTTGCACAAGCATGACAGTATTAACGTATTGGATACGAAATTTCGATTTATATGAGAAATTTCTCAAGTCGCATATCAATTTCTGTATTTTTAAGTGACATATATTTTGCAATTCGTCGATGAAAATCCTTTCGTCTAATTCTCTCGGTGATAGTTCACGTTCCATCGAAAGGTAGAGCGATATTAATTTTGAACTCGGAGGATAACTTTCGCTCGTTTATTACTGAAGGAATAGAAGATAATACTTTCTCGTTGTACGATTTTCAATTTGTTCTGAAAGTGGCTTACGTCGGTGAGACGAAATTCGAAGTAAAATAAATAAATAAACATCGTAGAAAACGTGTTTACATTTCCGTAACAAAAAAAAAAAAAACAAAAAAAAACAATTTTTATTATTTACTTTCGTATAGTTCACCTCGACATCTGTACTGTGATCATGTAAACCAATCAAAAAGAACGATATCACGAGACAACGACGATGAGACGGTGCATCCTTCATAGTTTTCGTTTCATCGAGTACACTTGAGTGGTATGCTTTGGAACACGACTCTGCGAGCACGATCGATGAACGAATCGAAAAACGTGACTGCAAACGAGAGAAAATCCGGCGAGGCATAAACTCTTGAGTTCCTTAATTCCGTGACGTCGATGCGGGGGTGTCGACGTCATGATGTATAGATTGATATCTTCTTTGCTCATTTGTGCGAATAATACGAGAACTCTCTTCTACATCGGCCAATTGAATCTGATGGAGAAACGCATATGGGCAATTTTGTGTCGAATTTTTTCCAAAATAAATTAACAAAACTATATGCTTGAATCGATAAAAAAATTTGTTCGAATTTACTCGGTCGATTGGTCTCGTGTGACGTCCAAGAAATTTTCCCCAATTTATTGGACAGAGACTTTGGAATAAAGGAAGGTACTGCGGAAACCAAAAGATAGAAATCGCTTACAGTAGTTGAGATTAAAATGGTACATTTTATGTAGTCACCAATTAGTCCCAGTAACAACCTCTTCCAATGTTAAATGTAGTGGCTCAATTAATGGGTTTCTCATTTACGACGACGACCAAGGTGACTCCTATTTAACGACTTGCTTCACCATTTTATTAGCTGACCCCGTTAGACGTGAAGTTTTTAAGTATCGAACGCGTTATTAACCCCTTCACTGATGGAAACGAGTAAGTGCATGAAACAAAATACACAGTGTATAGTATCGAACAGCTTTTTATTTACGGCTGGTAACTTGGCGCTTAAAGTATTACATCGAAAAAATTGCGGTTACTTTGACGAGCTTCTGATGACACGTTACGCGTTTAAAAGTATCGTTGGACAAGTTTTATTTTTCACAAATTCGATTCGTTACTTCGAATATTTGACTGATTGAAAATTCACGATTCTCTGCTTATCGAAAAACGTTTTAGAATATAAAAATCAGTCTTTAATATCGATAATTTATTGTTTGACAGCCAGATTACCATTGAAACAAAAATGACGGCTTCGAGAACTTGACTGGTGGAGAAGATGCAAAAGACAACTCAGTATTTCAGCGACGCAATCCCTGGAATACTGTTTCAATTGTTCAGTAGTCATGAAATATTGAACACTTACCTTTTCGTTTAACCAATGCAACATTAATAAAAAATATTCCACGAGAGATAGAATTCCCCATAGGAGGAGAAGCGGAAGGCAAAAGTTTCGTGTTTGTATATCGATATTTCTAGCGTATATGATGATCGATTGACTCCATAGTCTAACTCGATTAGCGATGAGCGTGGTTATGGTTTTCACCTATCGCCTGCATCGAGCCAGTAAATCAAAAAAAAAAAAAAAAAAAAAAAAAAAAACGCCAGGGACGACTCAAGTCACGATATCCCGCGTTGAGGTGTTGAATTTCCATCTCTCGCTAAAATTCATTATCCGCGCTTTCATCTCTCTCGTACTTGTACTATCATCGCTTCTATCGGTGATTTAAAAAAAAAAATGGTTGTGTCATTCCGATTAGGACGAGATGAAGGCGGTGAAAATATTGATTAATTGAAAACGGCAGAACTCTTCGACGTATAATATGGGATGACACATAATTCATCGATAAATATAAATATGCACACCCATAAATATGTATACGTATACGCGTTTAATCCATACATATATTTTATACGATATTAATTTTTTTTTCTCCACACCGTACTATAAAATATATAAGTTGTATGTACACATGGTACATACACGTACTACTTTTCTGGCGTACGCAAGGGAGAAAGGACCGCTGGACAGAATCCAATTAGTTTTATTGCAGGTGTAATTCGTAGCTTCGTATTAACTTTAACGACTCGTTCGGTACAGTCTGGGCCAGTGAACACGTACTCGCACACACATTTCTGCGTATATCTGTACACAGATGAAACCACAAATACAGAGATACGTGAACGAAAGAGTGTTCATTGAAACACGAAACTCGCCACGTTAATGCGTTCGCTATTCCCCCAGACTTTTAATTCTAATTAATTTATAGCGGTAGTACATCCTGCCCTCCTTGGGGCAAACCGGTGTAAAGAGGGGTAAAAAACGCGTCATCGAAGCCCGAATTAACGCTGTAACACAAAATATTATGAGAGCTTGTGCTATCAGGATTTTATTTCACCTCGATGTGTCCAATCTACTGGCAAAGCGATCTTGTCTCTTGAGACTTTTGGAAAAACGGGTTATTGTTCACGTACACGAGGTGGTCATGTACGTATGTGTATATGTCTCATGTGTTTTTTTTTTTTTTTTTTTTTTTTTTTTTTTTTTTCATCTATATACTTAGCCTGACAACATTTGTATCGATCGAAATTCGAATGACGAAGCAGTATTAAAACTTTTTCAGAACATTCGCCATTCTCTTTGCACCTTAATCGAATACTGGGGCTCCGAAAAAGTGCTCTGTGTTAGATGGATTAATCTGGCAAGTTTTTCGGACGAAATTATCCTTACATATATCTGTAAGAATTTAACAAATCAGCTAACAAAATGATTCATGGAATTATTTTTTGTTATTCAATTTTTCTCCGTCATATTAAGTATTAGGGTCGATCGAGGTTAGTGAGTAGTTCAGTTTGAGAATTGATTAGGACGAATTGTAGATTCAACTTTCAGGTTATTCAGGATTTGTTGAAATTAATTATACGAGCATTTTACCTTTATGACACCAAGTTTTTGGCGAATTTTATTTTTGACTCATACTCGCGGAACGATATTTTAAAATGATGGCTGTGAAATCTTTCGAACGATAAATAATGTATAGTAGAGTAGAGAAAGAGAGAGAAAGAAATTCATTCATTGAGAGACAAAGAGCAAAAGAATCGGATTTTTGCATTGAGGATTTGCGAGCGTGGCGAATTTCACGTGAGAGATATTGAACACGAATGTTGACCGTGCAATCGATAAATTGTTTATTATCTTTGGTACAAGAATCGAAGAAAAGTGGGCTGCTGTGATGTGAGCTGCTGAATACTACACACTCGATAATATCGCTGTTCATTCGCTGTTATGAAATCGATTCACTCGTAACAAATGGAGAATGACAATTCGGATTTCCAATTCAATCACAATTCAGAGGTGCAAACGGTCTGAATAGTGTTCGAAGTTTTCTTTTTCTCAACTGCGTTTGAGCGTCTGTTGTTGTAGGTTCGATTTATTCGAGTTATTAGGCTGGCCAAAACTCATCGCCTGCAATTGGTAAAAACGCTCAATTGACGTCATGACGTTCGCTCTAAAATAGAAACTGCACAACGCTCGTGAACTTTGATGTACAAAAGGGAAAAGGTTTTGTAGAGTAAAAGAGAGAAAGGGCATGAGACGATACGTTTTGCAACACCACTCACGTATAACTTGGAAAATTTGTCGAGAAAATCGATACTTCCGTGCATATCAGTCCTCCATATGTCAATGGAACCTACATATATCTTAAGTACTCGTTATTGATATACACATTTTCCCATTCGGGCCAATTGAGCAACGCACGAAAATCATTTCAAGAAAATCATTCTTCTCAAATTTTTCATTGAATGTATCTGCTGCTCACCGCGTAGAGATCTGGTTATGTCGAAATCTCACTCCATACTTATTCCTTCAGCTGTTTCGATAAGGATATTTTCTCTGTTTTTATATGAATATTGACTGCGTGCAAGAAGATAAATCCCCCTTCTATTAAATTTCTAAATTTCCCCTTCTATCGAGACATGGAACGACTTGATATTGGGAAAAAAATCATTCCTCGGATTCGAAGTAAAAATGTTTGTTACGTTTGAAAAGCACTCGATAACAATTCCATGTCTTAATAATCAATAATGAACAAACCAATATTGCTCGATCTTTTATTTTGCTTACGATTTCACTTCATTTACACCATTTATTTTATTTTTTGGTCTACGTCAATGTTTTAATATTTTCAACAAGGCGCCACCTGAGCTGCATTTCACAAGGACCTACTTCCATACGAGCTTTTCTTTTCAGCGTAGTAAAAAATCGATGTTAGAAAAAAGTGCATCATAATCTAAATGTGAAGACGCATCCCGAGCTGCGCTTGCTTTTCTCTGGCTATATTTACGACTTCCGTTTCTCGCTCAGCTTCTTCTCTGCAGGGTTTGTTACGAGGGAATCTTGAGAACTACTGGAAGAACGAAGGAATATCTCGATGCATGAAGACCCGCCGAGACGAACTGGCACGATTTATAGTAAAGAAAAAAAGTGATACGAGAAATAGACCGAGGGTGATGGATGGTGGCTGAAGTACGTTATGTTTTTCGATCTATTTATATATTCAAAGATCATTTTTATTTTTCAACTTTACGTTACATGTTTTTATAGAACAGTAAATTCTATGGATTTTTCTAATCGACGAAATAACTGAATTCCAGTTAGAAATAACTGGATCTCGTATATTAATTGATTGGATTCTTTTAATCATTCCAGTTGAGAGAATCTTAAAAATAATTCAATACTTCAATTTATAAATATCGATATAACTGCGTCAACCTCCCACTGTCGCATTTCGTTAGTAGAAATAGTACCGATGAATCACACGTTGATGCTTCGAGATAATGTGCTGAAGTCCGTCTACCTTCGGTTGTGGAAAAGGTGTATTGATTTTCAAACAGTCGCGGTATTATCAGTTAGTTTATTACCAGAGTTTAGCATTAAAATGAAATAAAGAGAGAAATTATATCGCAGCGATTATCGCAGCAATTGAGCCCGAAGATGGTGCCCATAACCGTAGATCATAATACGAAGTTTATCGGAGTACAAAGTCCATGTGGTTTCAGCGAGCCGGAAACATGGAGGTTATAGACTTGGAGCATTGAGTTTTGGTTCTCACTCTGTTCTCTCTCTCTCTCTCTTTCCCTCTCGTTCGTTAACGAATGTGAGAGTGAATGTGCAACGAAGTTTTAATTGTTATACGGGTCGTTGTAACCCATCCAGGCATTATTTCGTTGCATGTACGATCATTAAATCAAGATTATATTATCGTCCATGTCTATTAAAGTTTGTCCCTGATGCACAGAATTCTAATTGAATATCGTATTATAGTAGCCTTGTTACACGAGAGATCTTCGTTCCATATCTCGATCTCCGGTTCTTTGATATCCTCAGCATTGCCGAATCCTTGTGATGAATCGAATAGGCTGCAACGATTACGAATGTACCCTCGCGCGTAACACGATTGAGTTCACGATACTGCTGAAATTGAAAAAAAAAAAGTGACTTCCGAGCTACTCGATAATTATCGTTGTTAAAATTTTCTGTAATATTCTTGTTTCCAGAAGCAAAGAAATTACTACCCTTGGATTTTACTTGGTTATAAAAAGAAGTTTTGAACTTCGTTTGAAACGTTGGCGAAGTTATTTCGTTCTCTCAGTACTTGTCAGTTTTTTTTTTTATCTTTCATTTTTATTACATACTTTCATGTTTTATTAAGCTCCACCATTGCTAATAGCTGAGACAGCTGCGTACGCTCGATTTTGAAAACTTCTTTTTTAACGAATTTCATATCCACATCTTTTGAAAATACTTAGTAATTATGCTCGCTCGAGTTTTATGAAACATCGTCGTACGATTTTTTTTCTATGGATTTTTCAGCTGTACTTTATTTTTTTTATTCTTCGCTCTCCGCAGTACGTAATTGTTACATCGAACGGATCCTTTTTTCCTTCACATTCCCTTCAAACTTTTTTTTATGAAAGAAATCCAGAGAAAACTAACGGGCGACGATCTCAAGAATCCTGCAAAGTTCCTCAACACAAAGAGCGCATCTTTCGTAAAGACGAGAAGCCTGCTACTGCATAAGAGTCGGGTGTGTTTTTTCTTCCACTGACAACTGATGGCTTATATATATTTCTCGGTACAACTTGAGTATAAACGCAGAATTGTACATTGGTCCATCCACACCGATTAATTCCCTCTTTGAAATTATTTTTTTTTTTTTTTAATAAAAAAATTGAAATTGAAATTCTGACTAATCTGTGCCTAAGAAAATTTACGACCGGCCTATCTATACTCGAGATAGGGCGATTTCCCTTAACATTAGAACTTCAACTCATCGCCATTGAAATTCATCTTATCATCCAAAAGTCCAGACGAAAAATATGATGAAAAGTACAATAATTTTACTGAAGGCAGAGAAATCGAGTTTCTCACTTAATGTCGAATGGTCGCACGAGTAGGTAACGAACTAAATTGCGTATCAGGTGGGGCGATTACAGTGTAACGATGTCGTAAAAAATGGTTAATCGTATTACGATATTACGCATCGATATTACGTTTCTATTATGGAAACGTGCATAGTATTGTACGGGAATGTAAGTGTATGTATGAAATGGCAAGTGTACAAGCGCGTTTATCCACGATATCCATGCAAATGATGTTACGCTAATCGGCAGCTGCATTTAGGTTGCAATTATAAACAGATTAGAACTCTCGGGGTTCTATGGTAATGTCAACCGCAAATCCTCTCGCGCCCTATAACGCCTTGGTACTCAAGCTCCTCCGAAGCATTAGCGACCGATTGCCACCGCGAGAAAGCCAATCCTCTCTGTCACCCCTCCCCCCCCCCCCCCTCCAACTACTATATTCACGAGTGATCTAGTGGTTCTATAGCAACCACCGCAAAACGAGAACGAATCCCCTGAATTCCAAATTCATCGGATTTCCCAATACCAGGAGTTTGCTCCTTTCTACAACTATTCATTCAAACTTCACACTCGGCGCACGTCACTCGCCACGCGAATTGTTGAAACAGCTCTCTTCTCGATGGGATAACAGAATTGCAAACTGTCGACGAGAATTACTTCCTGAACGTTTGGTACGAAAATTCAATTTTTCGCTTCTCTATCGCGTGGGTTAAAAATTTATTAATGATCATATGACAGTCAGATGTTTCTGAGGATTGAAAATTGGCAGTGGTTTATTGGCTGTCTTCATAAATTTTATTGCTCCATCAATACGATACAAGAAAAATAATTTATGAGGAAAAGGAAATGCAATCGCAGAATCTTTTTTTCAATTACCGTAAACTTTAAGATTTTCATAAAATTCTAAAGATTAAAATTGATTTTTGATGTGTCCGTTCTCCGAAGAGAACGCACCGGTGTGTTGATTCTCAAGATTCTTATTACCGCGTTGAACATTCGGAAAATAAAGAAAGCGAAGAATATGATGAAATTAAGTCTTATTTACTGGACATGTACAAAACATCGAATAACGCTGATTATCAAGGCGAAAGCAAAGCGAAGAGGGATAAAAAAAAAACGTGAATACACGCTGACACGAATACACGTGTACGTTTGTGTTTATGTGAGTATTTACGTCGAAGTACACAGGTACACGAGGAAACGGGCCACTTCTCATTCCGGAGTCGGGTAATTGCGGGTTTTTATCCTTGACCATCAGATGGCTGCTCGGAACTTGGCAAAAATCTGTTCTTACTCTCTCATTTGATCGTCGAAGTTTTCAAGTGGTACGTTCCCGTGAACTCTCGCGTGAAAAACCCATTGCTCGTTGTCCTCTTTATTTTCCTCTTCGTTCTAACGTTCTTCAGTTTATACATCTATATATAAGTATATCTGAAACGAAGTTCCATCGGTAAAGTCTGTCGAATCTTCTTTGACGTTCAAACAAAAGTGTTCTTTTTTATCCGTTATCGAGGGAGAGGAAAAAAACTTGGTTCCCGTTAAAACTCCGCTGCACATCTCAATGATCGTTGGGTCTGAACGAACGACCCGCTAATTAGAGACCGTGAGGAACCCATTGGACAAACCTCTCTTGAACACCTTTCTCTCGAAAAATTTTCACGCCTTTGTGTCCTTGAGAGAGAGATACAAAGAGAGAAAAAGAGAGATGTAAAAAAAGTGCCAGTGATTCGATTGTGTAATCGGAGGGAACGAACACTTTTGCCATCAAGAGTGTGAAACTTGACGCGTGAAGTGTCACGTCCGAAGCATTAAGAGTAAAACCGATATCCTGATGGTCATTAAATTCTCGTAAATACAAAAATGGCCAATTCGGGTTCTCATTTTCTTCTAAAGAATACATGTGATCCCTCTCTTTTTTTTCCTTCTTTCAATCTCTTTCTTTCTTTGTCTTTCGATAAAGTGCAATATCTTTAAAAGTTTTTCCTTCTCTCTCTCCTTATCGCTTCTCAGCCTTGAGACATTTCTGGAACTTACGTGGTACAAAACTGACTATCACTCTCGTTATACGAACCCAAAGTTTCTTTAATATTATATGAGAATACTGTCGCGAGCTTATCTCGGTGACAGGTTCAACGCGCCTAAATTCAATATTAACGCAAGATAAGAACGGGATTTTGTGATATTGAAAAAAAAATGGAAAAAAAACATGTGAACGCCGTAGTCATCGGCGTTACGACACTTCGTAACAACTTCCGTTCAGAACTTCCGTTAAGTAATTTTTTCTTCGGTCAGTAGACCAAGAAAAAAAAGTTGATCTCTCGCATGAAATAAGATAAATTGACTTCTGTTTGCCTCCTTTCCTCTCTCTCTCTCTCTCCCCCTCTTTACTTTGATTTCTTCCTTCTCTCTTGCACGCCTCTGAATTCTGTAACTTCCAACAGTTAAAGCGTCCCGAGCGGGATTCGTAGCTTGAAATTTAAAGGAAGCTCGATTTTCGTGTTCCTCGGTAGGCTAGCGTGGCTACGGGATAGGGATCCGAACGCTATAATTCAATCTACGGTGTTCAGCTTGGAGCTCACAGTGAGGTACGGCTAAAGGGGGATGGTGCAGGTTTCTCAGTCTTATCCCGTGGGCCACCAACGGTTGATACGGCTACGAGAACCAAGATCCTAGATAGGAAGTGCCAGGCTAGCTTTATCTCTTATTTGTGGCCCCGTAGATTTCCTAAGGTCTGCTCCATGTGTGCTCGCCACACACTAACACGCTTTTCCTTGCACCACCCCCCCCCCCCCCTCTCCCCCGACCTTACCCTATCCTCATTCTCATCATTCGTTCTATAGCCACCGTTTGTTCTGCAGAATCTTTGCTTTATATTCACCACTTCGGCGCACACACGTTGTTTTCTATATTCTGAGTGAAATAAGAAAGAAAGTTAGAGCTTTGCATACACCAGTTCATTCGTACATTTCGTGTTGTTTCCTTTGTGGTGTTCAACCTTTTTGTAAATGTCTGCAGATTTTTTGTAACCTTGTAAAACGTCGACCATCATGCTGTTCGAATAAAAACAGTGTTAAAACACGATTATGAAGGCGAACAACATCTGATGAATTTTCGAATATAACGATGATAAAGACGTGCGAACTCGAGCAAGAACCGAAAAGGAACCGAAGACACAAGTTTGCAGTTTTTAAAAATTATGTTTTCCGCCACAATTTTCTTTGTAAAGTTGACAAAAGTTTCAAGCTACCTTGCGAATGCTTCGTTAACTTATGTAGATTAAATTGTTTCAGAGTGAGGGAACTCTTGTTTATTCATCGGCGCGCGCCGTAGTGGCTTCATCGTCGCCGCAGAGTTTCTCGTTGATGAACATTGAAAACGACGCGGTTTTCCACTGCCGAACGTTGACGTAACGTACAGTACACGCATTATTCCGTAGCATAAGCTGTCGAATACTTTCTTCAATTTTTTTTTTTTTGTTCTTTTCTTGAGTTATTTTTATTCGGCATTTACTGTTAAAATGAAAGCCATTGGAATAAGCGAAATGACATCTCATGCGCATACGGAACACGTGAGTAACAGAGGAATCTGAAAATTGCTTTCTTACTCATGAAAAACTCGTTTCTACCGAAAAAGCTGGTAATGTTTTTCGCTGCTTCAAAAACTACGGCAAAAATGAGAAAAAAAAAAAAAATTCATTTGTAGACTCTTACGGGTGTATTACTTTTTTTTTCAACGGTCTAATGATAGTGGAAAAAGTTTGAGTCGCAGATTCAACAATGTAGAGATCGAGATATACGCGACCAGTAAAAATTAATGCTAGAAACGCGAGAAAGTACTGGCTCAGAAATCGTTATGAAATTAAGGGCGTAACGAGGAGTTCTTCTGGCTCTTTTTATCTCTCTTTTTCCGGTTCTCGCGAAAGCTTGACAGTTTTATGGTTGCCGTATTTCATCGTCGTTTGCAGTGCGTAGAGTGTGTTCGCTGTCGTCGCATTGAACAGACACGTTTATGCATATAACTATACACTTCAACGTGACGAAATGATCAAACCAAATTCAACTACTTCCAGGTCTCAAATTTTTCAAATTTCTTCAAAATTTTCATTTGAAATTTTATCTCTTTCATTGCATCTTTTCAGGTTTAATTTATATTTTTAATGATGATTTGAAAAACAGTTGTTTTGTACATGAAAAGAAATTTTCGTATAAATCATTTAATATTGAAAAGATTAAAAATTCACTTACGTCGTAACAATACGCCCAACGTTACGGATTCATAAAATGCATTGTAAAAATGGTTAATTCTTTAATTCCGGAAAATTTTAGCCAACATTAAGAATAATTGTTGCAATAAATCTGGTTCACGATATAGCAACGAAGGAAATTTATCATGCACAAATATTATATAACACATGAAGCAATAACTAAAAGAGAAAATTTACAGTAAAAAATTTATTGTTTTTTTTTTTTTTTTTTTTTATGGAGACAGTTAAATACTACAACGAACGATAGTTGTTTTGACTGCATTTTAGTCGAGATTAAATCAGTCGATTATTTGAAAATTTATCAGATGAATCGGGGGAGCATGTTGATGAAAAATGTTTTAAAATGCATGGGAGAAGTTTGTAGATACTTGAGCAAAGTTTAAAGATACATGAGAGAAGTTTGAAAAAAAAAAAAAACAATTCTAACGTAGAGAATCCTTCAGAGTTACCGCTTTAATTTAGCTCGATGTCAAACTTTTTCGTACTGCCATTCTCTTTATGTAAATACTTATGAATTTTTGAGCTGATATCCCAAGAGTATACAAACAAAATTAAACGATGCGAAACTAAACTACACACATAAAAAGAAATTCGATTCTGCGTTCTCTGGGGGTTACTTGAATCAAAGTTTATTGATTTTCATTTGGGCATAGAGGATTTTTGCCAGCTACAAAAAGATTTTAAGGAAACTTTGAATTATTTACTTTTAGCATATTACACGAATTAAAACAGTGAAGTTAATGCTGCCGTATGAAAAACATACGAAAATGGTTTTGATCTTCTCGTGGAAATTGCTACTGTGATATAACTACCCAATGACGTATACGTATAAAAACACATACCTCTTGTCTTGGCATGCATAAAATTTCACGCGACCTCGTATCTTATAATTTATTTACCCTCATTTGCAGCCCAGGACTCGTCCTTCAACCTCGTATCTTCGACACGCCCGTGTACCAACCTTTATATGAATTCTTTTCCGTGCTCGTTGAGTTACGAGTTACAACAAACGAGGAAAATACTTTTTACGTATGTTTGTGGATATAGGCGTGTTATTTTTTGGGTTGTGGAGAGACCATTCCGACATGCAAGTCCCTAAAAATGCACTGTGGAATTTTTGAAAGAATTACAAACTGTCACATGACTTATTTTAAGCACGCGTGTCATGGCGGCTTTAATAATGAATTTTTTTTTCCTTGATTTTTTTTTTTTTTTTTCATGCAAGGTGAGAACAGAAATGGAGAAAAAATGAAGTTTTGCTTCTGCAAAAAAGATAGAAAATCGAGCACTTTTTTCATTCACATCTCAGGCTCAAGCTTCTCAAAACTCAAACGGTCTCAACGATATTAAGCAATCGTTAATATTCAAAGTATTATCACCGGAGACCCCCTCTTTCGTCTACCATTCGTGACTGTTTTTATTTCTCATTCAGTTCGATTCTTCGCTTGGTTCATTTCGAAACTGGCCACGTACGGTATTCGAGAGAGAAGCCGTCCTCTCCATTCCTGGCCCTGTAATTTACCGTCATTTAATATAATTAGTTTTTTGTTCCCTCCAGTCGTGGGTTCATTTCTTTTTTATTCTCTTATTTTCATTGCCAACCGGCAGCTCGCTCTTTATAGTTCTCCTTTCTCTTGTTCTCATGCTCGTTTTATCGCTTTCTTTCTCTCTTTCTCTCTCTCTCTCCTCCATTGTCTCTCCTCTTTTCTCTGCATCTCCAGAAACGGTTTTGCTCTGTTTCACGTCGTCGCTTAAATTCGCGAAGCCATCGCAACCCCATCGTTCCCGTAACATCCTCAGGACGCGCCCGAGTTCCTTCATCTCGGTCGTTTCTCTCTACGCCACACCTTCACCAGTGAGAATTTTCGCCGCTAAAATTATCGTTATTCTCATGATTATCACGAAGATTCTTCCTCTTTCGCTGAATTTTCGTATCTCCCAAACTCATTTTTTCAAGCTACGTGTACCGAAAGCCCGTCAGCACCGTTCCACTATTGTTCTTCCTGTTCCCTATGAATATCATTATTGTAACGTCATTTTTTACTCACGTGTCCAATAGCGAAATAATTTACTCGCATCCAGTTGACTCGTCACTGAGGTTTTTAGTATACTTGAAAAAAGTACAACTTTTTTCAATCACGGTAATTGAAAGAATTCGTACCCGGCTAATTCGAATGATTAAACATCAAGTTATTCCTTATAGTCGAAAACAGATCCATAGGAAATAAAAATCTTCATGCAAAAGGTCCGAGAAGAAGGACGTTTTCAAGAACGACATCATTATTCTTTGATGTCACTTTTTGAGAAAATTCGGATCGTCCGAAGTGGTCAAAGGGCACGACGAGAGCTCGTTATTTCGACAGAGACATTTCCGCATGACGAGAGTTGAAATTGTCACTGACCGCGATAAAAAAAAAATGAGAAATAATGATATTTCTCTTCCTGCAAAAAGAGAGAGAGAAAATGTCATATGTCAAGTCGTTGTGCGGTCACCTACGATCGTCGTAATTCGTGAGCTTTTACGAAAACCATTGTATTCCTTACTGTTTATATTTCTGTTTCAATATATCGTTGAGAATCACGCGATACGTGAAGTTTCACTAGTTTTACCGGAGCCGAAGTTTTCACAGGCTTTCTACATATTTCGGTGCATTATTATCGTACGTAAAAAAGTGAAGGCAGTGAAGTTGTTCGCTGAAATTGTGAATGTTGAAACAATCCTCGAGAAGCATCGGTCAGCTTCACGGTATTGAAGAAGATACACACATACATATACACACAAGTGCAAAAAAGAAGGGATTCGTTCGGGTCAAAAGTCAAAAGTGGTGGGTACTCGCTGTGTTTTACGAATATTTTCCTTCGAGTCACGGGAGCCCCTGGCTCAAAGCCAGATAGCCTCCGGAATTCTCGCGTTGATAATGCATATTACCGAGGCATTGCACCGACCGTTACCGTACCAATAAAACTAAATCCCACGATTTCTCTTTTCTCCACCCTCTTTTCTCCGCATCCTACGGAGAATCGCAAGGGAGTAAAAGAATGAAAGAAAGAAAGGGAGAAAGAGAGGTAGTAAAAAAAAGGGGAGAAAAGAGGGTACTACTACGCGACACTTTAGTGCGAATTGTCGAAAGCCCCAGAACTCGTTGTGCCGATAGTCCTTGAACAGCGATAGCATAAGTGATAACTTTTATCGTATTGCTAGCAAAGTTTTACCAAGTATACATAGCCTCCGTTAACTCCTTTTTTTTATCCCTGCTTGTACTTATAATTTTTCTTTCTTTCCTATACTTTCGATAGATTTACCTTTTTTTATGATAAAATTTCAAGAAGCTAGGCTGTTCGATTTTCGCTGATTCTCTTCTCTGTGTTCCCGCGATTCCAAGCTGTTGAAGCTTTCCTCTCTCTCTATCTCGCACTATCCAGTCCCATATATCAACGAATAGAACGAGAACTCGTCGACGACGAGTCTCCCCTGGAACTCCTGGCTCTTGTCCCTTTTGTGCAACACATCGGGTTATATCTATTCGAGCAAAACTTACCGAGTTCGTGATCAGCGTGCAGACTGCCCGCATTACTGCAATATTGATAGTTGACCAACGAAAGGACGTAAGAATAACATTTTCAATGTCAAATCGTCGATATTAAGGCCTTTCGTTTGTTTCAAATCTTGTATACATATATATTTTGTGAGTTAGTGTATATGTATGTGTGTAATCTTAAAACGGTGTCGACGGCACCTTCCTAGCTACAGTTCAACGTGTAGCTGAAGTGAAATCATACTTATTCGTGTATATAGATAAACCAAGAGGTTCCTGAAGGATCCATGCTCGTGATTGTACCCATTGATCTTCTCTGCTTCCAACAGCTCTCAGCGATATGTACGTTCTTGTTATACAACGTCGTTTCGAGAATGTAGAGCGATTTCAACTATCAATGTTATTCAGAGTTGACAATGCCTTTCCTTATGCTTTGTTGCTTCCCTATCGAATTATTCATCTCTCATTGTCTTAACTGCCACGATTCATTTCACCAATTTTTTGAGCATAACTACGCTTTTCTTGACTGTTGAATATGTATAAAAAACATTGTAACTTTCAGCATATGGTTAACCTTCGGTAAAAAAAAAAATTTCTTACCTGAAATTATGTATCCAACGACATCTTTCTTCTTGTATATTATCGTCCCTGGATTATTTATATATTTCCATTTCAAACTCCCGGTTTTCCAGAAGAACACTAATTTTAATAAAAATCTTAGTGAAATCCATCTTTTTCCTCGTTACTTTTGCACTCTCGTCTTTCACACGTAGTTTTTTTTTCGTCTCTCTCCATTTTCGTTGCATTTTTTTTCGACTGCATATCCAGGGCACATTTCATTCGTTGACGGCTGAGTTCAGCATTCCTAGTCACCAGATGATTATTTCGTGTGACACTCGGAATGCGTACAACCAACAACTCACATTCCGCTTCCAATCAATCTATCGTACCCTCTGCAGACGTGTATGCACTTGCCGCCGCGAATGTCGATGAAACATCGATGAAAGTATTGGTGTATACGTTCAGTCCTCGAATGTAGAATTTATCAAATGTTGGATTTTTTGTTTTTCTATTCCTTTTGGTTTGCGAATTCATGCAAATCCACGCTGGCTCGAACGTTGTAAGCATCACACACAGAGCTTGAGCGCGATGGCTCGTTCGCACTGCGGGCTTGATTCAACCACTCCAACGGCGGACTCAGTGGAGCTCAGCGTGTGATGAATCACGATCAAGTGCGTGAACCTCGATGATGTATGAGAATTCTATCTCTCGTGATTTCCGTTAAAACATTGCAAACTCACGTGAACCCAAGGCTTATAAAACAAACCAACAACATTGAGTGCGCCAACGCTTGGTCGTTTGTGTAACTTTGGGGCCGTGGGACTGCCCCGTATAGCATAAAACAAACCTTTCGATCTAACCCAATCCAATGGACGATACATCATCGCCAGCTTTTCAAAGGTTATCTTGTTATTTTGTTTTACTGTTGAATCTGAAGCATTTGGTGTACCAATTCACGACTCAAGTAACGTCACATCAAAGAGAGCAGCTTTGAATTCATCACTCAAGAGTTAGCGGGGACCAGAAATTGCTAACAAAAGTGAATTACGACAATTGAATTTCTGTTTATATAGACACTGAACACAATGAAGTCTGGTTTTAATAAAAATAATATTCTCGAAGATTCACGGAGTCAATAACGAGCGTATATATTTTGTATTATATTGATCGTGAAATTAGATCTCTTGTGACCAACTATGAGCCGCATACGAGTGTTCACTCTCCATCGGGAAACTTGAATTTACATATTCCGAATAAAGTTGTTGAAAAAAGTAACGCTGTATCTTACAAAATAAGGCAGAGACTGGAACAGGTGGGCGAATCTCCCAACATTGACAACACTATGAAATACAAAATAGTCGCTGGGAATCCTTCTTGAAAACTTGACACTTTCTCATCTGATACATTCAGACTGTTACGTCGAGAATTTCCTTGTATTCTGGAGACTGCTGGACGGTAGAAAAATTTTCAGTAAGACAAATGATGGCGAGAAAAATCTTACTTGATATTGGAACCTTTTGCTGTGTGATAGTGTCAAAGAGAAACTGAAAAAAAAAGGAAGAGAGAAAGAGAAATGGTGAAGGTTAGAGATGCGAACTGTCGCACCCTCGTTCTCGAGAGATCGTTTTCCGACTGTTGTGCCGATGTTCGAATGTTAGTGTGCAAAATAACCAGTTGACCTAACCACTCGTGGGCCAGAGAAAGGTATAAAGCGAGGACAAGGGGGAAAGGGGTGGGAGCGCGGTCAACCCCCGAGGGCTAAACCGAAACACAGCGTGTTAAATTGATATTGACTAGAGTCTGAATTATACGGCCTGAAAGCTACAGTTCCATTCGGTTATTTCAATTTCCCCATATGCTTCGGGCATTCTTGCTCCCGCGATGCTACTTCGAAGGTCTCATTCGAACTCTATGAATTTCGCCGTGTTAATTCGTAAAATCGTTTACGTGTGGATAGCGACGGTCAAATTAGTCCGTGATGAGGTTTTAACGAGCTGCAGCATTAAAATTTACGTTACCTCATTTCAAGCCCTACATGCTTAAACACAAATGTTGGCTTCAGCATAAATAAAGTACTTTTATATGAGCTGCAACTAGTTTCTGAAGTTTTTTTTTTTAATAGTAGGCTTAAACATGAATAAAGTTTGTCAATGGCTTTTTACGAGCTTATCAACAGTATCACGGGACATTTTTATACTAATAATTTTACTATGAGGACGGTTCATAACAGAAGATACTTTATGAAAAGAATTTTCATATGTATACATGAACAGGGGTTGTATAAATACTGCAAGCATTCTTTTTATACATCCATTATTGTTTGCTGAATGGATTCAAAGATATGTAAACACAAAAGTTCATCCATCGCTCTCATTTTTATTTATCGTCCAATTATTATTTATTCCACGAGATTTCTTCAACTTTTTCTTAACTGTCTATCAAATTTTAGCTCGTCTAAGAAATTATGTTGAACACCAATTCCAAAACGAAAAGATAAGTGCAAAATCCTGATCGGTCGCTCGACTGTTTTATGTTTCTCAAAAATAGAAAAAAAAAAAAACTCTTGGATTATCTGAGAACGCCAATGGGTGTTCAGAAATGTACCGAGCCTCCCATCATTTATGTACGGAGCATTATGATGAAAAATCGGATTCATCTATGCCATGAATGATTTCGAAAATCTATTCTTATTTTCGCGAACCTCCCACCGAATAAAACTTTATAAAAAAAAAGTACACTTTGCACCCGTTTTCCCACGTCGTAAAGTATCATAGCGATCTTGTCAGTTAACTTTGGGTTAAAATCTACCTGAAAATTCTTTTTGTGTTGTTATTCTACAGGAAAAAAGATGAACTTTCACTGAAATAAACTTGAATCGATTTTATCTATAAATGACAGTTTCGATTGACATTTAAACACAAATTTATAGGATCGTGTTCATGTATATTTTAAAATCATTTAAAATGAGGCGACCGGCCTGATAGAATGTAAGATATTCTTCGCATTTACAGAGTTACACAAACTACGTGGAAGCAACTTCTAGTCTCTTTTTCGAGTCTTGGACATTTAGGAATAGACTTATATAATATATATGTAGATTTGTACATATCGGTGGTTGTCTACAGGTTTGTGTATCTATATGTATATACATTCATACAGATATAAGATTCTACAATAAGTACAAGTACCGTAACCGTAAAGCATCGACCTTACACGATAGTTATACAAACCACATCGTGTAGAGAGTCGACGGGGCAAGGAACAGAGCCGTTCCCTTGTTCTACTATATGCCTAGGTTTGTAATGCAATATGTATGTATATACGAGTGAACATTACAGTACTATATTCGAGCTTTACGCTTTCGTGCGATTTAAACAGATATCCATTGTGAATTATGCCTCACTTCCCTGTGAGATGACGAGAGGCAAAAGGCTTTTACTTCTCCTCCTCTTTCTCATTTCTTCCTTCCTATCTTGTCTCTCCCGTATCCACTATTTACGGCTATTGTCTTCGTGTGTTTCCCCCGCCGCTTGGGGCTAAGCACAGGGTTTGTTGTACCTGGCCGACGACGAGCACCCGCGGTATATCGCGATCGTTCCAAAAACGAGACTGCGTCTATAGATTTTTCTCTTTCGTTTATTTTTCATTTTCCCGACTCGTTCTCGTATATCGAAACACAGAATTATATTTTCGTATTTATGTACAAATTTATATTCCATTAATATCGCAAACGAGAGAAACATTTTTTTCGAGCTTCTAAAACGATACTTTAGCGACGATGAATTCGAAAAAGTAATTGGTTTTTTGAAATTTTTAACAAAAATCATTTCATCCTGGTCAATTATGTACGAATTTATTTATGAACTCTTCGTACATGAAATTTTACTGAGCGTGTATTTGTATTTTGTATCGCATCGTTACGATATATCATGAATTTTGCAGGACTCATACAGTTATAATTGCCGCGTCGCGATCTCTATGCTTACCTCGAGGTTGTTACCGCGCAGTGCCTACGATTTACCTTTAGCCAGTGCGAGAGAGTCCATATCTAGAATTGTGGTGTGTGGCGCTGGTTAAATAAATTATAAAACCGCACGTTTTGCCGGTTTACTGCGTCTCGGTAAAGTACAGATTCCCCCCTCCCCCTCGCTCTCTCTCTCTCTCTCTCTTTACCTTTCTTTTTTATCTTTTTCTGTGCTTCTTTCATCTCGATCTTTCTCTCACCTTGTCTTGTTAATAATATTCTCAATTTTGGGCCGAAAGACGAATAAAACTGAAAAATACACAATTTTTTCCATTCAAGCATTGGACCCATGATAATTTTCAATTTTTTTCTACACTCAATGTTGAAAAGCTATTTTCAGTCCCAAAATTGACTGCAAAAATAAATCTTACCAATTGCCACTTGGGATACGAGGTTTAGAACAAAAAACAAATAAAAAGGCGATCAATTCAACGATGTTTCCTCTTCGGAAACAAAACATTCCCTGTTCGTGAACGTTTTTTTCTGCTTTTTCAAAACAGCCTGAACCCCGTGTGGGAATCAGAGACTTTCACTCTTTCGAGTTTATCGCACTATACCGACTCGGTTTTGGCTCCGCAATACTGCATTACAATAATGACGCGTAGCTGCATTGAGAGACTTTGAAGTAGCGTCGGGGCGACCGGCATTATATTTTTGGAGTATAATGAATGAAATTTTTTCAATTGGCTAAATAATTTCATGGAAACTGAGTGAATATTAAAAATTCTTGCTATTCAAAGACTCGTGACAGCGACGAGGAACTTTTTGGTAACGCTGTAGTTTGAGAAGATTTTATACCATTGTTCATCGATCTTTTGAACTTAAATGAAGTTTTTTTTTTAATGTTCTCTTATGTAAATTTCGTATTAGTTTGAGGAATAGAAAAATCAGTGACGGAAAAGAGAAACCCTCAGTTTATTTATATACAAATAACAAATATCCAAATAACTGTTCGGTTGATTGCGTTATCTATTACTTTAGTTGATAATCTATTACTTTTCATAGATTTGATTCGAATCTCTTCATCGCCGTACTTATTATAGAATTTGAATTTTATGTTAGGAATCCTACATTCGCTGACCTCTCGAACTCTGACCGATCCGTTGATTTTATTATGGTACACGTTGTACATTAAAGAGAGAAGAAAGCAACGGGAGGGAAGACAAATACGTTCGCGAAACGAGCTTTAGCAGGCTACAAGGATGCGGCAATGAAGTCGGGAACGGTGTGCGAACACATCGGTGATGGATGCAGCCTGATAAATATATACGTATGATCCTGCTCTACCGTATGGAGTTTCCGGTTGACCGTGAACTCCTTGACCCTCTAGCCTTGTTTGGAAATGATCAATGGTTATGTCGAAGATGAATATAAAAAAAAGCGATGTGCCCTAGATTTGAATTGATAAAAAATGAACTTGGAAAACAAAAGATTCTACTTCGGAAAAGACGAATATTTGAAATTTCGATCACAATGCTAATCACTTGGGTTTTTTTTTTTACACGAAAGATTAAACAAAAACGATGATGAGGTTTTCGGCTCCTTGATTTATTTCGTGGGATAATTTCGTGAATGAGATATGAAAATTCTTTTCCCGCGTCGTAATCACGCGTTCGTATGCCTGGCGTATACGTGCGACGAGCGAGGGAATAAGTCACGGTGCGAGGTACGAATATACGAATTGTTTTTTCTTTCTCTTCTTTTTTTTTCATCCCCGAGTATAGATCGGGCTCCGCGATAACGGCGCTTTTCTAACGAAGTCTGTAATTTGTGCAGCGAGACCGCCAACTCAATAGCATATCGGTTGGACTCAATACACACGTATGGATATATAACGTTAATGATTTTTCGTATATTTATGCGAGATTCATATATTTATGGGAGATGTGCTATATGGAAAGTTTGATGGTTCGCGATTGAAAGCAATCGACACGCGGTGAAAGATAACATAAAATCTCTCGTGTTCTCACTTTTCCCCACGCTGTTTTTTCTTCCTCTTCATCCTTTTCTTTTCATCTTTTCTTCTCTCCTTTTTCTTTTTATTTTTAACGATCGAATAAAACTCAGATCTGACGATATATTTCGTGGATGCACCACCTTGTGAGTTCTTTCATCTTTTCACGCTGGAAAACACTAATTTACGTTACGGAAAGATCGTCAGCTTCGGTTCGTTCCACAGTCGCATACAATATATTGCAAAAGCTTATTGCAAAGTACAAAGAAAAAATCATTTTACATGGACTACATCATCCGGATATGGGAATCACTGAACAAATTGAGGTTTGATAAAACTTCAGTAGATGGGAGATGAAGATCCGATTGAAACTGATGATACAATATAAGCGAGTGTTTCCTCGGATGATTGTATTCTGTCGAAGTACTAATTCATTGCTAACGAATCCACCTTACATATATCATCCGTATATTTGCATGTTTCCAGAAACTTTGTTGATGTCGTTGTTTCTCATGTACGATTGTCGCATTGTATTATATTAACAAACAATATCGTTTTGAGAGAACTCAATTAATATGCGTAAACTTGTTGCTTTGTGGTTCTTCGCTGAATACAAATATATACATACTGATGTATCTATGTATGTATTCTGTTTGTGAACGACACGCATGCATACTGCATCCATAGTGTATCTTGACGTATAATATAGTCGTACAGATCCCCCGTACCTGTATGTATTCTAATATATAATCGCAGGCGTTGGTCGCGTTGCATTACTGCCCATTTATCTTGTATCTTCAATGGAAGAAAGAGCTACAGATAGTGAGCGAATTGAATTAAAGATAGAGATAGGGTGTGTGTGTGTGTGTGTGCGTTTGTGTGTGAGAGAGAGAGTGATAAACTTAACTGCGCTTGGAAATACAATGCACCAGCAACGTTCAATACCTGCAAGACACATATACACAAAGCATTCATATATATAGTCATTCTTATCTATTTCGCACTCGAGTCGTCTCTTTCTCTTTACCTCCAATTCCCTCGTTCTCTTTCTTCGTGAAACTCGGAGTATTCTTCAATACTCTTGAAGCCTGGCGTTTCATTGGCGAATCTTAGTGCGAGGGCGCGGAGAGATCGTGTTACACACGCTTTGTGTAATAGATACGTACCTGCTGGCTGCCCTTATCGCCAGAGAAAGGTCTTCGAGAGAAACAGAGATAAAGACAGAAAAGCGAATAAGTTCATCGCCCCAGGAGTGCATGGACGATATAGACGCGTTATAAATATTTATATTATATCTGTATATTATATTAGCTCTCGGGATAACGCGGTATTCTCATTCTCGTATGCCAGAATACTTATCCCATCGAAAAGCACACGAAACGATGGTAAACAACGGCTAATTTTTAACACTGGTACATTTTCTTTTGAATATTGATACCCTGAGAAAGAAAATTTGTTGAATCAACGAAATATTTTCTGGATTAACAAAAATCGTGGTATATGAAATGTAATTTGTTGACTTAACACAAATTTTGATTCAATCGCTTAATTGATTATGATTTGTCTGACGGTCCAGAATAAAAAACGATTGACTTACAAGCAGATTCGTAGCTTTTGAATAATTTTCGCGATGTCAACGTGTAACATGATCGAAACTTAGGAACATTGGTTACTTCTGAGGACCATGGAGAGTGAAATGTTTTTTTTTTTTTTTTTTTTTTTCATTTTTCATTACCATCGTTCCTTTTAATAAGTAACGAACTTCTTTCTCATCTTACCGTTGTTGCATGAATACAGAGCACACCTGAGTTCATAAATATCGAAAAACGTCGATAAAACGCTCTCTTACGGTCACATAATGCAGCCACAAAACTGTTCAAAAGCATTACAACGAATTTCTACTCCGTATATATAATTTACGTGCATGCTAGTTCAACCCGTATGATATTTATTAGAAAACAGACGCGACACATTTAGAATGTCTGAGTGATATTGGATTTCCGCGTAAGGGTGAGACAATTATGGATATATAGACCATCGGCAATGAGAATGGCGAACATACGCCATTTTGTTGAAAACCGATCGACATGTATACATATATATATTATTAGGGTATCGCTTTCTCATCTCATGCGTATTCAGAGCCATCAGGGGTTGATGTGCTCGACACCACCTCCGGGGACCTTCAGTGATACGCGGCAGCAGACACCGTGGTAGGGGAGAACGAAATGTATATTTCGTTCGACGATAAAATTCATGGTGGCTGGATGGAGTTTGAGCGAGAGTCAGCGGTAAAAACATAGCATCGTTGCGCCTATAGGGAACTACATTTATTTAACTAGAGAAGAGGTGTACGACGACGAGTCATAATGGCATTGTACTCCCAGGTACCGTTCTCTCGAGTGTTCTCCTTTTCGCGTTCACCGCGTTACATCTCACTCGCTTGTTCATCCCGTTCTCGTTTCTCTTCCTGTCTGTAACATCCCCCTCGTTTCTCTGTGCTACCCTCTCACGTGCAACGCGCGGATGCACCATGGTATACATGATTGTTGTTCCTCTCACTGTGGTGCAGCGCTCCTCTTTGTACTCCCTAACTCGTTTTTGCCACTAGGTTGTTCTCCTCTCTTGGGTGTATATGGGAAACACAATGGTGTCAGCCTCCTTCGGTCATTGTTCCAACCCACGTATCTATGTAACCCAAAGCAACGACACACGTCGCTGAAGAGTATTCCCTAGTATGGACCGAAGTATTCATCATAGAAAATTGATAATATTCATCATCACGAAAGCCTTCTCACCCTCTTCCTTGAAGCCCGTCGTTTTGTGTCGGCAGACGTTTCTAGTACGAAACGCTCACCAGAAACCTCTGCCTCTGTTTTAACAAAACCGAGAAACTAGTACTGACGTCGACGCTCTAATAATTTCAACGGTGACAACAAATGATACATAATGGAGGCTAGTAGTGCATGAGGTTTGTTGTCACAGCGACAGCGCTTGTTCGGTCGATGTATCTGCTTCCTTGCCGAGAGCCAGCCAGATTCAAGACGGCATCGTTGGCATTTTATGTGGATATACGTTGCTCTCGTGTATTATGACGAAGAACATATTTCGAACGATTTTATTTATGTCTCTTCGTTTCGTAACCCAACAATATTTTAGTTGAAACATGGAGAATTATCGTCTGTTTATACATTTGGACAACGTTATTTACAAATTCAAGATTTGGTAGCACGCATTTCGATAGGCAAAATGACATTTTGTCGTAGCAACGCGTCTTCGTTGATCTTTATCTAAACCAGAGCAGATGGTGTATGGAAATGAAGCAAACGCATATTTATGCACATCGCGCTCATCATTCTCGTCGCAAGACTAAATCTTTGTAGCACGTGCGCGATCTTTATAGCCGAGTGGCAGCTATTCAGCTTAAACCTCCGTTTTACATCTTTTCTCTTAATCTTTCTCTCTCTCTCTCTCCCTCTCCGGTGAATCTTGTGAATTAATTAAGGCCGTTAACGATGACGTGTTCGGAAGGCGCGCACGATCGCCACGCCCTCGAATTACACCCGTAGGCGACGACGCCATGAGTTCCTTCTCCTTTCGTCGTCCTCCTTCGTAGGATATCTTGGAATATGTGTGAGTTTATGTAATGACTTGTGTGTACCCTCAACGTACACACAACTGGTATACAAGAATGGTACACGTATACACGAATTTGATCGACGAGAACTTAAGCACGTGCCCTCCTGCAAATCCATCGATCGACCATAATCTCTCATAGGTAATTTGATGACACGTCGTTAACATTTACGTCAATGATCATTCACCCTTTCAATTACAAAACAAGCTCGCACGTTTGAATCAATTACTCCAGAATTAGCGAGGACTTATATTGCTTCGCTTGAAATTTCTTCGAGCGTAAACGCAGCTAGAATTCTAATCTCGATTTTGCTTCTCGTCTTGCACAGCGGAAAGTTCAAGGCAAACGAGGGCTTGAAAGGGGCACTGCATGTGGTCGCAAAACAGCTTGCTTTTTTTTTAGTTTTATTTCTTGAAAAATACAGCGATGAATGAAACGGAAACCGGATCGAGCACGGAATTTACAACGAACGGAATAAAAGATATCCTTCGAAACGAGAGTTTCCTTAACGAGGCATGTAAAGGGGAGAAACAGAAGACTGTGAACGCAGACATTGGAAGAGGCAAATGGACAGAGAAAGATGAAAAAAGAGAACTTTTGGATTCTGCATTGTACATTAATACACTCCGGATCTTTTTATACATCGAAGTTTGAAATAGAAGATTTTGGACCAGCATTTTTAGCGACAAATGGAAATGATTTCTCAAGGTTTCGAAATTTCCATCGATACATGAATGGAATCTCGATCTTCTTGATTAGCTTCACAAGTGAGTTACACCAGCGTGGCTGTAATAGATCGACGTTATATTTACGAAGATATGAATATAGAACAATAAAAAATTCAAAAATGATACGCGAACGAGCAGCGAGGAATTTGCCAGTACCGGCAAATACACGAACATCGGGCATGGATCCAAGAATATTGCACGTACCAAGGGAACAGCAAAAGCTGTGCGAATCAGTGCTTCCCTGATTCCCGCTCCTCCCCTTCTCCCTTCACCAAGTACTGTCTGGCCGCTACCATTATTGTATATTTAAAATTAATTGATTTACGAGAAGTGGAGGCAGTAAGCGAAAGAGCTTTTCTCCCTGTGCCATCCCGGGGTGAATATCGATTAGACACCCGACGAGAATAATATATGGATTCAAGAGTCCCATTCAACTGTGCAAATGACTCAATATATTCGACTCTGATACCACTGAGGTATAAATAAAACAGGATACAACATTACAAAGTAAAATATCACGAGATGTTATGCAGATGTATGATTTCCTTAAGAATTCCCCTTCTCAGAAGTTTGTTAGTTCGATTATTCAAAAATCAAGACGTAAGATGAGTGATTCTCAAGCAAATAATGCATTTAATTTATTTATATTTCAAGAGGCTCTCGAATTGAAGATCGCATATTCTCCATTTTTGACACTTTAAGTGTTTAGCCAGCAAAAACCAAAAAACGGCGTGATCGATAGTGTTTTACGTCACGAACCATCGAGCATAATTTACTTGTACGAAATGACTATACTGCCTGTGTATTAATTTACATTGGGCCAACATAATTTCCCACCAATGTTCTAAGCTTCCCCGGAGTAAAGTGACCCTAGAAGTAAGTCTCCTATGTGCCCTACGTTCCGGTATAGCACATTACAATATAGTTATACACAGTTTTCGATGTAAGCTTTGTGTTTAAATATCCAGAGATATCTACATGTGTAAGGTCGATGTATGCAGCAACGAACTTCTATATGCATGCCTCTCTCATGTGAAATTACGTTACTTACATCGCACTTTCGTATTTCCGTGCTCGAAGCTCGCGCCTCGTAAAACGACGTCACGGTTATTGAATGCACGCGCTCACGAGAGCAGGTACCTCTCTCTCTCTCTCTCTCTCTCTCTCTCTCTCTCTCTCTCTTTCTCTCTCGACAGCTCTCGACTTGCCAGGCGTCGATTAGATCGATCGAATGAAAACCTCCCCTTCTTGCTATAACATGAGAGCTCGAACGTGCGATACGCCGAGGTAATTTAATCGAAACAACTTTGAGTCCTATATGTGAATTTAGTATTATGCATCCAAGAGTAGTCTCATTTTTTTCATTCATTTTTAACACTCGTTCTCGGTATTGAAATATTCGAAAATGATCACATGCTTTCAATATTCGTAATCATATACGTAGTATAGTTTCTGTATTACGATGACAAACAGGTTAGATTTTTTTTTTTATGCTGTCATCGCGGCGCCAGTGACACATCATATTTTGTACATTCAATCACGATTGACAAGCTTTATCTATTAATGCATGAATTCCAATTCACAAATATTTAACGTCATATAATAAGATTGGAATTCCCGATCGTCCATCAAAGTCGAAGTGACAAGAAAAAAATATTCTTCAGATTTTTTATACGAAATATATTCTCACGCTTTTTATCACCTTTCATCATACTCTCCGGAACCCGTTGGTGTGGTAAAATTGGTAACTGCTCCCTGAGAACATTTGCTCATACATTTTATCGTACCGCCCTCTTTCAGATGTGTGTTCGATTTAACGCCATTAAACACTTCCTCCCTTGTGTTTCACCGATCTGAGATTGAAACGTCACAGAGCTCTGTATGCGGGTCCACGTTTCTTGGCGTGTATACGAACGTCTGCAAAAATGCACTATAACGACAGAACGAAATGCCGAGATAGAAAAGGATGGTGGTGAGAAAGGGGAGATGAAAACAGCGAGCTGAAGAAAACATCATGGTACTTCTTTCGGCGTCCATTCTGCAGTTTCATCTCTCGATTATAACTGACTTTTTTTTCCACCAAGAATATAAGAGTTCGAGAGAAAAAAAAACGTATTCGTTGTATTTCATACTCGGTGAATGCTGCCAGTCGGAGAAAAGCTGGTTACCTGCTTGTGTTAGCGAACTTCTTTCAAGAGATTCGGTTCGCTTCGTTGCAAAAGTCAGCTACATGCGCACCAATGTCTTGGAATATTCGCAATTTTCCAGCTGGATGCTTGAGATAGACCACATTGTGCTGTCTTTTCATGGTTTTTTTGCAGCCTCCTTTTGCGTCTCTTGTGCTATTTGATCCTCTATTCCACGCGATTCTAGCCCTACTTCCAATGTGATTTTCGTTTTCTGCCTCGGCGTATATTCGTTCTGTACCGAATGCTGTGCAGTGTCTGCCGTTCCATGCATTTCCCCGTATTCTAAAACACATACTTATGGATACACATCTATACATATATTGATCAGCCTTGAACGCGTCCTCGTACCATCACGATGCAATGTCTTTTGACTGCATATTTTGCACCATCTCGAATATAATTCTGAAAGTCATTGCATCTTGGTATATCCGAACTTCGAACCTTTTATGTAATAATGCTAGTTCGATTTTTCGAACCCGCATTTCAACAGTCACGTTCTGTTAATCGAATTAGAATATCGAAAACTCACGAAGTTTTCAAACATATTTCATTTGTTTTCAAGTGTTATCGAATAATTATTTTTTCTTAAACAATGAATCTACTCGTCACGTCATTAACTTATATTTCAACTTCAAAACGATAATTATACCCTATCATTTATCATTGTAACTGAAACTTCTAGAAAGATATTTCCTGTCATTTGTTAACTTTCGATGAGATGGTTCAAACCTCCGAATGTTCTGAATATATCCTTCAGGCTGAACATCCTCATCCGAAGAACTCTCGTATACGCTGGTTGTGCTTGCCTGAAACTGCAGCGGCATACAAACACACGTTTTACGTGCAGTCGAGCATCTCTTGATGCACACGGGAGGGTGCACTTTGCCGGAAGGCGTATGAAGACGACCCTGCGGTTGACTATATATATATGAACCCGTGTTTATTCAACGGGTTGTAAACAACGCGTGAGTCAAACAATCTCACTTTATCTCGCTCCCTCTTCTTGCAAAAAGCTCGATGGAGTGTATCCGATGTTGGCTTGTCCATAGACTTGAAAACCCGCAGATGCAGTACCTATACATTTACAATATACCAAAGAGGTATATTAGAGTGGTCGCAATTTGAATCGCTTTTGAAATTTCAAATCCTTCATGTAAAAACACAATCAAGGTATATATAAAAAAAATATCTGCAAAGTTTGAAAGTTTTTAAAAAAATTTCAATAGTGCCTGTGAGCATTTGAATTTTTAATGGCCAAACGCATGTATTTTGCCAAGTTGTTTATTCATTTCTCATCCTCTTAATATGGGTGGGAAAAATCTAAAACTTGGCACACATATTGTGCACGTTGTGAGATACGAAACAGAATTTTTGTAGATTTTTCTAGGAATTTTCAAACGCTTTCAAACTTTGCACACATTTTTTTTTTTTATATACCTTGATTGTGTGGGAGGATTTACATGGAGAATTTGGAATTTCAAAAGTGACCCAAATTGCGACCATCGTAAGGTATATACTCAGATGAGTGTGCACCAACAAGTGAACAACTAACGTAGATAGACATACGAGATCCATCAACAAGAAAACTACTGGGAACATTGTTTGAAGTTAAGAAAGTGCACGAAAATGGCTGCAGAACATGGTGTTTGGTTGTTATTATCGAAGGAAACTGCAAAAAGTCAGCCTGCCTATTTACATTGGGATTTATGAGCGAAATAAATAGATATACATGTGTGTGATTTATGCGCAAGCGTGATATATACATCGAGGGGCGTTGAGACGAGGGACCGAACGGAAATCCAGGTGGAAAGATGTGCTTCGAAAGATAATAATATTTATGCATTGTGGAATGATTTCCCTGTAGGACAGAGACCTCTTATGGAATCGGCTAAGAAGAAAGAGAGATGTGAAACGATGAAGTATATATAAGAAAGCTGATGAACTCGAGCACGGGAAGAAGTGGAATGAAGGGTGGAGGGATGGAGAGATCAATCGGTTGACTTAATGACATGATACTGACGGCTGGACCGGGACCTCGTGGGAGAAAGAGCACTTCTATTATTTACCGTACCTTTCATTGTATCGAGAAGATCGTAGCGGTTATAGTACACCTTTGCAATACTGTGGACAAATGTATGTATATATTTATGTAGTACTACGGAGGAGAAATTGAAAAGAGGATCTTGCGGAGCAGATAAGAGACGAATGAGATGGCCTCGTGTATCTGTATGGTTAAATGAAATTCGTTATGCAGTGGAACCGATCGGTACAAGAAAGAGAGAGAAAGAGAGAGACACCAAGATCCGTAGGTTTGAATACCCTAGAATAACTCCGTTGACTCTTCAAAGTGGGTCTCCATTATCTATATATACATGTGGTATTAGACAGTCCAAGAAGCTGCTTTCTCTCTCCTCTCTCTCTCTCTCTCTCTCTCTCCCTCTCTCTTGCTCTTTCTCTGACTCTCTATCTATCATGACTGGTATCAGGCCTCTACTCTTCCGTGAATACCGGACAGTATACCCAGACCCTCTTGCTCGCTCTCTTTCTCTACTAGTCTCTCGTAATGTCTCTCATGCATAGACATGGAACAAAACCGACGCGAGACAAGCTGAGATCGATACAAGGGAGTCGTATATACTCCGAATGTCGACGAGCTCTCCTGATTCGTTCTAGGACGCCCCATTGGTCGCTGAAAAATTTAATTAGCAGCCTCGCGGACCGCTCAAACGTTATCTCGTTTATTCCGCATACCACATATAACTTTAAAGAGCAGATGCCATTACTTACTGGTAAGAAAACGTCGACCTAATTGCAATCCTGAACTAAATTGTAAGCAATGTGCGTTGATGGAAAGTACACATTTACTGCATTTTATGATGGTCAGTTCATAAGTTTTAATTTTTTTCATTTTTATGACCCAACTGTACTACACTCGCAGTTACCGTGTCAAACAAAAAAAAATGACGGAAATAATGATATGTATCTAAGGAATTATGCCCATGGTATTTTTGCTTGCGGAAAGGACTACCGATCAAGTTTTATCTCGGTGATTGAATCCAGAAGTTTTTACTATACAGTAAACATGGTACACGAATCATACGTTCCGCATATCACTGATACTATTCAAAATGAATTCAATTATCAAATTATCATTAAAGATTAAATTAACTTAAATTAAAACCGTAAAGTGAATGATCCGATGAAATTTGTAGGTACATTGTAATTGGAAAGCACAACAAAAAATGCTAACACTATTTAAAAAAAATATATTTTCTATGAACCCAATTCTACCGATACCATAATTGATTCGTTGTGGAAAAATATTATGTCTAACAATCTTTCGTCACGTTTATTTTCTCTGCAATACAACAATTGAAAAGAACACATAGTTTGTTTATCTCTCGCCTAGATATCGTGCCCGAATTTCATCAAAAACTTGATTCCACGCTTATTTATAACGACGAAAGTTGACTAGTTGAAAAAGTGCTTTGTTTATGTGTTGATATGTAGGTGAGTATCAAGGCAATGTGTGAGGCTGGGTCGTAAGTCCGTGGAGCGCACTTTTGCGGCCGTAAGTATAACCCACCTACTAACGTGACCCTTTTACACTCCACCTGGTGTAAGTTGGCAATTTTCCCTGTTACTTTTATATAGCGATGTACAGAAGGGCAAGAGCCAACCCGGGCGCAGTCTCTCGACGTCGCTCGGCTACCCACTTCACGGCTCTTCGCTTGCAATGTTTGGTCGTATTATTGCGTTTATTTTCACATACACGTAACATATATAGATGGATATATAATATACATGTGTCTGATCTGGTAATACCACCCTGTACAGCAAGTTGCAATCGAACCAAGTACGTAATTTCTGGTTAACGTGAGAGACCTATCCGAGTCAGTGGTTGTAGCTCTGCTAAAAATTGGATTTTGTATGAGCTCTGCGACTCTCTATACATATATTTTCAATATTACTACTGGCAACGATCTTATATATACTACATATATATATATTCATTAGGGAAGTGATACTTCACCCTGGGACGTACTAGTTACGTTGGCCAAGAGGCTGTTTATTTTTTATATCGAAAGTATCGAGTAAAAATGTACTTCGTGTAACCCAAGTTAAAATAAACTCGGAACTGTACCCGGTGCTTACCCCTAGCCACAGGGTGTGAGGGAAAAATCTTCGTCTTGTATTTTTTATTTTTTATTTTTTTTTTCCAGACTATGGTGCTGCTCTAACGACCAAGTTCATTAAATTTAATATCCATGCTAGAGACTTTCATGTTAAAAGATCAATGAGATCATGATTTTATGACGATTAAAATGGTTGACACTGTTTATGAAGAACAAGATAGAATTTTCTTCAAAGCAATCTTTATTCGTAATCGAAGATTACAATAGAAATCATATCATTCCTGATGAGTAAAAAATTATCAATGAATTTTGCCCAAACTGACAAAACTCAGAACGCCGTTCAAAGATGCCAGAGCAATAATTGATGTGATCCAACCGCCGTGGCAATCGAGAAATGTAGGAGGAGAGACACAGAGAGAAAAAACTGAACACACACCTAATGACATGTGGCAAAAGGTAACGCGCCTATGAACATATACACCAGCAGATAGAAAAATAGAAACAAAAAGAGAATTGGCATGTGCGCAAAGGGGTCGATGTGTCTCGGTTCATTTATAAGACAATATCTCAGCAACGCGATCAAAATCATCAGTCATCTCTGATGTGATGCTATACTCTACTATAAACATATAGAAAGGATAAGTATTGCTTCCTGCATGCTATAACAAATATCGTATAACCAAGGTAGCTAAATGGACGAACTTACGAAAAGACGAGAAAATTTACCTCTTATACCGGTCACCGTATATCCCACATATCGTTTGTTCTCTCGCTCGATGTACGCGGTAACAAACGAGTTATATATGATCACGTTACATCCAAACAGATTATGCATATACACCTTTACATTATACGTAAGTTTCTCATCGGCAAACCGCAACCCCTCTGGATATACGTATGCAAATATAGGTATACATTGACGCAAAAGAGCCGCGAGGAATCGATTGATCACTGCTAGCTGCGATGACAGGCCGATTAACTACATACCTCGAGACTCTTCCCTTACCCATCGCACTATCATTGTTTCATGCGTGAATATTGCTCAGAGAGCGTGATGATGATTGTGATCTCTTTTACTGACCGTCCCTCTGTTGTGTTATCGTTGCAAACGCACTTTTTTTATATATATGGACAAATGGACATCATATAGGATGTGCATATGTACGCGAGAATAACGGTAGATTCCGCACGCCTTTCGAGTAGTTGATACTTTTTCAAGACTTTTCGCATCAAAAGTGCATCTATGTGGTGTGATTAATACTTCAGTGAATTAGATTTTTGGTATCGCCCTAAACAGCTTGTCTGTTTGTTGTGCGTTGTTGGAAAGTCGAATTTCAAAAACTCCAAAATGTTCGTATGCTCGAAAAGCGATCCCTTAGCTATGAGTTTCGTAGAAACCGTTAGGAATAAATAATTATCGAGAGGCTTATTACTCGAATGAATAAACAACTAAGCAGACCTCGTTGAAATGATTTCGTGCGAGAAAAAAAAATCAATTCTTTTTGCGATCCCGATTTCACAAGCCTGATAAACGGTCGATAGTGAAAGAAGACTATGCAATTAATCATCGACAGCCGTCTATATAAACATTATATCTGTACATGTATCGATAATTGCCTTGAACGTAAAACGCGATGGGCTTGGCAACTTTTCATCTCTCATACGCTTCTTTGCCTTCCCAAGGTACATTCTCCATTCCTCTTCTTGTTTCTTTCACTATGGCTAATCTTCTTCTCCCTGACGAGATCCAGGATACTCGGGGCCTCGGAGGTCAGCTCGAGATCTCTCGCGTATTGCTCCAGTTAGTACATCCGACGAGAGCCACTTCCATTACTATAATACTCGTGTGTATACATATATATGTGTTCAGAGAAGAGGAAAAAGACTACTCTGACATTCGTTTCGAATAAACGCTGCTCTTATACCGCTTGGACCGTTTCACTGCACGCTGACTTTTCCGGTCTCTCTCTTTCACACACATAACGACCGAGACTTGTGCACGACGTTCGAGTCTAACCGAAGGAATTCTCGTATACGTCGATATACCCTTCCTGCAAAAGCATCTCTGCCAAGCATCAATTCAAACTCTGTACCCGAGAAGAAGATATACGCGACCTGAACAGGGAACTACATAGAGAAAGATAAAGAGAGAGAGAGAGAGGCTTTGGTGTGGCACTCACCGATACACAGCTTTTCTCGGGACCGTGTGGCGTGCCCGGTAATATATAATTAGTCTAATGACAGTTCCCTAATGCTGAGGAACGAGTGAGGACATAAAGCAAGAAAGAAGATAAGGGAAGGGAATGGACGAATAAAATAGAGAGGAGAAGCAAAAGAGCGAGAAAGAGAAGATTAGAGAGACCTAAAGTCCTAGGGCATTCCAACGTACCCGCCATCTTACGTTTTATACCTCTGGTGTTACACGTATACTACCCTGTAAATTCAAGGTACACCTCTCGCGTGCGTTAGGCCTCGTCTCTTTCTCCCACGACTCTCCTCTGCTACGTAAATGTAGTTGGGAATCCCACCGAGTATGCGTAATACTATATAAACTACCGTATACACACATATAGCACTTTATATCTAGACACCTTATGTATACGTCAGTATACCTTACATGTGTACACAAAGAGACTGTACAACATAACAACCCTGCGACGCTACACTGTTCTCTACCTGAGGAAAAGCCCTGAAGCTATATTCGGACCATTCGCCGTCCACTTGGAGATACATATTTCAATGTTTGTTGCAGTGAATTCTCATACGCCGGAGCTATATGGCACGCACAGAGCGTATAATAGTTCATCGATCATTGTCGCCTCGAGACAATGTGTCACCCTGGAATATATATTGGACAAGAGAAATTCTCGTTTCCAGAGAATATCGAATGTACTACTTCTTGGGTGATTAACACTGCTCCTCCAGAGCCGACGTTTTCGACATTTGCACAGATATGAGAAGTTCAAGCAATTCAATGTGGTCTGGCCATTTTGTATGCTCTTCTCTATTCATGTCTTTTGTTTCTATATTATAGTGGTTCCCTACTTTTTTTCAATTGACACATTATATTTTTCTAAAAAACCGGACCGTTCGACTTTTTATTAGAAATTAACCTTGTGCTTGGTTTTTTTTGAGTAGTTCGCCCTGTTTTCGTCGATCAGTTGCACCACTTTTAGAACTTTCCTGTCTACTTTGTCCATATGAGGAGGAGGGGGGAGGAGGTTGCTCCCATTTTTATAGTTGGCTAATAAATGACTATTATGTAATACAGCAGGTTCTTCGAAACATTCCACATTACAGCATATAGATTGGGTTGTTTTGATGTTCATCAATTGTTTTGACATGAACGTGCCTTTGCTTGTCTTTCCGGATGGCATCTGCATTTTCGGACCCCCCCAGGGATCATAGTTGGCGTTTAGGTTGGTTCACTGCACTATACGTCGATCTATATATCAGTGTAGATAGTATATTCAAGGACCTGGATCAGGAACCGCAGACGAATCGTCCGTCTTCGCAAACTCCCTAAATACGAGAGTGAGTTCTGGTCTCATACACACACAAAGATGAGAGTAAACATTCCTAGAAACAAACGAAGAGGATGAGGTTAAACTTACATTGGACTCGTCGTGAACAAGTGACCGTAGAATGGAGCAAGGACTTCCTCGCGGGACATATAGCGTAGTTTGCAGAATTTGAGGAATTGCATTTACCAAGGGGCCACCTGACTAGTGTAAATCTAGACCCTCGAGATCTTTTCTAGGTTAGCTCTTTGATCTTTTCTCTTTTCATCTTGTTTATTTGCAAACTTGGTATTGTCATGAAGTGGCTAGACTGTCAAAGTAACCGAACCAACTCTTTTGGTCTCTCAAGGGACAGAAAAAAGAAACGCATCCTGCACAAAGAGATTATTCGCTCGTCAAACTAATATAATAGCAATGCCAGAAAACATTTCTAACGAGAAAAAGAACGTATTTTGTACATGTATTCATTTGCAGCCCCCGGAGACTTTTACGCTCCTCGTTATTTCATTTCCACCATTTCTGCGAAGCATGATATTTTTTTGGACCAGCATTTTGCGCACACGTATCTTTTTTTTTGTTAACAATTTCTCAGAGATAATTAATATTTCATGGTAGTCATTAACCTTCCGCATTACAGCTGGCGAAACTCAATTCTTTGACACCGGATGCTACGATTTGATTTGCTCAGAGGAAAATATATCAACAGTGAGTTCGTCGCTTTACGTTTATTAAAGGCCCACTTCGTCAGCGGACAAGAGAACCGAGGAAGGTTTGTTGAGTTGTTTTTTTTCTCTCACATACACATACTTATTTGCGCTACACATAATTTTATTCGTCACTCGATGGAATTATTCAACCCTGGTGCTCGAGAAAATGAGAAAAGTAATACAGAGACAAGTAAAGAGAAAAGTGTGGAAAAAAAAACTCTTGAACAGAGTTTCATTCGTTCCCGAGCTAGATATTCTAGCTGGAAATCCTACGGGATGCACGCAACAATAATTCGGTCCATTTTTGCTCGTTGCTTATCAAGAATTCATACATACATAGATATTTTTATAAATAATATAATTTAAAGGACTTCCGGAAATATATACAATTAAACTGTGAAAATACACATCTCCTGGGACTTGTATCTCACTCGTTGACCCATTCGCATCTCGAGCTTCCTCCGCTAATGGGCTTCTGGCTTTATTAAACACGGATTAAACAAAGTAATTAAAACGAGTTGCAATTAGAGTATTTACGATATTACCGGTCGGAGAGTGTCGCAATTCAAACGCATGTACTTATATGGATTATAAATTTGTACATTTATATATGTACTTATCTGTGATTAGCCACGCGTACTGTGAACTACTTCGTTTTAAACACAACCAAGCGCAGCTCGTTGTGTCTCCCTGTTTTTTTAAATTAATAATTCCTTCATACTTTTCATTTTCTGCGCACTGCAATGTCCAAAATTTTACTGTGTTGATGAATGCTACGAGCATTATATAATCGCTTAACGTAATTTTCAGTCTGGAATGCACTAATGCGGATTCTTGTTCGCAGTAATTTCATTTTTCGTAATTAATTGTATTTCATTTTATACGCCAATTTCGAATGTACAGTATCCAAGTAATACATCGGAGTACTGCATATGCAAATTTTGAGTTTCTTTGTCTATCTGCACAGGTATATAGGACCTTACTTTATCTACACAACTACACCGGTATGTAGGACCAAAACAAAACATAATCATAGGAACGACGTTATCAAGAGACTCGGTAGAGTTTCGGGACAAGTACATTGATAGCTCTGTCGTCTGTTGGCCCGAAGCTCGCCGAGACTATATTGTCTTTGAATAAAACGATTCGCGGTGGTGGGGGTACAAATTTTAGGACGTTTTGCTTGATTGCGATTCGAAAATTCACCTATTCCATTCTCGAAACAATTTACTCTCTGTTTTGTTTCATCTACCAGTTGATAAACCATTATCAGAGTAAATTTCATTAAACGGACTAAAATAGTTTTGCAGAGTGCTAAAATCCGGTGGGATAACTTAATTCTGCCCCAAAATCTGTTCCAATTGGGATCCTCTTGGTCGTTCTGCCTTTTTTCAAATCGTTCTTCGACCCCGTTACCTGTGATACGATATGTGACAGAAGCACGTTCATTTTTGTCCATCGATCCCGAGGATTGTATAATAACGACTGTCGTTTCGCGCCTCGGAGAGCTTCAACCTTCATATTTTATAACTATGGATAGAGTTTTCATAACTCATATAAACCAGTGAGGTTTTCAACGTGACTCCTATGTATATAGATATATATGATACTAGATATATAGTCCCTGAACAACGAACAGTCTACATGAGTATGGGCCATTTTTGCGCACAACGATGAATACACTTCGACGGCGCGCAGCAGCAAATCGATGATAAACCTGTCGACGACAGAAATGACCCGCATGGAACAAACGGTGTTATTCCACCACTCCTCGACACGCTCACGTTCTCCTGTATTCATTCACGATGTACTCACCTAATATAATGGCCGAACAGGGCAAACTTTCTCTCTCTCTCTCTCTCTCCTTCCTTCTGCCATAGATGACAAAGGAAAAGTTCACCCGATGTTTCTTTCATAATATATGTTGGCTCATAGTTCGATATAAAATCGTTTTTTGTGACAGAGTTAAAAACTTTCTAGTCAATATTTTACAACATACGGACGAGATTCGACCCCAATTCCAGAATCAATATATTTTTTTTTCGTCCCAATTACTTTCGTAACAAAGGATTTTTAAAGGACTTCAATTGATCCATAATTGAATCACATGACGAGTGTCTATTTGGAGGATTCTCTTCTTCATTGTAATGACATGATCGAACGTTTTATACGACGCATTGATTAATATTTATTCGTTAAGATTTATTTGAATGAACTCGAAACTATCTTCGTCAGCATTGTTGTCACCGAACTTGTGAAGATTCGCCCTAGTCTTACTGCTCGTCGCAGATATCCTTTTAAACGGTTGTGATCGTTGATTTGTCATTTTTCTAGGTTTTTCACAGTAGACACTGGCAATCGTTCCAGTTTTTTTTTTTTGTTTGGAAGAAAAATCAACAGGAGAACAGAGCAATCAATTAGTAAATGAAGAGTATTGGTTCGTCGTTCATTTTCCAATTGATTGGCCCCATTTGGACGATTCAAGGTAATGGTACCGTGATCCGTCGTACATCGGGCTGAGATTGAAGTCGTGGCTTCACAACGACTTTACTAACGAACGATCCATCTGTGCTGTACTTCAATCGTGTACATAGCACTATATACGTTGACAGTTTCTCGTTTCCTTTTGCTACAAAGTTCTGTGTCCTCTGTAATTCTCTACTCCGAAGCTTCACTATCTTCCAGTGCCCGTCACATCGAGCTACTAGCCTGCGATCCTATTAACGTCTCTTCTTCTTTCTTACCAACTCGTCCACACTTCCTGCTTACCTACTATCAGCACCATCATTTACGACTGTCCATGAAGTATCGATAGTAAGCTGGATATATTCTCATCATATGTATTTCTGATATTACTTTCTAAGATACTGGTAATTGAACATTACAAATCGTCAAATTAATAATACTGCGACTGATTAAATTAAATTGATTTCAATACTGACTTCTACTATTACTTTTTAGCAGCATAGTAGCTGCCATAAATATTTTTTTATTTCTCGTGGAGATGCGATTCAAGGTGGTTTACACACGGGTCTTCAGCAGAGATTTGGATGCTATTCGAATTTTGGTACTCAGTGATTCGAACAGAAATCGATAAAGTCATCTCTGAGATTTGGATCATTTCGTTCTCACGACTAATGACGTCAAAAAGATATCAAGAAATCACTCGCAAAGAAAATGGTTGGAAAATATTGAGTCAATAGATTTTTTTTTAATTAGTGAAATGGCTTTATTAATTTTATTTGAATGCTTGGGATTTTTTTTTAATCCTCTTTAATCTTGTTGATGTTAAAAATATTTATTATTAACGAAAGTACTCGATCTAATTATTTGGAATGTTGGCAAGTATTATGTAGAATCAATCTTGACATATACGTCAAAGATTCAAGACTTTAGACCTTTTTGTTGAGGATTGGATTCTTGATTTTCGAACGGAAAAACATCATCAACATTTCAAATCGAAACGATTCTTAAAGAAATCACGGATATCCAAAAAAAATGAACTTTTATTTCAGTACTTTCTAGTACAGTTTATTGGTTGATTCATAGGTTACACTCGTTCAACAATTAACTTTTTACAACTAACATTGTTGGGCGAACAATTTTAAAAAAAAATTTGTTGACTCGCTAAGTACTCGTGTTTAACTGATCGCATAACATTCTTTACTCGTAACACGTGAGCGGCGATCTTCAGAACTTTTGTATGCTACTAACTGTTTCCTTCTTCTCCATCTTCACCAAAGTGTAATTAAATGAACATTTAATCAGTAACGTTTATGTTTTTCCCTAAAACCTCTTGAACATATTATCGCTGTTTACATTTTCAATCGAATTGCTGGAACTTTTATCAATGTGAAGGAAGAGTATTTTTGCCTGCGACTTTAAAAGACATCGCACATCGTCTATCCGCTTGTATTTCACTCGATACAGCAAACTTCGCAATTCAATTGAAAAATATGTAAAAATCTTTAGAAACCGAGTTCGAACATATATCCATATAGTATATGGTAGGAAATCGAAGTCGCGAGCGTCGTTTACTCACTACAAGTAGATGAGCCATGCGCCTCCTCGTGTGGAATGACGTGAACAAGTGCAAAGAGAGGAGATCGGACGGGCGCGGATGAAAGACGCTCTCCTCGACATCCGTTCGGAAGATTGCCAGGGGAGTGCCTCCAGTCCTACGAGACCGTCGTCGTGTCGACTGCGACTTCGTGAACGGAATTTTCAAGCGAGACGAAGGGGTACGTTCTACGGGCACGTTACACACCAGCTCTCATCTCTTGAGACCCAAATGTTCCAAGTTTGCGTTTTTCTTCCGTCTCACTATCGCCTCTCTCTCTCTCTCTTTCTCTTTCTCTTATACATGCTTATCGTCGATGAAAAGCACGACAGCAAGCTTTCGAGGAACTTCCTCTTGTGCTGGCATCGTAACATCGTAAACTCGATTCAACTATGGTATCAGTCTTCAACACACATCAGGCTGCCTCGCGACTCGTTTGTAATTGATCGTTCGTTCTTTTTTCGTATACACTCCTTTTTGTCCGTCTGATATGGCAAATTGTACACACAAAATAAAAGCATTTCATAGTTATTTCCCGTTGCTTGTCTTAAAAAAACTTTGGTATTTTCAGTAAGCAAGACTCCTGTGAAAAACGAGACAAGTCTTTATTCTCTCACTGACCATATAAACGATCTCTCGTCAGTGACGAGAGGAAAAACGGGAAAATTAACGAGTTTGCTGAATTGCAGAAAATGGTCGTTTAATTCGGATCGTTTGTAGCAACTTTTTTTCGCTCTGTTGTCCCCGCAATTGCCACATCATTCAACCCTAAAGATAATCATCGGAACCCGCCGTGTAAGGTTTTGTTTCTAGTACATTTATACGGTATTTTTATCAGGCATAAAATAGTATAATTTTTTGTCACCCCGTATGGCGTAGTTGGAAATATATGATGGTCTTAGTACATACGTTGACGATTTCACTGGGAATCCGACTTAATTAATGACTATAAAGTGAATCGTGACAATTTCTGCAATTTTTTGCTTTTTCACGAACAATCTTAACGATCTGAAATAACTCTAGATACCGTTCGATGCTTGCTTCAAATATCTGTCCTCAAAAACGCTCACTGAGAAAGCAGAATCGTGTAATAACCCCTTTAAATCACATTGCTCTCGTTCCTCGAGAAATTTTGCAGTTTACACGAGAAACACAGAGAAGCATTATTATCGGCATTTCCACAGAATGTCGGGTCGGTTTCCAGCATGCTGGACACCGGTTTCTCTCCCGGAAATTGGATGCTCGAGACGGAAGTGGATATCGGTTAGGTATACACCCAAACGCTTACGGCAGGTCCTTCACACGGTGGAGTATTTCTCATTCCCTCTCTCCCTCTCTCTTTCCGTTGGTTCAGACGGATCACATTGGCAGAAGTATTTGGTGCTCGATAACCTATCCTTATACACTTCGAGTCTTCCTTATTCGCTGGTTAAATTGAACCGATGTGACGAGGAATAGGGGTAGGAGGAAAAAAAAATAGAAAAGTGGAATAAAAATATTAAAGTCAGGAATGAAATCCATATTTTCACGCAGAAGTATTAGAAGCCGCCATGGCCTCGTCAAAGGAAGCTGACGAATTTATTTTCAGTGTGAGTGAATTGATTGACTAGAAATTGAACAGTTATACCAGAAAAATAAGTCATGCACAACTTCATCAAACTCATGTAGCAAGAAAAATAACTCATTTCGAATTGTTGATATTTTGCAGGTTCAGGTAGCCCGTATACAAATCTTGTGGATCCCCGGGAATTATTTTTTTTCATTCCCTTTCGGTTTTGTTTTGTCCGCGCAAAACGTTCATTCACAGTACCTATAAAACGTTGGACCCATTCAACCCGAGAGTTATAATATTACTGAGAATTCCTCGCGCTTTCAAGATCTTTATCTCTGGCACAAGCTTTTGCTTTCCCGCTTTCTCACTGCAGCGGTCTCGCGAAACTTGAAGCATTCTCGTTGGCGAGTCGCAGTTCTTTCGAGTGACTATCATAGTATGTATAGAATAAAACGATGTTACAGCTGTTGGCTACTCTCCAATGACTAGCAGCCTCTCCAAACCGTATAAAAACCCTTATTCTGAGGGACGAAAATCGTGCCAATAACTACTTTTCTCCTTCGGCTCTCCTGTGGCCAATTACTGTGTCATTTACCTGGCCTGCATGCATATATCCATGATCACCATCCGGTTGCACCATTTCGTGTCCGTAAGCCTTTTCTTCGTTCATGCTCGAGGCCATGCTCGGTCACATATGGGCTTACACTACCACCGACCACAACACAAAATGAAAAGAAAAAGAGAAGAGAGAAAAAAAAATCGCGCGCCCCTCGGTAAGCGCAAGCAGCGTATGTGAGACCTCTGATAAATGAGTCGGCTTGAAATTTCAGCGATTGCCCGAAAGATTTCACGAGAGAGCTGGAGTCGCCTTCGGCCAAAAGGCATCATCTGTTTTTTCTTTTTCTCCCCCCCCCCCCCCCCCCCCCCCTTTCTCTCTCTCTTATTTCACGTGACTTCGTTTTCTCGTTCTCAAAACATTTCGGAGCATTACAAAACTTGTACAATAAAAATATTAGTGAACTGTTTTCGCAAAATTCCTACCACTCCGAATTAAAACATTGTAAATGACGTCGAAAGTATGTGACAAATTTCAACTTTTGAAACGACGTATTAATTGGACAAACTGGACGCGAGAATCAGAGCGATAAGTTGGGATGTCACTTTTTCGACGTACAGAACCTCTATCAACGCAAATGATAAGAATCTGAAGGCAGCTCTGAACGACCTCAGCATCAGATCTTTTTTTTCGTTTCTAATTACGAACTAAATGTTGAAAAGAATTCTTCTTCGTGAACATTTCCCTAGGTAGCTTCCAGTTGAACAGGAAAACTTACAAAAAGTAATGAATAAAAAAAGTCGATTTGGACGAATTATTGGAATGTTAAATGAATTCCGTTAAAATGAAAGACAAAATGGTATTTCAAAGAAAATGTGGGTGTAATGAATTTTTTTATGGGCTGACGTGTAACACTGGTAATAGTTTTTTCGCACTACATCACCCCATGCATGTAACGCATACCATGTAAATACAACTGATGCGTGTTACTGTGCCTGAGGGCATCAATTTTCGTAGAGCATATCCACGCATCTCTCGTCGGTCGCTTATATAGCTTCTGTGCTTCACTCGCCCGCCTTGGTAACCTGTTATATATGACAGTGTAGTACTAGATATAGTCAACAATCCTTACCCACAAGCCTGCACGCTCAATTCTCGACTCACACGCGAGCTGACGTTGCAGGAGATCACTATACCTCTCGTTTAAATACATGAATGTCTGTATATTAATGCATGTGTATACGGAAAAAGGTAATAATTTGGCTTCGTACTTTTTGTTTATCATGTTGAATTAAAGAAAAAAAGAAATCCAATTGCAAATATGATTTTTTTTAGTAAGCAATGAATTTTTATTTTTTCTTTTCTTGTAGGCATTCAGAATCTCAATATTTTTTCAGATCTCCTATTCCTGATCCAGGACTTGACGAAAACTGATGGTCTGAAAAATAAGAATGCAGAAAAACTGTAATAAAATCGAGTTTGATTAATGTCAATTGAATTGAGTGACGTGTATGACACGTTTTGAATCAATGTCAAGGTAAGTATTTGTCACGACAGAGTCGCATTGGTTTATTTTTACGTTGTTACGAAAATCTCGATGACGAGACTGGCACATTCAGAGCGATACAGCTGCAGTTCCGTGGAAAAGAGTTGTGCAGGAAATGGGGTACACATTACCGAGGGAATTCCGTTGGCCTGGCAGGCGCAGAGAAAAATGAAAACAAAAGAAATTTTCCAGGGGAAGGGTTTACAGTTCCTGGGGAAAAACTGCGCGTCCACGTGAACGACGGTACGGCAATTGTATGGTACGGTTGGCTCACAAATGTCCTTGGGGACGAGAAAACCTTCCGCCATCGTGAAGAAGATGTAGATCGATTGTCAACGTCGGAGCTTACCTTTATTTTCAGCTCTGTGTTTTATATATACGTATAATTCGAATGGATACACGAGTTTCGTACATCTCGGAATAGTAGATTCGGATTTCTCTGTTTCTTTTTCACCTGAGCTCGTAGATCTCTGATTATAGCAACACACATGGAGTGTTATCATTCTTTTCTCTTTATTTTTAGATTCTCTACACCTATGTAATTCTCAGATCTTCATTCCTTCTATTTGCTTGCTCTCTCTTATTTTTTTTTTCCGTTTCACTCGATTCACTTCCTGCCTTTCCCGCTAAACAATTATCCATGCTATCGGTGGTAAGCAAGTTCACAAGGTGGAATCGACGAGGAATAAAATCGGCCAATTACGCCCCGCACCATCTGACCGTACACCGGGCGGCCGTAATACAACTTTCCGGATACAAAACTTTGTTCGTTGGCGCCCGCGAAGAATCGCAATTGGGTTCACACTAGGCTATACGTATACTTCGCCTATAGTAAAGTGTACACGCGGGGGGAGGGGGGGGGGGGGGAGCAGTGCAGTAGCAAGCTGCTCGTATATATTCACCGCGAGACGTATATAATCAGGAGTTGAAAATCGCAGTCTGTTGCTTTATCGATAACACCATCCTCGGCAATGAAACCTCGAGATCGGTAAGGTTATCTGGGTACATTGATCTGTACATATAAATGTATATTTATTTATTTGAATGAACATTCTCGTAAAGCTGTTTATTATTACAGGCTCATATACGTATCGATATTCAGGGAATAATTTATTGGCAGTTATTCCTCGATCTCGATTTACAAATTGACGAATTTACGTGCGCTTACTTGTAATATACATGTCTACGTTTTAATACACATGCCTGTGGTTACAGTGCGTAATAACTGACGGAGGGGATTTAGATTGAATTTTGTATAATTGGCATTGCTGGTGAAACGAGAACAACGTCATCGTAACGATCAACCGGCAATTAGCAGTGAACACTCACTACTCTATCTTTCTCTTAACAGTACTTCTCTTTTCCTCTCTCTCTCTCTCTCTCTCTCTCTTTTTTCGATATTCAGCATATAACCTACCGACAAAGTCGAACCGTGGAGGGGATACAACTAATTAACCTCCATTAATTCACTCTCCGCTGCGTGTAATGAATCTGATATTTTTACAAGCTGTACTCCTCAGTTTTATACGCACTGTCCACTTTGACAGAGTGAAGTGCATATAGTGAAAAACGTTGATGTGAAAAAAGACGCTTAATACTTCGGTAGTTTTGGGTGCCTTGTAAGATCGGTACGTATAACGTGTATACATACTGCCTGAACTTCGCGAGTGGTCTGGGAGCATCGGACACCGGCAATAAAGTCACTCTTATTAAACCTCGCGAAATCGTTGAATTATAACCGCTACGTTTTTGAAAAGTTCGTCGCGGTTCTCCGCTCTGATGGAAGCTTCGTGATTCATATTTTATATATATTAAAAGATAGAAGGTCGTAAATGATGAGAAGTTAATGGGCAAAGTTATGCTGGTTAAGCCATTCTGTTCATCAGAAGTCTTCTCCCGAATTTATGTATTCGCATATTTATATAAGTTTATATGCGCACATATACGCGTATATATGTATATTCATGCATGTATAGAGGATTGCGCCAGTAAAAGATTGGACCCTGTGAGATTTATCGTAATCACAAAATGCAACCAGCACCAGCGATCCAGCAATCTCATAACAACGATGTATGAAATACTTTTTTCTCAAAACGAATACACATGATATTTCCTGCGTACAGCCTATACATTTTTATCATATGAGAGCAAAATCATTTACGGTCTAAGAGAAAAGATCTTTCGAGTTATTTCATATTTCATTTTCACGAACGCTTACCATCCCTTCATATCGTTCGTCGCAACGTTAGCTCCGCTACAAGAACCCTTAAGGTTTCGCGAACACCTGATGACATAGTCAAGAACGAATATGCAACAATTTTCCTCTATACATTTTCTGTGCCGAGTTTCTGGCCCATTTGCAAAGATTTACGGAAATATGAACGCATACCATTTCATCTCATTTTGAGTTTCATATATGTTCATACTACTCTCAGAGATTATTGTTTCAGCCTCGACGAATTGTCGAGAGATCTTCCTTTTTTATCTCCAAGAGTACACAGAGATTTTCTACGCGGAAAACCGACGAGATTCTTTGTAGTCGACTGACAAACATTTTTTTTTCTATTCTCGTACATGCTTCATTCAATATAGAAGGGTGGGCAAGTTCTACGAATGAAACATCCCATTACCGTCAATTTGTGCTCCTCTCGCGAGCCTCCACTCCCTCAGAACAATTGCAGGTCTTCGAAAGTGTACATTTTGCGGAGCATGCATGCACCTCAGTGTTTCCATGAGTGTTAATGCGTTTGTGGGCGTCTGAGTGACCGCTTACCATCGTAGGTAAGTGTACGAAGATTGCTTTTCAATGAAAGAATCCGCAACTTTAAAAAGTTTTGTGTATAAAAAGTTTTTTGTTACAAAAAAAAAAATAGTTTTCGATTTCAATAATCTCCGAATTATCCGTAATCTAAATAATGAATAGCACATGATCATCGACACACAAGGGTCTTGTTCAATCAACTCTGATAGCAGGTAATGCTCGGTAGATCGTACTAAATTATTGAAGATAATTCACATAAATCACAGCATGATTTATTCTTATTTCATCACTGATTGTTTTTATTTTATTTACGATTTCAACTTTCGTCAAAACTACAAAGCGAATTTCAACGACTTTTTTAGGTTCTGCTCATAAAAGGTGTGATGATAACTGACATGTCTTTTATCATTTTATTGTGTTTAGTCAAATATTTCATACACTTTTAATCCTATTTTGAAAAGACATGAGAAAAAAATGGGTTGATATGATCCTGATTAATGAATATTATTTCCTTTGTAAATGCAATATGGACAATTTTATAAGTTATTCCAACAGTTTCAAGTATGAATAAACTTTATTCACATATTTTCTATTGATTTGAATAAAAACAAGTCGAGATTTCACTGAAAATTAAAGCGATTAACTTGCACACATTTCACGTCTGGCTTACAGTTTCTTTTGCAAGTACTTCTTGCCGAATATATTTAGTACGTATACGAAGCTCGCTAGGGGTATTTACGAGTGATACACTCTTCGCCCAGATCTCGACAACGGGTATACGGCTATACCGCGATACTTTCTCGTATCGCAGGCAAGAAGAGCTCTGCACCTATTTCGAAATTACTTCGTAAGTACCGGTCTGACCGTCGCTGGCACTGCGAGATATACGCCAGGATCGCGTGTTACGCAGTGCTTATCTCGAGCTTAACCGTTGAGAAATTAAATTGGGAATCACTGTTGAATCGTACACTTCCAAATGAATTTAACGATGATTATACAATTGTGATTCATTTAAGCGATGATTTCCGACTGAGAAATATATTTTTTATTTCCTTCGTCAAACCAACAAAGTGCATTCTTCCTTTTCTCTCATTTTTTTCCAACACTTTCAATCAGCGTCTCGTATATATAAGTGAATGTAGACGGGCTTTCTTCTGACGAGAGTTTAATGACTCGGACGAATACGTGACGCGAGAGTTTCGTAAAACATATATTGAAATTCTTCCTCGAGCATCAACCATGATTATTTTTTTCTCTGTTTTTTTTTTCTCCTCTTTATTCCACGTCTCTGTACCCGCATCTGCGTGGATGAACATCAGAAATTTCAAAGACAGCCGCCCTCGACCGCAGGGATTACTAGTTTCTCTCCTCTGTTTTCCAGCTCGCTATATAGTTGTACGATGCACATGTAACAGCAGCGTAAGACAGAAAAAGGAGGGATTTTATTTTCGAATGTATTCAAATATTTGATCATTTTTATTATCGCTATAAATATAAGAACGGTATTTTTTTTTTTTTTTTTATAGAGTAATTTTAAAAATTATGGGCCCATTTGTATGCGGTTGCGTGAAATTAACGGGTCCGTTTATCGTTCTTGCGCAAAAGTGGCCTACCGTTTCACTGCAAAATTTGCGTATACAATAAAAAGAAACAACTGGTCTCGTTTATCAGGTCTCAGGTGTATAAAATTTGCCAAAATGTTTTCCACCATTTGTTCTTTCACTGTATATTCTACTGCACAATATTATACTACCATACAAGATGGAACTACGAAAGTTTCGTTTTGAATTTTAAGGGATTAATATTCATACATTCATTAATTGTCGGACGATATATTTAATGCAAAAACATTCCATTTAAAATTTGAATCTATAAAAAAAAAATGGCAAACAATATCGAATGCATATTACACCAGATTTCTTGAATGAATTCGTTATTTTAGAACACATCGATATCCTTATTCCTCCTCGTTTGCGAACTCAATAACATTGCAGAAGGTTGTACGCCATTGCGTATTTCTCAAACACGATTCCTCTTATTCCGTACACGGTGTAGGTATCATGAAGGAAAAGAAAAGGGGAAAGGAACCGCAGAGTAACAGAGAATCATTCTCTCTCTCTTATTCTCTCTTGCAAAAACATCGGAAACAGAGACGCATCCCAGAAGTGTATAGAGAGGGCTCGCGATTGCAGCGAGAAATTCTCGTTCTTCTCACCGCGAAAGCACGAGAGAGTCGGTCCGGCAACTGGTAATTTTCCCAGATGCTTCTGCTGGTGCCGGTGAGGAGCCACGATATCGTTGTATTGGTTTCAGTCTACCGTAGTTAATGTATACATATATTCTATATAACGTATAGAAACGTGGCTAACAACGCCAGACGCTCAGAAATACAGCGAAACTGCACGCTCTTTCTGCTCTGGGAACCGGAACTTTCAAAAGCTTCACCCTGGACGACGAGCTGTTATAGCCTGTTCGCGGAGCCACATCAACACCACCGCCATACCACATGAAAATGTTATCACGAGTCATACAATCTCGTTTCCTCTTACCCTGTTGCCGAAAAATGTTAAATGAATATGAGCATAGCCGTTACCCATTATCTCAACGATTACAAATATTCCAGAAAATGTTCAATGCTCCTGTCAATTATGGCGTAATCGTATAGATTGATATCTTATAAAATGGCCCATCCAGAAAAAAAAACATATAGTTGATTCAACTAGGATCTATTTGAATGAAATAATTTTTTTTACACCATATTTAATATTATAATTATTATTTGATTATATTTCCATGGGCCTACAACCCTGAGAGGGCATAAAAATTCACGAGCTTCTGTTTGTTTTTAGACACGATCTGTTCTGAGTAAGTATGACCTGGGCTTCCGCTATTTATTCACATCCAGAGTCCAATACGTGTATAAGAAATGTTTCGACGCTCTGCGCCGCATAGCGGTCGGAGTGATAAGCTTTGACGCGGGTACCCGAATAAATGCACTCAAATAGCATTATTTATTTGATTCAAATACAGCTTTTTAGTTGAGGCAAATAGACATTTTTTAAATTCAATAAATGATCCTAGTAGATTGAAATAGATCTTTTTTCTGAGTGGGGAGTGTTTCTTCAACAATAAGAAAAATGGAAATATATACATCTTCAAGTTGTTGAGTTCAAATACTACATTCCGTAGAATGAATGTCCAAAAATGTCGTATATATACGAAGAAAGATTCAGTGCCACCCCTGTCGAAAGTGTTTATCCAGGATAACACAACTTTTATGTAATCGCTAAAAGTGAAATATTGCTATTGAGTTTTCATTTGTCTCGAACAGTTCAAATTTCATAACCGAATACAATTTCAACCTTTTTTCTGCACGTTCCATCGGATCATAACACTCGAATGCACGTAACATTGCTTTTTCTTAATAATTTCTTGCTACATACGTATCCAAGCGATGTGAGCAGCGTTTATATCTATATTTTTCATTAAAGTTTCAATCGAAAGAATATTATTTACAGTAAATAATGAAAGGTGCATCATAAATAATAGAAGCGGTTGAAGATAATGCGAAACCTTTTAGAAAGATGATACCCGGCGCCGTTGCTCCGATGATATAAAACGGCGGTTGATCATATTTAGACGTATATGTATGTATATAATAAGTATACATATATTCTACCTAAAGCAGTGCGTCGACGCATCGCGGTGAGAAAGCAAGAAGACACGATAAATTAGTCGGGGTGACGAATGGGGGCGGCAATTATGTCGCGGCTATTATAGTACGTATACGCATATAAGAGAATATAGTGGCAACTATAGGAGAGATAGAAGATACGAGCAGGGACTTGTTCTTCGGTGCGTTATGTATAGGAAGAAGAGAATCGGAGAGAGCCTCGGGTATAAGTGATTTATGAGATATTTGGACACGTGGATGGACCTTGCCTACTTGCGGCGCTTTAAATCACCGCGGGCGCTTTTTCACAGAGTTTAGCTTGAACATATCGGCGAACCCGATGGCTCTTTCGATGCTTCTGGCGTGTATGCCTATATTCGCCGCAGGGATTTAGTACGGAGGGATCCACACATCGACATCGTTAACCCCCGACCGGTTCCGCGAGGTCAACACGCAACGATCTCGACCCCCATGCTAATATACCTCCGATGTTACTAACATATATTTATATACGTATATTTATTTATTCGTAATACTTTAATGCATCTGGGTATATTGAAAACAGATTGTTAAATAATTTCTATGTTCTCTTACTCCTGCCTGCAATCGAATCAATTTGCGACAAACTAAACCGGTACCGGCTCACACTTTAAGACAAACTTGAAAAAAAATATATGAGAATTTCTAGCGCGATTAGCAGGAAATTCCGATACCGATCGCTTTACGGTAATAACCACATCGTACAATAAAAGGCTGAGTGCTTGATCCTGCTAACTATTACAGAGCTCAAGTTTTCGCTGGAATATATTTTCGATCTTTGCAGTTCAATGACGAGACAGATCAAAGTGTGGTAACGGTGTCGGTGTGTATCAACGAAAATCATCATCAACTTCGATAGTGCGGTTTTTAAGAAGATTCGCAACTGAATTAATCAGATTCAATTAGAATTCGAGAGCGAGAATACAAAATACAAAACTACGAATGTTTGTGCAATTGTCGAACTTGCATCTTTTTTTAAAATATTTTTCTCAATATTTTCTTAATGGCAATCGGAAAAATGTTCACTTTCCTTTACGATTCTCCGATCTCTAACAGCTTTCATCGTTTTTTCGCTCGCTACCAGCGAGGATAAAAGCCACAGGCTCTAACGTAACGCATGTCCACGATCGATATCCAAGAGCGAGACGCTCACGGGAGTTTGCACTTTCAACCAGCGTACCAGAGATTACTCGCTCGGATAAAGTAATTCGCGGCACATGTTGCGCCGGAATGAATCGTGATCGCGTTGCCCCTCTGCTCCTCCCTATCTCCATCTGCCCTCGTTGAGTCGCCACTGATGCTGCGTTTCCTGTGTTTTATATTTCGAAAAAACACCCACAGGGATTATCCCCACTTGTTTCACGCTCACGAGGAATACAAATTTGCGAATCAAACTTTAGCATAACTCTCTCTGGATAAAAATTTCAAATATTCATTTGAAATTTCAATTGTTTTCTGCTTTGTTCCTCATGAGTCAGGTAGCTTCATAGGTATTCCGGGAATCTTATCGTACTTCGCCAAGATTCAAACGTTTTTTTTTCGCGATTTTACACGATATTCTCCTTAAATTATTGGTCAAACATGATAATTTCAGTCAAAATACCTAGAAAGTTTATTCTTATCTATTGATAAAACATTCTCGAAAAAAAAAGAATAAAAGACCATTCTCTTTTAATCTCATAATCTTAATTTCTTGAGTTAATGAAACCTCGATTCATCGCACGGGAAAAATGTTGAGTTTTTTATCGCCGAGAATATTCCGTTTATTAAAAAGTAATGAAATGTAATTTCCTCGAGGAACGAAATCTATCTGCATTAGAGATAGCACGTGGTACAACAGAAAGAGGAAGAAAGAAGCCAGGGTTGGAGGATGATACGTATTCGCAAAGTTCCGTTTACACGCGCCGCACAGTTGTAACGGGATGGAGAGGTGAGCGCACGTTATTCGTGCCATGCCGTGGATAGCTCTCGCTCTGCGATACACATACATACACATACATATACATATATACACTCTTTTTTGCTGCCTGTTTTGCGAATATTGGACTTCTACGAGCTATATATGTAACTCTCTGTCCCGGTCGTACTGTCGGAACAGCCTTGTACCGCCAATTAGATCGTGTATACAAATTCTCCGTGCAATGCTCTTCTCAAAGGTAGATCGAAAAGGGAACTTGCTCTCTCTCTCTCTCTCTCGCTCTTTCTATGTCTCTTCTCCCCCTTATCTCTCTTTCGTCATTGTACCGTTGTCATGTTTAATGTATTTGTATACCTATAATATGTGTTTTGTCCATTTAGATCTTCGTTGACAGAATTGCGAGAGCCTAGACAGTTGCCGTCAAAGAAATTGGTCGACCATTAGAAACGTTTGACGACAAAAAGGTTGGCTTGTTAGAAGTACGCATGCGATACAACTTACAATTAGTATACGAGCGAAAGAGAGAAATCACGAGGAAGCATTCTCGCAATGAATGAACCACAGTCGACGGCAAATCTTGAACGTCACCGTGTTACTCTCACGTTTCAATGAACGCTTTTGACGGCCTCAATATACGGATCCTTTCAATGAAAGTTATCTGCGTAATACGCGATTGGCTACACGAACTGTTCGTACACATGGATATTAGGTGTAAATCATTCCGAGACTTTAGTATTCATTGACGAATAAGATTATTTCTAAAATTTACATCGCACGTAGGCTTGAATACTGTATAAATTTTCGTCATAAAACGTATTACAGAAATATTATTAAAAAATGTATTTATTTTTAGACCAGAAAGTTGTGATACAGATAATTTCAACAAACTATTCAACAACATACCGCCAATTACATTGCTTCATTCACCGACGAAAATACTTGATTTTTTTCTTTATAAAAATTCTTGGCAATCCAGAGACTAGAGAAGATTAAGACAGGAATTACAAGTCCTTGCAACTGACTGATAGCCGGAACTGTATAGTACACGAGTGGATGGGCGAGAAGAGAAATAAGTTTTTGGCAGGCAACAGTAGCAGCTGGTCCAGTGTGTAAGAGACGTCGTTTCGAGCTCTCGGTGCAGTATGTTGATGGGGATGCCGCGCGCGTCCGTGGATGGCACTTCTGGTTTATCAGAAGGGGTGCGAGTGAGAGGGGCCTTGCTTCGCCCTCAACGGACTAGGAGACGTTCTGCATAATCCATAGAGATCGTAAAGGCGTTTTACGATTCTCTCTACACGGTAGAAGCAGCTAGTATGGGAGTAAAACACGGGGAAGAGGAGAGGTTAAGAGGAAAGAGCACATAGAAAAAACGAAGTACCTAATGCGGTAATTTCTGCAACGTATAGCCTACAGAGAAGGATGAAAACTTGTGCGCATCGAACGATAAAAGGCGGGAAAACCTGACTATATATTTATATGTACATATTGGCGCGCCTCAAGTACTTCAGCAGTGCATGCTTCCAAGAGAGCTCTCGAAGACGCCCGATTTTCGATCTTTTTTTCTTGGCAGTGTGTATACTGTATACCATACTGACGCCAGCGCCAACGTTATTCGTGCTGATTTTCTGACGAACTAAATTCGTCTCGTACAGCGCGTAACCTCGATAGGATAAATTACTATGTGCCCCGTTCGTCAGAATTACGAAGCTTCAAAAATCTTTTGCATATGCTTCATCAATTCTATTTGATATTTGGCGGGATATTAATTGTCCGTATAATCAAATATTCTTCGTTTGAGCCAATATCGCTGAAGGGCTGTCAACTGTACGTTTCGCATTCCGTTTATGATCATCATACTTTTTCCGTCTCTCATAAATTTTTGTATAAAAATGAAAGATCATTTCTAGCAGACTTCGCACGAGCAGATTTTCTTCTCGGATGTATATGAACTGACGAACGACATCTTTATTTATTTTATTTAACAGTCGCGTTTTTATATATTCCTAGAGTGAAAAACTTGAAGGAATTGATTGGCTTGGCGTTTATTGCGAATTGCGAATTCAAACTGAAGCATCGTATCACACGTTTTAAAGGATTGCTATAACCGTGATATAAAAGAAAGTATCGGGCCTCGTTAAAATTCGCAGCTATCATTCGGTCGATGAACGAGAGAGAACGGCTAAAGAAAAGTTACTGGGTGATATCGATCGAACGAGAAGAAGAAATAAAAAGAGAATCGTAGGACCGCAATTTCCGATATAAACGGCCTCGGGTCATACTTTTCATGCGTCAACCTCTTCAACATCCTCTCAGATTCCTCGAGCAATTCATGTCATGTATCGACGTATCTCATTCGAGAGCTATATATGAGTTCCCGAAAGTTACCATGACAGAAATACGATGAAGACGACATCAATGAGAGAAGAAAAGAAAAAATAGGAAACGCATAGAAGTGGATAAACGACTATGACGGAGGTGAACATGTATGCATGATAAAAAGAAAAATAGCGAGAAAAACGATCGTATCCACGAGTTGCACCCCGCGAATGAATGGCGAGGCTCAGCTCGCATTCTTCAAGCTTTTCCGTCTGTCTCCCTTTCCACTTGTATGTGTTTATGTATACGTCTCTTTTTCTCTCTCTCTCTCTCTTCTCAACTCAGGATCCTTTTCCGTTCGTATTCCTTTTCAACGAAACCGACGGAAAATGTCGCGCTATTCAACCATCTCGTTTTCTTTCTTTCTCGTTGCTTCCACTTCAGATCGACAAGTGCTCGCTTAAATGAGACTGGATGATCTAAATACATACATAACTACACGAATGTACGAATGAAAAGGCACATACGAAAAAGTGGAGTAGTCCGAGATTTGACGTTTAGAAGCAACGACGAATCAAAATAGCCATATATCCAAAGCTTGGATGAAAGTTTCATTCAATTTTTGAAACGACAAACTTGAATAAATTCTGATTTGCGTCGATTTTCAGTTTTTGCAGATCGAGTGTGCGCTCGCGAGCGCTATGTTTCAGTTTCAAACGACTCGTTGCTGATAACAACTCAGCGCTTATTGGTACTGTTCTTATACCAGTAGGATATTTACATTCACTTTAGTACGTTCCGTTAATTTGAAAATAATCTTTTTCGAATTACTCGTGGCTACTGATAATAAACAACTAATTTTTTTATATAACTTCATCCTGTTCCTTCAACCTCTCTGTAGAGAATTCTCTCTTTGCATTTTTATTGGACGTAAAACTTTTTTCTAACGGACACGATACTTCTTGTATCACGTAAAAAATCATCTTTAAAAGAGTAAATAAACGTATGATTCACGTTGCTTTTACGTATCGCGCATCGAGTGGTTAATGTCATTTTTTTTTTTTTTTTTTCAGCACACTTTTCGATATAGTTTCCGGACCATTCTTGCTTTGCTCTTCTCATGGCGGTATATAATTCTACGCTCTAATGCTAAATGAGATTTCGCACAGCACAGGGAAAAAGCTCGACGAATCATTCGTGTGAATTCACACAAATGCGCATGAATAGATGTATTGCGTGCGTGTGCTGCGGAAAATCACATCGTTTTCTCTTGAGAGAGGACGCGGGATCGAGTACGCGGAAAAGCGGATATAGGAAAAGTGCAACGAAGCGACATCGTCGTGTGTATATGTACGGTTGAAAGATATATAATGCGTCGAAACCACGCCCGGTTGATCCTCGAGAGAGTCACCTCTTTCATCGTAACGTTTCATGCATCCACCCTCACTATACTTATGCTTTATAAATATGTTCCTTCTGTGGGAACATTTTTTTGAGAAACTCGTCACAAAAGCACAAACTCTTTCATGTTCCATACATATAGGAGTCCAGGGTAAAACGCGTTATTCACGTGCCAAATTCCCGAGGGATTACTTTTCACACGTAGATAATGGTGGCCGCGCAGTGTTCTCTGAAATGGCAAAGAGAAAAATGGAAAAATAATGGGGAACGGTCGATTTTTAACGTCCATCAAGACTTTATTGAGTTTGTTAAATGGCGGACTATTTAATGAATTTTATCGTCTATATCCGAGGCATTATAAGCCGTTCTTCTTTTTTTCCACTCACTTTTTCACTCGCATAAGATAAAGTTGTCAGTTTGTGAATCGGAACAAAAAATTCAATAAAGATCAACAAAATGTTATGGAAGTATCTCTGGTCGACAAATAATTCGAATAGATCGAAAAAATTCTTATAAACGAATAAAATTTTTGTAAATCGTAATAAATACACAATAATTCGGATCTAGAGCAGATGGAAACTGATTTTTTTTTTATTTAGCATTTTTTTTTTGGTGGCATTTTCGGTATACTCATCTAGTTAAGATCGATCTCGAATCTAGATGCGAAAATATTTCATTGCCACATTCGAATCAACTCGATTCGTCAGTTGAACCAACGTCATATTCGTTCCACCATCAATTATTTTTGAATCCTGAATATTTTTTTTTTTTTTTTTTTCAACCTAATGAAGTTGGCAGGATTTTGGTTTTTGCCACAGTCGCAGGAGTGTTTTCATTGAATTCGTTACGAATATTATCGAAATCTATCTATCACCATGGCTGTACATCAATACGGTGGGAGGACTTTTAAAAAGTGAGTAAAAATAGCAACTCTCATGAAAGTATAAATCCATGGAATATATTTTAGCATTTCATATTTATAAAAAAACAGTTCAAGTTCCAACAACAAGACTGATCCACTTTAATCAAAAAGCCAAATGTCTTTTCGTACTCATTAAACCTTCGGATGGATCGACAAAGTCGATACTGACATTCATTTGAGAAGAATTGGTGAGGAAGATGGAAAAAAATGCATGCATAGCACTTTTACACCGTATGATTGAGAGTTTTGAAAAGTTTCCGAGTAAAAAGTATCCGCTCATCCGGAATGTACATTTCCGTTTGCAGTGTACGTATCGAACGTAGTCGACGATACGGGTATTACCTGTGATACGCGTGTTCCTGTACATATACGTCCGGATTACTGACGCGCGGGAGGACACGTCACGTTACAAACGGTTTCATTGAGCCGGATCTCGTGGAAATTCCCGATTTCTCTCGAATTGTGAACGTGCTGGGACAATTAGCGTGATTGCACAAGAGAGTTAGAGAATCCTCTTGCGATAGAGCTATTCGTGTGTAATTTCGTAAAACGTCTATGTAAACATAGTAAACATAGATACGTAACGCAGAGTGTATATATATATATGGAAGCCATAGCAACTATACAAATCGGAGAAGAAGAGAGAGGGACTTGGGATAAAGTAAACGTGAAACAGGGCACGTCATCGGATAGGTGAGCAGGTCATTAACTACAACGACACTAAATGTCTGTTCACCGTATGTCAGTGTTCGATGTTATATATATCGAAGTTCATCGATACGCTTGCTTATTTGAATTCGCGCCGTATACGTCGATCGACGAATATAAAAGAAGCAATAAGAGAAGACGAGTCGCATGTACAAGGCCGAAAGAGGGGTATATACGGAGTGAATATGAGATAAATAGTTAGATGGAGCGGAGAGCGAATCAGGGAAGAATAAAGGAATCGTGTAATCGTTGAACGATTCTAAACTCATGCATGCACGCTTCTCCATTTCCCATTCTTGCTCTCACTGCAAGCTTTGGAAACTCCCGACACTGTACGATATCATCAGGCGTTCATTAACACGTAACGTGATCTCTTCCGATTACCTCTCGCACCGTATCTATCATTGTTAATGTTTACTGCTTCTGTATGCACAAGTATACGTTTAATGTATAAAAATAATATACAAGAAAATGTATCAAAAAAGTAGTATACCGGTCTCCGTTTTTTTGGTTTTAGTGAACAACATTACATTATGATCACCTTTTGAAAATTTAATCAAGGTATGCAAAAAAAATCTCAGTGAAGCTGGAAGGCATACTCGAATAATTAGAACCAACGCCCCCGAGCGATTGGAATTTTCAAACGGAAAATATGTTTTTTTTTCTTCCTATGCCAACAATGAAATATTTATTATTGTAAATATTATTTTTACAGATTTTTTCGAATAAGGATGGAACACAAATTCGTACCTTTACATGGACGATAAGTCAAGTTCCATGGACTTGAAGTTCTTGGAATTATCGGAGATGAGTAAAGATAATTTTTTTCATACCGAGCGTCTCCACACTTTTCACAGATTTTTTTTTTTTTTTTTGCATACGTCGATTATATTTTCAGGTGGAAAACGAAATTTTTTTTCATCAAAGCCAAAATAACGGCCACCTCAATATATACGAGACCGAAAGTAAACGCAGCAGAGATTTGGTTTATAGCATCCATGTTTCTTTTTTATGTTGCCGATTTTCATCAATGAGCTTTTACAAAAAGAAGGGTTATGTAACATAAGTAAAATAGTTTAAAAACCTAAAATTAAATGTCGTTATAATTGCATTAACGATAACAACGTCATAAAATGTTCTAATACCGATAATTTTTTATTTACTATTTCACGCAATGATTCGTTTCATTGGATAACAAAAATCGCCAAAATTCTGTTCCAAACATAATGAACGGAGAAGCAACAGGATCTTCGCATATATATATATATATGTTCGCCGATAGCACTGAAACAAGTGCATGGTAGCGCCGTGTATCATCCAGTTTGTGAGAGGATTTTGGCTGCTCTCGTGTATCGGTATCGAGAATCCGCGGGAACTCTCGCGTCGAGAAAAATCAGCAGATTTAATGGCACGCGATAACGCACAAATTCGACGGCTATATATAACTCGTACACATATATATATATGTCTATGGTCAGTAAGTGGAACCGTATATGTATGCGTGAGCATTTACGTTCGAGATGAATGTGATAAAGTATGAGAGCTCACGAAGCCTCTCGCGAGGCGGTAAAAGAGATGAAAAGTAGAAACAGGCAGTAGCTGAGGATAAATAATCGACCAACAATTTTACCGTGCGGTGAGAGCTTGCCGGGTGCAATGTCGGTAATCGAATTAAGGAATCGTTACAAGTGAATTCTTAATTAAATTCTCTGATCCTTCCCGCATATATCCATCGATAATTATTTCTCGAAAACTCTTGATTATTACACTATTATTACAAACATTATTATTACCCTAACTATTTTATGTTGTTTATTTTCATCAATCCTTTTTTCGTAAATAAATATAAAAAAGCCGCTCTCTCTCTCTCTCTCTGTTCCTTTTACTGATGCAACTGAAGCTGCATTGCACCTGCACAAGTATTCTGTTCTCCTGCCAATAAACGCAAAGCAGACTCGTTGAACCTTTTCCGGGTGCAAACCGTCGGACAAACCACATAAGCCGCTCTCAATGTATGCGAGTGCGTTGTTTCCAACGTCTGCGTCCTAGTTATATCATGTTGTGGTATACATCCCGCGGGCCGAACACGCGTATTACGTACTATATACACCTGTGAATCTCTTTCTCTTATCTCTCTCGCGCTCGCGGTAACGGTTTATAGTCGAGCCAAACATCTGTACATGCATTTACTTTATATATTCATTTAAGACGCGTGGAGAAGCCTTGTATGTTCTCACACATTGGACAATATTAATTTCGGCGTTTTCACTCCTTCCATGCGATGCGACTGAATTACTCGAAGCTGCTACATCAGCTGAAAATTACATTTTTTATTCAGTCATTATCCCCGTTTTTTTTTTGCCTCGTTCATTATTTTTTTAATCAACATCCATCGAGCTGTCACATCTCGCGAATTGAAATAACAAACATTGCAGCGTTTTTTACCCCGCAACGACATTCTCGATATTCAAACTTTGAAGAATTTGCGCCACTTTAAGATTATCCATTGGACAAAGTTATCTATGGCGTAACACAAAACATTGAGCTTTCTTTTTTTTTTTTTTGTTCTTTTTCACTTGCCTCAGTTGATTTCATATAAATTTCTCTTGTCTCAAACAAAATTTACTTCCTCGAATTTAAATGAATTTTTCTTGATAGCGCACTCCGCTCGATAACGATAATTAAGTCGTGTGCGTTTCAGAAACCAATATCACATAAAAAAATAAAAAATAAAAAAAGGTAGCGTGACATATCGATCGTATGCTCTGTGTCTCGTAGAAAGTGTGCTTAAAGGACCGTGTGTGGCAGTGTCGCGAGAGACGCCCTGGGGTGTTCGCGATCACGATGAGTGAGACGGAAACACGAACCACTTTGGCCACTGTAATCGTTCCCACATTTATCCATTAACCCGTGAGCGAATACTGCCCGCGGTGGACACTTTCACCGTTCCAGAATTGCCTAATGGGTGTTCTCGAAAGTACATAGGGCCTCTTGCATTGTGACTCTTGTACGGCATGTATACCAGAAGTGCATAACAATTGTTTAATATTTTGCATCGCCGAAATATAAGCTCGGTTAAGCGTTGCAATAATTCATAATAATTGGTAATTTGTTTCTCGAGTGCTCTGGACGCCAAAAAAAGTGGAGTAAATGTCACATAAATTCAATATTCCTGTTTTATTACGGCGCATATTTTTTTTTTTTTTTTTTTTTTTTTTTTTTTTTTTTTAAATTACGATTTTTCGTCATTCGCCGCATTATTTATTTTTGACCTTATTTCTCAAGTTATTTGTCAGACCAGTTTCAGCGTTGTACGCATGTATATACATTCTTTCGAATTGGAATGCACAAATTTTTAATAAAAACATTTCACATCTCATATTCGTATAATTTTTGACGATACGAATGAACTAATGAAATAATGCACTCGAAATATCAATAATTTTTCAATTGTTCCAGTCCGAGAAAAACTACCCGGAATTGGTGATCGCATCGTTACACTTGTTTCCGCACAATTCTTTCATCCTGTTTTTTTTTTTTTTTTTTTTCAAAACCAACTTTGCCGTATTTTTCGAAAAAGAATCCTTCGGTTTTTGAAAAGAGGCCAAGTCTATCGTTCATTTTTCAAAAATTCCATTAGCCTATTGACTCTCCAATATTTATGGAACATGTTTTTTAACGCCTTTCCATTCGAGCTTGTTTTTCATCCATAAAAATTCTATTCATGTACCATACCAGCCGAGTTACTCATATTTCCCTGGCCTCTGTGGAATTTCGAATTCGTATTCCCCCTGCTATGTCCCTCGTGACCTGGTACGCTCAATCATTCGTTGCATACCGTAGACGCGGTTTTGCGAGTACCGTCAATCATGAGTTCGAGCAACAACCAACATCTATGCATGTATCTCTCGCCTCTCATCCTGTTTATACATTTTGTCTCTTTCATATATGTATACACACGCATGCACATATTAGTGAATCTGTGTCGCGTTTGCGTGTGTGTCCTCCGTGATATGCTTGTATCGTTTGTGCAATGATTTTCTGTATATACGCACAAATATATACACGTATGTGTGCTTGCGTACGCGTACGATTGTGTTTCTCGGTGTATATAGAGCTTCCCGTGCTGAATCGCGACTAATATTTTGCGTACAGAGTGTCATTTGGCATGATTCCCTTTTGTTTTGTGCGAATAAATACTTTTAGATGCTGGAAATCGTTCAACTTTTATCGTGCTGTTGGGAACCTTGCAGTGTAATTTTTGTGCTTGAACTCATGACTTTACTCTCTTGCATCTTAGATTTCTGTTGATTTACTAATTCTCTTGGGGTGAATAATCAGCTGCAATAATATTTTTTCTTAATTATACGATCTTGAAACTCGCAGGACATCTTGAGCAAGTCTTCAACTACCCTTCGGGGTACGAACAACAACGTCAAAAGGGTTATGCAGATGAGCCTCGAGATCGAATAACTTTGTAAATATCGTGGCTGAGCGACCGCCTCGAATAGTTTCATTCGTGTAACCTTTTGAACATTCAATGGAATCGGATACGCGTGAATAAACTCGTTATATAAATACATTTTATTACAAAAATATATTCCTCTTATATTTCTCCTAATTGAAGAATTAGATTTGAACAAATGTCGAAATCAATTTTAAAATTAAATTAGAAAAATAATTCTCTATTGTGTTCGTCGATTACTTTGGCGATTGTCTGAACTGAGCAGTCTCGTAAGAGAGAGAGAGAGAGAGAGAGGGAGGGGGGGGGGCAATGCTTAATTATCTCAAGCTGAATATAAATACAACCGTCCGTAGCAGCGGAGGTTTTCCACAATTTGCATAGGCCCTCGTGCAGATGTGATACCGTAGAGTGCAGTGAAAAAAATTTATTTATGGGCCAATTTACCTAATTTGTTCTTTATGGTAGACTCTCGGGGAGTCTCGTCGTGACATGGAAATTAATTTGGTGGACAAAAAGTAATAGAATGGAATGGGGTAAGCCTGAAAAAATTATACGCTGAAATAACGAGTACGAATTATTACTATATGTATTCATTGAAAAATTAATAAGTGCAGCAAAACAAATTTTCCACCATCGTGTGACTGTGGTCAGAACTCATAAAATTCATACTAATTCCTTCATGGTTTTAAGTAGAATTGAAAAAAAGCTGAATTATTTTTCACACAATGTAAAACAAAAAGTACGGCTCCGGAGCAAAATTCTTACTACTTCCTGGATTTGATTTGCTCGATCTTATGTATATACAAATACTTGAAACCAAAATCAAAAAACTCTTTAAGAACTCGTATCTGATGAAAGAGTTGCGAAATAAAATGTAAGCAAATAAGATATACTTTTTGCAACAGCATTCGTTGAGAAAAACAATCTGAGAAAGTTGGTAATGTAAAAGTAAAATGACCGTTCATTTGGCAAAAGGAATACCCCGTATATCTCCTATACATATATACATCTGTTTGCTTTGGTACTCACGATGTTTGAATTTCGAACGACGTTTCGATAACGAGGAACCTTGTCAAATAAACGAACGTCGTATATCGTGGACATACCTATACACAAGTTTTCCGATCGATCCGATCCATCGTACAATCGATATATACCGTTATAACTGCAAGATTCGAGATATAAATCGTAATTTTGGTAGCCGCATCATTCCACAGCAACAAAGATATGTACATATTATGTATGTATATATTTATTCATATACAAACGATATCCGCGACCATCAGGTCCGTTCTTTGTATCCCAAGAAGATGTTGAACGGTGCAACGGAGAATTATCAGAGAATGTATATAGATACTCTCATCGATAACGATTTGCCCGAACTCTCGTAGCCATACATCAAGGTGAATGGCGATGGGACCAACTATGGCTATTTCGCTGTATCACATAAGATATATAACCCGTAGGGGTCAAGCGTTATTTATCATAAAAAATTTATATATATACTTACGAATATATATATATATTCACGTGTATACACGTATGATAAGAAGTCTGGAGAACGAACCTCGCTGTCTTTTATCGCGTATAATAGCGAATGTAATGAATTGCACTCTTCATTCTTCATACGACTTATACGACGCGCTGCAGAATGCAGAATAAATACCATTCGAGTATCCACATGACTATTATTAGTCAGCCAAAAAAATGTATACAAAACCGGTCAAACCCGATTTCAGGATGAACTAGTAGAGACTTCATAGGATCAACTAGTTTAGACTTAGATCAGCCAGTTTTTGTCCTCGAATAAAATTTGTTTGGAGTTCGTATCCGACGATATGCATGTAGTATCAAATACTTTTGACCAACATTTCATAAGTTATATCATGCAAGAGTTGTGTTATATAATGTAAATGAAAGAATAATACTACCTTGAAATTTTGTTTTCAATTCGGTTTATTCAACAATAAATGAGCTTGTAAGGTAAGGAATATTTGATTACATAAAACCGTTTACCAACATTTTATTATTTTGAAGTTACAAATACACGACTTGTGACTTGCGACCACACGGTAATGAACTACAGTCTTTTTACTGCCGTACCAAGTGGCGTTATTGAAAACTTAAAGTTAAATATTTTTCGTTCCATACTTATTTATCAAATCCTATACATCGCAGTGCTGGCTGGAGAAAAGCTTTTGCAGCTACAGAATAGTGATGATTCGTAATATATACAGGTACACAAAGAAAAGCAAGAAAATATTTATACAAGTATATACAGTCGTGACACGACGATGAAAGATTTTCGGCCTTCGTCTCTTGCGCTTCTCTCCGTCAAACTGTAATTGCACTTAAACGCCGTTCAAACTTTGAATCTTTACGATCCATAAAGGAGGAGACTATACGCTGGACACACTCCGATGCACAAAGCCACAGGAGGACGATAAATTCGGCTGGATGAGCCATTAAACGAAGTAAGACAGTGGAGGGGGGAAAGAAAAAAAAAAAGAGAGAAAGGAGAATAAGAGACTGGACCATTTTTTATGTGCTTCCTTTCTTAACGTCGAGAACCCTAAAACAAACATAAGACGCCCGTGAAACAAACCCTTCTACTCTTGCTTTGAAGTGAAAGAGGACGCCAACCGCTGTTAGTCGATGAACTTTCTTGGTGCATGCATGTGTTAAAGTCGTTATATCGTCTGGATATTATACATATTCAAATCCATAAAACTTGTTTCTGTCTTCTTTCTTTCCGTTGTTTCGTAAATTGGCACGGCTACAAAGTTTCAATGAGTTTTGGTGAATATATCCGCTGTGAAATACTATAATTCTGAGATGGACGATTGTGCATTGTCTCGGCATCGCGAACTGAGTTCATTCTCACGCTTTTGAAATAGCCTACTTCGAAAATTACGTGGAATACTCAAGAAAGAATCAGTCTTTAGTCGCCTAATGCATCAGCACGTTGAAAAAGTTAACAAGCTCGGTGCATGCTACGAAAATGAATGAAGGTACAACTATGATGCGCATCGATTCACGGAATATTTAAACTCTACTCCAGAATGTAGATCACATCCAATTTGTTGAATTGTTCTATTTTTATTTCTAACTAACCGACAGCGATAGGTGGTGCGACCGGTGTACGACTTCGGTGACCTTCGAAGTTAAGCAGCCTCGAGCGAGGATAATACTGGGATGGGTGACCGCTTCACCATGCACTGGCTTGCGCATAAATTACCGAGCGGGAGTGCAGTCTTTCTGAGTTCCTGATATTCTGTATTCTGATGGCTACAACCAGCTGAAACTCACTGAAAACATAGCCGCCTGCGTCGGTCGGGTATTTCACAGTTTTCCTTGGCCCTCGTGCAAGATGCGATACAGTAGTGCATCAGGAAAGAGTAGCCGTGGGCAACAATCTGGGCAGAGGGGATGTCTCACAGGAACAGGAGTAGGAACAGAGAAAAAGTGGAGTTAAAGTGATGAGATAGACTCCTAGAAGACCGAATGAGTATACGCAAGAACAATAAAAAAATGAAAAAAAAAAACATTTTCTAGTTTATTCTCACATTAATTCATTTTCTATCGATCGCTTGCATATTTTTATAAGTCTACGAGCTCATTTCAAGAGTATTTAACAAGTCTGCGATTTCGACTGGTCTAATCAAGACTCTCTCAATCTACTAATACTGGTGAGATCGCTTTCTAATAGTTGCCGTCTTTCTAATATACACTATGGCCGATTGAGGTAGATATACGAATGTAGACAATCATATAGACTGTAATTTTACGTAATAAGAAGCCTACGAATAATATTTTATGCCTATATACTTAAATACCAAACTTTATTTCAGGCAGACTAGCCGGTTCTGTAAGCGACTCTATAGTCAGAAGCATTTTGCACCGGTTTCGTACATGTTAAAGACTCTCTTAATCCATTTACCGAATGAACCTTATAACAACGGGCGTGCGGTCGATAAATATCGAAGGTAGTGCACCGAACTACTCTCTGACTAAACTGCGCAAGACGTGTGTTCGGTTTTCTCACTTTCTTCGCCTGGGCTTTTCGTGCTGGTGGTAACCACACGTCTTTCGAGCTAGCATGCAGCAAAAATACACTCTGATAATATATATAAACGGCGAGCAAGCTCTTGTGCTACATTAACGAAGTTTCGGCAACCGAGATAAAATCGAATTTCTCGAGTGAAAAAAAAAAATCGGTCCACAGTCGATAACGGTATGCTCGGGCCAACGACTGCAGCAAATGGAAGAGAGAAAGGGAGGGAGAAAGTCGGAAAAAAGCGAGAAAAGATATCTCGATTGTACGATAATGGTATCGGAACACCGTTTTCTTGCAGCCTCTTTGATCGTGTACATAATTTTCTGGCTTACAGTGTTAAAACATTATAATGTCTGTGGCGAACGAGGCATCTGATTATGAATGATTAATGACGAATATCCTAAAGCATAATAATCAGATATTGTTTGTGGAAACAGAAATAATATTGCGGGACTGCACGGTGGTTGAAAAATGTGATTGCTTGGTTAAAACGTTGATTGGATCGACGATATTCTTGACCGAGAACAACGAAAACTTGGTTAAGGTAAATTCTGAGAACCATTGATACAAAAGTAAACATTGATGTAATTATAGCACTCAGCTATTTTATCTGGGTTACTAATGAGGTACATGCTTAGGTCTCTCGGATGCCCTTCGTTCCCACATCAAAGGCACAGAGCAACTATAACATAGGTGACTAGAATTGCCATGAATATATATACACATACATAAGAGAGCTTTTCGTGATCATCAACATCAACGTTTCACATGTGTCATCATTGGGAAAATAACTCGTTAAGGGCTGCTAGACGATTGATTGGTCAAACACTTTGTTGGATAGTTTCCAAATCCTCTTCTCTTTCATGATTACGTAACTACCGGTTTTACTAACATCATTTTCACCTAGACGATTCGTAATGAAAGTTAATTTCGCAACGTTTATTTGAATCAAGTTTAATTGTCCGAATCAATTTCTTTCGTTTTATTTAATTCACGAGTCGTCTTGGAAGGGTATATCAGCTATGAGTTCTCATGACAATCGAGAATGACACACACGTGGTGAGTGAGAGCGAAGACTTAATTTATGAAGGGTCCGATAGCGAGTGTGGGTGACAACTATTAATTACACTCATCTTGTGACCAGCTCTCGTGTGCTGCCACACTTCACTGAGCGTCCCTTTATATACTTCTCTTCCGATAGACCGTATACCAGACTCTTCAACCTTCCAGCAGGTCAATTCTATCTCTTTGTTTCGAGCTTCGGTTTGTCACCGCTGTGAAACCCATGTCCATTTTGTTTCAAGGGTCCTCTCGTCGCCGACGACGAAGATTCATTAATGTCTTCTACCATGGTCACCTTTTTCTAGGTCTGTATAGTATTCTATGAACTGCTGCGATCCACATATTAGAAACCCTTCACCTTCGGACTAGCTAAAACGAGAAGATGTCTGTTCTAGAAATCAATGGTACACTTCACCTTTACGATGTTCACTCGCTTCGAGGAATATAAGCCATATAGGTAACATGGACATATAAACACACAGAGCCTCAGAACAAGTTCTTCCCTTCAGATAATCCATGTCAAATGATGTCTCAACGAAATTTTGAAGCAGCTCTCGACATTGTACACTGCGGTTGGTAGAGATGCTGGAAACAGAACTGAGGCTGTTTCCGACATCAGAATTTCGACCAAGCATGAAGTCACTCAGCTAAATCTGATACAACGTAATACAGTCCTGTTGCCAGGGTGAATATGATATGAGTGAACGCGAATAAGCTTTGACTGAAATCCCTTCAACGTGTCATGAAATTGACAGAAAACCGATTGAATCTTTTTCTCCGAACGTCGTATTCTTATTTTTCTTTATCTCTGCGATATGCTTTTGTCAGCTGCTTTTTACATGCACGCGTATCACCCAAAGGAAACGATCACCCATTGGAAAAGAACCTTGCATGTTGCCTCTGCTTCATTCTTTTTATACAATCTTTTTTACTCTCTTCACGAATACGGGAATCCATTAGCGTGGCTTCAATTCATAACAGAGTGCACCCACGTAACCGTCCAGAGAGAAGCGAAATCAGCGATCTCTGATGTCTCTCTCTCTCTCTCTCTCTCTCTCTCTCTCTCTCTCTCTCTCTCTCTCTCTTTCAACCTTTTTCTCTTTTCACTCCTCTCCGTTATCCTCAGCTGGTGCTTCCGTCAGTATATACACAGAGTTCTCAAGTTTCGTCGTGGCCCAACTACTGCGACGAAGATTAATCGTCGAGTTTGTGATAGCATCTCTGTTCATTCTACCCCTATTTCTAGCCATCGCTCTTTCTCCTTCAGTCACTATACGTTACAGCTTCAGTTTTAGAGCCACGAATGGTCGCAGCTACGAATCACCTGTATAACAGAGTCATAGTCAGTCAGTCAGCATAGAGAAAGTTTACAGGCTCTGTATACATCTTGTTGCGGACCTGACCGACATTAGAACCGCAGAATTCTGCATGCCGCTACATCCATTTATTATTTAAGATTTCACTAAATTCTAACTCTTCGAGTTCGAGACTCGGATGACGCGAAGCAATGCAAAACTGTGTCCTCTCCAAATGTTATAGAAACAATTGCATCAAGCCATTGTATCAAGAGAATTTTCAGCAAATAATGTTTTATTGATAAATTAAGAAAATTGATTTGTCACGATTGTAAATGGTAAGAAGTCATATTTCTTTACACTTCCAGGTGTAGTACATTGAGTAAATGAATGGAAAGTGCAAGATAAATTATATGTTATCATTTTGATTGCTCCTGCGTGAATCGTTGAAGGATATTACGAGAGCCTATCGCATCACATCAACTTCATTGTCATCCCACTCTACTAATATCCTCGTACCTGTGAAACCCTCCAAGAAGACCTTAATGCTCTACTATATTGAATTTGCACGAAGGCCCAGGGAAACTATGGAAAACCCGACCGGTACTGGCTACTATATTTTGACAGAATTTCAGTCCGTTAAGGCCATCAGAAACTCGGACGACCTGACTCCCGTCAAGCGATTGACGCGCGACCCGGTGCATAGCTAAGCGGTTTCTCTACCAAATATTGGGCTCGCCCGAGGCCACCTAACCGTTCGCTGGAAATACTCCACCAACCACATACCCATCGCCCATCGCTCCCGATAGTTTATATAAAATATTGATTTACAAATTCTAGGAATGCTTTGAAGCGAACATACATTGTAAACGATTTACGGATTACCTAGAATATCATTCCCCATCAATTCCACGAAGTTCTTCTAGCACTAAAACAAAAAAAAACCGACAAACTTTTGTAAGTCATCGAAATCAACTGATTTTATTGAACTCAAATATGTGAGACGTGCATGTGAGATGTGTTTGCCCGGCGATTCCGTGTGACCTATATAAAATTTCTACTTTATACACAACTCTAATCACTGGAGTGTTCGTAGTACGATTTAATTGACAACAGTTCCCAAGGGTGCACGACAGAGTAGGCAGATCCCGTATACTCGCGTCACAGTGCATTAAAGTGAATGAATTTATGAGTCTCATGAGAGTCATGTACGAAGACTCTATACTATTTATCGAGCACCGGCAAAGTGAGAGAGAGAGAGAGAGTAAGAAATAAAACGAGCGCTGGGGGTGTCATTGCATGAAATATCCGAATTTATTTCAAAGGAACGTTTTATTCACGTATGCTCGATAACTGAAAAAAAGATTAATGAATTATCGAAAAGTATCACAACTGTGAACGGGGATTTATAGCCGGAAATTAGAGACGCTATGTGTCCAGCAAGCTGTAAAAATTCATTTCTAAAACATAGAAGGCTGCGTATACAATGAGCTGAATGAAATTTGCCTTTAGTTCTATCATATGTTTTTATGATATAAAACGCTACGTATAGAGCTCAGATGAAACATATATCGAAGCTTTTTTGTTACTTTCAAGAAACGACTCGCTATTAATTTCTCTAAAAATGAACAGATGTTCGGCATTTTCCATGAGGCGAGATATATCACGAAAAGGAGAAAAGATGTACCACGCTCTTGTTCGTTCTTGCATTTAATTAAGCGGAGAGTTCTTATCGAGATCCATGTCCAGCCCTTCGACCAGTGTTTAACTATTCTCAGAGGAACTTTTTTCTTCCTCTGTCTTTTTCTCTTGATCTCTCGCTCTTCTTCACGAGCATCTTCTGTGTCTCGTTCATCCTTTTTCTGTCCGGCACGAAATTTTCAAACTCGATTATTTCAGCAATTAAATGAATTATTCGTCAGCTCCTTTTCTTAGGTCTCTTCATTTAGTCTGATATACGCGATCCATGCTAATACGATCCTTTTTAAAGTTTCAAAGTTTCAAGACACCAACTTAATATTACAAGCGCGAGTCTCACGCCCATCACGATTTAATTTAGACTAGGAGAAAGTCTGCGAACAAACCCAAGATCGAGTCCTTTCAGAGAAAACGAAGAGGGAAGCGCAATCGATAAATGCATAGCACATGAATTTTCAAACCTGCTCTATTTCCATCTTCTCAGAGGCTAAAGAAATACATCTCGAAAAGAAGCTTCTATTTTTAGCGTACGATGTTCCGCATCTCCCTTCACGCTGAGCTTGGAACAATTAATCCCGCGAGAGCTGTACGACGCTTGAAATTCTCATATTTCTCATAGCAACTTACGTCGAGCGATTAATCCTTCGTTCCGTCGAGACGAAAACTCTAAATTCAAAATTTGTTAACAGGCATTTTGCCACGCGACTCTGTTCTCGCATACTTAATTATGTGTATACTGCATCACACGATATAGGAGTATAGACAGCCTTTTCGAAATTTTGCTCCTTGATCCGGACCATTTAATATCAATGAATTTAATTTTAATCATTTTGTCAATATAACTGTGAGCCGGAACTTTCATTATTGTGAAAGCACATTTTTATTTTCATGTTCAGCAGTCCAATCGTACAGAATTAAGTTACTTAAGAAAGAATCAAACTTTCTTCTCGGATGGTAACGGATAAACTGAAACTACAAAGAATTTATGACGATACAGTCGAAAAAATTGATATAAAAATGACAAGTTGTAGAAAAACATGATTTTCATTGCCAGAAAAAAAACGATATAGCAAATGCAATTAAAATGCGGATAGCTCATCACAGGTGAAGATAATTCAAGATAAATAATGTCGATTTTTTTTTTCACCCAGATTCCGACCAGAAGGAGGATTCACCAAACTTCACGTGTACGTTGCTGGTCAACAAAGCCTGAAAGAATACCTGGTGATTTTCAAACTATTGGGGTATATTATAACTGAATACTTTGTAAATTACCCCATTATTAGTAGCGAAACTTTCGTTCATTCGAGTACATTAAACTATGTTCCAATGAAGTTTATTCGAGCGTAGCAGGTTTGGCAAAGAAAATAATTGAAGCAATCTATATCGACATTTGTTTATTTTAACCGGAAGTACAGCGATTGAAGCAAGTATCGAGGCGCGCTAGGTTTTATCGCAAATTGCTCTTTCTTTGACTGCGTAGAGCAATTCTCTTCTTCTCAAGAATTGAAGCACTAGGATCGTAATTATATACAGTATATATACAGCTTTAATGGAGTTTATGTGATATGGCACTTGGTTTATGTGAAACGCGTCACACGCCTCAGGGGTCGATTTACCTTTGCGGTGGCTTATTGAAGTATGGGCTAAGTAATTAACTGCGGTATGCATATCGCGAAACCATATACGTTCATACGTTTTGCTATAATATTGCCAGTAAAACAACTTTCCTCGTGTTCAATGAATTCTGATGGTAAAGTGCGACAACCGTTTCGCATCAACTTCCTCCCTATTTTCCATCTCTTCCCGTATAGCATGTTATACGTGCGTAATATCGGTCGCGATGCTGGTTAACCTTGCAATGCCACCGTTGATGGCTGCGTATACTATGCAACGAACACAGTTATCGAGCCTGTGTGTGTCCAAAGGATTCAATTTATTCATTGAAAAACAACCAATCTCATCTGATTGATTTTTTTTTCCAGCCCCGCGGTGTAGATCCTCAAAAAAAAAAAATTTATTTCACTTTACAGTGCGTTGATTGCTACGCGGCCATGCAGGTGGCTTTTGATGCATCAACGTTTCAACGTATAATGAAAAACAATTTCCTTTTCGTAAAACACTCAAAACCGTAGACTCGTATCATAACGAGAATGAAAAAAGAATCAAAACTGATGTTCTCATTTGAAGTATCATGATAGAATTCTCAACGAATTCATCTCGTTATATTATCATTATTTCCTGAAAAGAATTTGTGTCAAGACTCAAAATAACGTGGATAAAGCTTGTTTCTTCGTCGTCATTGTTGAATTCGTAAGCTATTACCTCACCGTTTATCCTGCCATTTAAATGTCACCTTTTACTGGAACTGCTAGACTGAATTGTACAACGATAATGTCGTATTGTATACACCTTTTACCATAGACCGTACACAAAGACAATTGGCCAGAACTTGTAGAAGCAGAAGATGATCGAGCAATAGTAAAAAAAAGGGAATCTCTAGAACACAAAAAATATTGTAGTCGTAGTGATGAGGCGAGATGCTCCGTGCATGAAATTCGTGTCTCGAATAGTTAGGATAGATGCAGAATGTGTGCCATAGTCTGTACGAAACGTGTGCAGCTATACCGAAGGAGTACTACGTACCTGCTTTTATTTCGCTTCTCAAAAGCTACTCGCACATTTGCTCGTTATGAACCCGTACTGTACTCATATTTTTGTATACACCTATATATATGTATGTCAGGTTATAGGCGAATGTTCCAGTATAGTGCTCTCACACTTGCATTTATATAGCACAAGAAATCGCGCTTGTTCAACGCTTCTATGGTGGCTCTCGTGCTCATGGGTTCTCCACTCTTGTTGTTGCTGTTGGTGCCCCTGAGACCCACGCAGACAGCAGGTTGTTCCACTAATAGGCTGCACGTTCCTCGTGATTTATTTACAGCCACGCTCTCGACGGTGTTTGTGGAATATACCACTCACAAACTCGCTTCAAACTAGTTTGCGAGGCTTTTTTTTTCATTCATTCGTCCGTGCTTTATTATACTCTACGCCAACAAGTTCTATTCTCTCTTCCTCTATTTTTTTTCGAGAACGCGCGCCCAAACATCTAGGCAGTAACGGCGCTATCGTTTTATTTCTCGGCAATGAAATCGCGCTACCCTACGAAACCTACATTTTCATTTTTTTTCAAATAATTTAATAACGATGATGAAACACAGCATTGTGTTTCAGTCAATCTGCAAATTTGTCCATTCGATTAATTTCATTGTTGATAAAATCTTCGCTATTTGTACAAAATCCTGGTGAAAACTCAACAGCTATAGACTCGGTTAGGAATTGTTTGCCACGGGAAGTATATACACCGGGTATACGGTCGATCGAAGCCACCCAGTGAACATCTCTTCTCCCGGATGAACTAATTGACGTCCGCTATATAGTGAGTGCCGTATAGTTCCGAGTTATCGTGTTGAAACAGTCGATTCACTAGAGGCGAACTGTAGCTACGAAAAGCTTGTTGTTCGATTAGTAAGCCGAGATACGGAGACTGAGAATGCAGAGCGATTTTGTTCTATCTCTATACCATGGCTTCATCCCCTTCAATCGTTTCTCTGCCGATTATGGGTCGACGATCATTCGAAAAAAAAAAAAAAAAAAAAAAAATTATTTGCCCTGGGTCTATATCGAAGTCGTTAGTGGCCTGGCGTGAAAGACGAAGGAATTTATCTTCTCTATCATCACGATAATATACACTTCGAGATGCCTAAGGCAAGATCGGCACCTTCTACGATCTATTTTGGAGAACCTACCGTCTCATATTATTTCACGAAAATTGAAGAAGAAGAAAAAAAAAGAAAGAAAACTTTATGAGACTAGCCGAATTTATTAAAATGGAGCAACCTTTTTGCGTGTATTTTCCATTATCTCTCCATTACCCTCCGTTTCCAAATACCCCAATTTCTTTCGTTCAAGTAAAAGGAATTTTTTTTTCCCACGCAAGTCCTTCATAATCGACTAACCGTTTCCTTAACCACCCTCTGCATAGCCCCTCATCCGTAAGCAAATAAATCTTTGAGGCCCTCGCTATTTTCCTCCGATCGTTCTCTTTCGTTACAACCTGATACTCAATTTTTACTCTTATATCATTTGCTCCAATGAGAGCATTACTATAATTAATGAGAGAAAGTTAGTAGACGAAAGGGACACGAGCTTGGTACTGAAGATATAGCGAAGATTGTGGGTGAGAGTGAAGTAAGCTTTTGTTTCCCGAAGGGAATTTTGTTTGCTGTGCCTAGTGAATTCTAGAAATTTTTCCAACGCTTTTTTGTTGCAGCAGTATTCGGCTTGTATATACAACGCTCACACTCTAATAAACTTCTTCTCTTTAGTATTGTAATGACGACTGAGGTTTACCCGTTAATGTAAAAAATGGAAAGAGCCGAAAACTACCGACATAACTTGGTTATATGCGCACGAAAATTTACACACATTCACATGTGCGAGAGCGATATTTAAACCTGCTTTGAAGCGAATTATTTATTCTTTCATTTCATTCCGCATTCTCCAGTCCACACGTTACAACTCCCATGCTTTTTCTCCATCCAGTTGTTATTTTTCTCTTTTATTTATTTATTTTTTTTCACTTTTACTGTAGTTCTCTTCAAAAGTCCCTCGGCCTGGTCTGCTGCATCGAAAGAAAGTGAGAGGGAAGGAGAGGCGAAGATTAAAATGATGCAGGAAAATGAGAACTGCGTGGACCGTGTGCAATGCACAAAAACTCACCTCAACCGTTGCCTCTCTACATTTCCTTTTTTCTTTCCCTTATTTTTTCTTTTCTCGTTTAACATTCTTCTCTGTACATTTTTCCACGCGCGTGCATGTCTCTATTTTTCCACTCTGTTTCGACCTCTACGCATATTATATTTATCAGAACCGCAGCGAAGTGTTTCCCTTCTTGCTCTCCGCAGTATTAATTTTCTTTAAACCAAATTTCATTACCAGTATTTCAAACTTTCATACTGCTAGATGAAACCGAGATATTTGTCTTCACTGCACAGGCCGCGCACAGTTTCTAATATTCTAATGTATGCAATAAGCGAATCAACGTTGATCTTCACTCAATTCATACAATTTGTGCGCCTGTGATTAACGTCCGTTTTGGCAAAGCAAACACAGCGTTCAAACGACTTGAAAAAATTCTCACTCGGATGAGCAACTCGCAGAACGACATTTATTGTTTCAATAGATTAGGCATCGGTCTAAATTTATAGCTTACGTGAATAAATTCTTTGATCAAGTCGATTGATATTGTATCATCATTATTCCTGCATCTTTATATGCATAAATTTTTTAACATTTTACTACGATCATTGCTTCCTTCAGTCGCATATATCTGCTATTTGCTTGAACAGACAATCCACAGACGTTCAAATCCCACAGGTTTAATATTCATTGACTCTTCAATATATATACATATCTCACGGGATTGATGAAAAGATCGAGAGAGAAAGCCCGGGAATCTTGAATCAGAGAAAATGAGAAGTCGAGAAGCTATGCACGAACTTGCAGAGTTTGAATAGAGTTAATGGTTTTTCAATTATCAAGTCTTCGCGACGGCAAACTCATTCGAAAAGTCTCTCCTTTATGTTACCTTTATGTACGAATTCAATTCCTGCTCTCTCTCTCTCTCTCTCTGCTCGCCTATCTCTCCGTTTCTGTCTCAATTACCTTCTCTCTTTCTTTGTTTCTTATACATTCAAACTTCTACACAGGATTCAGTGTACCGGTGCTGAAGCCCGGATTCAAAGAAAATTAAATAGCAAAAGGCTCACTATTTGGAACTGCTCCAAATACCATTTTTGTATTCTCTCTGCCTGAAGAAAATTAATTATATATTTATCTCGTAAATGCTACGCATTGACAAGGGTTTTTGATTATTTTCTCGTTTTATAAATTGATTTATTAAACTGAGGAGCGAAACAGATGATTACACACGTAACGAGCTCTCGGGATTCATCTCGGAAAATTATTTCGTTACTTCTCATTTCTCCGGATGTAGAATTACCGGAGTACAGGATACGAATAAAACTATAACAAAGTGGAAAAAAAATTTCGGAAGTAAATTCACCAAACGATTCAGTTCACATTTGGATCGTTTGATTTGGAAACGGAAAATTCGTATTACACCGGTAAAGTTACATTCGACATCCGATTCATGTGATTTCCGGTTACATTGAGTTGAATTTAAATTAAAATAAGTAAGAGAAGCCCATTTTCAAATGCGTATGCGAGATGCGGTGATTCTTTTGTGAATTCAACTTTTCCTGAATAGTCAGCATCGAAATTCTGCTAACGTCTCTCGACAATAACTTCAGGTCGAAGTTGACAGCATATATATACTCGATCAAAAGTAGAAGAAGAACATTTCTTTGATCGATATTCCTTCACAAATTCTGTCAATTCACCATTGTTTTTTATTCTGAAAATTAGTACGGTGACTGTAAACTATTTAAATTGCGCTAATCACGTAATTCGTTATACGAAATCTTCGAAAATGTATTTAACGGAGTGTGTACCGGAGTAAGTCGTGCCAGTATCATACAGAATATTATATAAATCACGGAAAGAACCAGATTTTTTTTTGTTTTTGTTTTTGTTTTTTTTTAATTATCTCGGTAAAGATGGAAGTCAGTGCTCGGATCAGTGAATCGTCTAGATGATTGTCGTAGCAGGGTCATGCTAGAAACTCAGGTGTTCGATGAACGCGAGAAGAGATAAACTTAGCAATTTTCTCGAAGAAAACGTGTGTCTTACGGGAGCAAATGGATAATTGGTTCTAATAGGCGTCTGGGGGCTCGGATTGCCGTTATCCACGCGTATTACGTACTCCTCTCGGAGCGGTGCAGCTCTTGTTTTTCGTACCGTCGCGTTTCTCTCTATATCCCATCCGCTTTTTCATATCTCATCTCCCCTATATACGCTGCTCGACGATCATGTGCGTGCACTTTTCTGCTCTCATACAGGACTCGCAGCCTCCAGGCTTTTCACCTCAATCGTTGTTCCCGGATTGTTGTTACCGTGCGCGAGATTCCATTTGCTCAGATTTCGCGGCATTCGACACGCTTCTCTCAGTCTCTCACTCTTCATTTTTTTTTTTTGCCTTTTTACCATCGTTGTGACCGCGAGTATCAACAGTTATACAGAACAGCTCGGGTATAAGGTTTATCTCGCGTATATGCCTGTAGCTTACAGACTGTTGAGACGAGTCGGAACACTCGAGAGTCACGTGTATACCAGGTTCATCTACGGAAAATCGGTATACCGCTGTACTCGCTTCGCTTTTCATTATCGTTATCTTTCTCTTGATACATGTTGCTACTTTTACAATAGATACGTTTGTATGGATGTGCCTTCCACTTCCGTACTCCATTAACGATCGTTTATATCCAATGATACGTGAATCATATCGAATAATAACGAATAAAGTGATATTATATAAAGTTAAGCGTGTTTATGACTCAATAAAAATGTAGAGTCGTCGATGCCAATAAAATTGGAGAATATTATCGAAATTGATGTCGTATATGTAGAGACCTTTAAAAATAATAATTGTCACATGAATGTCTTGACCCGTTATCGCACGCACAGTTCGCGCAAACTTTCACAATGAGTCTCGTATCTCCGGGCGTTTTTGCTATGTATACGCGTCCGACCTCTACCGTGGCAAGTGGAATTTTTTATTTATTTTTTTTTATGCGACGAAAGCAACTACTATGTATATATTCACCACGAAACTCAAGTCTTCGAGAGACTTTTTTCTCCGCCACTTAAACCGTCCAGATATATATAGGGTAGATTTTTGTAGGGTTCGCGCCTATATACGGCTCCACAAAAAGTACGTACGCACACTTTTACCTAGGCGCTTATAGTACTTGGCATTCCAGCCTGCTCGGCTCATATCCTTTTACGAGCTTGGAAGGGCGCGCCTGGTTTCATGCCTCTTTCTCTCCCGCCCTTTCCCGTACCTCTCGCGTCCACTTGATAAGGAGAGTTTGTAACCGATACTTCGTCTCGCCGTCTTCTGCCTCTCCACCTTGTTTCGAAACTTGGTCTTCTAACCGAAGGCAGTATATGTGCGCTGGCGCCTAGCCCGAGCACGCACAGCAGCCGCAATCTAAAGATTAGGGAATCCCGCAACAGCCGGCCCGAAAGTGAATGGTCCCAGGATCATATTTTCTCTGTCTTAGCCTCATTGGTCCATTATTTTTATTTTTAACGTAAAACGATTATTTTTAACAACATTTACGAATAATTCGCTCGCTTCAAAACTAATCGCTGTATAAGATGAAATTATTCATCTTCTAAATTTCGATTTTCAACGGTCAAAAAAAGTTATTTTATTCGTGATGAGAATTTTTTTGAACTAATTGAATAATTCCTCGGTCATGTAATCGCACCAACATCGCTTGAAAATGATTGGGCACTTTTTACAAGAAATCAGGCGACCGCATTTACGGAATTGACGAAAAAAAATTACAACGATTATCTGAGATTCGTTGAGACTCTTCAAACGATGACTCCTGGTATACGCTATACCGTATTACGGGACTACTCTCCGTGAGAATGAAACACTGACCGTTATGCAAATTCATAGAAACGATGATGAGCGTGCAAACGCCTGTATTAGATATAGTCATGTGCATAGTATTCCGTGTAAGTTGTGTGTACGCAATGGCAGTACAGCGACGTGAGAGCCTATATATACGAGAACTGAGAGCCCAAAGCCCCAATCTCTCACGAGACAAAATGATACGCTACTGCAACGTTCCAAGATTTACGATGAAGCCTAATTGCACCGACATATCTGTATATTCACCCGACATCGCACACATCGCGGTCCGATCCGTCGACTGCGTCCAGCGTACCTCAGCATCCAGTCAGCCTAGCCAGCCAAGCATTTAGAATGCTTCATATACACTATAGCATAATACGCGTATAGCAAATTTCTCCTACAGATGACAATACTTGCGTACAATCGTCCCCGCGGAATAGTTATTCCCAATGCCGGACGTTCGGAGAATCCCTCTCTCTCTCTCTCTCTCTCTCTCTCTCTCTCTCTCTCTCTCTCTACTCTCTCTAAATGTAATTGAACAAGAAGGCATTCTGAAACGACAGCCATTACGGATTTAGTGACATCATTTGTTAGATTTATTATTCCGGTGAAATTATTATCCTAAATGGTCGTCGACCGATGATATTCCGCTCCGTAAATGCCGTTAAAGAAGCAATAATAGCGGTGAAACGACTCACATTGCATATTTGAAAACGTTGGATTCGTCATTTCAGTGTAGTTATCATTCCAAATACACCGAATCAATGTCGTTGCGTATACTGTAAATATGCCATGAAACGGAGAGCAATTCCAAAACGATAGCTTTGAGATATTATTTTATGGATTCCAAATATGTGTTTGATTTTTGTAATTGATTCAGGATTGTCGCAATTACTGAGCAAATAAGATAAATATTATAGGCTATCAAACTCAAGACCTAATTGATATGAATCCACGTTGTTCGTGAGATAAAACTTCAATCAGGCAATTCAATCATCGTTTCAAATCAAATGGATTCAACTGAAATTGTTGAATTTATGGTAAAAAAAAAATGACACTCGATCAAAAGATCCATTCGTCAATGCAATATTTATTATCGAAAGTGATTTTATTTTTTAATCGCAGCTTCAATATTTCAGGAACTTTCGAGAGTGTCTCCGACAATCAATAGTTTGCGTCTACGATAAATCTGATAATATTTTATCAATTCAATTCCGACTTCTTCGTGTTAAATTCTCGCAGCCAGAGGCAAAGAATCGTGAAATGAATCCATTTAAATTTAAACAATAAACTACCCGTTTCCGCATCTTCCGGTCTTAATTTCGTTTTATGCATAGCTCCAGGAGCACACAAGCAAAAACCACAAGTGTATATCGGTATACCTGTGCGTGTATATTATTATATTATAACAACAGTTATCAAAGAAGTGCGATACGTTATTGCAGTAATTGTAATTATCCGCTGGGAGACCGCGCGCACGCGGGCTTATAACTATTCCAGCAAGTCGTAACTAAGATTTAGATTGCGGATAAGGATATGATGCTGCACACTCTTTGCTTCGCGTAATATACGTATATATATAAATTTATCCATACTTACATAACACACGTTTTTCACCCTATGTGCGCTTGTGTGTTACCCTCGCGCTCTAGCCTCCTCGTATAATTACGAATGGTTCATTTGCTTTCTCGCGGGAATCTCTTTACTCCGACAAGGATCGTTGGTACGCGGCCTTCGCACTGAAAATACCTGGTGGAATATATTCAGGTAGGTAAAGCGAGAGTCAAAGTGTGGCTGGATATACGTTTGAGCCGAGTTAGCGCAGAGTAAAATGAATCATGAAGTTGCAAAAAAAGTAACACTGATTGGGTGCAAATATGACTTTAGGAGGAAAACCTCGGGAAATCCTTAAATAAATAGATCCAATAGTAAGTTATCGGAATAACCAAAACCATGATAATGCTACGAATTATTGAATCAACACACCAGTTTTAGATCAAACATTCGTTATAAGCGGGAACTTTCAGCAGTTCAATCGCGAAAAGTCTTGCAATAACATCAATACCTATTTAATCAACGTGTTTTTCTTAATGAAGTCAATAATTTGATTGTTCGGTGTACGCGAGTATTTCGTCCAGCAAGTATTCGTGAATAATTACTTGTCCTTTGATTCGATAAACATTAAATGTAAAAGTATTTCATTCGTGTCCGTTTTGTCATCCTCGTTGGAATATAGTCACGAAGTAGTTGGGCCGGTATATGGAAGCGGTGTAATATCCGCACGCCTTCTGCGGTGGTCGTAATAATTCGTTCAGTTTCCAGTCCGAAACGATTCGTTAAGCCGACTACGTGTAATTACACTCCCGTTTATAATTGTTAAATCTTTATTGCTCTCTCAATATCCGGAACTCGTGTGCGTTCTCTATTTTATTCGAATAATCTAGTCGTTGGCCATGTAATACCAGAGTGACGAATGTTTTACTTTTCGAATAAATTTTTTATGAGTTATGCCGTACAGGAAATTGAATTTATCTGAGTAGAATAACATCGCCGTGAGACTTTCATACGTATGCTATTGAATCCAGGGTCAAAATTATCTCAGCTCAGATTATTTCACCCATCCCAGGCAGACTTCCGACAATTTTCGCTGGATGCTCGCCACTGCAGGTGGCTAACTAGTAAGAGTACCCGAACCATGATGTAGAGGAATCTTCAGCTTATTTATGCCAAGAGCCAAAGAGAAACAAAAAGAGAGAGAGAATCGTGCAAGAGCTATGACGAAGGATTTTGCGATAGCCGCAGCTTATAGCTCGCGTGGCAAACTAGGCGTGTAATGTGCTGGATTATTTTAACTGACGACGAAACGGAAGAAGCATAAGAGCTTGCATCTCACTCTGACACCTTGGGAGAGGATAAATCTCGACCGTGATGCATGCAGAACTTGCCTAACCATAACTTTTATGACTTCTACCAGTACTTGCTACTACTGACGAGTCAAAGAAGCTTATTAACGCGTAGCAATGTTGATACTCGGTAGAAAAAAAAATGAAAATTTTAAATATTGGCACAAAAAAAATTGGACAATAAGAAAACGAACATTTATCATGAAATTTCTTCTTTTTTCAAGAAAGTATACGTAAGCGTGAATGTCTGCGTGTTTGTGGAAATATATTATAGCATCATCGAATAATAACGAAAAAAAAAGTATCAATCGAGTCTTTCATTTTGTAACGATTTGATGACGCTAATCAATTTAATTCTACAGATATTTATTACTCATGCCATTCTTCAATTTTCGTTCCAATCATATACTGATAATCTTCTAACGGATTTGAAATGAGTAAGTTATTAATGTATCTCTTATTAAACGGTTCATTCATTTGATGATGAGCTCGATGTTAACATTTTTTTTACATATTAATCACAGCCATAATGATGCATAACGATGATTCAAATGATAAGTAAACAGTATCATTAAAATACTGAAATAAAATCTATTTGGAAACACTGGCTATAAACTATTTTCAGAATTTATGGGGCCTTCAATAATTTCGGACGTTTTTCTTGATTTTCTTGATTAAAAAATCATTATTATGCATAAATAATATAATTTCAAATGATTTTGAATCTCATTCATACCCGCGTCCGATATCTATGCAATAGCAATAGTAATTCAACATAAAGTGGGCGAATATATACATACATAGACATGTATGTCCCAGTAAAACTTCGTCTTCGATGCGCCTCGCCTTTTGGTTATACGCGTCTACCGGTTTTGTGAAGTTTCTCAATGGTCTTTATCACCGCTCGAGAACTCGAAAGTGCCGCGCTCTTGCCAACTTCTCAGCTCTCGCGAGCATTTATTGGATGCCCACAACAATTCGAAACTGTACCACCGCTTACTATATACGTAACTATATACATGATACAAATGATATAGGGCGATGCAGAATCGAAACGCCGCTTATCCGTTTCGTCAAGCATTACAGATTAGTTTCAGTAGAAACATTTTCTCACTCCCACTTACTTCCACAGAAATTTTCTAACTAAATCATACAAATAACTGAACCATTCATGTTGCTTCATGACTATTCAACTCGTACATTGTTGTGTTATTTCAAATCATTGCTATGCTGGAAGTATGACACAATAATATCAATAGTTTAGCATTTTGACGTACTGAGCGCGATGCAAGAAGAATTTAATCAAAAAAACTGCAAATACTATATTTTCTACACTGAGAAAAGAGCTTAGTTGAATTAACCAAAGCTTCGTAGTAATACGTCGAAAGAAATATTTCGTTCATTCAAAAAATCGTTCAGTTGGACGAATTATTAATTTTATTCCACTAAACAAAGATACCAATTGAATCAACCGAATGAGATTTGTTGTCGTGGATTTTGTTGAATCAACGTAAGATATTTTTCATTCAATGAAACTGATATTTAGTATAACAGAATATTACATTGGACGCATTTCACGAAGCCATTTGGTTGATTCAACAATTCTCTTTTCTCAGTGTAAACATGTTCCCATTTTAGGCATACTATTCCCAAAAAATATTCATCGTTCATTCATGCTGCCTGTCTATAATCACGATTCGGCTATTTTTTTGAGTAATAACCTTAATTCTAAATACATGATATCATGGCAATATTTTTATAATCTTCATTTGTTTTCTAAACATATCTGTTTGGTAACACCATCAAGAAAACTGACGTTTTTTTGTTTACTCTGAAGCGAATCTTACAATCGATAAATATATTCTTTGACTATTTTTTTTTGTTGAACGTTATCGATTCCTCGTCACAGGATTGAAAATCAATAGGTGTAAGTCGAAAAGAAATTTTATTGTAAGAATACCGTAAATCTGTAACGCCTTGTATATAACAGTATTCGCTGGTATAATCTACTAAATTCAGAGGGGATGAGGGCAGGTATACCGAGTGGAAATTGCGACGAGGCGTTTTTCACGGTATATAGCTGTAGGACGGGGTGCGTTTTTCAGGAGGCCGAGTCTCGCTCGTCGCTTGAAAACGGAAGCCGGGAATATGCATCGGAGTAAAATTGCAGTTGTGTGGGTGGAAAACGCTATGGTAAAAAGTCTCGACGGTGTCGACGACGAGAAAAAGCGAAAGGGAGATATTCGAACGAGGGAATGGAAAGAAGGATGATATTATTTGCATACCTATAGCGATTATGCTTCAATACGAGCAGAGGCGTGGACACGTATAATTACACAGAGAATCAGGGGGAGAGAAAGATTTTTCTTTCTTCTTTTATAGCCGTTCGCTGGGTGAGCCTCACCTTTGGATAAAGTCCGTGATTTTGTTGGCTCGAAACTCTTGAAATATTATGCGTTACGTGGTAACTCGTGAAAAATTCGCAAGTTAAAATGAAGACACATATTTGAGGAGAAAATTTTTATTTTTTTATTTTTATAACTATTCAAGCGTGGACAACGTAACAGACTTTATTTACGAGTTGGCGGTACAGGCATCCATAATTAAAGCATGCGACGCTGACGACGATATTCTCTCGCGTACAATGACTACATATACGGACACGAACGGACTAGCGCACATACGTAAAACTATTTTACGACTCTTGATCCACTCTCGAAGTTCGTTCCAGTGCGGTCTCGCATATGTTTTGCTTTTGTTCCAGTCACAGAGCACTCTCCGCGAGTTATATGCCCGCGACTCGCATCCTCTCCGTCCGAAAGGGTGTGTACGAAGCAATGATAAAATTCTAAGCTTGATGAATCTAGGCTCGATGAGTGTTATAGCTATAGGCATATGTATATGCACGGGTGATTCGACATTCGACATTATCATCATTGTCATCATCATTATCATCATCGCTCGAGAAAATGAAGATACGTGTGTGTATACACGAACGCTGTGTGTGACAATGGAGCCTAGAATCATGCAACAGTTCTCACCGAATGACAATACACGACAAGCATAATGGAGTACAAGCGGGAAATCATGGACGAAGGAAGATGGTTTCTAACGCCCGTATCCCAATAACACGCCTCCGGCAATTTGGAGTGAGCGGTGTATATGTATAACGATTATCATTCTGTTCCTGTCGTGCGCGCGTTTCAACGTCTCCTCTTTTAATCCACACGGGTATTATTTGTGCCGAATCAATTTATCGGCGGCTTCAGCGAAATCACGTTGCATAACATTAACGCTATATATGCTTGAAGAAGAAGAAAAAAACGCTTTTGTCTGTTTCTGTATATGCGCGCGGCTGTCAAAGTTAATTTTTTTTTCTCCTGACCCGTTAAGATACCTCATTCGGCACTCTATGCGGTTGAGTAACTCATCGACACTCGACGAGAGACACGCTCTTGAAAGACGATATAATATGCATACACCGCCTGGTGAAAGTCGTCGATGCACCGCGAGAAATATAACTGTGCACCTTTGCTCCGTTGTTATTAACTCGGTTGACCCTTGGGCATAGATATATGTATATACAGCGACATTTGTATTAGTATTTCGTTCATAGAACGATCAGACACGGTTGTGACGGCTAATGAAAACATTATAAACGCCATGGCTGTTCGTTCGTATCGATGAGAACATTTATCGATGCGGTTGGATATTAATAATCCTTTCGTTTATCCTCCGGGCCTGTAGAGACTGACTATTTTTCGTATTATTCAATAGAAATATCTATTCGCTTATTAGATATTTCATCACTTGTCTCACCAACGGACACGCGCAACATTTTCAACGTTTGTTTTTATTGCAGGCTGAAGACACGTGTTCATTATTCTCGTATCAATCTTTTGCACTCTTCCCTGAATCACAATTCATTCCCTGAGTCACATCGATTATCGTATTTCTCAACCAACGCCGTTGCCAGAACAACGAAAAATTTATATCGCGTCAATGATAAATTGCTCGCTGACACTTTTTTGCAGAAACGACTGTCACTAAAAGGTTTTGATTATGATAATTTACAGTTATTAAAAAGGTTTTTTTTCATTTCATAGATAAAACATACTACTTCTACTTCATGTTTTATCATCATGAACACTTGTTGTACGCTTTATATACGGAAGTTATAATTAATAATTAAGAGCAATTACATAGCTCAATAAAAACGGTGGAACGAACGCACTGTTATGGCTCTCGTTGTGCGGACATAAATCTATATATTGAGGTTGCATTTGATACGGATTAGATTTCCCTGTTGCTGTTTTACCGGTAATCCGATATTTTATTCATTACGGTATTTTACACATAAAGAGTCATCGGATATTTTGACTTGTGTTACAGAATGCTTTGTTCTGTGCGATATTATATTGGGTACTCAATGTCAGTTCAGTATTATTGCCAATAATATCGCATGCCTTCACCCCGTTACAGCGATGTAAGTTCTCCCTTGTCCCCTCTTCGCGACCATAAAGATCTGACGAGAGATCGAACGAAAGGATCAAGAGTAACCCTCCCGAGGACGAAGTTGCCGTTAACCGCGAGATGCAATAACAGTAGCCAGTCGCTGGTCAAAAGAGCAAGAGGGAGACAGACGAGTGAGAAGGAACGACCGATCGGTGCAACGTGATCAGTCCGCATTGTTCTACAATGGCAATAAATGTCAGTAGATGGCATTCATGAGGTGCGCAGCACACGCTTTTCTTCGCTGTAAAGCCGCCTCTCTCTCTCTCTCTCTCTCTCTCTCTCTCTCTTTCTCTTTCCCTATTTTTATCTCACCTCGCAGCAAACTCAACTCCCGCACAAGCACCTTAAAACTGCACATCGTAGAAACAAAACGACCGCAAGTCCGTATACAACGGAGCCGGTACGTGCTGATTTCGTACTTTACTCTTTTCTCAGGCATCAGCAAATCCGGTCAGCATTGCTTTCGATACGATCTTTCATATATACCGGCTGTAGTACGTATAAGCAACGTCGCATAAAGCTCTACGAGAAAATCTTTTCTTCCGGTCTTTTCATCTATCCTTTGAACTCTTCTCATCCTTTCCCACGTATTTTCACACGAGATGTAAGTCGAGATCATTTGGATTCGTATTTATCTTCTTTGGCAAATAAACTGAATGGAGAATTTATATACAACATTAATACACATGTATTCACCATATGAGTTATTTTAAATAATTTACATTATCACCGAGTCGAAGATCCACTTCGTCATTTCAATGTACTTTCTTCACCAGAACTAGCCATGATCATTGTCAAACAGGAATATCATTTACCTATAAATGAGTTGAGCTAGTTCGAGTAACTTGAATTCAAACTCTGCAATGTTTGTGCCGACAATATGCGTTCGACGAAATAACAAATAGTATCTTCTTACTGATAAAATGAACTTTATTCAAAGGAATTACATGTCGTCAGCTTTTGATTTGAACTGTGACCGAAACGATGTAAGTTTCGCTCGATCTATTGCTTTTCATGCACCGAGACAAAATCGTGAATCGTAGGTGGAACACAGCAACAGCAACATGGGTAGCATGACGAGTACTCAACAGACAACTCATAGAAGAAGGATGCATGCAGTTGATCTACGCTTGTGTTTTTTTTTTTTTTTATATTTGCCCGAGGCATTAGCTCATCTCGCTGCTTCATTGCCTTCATCTCGAGCAAAACCGTTGGCGGGTAGATCATCCATGTACAGCCTGCGAGCGTGGCACTTCGCATGGCTTAGAGTAACCGTGCAGGAAGCAAGAGAAGAAAGGCGAGAGTGGCAGAATATAAAATATGGGAGTTTGATTGTGACAAGGACTCTCACGTGTGAACGACCAAATGATAAAATAGAAGTTTACGTCATAAGAGCGCGCATATTTTTCATCGTCGAGGAGCTTCGAATTGACTCAGTTTTATCCACCCGTTTTTTTTTACTCTATTCCTAATGATCGTGAAAACCGGCGCAAAGGTTTTTGTGTTTCTTTCTCTCTATCATTTTCTTTTCTCCACGAGAATGTCGTCAGTGTGTCCGGAGCGGACGATCATCTTCGAGGAACACGAACGCCAAGAGCGATCTAATGATCCTCGACTCGCAAGGATCCCACAGTCTGGAGCAGAGAATCAGTGTGTGAGAGAGAGAGAGAGGGAGAAAGCAACGACTCACTAGAAGCGCAGAAATTATAGATTTGCGTTGGTATCGCTACTGTAGCATTGTTTGCCATAACTGTTAACACAAATCTCGTAATCAACTATGCTGTGATATATCTTGTTCGATGTGCCAAGACGTGTATACCTATGCTGTATACGTTAAGGCTTACAAGCCAAGGGAAATTGTATAATTGTATTAATATCAGTCCCTGTGCAATTACATCGTAAATATACTGATGAGCGTCTGTTTACCTCAATATAATCTCAAAATGAAATTATTCACATCCTGTTAGATGTCTAGTTGAAAAAATTATCATCTCAATTCAGTATTCGATGTAAACTACTTCATCAATTCGACAGTTAGATACTTTCTGGAGAGGATCATAACAGCATCGACTCACCGTATCCGTTGAGTTTTACGGAATTGTTATCTTTTTCGTAATTTCTCTGACAGCCGACTAAATTAATTTTCTAACGCTTTCATTCAGAACTTTTTCCTACCCACAAAATGATTATTCATCAAATATTCTCAAACTCATTGTGTTTATAACGTATGAAAAATTCAGAATGTTTTTGGAACTTTTATGAAGCTTAACTCTGTACAGACAGAGTGCATATATATTTTAATATACTTCTACGTATTTATAACTGCTGCTCCGTCGAGTGTACGCGAGTCGGAGATCGCGGATTTATGCGTGATTATCATAAAAGTCACATGCCGGGTGGCACAGAGCATCGTCGATGTGTCTGTGCATCGGTTGCCGCAGCAGTCCCCATAGTCGCATGAGCCGTAAGATTCACGGTGATAGGAAAACATGACGCGGAAGTTGAATCCATGTATATACCTATAGATTAGAAAGGGGAAGAGCTAGAGGGAGTAACGACAAGTGGGACAACTGCGCTACTTGCATGTAAATAATGTGTGTATTTATACATGTATATGTATATATATTTCAATGCTAGAGAAAGAGTGTCAAAGAACGAAAGATTTATTTCATCTTTTTTGCTCCTACTCCATCTTTCTCTATCCCCTCCCCCCTCTCTCTCTCTCTCTCTCTCTCTTTCTGTCTCTCTACTCGATTCGCCCCAGAGCTCTTTCCTCACATACATCGGTCGTATATATCGTACGACAACAGCACGTCTGGTTGCATAATTGCTCGTTACCAGCATCAGAGCCCACAGCACCGAGCCTTCCGATACTAAGGGTCTCTATGAATACATATACATATATAGAATCGAAGTTGCATGGCGGACGCGGCGCCGAGACCCCCGGAAATCACGTCCTTTAAAACAGCGTTCTAGCTCTCTCTCTTTCGAGATTTTTCGCGATCATTCATATAGTTACTCGGTCTATGGTTCGCGCAAGGCTGCAGGAACTTGTTCACTTCGGCTCGTAACCTGCACCACCAACTAGGGTCAACATCGTGGGTTCACGCCGCGCCGATGTGTACGTATACCCCGAACACACTTTATAATAGCTAAAGCTTCGCTTCTCTTATCTGTACTACACGCAGAATATCCCTTATAATTTAATCACGACGATTCAAATCGCATATATGCACCGCGGGTATCCAAACATTTTCCTCTGTTTTTCGACGTAGCTACGAAATTATCGATACCCTCGCGTATACGAAAATTCGCGTTGGTTAATTGCAAAAGCTTCAAAGAGCAAGTAGAATAAACGAATTTATGCTCGGTTATTTGAGCACGGAGCTTGTCAAATACATATTATTATTTTTTTTTTCTTTCTTCCGCGCATTACGTAGAAGAATATATTTTATGCATGTGGTATACGTTCGGCGGAACGTCTATCGTATTATAGAATTTATTCGCCGTGCAAATTCGCAAGGATAAATGAACGACGACGGGAGAAAAAAAAATAAATGTATATAGATATGTGTATCCGCGAAGGATTTTACCCGTCTTCGTGACCCCCTTCCTCTCGGCGAACAAGAAAAGTCAAACCACGTCGAACCTCTCTCCGAGTGAAGCTTTCTTCGAATGTGTTCGCAAGCCCCCAATAGATGAGAGTAAGAAAGATGAATGTGATCGTGTTGTACACGGGTATATTGCACCTTGACTTCTGCATAGTAATATGCAGTCGTATATATTTGTTTCATCCTCTACAACGATGAAATTTTTTATTTCTCAAACCCAATCGACGTGCAAGTGGGTCACAAGCATCTTCCTGAATATGCGAAAGAAATAAACATCGATTCACACGACACACCCCGGTGACCTGCTATATATTAATTAAGAGATGATCGCGAGACTCCCGATCTATCGGTATATGGTACGTTGAAAATTCTGAGAAAGAAAAAAAGTATTTCCGGGATTACTTCACGTGTAGAGAACTATCCGTCCTGAACCCTTTTCTTTTCGAGCAGTATATTATGTGACTATGGCTGTGAAGAACCACACCTCCTCTTGCTTTCTTTTCTCTTTCGTTTGCTCACTACCGAATCGTCTCAGAATATAATATCCATGCGGATTATTCCAAACCACATAGAAATAAGTCTTATGTTTCAGTATTTCGAATAATTTTTCGATAATTCTGTTCATCGATTCACGATTGTCATTTCATAACAATTGCAATGAGAAATCAGTATAATATTGAAGTCGAGTGACTTAATAAATTTCAATCAATTTTTTCAATGAAACCAAATTATCGTAAGTCTTTGAAATTTATTTGTTATTTATGTATTTTTATTTTTTTATTTCTCGATGAATGTATCGATAATGAAGCGCCTTGCGAATGTTTGATTTACAGAACGACGGAGGACGGAGTGGAAAGATTGTCGATGCAGTGCATACAAACGAAGTTCGCTGGATTGGGATGAACCCAAAAGCAAAAGAGTAGCTTTTTGGTATGTAGAAAGATAGAGGAAGGAAGAAAAAACCGAGTAGAAAGATGTAGAGGAAACGCAGAGGAAACTCGATGGACCGAGAATATAGAAGAGAGCGGGAGAGAGAGAGAGAGAGAGAGAGAGTCAAGGAGGGTAAACTCTAAAGATAGATCGTAGGAGTTGGTTCGCGGTCTTATTACATCGTAAATTCTCGCCCGGTGATGGATAACATCAAGCCATCGGGAACGACAAATTACTTAACTCCCGAAACCGACATCGACATCAAGCCCGGGCTTTTCCATGTATACATATATATACGCAGGACTTCCTTCCACTGTCCCAATCGCTCTACCTTTTTCGCTGGCTCAGCCACTCTTGTAGTTCCATTACCAATCGATCGAGATCGATCAATGATGGGTTAAGGCGAAACTATCGACTCCGAATATCCACATCTAAATCGGAAAATCGGTTCGCAGCTTTGGCCAGTAAAATACGCGTACAAAATTCCAACTTTTATATGGACGACAAAGTTTCTCACATTATTTACTTTTATCCTCGTCCTCTCGCCATCAAATGGTCTCTCCCTCTTCCTTCATCGCTTAAACGTTTTAACGTACATTTTCTGGAATACTTTTCGCTCCAAGAGAAGGATCTTTTTCTCCTCCATCTTTTCTTTTTTACATTCTCTCCTCGGATGTATACAGCCAGTGCTGGATGTATCAAGCGAACTATTTCGTGAAAACTCTAGAACGAACGATAACTTGGCTCGTTCCGTTTTTATTGGCTAGTATCATGTATACGTCTCGTTTGGACTCTCAACTCTCATGCTCTTTTCTCGCGAAAGGCCAAGCGGAAAGATTTTAAAGTACTACTGTTTGTGACCGAATCTTCACCCACTCTTTAGCGATATGGTTTACTGCACGTTCTCGATCTTACAGTGCCCACAGACACACATTTTTTTAAACGGTAAATGCTCCCAGCAGGACACGCGATATATACAACATTTATATAGGTATAGATCGAGCCACGTTTCACCATAATGTTTTGCACGTTTTTCCCATCTCCTTTTCCCCGACGCTCTGATTCTCCGAGTAGACGAGTTTTTGCCGAGATAAACGCGCTTGCACTACTCTGATATAATAAAAAAGACAGTGGCAAAGAGAGAGAGAGAGAGAGAGAGAGAGAGAGAGAGAGAGAATCCTGGTTTCTGTATATCACATCCGGAGAACGAGAGGAAGCAAAAGGTAGAGCGTAAATTTAAGCTCTCTGGCGTCTTTTACTCACCGAACAACAACAATGTAGGAAAAGGAGACGAAGTTTCATCAGGCAATTTCTCACCCCCACAGAAGTAAGATGCAACATGAGTACAGCTAGCCTCTCATTTTCATCGTCTCTGTACTTTTTCAACTTTTCTTCTCCACTTTTATGTATTTATGTAAACAAAAAGGTTAGATAATCAAACATGTGTAATAAAAATTTTTTTTAAAATCATAGCAAAAAACAAAATTGAACATTCAAGAGATCAGTATGATAAACAAGAGAAAAGTACCTGTTGAGAAACCGGAAATATTCGTATGTTTTCTTTCAAATTTAATTTTTTTTTCAATAATCCTGACTGGAAATTTATCATTTCCAATCAAACCATAATGTTTGTTCGTGAAAAAATAATGTTTCAACGCTCTTAACATGAATTTGTTAACAAAATGAAAATCTTCGTCCCTCTTGGCCGAGACTACCTGGTTGCAACAAACTTGCAGCGTCGTACACACCATCGTGTCGAGACGTTACCACATCTCTCAATTTACGAGAAAAATCGTTCTTGGAAACTTTTAGCCACCGATCTTCCGGAGCTGTGTGGTGCAACGGTTGAACGCATATATATATACGTATACACATACATTAAAGTACGAGACCAACGGCGATAAAATGCACATGTCATACCGGGTGCTCTTTAAGGGTTGAGTGACGTGACGCGTGTGCGGTTCGCTCGCGAAAGCTCTAGACGTAAATGAAAAACGAGGTGGATTCTAGAATGGCTCCGAGGAGCCACAAAACGTGTGGCTTCAACTTCTTGGACCGAAATCCATTAACGTGACGAGGGCTCTTAAAACATTGCATTTAATAAGTTATGGCTAATATAACTTCGAAGACTTCCATCAATGGACTATTATGCTGTTGATGTGGGAACGCGAAAAACACGCGCATTTCAACTATAAACATAGAGTGATTCGTATTATTTTTTAACCTCTAAGTGAAAACTCGTGTTATCCACGATGCTGCAGTTGTACTTCGTATTTCGATGATTTTAGAGTGCTTTATACATGAAATTTATTCTTCGCTTCGATATTCAAATAGTTCATCGGAGTTATATATCGCAAAAGCAATAAATCGTACTCTGAAAAAACATTTCCATTTGAACGATTGGAGTTGAGATTCGAAAGATTCTCATAGCGCAGTTTTTCTTATGAAAATCTGTAAGATATTACTGTCGAGGTCGTCTTCATTATCCTATAAGACCGTTCATGAATTTTGAAATTCCATTAGTCGACTTACCAATGGGAACATTAATGAATTATTAATTCGCAAAGTACTTTGGAGTTTATTATTTTAAAAAAACGTGTGTACTTTAGCTGATGGCAACAAAAAAAAATGTTCAATCATAATTCTAAAGTGCAAAATGGACTGTAGTGAAGGTATGACGGCCGCGGACAAATCGGCCAACCCATTTAGAACCCCTCCATCCTCTTTTCCGGACTGGAATGAAAACCGCTCGCACACCGGCATTTTCACAAGCATATTTTCCGTCGATAAATGGCTAGCATAAATATCCTGTTACAGGAATAAAATCGCTGGATTTTGGCACTCGCGCGACGAGAGGAGAACCGTTAACGCTAACTGGCAGAGGGTGGTTGTTCACTCTCTGGTTTGCTCGGGCATGACTCGTGCTGTTCGTGGCAGAGTGCGCATGTTGATTCGGTATACACCCTGCTTGGAAATGCGTTTGACAGGCAATTGATGCATACATTATAATAGATTAACGCTAAATACGTTTATCATGGGATAAAATAATGTATATCGTTGAATTTCTCTCGACTTTTCCTCGTTGCGGTGCCCGCTAATTGAACTGAAAAAACATAACCAATTATTTTCTCGCATGAATTCTTCTTTCGTTATTTCAGTGATAAATTTCAACTGTATGCATGATTTCCTATGTATTTTATCGCTAACGTTTATTTTATAATAATGATAAAAATTAAAATATCGAGTATCAATAAGTTGAATAATGATCACGTCGGAATAAAATTGAAAAATATCAAAAGTTGATCGTCTTCAGATTAAAAAGTTACAACTACCTCATAGGATATGAGCAATTATCAACCAGATCTGTAGCTAACATATCCCACTGGATCTTTTCGCGTACATAATCTATTTGAAAATATTCATTGACTTGGATTCTGGTCCGTTCATCGATGTCTTCCTCTTTATATAGCTCTATCTACTTCTAATGAGCACATATCGTAGATCACGAATGTTCATCTTTCAATCGTAGAAGCACTCGATAGGAAAGCCCTGCACGTTGCAAATTTTTTGAATAATAGTAACTAGGAAGAGGGTCACTTCCGGGCCTGCCGGGGCTGAGTGCGCGTGCAAGAACGAGAGAAGGCCCAAGCGATTTGTGGGTACGCGCATTCTCCTTCGTCTTATCGAAGCTCGTATATGCATAAATATATATATAATGTATAAGAAACCCCGTTGGCTTGCCGACTGCATGGAAACCACGAGAGGGATATAGAGAGAGAGAAAGAGAGAGACAGAGAAAGAAAGATGAAGAGCAAGTACGAAATGCACGGGAGACAAACGAAGAGAGAGCTTCGATCTCGTTAGTGTGCCAGGCACACATTGGTCGTAAGCCAACAAAATGGCGTTATTCATATGACTTAGCCTAAGAAATCGAGTGTTTTACGCCTTTTTGTTGGCCAACTATCGATATAGCAACTCAGGCTCTGCATGCATGAAAACGCTCAAAGCATCTAGATACAGATATAGGCTAAAGCCTCAAGAAGAGAGCGTTCATTTACCTCCCGCGATCGTACGCGATAAGGGAGAGGCCCCGAAGCAGCTCTATCATATCTCGAACGGGTGTGTGCGCTCTGGCGCGCGCACCACACAGAAAGCCTCTCTCGCGGTGGCGGAAGGTCTCGATAACGATCTTTTGCCAGAGACGTACTCGTGCACAATGCAAACTTAATTAAATGGAACGACGTTCCACAGACGAGTGAAAGCTCGCGACGTGATATTCACATATCCCAAAGCAAGATACATGCGCGAATATCAAACGATTTCCCCGTGTTCGCAATAACTGAAAACGATCCATTGCAAAAATTCCATAGAACGCGATAGAATTCACGGTACGACCACTTCGCTTCAACGTATTAGTTGTATTGAGAAATCTACGCGAGAATTGATTGCATGTGGTTGCATAGGCAGTTTTCTTTCTTACTTCAATAACGTCTCACCGCGATGTCTAGATAATAATTTTAGCTAGCGAACGCATGCTCGAGGAAATATCGATATCGAGAATGGGTGCATCCTGAAACGTCAAAGATAACTACACGCCACCGGACACCCTTGTGAAATCGTGGTCTGGAGGAGAATCCTTTGAAATCTTAAACAAGAAATTCAGGCATGGCTAAAGCGTATATTCACCCCAATGCACTTTTGCACTTGGATCATTCTGCGATGGGCTGTATGCGAGTAAGTTGCAGCGAAGTTGAAATTCTAGCACATCGCTTCGCGCGTGTACTCGTGCTGCGGATAACGAATCGAAGAAAAGAACCTGAACCGGGTCGTTCTTGTTTTATGGCGGAACTGAGATTCTTCTGCATACCAATACCAAATTAATCAGATACATTATCTATTTATCCGAAACACAAAACCGATTCGCGCATAACAATTCCATCGTATTGTTGAATTATTTAATTACTACTATTTTCAGTAAATATATTTTTCAACGTTGATTCGGTGTAGCTGGAAAGTATTTTATTAATTTATCATCATGTCATGTCATATATCCATTTATAAAATATTTATCCACTTTCATATGGAGGAACAAACGAAATCATAAATGAATAGATTTATCCCAGAGCTCATTATTCAATATCCTCGTATTTAATGAATGGATTAATATGCAAAAAATAAATATGAATATAGAGAAATGAGGAAGAGTGAACGCTGAAATTTATTCACCATATTACAATACCTTCAATAGTTAATCGAACAGTCGAATTAAATTGGCAGAAAGCCCTGATATCGCGATGTTTACGAATACATTCGATATTCAACCTGGAAACGAATTCTAATAAAGATCTTAACATGATTATACTAATTATGTGAAATCTCCTAAACTAGATCGAAGATTCAACGATCTTTATCTCAATAAATAAATCGCCCGAGGAAGTATTCGAGGAGGCCAGTTTCTGAATGCTGTTTCAACGGTTCATGTTCATAATTTTCATGTATTTTTTCAGGAACGCATAACGTTTTGTTATTTGTATATCTCCATACATTTTTTCTTCAATGAATGTACGCATTAAGAGGCTTTTTCCTCGGCGTTGATGCCATTCGATATATCTGAGTGTATCGGACTGCATTTCAAGTCATAGACCAAAAGTTTTATTGATCAGCATCAGTTTTTGTTGATTCAGCAAATTTCTTTTGTCAGTGTGCATATTTGGTTGACTCCTTTGTTCATATATGTGTAAATATATGTACAAGATTTTGTCAACCATACATTTCTCTCTCTCTATCTTTCTCTCTTTCAGATGCTGGGAATGCATCCCTTATGGTGAATTCCCGTTGGAATCTTGGGTTACTAATCGTCTCGGGTCGGATTAAAAAGTATCGAAATACATGAATCTGCGACGTTAACACGTGAAGTACAGCCTGATATTTTATACGCCTTTTTCGAGCTGGCGATTTAAATCCTCTCAGAGAGCGGTGTCACGAAATGCGAGCGCGTTGGATCCCCTGAGACAGAAGTTGCATAGATATCTCTGGGGACAACGGCCCGAGTAAAAGTTTCAATAAAATGCTTTTCAGAGGCCAAAGGACGCGCGACCGTGTCTGGTGTGAATGTGCAATAGTATATCCAACGGAGTATTGCAGGTCTTCCGGCGAGCGAAACGATATCTTTTCTCTCGACCTGTCCACGTTCGCTTCGCCATCGCCCTCTTGTTGAGGGAGATACGATGTAGGTTTCTCTCGTTCGTAGGATGTTGAATTCTCAAGAGGTTCCCCCTGGAGACTGTTCTCGTCAGACTCTCGAGAATGAACCTGTGGTGGCCACAGGTGGCTACCGGTTCACCTTGAAAGGCGGACGAAAAATTGCACCTGTCTTCTCCGGCGCCTAAGGATTTTTCGTTCATCCCCCCGAGCTCTCATATCCGCTCTGCTCCCGTTGCTTATTACCTTTACCAAGTATTAGTAAAGCGAAGTAAACGGTAATTATGATCCGTTGATGGACTATGCTTCTTACCGTTTTGGTATTGATCAATGCACGATATTAAATTTAAGTATCAAACACGAGGATAATAATTCGCCGATAACTGTATATCCAACTTTCTTTCAATGTGTTCACGTTTCGTTAAACTATGAGCATTTTGATGTTCATTTTATTCCCCCTTCAACTTACGTGCTTTGCCCTTTTCTTCCCGTCAGACTCCAGTCATCTCAAAGGATTTTATCGTAGAAATTGCCCAAGAGTTATGATCTTCTCTATTATAGTTCACCGTGTTTTCTCATACAATTCTATCTCTGCCACGATCGCGTTCAAGTTGCACGGAGTATTCGAAAGAAATTCAATGGATAAACGTTATACACGCAAAAGCCGTGAGACGTGAGTATATATTTTCCAAGTAAAATATGCGATGGACCAGATTTAAATTTTTTTAATATAGAGATGATTTTTACTCAGCAACACTCTGGGAAATCTTAATAATTTTATACCAACATGCTCAAGCCAATGAATCCGAATTTATCGCGGCCATATGTTTTTCTTCGATTCGATTCTTATCTCCTGAACAACTTCTGTAAAAGATTCTCGTTCTTTGCACTGAATTTCGAAAAAAAAAATGGGGTAGGATAATATCGTGATACTCTTTTTTTTTTCAACGTCCCTCGAGTGTTACGGGACATATAAGCTCGTAAACTGTGTTCTGAAACTTGAAACCTAATCGTCTTATTTCCCAGAGAGGGGTATCGGCGTCGGTTCTGTAAGAGGATTCTCAAACGCGTCCTCGGATTAGGCTTCTTATTCCATAGTGCGAAATCTCCGTTGGAGATATATAACGGAAATTCGAGCTTTGTCGACGTTTTCCAGTTCAGGATGCTCACGCGGATCATAGATGATGCAAGCTACTTGGGAGAATTAATCGAGCAACGTAATGCGAGTGAGATCGGATTGTCATCTCACATTTCTGCTATTGTCGTAAAATCATTTGAAAACAGAATCTGTTAGTTGAAAAATAAAACGAATTTCTCAAATTTGTTCAAAAATTTAGTTGAACGTTTCAAATTCATTAACCACATTGAAAAACAACTGTTTGAATCGAATTTTCATCTTCATTTTCAAATCTACATGCGTTCGTCTTCGGTAAAAAATATTCTCATAAATTAAACCGCTCGAATGAAAATTGTTTGCTACTCAACGAAGAGATGGCAATCGACGAAACTCAAGAGCCTGTAGAGAAATGCCTAGATTGCAGATTTTGAGGTAGACCGTTTTTTGCTTGGCATCGATTAACGAGATGAGGAGTATGAAAGGAATGAGTCTCCAACCACAGTGCTGACTGAACGGATAGCGAGAGAAAGATAGGAAGAAGATAGAGAGCAAGAGAGGAATGAAGAAATGAAGAAAGAAAAAGGTAAAAGAGAGAAGTGAGTGCGAGAGAGAACGATTTCTTGGACGATGTGGGTCAAAAAATCAGAGAGCTCGAGCAATTACGGCTCTCGTTACCACGAGAGAGAGAGAGAGAGAGAGAGAGAGAGAGAGAGAGAGAGAGAGATCGCACAGAGCCATCACACACCACGTGTGTGGCAGTGGCCTCCGAGTGCTCACTACGTACAGAATCCGGCATAAGTCTGTCTCTTTCCTTCTTAAGGTAGGGCAAAGAGAAGAGTTGGTCTTTGTGAAGTTAACTCACCATTATATATATTCACAAATGGGAGTTCTGATTTGATAGCAACCGTGAAAGATAATGATAAAAATTCCTCAACGTTCGAAATTATTCCTATTTCCCTTACGATCTTATTATGATGATGATGAAATTTTCGTGACTCGGTCAATTCGGTATTTCGTCATTGGATGAGCCTAGCGGATCGAATAATAGGCAGAAATTTCGATCGACATATGTGGAAGGCATTATTACACCGTCAAATTGCTCGAGAGCCAGTCTGCGAGAGAGATCACGCATAGAGCAGGAGCTAGCCTTCAGGGAGAAGGCCTAAAATGCATACAACTGAACCCATAACACACCCGCTTCTGTCCTCGAAGGCATGTCGCCGATAGATTCGCGTTCCAGTCACGCGCTCGAACACTAACCAATCAGGCGTAACACTGCGGCAAACTCGTATGTCGTCTGCGGCTCTTAGTATGTAATCCCTTGTATGCAACAGCAAATACTTATTATCGTGCGTTGTGTACACAGGGTGTCTCACCACCGATGAGTTGCCTTGAAAACATGATCAAAAGTTCTGAGTTCCAAGTCGAAAAGTCTTATTTTTCGATCAGAGTACTTACTGATCAGTTAAATCTGAGTTGATGGAATCTCGGACATTATCGGTCACGCTGACGACATGAAAATTTACAATTGGCACTGGCTGTACGATCATTTTTTTCATTTTAATTCTCTTCGTACAGGAATAATGAACTATTGCGGTACACCCTGTACAGATATTTGCACATGTATTCATTTGACTGTTTCACTGGCAAATATAATCGTCTTATAGCTCACGAGATCACAATCCATATCGTGGATATTATTGTACCATACCTGCATCGTGTTTGTCACGAATTTCACAATTCGACATTCGCAGAAACAAGATCACTGCGTAACTCGTGGGTGGTATTGTAAAATTTTGAGAATTCATGCCGATCGAGTAATGGAGCAATTTCTATTCAGAATTTCAACGAGGTCAACTTCCTCCGTTGCGGATATCCAAGGACAATGACGAATTATACAATAAAAATGGCAGTGAAATCGTAAAAGCCCTAAATTAGTAAACTTCGCTCGATAACGAGATGATTATCGCTGAAAAATTCAGCGTTGGTGGTCGACAATTTATCAAATGATCCGTACTTCAATTACGAATCGATAATTAAGATAACAGTCTTCTATAAAGGAAAATAATTAGGTTTGTCATTCAATTGAATTATGTTCATTGATAAATTCAATCAACGATACGGTTTACATTATTATAAATGCAGGAAAACATGAAGATTCGATTTGATATACACATTATGAAAACAAATACTGTAAAAGCATAGGATTGACATATTATTTTCTCTTCAATTTCATCATAAACTGATAAATTCGAGTAACAATTCAATTGGACACCAAATTTGTTTACCCTTCCATATTTTCAAATACGATATTCACTGTGTGAATGAATAATATTGAAAAATTTGACACGCGCGCTGGCATTCATTTGGAAGCTCACTGCGAAAGGTAATCGGGCTTGACCCCTTTATTGATCGGAATTTTTGCGATACGTGTAAAATACATGGAAAGTCGTTGCAACTTTAAAGTGTATGTGCGTCGGAGTGTTCGATCGAGGTTTGAACGTTAACGCTATTTTCGAGCCCTCTCACTTATAGATAAAATACGAACTGAACGAAAATCAACGATTCCATGGCTTGCCGAGTACACGTAGACACTTAAAAATTGTGTCTGCTTGCTGTGCGTGGATTACGAATGGAATTTAGACCAAATGTTTGCAATTCGTGAAAAACGGTTTTACTGCTCGATGGAAATTTTGTCGTGTGACATAATTATAGAAATACCTTAGAAATAAATGAATTTCTGCTTCCAGAAGTGCACTCAAAAACCAGAATTCCGTTCTGATATTTCTATTTTCGATTAATAAAATAGGAAAAAATCATAAACATTCGAGCACAGTCATAAAATATTTGAATTTATGAGTATTTGGAGTATTTGATCATTTTTATTTTAGGCACCAAGTTTTCTTGAACCGAATCGTTCACATCCGTGTCGAAATTCGTACACCCAGAGAAATCTATTATTTCCATGAGACGATCAGAAAGTACCTGGACATTTATACTCAAGCACAACTCCAAACGATCTATTCCTTGCAACAAGCTGCGATTTACATACAACAAGGCACCGCAATGATTACTGCTGGAATACATTAACCTGCATACTCGTCGAGACCAGGCACGAGAACAGACAGTCGGATGAACAGCCGAGTATCGCAAACTTCTTCCCATTCTCCTTTGATAAATCTTCGGCAAATTCTTTTCACCCAATTCTGGGCTAAAAAAATCATCAAGTAATAATTCTTACGACCGTTGGTAAATTTGTCGTTTTGTCTAAATTTTTAGTTTTATTGTCATAGTCGATCCTGGTTTTACTTTGTAAAATGAATAAAAGGTATTAGAATATAATAGTTGGATACGATATTGCTTCAACTGGTCAATAAAATCAATTCTCTTTCCACATTTCATTGAAAGAACGTCACAAACTAATTATCGAATAGTCTCGATATCTCGAAAATTATTCGAATATCATTTTTCGTTGTCAGTAGTTTACTTTAATTTTGCTTGTTGAAAAATTTCATGTTAACGGAAGGAATATAAAAATTTATGCGAAAAAATACACGTTTGAGTTAGAAGCTCGATTAATATCACAATTTCTCGATTTCTCAAGCCTCTTTTCGGTTTATCAAAGGAGTTCGTAGACGTTAAACGAGAAAGTCAAGTGAGCAGGAATATATTCTCAATAAATCAAGGTATTTCTATAAATTAAAAAAGCAGAAAGTAAATAGAAAACCGTATAAAACGTAAAGAAGTTGTAAAAATATATATTTCGAAGTTACGTAAAACAGAAGGTTTTCGATGCTTTCTCATTGCAGTATAAAAAAGTAGTGGCAATTTTGAGAATATTTTTATCAGAAACGAAATTTTATTCGGACAAATATATACAAATAAGAGAAGTAATTCGAACGCCTTACTTCAAATGTAATTAATGCTTCTCGAGCGCCAAACTCAACAATTCGTTCATTGATGACAATAAAACACGGGGATCTTCGACTAGTCCAGCGCCGACCATAGCACCAGTAAACAACTGTAAATAAAAAAATGTTTATTGAACCTTAGATTGTCTCAATCGAAGGTGTGAATTGCGAATGATCTCTAATATCCAATGAATCAACGCACCTGTTGGATGAGAAGGTCTGCGAGCTTGGGATCAGTCGTTATGAGTTTCGATAATTTTTTGATTATTGGATGACTTGGGTTTATTTCCAAACGTGGCTGCAGCAAGGTATAACGAGTCTCTTCGTTCAACTGATGACTCTGTGTGCGAATAAAGTGCCTCGCGCTCGCCATGTCTTGTACTGTTATCACACAAGGATGCGTCTCGAGACGCTTCGTCGTTTTAACTTCGTAAGCTTTATTCGACAAAACTTTCTTTATGTGGCCCACGAGCTGATCTATCTCTTCACGATTGATCGAAGCTGTTCAAATGAAAATTCACATAATCGTTTTGTAATCTACGAATTCAAGCTAAGAAATTTCTCATGTTTTTGCATTCTATGTTAAATTATTTATATATTCGTATACTCGAATGCGACGGTTTTCGGACTTTTCTATATTTTTTTGAGTTACTCACGAAAATCATCATCTTTGCTGGCATCGTTATCCTGTCGCATTTCTTTTTCTACCGACGTAAGAGCCCGAGAATTGTATTGTCCTAACTGCATCAACACCAATTCATCGTACGGTTCGTAGCAGAATAGAACCTCAACATCGCGTTTCTTGAAGGACTCGTAATAGGGTGACTGTTCAGCGAGTTCACGACTGAAAATTAGGAATAAAAGAATGAATATGAATTGGCCTTCGAAATTACGATTAGAACGATAGGATGACTGAAAAAAAAAAAACTCGAAATCAATTATGACACTTTTTGTGAATGATTTTACACTCCACGTAAAAAAGAAAGTCCATATTCCTTGAGAAAATTTCTGAATAGCAATAGCAGCAACAACAAATCGTCAGATTCCCTGTTTATCAAAAGAAAGATCTAAAATAATTGAGCTATCCTTTGAAAAATAAAAATCGAATCGTTGGAATGCAACATATAATTTTGTTTCTGTTGTCCAACTTTTTGTACAAACTTGGCATGAACAAGTTATAACAGTGACACTTTTTTTTAACTTGTTCAATGACACAAACTCGAATCTTCAAAGAAAAGATGAATATTTAAATGAGAAAAAATCATTTTTGCTGCATTGCAAAGATTGAAACTTAACAACTGGTTTTCTTATCCCTTTTTATGGAAATTTATAATTCAGTTATAACAGTGACACTTTTTTCTTAAACTTTTTCGATGACACGAAACTCGAATCTACACAGAAAAGATGAATATTTAAACGAGAAAAATGCATCTTTGTTGCATTGCGAAACTGGTTTTTTTATCCACTTTTTGGTATAAATTTATTATTCAGGAAAATGTGAATACACACCTTGGTGCTGCTAAGTAATAAATATCTTTCTGTTCCGTAGATAAGCCAGTGACGTATTGAGGAATGCTCACGAGTTCTCCTGCTGGTTTCTTCGATGATTCGAATCTCAAAAGTTTTCCAATTTCTTCCTTCTCCGATTGTTCATGACTCGTTACAATTCCTTCTTTCAAAAATAAACCGTATTCTTTGTAGAATTCAATAAACTCCTCAGGCTGCTTCACAGATTTATTGTGAAGGAATTTCAACACTCGCGCGGTCAAAACGTTTCTCAGTTTTCTGTTGTTTAAGCCAAAAAAAATGTAAAAATTAGCTGCTTTCTTCAATTCATTGACTTCCCGTTTTTTCTAAATGTACTATTAATCGTAGTTTTTATAGATTTTCATAGTTTTTTCATACTTACGCAATAAGCGCACTGTTCTGCAATAGTTCTCTGCTCAAATTAAGCGGTATATCCTCAGAATCAATAACACCTTTGAGAAAACGCAACCACTTGGGCAAAATGTTGTCCGCTTTGCTTTTAATGAGAACTTTTCGACTGTAGAGGGAAATTCCTACCGATGTATCTCTGCTCATTTCAAAGAGTGCTGGTTTTTGTTCAGGAAAGTATAAAAGAGCTCTGATACTCAATGGTACGTCGGTCGAATAATGTAGCGTGAATCTTGGTATGTCGTAACAGTTACCAATGTACCGATAAAATTCTATATGTTGGTCCGGCGTTACTTCTTTGGGATCGAGCATCCACAACGGCTGAAATAATTATTTTTGCATCAATTATTCCAATTTGTTCAAGAACCATCATCAATATTTATTCCTAAAGTATTTTTTGTGAGATGAATTTCTTATACGAGCCTCAAAAATCATTGAAGATGCATGTTTGATCATTCATACCTGAATAACGTTGACCCTTTTGCCATTAACGAAAATTGGACTGCCCACAAAATTGCTATATTTTTTGATAATTCCTGCAAAATATTTCAGCAGTTAAAATATTTGTAATGAATGGTATTCTTCAATGATTCCAACGGAAGGATATCTGACCATTTATTGTCGCGTCATCACTGAATTCTCGACTGTCCGGTCTTAAGTGCAAAACAATTTTAGTTCCTGGCTGTACTCCTTCAGCGTTTGATATTTCGTACGATCCCGAACTATGACAGAAAAAAGCGGAATTTCATGTGAAAAATATTCTTTCCTCAATATTCAGTCTCGAAAATAGGAAAATTACCCATCGTATGACCAGCACAGTCCTTCCGCGTCTTTGGCATGTGATTTTGTGAACACCTCCACCTTGTCTGCAACCATAAAGGCGCTATAAAATCCAACTCCAAATTGTCCGATAATCTTGGAAGGATCCGCTGATTCTTGCTTATTTTTTAATTGCTCCAAAAATGCCTGCAAAATTACAAGCAGATCATTTTTATCTAAATGCAAAACTTTTACAGGATCTAACAAAATTTCAAAACGTACGGAAAATATGAGCAGCTATACTCTTCACATTCCTCAAAAAAAAACTAGCTTTCCAATATTGCAATATTTACGAGGTTACTTTTCTAGAGTTGGCTTCAAAATCTTTTGATTCAAGTAGAAAATGTTTCTTAGAAGAAAAGAACTAAAGATTTTGAAAATTATAATAAATCAGTAATAGAAATATAAAAAAACGATACTTTTTATCGTAAAAAGGTATACCTTTGAACCAGAACGTGCTATAGTACCCAGATTAGAAATTAATTCTTCTCTGGTCATACCAACTCCCGTGTCTTGAATTGTAAGAGTCCGATTCTGTTTATCAGTTGCTATGTGAATTTCCAAACTTCCATCATCGCTTGCGGCAGAATTCTCACTCACTCGCAAGTACCGAAGTTTTTCAAGGGCATCACTTGCATTGGAAATCAATTCTCGAACAAAAACCTAAAATCAAAAAATGTGTTAATGGTTATCCAATCGGTGACAATCTTTATGTTTCCCTATGAATTCTTCACATTTAGAGAGATTCTATGTTCGAACCAAAATATTCAAGAATGGGAAGATTGTAATGGGTTTTTGGGAGCATTTGATCAGCAAAACGAAATTTACAATTTCGCTCTGCTTTACTCTAAATATATTAAACAAACTTCCTTAGACATCAATAGTTAATACTCTTCAGTTAATGATGCACTAGAAACCACGCATTTCTGATGAAAAGACCGGTAAAAAATACTTTTCATTACTTCCAATGAAATCACAATTGTATAGTTGTCACGATCAAATTCGATTCCATGAGGTGTGCTCCATGAATGGGAATTAAAAAAAATAATCTTCCTATTTTTTCGGTGGTTTTTCCTATTAGATTATTCAAAGAATCTTCAAAAGTATCAATATCAAGAGGTTTTTGGTATATTAGCCGCCTGCATCCTCGGAGGGTTTGCGGATGCTACCCTACTCTTTTTTCTTCAACCACCTTATCCGTGACTTTTCCTCTGCGTTTGTCTCGGGAATGATTTTCCTGTCCGGAACTTGGACATTATCTGACGGGAGGAACTACGGTCAGAGGAATCACACCAGAGACACCTTTTTCTGTGTTTTGGTCACCGCCAACCAAGGTACTGACCTTACCTTTGGACTTACATTTTTGGAGTGGGTTCTGAACGACCAAAAGCACAGAAAAAACACAGAAAAGTTCTAACAATAAGATTAAAATAAATAAGAAAAGTATAATTTCCAAATTACCTCTTTATCAGAATATAGAGATTTGGCAACAATTTCGAGCAGCATACGAGTTTCCGATTGAAATTCATGTTTAGCTCCTTCACCTGCAGAAAAAAATTGTAAAAATTCATAACACTGCTGATACCGAGCTGATAAATAGCAAACAAATAATTACCTGTCGACTTTTCTGTATCTTTAATTATACTGTGATAATCAGCCTCTTGGGAACTTTGTGCTGCCGCTTGAGAAGACAGAAGTCGTGTATGCTCCAATCGAAATACTGAAAGCAATATGTCACAGTACATCAAATGAATGAAGTTCGATGATAGAATAACACATTCATCTTTTACTGAACATATTCTCAAATGTTAAAAGAAAATAATAAGTTCTGTGTAAAAATCTCCTCCACTGGCAAAAACAAAAACGATATTTCCAGAATTAATTCTAGTTATTGGAGATGGCAAATATTTTATGCATCGATTTACGAATTATTTACTCCTGTACACGAAAATGTACAAATTTTTATATTGGATAAAAAAATATAATCAACTACTTTAAAAAAAGTATTCATGTACGAAAATCGTAAGTTCTAGTAGCATAACCTCGAATTGAAGATTCTACTGCAGCATGCATAACCTCACAGATGTAATGACAGTCGGTAATGGAATTGTAATCAAACCTGGAGATGTTTTGTAGTATCTTTCGACAGAAAAATTCCTGCAACTGATTGTCCTTGAAAGAAATTTGCTGATTTTTATAGCATGCCGAAGTCTAAACGCTGCCGCCATTTTGCTGTTTGACCAAACACCGAATAATTCCGATAATTCGTCTAATGCGTCTGCTTGCGATCACCGCTTCCAAGGAGATTTTTCGTCTTGTGCCCTTTTTTATCGGCAGAGTCGCCTTAAAAATGTGCCAAAATATTTATCCAGATGAAGCACCACTGATAATGGAATGTTTCAGAATCTCGATGTTATGGAAAGCAGCTCATGCCTATTTTTCAAAACACAATTATTTGAGAAGACGAAAAAAGATGATTTGTTATTTTTCAATGTATGTAATTTTTAAAAAAACGAGAGTATAAACTATGAATGAACGTCAATACGAATTGCTGAATGAATCTTGTTAATTGTCAAACAGTATATATAATTGATCTCGAGTTTCTCGAGAATTCAAAGAATAATACAAAGTTGGAAATATTCTTCTCGTTATAAAAAATCACAGGACTAATTCTGAGTGGGAGAAATTTAGCGGCACAAAAAATTTGTATGCAAGGACGCGTGAATAAGAAATGAATTGATATAATGATATCTAACTCTGACTCAAATACTTGGAGAGTTCGAACGTACCTAAGACCACCTCTGTAGCGTATTCTTTTTTTGGTGGCAGATAAAAATAAAATGGGCGGGCTAACTTCGAGCTAATTTTTATTTTTTATTTTTTCGCGACAAACTCATCTCACAAACGTTTATTTTGTTCTCACAATACTCTACAAACGATTGAAATCACAAAACTTTCAAAAAGTTCATGTCAAGGGGCCAAGTTCACATCCATGACCATGTGAGCAGCTCAACAATGCTGCATGCCGGTGACACGTATGTTCGTCGATAAAGAAGGTGCGGGAAATGAATATAAGAATATAAGCACCGATATATAACCATCAAAATATATAATTACAGAGACGGATATCCTGGTAATACAATTTCTGATTGTTTTATTTTTCAGTAAATTCAACAAAAATTGTATTTAAATCTTTCAACAGTATATTTAATCAGTCGGATTTCTTGAAATTGTAGTACTATTATTATAGGCGTAATGAGCTTTCAAGTTTATTATGATAATGTTGGGTATTAAGGGAATTGATAAGAGAGAATTAGCATATAAATTTGTTTATTATCATTATTATCTGTATAATATATTTGAAACAATATCATTCTACAACATTGCATAAAAATATACAAAGACATGAAAAAATGTCTCGACTCTCATACAATAAAACATGTTCATGAATAATTTATCATCGTCATACATCGTCTTCAATTATAACCAAATTTAACTAATTAAATTCTTTTATTTTCCTTCGCGATTCAGCACCTGGCTCATACCGATATTACTTCTTTAAGTTATTTATTTTAAGAGTGATTAAGGTTTAATATTATCTCTTCATTTTTTTCGTTTTTTTTTTTTTTTTCTCAAGAATGATTTCCGATGAAATAAAAACAACTCAGGATCTGGTTTTTTTCAAACCTTTTGGATAAAAAATAAAAAAATATATACGAAATTGAACGAAGTAGTTATATTCAAATCAGACATAATCGAACGAATCGAAAAGAGGAATATCCTCGACCTTGATTTTTCATTTTTTTATCTATACTTTTTTTTTTCGTATTTCTGTTAATTCATGAGAAACAGATGATTATCAAGTAGCGACAGTTACTTCGAAATACGTTCATCACTAATACGAACATCTTAAACCTAATCGTGTAGAACAAAAAGGATCTTAGAACGGGCCTCTATCAAATAAAAATTTTTCAACACGTACACGAAATGCTTCTTCTTTTTTTTTCTAAAGAATTCGTTCAACTAATAGAAGAAGAAAGTCATAAAAATAAACGAAAACAACAGACCACTTTTTGGAATGCGCTGTACTTCAGAAATACGGTAAAAATGAATATAAATTATAAGAATAATCGAATGTTGAAAATCGGTAGAAAAACAAATGGAGTCGAATGAAATAGTGATCGAATATCGGTCGAGGATTAATGTTCAATATTTATAGAATTTTCTTGTTTTCTTCGTTTGTATAATGCGAAACTGAATAATGGTACGTTTGTTGCGGCACATAAAAATGGATTCAATTTACAATTGTGTGTATCTTGTTTTTTGTTCTCCATTATGAGATCATTGGCCAAATAATATAACAATGACAATCGCTATCTTAGAAATAATATTTAGTTCGTATTAATAGTAATAAAAATAACTATCCGAAACTATCCTTTTACCACGTGGGATATAGTCATAGTTTATATTTATATACACGTTGTGTAATTTATGATTTTCATTGTTGTTGTTGTTGTTGTTGTTGTTGTTGTGTTTTTTTTTTTCATTCATTTTTAGATTATTATTTAACTTATTAGGTAGATTTCATTATTACTATGTTCAATAGCAACATAAATATTAACGCAACGCCGTTTATATACAGACCTTTTCTATATGCGATACAACATTTTATTGCTGTCTCGTGTTTACTATTATAATTAATACGTTGGACGACACGAGTTCGTATATTTAGCGAGACAGAGTTCTGATTCGAGATTACCCAAAATTCTGGTTAATTAGCCATGATTTTAAAGCGTTATTTTCGCTTGAATTATCTTGTCAATTATTTCTCGCGTGGTCCCACCACGAAAACTCACTTGGAAATAATCGGTGAATTCTCTTACGAACGCTTCAACGGGGGCAGGACTAACTCTATCATTAGTTTTACGACTATATCACAATCATTAAGAATAAAAATGTTGATTTGTTTTACTTTTTTTTCTCTCTTTCTCTCTCTCTCTCTCTCTCTCTCTCTTCGTCTTCGTATTTTATAACTGTTGAATAAATCTCATATGAGTGTATCAGCGGGACCTTGCAGAAGTTAAAATCTCATTGATAAAATGAGATTTTAATCGAGCGCGATAATTCACATTTGTTTCCAAATATTTAAGTCGCAATCGACTTGGTTATTTATCTCAAACGAAGATTGAAAAATAACTTATGGAAACAGTACTCAAAGTTACAATCGCTAAACGTACGATCACGCGCGTCTTCCTCGATTCATCTCTATTCTCTCGCACGTCGCATACTCGTTATTTACAGTGTACAAAATGAAAAGCGAACAAACGATGGTTTTTCTTTTTATTTTGTTATTTCGTTATCAAAATCTCTTCGCATGGTAAATGTTAATATAATGTATGTATATCGTGGATATATATATATATATATTTGAATATATACCACATAGAGCCCTCGCGACAACTGATTGCTTCTTAACGTACAGCCATTCGTTATTTCAAATAATCTGATAAGAGAACTATCGAAATAAGTGCACACCCACGTTATTCGATTCTAATTTTCGGCATCATTCAATATCTACCCTTCAACTGTGCATTCTCCTGGACTTGAGAACTTCTTCGTATTGTTTATAACAATAGTAGAAGAAAGCCACGCCAAATTTTTATCAACGAGAAAAGTGTGTCACGAGTGGAGTCTTCGAGGACAAGCATTGCTCCCAATCAGGTTCGTGATTTAAGAAAAAAAAAAAAAAAAGAAAGACGAATAACGAAAATGTTATTGATTTTTTTTGTAAATGTACCGATAAAGCCGATCGCAATCGTTGAACAGGAATTTCGCCGGATTAGCTTAGTTATATTTATAAAGTGGCTCAGGTAGATTTTAAACGCTCTCGCGATTCTTGCGGATTTTCTTTATTTTTAATTTTGCTTTTTTGACATCGCCGGTCAATTGATTTTACATCTCACGAACGCAAATTATCGATGTTTTTCAGTGGATCGTTGCAACGACGAACCTACATTCTGAGTCGGTATCGATTTCCGGCTCGTTGTCTGTAATTTCGATAGTGTCATCCGATTCACGAGTGTCTGACGAGTTCTTCACTTGGCAATTTTTTTCTAAATTCAGGACAAAAGGCATAGATTTTCTTTGTACAGTCTGTTAACAGAAATAGATCTATGGCGTTTGCATAGGAAAGCTTCAAAGACAATTTTTTTTTCAAATCGTTGGCATTATAAAGAACTAAAGATTTTAAGAATTACACAATGATAGAAATACGAAGAAAAAATACTTTTGCAGATAAGAACAAATGCGAATTTGTCTGTTAGATCGAGGGGAAAAAAAAAAGTAGTAGTAGAATTGGGCGAATAATTATTTTATAAGAATAACACTTTCAAGGTTCGTGCCTTTTGCAAAGCGGTTCTAGTATTGAGCCGTAGCGTGAGGAGTTGAAATTTTCGGACAACCCCTTCTATCTACCCCAAACCCTCCCTTTCCGCTGTCGTTGCACGTAATCCTCGTCCCTCGTCGTTCGCTCCTATACGCGCCTCATCCTATCCTCAGGCTCGTCTCTCCCTCACTGTGATATTGATCCTCCTGCCTTCACCCCGCATACTCCGACTGCGGAGGGCTGTTGCCACCGCGTACATGACCCAAGGCTTCATTGGTTCTTGCGAATATGCGCATCGTGGCCTCACTCACTAACCCAAAATAAAAATTCTCTTAACTATATCACTGATTTTAATCTTCGATCCTCAAATTTTAATGCGAGTGTTCATTTTCCATCGTACCAATGAAATTTCATCCCGATTTCATGATTTTTTATCATTTTTTTTCTTTCTAAATACATACGATTGAGTTATAAGCAATTTATCGGTGCAAATGTGCCCATTCGAATGAATCGGTCAAGAATATTGTGCTCAGATGTACAAAGAAATTTTATCGTCATTAACCGCGATTAAACTGTTGCCAAACAACTCGGGTTCAATGAAACAACTCATCAGTTTCGTTCAATAATGAATTCCAAATTCGGACATATGTGCAGTGATTTCCGTTCAAAATATTTTAGTACGGATGCGGATATATTGTGAGCATTGTTGTTGTTTTGTTTTGTTTTTTTTTTTTTTTCTTATTTTTTTTCGTTTCGTTTGATACTTTTTTGTAATGCGTAACCATCGGATATTTTGAATCAAAAGAGATGTACGTAGGAACTCAACGCATTTATTCAATATAACAGTTTTAAGTTCAACATGTATATTCTATAAGAATGCCCAGTTATTATAAAATTATAAATAATATAAATAATTAGGTGTACATATTTATATATGTGTGTATTTATATTTATATAGGTCCGTGGGATTGACTATTTCAATGATTAACAAACCGAAAAACGTCACTTCGGGTTACGCATAACAGCAATAAAGGCCGAATGGACGATTATACACACGGACAACGTAAACGTTCGATTATTCGTTCGACAGACGCAACGATCCACTGTTGACACACGCACTCGAGCACCTGCCTCTTTTACGTTGGTCCCTAATACTCTTTTTTTTCATAGTTTTTCCGTTTCCTTGTCTCAACAGTCCAAACGATTTGTTTGAATTTCTTGAATTTAATCATTATCTGCGTTCGTGTAATACGTAGAAAAAGAAAATAAAATACGAAATAACTTCAATACGTGGCGATTTAACTTTTGCTTTTTTCTTTTCTTCCATCTTCTTATCTCCTTTTTTATCCTCATTAATAATATTAATTCTATACTTTTGATTTACATAGGTTATATTGACGTCGAGAATCAGAGCACCTGTCTCCTTGATCCTCCTTTTACTACTCTTCAAAAGTTTATCGTCGATAGATTATGTTTCGTGGCCCCAATATTTTACAAGACAATAAATGTCACAATCGTCCGGTACAGAATCTCATTGAATTCCTTGTTTTTTTTTTTTTTCGTTTTTTGTTTGTTTGTTTGTTTGTTTTTTCTTAATGACTGTGACGAATGAGTTATAATATATCGCAGACAATTGGATCTCTAGGAGCCAGGAAGAAGAGCCCGTACCAATAGGATCCTCGGTGAACATTTTTTTTTTTTTTTTTTCGGCGAATGATCGGCCAATCGAGTTTTAAGCTTTGACGCTCGTTTACGGATAGGCAAGAACATATTGCTTCGATGCAATTCTGTTCTCCGGGTTTGTTCTTTCTAAAATTTTATGTTCTTATCTTTGTTCTCCACAATATTTTATTTAGACGCGACAGTTTTGATTGGAAAACCGCACGGCGACGATTTTTTTTAATTTTTTCATTTTTATTCCCTCTTGTTTTTTTTTTTTTTTTTTTTTCGTTTAACTATGGAATGTATCACTATTTGGAAGATTAGCTGCTCGCAGATCCTGTTCTCAGCGACGTCGAACTGGAATCACATTATTCGTTTATTTAACTCTTTTTTTTTTCTTTTTTTTTCAAACACGCGTAATCGTTGTCAACGGACAGGTGAAAGGAGCAAGTAATTTTGCGTTTGGCATATAAGACAAGGTGAAAGTTTTTATTTATGTGGGCCATTAGAAAATTTGTAAAAAATTACCGAATTTCGACATTTTTTGTCGCTTTTGTAACGTTATTTTTTTTTTTTTTTTTTTTTTTCATTTTGCGATCGACTAAAGTTGAATGAAACGTGGAATTCACATATGGCGTTTAGTTTACGTCCTCTCGGTATTGTATAAACATTTTCTTTTTCATACTTGGCGTCAAGACGCTGCCGCGTCTTTAGATGAGACGGTAGTTCGTTGTGCCGAGAGCGGGACCTGCTCCAACGCGAATTTAACCATTTGCGAGAATGGAATCGCAAGAGACCGAATTTTGACCAACCGGATAGATGATGTAATTCGCTCTATCGCGCTCGTCGCGCGCTACTCTCTCGATACATTATCGCGTAATAATAATCGTCGATTATTAAAACGCGATTAATAATTATCTATTTTTATTATCTGTTATTAACTGTTATCGCGTTATAATAATTATGCCGTAGAATTCTCTGGATAGAACAGCGACAAATCTTCCAACAGAATATTCTGCATTGATTTAACTTTCCTGTCGATTCAATTCAAAGTTTTGTTTCCCAAGATATAAACCAAAAAAAAAATTATAAAATTACTGCGACGACTATGCTCTAGAATAGGGGAATTGATAAAAAAATGTTTTTTTATTTTTTTTTCAAAATTTTCTTCGATTTTTTTTCAACAAAAGCATTCTCAAATCCGATTTTTAACGAATTCATCATTAGACAAATTTTTCCTCCGTTCATACATCAACGAAAATAATGTACGATTTGTTTCAATTTTATAAAAACACAAACGTTTTTCAGTCCAGATATGACGTTATCATTTGATCCGTTTATGTGAATATTTTACAAAACAAAAAGAAGGTTTATTGGCGATTCCGGGCCGATTGTGCGCCGAACTATCTCGAGTAATCTAGCTTTAACATTGAATTTTAGGTGCTGCGCTCAAAAATTCTTCCTAATTTACGTACTATATATTTATAAATATTTACAATGAAAGTTCAATTGGCTTAGGTTTCATAGGTCTGTTTAAACGCGACGCGTGGCTTGTCCGATATGCGCTCTTTACGCGTTCAACGTTAGGAGCTTCGGAAAGGATTCGACTCTTGGTCCGAGATTCGACCGGTTAATTCTTCACATAGTCGAGGATCGCTCTCGAGCACGTACGGGTTTGGGCACTTTCGCTACACCCTAACATTGGCTCATTATAAACGATCCTTTGACTCTCGCCAGCTAACTCGAATGTGTTTCATAATTGACTTCATCTTAACAAGTAGATTGCGCCGTCGCGGCGTACGGTCCTACGCATACGCGTATACATATATATAAATATACATAAATATATCTGTATATATGTATACGGAGTATTTCAAATTACATAATCAATAATGTTAATTTCAGTGAAGGATCGAGTTCCGAGTCGAAACTTCTAGCACTAATTTTTCGATGGGAGGCCATTATGATAATTGATTAGTTATCAAAGTTGACTAACAATAAGTTGAATATTCAGTCGAAATCATTGAAGATTGGGGTAAGATGGATCGGATCAATTTCAAAGACCATCAAATTTCGTGTATCAAAACGGTGGCCAACATTTTTCTAACTTTGGTATATTTGTTCTGAAAACAGAACGAAAAGAAAGAAAGAACACGTTCGATTCCGAGCCACTTACAAGACTGTACTACTGAAGACAGAAAAATGTTGTCCATTCTTTTTTTAAGAAAATTCCATGCTCTATAAAATTGGTCCTATGTATTTTTTTGCTATCTCTAACAGTTTCATTGATAATTACCAAATCGTCGGAAGGGCGTCGAATCAAAAAACTTGATTATATTTCTGAACTAGAGTTTCGATCGAGGCCTGAAATTCCCATTATTCATTATACAAACTGTCATATATTTATATATGTGTATGTACATATGTATTTAAATACACTAGACTCAAAATGATTATTATGGTATTACCTTAAACGCACGAAAGCCGTGACTGAACGGCAACGGAGCGAATAACGCTTCATTTTTTGCTCGTAAACACTCCAGGGACGATCGATCTTCCACGCATTATCATATATCCTTGCTGAGAGAAATAGGGAAGCTACGGAAGGGATCGAGAAGAAAGTTTCAACTCTCGTATCGTAAGAATGCTTCAACTAATTCATAAGTAACTTGTATCATATTGGATGTATGTTCATTTACAAGGTTGGGGAGGATTTTCTCCGTTGCGAAGGATCTAGCGAGGAAGATCGACTCTACGGTTTTGGAGTGCTCGTCGAAGTAACACCGGTTCAACGTCGACGTGAGCACTCGAAACACAGAGAGTGAGGAAGCCAAGTACCCCGCGGTCTCTATATAACAATCGAAATGAAGAACATAATTCGAGAAAACTCTGCTGCCCTTTCGTTCTCCGAAGACGGAATTGGAATAAAACAAATATTGTCAAGGAATATGAAAAATCAAAAGACGTATCCGTCCTTATTTTCAATGTACAATTCCTTTTCATTTCCTTGCTAGCAGGCTTGCACTCGTTTCTTCCTTGCTCTCTGCGATTGCATTAAAAGGTAGAAAATTTGACTAAATTGTGTGATTGCCTAGGAGAATTAGCACTTCCCGGAGAGACCGGTCGACACGGAAATGTCCCACCGAGAATTCTTGTCAAGTTCGTTGAAGAACGATTACATTTCAGTTAAATAATTAACGACATTTTCACGATATCAACGAATCCCAAGAAACGATAATTTTTCTTGTTCATAACTGATCCTGCTCTGTTTTAGTTGTTATCTTTTCAGACCGTTCCAAACGAAAAAAAAAAAAAAAACATAAAAGTACATCTCGTGGTACGATTTCACTGTGATCGACCGTCTAACTTAAATATCCGATGCTGGAAGAGGCTTCGTTAACGTATGCTCTCTATGAATTGCGTTAATTCGTTAAACGCACAGAATTAGAGAGAAGTAATAAGAGAGAGAATAAAAGAGAGCATACTTTGGAGAACGGAAATCGGAGCAAGATTTAGAAACTCTTGGCGATAACCGTTCAATGAAAAAATAGTTACGGGGATCTTCATAATGTGCGCGAATTTCACAGCCTTATAGAATGTCGAGATTGAAACCGGCCGTTGATTCCAACGAATTCAATAATTCTTGGGGATTGAAATTCGATGTGTCACCAGCTGGAAGATTCTCCAGTAGATCCAGACTAAATTCCGCGGCTGTTCCTACCGAGGGATCCGGAGCTGACGAAGGCGGCTGACTGTGTTGCTGTTGGGGTTGTTGCTGTTGTTGCGGCATATTACGAACTCCTGGACTACCTCCGCCGTATTGTTGATGCGGATGTAACGGCGATCCTGCGGATGGTTAAAGATTTTGAATTACATCAGCTGAACTATCTTTTATGAGGTCATAGCATTTATTGCGGTAATAAAAATATTACGATGGTCCTTGCGGTAGAGAAGCCAAGAATTTCGGTATTAATACGAGGGATACAGACACGTTTATTTCTTGAAAATATTGATTGTTAAAACGTTTGAGATTGGACTGTAAAAATCATAATTGAAAATTTCAAATATTTTTTCTCTTTAAAATTTCCTCGTGCTTCGACACAGGAGAAAAAAAAAACTTTACAGGAAAATTCGTTATTTTTTAAGAAAAAGGAATGAAAAAAAAAAAACCCGGATTATTTTATTCCACGTTAAATATGTTGACATGAAAAAGTAGTCTAGTCATGAACACCAATCGGAATATTCGTTTTACATTGATATTTATACGCAGCTCTTGACAAACATAAACAGCGGAGAAGATAAACTCACCAGTCCCCGTGTTAGTAACTGAGTTTACAGAGGACGATTGGGACATTTGCATCTGCATAGACATCTGATTGTTGCCCTGTTGCATTGCAAGTGTTTGTTGCTGATGTTGCTGGGACAGTAATTGCTGCATCTGAGAACTGTTGGCCATTCCTGAACCAGCCATACCACCGCTCTGCGAGCGAATCAACTGCTGATGCTGCATTTGAGCAGCACTCATTTGCATTCCTCCAGCTCCACCCATGACGAAGCCACCTTTTCGAAATAAATTGTTACTCGTCAAGATGCCCTTTTTCCGATGACTTATTTCATTTCGTGTTTGCACATTTATAGGCATTAAACAATATTGAATTTATTTTTTCATACGAGAAATCATTTCTATATGCTTATAGAAATTCAAACAAAAAAAAATTATCAAATTGCAGCAATGTTATCAGCTCTAGAATCCAACTTTAGTTCATTTATAAAGTTATTTTGAACAATTAATTTGCTTGAACGTGGTATATGCAGCACTCCAATTTCACTGTGTTTAAACTAAATAAGTGATTTGGCTGCATGCAGGTGAATCTGACATATTTGATGACTCTTACGTAATATCGGTGACTTCAAACACCACTTTCAATGCTGTGATCAGGTATCGGTATCAATATGATGAAAGCAGATACACTTTAAAAGGAAGTCCAATATAAATGAATAGATGAAATGAAAGCTGACTTTAATTCTTTTTAAAAGTGTAATGAAAAGTACAAAAATGTATTTGAAAATGTTTGTCGCAAGCGAAAAGCGAAAAAAACTTAAACCTGTAATATGTTTCACTTGGTGGAGTTTTTAAGGCGATAAAGAGGAAAGCTTTTCAGGAAACTGGCGATAGTAGATCGAATCAATCAATGGAAACTCACCTTGATGACTCTGTTGATTGAATGGTGGTCGCATTTGAGCTTGAAAGCCTTGCTGCTGATGCATCAGTAGATGTCGCCACTCTTGTTGAGCCCCACGTCCGGCTATACTGTTGGCCAGTGTATCCGGTGGACCGACGTTTACATTGGGCGGCCGTTGGTTGTTGGTCCTTGGATATCCCAGTCTCTGATGCATTTGGTGCATACCACCAATCGCGCCCATGCTAGGGCCTGTCCGTGCACACGTTACGTTGACACCAACGTACATATTTCCACCGGCTGCGTGTAACGCTTGTTGCTGCTGTTGCTGTGCCATTTGAGGCCTCATCATTGGACCTGCGAAAGAAATTCGAACAGGGCGTTATGGGGGGGAAAAAAAAATGTGACTAATCCGAGCGCGCCCATGGTAAAATATATAAAAAAACAAAGGGAGAAGAGAATCGAAAAGGTTGCATATTGCACATTGGTTGTACGAGCAGCAGACTTTTTCACGCAGATACTTGGCGAAGATAGTATGAAAAACGTAGATAGAAGAGTTCTCGCGCATTGCCTTTTAAATAGGCAACGAAGAGAGTAATTTTAGAGCCCATAGAACTCCCTCGTCCCGGCTTTTCGAACGAGACCATGAAAGAATCGATAAGCCGACGTATTCTCATTACTTTGAGTGCCTCTCAGTTCTGGCCAAGCGCCAATGCACATGAAAGTGACAGGAGAGTTTGAATATGTGTATTTCGTCGAGTGCCAGATAAAATGCAGGCAAATCAAAGCATGTCGCATTGCCTTTTCACTAACCAATTCAGACGAAATATCAAATGGCCGAGGTAGAAAAGAAAAAAAAACTCGAAAATGCCAATCACCTTATCGAATCCGTCGCGTTTAATATTCGGAGATGTACAAGACTTACCTGAGGGTGGCATCGGTTGTTGGGCAACACGACGCATAGGACCGGCGTTTGGAAACCTCGCTTGTTGACCCATTCCTATACCGGCGTGCATCATCTGCGCTTGCGCAGCAGCTTTGTATTCCGGTGGCGGTGGCCTTACACCACCCATTCCTCCAGCCATATGCTGCTGCTGTTGTTGCATCACCTGCAACAAAACAAAAATAACATTTCATCATTAAATCAACGCTTTAATGTGATAAATCAACGATATTGCGCTTGACGATCGAGCCACAAAGGAATAAACTAGAAATATCCCCCTCAACTCCGTCACGTTCGCACAGTTCCTGCTATTCAAGATGAAATAATAATTCTCCTTAGACTGTGAAGTTTACTGAGGCAAGAAGTTTGAAGTTTCCAGCTGAACCGGCCAACTTCGGTCCTCAACTACGTGCGACTGAGTCTAACAATGTAGAATTATCAGCCAAAGGCATCGTGTTAAGTTTAAAAAGTCACTTCAATCAACTGATATTACTTAACTTCGTTTTTGACTAAGCCCTGAGCAATGAACTGAACGAATTTTCAAAACTGTCTGAAACTTTTCATGACCTTATTATACAAACCTCATTCATAAGCTTCGAAGCTTCCAATTACGGATCTAGTTTTCAATAAAAACTTCGATAGAACGCAAAAAAAATCGTCTTGAGATTGTTATCGATAAACTGATTTTTCCCAACTTCGTGCCTATCGTGGATTAGAGACCTTCTCGAAAGAAAATAAAAAAAGGGATTTCGACAACTGACTTTTGAAAATTGTACTTTATCATAACTCATTCACGAGTATTCGGCTGATGCAAGAATCGAATATATAGTTATGCTCAAACTACTTCTGCGTATGTGCGCTCATTCGAGCTGATGTGTATACACGTAATGGGAGGTCACGACATTCGTTTTCGCTGTAGCATTTCGGTTTTTCTCATTCGTGCTTCATTGACTTTTATATTCTCTCTGTAGCTAAAAATTCTTTCGCTACGATCATTATCCGCATGCGCCGATCGAGGATTTGTTTTTTTTTTTCCATTTTGTTTTGTATGAATAAAGTCTCATCGACACCGAATTGGCAGGAGAGCGGGGAGAAAAAAAAACGTTTATGAAAGGTTTGCCACATGGTTAAACTCTCAGTCTACGAGTGTGTCTGCGTGTATGTGTTTGCTTGGAGCATTACACAATTGGAGATATCGCTAGCGTTTCAACTTCCTGGTGTTACGCTTGAGACTAAGAGGAGACAACAAAAATCAGCGCAACAGGCTTATACGAGAGCTCGACGACGAAAGGAGCGAGAGCACGATCGTGCCGCTAGCCGGAGTTAAATTATTTCAACTGTGCTGTTGTTCATAGCTGTGCTCGGACAGCAGAGAGAACTGTAAAAATGTTATGCCGCTGGCCTGTCACCGCATCATTTCAGGATCCTTTTTTTCTCCCTCTCTTTCTCCTCCGTTTTGCTCTCCCCCCCCCCCCCCCCTCTCTCTCTCAATTTTTTCTTTCTCTCTTTGTTACTTCATGCCTCGGATTCTCGCAGCTATTACAACTCTCTAGCCGTTACACACAGGCATGTGCAACCCGTGATTAGGCGAGCAACGCTCTCATCCAACTAGAGAGCCATCGAGCATACATACACTGCCCTTCTCTCCAGCCCGTGCCCGTTTCGAGAACAGCAGGAAGCGGTTCTTCGAAATTCTCATATATGCCGCAATTCCACGGATATATCGAGCCTACTGAGAGATCGAGGCAATTGATTCTCCCGGGAATATTATTCGACCTCGTTGAAAGTACGTTTTCGTGTAATATATGTACGTGTATACATAATGTACGGCCACGAATGGAATATCGGAGATGTCTCTTCGTAAGAATTACTCGTGAGCTAAACGCAGTCAGTGGCCTCGATCGTAATTATATCGAGTCTCCATTTTTTTTTTTCCACTCGCGTCTTTATCAATCCCGCTCTCTTGCTCTCTACTACTTCTCTTACACTATAAAGCAACTGATGTCTAAGAATCTATTTCCAGATCTTTTGGCGAAGCTTTCGCACTATTTTTGTCACGAAAAGAGCCACAAGTTTACGGGAGTTTATGCGAAGCGATTCGAAGATGATTATCGTATACGTCAATTATCCTTCGCGCTGCAACGAGCAATGTACGCAAAATATACCAACGCGAATCGGTTAGCGGGGTTTTGTCGTGTTATAAAAATGTAGTGTGGAACTGAGCCAAATCTCATGATTCACTTTGATATTTTACAAATTTGGAGTCGTTGAAAAAAAAATCGAAACAGAAAGACATTGACAATATTGAGCTCGATCGTTACAACAAAGTTTCATGCATCGTTAACTCGTTAAATCGCATCTCGAGATGAATAAACGTGAACGAATGAAAAATTGTAAATAGGAAATAAAGATTGGAGAAAACGGAAATCGAAAGATAAGATGTTGCCACTGTTGGTAAATTAAACTCATAGATATCCCCACGCTCGTAACTTTTACTGAAGGAAGTTGACACGGTGAGGTCAGAAAGCCAACAAAAAGTTTCTATGCATTGTTCGGGATCGGAACAATGATTCGTTGGAGTTCCGAGCTCGTCGTCTTCAAAGCTGCGACGTTTTTCTTCTTCCAGTGGATCTTTCGAACGAAACGCGGGCTTTTGCACGCTCGTCCTTTCTTTCTTCTCCTTCTTCCACATTTTTTATCGTATAAAGGAATGAAAATTGCATTACAGAAATGAAATGAGAATAAAAGTGGAAGAGACCTGTTGCACGGGCAAGAAAAAGGGTGTTTTGTCGAATGGAACAACAAAATGAAAAGATGGCGAGGCGATGGTTAGAATTGTTCATGAGACAACAATTATGGTCGGGAAACTATATGGAGAAAGAAATCTGAAGCTATACAATGAAATTCCAGCTATACAATATTTCTTTTTTCATCGAAGCATTGAACCTAAGAAATAAAAAATTTAGCTTAACCATTGGATACAATTCGCAAAGTTCAATTCGATAAAATTCATAAAAAATAAAACGAATAACGTTTTTTCCAAAGAAACGTAATCTCGAACATAAATTCCTAATCAGTCTTTTCCATAACGCGTTCTTAGGTATCGCAAAAAAGTTCATTTTTCCACAAACGTTTCTCGTCAGCAGATCACGAGAGGATGTTTTTCATACAATTCAGAAATTCGTTAAAGCCTTATCGAAGATTGATTTGAGGATTTGATATCGATTTTTGTGGCAGCTGTATACAGGCGGTTGTAATTTTGATTAGAAATTTTTCAGGTTTCAACTCAACTTCAGCAAGTTCCGAATTGCGTTGTTTATTCTCATTATTTGGATTTCACGGATTCGACAAATGTTTCAAGTGTCTCAAAAACGAAAAAATAGAGGAAACGTATTTTTTGAACGGTTGTGATAAATAATGAAGATTCAATTCCATACGAAAGCTTGGTTCTTTGATCGGCAAACAAGATTTACTGACCTGTTGTGCTCGCATTATCTGCTGTTGCTGAAGAAGCTTCGCGTGTTGATGTTGATCAACTTGACCAGGTGGAACCTGCTGTGGATGACCACGGCCACCCGATCCAGCATTGCCAGGTTGAGGCACACCGCCACCAGCGGCTGAGGCAGCTCGTCTTATGTTTTGTTGGGTAAAGTTAATGGTCTGGGACTGCGATACAGAGCAATAGGTATCGGTTTGTTGCCCGCTCGGTCCCGTTTGATTTTGGGCTTGTTGTTGATTGAAGTACAAGCCCTGCTGTGCTGCAACTGATACCCCGGGCTTGAGGTCACCCGTTAGCTGCATATGCTGACCCGCTGACACCTGTAATAGCAGAGTAAAAGATAGCTGTTAGAGGCGCAGAATGATGGATGGGATTATGGAAGAACGAAGTGATTGACTTTGCAGAAAAGACCACCCGCTGTCCTTCTGATTATCAATACCCATGCACGTCACTGGACAAGACGTACAAGTACTATCACGAAAGAAGACATTCGTAATGAAAAATGAATGGTTATGAATGAATTTCGCGTCAAGAAAACTGAGAAGAGTACGACTTAATCGTCAGATCAGAGAGCAACCTTCTGGAGCTGGTACGGTAACTGAATTCTACAGGCTTTAATTTTCCAACAAATTCTATGAGAGCAGCAGAGATGCCCCTTTACAGTTAACGTGTACAGGAATCCCGGATGGACCCTCGCAACCCGCCGCAGCTTATCTCTGACTACTCTGGAAACCCTGGGGTAATATATATGACCGGTCTGGTAGGTACGTGCACGAGAAACATATACCCCGGGGCAGTTAATGTCGAGGAATATGGCTCGATTAAATAGAGTCATGAGGGACAAAAGTTTGACGATTTCTAGGTAGTGTAATATAGTGTCGGGAAGCGCATCGTTTCTCTTGGTGAACATCAATAATGCAATCTCAATCAAACCGTGTTCATCAAAGCTCAACATGCTTGACTTACGACGGGAATAATTCAATGCCGCGTAACATGTGAGATATTGCACGTGTGCCTCGCCATCCGGTATGGTTCAGAGCATATGACAAAGGGAGCGAAGGTTATCAGAGCTCGGAGAAGCAATGCGCCACATCCATACGTGAGTACCTGATAGAACTTGGCTCTCCTGCACACCGCTTGGCTATTTACTGTACGTAAGGGACCCAAAGACAACGTGCAATCGCGTACGTTGAGCCCACCTAGATCACAGCAGTACAGCTCGTACGCTATTTCACTGTTGAAGGAAACGGCCGGATAGTTAGGCTTCAAACATGGCGCAGGAATAGTATTAGCCGCATCACAGTGGTAGTAGCCAGTATGGTGCATACTGTTGCACAATCCCTTGAAAGCTCATGCCCCGTGACGTTACACAGATGTTCGCGTACGTGTGGGTTATACTAGCTGTCGGTCGCTCTCACATAATTAGCCTAAATCACATCGCGGCGGTAGCAAATCCCAGGGGGAATGCTCCCCGATGCGACATCTGCATATAGCACGTATCTTGTTAGTTTCCGCGGCTTGGGATAAACAGAGGGTACGTGATGGGAGTGTTTCAGTTCGGAAGATGCTCCTTATCTTACTGCGGATCGTGTAATTATTGAAATATTTATTTACTATCTAGAAGCACGAAATTAATGTTGCTGGTCGCGGCCCAGCATTCATTGTTCGAGTATGCAAAAAGCTATATTACGCAAAATGCAGTCTTGAAAAAAAATCTTTCGAAATGTAGGTTAAACAAACGTTTAGAAATTTTATGAATTTAACGATTACACGTTTAAGAACGCTTTTTGATTGCGAAACGATATCGCGACCAAATCGACCGGTATGCAAATAATGAAAGCGTTAGAGCACACGGACACGTATCCTTGTATATCGGATGGTCCACCGATATGAGTAATAGAGGTATACATATATAGTGGCGGCGTGTACCATAGTAAGCACGATCAGGAGCCTGGCAAATTGTGAATCCAACATTATTAACATAAAATAGGTATGCAACACTCGGAAAGTAGTAGAGGGTCGTCTGGGCGAGGGGTTTGTGGAGTAGAGAGTGGTCGGACACGCGCGAAGAGCTCAACGCATACGTTTCCTCGTTTGGTTCATGTGCGATATGAACAAACTCCAAGCGCCCGCTCTCTCTCTCTCTCTCTCCCTCTCTTTCTCTCTCTCTCTCAGCCTGCAAAATACCGTCATCCACGCCTGCTACATGCGGTGATTGCATCGTGGCTAATATCGCGATGCTGCGCAATCGCTAATCATAGCACTCGGTGCATATAGCCCGCTTCGATTCTCAAGCGCCTACGCCTGTGTACACCGAATTTCACAATGTTTCATGCACTTCGCTACATTTTAGCAATTGACCTGAAATTTGTTATTGCTGATTTACGCTATCTCTGCACAACGACCCGAAATATAATGGAAGAGAAAAATCATTTTATATATAGTTCGGCGCTTCGAATTGAGCTCGACATCCGACAAGCTTCCAAAAGTTAATAAATTAATTAATCGAATGAAAATTACAACAGTTGGAGTCGAGAGGAAAGCCTGACTATTTGGACCCGTCGCATAGATCTCGGATTCTTCAATCCAGAAGGATTCCAACGTTAACGCACTTGGTCTTGTTTCCTCAGAAAATGTGCTACATGTGAGCCTGCCGAAGGAGATCGCGCGTCTCGGAAGTTGAGAGGGAGGGGAGGGGGGGGGGGGGGGAACGTAAATGTGGAATGGCCACACCGCCGATTCTCGGAGTGCATTCAGGGTGAAAGAAGTAAAACTATGTGTAAAAATATATACATGTACAGTGGCCGACGGAGAGAAGAGCAAGAACGAGTGCTGCGAGTCGAGGACGTTGCGGAGGCGCAAGTTGCGCGAGACTCTCAGGCCGCTGACCTCCGCCCCCACCCTACTCTCGTGTGCTCGGGTATATCGAGAGGGAGACTCCTTCTCTCTCTCTCTCTCTCTCCCTCTCTCTTACACTCTCCTGAAACAAGTGTTCACGCGCGCGCGCGCGCGCCTGCAATCCTCGGTTATAGTTTATGCTGCTTCTGCTACTTCGTCGACGATATCTCAACTCTCTCTCTCTCTCTCTTTCTTGCTCACTAATGAAAGAAGCTCCGAATACACAGTTGATTCCTTATTATCTGTTCCCAGATCTGATCTATCTGATGTTGTCTCTTAATTTCAGCGGATTAGTATAACACCTTTTTGCTCATCGTTCTTTACTCGTTTTGCTCATCGTTCTTTACTCGTTTGTGCATTGACACGATAAGGTTCTCGAGATAAACCGACTATGTTACTGCCTCTTGAAATTCTCAGGATAATCGGAAGGAGTTTATTGAACAATGCGAATGATTCGACGAGGTTTGATCAAGTGCTGAGTTGCCCTATTTCCATGCGCTTGTGTCACGAGCCATTAAAATCAAGCCAACAGTTAGAAAGCTTCCTTCGAACCTTGTTCGGGTCTTTGTTCCATTTTACCCAAATCAAGAATCACGAAATCAACACTTTGGTTCAATGGCATTTTGACAATCGAGTTGTAGGGACTAGAAATTGAAAATAAATAAAAAAAAAAAACAATTTTACAGAACAAAAAAGTTGAACGTCGCACTCATCCAGGTGTAACCTCATCGTTTCGTATCAGAGAAGAAGTCATTTTCAATAATATCTGAAGTTCGTAGATGCTCTTAACCAGGTTTGAGCGATATTGTACACCTGACGCGGGAACGAATTCCCACGAGAGATGATAATCAGGGTAAGAGAAACAAGAAAGCGATCGAGATAAAGCAAGAGCGAGAAAGACGACGAAAGATTGAAGTTGTTTTCGGTTTCTGTATGAAGCGACCTTCTGCATCTCAACAATGAGGTCCTGACCAACGGAGGCAGAGAGCAGAAACGAGAAGCGAAGTTGAATCAAGAGAGAAGTCCAGAAGAGAGGTATACTTCGCTGGATGTGTAGTCCGCGTGCACGTACACCAGCAGGAAGCTGAGCAATGCAAAGAAGGGAGAGAGGATGCTGAGAGAAAACGCTTTTAAAACCGCGCGACGCCCTTTTTGTTAAGTCGTAAGTGACGCGCTGTGCACTCCCAGAGCAGCCCACAGGTAGATACGCGAGAGAGCTACGTGGCATAATTGCTCACGGCTCATATACGGCAAGCTTCCTATCTCATAATTTTCACGTCCTTTCTCTTCTTTGAATGAATTTTTTAAAACGCATATTATGTAGACTGAAGAGCATTTTTTTATTCTTTTTTCTTTTTTCAAGGAACAGGAAGGAAATTTTTGTTGAAAAATAAATTAATGTGCTGGATTAAAAACGAGTACACAATTTCAACGTAATCGAGTGAAATCTCCGAGTTATTCGAGAGAAATTGAGTAGTAAAGCCAATGCTTTGATCAGACACGACTCGAATGGTGTCGTACAGCCGGAGAATCATACGCATACCATTACCGGCACGTCAGATAAATTAGACAAGAGCATAAAATTTCATCAGCATGCGCCGTCATTGGAGTGAGAGATACGAAACTTTTTAGCATAACTCTGGATGGAGAGAATGATGGAAAGAAAGCTTCATGCTGGCTGTTTGTAGATGATGCCTTGGCAAGCAACATGTATACAGCGTGCGAATAGTATATTCAAGGTATTATTTGTGTTTATATGTGTTTTGCGATATATATATATATATACGTATGCATGCGAAGGAGAGCAGCAGGCCGAAGGATTTACGGTTGACAGGCGTCATGTTCTCAGAGGGGTGGCGCACACATTGGCTTTCCGGTCGATATTACGTGTTCACGCTAGCGCATTCTCGCGCTTACTCTCTCGTTTGCTATATTAAAGTCCTCACCGATAATACATAGACATATGAATGCATATACGAAAATATATACCCGTGCAATGGTGGTCTGATATTGCTGCAAACGTTGGACAGATGCGTATCGTGTAACTCGATGATTAGCAAGCCTGACAAACCGGCGAACGCTCGCTCGGTCACTCTCACCATCGCACACTGGTAATACGCACACGCGCACACCGATGATAAATTTCTCTGTTCTATAGGCCAAATATATACAAATTTGATGTGAGTGTTTGTAGGTTGTGTGTGCTAGTAGCGACACTGCGATCGTTGCCTTTGACCTGCGGACAACGCGTGTCACGGCCCAAGATCGATCGGTCACTCAGCATTCTTCGTTGGCTTATGTGCCTTCGGTCTATACCGAGAGTTTCAACGATCAATGGATAAACTGTTCAGCGATCGAAACCGACGACCAAGAATAAATTATAATATTTCTCTTGTTAATATATTTTATCAACGTCACATTCGTTGAATTTACATATTTTCGTGTTCTGCAGCCAATTTCGTGTACTTTGAATAGAATCTAGAGTCGCGGTAGCGACTCGAGACAAGTACATTTACGTTATTATATATACGTCTATACTATGTCGAAGAAAAGAGTCGCTACAAGAGTCCTTACAGCAAGCAGAGCTGGTCGAACGTTTTTTTGAAATCCTTGAAATTTGTTTCGACGATATTTAATTAATTACAGCGTTTTGAAAGATGCTGCGCATTCACGTATTTTTTATTTTTTTTTTTCTTTCGATCGTGACTATTTAGAGCCCTGTAACCTAACGCATTTTGTAGATATTAATTTTTTATTTTTTCGAGGCATTAAAAAAAGGTGGCTTTTTTCGCACACTTTTTGACGTCTCGCAGTTTCTGTCTAGTGACACTAGTTATAACTAGAAACATCTGCTGATATGTGATGAAACTGTTCAATTGATTGATGTGTCAAACGACTTTTTACATTACAGTGACAGATATGTTGGAAAAGGTTATAAAGATCGCGGTCACGAATTTGGTGGTAGTCGTGAGATTGAAAAAAGTGAGGTTGTAAAAATCGCGGCTGTGAAATTTGACAGATATTTTTTAAATTCGAATTCTGTTAAGTCATCAGGGTTATGACGGTTATGAGGTTGAAAAAAAATTATGAGGTTCAAAAAATGTTCATATTTAAAAAAATGACTTGTTTCTGTTAGAGATTTCGGTATTGTTTGAATCGAAGAAATTTTTAAAACCTCGACAAATTCCAAGTATTCAGTTGCGTGAGTGATGAAAATCGAGCAGAAAACTAATAAATACATAAAAACATGGATGTTTACAGTGTATGTTGTTTATGAATACATTCCAGAAATAAAAAGAATTTTCCTCAATTGTTCATCGGCCAATGGATATTTCTTTTTTTTTCATCAACAACTTTTTTTATGCAAGCCCCTGGGCTCTTTTTTTGCAGTTCTTCAAAGGTGATGACGGTTATGTCCCAAAGCTCATGTACATGTCAAAATGATGAAATTGATGAAAAATATTTGGCGATGGTACCAACGGTGTAAGATTTTCCAGTGCCGGTGTTTTCGCAACTCACCGGTGTTTCACAAAAACTTTTTTATGCCACCATCTGAGATCCTTCCGGAGCCAATGGAGAGTCATTTTGCTTTCATCGACGACTTGTTTGATGCTAGCCTCTGGACTCTTTTCTTAAAGTTCTTCAAACGGTGTAAGATTTTCCAGTGCCGGTGTTTTCACAACTCACCGGTGTTTCACAAAAAATTTTTTATGCCACCATCTGAGATCCTTCCGGAGCCAATGAAAAGTCATTTTGCTTTCATCGACAATTTATTTGATGCTAGCCTCTGGACTCTTTTCTTGAAGTTCTTCAAAGGTGATGACGGTTATGTCCCAAAGCTCATGTACATGTCCAAAGGATGAAATTGATGGAAAATATTTGGCGATGGTACCAACGGTGTAAGATTTTCCAGTGCCGGTGTTTTCGCAACTCACCGGTGTTTCACAAAAAATTTTTTATGCCACCATCTGAGATCCTTCCGGAGCCAATGAAAAGTTATTTTGCTTTCATCGACAACTTGTTTGATGCTAGCTTCTGGACTCTTTTCTTGAAGTTCTTCAGAGGTAAAGACAATTGTGTCCCAAAGCTCATGGGGATGTCGAAAGGATGAAATTGATGGAAAATATTTGGCAATGGCACCAACGGTGTAAGATTTTCCAGTACCAGTGTTTTTGCAACTCACCTGTGTTTCACAAAAGTTTTCTGATGCCACCATCTGAAAACCTTCCGGACTCAATGCTTAAATCAACGATCTTGTATTCTTTATCGCTGAAAATCTTATTCTCTTCAACTTCAACTTTTTCGCAGCGATTCAGTTTTTTCGATTTCTTTAATGTTCTTTTTTTAGACATTTCTCATTGATAAATGATAGACGTCTTAGATGTTTCTCGTTTTTTCTTCGTTGTCCACGTTTTTGATAAACATTTTTCGCTTCTGGTTCTCACTGTCAGAAACTTTCATCTTCCTCGGAAAAAATTTATATTGATGTCAAATAAGGGAAAATCTGTGCTATTTTTACTATGACAAACATTTCAAATCTCATAGAAGCAAGTCATTTTAACGAAACAAAGTCTTGAAACAAAATCGTATACGAAACATTAATGTATTCTGATAAATTTCTACACATTTCTAGAAAAATTCAAATTTAGTTGGAAATTTAACATGCGAAATCATGTCTAAAATCTCAATGAAATTTTTTCATTTTCAAAACCTTTTGTAGCAAAGGTGCAATATTTAAAAAACAAATTGAAACGATTTGATTGAGAATATTATGCATATTTTTGAAATCTTTCATTTGAAAGTAAAACAATTTCAAAATATATTAACAAATTAGCATTTGACAAATAAATACTGAATCATTTATAATTCAGTACTTATTGAATTTTAAATCGTACAACACATTAGCCCTTGAAGTGAATTTGGGCTAAAATACATATAATATAATATCAAGAGACGCGGTAGCGGCTCGACGCCATGTATTAAACGAAAAGAAAGAGCCCGCGCGAGACCTGCCACACTTAAATATACGCGAATATGCCGGTTCTATGACGTAATAGTAATAATAATTATGAAATTAAAGTGACGCCAAGCAAATTCTGAGCTGAAAATCAAACTTTTTTTCTCTTGAAATTGGAGGTTTCCTTTAAATATGTTAATTCTTTTTTGTGCTCAACGAGCTGTCATGTTTTATTAAGGGATGAGCATTAAAAATTTGTTGTCAAGTTTGAAAATTCATAACTTAAAACTCAGAAATGTTTTCAGAATACTGTAGTAACTCGAATGCCGAAAGGATTCTTTTTCGTTCTACGTTCTTACTTCTGTCATACGAGTCTGTAAATTGAAGCATGTATTTTGTTTCCGGTTCATTTCAATCATTTGTTAACCCATCAATGTGGAAAATGACAATTCTGTTCACGCAATTTCAAGTACACAGTTTGAATTGACAAACAACAAAAAATTCCTCTAAAACCTCTTCCTCGAAAACGTCTCCACGGAAAATCTCTTAAAAAAACAATAATCATTTAATATCCCTTTGAAAATCTGTCATAACTAAAAACTCCAATCGAAAAACCTGATTCTTCCAATAATTCGCGATGATTACAAAAAGTTGTTAAATAATCACAAAAAACAGCAAAAATGCTGTACAAAAAGTTGAGACAAGTACATTTACTCCCCCGTTAAAGGAGCCTTCCCTCTAAATAATTAGAACCTCGTAATAAAACATCTTTAGAAAAATTTCTCCCAACAAAAAACACCATTCAAGAAACCAGATCTCCCCAAAAATCCACTATTAGAAAGCAGTTCGAATCTTTCCTTTTAAAGTAACCTTAAAAAATAATTTATCATGAAAAGTTTTGAAAAACTATCTTGAATGAAATTTATGAATAAAGTCATGAAATCGTGAAATTAAATTCTCGCAAAGAGTTGAATTAAAAGATTACAAAAAGTTGTCAAATAAATATGGATGTGGTCAAGTACGTCAGATTATAATGTTAACAAAAAAATTACAAACAAAAAAAATTATATATAAAAAAATTACAAACAAAAAAAACTTGAGAAAAAAAAATTTCGGCTGGTGTACTTGGCGAAATGTGTAATTTACTTCTCATAATGTACTTAGACCTCATAGTTTTAGTTACGAACTCGCCAAGTACACCAGCCGAAATTTTTTTTTCTCAAGTTTTTTTTGTTTGTAATTTTTTTATATATAATTTTTTTTGTTTGTAATTTTTTTGTTAACATTATAATCTGACGTACTTGACCACATCCATATTTATTTGACAACTTTTTGTAATCTTTTAATTCAACTCTTTGCGAGAATTTAATTTCACGATTTCATGACTTTATTCATAAATTTCATTCAAGATAGTTTTTCAAAACTTTTCATGATAAATTATTTTTTAAGGTTACTTTAAAAGGAAAGATTCGAACTGCTTTCTAATAGTGGATTTTTGGGGAGATCTGGTTTCTTGAATGGTGTTTTTTGTTGGGAGAAATTTTTCTAAAGATGTTTTATTACGAGGTTCTAATTATTTAGAGGGAAGGCTCCTTTAACGGGGGAGTAAATGTACTTGTCTCAACTTTTTGTACAGCATTTTTGCTGTTTTTTGTGATTTTTTGAATTGTTTTCTGCTACCTCACTATTCCATCACCCTTCACTTTTCTCATTTATACCGACTTCATGGAATAGCTACAGAAAGAAAATAAAATATTTGTTTTCCAACTCTATAGATCTTTACATAGTTAAAAAATAAATATGGAGCACATGTTGATGTTATCTACCTTCTACATAAAATTATTTCGAAGAGGAGCCGTACGGGTCGTCAAACACATTGACGCAACCTATCCCTAGTGCATAAAAGATTCAACGATATGTCTACTTGAGCGTAATTTAAACAAAAGGAGCAAAACGACCATAAGAGTGAAACACGCGACCGAAGGGTCTCACGCCTCACGCTAATGAACTATCTCGGGTAATGACGTTTCGATAACGCGAACGAATATAATACAAAGGGATGGAAGGGTTATTAATTCGTTCGATATGGGATACTGATGATCAGTTTTGTTGAAGATTCTTCGAGTGTAATTTACATCTCAATACGTAATGAGCGTATTTTTTTCTTCTAAAAATACGATAACAAAGAATCGAAATAACCGAAGATTCTCGCAATGGACGGATCCCTTGTGACAGGAATGTCACCGTATATTCATTTATATACGATATACCGTCATCGACAGATGGACGAGAGACTATTACGAACTCTTCGTGTTCTCCTAACTGTCGTTCACCGATATTCCATTACGCGTTTGAAATAGTTCGTATTTTTCGCTTCCCCCCCCCTCCCCCCCGGTGTCCTCTCTGTCAGTGTTTCTGTATGTCGCGCAACACCATTAAAAGCTTTGACTCGATTGTAACTCCGGATCTCAATCCCGTTTCTTTCATGCCCATCCACATATCCCATCGCCGCTCTCTCTCTTATCCCTTTCTATTTCACGACTCGTCATCCCCCTCGGCTAGTATTTATGCGAGGGTGGGATGCTGCTTGCACAGTCGTAGTGTCGATCAATAAACTATAGTTGACTAGATATTTCACGTGGGTTTCTTTGTGTTTTCGCAAATCTCACTAGAACGATCGGCACACTGGAAGAAAGAACTGTTAACAGGCGAATCATCAGTTGGGTTTATAAAACACGACCCGATCACGTGATTTCTGTATGATTTGCGTAAGAGAAACGATGTTTTGGTTGATTGACGTCGAACAGTTTCATCGATTTGTTATTTTGAGCAGAGGAAAAATATAGGCCGAAAAACTCATTTAAGTTATTAAAACCAAACAAAAATGACAGAAATAATATAATTGAGCCAAGCTCAACTCAACATAATTGAAGCTTTTTTTTCGTCTACGGTAGTGTATTTGAATACACATTTTCTATTCGGATAACCGCAAAACAGCATTAAAAAAGAATTTTCTCGGAAAATTTACTGATTCAATAGATCGAAATGTAGAGTTGAAATTTCTCAACCTCGATATGTAAATCATAAAATGTTTTATGAAGAACAATTAGTTATTTCATTGGAAAGTGCTTGAATAGAAAATTTCCATCCATTTTCAAATGGTGCTTTCGGAGGAATGACAACTCCGCCGCGGAGAGTCACGAATACGGGTGTGAATGAACAAAAGCATTCGCGCGATCTTCGCAAAAATCCATTTTCGTTTATGTAGGGGGCCCGGTTCGCTCGGAGAAGAGTTGCGTTTGTATATGTGTAACATGAACGCGTGAATGCACGCGAGAAGACGTATGGTAGAGAATCGTTGGACGTATAGGCGCGCACAATCAGCTCTGCTCCGGTCTCACTTCGGCACACGCAAATCCGCGCACAAAGTATATATACAGGGTGTGCTAACAGAGAGGAATAACGAGTGAGAGAGAGAGAGATATATGGACAGGGGTTGAAGGGAAGTTGAGTGAGGCAACGTGAGAGCGACGAAGAGTGGTTGCTCTGCCGCTGCTGTTGGCTGCGGCTCTTCGATATCGATTTCCGATAGCGGCATTTAGTGCTCTGTATATTCTGTCTGCTCCTATGCATATACGTGTCTGATACGCGCGGGCAAGGACGCATATACATATGTATTCATATATATATATATACGCCTATATTCGGGATAGTCGAAGTGACTGAGCAGTGCTATTGGCCCCGTCGCAATAGGACTATACTGCAAATTGCAGTCAAGCGGGCGTATAGGTGCTTGACAAACCGTGCAGTAACTGTACAAGATGTCCACGAAGCAGGGCAGCGTGCGAATTGTTTCGATACCATTCCCTCGTCAATGAATGACACTCTTCGAAATATTTGCAAATTCAAAAATTCATTCGAACTATGTAAGCCTGCTATGGAATATCATAAGGTGACATTAAAAATAGAACTTGGAACTTGACCGTTGCTGCTATTGATCTGGGAAGTTTGACTGACAAAGAACTTTCAATTATCATGATTTGAGCAGAGAAAGAATGAAGAGTTGGTTGAAAATCATTAAAAATTTACTTTGTATTACGTAGAAAATTTGATTTCTATGTATACGGCGAGCGTACCGGGTCGAAGGCCCAAGCATCGTGATACTGCTATTTTCCCAAAACCGGCGATGTTGGGCTAGGAATCACATTGACGAAGTTAAGAAAAATGTTTCTTTCTTATAGAAAACCCGCACAAACTTTTGTCCACAACATCTCGAAACATCCTCAGGCTTCATCGAGAATCCTTCGAGAAGACGAGGAGAACGAGTGAGAATGTATGAAGAGTACCTCCGGTCGTAATTAGCCGACACAATAGTCGAGGCGCCAGTAAACTTCCTCATTAATCAAATGCGACTTCAAGAACCGCCCACCCCGCCTCTTTTAACTCACTCTCTCACTCTCTCGCCCCCTCTCGAGGATCCCTGAGGCTACAACAGGAAAAGATGCACCGGCTTCTTCAGCCTCAACGCAGAATCGAGAAAGGGATAGTCTCAACTTCATCCTGAAACAGTATTCGTGGTCTGCACGTTCGCCTTGCGTATGAATTACTCGGCTTTGGGGTATGTTTGATGCTGTGGCTTTTGTTTACGCTCTCTCTCTCTCTCTGCATGGAGTTACCTAAGAGGTACTGGTGGCTGACACTCGGACCGAGCAGAGAGGTTGACGTTGTTTTCAGGCAAGGGTTAGAGGCAAGGGATTGCCAAGAAAGAGTTGCATCGCTGTGATGCACTCTTCAGGGTTCGTATTATAACGGCGACCCTCAGTTTGGTCCCGCAAGACTAGGGTACCCCCTTCTACTCATCTTGGTCAGCAACAGCACACGAATAAAAGCCAGCCTCAGATGAACCTGAATGAGAGAAGGAAAAAAGGCGAGGCGCACCCCTTGTGCGCGCCTCGGGAATCTCATGATTATGAATGCCGGACCATCGACCCGGTGCAGCCCTTCCTAGCTTCTCCTCCTTCACTTCTTTCTCACCACCTTCGCACTACCACTATCAACTTTGTATACAGTTTAGGTTCACCCACACCGCCACACGACATGGACGTGCAAGCTGCCCCAGTTTCGTGTAGCCTGCAGGGAGCCTAAGGAAGAGTCAAAACGATGGGAATGAAGAGACGCGACGAGAATCGACAAACAATGACCTAGCGCTGCTGTACTCAGTGCCCTGGGGGCATCTCTTTCTATTACGTATATAATCGTCAGACATGTGGAAAATTGTTTATAACCTCGAAAGATTAACCTGCTGATACATCTAAGCTTTAATCTGTTCAGCATATCAATCGACGATGGATGTTGATACTTTGCTCGGTATCATGGATCAACAATCCAAAGTGCTTTATCAATCGAGGGAAAGCAAGTTACATAATAAAAACAATGAAGAGTTTTGGCCAGACGATTGCGGTTGATTCTCCAGCGGTTTTCGTAAATTTGTTTATTCGCACTGTTGATTCACCATTGCGCTAATTCCACGTACGAGTTTCTATAATAGAGTTCGATCGTAATGTGCAGTCTCCGAATGAGAAGGGATTGCGTTGATGCAGATGAGGGAGTGAGAGAAACAGCGAGAGAGAAAGAGATAGAGAACAGGTCGAACGGGAGTAACTCTCAGTTGGGAGTTCGCGCGGGAGGTAATCGATGCTCGGCACCAATTAGTAAAACCACCACCACCCTCTACGACAAACGGTTCATCGAACAATGCACGCGCCGTCTGTACATGGTGCTTGCCAGAACCCTCGCCATCGATCAGTTCTATATAACTATCTCGCTCTATCTGCTGTATTCTCTGCTTCCTCGTGCTCGTATCCAATTTTCGAACAATATGTCCATATCACATTCCTGATTGATAGAAGAATTTATCAACAATCTTATTAGACAGTTTAAACGATAGTTTAATAAAACAGTTGTTGAAATATCGACAGGAAAATCTTACAGTATACCAATCAATTACTTTTCATGTCTAAACAATAACAAGAACACATGAACCAGTTCGGATCTCACCTGTCTGTGGACTGAATTGAATACTGAATCAATCAATGACCTACAAGCGATGTCAATAATTATTTGAAAGCTGTACTGAATCGTCATCTGAGGGGTTCTATATAAAAGTCTCGTATTATAGTAAAAAGGGACGTGAACTCAGATTCGTATCGCCTCATGGAAAAAAGTTTTCTACTCCTTCCCTCGCGTTCTTCTGCTGGTCAATGGTACTCCTGAGGGAGTCGAGAGTTGGTGGATATCGACCGAGAACCCAGCAAGAGAGAAAGAGAGAGAGAGAGAGAGGGAGGGAGGACGAATACGAGAGAAGGCACGAAGGGAAGAAGAGAGATGGATGCGGTAGATGGATAGCGCGATCTAATCTTACCCGTGGGTGCGGCGGGAGAGGGAATGTACAGTCAGAAGTCTGAGGGAGCAGAAAGAGCGGTGGTGGGGAAGAGGGCAAAGGGCGAGACGAGAAAAAGAGAAAGAGAATAAGAAAGGTAGGTGAGCCACCAGAGAGTTAGAGAGACCCATACCGGTCGGTGCAAAAGGGAATTGCTCGGTAAAATTGTTATCGGAAGAGAGGCTGCTACATTCAGAGTAAATAGTGCACCTCTCTCTTTTCCCTCTGCGGCCCATCCTCTGTCGTCTCTCTCACTCTTTCGCAGCGACCTCGTATCACCGAGAGCATTGGTTTTTTCGACTTCGAATCGATGCAGTCGAGCCAACGATCCTGTAATCCACACAACCATGGATAAAATCGAGCGAAAGCATGAGGGTGGCCACCAGCGTTGATTAATGAAATGCGCAAAATTTCCATCGCGCTTAACCATCGAAGAGACATTTATTTGATATTGAAATGGATACAGTACAAAATTCATTGCTCCGCTCCATGGCTTAGTAAACCGTGGGTGTTATCCAAAATGAAATTTCAAGGTATCCGCATGGAATAAATTCTTGCGAGCGAAAGCGAGAGTATTGGAGTACAAAAGTAAATGATTCCATACTTTAACGTGCGCCCCATGCGGAATATTCATCTGGTGCTGGGGTATAATTGCACGTTCATGTATAAAATATTTGAATTATCGCAGCGTCGATTATATTGACACGGTGGTGTAGGCTAAAAGAAACTAAATAAAATCATCCGTTTATGAATCGAGTGGTGAAATAAAAATTTCAGGCAGATTGAACGAGCTCTTGCGACAGTTTTAAACGGGTGGCAGGAAAAAGCGTTCAGCAGCACGAGATATGGGTTATATTTTCATGGCGAGATTTTTGCTCTCCTTTCTTTGTGCGTGTGGCAAATGAAAGAATTAGTTGGATAAAAAGAGAAAGATAAGCAGCGAAGCACAGAGAGATGCAGAGACAGAGAAAAGCTCTCCGGCAATATACATATAACGATCGGTATGTAGCCGTTAAAGCCACGAGGCTTCTTCGCGTAGGCGTGTCCTGATGGGCGCGCTCGAGAGTTCAACTCCAGAAAGAGAGACAGAGAGAAAGCAAGTTCTATGGGCGAGGGAATGTTAATTAATTAACGCTCTGCCGCGGCATTGATCACGGACGGCTGTACGTTACTTTATAAGCATAGCGCGGTGTGTCTCGTTGGTGCTTCTGCAGCTTGCAGAGATCTGTGTAAAAGAGAAAGATAGATAGACGAAGTCAGAGACAAGGAGACAAAAGAAAGAGAGAGTGAGAGAGATGCAACCCTTCGCCTCGGTCTCACCAAGAGCGAATCACTACCGCACGCGCGAACGAAATTACTCTTTTACTCTCTCTCTCTCTTTCTCTCTCAACACAAAATCTTTACTGAGACTCGTCTGACTATGAACCGACGTACCGACCGTTACCACTGCCTACCCCGAAGCTAAATAGCGTCGTTGCAGTCTTAATACTGCATCAGGTTCGTTTGGCGTTCCTTATGTTTTACCACAGGCGTTGCCAAGCGCTCACGAGTAAGTCTTTTCCCTATACTCATTTTCCTTCGCGGCATATTTTTCTTTTTGCCTTTGCGACGGTGCGCAGCACAAAACTGATAAAGTATAAACCAGCAGCGGAGATTGAAGACTTTCGAGTGAAAGATGCGCGTTTATATGTATTGTACATCCACACACACACGCACACACACACTCGCAAACACGCCCATAAACGAACATATATATGTATACATGGGAACCATTAGTAGAATATATTCCTAGAAGGGAGATGAGACGATGGGAACGAAGTATTACAAGAAGCTATAGTTATAAACGTTGGCTTTCCAGCCGAGCAATGAAGAGAAAGAGAGAGAGAGAGAGAGAGAGAGGGAGATTGGCAAACGGGGAGAATGCGGAAGTTCGATGGCTCTTCTCGCGCCTCCGGGGTCGCCGGGTTCTCGACGCCATTGCCCACCAGAGAGCGAGATACCACAGAGGGATATGTTATTCTCTGGTATGTGTATGTATACATGTACCGCACCATGACATGGACCTATCGCGCCGCGAGTAAACTAATGGAGTTTATGGGTCGCTTTTAGTCAGTGATGCTTGCTCGTCTTCTCAACCGAGATGAGAATCGAGAGTGGGTCCTGCTGACGGAACATACCTCCACCGGTACTCCATGATGGCAATCCTATTATAAATACTGTGCAAGAGAAGCACCTATGCTGTAGTAAATACTCGCAGAGAAAGAAACAAAAATCCTATTAATAGCTGAAAACAAAATCTCATCGAGTTTATTTATGGATCTGATCCTTGATCCCTTACGAATTTTCAATTGTTTCGGCCATTTGGTTTTTTCCAATAATTTATCTAATGAACATTAAATCCTTTTATATGCCATAAAAAAATGTAGGTCATGCCTTAAATTTGAGCCGTTCAATAACTAAGACCTGAGCAGTCCTATCCAAACAATCGTTTTTTGCTTGGATTTATGTCAGGGAGCTCAGCGAGAAAGCTCTGTGCGACGATAGCAAGAAGACTCCCCAGGATCTGGGTTTTCGGCATAAAGCCTCTCGCAACTTAGTCACATATGCCAAGGCACTTTGATCGAGCCTACCAGTAGTAGCAGTAGCAGCAGCAGCAGCAGCAGCAGCAGCACACACCGACACATCGTCTCTGCCTCCAAGCTTTTTACCCTGCCGTTCTCTTCAGCCACACGACGATTCACCCCTCATCGACGATGCGGAGGAGAATAAGAGAGAAAGCTATCCTCGATGTCAGGGCGATGGTTGGCGGCAGAAGTTTGACGCACAGAGACCGCAAAAGCTTCCTACGCCGACAGGCACCCACACACACCCCCATATATAACTATACATATAAGAGTATTCAAGGAGACCGTGTTCTGTGTAGTTCTATCCCATCTACCGATGAAACGCTCTCTCGTACGGCACCGGAATACGACAGAGTAGGCGCCCATGAGCGCACCCCTCTAGAGATCTCATCATCACACTACTCCACGAGAATCACGAGAAAGAGAGAGACAGAGTGAGGATAAGAGGGGCGAGAACTTGAGTGAGAAGGATAGACGAAGGATCGCGCGCAACCCCCTTCAGGAAAGTCAATACCTCCCGCCATGATCGCACCTTTTCAAATACCTATACCGACAGCTCCACCTTTACACTCTTCGCATTGCAGAACCTTCTTTCTCTCTGAAATACACATATTTTCTATTTCGAGTTCTACAAATGATTCATTCAGGCATTGGTATAATAATAGCTTTATGAAATTATTTTTAGGCTGATGACTGCGGTAGTTTTAGTGGATGAAATACAAATAGAGAAAAGTGGACCAGATGCATATAGACGCAGTGGTGTCAAGGACATAAAGTTATGGTGAACACGAATCTGGTGCAGTGTAAATCAGTTTCATTTTGAGGCTATTTTTATAATGAAAGTACTTTTGATATAAATATTGACTATCGGTGTAGTTCAAGAAAAAAATAATAGGAAAGGTGCCTTGGGAAGAGCGAAAAAAAAGGGAGGGACTGGAACGAGTGAGCCTGGTTGGATAACGCCATCATCGTCGTCGTCCCGGTTATCCCGGTACACGAGATGAATTTCTACTGGTACGCTTGCTTCCCTTCTTATATATCGGCTAAAATTTTCCAGCCAGCCCTGATGGTGACCGAATTTCCTTCCTTCCCTATAGCTCTCTCACATTATATGTTTCTGGTTTTGTTTTCCCCTGGCTGTTGGATTTTTCCTCATCTTCCATCGTACCCGCAAGAGCCCTGGAGAAGAAGAGAGCGAAGCAAGGACTTTTCTATGATAAGAGTGAAAACGCTGGGCGAGAAGGAGAGACGAGACATGGTCGTTTGCCGTGGGTATCGTGTCACGTTGCATTAGCAAAGCGTTGAGGTGCCCTACACGTCCTCTGGGTTTTCTCCATTCCATCGTCCTCTCTCCCACTCTTCTTATATATAGCGATAACCTATCTCTGCGCTCCTTCAACCATCACGGCGACAACCTCTGCTCTCGATCTTTCTCACTTACCCCCCTCCTTCTCTCTCATCCCCTCTCAATCCTTTTTTTTTTATCATGTTCTGTGCGCAAGAATATGGACCGCGTATATATCCACGCAGACCTGCCGTGTACAACACCATTTCGCGTCGGACGCGCGGACTCGATGGTCCCCAAGGATTCGAATCACCCACCTTAACGGAGGACATTCGATCTGGTCCTCGTTCTTTTTTGTTCTTCGTCATATTTGTTTTTTTTTTGTTTCTTACGAACGTTCTTCGATTGGATTTCTCAACACAGTAAGAAGAAGTTCGAATTGCCAATTTATTTTGAATTATAACGGTTAGCAGCTGTCATGAAAAATACGTGCGTGTATCACGAAGATAATCGTGACATTTCACATTACATATCGAATTTATAGGTCGTATAATTCGAAATTTACTGTAAAAATGTATTAGTGCGAACTAATACATTTTAATATATATATTATTAATAATATTAATATATATAATATAATAATGTTGCGAAACAAAGCGTATATTTTCATCCTTTTCAGGCTGGATGAAGCAAGGGAATGACACAGAGAAAGCAATATCGTCTGTCATGAACCTAAATGTTTGTAACTGGAGAACATTTCGGTGTAACGAACATGCGAAACGCATAATGCACATCCAACTTAGATATATATATGGGTATGCTTTAACGTTCGGAGGCAAATCGCGAGAATTAATACGTCGATTTACGATTATACGAAAATACTACATAGTTGGATTGTTTGTACAAATGGCTGATATGTATATATACAATATAACCGTAACCAGGTAGATGCAGCACGTTGTATATCAGTGGAAAGCATCGACCTATCAGCTTCGATATATACCTTGTCTATGAATCAGAAATCGGGTTTGAATAATCCCACTAGCATGTTCGTATTTGTGGTGGATGAATGCTCCCACTCTCCTCGATACTCTCAGTTACAATCGTTACTGTTTATACTACCGATGGTTTTGCGTGATCAGAATTTCAATTTCCAGCAGAATCGAAAAATTATATACATATAGAGTGAATTTAATCTACCAGAGTGAATGGGCTTGGCGTGTACGTGTAATGTTACACGCTGAAAAACAAACATACACATCAAGAGTGTCTGCCTCAATTGATGAAATATTGTGGACATAACACTAGATTGGAGTTGTTTTTGAATAAAAAGAAATTACGATTGTGGAAGGATGACGGTGTATCTCATTGGTAGATATATTATTGAACGTTAAGCCTGAAAAATAAACGTTTCCAGGACAGGGCACGTCCGTAACCTAATTCGCTGCTACATTTTATCCGACACGCCGATTTGCATAAGACATATATACGAAGAACAAAAGACTCTGCAGGCTCTTCTCTCTCTCGTTGAATATACACATGATATAAGGTGGGTCCCTCCAGAACTGTGACTCCACGGCCTCGTGACACATAGCCCGTGGTCATGCGTTACTATTCTGGTACGTGTACGTCACGGTACCAGTACGGAAAAGAGCATACCGTAGTATTGGTACATTAAAGTAGTCGTGAATCTATTCAAAACTGCAATCGCATCTCTTGGAAGATGATCCGAATTCTGAACGAATCATTTTCTTTTTTTCTCATTTGTTCGGGACAATTTTTGATATTTCGAAATCACAAGTATTCGCGTATGTAAAACCTACTTATGTGTAGTGCCTCGTTGCCAGAAAGCAGTAGAGAAATAATCAATGACAATGCAACGTGCAACTTTGCGATGCAGCGATGCGTTAGCAACGCAGTAATGTATAATAATACGCTGTAGGGAAAACGGGAGGAGGAGACTCTTCTCTCTCTCTCTTGCTTTTAGTTCTCTATACTTCCGTCTGGATACACCATAACAAGAGATCAACGAACCGAAACCTGCCGCTTCAAGTTGCAAGAAAAACAAGAGGACCGCGGCAACAAAATGATCACGCCTTGGGCGAGAAAAAAGCGTGTATAAATAACCGATAGCGACACCGATAGATATGTAAAGAAAAATCGTAGACATTCGAGCGCTATTCTTTTTTGATTGAATGAAAAATAATTCAGAGCTGTTCATAATAACTTTCGATCCAAATATAAGAAGTGAGCCTTCTTTTTCCGATACTTGGAGAGCAATAAGGAATAAGGTTACGGGTACGCGAATCCATGATCGCGTTCGTATATGTTACTCTGGGGGTTCCGCGTGTGTAAAAACATCCACCAGAACGGAAGGAGAGTCCCAACCACTTCCGGTTCCTGACAGCAAGGTTCGTATAGGTGAACGAGTCGTATTATCACTGCTTAATAACTACGTGTGTGTCCATGTGTATGCACATTTAAGTACGAACAAGTTATTTTCATGGCTGTATACAAAAAAATATCAGAGCGTTTTCCTCTAGCGATTCTCGTACCATTGAAGTTCGCGGCTGCTAAAAAGCTCCGAGATCAATGTCGAATGTGAAAAAGCTCATAAATTTTTGATCAGCGCTCGACGAATGTATTTAAAAAATATATAGAAAAATTTCATAACGTTTCAGAAGAAATTTGATCATAAAACGTACTGACCAATCGTTGGGTCTGCACGATCGATTTTCACGTTAGATGCGTGCAATCTTTGTAAACTGGTCGTTAACGACGAGGGTATAGTAACGAAGGGACGTCGACGGCACGACATACCGAAGAGTGTACAGTTTTATGCAATGTCAGTCTGAGGGAGTGCACCGCAGACAAGGGAGAAACAAGAGAGGATGAGAGAGAATAGGCGGTAAGGGAAAAGCGTGCGAGGAGACAAAGCGTAGTAAATGGAGAGAACGAAAAAGGATAAAGGGATGTACTGTAATGCACGTAGGGGAAATAGCGAGTAGGTACAACCGAGACAGACTGACGGAGAAGTATACAGAGGTAGGGAAAAAGCACTGGCGTACGCGCTTGGATATATTCTCTCTTGCTCTCTCTCTCTCTCTCTTTCGCATGGCCGAACTCGGGGAATGTGGAGACGTTGCACATAACGCCAACGAATGCTGCAATGCGGCGATGTCAGCGTTTTAATTGAAAACGTTACCTACCTTCTTATATATATTTATATAGACATATATCTACATGCTTTACCTTTGCTGTACCACACGGTGCTTTGTCGCGTCTATATGTGAGTTCACCAGGACCTTGCTTATGCCCGTCTCAGTTTCATCAGCCACGAGACATCAGTCGTATGACTGTCAATTGCTATTTAGTACCAAGAAGATCGATTGATATCAAAGATATAACACAATTTTCTGGTATAATCAATAAATAAAATGGGAAGCGAGGTTAACAGAATTTTAGAGATTCTTTCATTCGTAGTTTGTAACACAACGAAATTTATACAAAATTATGAGAAACAATGAATCTTTACGTTGGAACTTGAACGAGTGAGTCTTATTTACACGTGTGTGTGTGCGCGCGTGTATATGTATTGACAGAGATTAAATTACTAGCTCTGCCGGTTGGCAAAAATGAATATAAAAATCACTTGGAAACAGGAGAGCTCTGGCTATCTTTCTCTTTGGTTCTCTCGCTAAACGAGGCGCGTTTATGAGCGTATGTATTAGACCATGTAGTAGTTGAAGGAAAGGGCCATGGTCTGGGCGCCTACTTGTCGTTGTGAAAAGTAGATGTATATAGAGGGTTGAATAAAGACGCGAAACCTGAAACTCAGGCCATGCATAAAAGAGACCTCCAGGGTGCAAGAGAAAGAGGGAGATAACGCGACCAAGAGCCAAAGAGAAAGCGAGAGAGAGAGATGCATTGTTTACAGTAATGAAGGCGTAAATAAGTGATGAACAGGAGCTGAGTCTCGCCTCCGCCACCACCACCGCCACCGCCGCCGCCACGATCGATCTCAGTAGACTATGCCAAAAGGGCGGTACGTTTTGCACGCGCAGGATAAGACACGATAGACACTAGTCTTTTGCCGAGAACGAGACAGCCCAACATTCGCTTCGTCCCCCCCTTTTTTTTTTGACCCTCCGAACAATCTAAACTGAACGTTTTGCCATACGAATGAAATGGGGGAACGTTCACATTCTGTCGCTTCATTTCCTTTTCCATTTTCGCAATTCTACAGCCAACGAATCCGCATATCTCTCAGACACTGAACAGGAGAATGCGTTCGTGGAGAACCATGCGGGAGCACTCACTTTGGTGTAAGGGCACCTTTCATAACGCGTTTTCATGAACGTTATGCCAGAAATCGATCAACGGTAGAGCGACCAAGTATGAAAACATTTCTGGTAGAGAAAGAAGGAATGCAGTCCGGAATAAGATTCGATTTCTTCTCTTTTAACCCTCAATTATTTGAGGAAAAATATTTTTTTGTCGTGATGAGCAAAATAGTTTTGTTACAATATAATTATTTTTCACTGGTATCTGCAAAAATTTATATATGAGAGAGATAAATCAATTGTTTCAAAACGAAAAAAAAAATGATATTCATGAAACAATGTTCCAAGAAGTTAATAGAAATTCGACATCGTACTGCACTCTAGACAGAAGCCAAATATGCCTTAATGACCGATCCGAAGCTTTGTAGGGATTTAATCCACCCTTCTCAACTTCCTTAATCTCCGCAATGCAAAGTCTTTATATTCTCTCGCTATATCCTTGGCCTCACAGATACTTCAATCTGTGCAGAAGAGAAAATTCGTTGGTTTCATTTTACTTTTCATCCAAAAACAGTCACGAAACAGTGTCTCAGAATCATCGATTATGACGTTTCCGAATTCGTTTTTTTTTCTTTACCTCCTGCATCCAGGAGCTTCAATTGAAAAAGTAAGTCACGTATATAAGCAGAATAGGAAACATTGATAAGCACTGCAATCATTTTAAGAATTATATGTGTACTTTGTGTCCTCAAAATACGCAAACGAGGAGACCTCGTCTAGCAATAATATATGTATTGAATGCGTAGATTTTATACTTAGGTATGTTCGCTTTAGTGAGAAGGATGAATGTCCACGAGTTCATTACGTCTACGTAACTTTAGCGACTGTTTGACGTCGTTACTGCGGGTATGTATCGTTAGTAGCACATGCATGTAATACTGCTACAAACATAATGTGACGATGCAACTGGAGCTCTTTTAGGTGATGGATGATCCAACGAAGCTTCGTGTGCGAATAACGTATAGAGAAGATTAACATAAACGAGAGCTCACGGAAGCTTACATCATTCTTAACAACGCGCAGAAGGAAGACGAAAAAAAAAAAACATTAACGATATCAACGAGAGCATCTAGGCGCTCACCGCCGAAAGGGACTCTTAATTATCATTGTCAACAATGTAATCGTAGGTGTTAGATTAGCTATTTAAATCATCAAGATATAACGCCATGTTACAGTACATATAGCTATTGCTTGTGGACGAATTGCTTCAAGAGAGCAGCGAGACTTTATATATGCGCTGTCAACTTGCTTACGACTTCTATTTCTCTTTCCTTTTCTAATGAAATGGAGATTTTCTTGCTCTACTGCGTCATCGACGAAAAATAATCCAAAAAAGCGAGACAGAATATGAGGACGACATTTTTTTTTCTCCAATTTTCGTCCGGCTCTCGTTGTATACTCTCAACTTGAAAATAATTATTCGGTCTTCAGTTCACATCTTGATCCTTCGCTGACACAGTTTGCAACAAGAGTTTGATTAACTGCGATAAATCTTGAACTATCTCACAAGTACGACCCCCCCATTTTCCGATTTTTTTTTTTTTATCAGCCTCTCACTCGTGCTTATTTATTCTTTCAGTCATATCTACGTGTTCTGGTACACGTACGCACCTCTCATTTTTCACGAGCTACATATACGCCCGTGGTGTAAAGCTAGTTCACCCGTATATCTTAGCTGCAATGCCCGAGAGCGTTTTGCCAAGCCCTCGTCGTCGTCGTCGTCGTCGTGTCCGTCTCGTTCTTTCGCCTCCCGGTAAGGACGCAAGTAGCAGCGAGGACTGGAGTATTATGTTACGTTTGCGAAGGTAATCGAGATGCTACGTAATTCTCTACAACGTTGCTCCCAAGAAAAAGAGAGTCTTTTGCTGCTCGTTCGTTCGGTACTTTTAAGAGTCTCGGGATGGCCAAAGGAGCACAATGAAGACGAAAATGTGTCTTTGTTTCAACGGGGAAAATTAACAAAGTAAGAACAAGAGAGAAAGGAAGAGAGACATTAATCTGTAGTAAATAATCGAGTAAACGGTATACTCGCCTCCGGTTTCAATCATTTTTAAATATGTTATTCTGGGCATAACGTATTTGGTTAATGGGTGCTCTCTGATAATTGTATCTATGAAAAATTGAAGGAATGATTTTAAAAAAATACTGAAATCCACGCCAGAACAACATATTTCAAAATGATTAAAATCGGAAGTGAGTACCGTATTCTGAATATTTACCAGTATAATCTATCCGTTTCATAGTTAAAAGAATAGTTAACCCGAAAGGCTACGACGTCACAGCTGAGTCTCGTGTATGCGTATGATTCGAATCCCCGATTCGTAATTGGAACGGAAATGGCTATCACACACGAGCCGGCAATGCTTCGCGTTCGAAGCAACGAATTTCTTTAAATGTCGTTAACTCGAGTGCATACAAACACGTTGCGTAATCGAAGACACAAATAGTAAACAAGTTCTTCATATGTTTTTTTTTACTGCGATGTCTCGTGTCTAGCTGGTAAGAAAACCGACGGACGGCGTCTATGTTCCATCGCGCGCGCGTTTGGAAGAGAAAAAAAAACATCCGAATGAGAAATAAAAAGACGTTTAGCATCGAAATTCAAACATGAGCTCGTAATAGACTCATTTTCTATTTTGCTGTGGTCTCTCTTTTCTCCACTCGCCACGTATATATATTTGTATGACGTATATATGCGGCTACTAAAAAGTATGTGTATTTACACATATATGTATTAGACATCTAAAAGCCTTATAGTTCATAGGCCTGTTCTTATACACGAACGACTTCCGGTGACCTGAAATTTTTTTTATCTCATAGTCTTATCCACACGTAGACTGATCGCAGCGAACAAGGGACAAGAAACGTTATACGCAGCTTTGAATCTAGTAAATAGTGGCCAAGATTTTCACTGAAATACAGTTTATACGTATTGTTTGGCACACACCGAAATAGTCGATTTCTTCTATTAGCTGTAAATTCGTCACACTGTCCCATCGAAAAGAACCCTGAATAATTCAAATTCGAGAACGTTCAACTTCTCTCTATATCTCCTTGAACATCACAAATCACCGGATGAAAATTATTCGTGATCCGTTCGTGTGCGTATATACGTCACGAATTTCGGAGTCATCGTTCATCGTGAAGCGAAACTTGAAAAAAAATTTTGCGCGTTTTTCATCGAACGAGAAAGTTCTTCGATACGAAATTAATTCATATAAATATCGATTAGATTTAATTAACCGGAAATAGTGTACGCGAGGAAGACTCGTCGAAAATCCGTTGATCATTTTGTTAACTTCGTAATCGAAGGAACCGCGGGAAAAGGGAATTCTCACACCACCGCTGGGGGGATATATCACGAGCAATTGGTGCGAAGCACAACTGTACTGAATACACGTATCGAGCACATCTATGTCACGCACACACACACGTAAGATGTAAGCGAGCATCAAGCATACCTGTAGATATAAAAATATTAACATGTGTGTGTGTGTGTGTGTGTGTGTGTGTGTGTGTGTGTGTGTGTGTGTGTGTGTGTGGTGTAGAAAATGTAGGCAAAGTGGCGTGGGCTGTTTCAACGCATTTACAACTCTCTCGATTATAATGCAAGCCTTATTTAAGGCTTCTCGGTTAGCATGCGACGAGGAGAGATACCAGTGGATCAGCATGGAGTCTGTTTTCGTTGCAAAGATGGGCGCGAGAATTTTGTCATGGTGTGAGCAGGACACAGGCGAAGAGTCATTTTGCGGGAGCTCGAGATGTGATAGCATATGCTCGAGCTCATACGTTGGAAAACGAATGAAGTATGCATATGTGTATATATATATATAGACGTCTGTGTATACTACATGGGTGTGCGTATGTATTAGTATGTATACCCGCATATATGGACATAGCAGAGAATGAATGTTGCTCATGTCGCTCTGGTACGTTGCAGCATGCTCTTTTCAACGCTATGAGCTCTCGCTTGTCTTAACGTTAAATATCTCCGAAGAGTATCGGGCTCACTCCCTCGCTCGCACTCTCCTCACGAAAGAATGGCATGCACGCGAGCATGCACTGGACGAGAGTTCCGTTTAAATGATCGTATTCTAGAAATACGATTGTCGAATTCACTTCATTCGTATATGTCATCAAGGATACATGAATATCTGTGAGACCTATGTGAGGCGGTATATATTTTTGAAAAACCTAAATCTACATATGGAGATACGCTGAAAGGTTACTGGACGTCTAATTATTCAAAGCTACGATAAGCAGAGCGTGGTAATCGCCACACGAAAACACCGATGCTGTCTCAACGAAAACACATCACCACTTTTCGTGATTTATGTTTTTCTCGAAGTGATCGATAACGCAGTTGAAAGTTAGAATATAACGTTGAGACAAAAATGTTTGGGGGTTGTGCTAATCATTAAATTCAAAACTTATGACTATTATTTAAATTCTTGATGCTTGTCAAAATAATAGTTTTTGATGAAAAAATTTGTCGCGATCGAAAATCGGTTGTAAAAAATAATAATTACAAAAGTGACACTGTCTGATGCCGGAAGCTCCATTTCAACGCAATATTCCAAAAAAAACTAGGTCGATAACTCTTTTTTTCCTGAGACCATTGGATTGCTACAAGTTTGAAGTACTTAAATCTGGTTTTTGTAAAATATCTTACAAGTTTTCACTAAGATATATGCATAGATTTGTGGTAACTGGAAATCAGATTTTCCTGTCACCATGGTTATCCATCACGGAGAACACCTTAAACGGACAATTTTTCTGTGGTGATGTCGATGGTAAATAAGATGTGCGATAATATGAGACCAGATTATAAAAGGCAAGCAGTACTCAATGTCGCAGAGTCAATTTTAATTGATGCAAAAGTTTCTTTGATTCATTCAACGGTAATAACTCTTCCAAATAGTCGAGAGCAAATGACTCGAGTCAGAAGTAAATTGGAAAAGGACTTTGAACGCGACAGAATTGAATAGGAGTATCAAGCTAATGTTAATGACAGCTTAATTACGCGGAATCACATCGAAGAAAGTAGAAGCACACGTTAAGTTAATGAATCGAAAATAATTCAAGTAACATGACATACCTTATTAAGATTCATTAACATTACATTTTCAAGTATACAGCAAACAATTAATCAGCGCGTATACTCGATTATCCCGCCGGGACTATATAGCTCCGAAGTATCTTGCGGTTATGCGATGCTATAAGATTCAGCAAAACGATTATTTGCAAATGTAAAGCACGCGAGTTTCTCGTACAAATATATATATATATATGTAGGAGGGTGCGAGACGAGAGATGAGAGAGGCGAGAAAACTTCGTGGAACGAACGTGACGGAAGAAATATCCGCAGTCAAGATTTCTGCTTCGCACGCGTAAATACGTATATGTGAGAGCGTTTATATACATTGCTGCACACGCACCAATGTCCATATGTTATGAATATACACGAGTATATAATACGAGTGTATGGATACACATGCGAGATGCTTGCGAAGGTTTTCTCCACATATCATACACGAGACGAGAAACGTTGGTCCCTGAGAGAGAAATAAGGCGCGCTCTCTCGACGAGCCATAATCTGACTAATATAATATCGAAGTGTGGTGTTATAGCTCGCCTTGACGAACGCTTGCACATATTACGAGGGAAGAAGGGAGAGGACGAGAAAATAAAAGAGTATATATATGCACGACGCGGTTCGAGAGAGTAACTATTTTCGAATATATGCGTGCTCTGTTTATCTGACTCGATCAAGTACATATAGTTATGAGTTCCAGAAGGTACCGAATTGATAGTTCCACGAAGAAGATTGAAAGAAATTAAAGTTACCAGAGTATGGAGCTAATATAAGAACCTCGTAGAACGTATATGTACGTTTATATGTTTGTGTGACCGTGTGTATATATTATTACAACGCGGAATATAGTTTCAATGAGAAAAGCCTCTGATCGACTCGACTCTTGAAGCTAAAATAAAAAGCTCTTCTCATCGCGATGTTAAAACGAAAAATAGAAATTTCGAAAGCATAAATTCCATTTAGAAAGAAGAGGCCTAATTGCTGAATAACCAAAATACATTTTCTCTGAGAAAATAATTGTTTAAATGAATAAAAAGGGATGGAAAAATTGATGATCTCGAAGTTTGCATCGTTGAAATGCAGTGCGAAATAACTTTTTTTTTACAGTCCCTAACGTTGGTACGCAGTCGTTGGCTTCGATGATTAAACTTTTTTGTTTGAAAGTAGAAAACTAATTTGCAGAAAAGATTTCGGGAGGATATCAAAAATTGAAAAAACAATGAACTCGACAAATATTTTCTGTTGTATTCCAACGATGCGAAAACTTCAATCGTGGACAAAAGACTTCAAAAAAACGTCTTTTGTCCACGATTCATCGCTCATGAAAGTATTGTTACATTCAAGTATACAAATATGCAATAATTATTATGTGTATACGCATTAGATATATGCGTTAGACATATAAAGGTGTAAGAGTATCACTCCAATTCGTAATTGGAGCTGTGCATTGATGGTACATGACTTTCTCATTGCTTTCACGATCACTGGTACCATCTAGAGACGGATCTTCTCGTCGTGAAGAAAAAAAGTGCTTGCTTAAATGGAAAATCGAGCAAGCGCGTCGGATTTAAAAATTTTATTTTTTTTATTTTATTTTATTATTTTTCAATTAAATTAATATGTTAATTAAAGAAATATTAATATCATTCAAAATTTAGGAAAATTGAACATTTTTAAATAAAAATGTTGAATAAAATTTTTTTTTATTATTATCCCGGACTGATGAGCTCGAATATTGGATGCATAAGTTCGAAAAATTGAGTGTCAGTTTTCGAAATTGGGCCAAAACAATTGTCACTGAATCAGGTGTCGTCCGAGCGTGTTGCAGAAAAAGTGATTGATCCCAATCGAGCGAGTTTAAACGTTCGAGAGAACAATGTTGAAAATCAAACAATGATAGAGCAAATCGCGAAGTTACAACGCGTCTGTTATATCGAATGCTCGAAGAGCTCGAACGACGAACACCTGTGCAGTTGAAGAAAAGACAATAGTAAGCGCGAGTGCACCAGCGACCGCTATTCTCTTCCTCTGCCGCTGTTTCTATGTTTCTGTCTTGAGAGGGGGAAGAAAGAGAACAGTAAAGAGAGACGGTGGGATGTCACGGTCGAGCTAAAATTAGCAAGGCGACCGGATTGGCGGAGAACCCAAGTTGAGTCGTATCGGCAGCAATCGAGGATTATACGCAGCGGCACACGTTCAACAATTAGACGTTGAAGATCGAATAAATCAACGTAATTAATATTTGCGTAGCAAGAAGATGAGACCAGAATAAGAAAAGAGTGTAATAATTTCATGTATAATTACTTGTTTGTTTAGAAGCGATAAGTTTTTTTTTGTTTTTTATTAACGTTCGTCCAAAAAAGTCAATAAGAATCACGATATGAAATCCTTTCCAAGCTGGTATCAAGGAGAAAAGTTTGCTGGCGATAAAATATGATATATTTTCATCATACTTCACAAGTATTCTTCATTCATTTATGTTCGATAATGTACCGAATTAAGAATTCTCTAGTTGCACTAAAATTGAAATTAAATTCAGCGCGATCAGTTCAAATTTAACCACATTTACACCGGTATTTGATTTCTCACGAGATTAACGTCCATCAAATTTCATTTTAATCAAATAGAGATAATAAGAAAGAAGTTAACTCCATCTAAAATCTGCCAAAATAATAATTATTCTCACAAAATAGTTTAATAAATTCATTCATCTTTTTCGATAACTTTTGTAATCAATTTAGCATCGTGTTGAGCATATATGGTAGCTGCTGAGTCCAGCTTATTACCAGTTACAATCCAGATGGGGATTACAATAAGATACCTAAAATATTCAAAAATGTTTCACGCCAATTCTACGCGCAGTCTTTCCGTTCTCTCTCTCTCTCTCTCCCTCTCTCTCTCTCATACAGACACTCCTTTTCATTCGGGAAAGAGACGATGTGGGTTACAAACTATAGGGACATGGGTATCGATTTCATGCACGTTATATACGTTAGCATTATGGAATGTGCCTTACACATAATGCCATCGCGGCTACGAGACGGAGGAGCGAATCGACAAACGAACGGATATTCAAAACGTATGAACAAACGCACACCGACAAGCGCAAAATACGAACACGTCGCGTTTTCTCGTCTTCGAGCATTTGCATATACACGTTCGAAAGTACACATTCACGTTACCGAATAAAAGGCAGATCCTGTATTCGAAATAACGCCTTTTGATGGATGAGTTACGACTTTTTGTCCGGCAGAAATGTCAGTGAGCAGACACGTAACACGTATGCAAACGGCAAAGCGTGCGTGATCCGGATCGGACATCGTGCTAGATTCTCGAGACGTAGTATGGATATGATATTTCGCAGCTCTTGTCGACGTTTGCACGGAGTGTAAGCAGCGATAGGTTTTACAATTTTGAGCCCTTTGCATACACATTTAATGAGAAAACAAGAAGGTGAAAAAAAAGGGAGCTTAGAGTTCGGGTCAATTCTGTCATAACGCTTCTGCATGTATAAATTGACGGATGAAGGTTCGGAGTCAGTTGAAAGAAGGTTTATTTCATCTTTAGTGAAATGCTCGGGTGAAGTCAGCCTCGCACAATATAAAAAAAAAAAAGAAAGAGAAAAAAACAGTGAAGAAAGCAGAAAAAAAAAAGAAGAAAAAACCCGAGAAAAATATGACATGAATGGATGTCATTGACTGACCGAGTTTGGATTGTGGTCACAAAGAATTTTACGCCAATTTCTTCTCAACTGGAGTATCCCAATCCGTGTTAGATGAAAAATCGACCGATAATATCATCCACAATTCGGATAAGGGTTCGTATTCTAATTTCCTTCAATCAAAATCAACTTTAAGTTTGCAGAGTTAATGTACGCTCCGATGCACGATTAATATACAGATTTGTTTAGGGATTCGAATTCGATTATTCTTGAAAACGGGATTATTGGTGGGGGTTAATGTGCATCGGTTTTATCGGCATATTCAAATCCATGTGTAACAAATCGACTTTGGAGTATGTTACATTATTATTCGTATAATATAACGATTGTATACATTGTATATGAATATCGGCTTAGAGTCTGAGTAGAAATCCTTTTCTCGATTATCATTAGAATGTCCTTGCCTTAAAAATTCCGAATACTTTTTTCCTTCTTATACGAACTTTTGAATCGCATTTGGGCAAAGGGGGAGCGAGAAAGAGAGAGAGTGGTAGAGAAACTAAATTCTGTTGCGTTGGATGATAATTTGAATATTTCATCGATTAAGGCTCGTGTGGTCTGCTTTACATAGGTTAGACTCGGGGTTAAAAAAACGTACAAGGGCAAAAAAAACCATCACCGCTTTTCTACAACGCATCTCGTGTCTATCTTCAAAAATATATCTCGTTTCTTCTCGACAGAGAATCTTCAAAATTACAGGGAACATATTATATCGTATATCTATCGAGCGCAAGACGTTTTCGAATCGAAGAATTTTCGTAAAGTTCCAAGACATTTTGAAATATATTTTTCCAAAATATTTTCAGGCTTTTCGACTTGAAGATGCAGAAAAAGTATTTTCATTTTTGAAAATTCTCGAGTTCCATTCACCTCGTTAAGGATGATTTGAAAACATAAGTATATTGTACATCTATACATAGGTCTGGACGTGTGACAATAATAATTCCAGGAATATTCGACGAGTCGGGTCAGCCAGTTTTCATTAAATTCCTTCGAAATATTCACGATGAGAATGTTAATATCACCGAGTTACGGATACTCGTTCTGCGGAACGCAATTCGATTAGCATTTTCCGTTCCTTTCTCAAAACTTATTGCTTGCCAAGGACTCTATTAACGCAATGAAAACGGATTTCAATTAAAAGAAAGCAAAAAGAAAAAAAAAATCAACTCGACCTCTGAACGGTGAGAGAGTGAAAGCGCGCGAGACAGAGGGAATCAACGATGCCAAAGGTTTGGTCTTCAACGTCATCGTCGTCATCGGAGACTTCCTGTACAAAAGGAGCGGTCTCGCGCGCGACGAGGGCTAGGGCACGGAAGTTAATTTACATAAAATCGTAAATACAAAGAGCTGTCCGTTCGTCGTTGGGTAATCAGAGGACATTTGCATCTGAGAACGGCCCGCCTGGTCGTTCCTACTGCCATATATATTTCGATAGATATATATCTCCGTGCCCAGATACATCCACGTAGAATTACAAATGTCTTTATGTATAGTGTAGCATATATATATATATATATATATACAAATTCAGAAAAGGATTTGGTCGTACGTGATACGGCCATAGTGATATAGCTAAAGTTATATGGGAACCAAGCGTATGAGGTCAAAAATAAGCTGAAAAGTCGGCAATATAGTATAGTGAAACGAAATCGAAAAGTCACTCCTGAGTGTGTGCATGTGTATGAAAGAGGAGGCGATATAATCTTGTGGTCGAAAAGGCGTTTTCGTGAGCTCGCGAACATTTCGGGCACTTCCTGTCTGCGGCGATAAAGGCGCCATGAAATATCTATTATACAGCGGGTTCGAGGTCTTAACACTTTTGCCGAAGTCAAACATAAACTTATGTTTCATCTTAGACGAATTGACAAAACAATAGTATCAATAATAATAATAATGATGCTAAGAATGATAGCGTCATCGGGTACTACGATTGCGGAAAGTCTCGATGGGTTAGAGGCACCTTTAAAATGAATCATGCGCAGGGTATATAAACGTGCGCTGAAGAAAAATAATAATGATAAGAAAAAAGTAAAAAGATGTAGTATCGAAATGGAGGCGCGACGAGAGACAGAAAGAAAAGAGTTCGAAAGAGAAGAACGAAGATTATCGTGTGTGCGACTCGAAAAGAGATTGAGCGTTGCGCTCTCGCACGCGCATTGAAATGCAAATGAGCTCGCGGTGATTTACGAGGGCCGGAGACACGTACGCGGTACGCGCTAGACGCGCAGCGCGTTCTCCATCTCGTGAGGTTCGGAAGAGCGCACGCGGGCGCGTTTTACGAAGAGCGAAGAGCGCGGCGAGTCCGACAGCGGGACCACAAACAGATACGATCTGTTGGCGGTCGAGAACACCGCTCGAGACACTGCAATACACTTGAAAACAGCGACGAGAAGGGATTCGTTCGGGTTGAACGTTCGATTTTCTTGTTCGCTAACTGCGCGACGCGACGAATTCGTCTCATCTCGATAGAGCACGCCGTCAGTCTTTCGGAAAAACAATTTACGACGTATAAATGCGACGCCGTACGCCGCACGGCTTCGAATACTCAAGTTCCTTTTATTTTTCAATGCATGCATCTAATTCTTTTATGCGCCGTTGCACGAATGTTTGATGAGTATGTATGCCTGGGGAATACAATGAAAAAAAAAAAAAAAATTCAAGGAATAGGTCACCGATCGAGATAATCGAGGTTTAATTCCAAGCGATGCCGCGTATCGACAAAAACCTATAAATATCAAAATAACCGACACTGCATGATTGTTCCGAGCTTCTACGAACTGTGGCGCACAACTTTTCAAATTTAGGGGTTACTTAATTATACCGGCATCGTCTGTATTGAAATAAATACCGCTCGAATTTATAATCAGACGAGGATCAACGATTTCGTAATATATACGGTGTGTAGCTCGACGCGACGAGCTGTCGAAGCGTCTATTATATGGGCTGACGCGCCGCCGCGGTGTATTGACGGGGGTGTTGGGTGGCCAGAAGCTCGGCTGCAGCTACCCGCGATCTGCAGTGAAAACGCGGTTAAATCGAGCAGACGGTGGCGTCGCGACGTCGACGTCGAGCGGGTGCTCGCTGTCGTGAAGCGGGGTGAATTCGTGGTCTCGCTCTATCATCGATGTTTTGCTCTCTGTTCGTATGATATAGATGTATATATGGGTGTGTAGGAAGAGGGGATGGTTCTGCGTGGAAGGGCGAGTTCAACGATAGGAGGGAAATGGAACTATGGCGGGGGGTTGCGAAAATCGCTCGAGACAAAGAGAGCAAGAGGGAAAGACAGTTGGAGAGAGAGAGAGGGGGGGGAGAGCGCAGAGATCGCGAATGATAAGGGGAAACAGGAGAAAACTACTTGTTGCGCTGAACGAGCGGCTCTTCCTCGCGACAGATGATAAAAAGAAAGAGAGAGAGAGAGAGAGAGCAATGGCTCGCCTCTGGTACGACCGCGGCGCCCCCAACAAAAATAGACGCGTTGTCGCAACGCAACAGATACCACCCTTCTAACAAGAGAGAAAGAGAACACAGAGAATCAGCGACCCTGCGAACCGTACAAATTCACCCTCAACCCTCTTGATCTCTCGATATCAATTCGCACCCGGTGAAATTTCATATTTACTTCGTTCCAAGAGTCTTTTCTTAGAATTTAATTGACCAGAAAAAAAAGAAATCCGTGTGTTAACCGAAATAGAAACGTTTCGATTGTCTCTCGCGGCAATTATCAGACCAAAATGATTTTTGGTATTAAAATTTGTGCGAGCGAGAATGGAGTCGAGTACATTTTCGTTCAATATTAAAACAGACACGATTTAGTTTAGCAACCGAACGGGATTAAATTACGCTGATGAATTTTGCAATCGATGGCACTTTATATTTTGATTTCGAAGCGATTTGCCAATTTGGTATTTGCCGATTAATGTTATGAGAATATCGATTTCCGACAACATTCTGATACTCGATCGTAATTATTTGATAATTTTGATGTAAATAAGATCATGAAGCTGCTTACCTGTATCTGATGTCCCGGATTGCTGATGTGTAGCTGCTGCGCCTGATTAATCTGTAGAGTAGAGGTGCCTGGTCCCGATGGTGGCCGAGGCGGTGTCGAACTGGTAAAGGGTCCCTGGGAGCCTGTCTGATTCGGTCCGCCCCCTTGGGAACCTCTCGGGGGCAATGGATAACCAGGACTCCCGTGATTCGGCATAGAGCCTGGACTACCGTAAGGCGAGTACTGTTGTTTATAAGCGCCAGTGGGACCGAGCATATTCGGCTTTCCACCTGTCTGCTGCGGCCTCTTCATATCGGCGAGCCCAGAAAATTGATTTTGTCCTGAGAACATATCGTTCGTCTGTTGTCCCTGAAAAGGAGCAGACGTGCCGTTGTTCTTATTGTGATAAGAGGCGGTATTGGAGGCGTTTTGATTTTGATTTCCCGGTGGGCCGTTGCTGCCGGGGCTGCCGAGATAATCATTGGTATTTCCGAATTGGGTAAACTCGGCATAAGGCGATCTGGCAGTTGGGCCTCTCGCTGCTGCTGCGGCCGCAGCGGCATTGGGATTGAAGCCGCCGAGTCCGAGCTGTTGACTCTTGTGCTGATGCTGTTCAGCCATTTGCTTGAGAGTTTGGGCGGCCGGACTCATTTCCGATTTGAAATCGAGACCGGAATATGGGAGACGAGCGGGCGAGTATTGCGACGAGCCAAGTGCACCGGGACTCGAATTCGAACCAATTCCTGCTCCATTATTTCCTCCTCCAACACCGTTACTGGCGGCACCGTTGTTCGTGTGCTGATGCACCGAGTCCTTATCGTCCTCGATTTTTATTTGACCATTGTTCGTCATGCCACCACTACCGGGACCAGTGTTCCCACTGGTGCCATTTCCACCACCGGCTCCGACTCCACCGTCGGCATTGCCACCACCACCGACCTGGCCAGGAGCCCCGACACCAAGAGTTTCTACGCTCTTGTCATCGAAGTCAAAGTCCTTTATGAGATCCGGATCAAAGCCCGATATTTCGGAGAGGAGATCCTTGAAGGCATCCGACGTGATTATTTCGTCGCCGGTGTCATCACCGAAGTCCGGAAAACCGGGGAATCCTGCACCGTTGGCTGCGGCATCTTTAGCCAAAGCAGCCGCGCACTGTTCAAGATCAACGAACTCGTTGTCCGGTTCTTGTTTGCACTCGACGAGGTTGCCGATGTCAACGCAACCGATACCACCTCCACCACCGCCTTGTCCACCCGATTGCGTCCTCGAGGAGTTGGTCGAGGACGTCGTGTCCGGACCCGCTTTTGGCGAAGACGTCGAATTCACGTGATCGCTCTTCACCGATGCGTTCGTCAGTGCTTTCACCGTTACGTTCGTCGAGATCTGCTGGGCCTGCGAGTTCGCCGCCGAAGTCGTGAACTCCAGCTGTTGCACGATCTCGACCGAGAACTTCGTGAGACCCTCGTTTCCACCGTTCCCATTGTTACCATTAGCCCCACCCTGCGAGCCCGGTCCGGTATTAGCACCGTTGCCCGATGGATGCTGACCGTGGCCATGGTGCGAACCGCCACTTGCCCCCGTTGGCGCTTGTTGATGCTGATGCTGCGACTGTGTACACTGCAACTTCACCGGTGGCTCGCCGAAACCACCGTCTCCACCACCACCGCCGCTTGGTTCAAGGTCCTCGGCCGTCCTCTTTAGGAATTTCTGCTGCTGAAACAAAGACATCGATTTTTTCGACGATTAAAAACGGTGCGATTTGACTTATCAATATGATGGCAAAAAAATTTTGAAAATTTTAGAAAAATGTATAGAGATAGAAAAAGAAAAAATCCTACATATTTTCACATAGATTTATCAGTATGTACGCCCTGCATTATCAACTCTTCCATGAACCAAGAACCCGTCTCGAAAAGAAATAGTGAAAAAAATGGCTGAAAACGCCATTACTTTGATCTTCGGATGTACCGATGAGTTAACATTGTAGCCTCTTCATGAGAACATGTTTTGTTGTTACAAGCTGCCTTATGAGGCATCAGAATGTCGTCGTGAGTTAGCTGGGCAACAAGAAGACGAGGTGCAAAACGTAATTGGCAGACGTTTTTTTTCGTCGATTTGGCGATTCTTACGCCTCGTTGGAATGCGTGTATTATTAGAGAAAGTTATGCTCTTTGAATCGGTCAAACCCGGTTAGATGTATGTTGTTTGTCGTCGGCTCTGACACGGTATCATCCCGAGACACCCGAGTATTTTTTGTAATTAAGCAGGCAATTGCTCACCGCGGTTGTCAATACGGGGGAGCTTTTTTGCCACAAGTTCGGACGTTTGCGAGGCCGGACTGTGGACACATTCGGGAATCGACTAGTACAGTTATCGGCGTGTGGACGGGGTTGTCGTCGGGTGTTTTGCGCAGTCGCTACACCATTCACTATATATCTGTATATTTATTCTCCGATGAATTCCGTATCCCCCCTCGTTTCATCTGACTATACCCGTCCCGCATCACTTTCGGCGGGCTGTATAAATCTCGACAAACGAATAGCCGCTAAATTAAGCGACTGGCCGCGGTACGTGAGCTTATGCACTTGCTCCTTCCCCCTCTTTCTCTCTCTCGCACTCCGCGGAGTTTCGATATAGTACAACACGTCCGGTGAGCTTGGCGGCAGTTACTACTCTCGCGAACTTGCGCTACCAACCAAACTCTTACTGTGAAGTTAGATTCGAACATGTGTGAGTATGCTTTAACGTACAAGCGTTATTTGTCTCGTTACATTAATCTCTCAGAGCTTGAAAGAGCGTTGAAGGAGCTATTCGTTAGCACCACGATGAGCGAGCAATACATTATACGAGATGATATGTTCTAAAGGATCAAGAAGACACCCAACGTGGCCAAACGACGATTATAATAAAAAGTATTTGCTCAACATACAACCTAATTATGCGCACCAATTGATCACTAATGAGGACAAGAGTTTTGCAAGATAAATTTTTCAGCTGATTTTTCTTTACGAATTTATATCTCATGAGATATTTCGAAAAAGAACAGAGTTTGCAAGCGGAAGACGCATCGTTGCATCTGGTAAAGATATTTAAAAAACATTATTACTTGGATTTCTCAAATGAATCTTCACCAGACGCTGTAGAATTTCAAGTTATTTAAATCCAACATACACATTGTGCTTTTTTTTTCATCACTGTACGTCGATGCAGACTCTTGAGAGTTCGACGAACCGATGACGTTTTCGAGAAATATTCATTTTATATTCCACGTCCGAACGCCTTTCCGAGATCCCTAAATTCTGAATCAGTGTACTATTTTCAGAGGGTAACGATACACGCACGACACCACAAATACGTCAGATTCTCATTCATTTACGGAATCTTGTGTGTTTCTTGTTTCACACTATACGCGTAATATGCGACGTACAAAATGTGCATTCTCGAAAATGACGATGGCGGAGGAAGCTTGTTTTCAACAATATTGATTTTGATTGAGCGACGAGCATACGTAACATTTCTTTTTTCACATACGTGATAATTCCTGTGCCGAATAAAGTTTGCGGCCACGCCACGATAAATACGCAATAAACACGTAACCATCGTTGTCCAACGATATTATTATTATTATTATTATAGCGACTCGAACAAATGATGACGCCATCGATTCGAGAATTTCTCATTCTACGAATAAGAATGGAGAAAAAAAAACCAGTCGAATTATGTGAAAAACAAGTAGTTAAAGTCTACAGTGGATCAGACCATGGAAAACGGAACGGAAAACAAGAGAAAATACAAGCAAGTTTTAGCCAGTAATGACCAAGTCACGTTGCAATTAATTCGATAGGCGATCATCGTTATTACTGAAAAATATTCTTTTTGTTTCCGCTCTATACATTATTACGACGGTTATTCGTGCATAAAAACTGTGCTATTATTTCAGATGAATGGTATACACGCGAATCGTATGATACTCAAAAAAAAGTTGCTCGTCAATTTTCCACGTGATTACCGACAATACGGTAAGTAATGTGTCAATTGGGATGTATTTTTGTGATTCTCAGGCCTCTCGCATAAACAAAATGTACCAAAATGCGGCTAGAAGTGCAGGCTCATAGTGCAAAATTTAGCACAAAGTACGTTTCGATTGTACGAACATCTTCCATCATTCGTAATGTGTGACAAAGGAAAAACAGAAGAAGAAAGGGAGTATCAGACGAGCACTGAGACAGAAGATATTGAGGACTGACGATAAAACGAGTGTCACACGATTTAGTACCGGCGGTGGGTATCGGAAACTTGCTCGGGGTTAATCAGATGCGTCTGATCCATCGGACGATCGTATATCGATATTGTGCTTTCGTCGTATCACGAGAGCTCCCAGAATCGCTCACCGTTCGATCACAAAATTTCACAGCTAAAAATCATAAATTTGATGATTCTTTGTCTGCTACTCAACTAACACGCATGCAGAGTTTCTCTAGTCGATACGCTCGCGGAAATGACTCTCTTTAGTATGACCAATGCACCGTGGATGAATTTTTATCAAATTTTTATTTTGATTCATTAATAATTCATATTTTCCGAACATAGAAACAAGCTCGACGCAGATGCAGAAGGTCGATCTCTCCAATGAAAATTCTTGCGATCGCGTTAGAAGAAAAAAAAAAGATAATTTTGTAGAAAACATATTAAACTATAATCAAAAAGAAGATCTATTTATAAACTTCGAAATTGTAAATTCAATCGCAGCGTTGAGGCGACAGAGGCAACTGCGTCTATCGATATCCAGAAAGTTCTTTCGCTCTCTCGAACTTCCAGGCGTATACTTCCCTTGACATGCAAATCACAAATAATTATAATAACAAATTCAGGCTTCGAAGAGAAACACGAAGCGATCACGTGATGAAACATACTTGCATACAGATATGTACGTGTGACATCGAGAAGCAGTATAAAAAATAAATAAAAAAAAGAGAACGCAGTGTCTTCACTCAGTATGTAAATTTTCTTAGACCGAGAGAGGTGGAAATAGAAATTTTGCAACTTTATAATTACGCATAATTTATATTAATGAAATGAATAACATTTGAACGTAAATCAAAACTATTGATTGTTGATAGTGTACCATGCTTTGAACTAATTTTTTAAACTCGTTTGTTTTTTTTTTATCGAATATCTCTTGTTTCCCATGATATCAGAATCGTTGGCAACCCCATATGCGACAGGCGAAATTTTCATAAACGCAGCACTCGTAAATTGCCAAGATTTCCCCTGTTGGAGAACTTTAACGATGAGATTAATCAGCTCTCTCTCTCTCGCTCTCTGATGAGATACGATCTGCTCTCTGTTTTCCAGACAAGATAATAGCTATGTATATTCCACGTATTCTGAAAGTTTTGATAATCTCGATACGATATATATGAAAGTCCTTGTGAACTCTCGAATACTCCCACTGCTGACCCCTCAAATCGGTGCTGCATCCAAGTGTCCACCGTTTACGAACCCTCGAGACCACACCGGCCGGTCCATTCAACAGAACGGTCGAGGCTACCCTTGCGGACTCGATATCCCTCGTTAAACGTAACCGACCACCTCACCCCTGCTCTATACAACCATCGAACCATAACAAGAGATCCTCGTCACGCGTTTTTCTATCTGTAGCTCTTTATTATGGGACACTCCTTTGTAATTTTGGTGTGTTTTACCGAGATCAACAATAACATGATGGAAACAACGAATTGGCCAGTAAAAAAATGACGAACGTTTTATAAACCATTTTCGTTTATAGAATCATAACATCTATTCTAATATCATTCGTTAATCTTGATAATTCTTCTCTCAAAATATGTTCTTATGACTTAAACTAAAGAAAATTTATCAAAGATACCGTAAAAAATCTTTTACATTTACAAATTTCACTCGACGACGAAATTTTTATAGCGGAATGATGTCTGTGAAACTGAGAGGTACAATGCAATTTTGTTTTTTTTTTTTTTTTTTTCTATATTTTCTTTGAAACATTAGCAAGTTGCAAACTTTTTTGTTTCATAGAAAATTTTCTGTATGCTTTAGACGACAAACAATCCAGTTTTCATTTGCGATGAACATTGTATTCCTAGAATGCGAAGAAAAACAAGAAAGGTAAAGCGACGTAACGAGGCTGCGTTTTCCCTTCGTTATTTCAGTCTCTTTCAATCTTCGCGTCACCATATAATATACTGCACGCCATTCTACTGTTGTACACGCGCGTATCTGTGATTATACAGCGGTATTAGCCTTCTCCATTGTCGTGACGCGTGTCACTTCCGTTGCCTCGAGGAACATATTACAGTTGCACAATATCACGGACTCGCGAATGTTTTGTTCCTGGACTGTATCTATCTCGACAGAGAATGCACACGTAATAGTTTCTCGATATAACATGAACAGATAAATGGACAGGTTAGTTATCAATAATGAATTTTTTTTTCCACAAATTTATGAGCAGTTCATTGATCTGAATAAATGTCAAATTCTGCTTATTCATTCTACTTCATCGAACAGACAAAAAAAAAGTTCTGTAATTAACGATGACGGGTTCACGAAATTCTTTTATAGAAAATTATTCGCAAAATTTACAACTGCGAGCTTAAAAATATTACGAAAAATTATGTACCAAAGTCATTGTCACAGTTTCAAAATGATCAGTTTTATCGATTCGCTCTTTTTTTTTTTTTTTCATACGCGAAAAACCGTTTCGTAAGTGTTTTGAAGATTCGTCATGAGGCCTTTCTTATTTCGAAATTTAATGACAGTCGGCAAACAAAAAAAAACACGAGTATACGACGGATATATAAGAGGCACGGAGAACCGCGACGGGCAAACAAATTCCGCGAATATTAATTATTCGAGAGGCGCAATCGTCAATCACGAGAGTTATAAGATTAAATATAAGTATATATACGAGCACGTATCGAACCAGATGCGAGTAGATGTGAGTGTCGGGTCGGGCGAGAACCGCACGCTGTTTGATAAGCTCGAGAAAGTGGGAAAACAAGGAGTGGGCACAGCTTGTGAAACGTTTCTCTCGAATATGAACTGTTTAAGATCGAACGAATGTGTGCGAGAAAGATTGCATTCTCGTATCATGAGGAAAATTTTATTCGTTCATATCTGATGTGTCAAACCAAAAAAGAAATTAAATTCCTTCGAGGCTATCGACTTTGCTGAATAATTCAGCACCAGAAAAACTTTTGCGATTTATAACGAAAATATGAAATTTAAATGAAATGCAAGAAAATGAATTTTCTATAAACAACTCGAATTAACGCGGTGTCACTGCTCGCATCCGGGATTCTTTTTGCTATAAAAAAAAAAAAAATTATGATCTAGCCAGCACAGCCATTTTATTATCCGAGTGATGACGTAACAATAATTTGATTCGGGAAAACGATCATAAGTTTTTTCATTACAGCATTTATCTTTTAAGAGTATTGTTTTTCCAAACGATCTTTTTTTTCTTTTTTTCTTCACCACCGTTAAAATATTACAATACACATCGAGAAAGACAGATCCGATGCGCAGATCTTTCTGTCAACGACGAGTAAGAATGGCTGCTGCGTGCACCCTTGAACTTCAGCACCCGGAACACACCGAAAGACCTTGCTTGATGGAAAAGATGTCGATAGGAGAGTTCGCGACACATAATGCGAGCTCTCTCGTCACAATGTCGATGCTAATTCAAGCGGAAGAATACTGACGTACGTGTGCCTTTTCTATTCAGTAGCATCCCAAGTCGCCGAACGTCGTATTCATCTACCATATGTATACATATATTTATATATATGCGAGCGATGATACGAGATAAAAATGTCCAAGCAAGAATTACAAACGACTTCGCGAAACGCGGTAAAACTGTTTATTTCCGCACTGATCTTATCGTTCTTTATAACATCATTTTTCCAGCGTCAAACAAAGTGTGTTTTCAGGGATAGGAAACAAATTCCGTCCAGATTATTAATTTATATTTGCTGGGATTGCACTCGGAGAGATTGAAAATTGAAAAATTCTGTCTCATCCTACTGCATCGTCCACGCTATTCCATTTGATTTTCATGAAGATTTACATTTCGAGAGGTGTGAAAATGACCAGAGTCCCCCGATTTATATTCCTGTGCATCGCGGTAATGTTTCTATTTTCATTTTGTATCCACGCATTACTTCGCTATAATAAATTCGTCCAGAAGTGCGTTGTCGTTTCAATGAATATTATACGAATAACACGAATGATTCGAGAGGGCAATCGAGTAAAAATGTTCTCTAGTCTGAAACGCGTGTGCGATTCAAATTTTCATAAATTCCTTCGTATTTTGAGACAAAAAAATAATAATAAAAAAATGATGCGAGAGAAGAATTCTTTGTTAAATTTGCAAGTTGCGATAAAGTGTTTTATGTTTGTTGATTGTACCGAGACGATGAGAAGCGATATCACCAGAAACGAAAACGCGGTTTCGGGATCGTCTCGTCTCGGGTCTTTTGCCGTTGATCGATCGTCGTGATTCGCCGACTTGTGTATGTTCTTTCTTCATGCAAAATATATTTCAGCACCTTGGCAAGACTCCCGTCGCGGGCGTCGAATTGATTATTGAACAAACAAGCGTGCTAACACACGTGTCTATATCTATATCTATACATATAATACATACAAATATATACATGTATACACATCTTGTGAGATGGTGTGTGCCACTGTGGTTCTCTCGCGGCCCAACAACGTTGGATATATATACGGGGAACGTCTGCGGGGATGAGGAGAGAAGTAAAGGGTTACGACGAATCGACCGAATGCGGCGCCCACGGTCTCCTCTTCTTCTCTCTATTACTCTCTCATCCTGCTCCGCATCCCTCTTTTTCTCTCTCTCTCTCTCTCTCTCTCTCTCTGGCGCACTCTCACACCCCGTATCGAAATTGCAGCGCTTGATTTCAACGTAGCGAAACACTCGCCCGAAATAATCTCGAAACATGCCGGCTTCGTTCCTGCGAGCTTTCCGTTTGTTAAATTCAACGAGAGCAGCAAGTCGCACGGAACGAGAGAGAATTTGGACGTAAAAGCTGTAAATAATCATCACCTATTTTGTGTGGCGAAGTTAAGCTCAATCCTAGCGAAGAAAGCTTTGATATCTTCTTTACCAGCAAGTGTGTACTCGTTTTTAATAAACCGAACCGTGAACGTGTATTGCCCACCGGTTCGTAACATCATCATACTCAGCATATTTCTACTTTGAGCCGTTCCGCGAAGTATTTCCCAACGGGAATGGATGAAGCTCGATTTTAATGAAACTTAAAAAATCTTCGTACATCGCGTTATGACGAAAATAATCGAACAGTTCAACGCTTCTTTGCCCGATCAACGTTTTGAGCGCCGCTGTCGGTTATTCGATCCATGTAATAAAAAGCACCGGCGGATATAGCGCTAACCGGCGCATTCTGCATTTAGATTTCGTCTCTTCTATATATCGATTTCTAAACTAAGAACTGTAACCAGCCAAACTTCGTTATATAGTGTAAGGAACCTCGGGAATTATCGACAAACTCGCGGAGCAGGCTCTTTCATCGAAGATAGAGTTTTGACACGTATTGCCGTATACGAATAGCCAAACTAATATTTACTCGATTTCGTGGCTCGAGGCAATTATGAGAAAATATTGACTGCGTATATACGTACACAGAATAGATAATAAATATAAATATAGGAAATTGTAATGAAAATATAGGGGGGGAGAGAGAGAGAGAGAGAGCGGGCGAAGAAAATGGAGAGCCGAATTAGATGCGAATAAGCAACTTATAATCGCAACTTACTCGTTAAAGAAAATCGCGCGAGCGTGCGGCACACGCGGAGTAGCAGAGAAAACACATTCAACCGTCTCATGGCGAGTGACTTACAACGATGGACTATATTTACGAATGCAACGCGCGCACACACACAGTCCTATTTTTGGTCGAATAGCGTTGTGCCTTGAGAATCATTTCGGATGGTGTTAACGCGCGAGAAGAAGTTACTTATGCATTCGCACACGCAAATACATAGACGCACACAAACGAAAATATATGCTTACGATAATACAAGAGACGTCATTTATGCTGTGAGAATTGTTAAAATTGTCATTTTCACACATTCCATTACGAATAAATTGGATACAACGAGACATAATGAGAGTTACGATCAAAAGGTAATCCGATGTTGTCAAATCCGAAATACATGTATATACATACGGCTGAATTAACTAGCTATTGAATTAATTGTCAATCATGCGGTAAACGAACACCATTAGAGAGGCTTGTGAGCGAAACTGGTTGGATTAAATGCGATTGAAAGCTGAAAACGATATAATTTCCGTGTACGACCGCTAATACTGTTGCTACGAGTCTGTGCTCTCGCATGTAGTACGTAATACATGTACGGACTTAATTGACGGAGGTATATATTCATGGGAGATACGAGACACTGGAGCGAATATGTATTCAGGTGATTTTGCTTAATTTATCGTGTACAGGTCCATTGAGAGCGAAACCAAACAAATTCTCAGGCAAAACAATAGTAAAGCGACGATCTTGTAAGTCTCATGTATATACATATTTTTAGAATCTATTATTTCGAATAATATACAATTTGTTGCAAATAATTAATTTCACACATTTACTTCATTCTTCGAACGAAATGAATCATATTGAATTTCTACCTTACGCGTTTAATACGAAACTTTAATACCCTCTATAAAGCTCCTTCTTACTTCATTATTTACCGAATAGTGTGTTCATTGCACAGGCAATTTGAACACTATTATATGTCAGCGCTTCCTCATAATCACCACAGCTTTTCAAGACATATGCCTGCATCTATATATACATATTTATGCAGTATATAAATACAGATATACCCACGATTGTATATAGTGTGAGTGGGTGATGACGATAGAACGAGGTTTTATACGCCTCACACGCCGACAGCGAAGGGTTAAACGCGTGGGGGTGCCATGCGGGACACCCCCGCGTTCACTCTGCGAGCGCACCTCAGCCGCCAGTAACGGCACGAATAGAGAAGAAAGAGAAAGAGAGAGAGAGCATGCACACACGTGAAGAAGGTATCGATTCCACCCTTAGAATGTGGGGGCTTTCTAACCCACGCCAAGCCTCAAACGCGCGCAGCAGCAACGACGGGATCGCCACACGCGTTTCTCTCCTTCTCTCTCTCGCTCTCTTTTCCGTTTTCCTGGGGAGGTTAGTTCGGTAGCAGCACAAGAGGGTTCTGCTTTTGCATCTGATTGCCTCGTTTCCCCGCCACTCCGCGTGCTCTCGGGGTTGCGCGTTAGGTTGCAGTCACATCGGCACGGCGCACGACGGGGAAGATCGAAGGAGTAGCGCCAGTTAGTCGCTTACGAGAGAAAGGGATCAAAGAGAAAGAGAGAGAGGGGGGGGGGGAGGGGGGAGAATGAGAGAGAGTGGGAGAAAGGACTGCGAACTTTGGCCGGAGGCAACTTCTCGTTCTCGGCGTGTGTCTAACAGGATGCGGACTTTTAGAATAAGTTCCCTTTTGAGAGGGATATACACGACTCTCAAACGGCGCGCTGGTCACCGAGACAAACTTAAGGTTCCTACCGGATAGAAAGGTCTCTCGGTATTGCCCACACTTCCTGCCTTACCTCTCTTCTTTCCCTTCCTCCTCTTTGATAACCTCGCATATTCCATACGTTCGTCTTGAAGGGTCAGAACCTTGGAAACGAGTTGATCCCGAATTTGTGTGTAAGATCAACGATTCGATTTAAACAGTTCAAAGATCGAATCCATTCGAAACTTAATTTTTTATACTTTCATTCGAAATAAATACACTTTACTACCACTACAAAAATGTTATCATATACGCTCAAAATCGTAGAACAAAAATCGAATATAGGTCGTGCACGTTTTAGAATTATCTTGTGCTGAGCTTTCTGTTTAGACAGTTTTGCGTCGAGTTAAAGCAAAAAACTTTTCGCACGGATATTTCGGATAATTATCGCCGGTCAATTTTCACCAGATTTTGCAACAGATCGCTTTTGATGCATGATTCTTCACAACCCAATGGGTTTGTCTTTTCCGGGACGAGCTCGTGAAATAAAAATCTCATAGACCTTCAACCTCGCGGTATTGCGATTCATACTTAACCCATTCTGTCCTGTTTCGGAGTCGGTCGACTTGGGTTCGAGATCGGCGAAAAAGAACAAACTGTAGCTTTTCAAGTGAGCATTACTGTATATATGTATGCATAGATATATACATTACTAAGGCTTCCGTAATACATTTGATCGATAATACCCTATCGCTTTGCGGCTTGAATGTTGTATATGTACGTACGCTCGAGCTCCGTGTGCCAATGAGAACGAGCGCATGTAATAAAGCCGAAGTAAACCGTTAGTACAAAGCATACTGTATAGTTTCGGATATGCAGCTCTCTCTTTCTCCATCTAGCCCGTCTGTCAGGTAAACTAGAATTCGATGTAGAAAGACACAGTATCAACGTCTTAGCCTACGGTCTATTTTCGTATTTTCCAAATAAAGATTGTATCGATTTAATAACATCGACTGATCATCAAAATGAATTCCTGATTGTAGAAATAAATTTATTTACAGAACAATCGGATAATATATAACTTCAAACTAAACTTAAAAATTTGACGAAAAAATGTAGTCCTTAACAGAAAACTAAATCAGGATACAACGATTGATTGACTTATCAACGCATATTTGCCAGAAATTTGAAAATGAATCAACTGATTCAAGAAATATATAAATGTTTTTTATGCACTGAGAAAAAAAATTTGAAATTGTGGCGAACAAATTAAATTTGTTGATTCAACAAAACTTTTTTTGATTCAACGATATTTTTGTTGTGGTGAAAAATTAAGTATTTGAATGAACTAAATTTCGTTTGGGTTAACAAATTTTATTTTGTTCGCCACGATTCGTTGAACCAACAAAAAAATTTGTTGAACCAATAGAAAATTTGTCGAACCAACAAAAAATTTGTTGAATTTACGATTTCATTTTTCTCAGTGTGGTAATTGCATACGAGACAGACGTATTTCATATATATCTAAAGACAACCGGAAACAAGCGAGCTCGAAAGATACTGAGATATTGAGGTATGTTTCTGTGCAACGATTGGGGAAGCAAAAGTCGTAACCTTAGGGGCTTAACAAGCGCAAAACTCTGAGACGATAACACCCTTAGTAAGTATATTTTATGTACGTATATATACTGTACGCCCCTGTAGATATTCGCGAAGCACCAATTGCAAAGGCCTCTCCGGAGTCGAACGGACATATACTCACACCCCCGCGCACGACGCCACCTTCGGCCTTTCTATCGATCCGTGGCGAGACAGAGAGAGCTTTTACGCGCCCTCGCCCCCGCCACTTTGCTCTCCTCCGCCGTCGAATCGCATAGAGCCAAGCACCAGCACCCGCACATCATGATGGTGTGTGTAGAGACAGAGAGAGAGAGAGAGAGAGAGAGAGAGAGAGAGAGAGAGAGAGCAGAGGAAATCCTCGCGAGAGGTAGGTATGAGTCAAGATAGTCGACTTCTCGAGCAGATCTCAACGCTGAGCGTGCTCTCTTTCCTATCGTAAAGAGAAAAATAAAAAGGAGAATGGAATCAAGGAAATGGAAGAAATGGATGGATATAGAAGGGAAAAAGAGAAAGATCGAGTATAAGAGTACCGGTGTGACCGAGAAATGAGAAAAATGTTACGGCGCGATGCGTTCACACAGCGTTTTTCAGTTTACGATTTTTTATGCGACAGCGGTTAGGAATCGCGCGGTGCGACCATCATGTAAAAAGAAAGAGAAAAATGAAGAATAAACGAGAGAAGCGAGAGCATGGTAAAAGAAATGTGCTCGATGGTCAAAGGTCCTCTTCGAGGGAAGTCACGATGACCTCCCGCGAACCTTTATGACGCGGTTCATAGCGCGAGATTATAAGCAGAGGGTGGTATAAAACGTTCCGCCAACTTGCACTTTAACGCCCTCGAGGTCTTCGCATACATATAGAACGACGAGAGACCGAGTGACGTAGCAACGGCAAAAATGATAAGCGTATGCGGGGGGACAGGTAAATTTTATCCCGAAAGTCGAAGCCCTTTGCGGAAAGGACTCCCGCTAAGCTCGCGCTTTCACGATCACTGATGATGACGAAAACTAAAATTATATAAATCAGAAATAAATTAGAAACGTGGCAAGCCCCCCTACTGTAATTACTCGAGCAAGAGTATAAAAATGCTTTTTTTATTCATCTAGAACCCAGTCTGAATTCAACAAAATCTGACATCGAAAAGTGACATCGCTCTCGTGGATTGTTCTCGGAAAAAACAAAATGTATATATACATATCGTTAAAAATAAAGAAAATAGACCGTGTAATTCCTTGTACGAATGTTAAATGAAACCAGACGAACACGTCTATATCCTCTTCTGATATCTCTGTCATTCGACTTCCCCGCCTCTTGTCTTTCTATCGTCAACTCTTCTCCTTCCATAGATAACTCGATAACTACTCGTTACAATAGATTTAAAATGAAAATAATGCGAAACGTGGGTGCACGCATGCATACAAAAGTACAGATATAGAGACCCGGAACGTAAAGCAGATATGTATATTTATACTGTGGATGATACTAGTAATGTGGGGGGCGAAGAAATGCGCTCCAGACTCATCGAGTGTGGGGCATGTAATCTATATGTCTCTTGGTATGACCAACATACAAATGAGCGTAGCTCGAATAATCGGAGCACGTTGAATCGGTCGTGTTACGCCTTTATGTTTTCTAGCTGCCACATGTATTTGCAAGGGCTTGTGGGACGTCTTCATGATCGCGAAAGAGCCGAGAGGATCGAGCTCGACAAGCAGAGATCACATACGGTACACCTACTACTACTTGTACACGTGCAAGTCACGAATAGCGATTATTTCGGACGTCCTCCGCACGAGCGATCTCCGTCACGCGGCTAAATATACCATCGCACCGCGAACTCTCGCTCGCTCAGCAGCCTGTGTATATTAAGTTGACGCTGAGAGAGATAGACAAAATATGTACGATATAGATACACACAGGCGTTGATGCTAAGAGAAAGATGTGAGTTTGGAGCTTGAAGGCAAATGGAGGGAAAAAAAAAAGATGACTTGTCGAAACATTTCATGAAATTTTCTTCATTTTCTCAACCTACCGGACTTTTGGGGTCTAAAAAAAAAACAAAACTTGGATGCTAATCAACATGAAATTTATCATGTTATAAAACTTTCATTCTAATGATACAGAATTATTACCAGAATTATATTAATTCGTACGAACGAAATTATGGACGTGTTATATATACATAAAGTTTATTGCCAATCCGAGACAAATTCAATTGAGACACACTATTTTTTATTGATGTTTGAATTGACAAACTTAAGGGAGATTAACACGATTTCGTATAAAATGTTTTATGATACAACTCTCATTTCGCCTAATAATTTCAGTCAGAGCAACCAGTTTCTCAAGATCACTGGTTTTTCAATCTTGGTTTTTTTTTTTCCCTTTGACCGTCCTCCTTTTTGGATATTTCGTTCGTTCCCTCTTTCGCGTGACCCTCGTTTTTTTTCTTTATACGTGTTATGAGGTGCGGCACCTTTTCTTCTTCTTCTTCTTCGTCTTCTCCTCCTTCATCTTCATCTTACGCACAATATAAATGAGACCTGCTGCGCTTGGTTGGTGATTTTAGTATGTCGGTTCCTAACAGTGTCGCGGGCGTTCGCGGTATCGGTCAGTCAAGGCTCACAACTTTCTACAAGCGCGCTTCCATTATCGATCGTTGCCGTCGCGAGAGAAGGAATGGAGAAACAAAGAAGGCCGCGCGTGGGTCTTCGCTCTTTTGGAGCGCGGTCTAAAAGTCTCGACTCGAACAACACGCCACTGTCTTACGTCTCCCAGGATTCATTTTATCAACGCATTTACTAAAGTTTCTTCATGTTTGTCTCATGATATTCAAAGCTGTAAAAAAGTTGTGCCGTATGAGCAAAACTTTTTACCAAAACTTGCCTACGATTTTTTTTTTTTAATTTTTTTATTTTAGAAATATCAAAAGTAATAAATGTCGACCAAATTTGACGTAAAAAAAGGATCAACTTTTCATCAAGCTCTCGTCGTCGACGTTGTGGCCATTTTCCTGTCAACGCGGAAAAGTTCTCCTTTCGCGCTCCCGAGCACGCGAAATCGACGCTGGAGTATCAATTCCCAATACATAAATGCATAAGAGAAATAAAGAAACAAGTGTGCACAATTCGATTTCTCTTGAAGAAAACTTGGCACGTTTCTAGACTCGTCTTCAAAATTCAGTGTATACCAACGGATCAATAAAAAAAGAATCTATTTCATATGAAAATTGATTAACTTGAACGAAACATTGCATTCTGGACACTCAAAATTTTGCTACACAGTCGCCACATTCGACTCAAATGTCAGCAGCAATTTCAACTAAATAATAAAATCTTTTCAGCAAAGTATCTTGAAAAAAAAAAAAAACTTGTATGCAGATAGGATACGTAGATCGAAAGAAAATCTACGAATAGAAATCTCGTTCGGGGCATATGAAATATAAACGTGTTCATTGCTCTGGACCCCCCGATAGTTCAAACCTCGGTTGTGCACAAAGCGAACCAGTCATTAGTGCAACGGAACCGATGCGCTGGACTTGGAGACGATGGGGAATGTCTGTAGTATATAGTCACATTGATATACACGAAGACGATATATACATAGAGACATACGAGCCAAGTCAATGGCAGTGGCTTTGCTTGCCCCTGTTATTGGTATGGCATATACCGGCCGTTAGAATGCCGTTAGACGGAGCCCGTTCCATTGTCGAACGGAGAGACTTGAGCGAGCACCAGCAGTAAAGCAGAATTGCACATGCAGTAACGGCGAAGCTACTACTGCTAGTACTGCTGCTGCTGCTACTGCTGCTGCTGCTGCTGTTGCTGTTATGCGCGCGCTACCGAACGCCGGAAGCACGGCCTCGCGACTTAACCGGAGGGGGACCGCAGCCACAAATTAATTCTATCATCATCGACGAACCGTGTGTACATTGCCGTGTACACATACCTGTATAGCGCTGTCTCGTGTGTACATACATATTATAGTTACCCACTACAATATTCGGAAATCCTTCCAAGTCCAATGTACGATCATTCCATTTACTCGTTGCTCGAGAGAATCTCTCGCGATTTATCAAATGGATTATCAACGCGCTTCAAGATAAGTGTTCATCGATATTGGAACTCATTCCATAGTTATTCGAATATAACTGTTTACTTTTGTAGAATTCATAATGATTATCGTATAAACCCAATGAAATGAATTTGTTTATTTTTTTAAATCCGATACTCTATTGGAAAATTTTGAACGCGATGATATAGGAAAGATTAGATAAATTTTTGTCCTGTGATTTTTTACGTTTTTTAAATCTAGAGAATAAAATTTCTTTTGCTATGAATACAATAATTTATTTAATAAATTTATGATCGAATAAATCGTTGTATTAAATTAAATCGAATGTATGTGAATATTATCGAATGTGTGTAAATATTAATTCATATTCATCAATTTTTTAAATTGTAATATTTCTAATACCAATGAATGTAATCTTACTCCGAAGTGTTTAAAATTCATATGCTTCGAAGTTTCCGTTGTAAATTAAGTACTGCGCGATGTTATTTAAACAATGAACGCGATCGATAATTTATAGAGGTGAATAGACTGAATACGATACGAGGATTGAAAGGGAGGATAAAAAAAAACAAAGTAATAACTGGACGAACCACGTGAACTATTGTGTGAACATAAATCTTGTCCGTTCGAAAAATTTCCATAATCTCACTTTTTTTATTCCTTTGCCCACTTCTTATCTCATAATCTAGACGTTAAAAGGACAATAAAAAATAAATAAAAAAAAAAAAACAAATAAACATGGAAATTCAAACTCGCACGTTATTTCTCAACGATTGTGGCCCGACACAAATCTTCACCAGTAAAGATGGAACATTCAGAAAGTCAGTTTTCCTAGTAATAGACGATTCCTGTAAGCGTTTCCATGATGTAAGAAGATTTTTTTGACTCTCATTCCGCTCGATATGGTGTTTCGAGATTTTTTATTTAAACAAAAAAATTAATACATCAATGACGTAGATCGAAAAGGATCGAATAAAGCGTTGATATAACGAAACTTGAATTATAATCAGCCCAAAATTATTATGATCGACACGAAGAGCTGTGAACCCCTCGAATCGTAGTTACAATAATCTACTCATATTTAATATATTCTTCGGCCTTCCGTGCTTCGATAGTAATTCAATTACGTCTTGGAGACATGTACTTATGCTTTCTTCGCTAAGATATAGATTAGATTAGATGTAAGCGTACTTATATCGGGTTCAATCCAATTATATAGTGGCCAAGAGCGATGAAGTCACCAGCCAAACTTGTATATATCTCTCAGATTGTATACATAATGTACCGATACGTTGATTGCTAATAATGCAAAGTATAAGATGTAGTGTAATCTGTTAAATATTCGAGATCAGCTTAGACATGCGACGAAATGAAATTTGATCAGAGTGGTTTTCAAAAAATCAAAATAAATTTTATATCATCCAAGAAAATTCTTATTAATGAAAATATTCGGGGGAGTAACATCGAAATTTTTATTAATTTGAAGGTGCGAAAAAAAATGTTTAATCCAAAAACTGAACTAATTTGATGGTGTTGTAATTTTTTTATTATTTTGCATTACTCTCTGCTTCAATCGTTTCATCATTCTCTACAGATTGGTCGAAATAGTGCCCAAGTTTCAGGTTCGAAATCACTGTTATTGAAATCATCGTTTATGGTAAAAAAAAAAAAAAAAAAAGGTGCAGGGTAACTTTTGTTCAACCATCTTTTGACAGTGATGCGACGATAATTCATAAATCGATGATCAATGATCAGTCATTTTATCCACTTTGCCACGGAATATTATTTTCAAGAGCGCAATTTCATTTGATTCTTTAATATATGAACGTACCATCATTCCAGGTGATGTGTAGTCGCGCGATTGGCGAGGTAGAGACTGCGCTTCTCACAGGGTTGGCCTGACTCGGGCCTGATAAGGGCCCTCCAACCAAGGGGATTCCATCATCCACCTCACCAATCCACTTTTTCTCCTTCGTCAATGTCTCCACTCGAATAATTCACTCCGCACTGTCTAATCGCACGTCACCACTCAAGACGTACGAGATTTGTAAATTTTTTTAAAATTTTTCTCTTTTTCTCCAAACGTTTACTATATATACAGATTTTTATTTATTTATTTTTTTTTTTGCCGTTTAACGGTGGAAGATATCGAGAAATCAACGAAACTTGAACGTCATTTTATAGTAGTTCGAACACACGTGTCGAATTAACACGATTCTTTTATTCACGTTTGAATTTTCGATTACTTTCTCACTGTGTCATCACAAAAAGTATCAAAAGTTGTACGATCTACGAAAATCACTATTCCAAAAATCAATATCGCTTTCTCAAAGATTTTTCAAAGTTTCTCTCGTCGGCAAAGTCTCGTCTTTCGAACGTGGCGTTCGATTTAATTCCGATTTATTTTTGTGTTGTACCGACGTCAATGCGAGTTAACAGAGAGAGAGAGAGAGAGAGAGAAAACCAATCCACGCCAACTACACGAAACACTTGTTTTTTTTCTTCGTGTTCACTCGCAAATTTTCGTTGGTCAAACCGAGCCAATTCGTCCCTCGCACACACTTCTGCTATTCTGGAAACTCTTCATGCCGCAGAGGTATATCGACGATTTTTCGCCCCTCGTTTCTTTTTTATTCACTCTGTTTTCAGCAAACAAAATCTCGTCGAGATTCTTTAGCTACGCTGGTCGAATCCCGCGCGTGGCGGTTCGTTCAGTGCGTGTGAGAGCGATAACGTGAGTCTCTTTGACGAGAGGGAGTCGATATCGCTTCAGTCAACCTCGCGGTGTCGACGAGTACATGTACACAGAGGACATATATATAAATATGTATATATATGTATATCTATAGATATATTATAAAATGTAACTCGCTCTCTCGCTCTTGTTGTTTGGGCGTCATGTAGACGCTCGTAGCCACGAATACTTGACGTTCCACGAAGTATGTGTCACACGTTTTTCTCTCTTTCTCTACGTATTTCAGTGCGTTTAAGGTTTTCCCACACAAAGATATCGGCACAACGATCGACGACTGATTGATTTATTTCTTGTTGAATTTCTCTTTTCCCTCTGTTCGTTCTCGGACTCCCGTGCAAAAAAAAAAACAAAAAAGCAGTAAGATAATTCGGAGCTTTTGAAATGACGTACGAGGCGTTACGATGAGAGACTGGACTTTCAAAAATTCACCAGTTTCGCCAGTTAGGAATATTTTATACGACAAAATGGAATAAACACCTTTTTTTTCTGACTTTACACCTCGCGATATACGTTCGTGTATCTTTTATTCCATCGATATCGTCGCATAACAATATTCTCGAGGTTGTAACGAGGTATGACACGATAATGATGAGATCGATGTAAAGCAGTTTATAAAGAGTGGACGATGCTATTTGTCGCTGAGGAGAAAGCTATAGCATTCGAAACGTCAATTTTCCTCTCGTAAATCGTCAACAGGTGGTTCGCAACAGTCGTGTACGTTCTCACCGAAGCTGCTGGTCGTAAGCTCACTAGTTTTGTTACGAGGGTTAACGAGAATACAGAAATAATTTTCTTTTTCAAATTTTTTCCATGTCCCGTTCTGATATATCTGATTTATTTCACGTGCTCAACGTGTCCCTCGCGTCACTTGGCGTCGTTGTTTAAAGTTCTCGATTATTTCATCGTCTCGATAACGCGATGATTGATTTTTAATTCTACTGATGCTTGCACCAAACTCGCGAGTTTCGGTATATTTGATGATCACAGAAAATCACGATTAACAATTACTTTTTCATTCGGTTCTTTGGTATGTTTTTTTTTTGTTTTGTTTTTCACACAAATTTTGTTTTGACGTATTCGTAGTCGTTGTCGGAGAACTATATCGAAATATGTCGTCTGAGGTAGTGCGATGGCTTGGTGAGAGAATTCCGTGACAAGCGTTTACGTCCTTGAAGGGAAAAAAAAATGGATTTGGAGCACTCCGGTGGATTTTATTTTCTCGAATCTCCGAATGTCGCCGTTAAAACTTTATGCACTCGCGCCATTCTCGTAGTCGAAACGAAAAAAAAAAAAAAATAAAAAGATATTTTCTTTCAGAAATGCAGAAATATTCATACACAGGCACACGCACGCACACACAACAAACGCCCGGGCGATACACAAAAAACTCGAGGTCCAAGAGCAACTGCACGCGATCTCTCGCGTATTTCTCTCGCGATTGTACTGTATTTACGCTCCGGCTCTTCTCACTGCTGATGCTCGTTCCCTCTCGCTTTCTCTCTATCTCTTTCCCTTTCTCGATCTCTTTATCCCTCCCCCGCTTTCCGCGAGAGCTTTTACAGTCACGCTCGTTTTCCCCCTCTATCTTTTTTCCTCTCTCTCTTTCTCCCTCAATATGTATTTCTCTCCCTCTCTCTTTCACTTCTTCTCTCTATCTATGCCCCGTTGCTCGATCTCTCGCCGTTCTCGAGTGTATGACATACTCGGATCGCAGAGTTGGAACGAAAGCTTGTGTATTATCGAATCACCGACGTGTAACGGAGGCGAGTATACATTTCTCCACGTTGGAATTTAGCGAAAGAGAGAGAGATGGGCACTCGGAGGCGGGACTTTTTCAAACGTCAAAAAGTCTCATTTTCTTTTCGTTGCAAAACGAAATAATTATTTTTATCCTCCTGTACGAAAGTTCAAGAAAGCAGATTTCAAAGTTTTATCCGTTGAGATTTTTCACGAAAATTAGATTTTCATTTGTCCCTGTACACCGGAAGATAAAACAGAGATGAGCCGAGTGAATGCAATTTTATTGCTCCCCTTGAAACTTCGAAGCCTTTCTATCACAACACGAATTTGTTCATCTCATACACAAATTGTACAGAGATATAAGAGCTTGCAAAAACATTAGCTCCTCCGTAAAGAGAGAATGTTGATTTTTCGTAACGGAGAAAAAAGGGATCGAGAAAAAAAAAAAAAAAAAAGTGAGAATCGTAACGACGATTGTCAGGTTAAGAAAACGAGGGGTTGTTTTTATCTAGACACGACGTGAGCAGGTTGGTGTGTTCGCCCTGTCGAAGTCCGCGAGCGATTGGAGTCCCGCGCGGGCGTCCCGGCTCACGGCCGTGGCACGCGTGTGAGAGGCAACGATATACGGGGTGGGGAGGAGGGATAGAGTTGTGTGCGGTTCCACGGATTCTCGCGGTAGGGAGTAACAAAGTGGGTGGAAGAGGGAGACGGGGGGATCGAAGGAGAGGGGAGAGGATGTGAAAGAGCGAGAGAGAGAGAGAGAAAGAAAAAGAGAGACAGCACCAGAACGGAGTGAGGGCCTACGAGAGGGAGAGGATTATGGCGCGTGCCACTACACGCTGGCAGGTGGAGTGCGCGTGCCCAGGAATCTTCGTTCTCCGTATTATCTCTCTCTCTCTCTCTTTCTCTCTCTTCCTCTCTATCTGCCGCTCTGCGTGATTTTTTTTGTCTCCCTCTCTCTTTCTCTCTCTGTTCTTTCGCTTCGCAGCTTCCCCTATAACTCTCCTGTATCTTGCTCTTTTCTTGCCACCCTCAACGTACACGCACTAACCAATGTCGTTTGCCACGGATTGCTTTTCGCAAATAAATACACTCTGTACACACGCGCACGATACACGTACATACACGAGTTAAACAACAGCAGCAACGACGACGACAAAAAACGTGAGCACAAATTTGATCTCAGACTTGGAACGAATTCTTTTGCACAGTTGCAATCACATTTTTTGTGATTTTTCACGAAATGTCAAATCTATTCTCCTCTCTTGTATATCAAAGTCGGATAGTTTAGTGTTTCCTTTTTCTTCTTATTCTTGTACATATATATTTTTTTTTTATTCTCATTCGTTTTGTCTCGTACGATTTTGCGTTAGTTCAGCGAGCAACCCGGCGACCCTGGCTCTCGAGGCTTATCAACGATTGATGGTCGCGCACGCTGTTGCAAGGTAGACTCGCGTTTCATTCGTACGCAATCATCAACATTCGCGTGTATGTATATTCGAGTACGAGTTCGCGGTTCGGAGTCCAGACAACAACATGCGCATCAAACTAGAAAAATAGCTTCGTCGTATCGATGCGTTGACCGATTATGAACGGTTTTATCGTCGCGATTATACTTTCCAGTCTCGGAGAACGTTTCAGCTACTTTGGCTCGGTCACCACAGCTGTTCTTTATTTTCATATTCTTCGTTTCACTCCCATCGTAAAGTAAATTCGTACAACAGTTCGTTTTAAAGATTCTCACAATCGCAGTAATTTTCCGGAGATGAAAGAGCAGGGATTTTTATTTGTTTTTTTTTCTTTCTTTTTTTTGTTATCAAGAATAAAAAAAGAATGAAGAAAATCCGATCCAATTTGAAGAATTCACGGTTATTGTTGCATTTGGCGTTTTGTTTACGACGTATATTTCTCTCTCTCTCTCTCTCACACACACACACGCACACACACTCTCGCTAAGTTATTCTCGTAGCGAGATAAGAGTTGCTAACGGCTGGCTCGATAGCAGCTCCGTCGTTTTTTCGTCGCGATGCTCGTCGTCGGCATTATTCGTCTCGACGATTCGTCGAATCATCATCTCAGCAATATTTGACATACATACGCGTCATAAAAACCCGCGATTCCGCACATTTATCAAAGAAAGATTATAAAAATGTGCGTGAGATCGTTGGTCCGAATAATCGAAATACGTTTAATCCAGGAAAGACAAAATATATCGAAGCATGCCTGTCGTCGTTTTTTGCTTCGTTAAATCTTCGTTGATATATCGACGAATGAAATACCAATTTGGCTAATAAATACCGATCGTCCAATTATTAACGAGCTGAAAATCAGGTTAATTTATCCGCGTACCACCAAGGACCGTTTCTCAGGGTCCGCGAATACGATTACCCGCGAGATAACGAAGCTGAGATTTTCTTCGTTTGCACGAATCGACGCTGTGATCGGCTTTCGACAGCATCTTTCTCTTACTTTTCTTATTTTTATTTTTTTTTTTTTCGCACAGGCTACTAGTCTCTTGTTTAATCTTGTATTTTCTCAGCGTCATTCAACGTACGAACTTTTATTATCGCAGTTTTAATGTTTATCGACGGAAAAATATGTTCGATTATCTATATTTCGTTCTTTGACTTTCGCGAGTATGTATATATCTCTCTCTCCCTCCATCTTTCTCGCTGTAGCTCTGGTTATCAGCTGTCACACGGCGCACGTGGTCGTTAAGTAGACGGCCAAGGGAATAGGGAGGGGATACGCTCGTAAATGTATGGCGTATGTATCTATATGCTGCACATGTATCTAGGTACACACATATATTTATATATATGATTGTATATAAATATATACACGTCTATAGAGAGAAGTAGATGTGTGCAGATCGGAGGTAGGAGAAGCGACACTCCGCCCTAGCACGACGATCCTGACGCCTCGAGGAGTCGTCAGCCACTGAATCGACGGCGGCACGGAGCGGCGAGTCTCGCGTCGACTCGTCTCGCCTCGGTATGTCTCGACTCGGCTCGCTCACTCCCGCATCTATATAGTTATTCGCCTCGATGTCGACGTAAATAGATGTATAGATATACGCGAGAGCACTCGCCATCATCGTCTGCAATTCTCTCCTTTCTCTCCTTCTCTCTTGCTCTCCTCCGTTCTCGGCTTCTGACTCTATACCCACCCCCCCCCCCCCTCCCTCCTGCGCCCCTCTATATTTCGCGCCCCCTCCCTTCCTCTCATTCTGTCTCTACAGCGTACTATCGGCTTACTTTTGTCTTTTACTGTCTTCCGTTTCTTCCTCTATATCTCCGTTTTTCTCACGCAGTCCCACGCCAAAACACACGCGGTACTGTACTCGTATACAAGCGCACTCGATTTCACAGTCCACACACCGGAGCGCGTACCACATTTTCGTACCAAACCTGAACATCTACTCGATCCCTCGTTCACTCGGCTCACTACAGTATAATATTCCGTAATTGTCTGGTATGTGTAAGAGAATAAATTATACAGTCGAATCTCTCTTCAATCGATTAATTGGCGAAGAAATAACCCGCGAATCGATTATGGATATTCGGCTCCTCGGTCACACGGGGGTACGATTGGGATCTAAAGGGCTGTTTCAGATCTGCTGACGGAACAGTGGCGAACAAAATGTTCAATTATACGTTGAGCCAAACAAAAAAATTTAATTTGTGCACCACGATTTGTTGAATGAACGAACAATTTTTTCGTTCATCGCTTGACTTTTATCGTTAAGACGGTTTATCGGTATTTTTAAACATTCGGTATAAAGTCCGTATTTTTGGAACCGAATTGGACCGATGGTGCTAATGAAGTATGCCCACGAAGCAGGGTTAACCTGTCTAACGAAGCTTTCATGAGGGGATTGGATGTTGCGATAGGTCTTCACAGTAATTAAACTCTGGTGATTAACAAGATTTCGTTTCTATCGCAACCTTTTCCTTCATTCATAATTATCACGTTAACACAGAGATAAATTTTTCAGAATATGTACAAACAATTCCCCGGCAGAAGCAACTTTTATTTTACAAATTATTACAAAAATTCAAATATAGTGCAGAAATTATTAGAATATTTAATTGGTTTTTCTTACCAATCAAATTTTTCTAATTTTCTGTTCGTTAATTGCTTTACCGAGGACACTTCCTTAACGCAGTTTTGCACCTAATCAGACGCGCAGACACCACTATCATTTTCGTGAAATGTTATTCGAAATATATATATATACACTGACGATGTGATTCCAATTCGACGTATTGATTTCTCGTCAGTAAAATAATGAAAATAAACATTGCGAAAGACAAACTCCAGTCTCGAATAAATTGTCCCTATGCCGTTTCGATTTGAGCAAAAAAAAATGGGATCCCATAATGCGAGTATCGAGACTTACGAGGATTTGCACTGTTCCCAACGTACATGAAGTACTATCCCCACCTGCACTTCCATTCGCGGGAGTCTCGGAGTCGCTTCTAGTCACGTACGCCAGAGGAGAGTACACGAGAAGCCGCGAGTTAGATAAATATACAGATATGAAAACGGAAAGAAGAGACCCTGAGGATAGACTCATAGTACGCCACATATACACCCTCGAGCTTTTATATATATACGTGTCTCTATAATTATATGGGCTTGTATGATTCTATATGTGCGGCGCATCATCTCGGTGCTGCATTGCTCATTGCCGGAAGACCAAGAGTATATGCGTGAACATTCTATATATGTGTTTTAAAGCCATAGCTATAAGGAGTTAACTGAACATTGCGCATGAGGCGCGATGGTAAAAGACACGCGGAGCGAATTAACCGACTTCGATGTGTGCTTGTTCGCGTAAGTGTACATGGGGAGCATACATTTATTCGTAAATATGTCCGTATAAGTCAACTAATTCTATTTAACTACTGTATACATATATATTATACACGTATAAATGATGAAAGGAATAAAGGACACTGCTGACCAATCCTTTTCCGCGACGCGTCTCGTTACCACCTCGACAAAAGAGTCTTCAGTTTTCCATATGATGGGAATAATCATAGCGGCGAATATACAGAAAAGCACATGAAAGCAAAGTATAGCAATCAGACGTGGGTAGAGAAGAGAGAGAGAGAGAGAGGGGGGGGGGGTGAGGAGACGGCGAAAGATTCGAAACGCGTGAGGAATTTTTTGCACACGCTTCTCGCGCGCTCTCCGCGCCTAAGAGGATTACAACTCGTTGTCAGAAAATATATAAAGAAGGAAGCAAAAGGACGAAAGTTTTATGGAAGCAAGTGCGGGGGTGTGTAGAGCGAGAGATCGAGAAATGAGAAAGAGATATAGAAAGGGAGCGAGCGTGAGAAGGAGTAGTGAGTTGTTAAGTAAAACGTGTGTATATGTGTGAAAACGTTGTTCGCGCTTCGTAAAGTCCGAAATATATTTAGCAAGAGAGCCGCACGAATGTCTGAAGGGCTGCCGATAATATACCAAAAGATGCAGCCTCCTTCTCCTTTCGACTCAGTGTTAATGCATATACGAGAAACCCATTTACTGCATGTATTCCCATGCTTTAATGCTTGTACATTTTTAGTAGCGTGAATCAGACTGTAAAAAAGCTGGAATATACGAGTCTCCAGTAATTTTTCTGGAGCAACTTTCAATATTCTTCATCGAGTATCTACCGTAGATCGCCATCATTTGGATTTATGTTTCTGTCTTCCATTTCAGTATGAAGCTAGCATAGTTTAGGAGAAGTCAGAGCAGATTGGCATAATAGTCGAATAGGAATAAAAACGAGTTCGTCTTAAGGAGTTTCGATACAAAAGGCAAAATGTTAAGAAATTAATAAAATTTGGTGATAATGTTCTTCAACATCAAGTACGAAAACACAATTTTTTTCAAAATTTTCTTCTACTTAGTTATCGAGTAATTACGCATTAAAGCAGATTTCTTATGCCCGGAATGTATACCTATATGTATGGAAACGCTATGCTTATACACGTGAACTTTTGTCTTCAATTACTCGATAACTGTGTAGAATAAAAATCTGAAAAAATTTGTATTGTCAAATTTGGCACTAACGAATACGTTCACCAAATTTTATCAAATTCTTAACTTTTTGAAATTTTTTGTGTTTTTAACATGGTTTAGCATGGCAACATTGTATCGCCTGTACCGAAACTCCTTAACATCAGGTTTGGCCAGTGGTATATAAGTAACAAAGTATTTCAAAGAGCAGATGCGTTCCTTGTCATTTAATTTTTTTTTTTTTCATGGAAAAATATGTGTGGAATTGAATAGTTTTGTTTTAATCGGCTCTGCGTTATAGCTTGTCATCGGTGAATTCATGAAATCAATATAAAAAAAAAGTATAAATTTTTACAATTTCTTTGTTTTCTTTCGACTGGTCTATTTTACTCATAAATTGTTCGCTGCCAAAGAGCAGCAGACAGCTTCCTGTTGCATCATCGGACGAAAGACGATGAAGAAACTAGAGCGAGAGCCATCACCGACGACGACAATTCGCTCTGTGCACACCCATACACCCTCACCAAAGTGAGAAAGTGTAGTCGTGTATATGCATACTGGTGGCGACGCCAATAGTGCGGGAAAGGCATTTTGTGCGGGACAAAACGTATGTATGTACACGACTACACATTCTCACTCTGGTGAGAATGTATAGGTATGCACGGTCCCAATACGCCGAGACGGGTAACTCCGTACAACACCAATGCTTGTATACGCTTTTTTTTTTTTTTTTTTTTTTCTTTAGTTTAGAAAGTCGGGAACGAGACTCACAGTGTTTCTCAACCTGTCGAATATGTCTCGATAAGTTTCGGTGCAAAGAAACTCGAGCCCGTCCCGTGTCTGACTATACGTCGATCGTACTACCTCTACTTGTCAGCATTATTTCCGCTGTATTTCCTCAGATAACTCGTATCTGGGAATTTTCCAACAAATTTTCAAGCCCTGTTTCCAAGTCGTTTTTCTTCTTTTGCCTAAATATATGTTTGTGAATAAAAGCTAACGAAATCTGGTACAAAAACGTCGTAAGGAGACGGTCGCTCGCTGCTCGCGTTACTGTTCCTTCTAATTGAGGGCAATCACATTTATAGTGTTCTTAATTGATTGTGATTCATAATCTCATTATCAATAATGCTTGATTGAAAGACCCTTCGTATATAATTCATATATATAGAAGACAAGAGAACGTCAACACGAACATATGTGTATGCATATTGTTAATTTTCTAAATCAACCAGGCAGTTTCGTGTCCCTTCGTATTTGTGCGTCCGTGAAATTACAACGTCAATAGAGGTTAAATTTGTGCTCAAATTTCGATAAATTGCAGAGTCGAGTCCGTATTAAAAAAAAATATCGCAATATCAGTTTTATGGTTGATAACATTTCAGTTATATGAAATGCAAATGAATCAATTGCAAAAAAAAAAGTGAAGGTAAGAAAAGCTTGTGAGAAAAGAAATTTTTGTTGAATCAACAAATCGTGGCGAACAACAACGATAAATTGGAACACCTAAGTGAGCCAGTTGCTGGCTCAAATGAGTATTTCTAGTGAGAAATATTTATTTCTCACGACGGAAACATTGTTGAGTCAACAAAAGTTTGTTGATCCAACAAGAAATTTTGTTCAATCTACAATTCTCTTTTTTCTTGAGCCTCTCTTCCTTGAGCCACCTCATATATCTGTTTATTCTCAACCTTTCATCAAAACTCGCGATTATTTGTCTCTTTGCCTCCCCTCCCTCTTCCTCTGGTTCGTATTCCCTTCCGTTATATTAGAATTCCTGGTAAGTTTGACATATCAGTATGTAATCGTTTGCGGATGCGTCGCAAATGACAGCACGTGACTGCAACATTGTTATTACGTGAGATAAAAGACAGTCAGTTAATGCATCTGCGAGCAACATTGTTTCAATTAGCAACTCATCTCGGTTCAAAATCGATAATAAAACGGGAAAAAAAAATGTATCGAAAAAAAACTCGCCAGGATCAAAGTCGTAAAAGATGAGACTTGCTTTGATCTTTTAACGAGCGACGATTGTTCGTGGATAAATTAATAACTCGTATAGATCACAAATCATGAACATCGGTTGAGGAAGAAAAGTGAATAAACTCGTCGCTTACCGATAGAAAATATTTTCTTCAGGATTTTAGTTCTCGCGCAGCCTTTTGTACGTCTCGGGTCTCAAACATGTGTTGCACGAAGTAGATTATTCTCTATCGTACCGGTGTCTGGCACGATTTTATTTTCTCCGGTTATTCTCGGATGCATAACTACGCAACGATAAAAAGTGAGTACAAACACCCACATTCTGGGAGCTGATGATCGAGACGGCGAGAGCGCGTGAAGTAAAGCGAAGAGACGAAAAAAATAAAATAAAATAAAGTACGGACAAACGAAGGAACGAATACGAGGGAGAGAAGGAGATAGAAGTGGATCGAAAACGAGTCTCTCGCGTTGCAAAGGAACGCGAAATGGCCGTGAATTATTGCCTCGAGTGGTTTAAAAGTAGGGGCAGTTAGGAGAACCCGTCGAAGCTACAATAAAGACCGAAAGATGCTGAGTGTATGGACAAGAGAATGAAAGAAAAAGCGTAAGAAGAGCGTGCATCGAGGACATCGCGAGAGAAACGAAAGAGCCACAAGACGAAGCGGAAGAGAGAGAGAGAGAGAGAGAGAAGAAGAAAGAGGATAGGATCTTGGACCATCGTGCAACAGTGTTTACACTCGAAAGTCTTTCTCACTCTTGGTAAACGCGTTCAGACCATCGATGATCCCAGAAACCAGACCATACCACTCTGACGCGTCTCCCTTTTCTCTACTCGCCCCACTCGAAGGGAACTCCTCGCTATTTGTACCACAGACGCACTGTGTGTTGGACCACGCAGTCGTCGTACGACCAATAATCACACGCCAGTTTATCTATAAAAGTACATACAAGCAAATGTATGTGTATTGCGCGTATACAAATATAGTGTACAGCAAAGATGGCTAATCTCTTCTCATTCGCACTGGTAAAAATAAGACTCGAGAACGACGAGGGACTCGACTGTTATTCATGCGTCGTATCTTGATAAAGACCTGGGTGACATAATTTTTTATCTGTAAAACAAAACTTTGAATATACCAATGACTTTTGTTATGCGTCGAAACTTATCATAAGCACAGTCGACTTTTATTTGATTGTATTCGACGTAGCAACAAACAGTCGCTGTCCTCTGCAGGGATGGAGCTTTCATTCGCCGGAAGATATCGAGCCATTTTGGTTACCCGAGAAAAACATAATTATATACAGCAATATCTTAGTATACATCTGATAATTATCCGTATATGACCAATGACCACGTCCGAAAATTGGCCAAGCAGTCTGACCATGTACGATTGGATATTATCATTTATACAGTCCTGTCTGTTGATATATGAACAGATATAGATGATCATTATTGTTGAGTAAAATATGCCATGGTTATGAATGCGATATTAGATATCGAAACGTTTTTGATGGCGACTTTTGCTCCTCTCCTTCCCGTTTGAGAGGGGTGTATATCAAAAGACAGAGCCCAGAATGTGATTGCTTATTGTATCAATTATTATATACCCAAAAATTCTGTGACAAGACCAATGATCAGGAAAAAGAAGTGAATTTTTAATGTAATTCGTGAGCGTACACTTTTATTCGTAATGCTGGCAACGAGAACATTTATCGATATAGCGATCATGAAAAAATGGTTACGGAATTCCGCTGAGGGTACACATAGGTTGGCAATATCGATTGGTCTCGAGCGCAATATCGAGTCCGATGGGGTTTGAAGTAACCCTTCCATATTGTAGCGTCGAGAGATCAACTTCGTCCTGTCGTTCGGTACGATCCGGAGGTTGACGCCAGAGCTTTGCATCAAAAGTGCATCAAAAGTGGCGTGGAAAATTCGAGGTTTTATACCCACTGGCCCGTGAGGACGAGGGTCGAGAACCCAAAAAATCCCCGACCTCGCATATTTTTTCGTTGAATGTAAAAAATCGGCTAGTTTTTTCGATGAATGTTTGCGGGCTGTGTGTGCATATACTACGTGTATACGTGTCTGTATAGTGGCATTGTCACGTGGTCCACCAATATTTGCACTCCTACAAAAGGTGACTGCGAGCTCGCACTGTATTATTAATTGGAGGTGGGAAAGATATACGCGGAGTATCATAGGTTAGCTATACACAAATATAACTATACAGCTGACACGGAAAAAACAATCGTCGATTGATTTTGTCCTACGGAGTGACTCGAAGGTTTTTCTTTTAGGTTTCAGCAATGCTCCGTACAAATTTCGCCTTAAAAATATACCAAAAATGCATTAAGCCAAAGAAGAGTTTTTAGAGTACAGAAAAGAGAAGGAATTACACCTGACGCAGCCAAATATACAGAAACCGGTAGTAAGAGGATGTAGACCCTGAGAATTTCTTTCCATCGTATTCCAACCCTCACTGCGGTTCATAATCACACCAAGTTCTCGGTACCTTCTTCTCGCTTACATACTCCTTTTCTCCTCCACTCTTCCTTCACATGTTTTCCTCCCACAACTATCGTTCTCAAGCATGTTACCTACTCGTGCGTATGAGACAGCGTATGCATCTATTTTAATAGACACAACACTACAGAGGATAAGGGAGTAGACAGAAAAGCGAATCAAAACCGCCGAAAAGGTTGGAGGCTGGAAGGCCAAAGGTCTCACAGCGTCGCAGTCAATCTGGCCATGAGTCGACTACAAAAGCGGGGAAAGTTTAGGACTACGTTCATGTTAGAAGAAAAACAGATGACGATCATCCCGGTTCGTTGACAGATCTGAGTAGGTCCAATAACGCGGTCGATTCGTTGAGCGGGAGACAGTTATTGCAAGTTTTTGATGGTATTAATTGATTGAAACTCGATAAAAATATAGTCGCCTGTATCGGATTTTCCACGGTTGCCGTTGGCACTTTTGCAAACTCGATACAGATAAAATTGACCGAGGACAACTCTTTTGTAGGAATCTCTCTGAGATGTATAGGAATCAGGAAATGCGAAGTGAGTTAAGTGGGGCTAAAGCGGCAGCAGTTTTCTACGGGACAATAAAAAAACAAAGTATAAAAAATACATTGAAATTGTGACAATTTTTGGGTGGTTCCGATTGGATTCGATGAACACGTAGGAAGTAATACGAAAAACCAAACGAATTTCGTCGAAATAGAATGACGGCCAACCTCATGAATTTTGTCTCGGTAGAAGTTATCGTGCAATTTACAAAAGCGAGGATAAAGCTAGAGATACGAAGGGGAGAGAGAGGATGTAAAAATGGTTGTGTTACGAAGAAACGGGCGTGGATGTATACGTGTTGTATATATGGTTCGACGATCGAGTCTCTCGAGAGGCAAAGAATCGGAATAATCGGGGGATAAATACAGAGACGGAAATCGCTGATCCCATGAGCGTCGAATCACGGGTGGCGTAGTATTATACTGTATTCTCAAACCTTGTTTCCCCGATTATCGCGTTTCGTATACCGGTAGCCAGAAACAAGAGGGTACAGAACGGAGGAGATCGGGTTGAGCGGCACTGGAGCAGAGCCGCATTCCCTTTGTGCAGTCAGTGGCGTAGCCAGTGTTTACTCTCCTCGCTTGGGAGATCTCGACTCAAGTGAGATCAGCGACACAGAAGAAAGAAGAGATGCTGTATATGCGTTACGTATAAACGTATATAGTGAATGTATCAATACATTTATACGCATATATGTATATGTTGAGCAAAGTTTTGTAGATATATACAAGGAGAGCAACAAGGACACAGCTGGAGCAGTGGCACACAGCACGACGCTCCGCGACCCAAGTCGTCTCAATTTATTTCGTAAGCCGACGCCGAATCCTCCCACTCTCACTCCTTCGCCCTCTTAACCAACCTACTCCTTTCGATCTCTTCTCTCTTTCTCTCTCTCTCTCTCTCTCTCTATCTTTCTTTCACCACATTTCCGGCACTGCTCACTCTCGCTCTCATCTACTCACATTGCTTTGTTTTATCCTCAGCAATTTCTTCTCTCCCTCGCTCGCTTTCACCCTCTCTCTCTGCTCTCTCTCTCTCTTCGTTTCTTTCACGCTCTTTCCTTACTTCAAATTTTCTTCTGTACCAACCGACGAATTTCTCCCTCAACGAAAAGGAGTGCTCGCGCGTGGCTTTCGTCGTTTGTTCCATCTCCCCTCAACCTCCCTCTCTCGCTCTCTTTTCCCCCTTTTCTCGCGTTCTCCCCGATCGAATGTTCTCGTGAGGATGAAATCTTTTCTACTCTCTTTTCTCTTTACTATTGCAGTTTTCTTTCCTTCTCGACACATTAACTTGTCCCCCAGAGCGAGACGCATGGACTTCTCTCTTCCGCCTCATACTGACGCAACCCTCTGTCACACGCGACCACCGCTACATCTTTTCACCCTCTTGAACGCTCGGGTTTTCAAGCTGCCAAGCTCGTACCCTTCTGTCTTGATCTGACTCTCCTTTCCAGCTTTTCCTCCCTCTTTCTCTTCTACTTATGTTCGATAACCCGAAATTTTTTTACTGTACAGCATCACCCTGCCTCTCGCCCTCCTACGCTCGAGTCCTGCCCGCAGTGTCTTTTTGATCCTTCCAGATTCGAAGTGATCAAAAGAAGCTGTTGCTAAACAGTAATAAAAAGAACTTTCGAGCCTGTTTGAACTTTTAACGATTTTCTTCCTTTTATTTGATTCACGTTTATAGAAAAGCGCGTGCGCGCGTGGATTCAACGAGTATTCTTGACTGTAAAATCCAACGGATTAAAAACCGCAAAGCGAGCTCACGCCAAAGTGCTCGGAAGCCTATCTCTCCAAGTATCCACGTACATGTACTTAGTAAAATATACCCGTTTGAACGGTGAACGAGCGAGAAGCATTAGCGATATCCGGCGAAAGAGTAAATGCAGTCGCAAGATTCTTCTCGCTCCGAGTTATCCGAACGAGGGTTTCACAGGAGAGAGAGGGAGAGAGAGAAGGGGCACGTGGCGAAAAAGGAAAAAGAAACGAAAAAGCGCGCGAGCTAGAGTGAAAGAGACCACTTTGGAGCGAAATCCACCCTTCTTTCGTGAGTTCTTTCCGGGCGCTCGCGCGCCTCTCGTTTTGACGGTAGCCCAAACGCCCTCTTGCCCGAGCGCCTCTGTACCGCAGCTACTCCACTCTGCTTTAGTATGGCTGTCGGCTATGCTCTCAGGGAGACTCCTCACATCCCGGAATAACGACCAGGGAATATAGGTAGTGAATACGTTCATCAACCGCTGGCTAACAAAAGGGCTTCAACTGAGTTACGTTGCCGTTCATTTGGAGAGGGATTCCCGGCTTTTCGTTTATGAGAAGTGTTATATATACAGTAAAGGTAGAGAAAATATATACGAGAGAAATAGCGAAGGAGAGAGATAGAGAAAGGGATATGTATGTGTGTGTGTGTGTGTGTGTAAAGAGAATGAGAAAAGAGGAGAGAATATATATAGGTGCGGGTAAAGGTGCCTTCACGCGGTGTGGTGACGGTGCAACCATCCCACGCCAACACTACACCACCACCACCACCCCTTCCTCTCCATCCTCGACGGTATCCTGACCAACCGGCTGTTTACTGTTTGGCCTCCCGGGATATCGATCCCAGTGGCGTAAGAACAGCCCTCTCACGCAGCCAGCACGGAGCAAACCAGTGACGGCTGTGTGCTGAGGAGAAACGGTCGCGCGCCCGATTCTCTGCTCGCCGACCGTTTCGACCCGGGTCTACACCGAGTTAGGCAGACGAATCCCATGTTGAGAGCACTCTCTATATAGATTACCTTATTTCACTACTCCCGCTTCTATTCCATCCTATTCTAGCCCACATATCCTTTCGCATTTCTCTCACTTCTTCACCCTGCTTCCTTCTCTTCTCAATACTTTCTGCTCCTCTCCGCCGCGTTATACCAATATCAGTTTCCTCCTCCCTCCCCCCCCCCATCTCTCTCTCTCTCTTATACGTATATACGTTCATGCAGAAGCGTACTATATAATTCACAGCCAAGGACCTCTCTTCATTGCTCTCGCGACCCCGATGACTTGCCTTATTTCCCTCGCCGCATATTAGCTTTTCTTGCGCGCTCACATCTCTCTCTCTCTCTCTCCCTCTCCATTTCTCTGTCGCTTCTTCCAGATCCTCCAGAGTCGCACGATATCGCTAGAGAGTAAATAAACCCCATCCTCACGGTTGCATAAATCCTGTTTGATTATACGTATAGCGATGCGACTATTTGGCTGTTCTCAGCAACCGACAAACCGAGATCTTGCAGTATCTATTACCGCAACTAGATTGACAACCCTTTGATCGATTTTCTGGTTAATTCATATGTTCTCCAACATCGTTACTTGCAATCTTGCTGAGCTGTGGCTTCGAAGAGAATCTAATCGAAATTCGTATCCACCAAATGATCGGATTAATTACAAGATATTCGAAAAATCGTTCAACCATCAAAAAATGCCTCTCGATCTGATTAATTGAAGCTTAATCCTCAATTAATCTCAAAACGAAAAACAAAATCTGATTGAAAACTTTGAAGGCGAAAAAATGAAAAATCTTCGTGATAATATGATTTCAGATCTGTATACAGGCTGCTTTGGGTTAAGTATAGTGAATAAGGCAAACTCCAGTTCTAGAATGGAGTAGTATAGAGAGTATCCGCCATCGTGCCATGACAGCGGGTCGGAAAATATTTTAATCAAACTCGCTTTCCAAGCAACACTCTCGAAAACTCCCGGCAGATCCACTGACTTTAATAATTAATAAGTCGTCTGGAAAGAGTGTGATGAGAAAGTGGTGCAAGGTTTTTTCACACGTAATTTGGTCGAGAATCTATATTGGCGGTAGTAGACGTTCATGCTGAGACACCCGATACAGTGAGCCGAAGAAGCTTGCTAAGTCGTCAAGGTCAGGTCGGAGAAAAGAAGCACGAAGAAGAGTCTCGGTAACGTGCGAACATAGGAGATGAGAAAGGCAATCCGTCGGCTGAGCCACCCCTTATTACGACGCCACCACCAAGACGATGACGACAGGGACGGCGAAGCTGGCCTCACCATCGTCCAGCGTGAAAATATACACTTAGAGAACTTCTATACATACATATATGTATACAAGCACTAAGCTCTCGAAAATCTTCAGAAAAGAGGTTCATTGGATACAAGAGCTTTTTCCTTACAAGTCTTACGGTGATTGAATGAAATACTCGTTTTATGACATTAATTTTATCACTATTATTATTACCATTGTTATTTTACTTCGATTTTATTGCCCTGATACTCATCCATTGAATGATTACACAAATATAAAATGTTGAATAAAATTTGAGAAAAAAAATCTAATCATTCGTATTGTTATCGTGAGCAACAGTGGAAAAAAGTGATTTTGGACGTTGCAGACTGAGGTGTAAACGGATTGAACAATGGGATAGTCCGTTTAAAAGAAGTTCTCGCGAGCTCCTGCGAATTTCATATCATTTTTCAACGTTTCAGATATTTTGAATAAATTCTTTCTCCATCATGGCAAGTAATAAACTTTGTATGGAATTTTTTCTCTTCTCTCTAGGTATATCCTATAACAAAATCGAATGGGTGTTGAAAGCGCGAGGAAAAATCAAAAATAGTTAAATACAATGAAATATCGTGGACACAGGCGGATAGGATGGCGAAGATCTTTGACTTATTAGAAAAAAATTACGTTCTTGAAACATTCCCTTTTTTTTCTTCCTCCGTATATAAACGTATGTACGTTTGGCTCGACTTTCTTTGAGGAAAGAAGTTGGCCCGTAAATGTAAGAAGAAGCAAAAAAAATCATTCTCTCTCTCTCTATTGCTCGACGGTGCTGGAAACTTTCTCCGGGACTGTGTGTCAGAAGTATCTCGGAGTTGCTTCCTACCCGCCATAGTGTGGTAGCCCCAGTAAGGAGACATCGTTGCTACTATACAAGAAAAACTCAAGAATTCCATTTTTTTTTAAAACCTCGTCTCAAAGTTATCAATCTTTGGTTTTGATAGAAGAAAATGAATTGATTTGCAGTGGTGTACGATTGGATGAAAGCATAGAAAAAACGTTCGATGAAATGGAAAAACAACAACTTCTCCGAGAACGATTTTGATAATTGTCCATTCACAATGAAGTAGCATCGACCGGTGTAATGCAGCGAAGTACGAGGTAGTGTCAACGGCGCATTAAATTCCTTGCTCAAACGGTTCCATTATTATTTGCCTGCTGATTGTTTTATATACACAAATAATCCGTCGATCTTCGTATATACACGTATACACACGTTTGATTGCCAATCCAGTAATCTGTGTGGTTTGTATCTGACAGAAAAGGATTTCATTCGTTTGTAAATTTGTGAAAATTATTTACGATTGTGAACTGGTTGAGAATATATGCGGCGCGAGAAATACATGCATACCGATAGAAAAAGCCTGGAGATTGACGCCTTTGTCAAATGCATGGAACAGGCGTATACCAGAACGTAATGTGGGTTTACATAAGCTTTTATACGGAATCAATACTCCACACCCAATATACGCCCCCACCCCTCCAAAAGAGGGAGACGATGGCCCTCTCATGTATATAATACTTCATGTGTATAAACACAACATACACACACACACACACACACACACAAGCGCGCGCGGGCGCTTAATATATATCGAGTATGGGGCAAGGGAGAGGGAAAGAGGCTACGGTGAAACAGGACAGTAGAGAAACGGAGACAGAGCGATAGGGAGAATTTCGGAAGCGGAGAAGCGAGATATAGTCGAGCAATCTGATCAGGTAATCCCCACCACATATACAAGCACTCAGGCACACTATCACCCAGATATTCATGGTGGTTCTCCGCTTTATCCTATGGCAGATTCGGTGCAAGCCGACGACGAGAGATGAGCGAACCGAAAGCGCGAACAGTTCGCAAGGGGATGTGACCCTCTTCAATATCCTAAACTATATTCCCAGCTCGCGGGAATCTTCCTAGCCGAATAATTATACGAAAGCTTAACAGACTGTTTCCTTGGGTTAAACGAGTATATAATCTAATTTTCTATCGAAATTACAAAATCCGAATTATATGTACTATAATATGTATATCGAGATTGCGGAGTATAACGAAACGTACGGCTGCGGCGCACGGAGCTGCTCCGGAGTCGATTAAGAAAAGGTATCGCAATTAGTGATAATCGAAGGAACGATTTACCCTCAAATTGAGGAAGCATAAGCGCTCTCGTCTTTGTTCGATCTTTTTCCGAGCTACGGATTAAATGTTCTCGCGACTACTCAGCGATTGGAGATCTCGCTATCGAGAAAAACTAAGATATTCGAGAAAGAAATCAAGCTTTAAATATATTGTTTTTCGGAGCATGATAATTGAGAAGCTAATTCGGAATTTTCGAATTGAGATTCTAAGAGTGGAGTAAAGAAAAAAGAATTTATCGAAAGGTCGATTTTAAAACACTGCCAACATTTTTTTTCGTGTTGACGGACGTCAACAGTTTTTCTAAACAAAATGCAGAAATTTTATCGTTTCGATTTATAGTTTCGATTATTCAGTACAAAGAAATAAAGATATCATAAGGGTTGAAAGAAAGCTCGCTGAGAAAAAACGAATGTCGCATCGGTCGATGCCATAAAAGCAGCGTCTGTGACTCCCCCTCGCTTTTCTTTTTTCACAAACTATTTTTCTTTTTCTCTGAAATTGGGAAACTCTTCTCAGCCGATCCCCGTTCGTCCAAATTCACTATTAAATTTTTCGTGACGTGGACCTGTCGATAAATCACGACAAAACGTCATTAAAGAAAACTTGGAATCTCGATGGATTCGAGTCAAGAGCAAAATAAAAAGAGGGTCAGAGCGAAAACGTATGCGAAAGGACATGGAATGATAACAGTATGGGTCTGTCAGTAACAAATGCGAATTTCGATAGATTTAAAACCTTCAACTGGAATGAATTCGTAAATTCAACAAATTTTTTGTTGGTTCAACAAATTTTCTGTTGGTTCAACAAATTTTTTTATTGGTTCAACGAATCGTAGCGAACAAAATGAAATTTGTTAACCCAAACGAAATTTGGTTCATTCAAATACTTAATTTCTCACCACGACAAAAATATCGTTGAATCAACAAAAGTTTTGTTGAATCAACAAATTTAATTTGTTCGCCACAATTTCAAATTTTTTTTCTCAGTGCAGATATTATCGAAATGCCTAACCTTTTTCACAGCATAGGCATACGCAAAGCGACCGAGAGAGAGAGAGAACAGGAAAATCAGAGAGATGTTCACGTGAGCAGAGATTTTTGGAATTGTGAGAACTCGGTACCCGACAACGATGACGACAGCATTACCTAACTTTACATATACGACGCACAAAAAGTCAGTGGTGTTGAAGTATGCAAGCTCGAAACGCGAGAGCCCAGCGATAGGAGAAAAATGTGCAAATCAGCCTGAGAGTTTCGCAGCCCCGTTCTCCGCTGTTGGGGTTGCGCGTGTACCGAGAATTTTTTCATATAAATCATACGAAAAGATGGGCCAACGCGTGTGCTTTTGTCACATTACTACCACGCTACTATGCGCTAATATATAAATACGGTTGTGTTGGTATATTTAGTAGTAGTGAAAGCTAAAGCGCAGTGTGCGAAACCACCACGCGAGAGCCTCGACGTCGCCCTCGCTCTTCCTCGAGGTGTCTATAAATCAGGCATTACCCTGACTCTCACCGAGACCGGGGAACAGGAGTTGTATATTACCGTTCCCATTACAGCGCGGGTGAATGCGCCACGTCGCGCGACTGTGTATCGCGTGGCGAGAAAACCCATGGACCTGTACCGCGTGAGTGTATAGCGTCTCAAAATCTCACTCAAATTTTGCATAAGAAGATTCCAATATTTCCAGAAAAAAACCGTTTTTATTTTTTCCTCCGTTGCCCAGCAACTGTAGATATTTATAGTTAAATAAGAGGTGACGCGAAGAACGTTGAGTGGGGCACCAACTTTTTCGCATTGACGCACTTGGATTGGCTGCTGCGTGGCAAAACAATTAATATATCCCGCTCCAACGAGGCGCTGCGAATGAAAAAGCATCAAAATTCACGCTTATCATCATAGAATTTGATGGCTTATAACCCATGGTCAAAAATTTTTAACGCGAGTTTAAAGACGCCCGGTATATTCCGAGATGAACTCTCGGTAAAATCACAAAAGCCAATGTACACTGATACTGTACGTGGTCTGCGTATACGCGCGTGTTTCCTTATATATGTTTTAGCTGTATATGTATATAAATATACCGGTCCATATAGGCCATTCTCGGCTTTCCTCGCTATCTACACCCAATTATGCGTAACAAGCTCTCGCAGCTTCTGCACAAGAACCGGCAAATGCTATGCTCCCCCGAAACCTCTACGTATATATCCATGCATCGAGATACTTTGTCGTATTAAACGAGAAATATGTTGCTGTCGTTATGTCCGCCAAGCAGACACAACGAGATCATCTCAAGTTTCAGAACCAGCTTCTTCCTCGTCACGTGTACTACTCTACCGGAGCGCATAATGCGTAATGGTAAAAGTTGCAAAATTACGTACATAAGATATACCTTATCGTGAATGTGGTGGACAATGGAACGAGAGACGTGTGTGAAACTCAAAGACGGAACTTACCTGAAACATAAAAAAAAAAATGATCATTTTTGATTAAATCTTCTTACGCTCACAATTTTTATTTCGCACTCTTCTCTGATACGCTGATAAAACGAATGAGAGAAATTCGTGTCACATGTTGCGGTATGAATCGAGGGAGGATTGCCCAGTTCAACGATGTGCTTGAGGCAAGTTTTCAAGAATTTTTCTGAACGCGTGCGCATTTTATGATTCTTTAAATTGTATCGGGTCCTAATTTCATTATCGTGGATCGGGAAATTGCTGTACGAGGAATATATCACAGAAAAATTGAAGAAAAAAAAATCTATGCACGTGTATAGAGAATGACTAGACTCGAGATGAGAAAATCACTAATTGGTAATTACCAAGATCGCCGCGATTACACGACCCTCTTCGAAATCGGTTCAGATGGCCCGATTATACCGCAGCGTTCTCTACCGTTATGCTTCGAAAAAAGAGTCTGAACACCCGCGCTAATTCCACGTTAAAAGAGAGAAAGGCGAAAGAAGAAATTTTCCTCACTATCTTACGATGGAGAATTTAATTCGTGCAGGCACAAGGGTCTAATGTAGGGTGAAAAAAGGTGTTGCAGTGAGAGCAGTGAGAATGGCGACAAACTCGTTTTTTTCCCGCCAAATTGTCGCGCGGTTGTAAAATCAAATTCTGGTACAGGTTAAAGCGGTTTTTATTGAATCTGCGAGAGGCTGAAACGGTTGGAAAACATGTCGGAAAATGTAGTCGAGATTCATCAGACAAAAGTTTCGGTGAAACAAAAACAACAACAACAACAAACGAAAAAAAAACGGTTTAAAAATACGAAAATATATGAAAAGAAGCGGAGATGACAGCATGAAAATACGCTGTGCCCAAAGTTTTGAACCGCGTCAATCGTCCTCGATTTCTCCCGATTAGCGTAATTGCCGGAAGAACGCAAACTCTTTCAAGTGGATAAAGTTCGTATTGAAGTACGCGCGAGTGAAGTCACAATGCCTTTCGTAATGAAGGATGTTAGGAGAAACGACAAAGGAGAAAGAGAGAGGAAAAGAGAGAGCTGAGACTCCACAGAACCTTTTAAGAATCAACGACGTAAAAGTTAATCATGGCCCTGCGTTCACTCTAATAATATTCGGCAATGAATCCCCAATAAATTTCATGATAACAATGAAAAACGTTGAAAGCCTGATGAATAACATCGAAATTTGAATGAGTTTTGATGCAACAAAATTTTCTTTCTTTTTTTTTTTTTTTTTTACCAAATCCAGCAAAGTTTATCGCCTTTGTAGACAATGAAAATTGGACAGCCATTTCATTCAAGCTGAGATAAACGAAATTAGCAAGAAGCAACGTAGGAAATTTGAAAACTTGAAGAACTATTGAATAAAAAACATATTTTTTCTTGCTTTTTAGCGACTCAATTTGCAAAAACACAAAAAATAATGTTGCTACCAATTTTATTGGAGTTTTGCCATTTAAATAACAGCATTATTCATTCCGGGCTCTGACGTTTGACGAATAGCAATGGACAAACGATTTATTCGCAACATTAATCGTAACTATTTGTTTTCAAACTCGTTCCTCTTTCCAATATATTTTGTCATTTCAATATCGAGTCAAGTGAAAAATTATTCTGGCCCTTTGGTCGTTGATTCAAGATAACAGTATAAGTATGATCTTAATGAAGTGCATGGGAAAACGTTTGAATGGTAAAGCGAGCTCAGATCGATTAGCCCGGGGCAGGAAGTCTGTTGCGATTTCGATCATGAATCCCGTTCGTCTTTCTATCTTCGAGTTGAAACTCATTGGTGATCGTTGCTCGATGAGCATAAGGTATAAACGCGTTTGAATGTTACATCGAGCAAGATTCCCAGCAGTCGAGATAAAACTGTTGGATCGAAAGTCTCGTTATGGTCGTTCTCCAGGTGTAATTAAGTCGAAAATAAGGTATTAAAGGTAGTAGTGAAACGCGCGGGCAATTATTACTTTCCGCGACGTTATTCCCGAGTTGTTCCAACGTAAAACGAACCACGAGCGATATGCTACACGGAACAATGGAAACGAGAAGTTCTCATCACTCGAAAGAGTGGGCGTCCCAGGCTGCATGTCCTCAGATCGACTTACGTCAAGAATATAATTAACGGGACTAACCGATCATATCGATGTGTAAATAAACCCTAAAACAACCGAATTTCCTAGAAAAACTTCGCTCCGAGTCACCTATACTTGACTCAATCCCACGCATGTATTGTTTATCAAAAGGGAAGCTACAATGATCATTAAAAGATCATTGTTAAGAGAGTATAAACATTTATTCAACTTATGCATAGTGAATCGAGAAAATAAAACAATTTGTCTGAAACAGAATCGAAATACATGAGATTATATTCGTTGGATCGAAGGAATATTGAGTAAAAGCTTAGAAATAATTCAGATGTAACGCGGAGGAGTGTTCATTGGTACTCAATCAAAGTAATTGAACGCAAGTGTACTCTTTTGAGAAATTCCATGTAAGCATGAAAGTTATAACATCACGGTGATCAGACAATAGCAATAAACTCTTGATCGAATAAATAATAATTGACTTAAAAAAAAAAAAGCAATTAAAAGTGTTTTCCTGCTTTACCGGGCATCTCATAAAGGCTCAGCAAGCAGAGAAAAAAGAATTAAAAAAAAAGGATAGAGAACGGAGAGCGAAACAAGCAACCGGTGCAGGCGACAGACAAATCGTGTGGGCAACGCGTTCGATCACAGCATACAGACTTAATCACTTTGTAATTACGTACATAGCCCGTGGGGGCCGCGTAATTTCACGTGTACGTCCTACGATCGACGGGAGAGATGCGCCTATCGATTCATCTCGGTATATCATAACACATATATACGTACAGTTTAAACTCTATCACGATGGACGAGACGTTATTATTCAGGATGAAAGCGTATTATAACAGGTACGCACGTCCATATAATATACATATATTCTCAGTGAAGTGTTCAGCTGTTGGTGGCAGTGAAATCTCATGTTGCATAACCGCAAGACTACTCGTAAATATATAAACGATCTCGCGATCCCCCACATTAATAAACGATACGATTCTGATTGAACGAAACCCGATTATGCATTATCGAAAGTTATGTTTCGCATGCGAGTATCATCATGACTAATACCGGGAATCACTTGTGGGCTTTGATTTTTCTTTGATGTATCTAAAACGAGACTTTCGTCAATCGATCCAAACGATTGAAACATACTCGAAAAAACTTTGAGGAAAGTAGAGCATATAAAACGAAATATTCAAGTTGCAAATTTCAACTGAGCAGGTGACATTTTCAGTAGGTTTTCATTATGCTCCAACAAATCGAAAGCGCGAAAAAAACTTTTTCAATTTCATTTTTCGTATCGCTGCAAAATTGCTCAAACGTTGGCTGACGAAAAAAATATTTAATGAAATATTTATATGTGCTGAGGTTTTTGGTAGCCATGAAATTCTGTAAAATATTTCTTCTCGTATTCACCAACAGCTCTCGGTAAATGAGAAGAAAAATAATCTGTATTGCAACTAAACCACAGTAATGATTCGAATTTATTCTCGTTCTTCTTAGACACCATACTTTCCAATGAACAAACATTAGTCCTTGGAAAAGTCCAATAAACTGAGTCCTACTCTTGAACACGATAATATGTTTCGATGCAACAAAAAAATAAGATATTAATATCTTTAATATGCGTTGGGTTACAGAGTTCGATCGAAAGATAAGAAAACTACTGTAATTATTTGATTACAGAAACCAATTTTTTAAGTTTTCGAAAACAGTTTTGTCTCGAGTCGCTACCGCGACTGCAGATCATGCGCTGCGAGTCCGATATTTTCGTATATACGTTTGTCAATGTTTTTCGATTGTCCTTGATTTCACTTTCACGAGGTTCGTTTCTAACGACGAAATATCAAACTCAGATATTTCGTTGAAGCGGTGATATTATGGCGCGAAAGCTGTGACAAATCCATCGAAGAACCATCGCGATGTATCCATACTATGTAACAGCATCGACGAGCGGCCTAACCGGATGGAAGAGTAAAGTGATTCATGTGCCTCACCGCGCCTCTCTCTAAGTATCTCAGACATCCGGATAAACATTGTCCCGGTACAAAAGTAGTTGTACACGTGGATGTATTACCGGCATTATATGCTCGGTGGGTGTTTTGTGCAGCAGGTTTCTCCGGAATTTTGCAACAACAAGATACGAGCGAGACGAGCACACGGAAAAAGAAAAAAAAAAGAGAAAAAGAGAATGAAAGAGACAGCAAGAGGAGGAGAAGAAAGGGAGAGAGAAGTTGGTACAGGAATCGAGTGAGAGAAGGATAGAAGAAGAGACAAATTACCGTGAAGGTTTCATGAGCCAAAGAGTGATGTAGTCGACGTACAGCAGCTCGAAATCTTGCGAAAACTTTCGTGTGGCTCGCGTTATGCAAATGCGATATGTCAGTGTGTTACAAAGCGTGTATATACATATACGAGGGGACGAGGAGCGAGCCCGGATGGTAGCGAGAGAATTCACTCGCGCGATTGCGTTGCTGGCGCGTGTACGCGATGCGCGAACCAAGAGAATTCCTTCTCGCGTTGAGATAACGCGAAAAAAGAGCCGATAAAAACAGGGCTAACGTTGGTTAACACGATTTCGTTTGATAAACGAAAGGTCGTAAGTAGCAATTTTAAAATGTTTTTTGTGCGTTTGTGTGTGTGTGCATGCAAACATCGAGATCCGACATACCGAAAGGGAAATCTCGTACAATGAGAAATTCGTGATGAGGTTCTTGGCTCTGTGACGTGTCCTCCTTCTACCCGGAGCTACGGAGGAAGCCAAAAAATACATATAAAGAACAAAAAAGAAAAGCCTCGTTGAGATATCCGGTAAGAAAAGTGAGAGGCTGCTGTATTATTGGGAAAGAAAGTAAAATGACAATTGAGCCTCGAGCGATCGGGGAGAATGGAAATCTCATAGAGAAAGGTGACGGTCTTCAAATACAATCAAAATTTTATCGAGGCTGTTATATACAGCAGCTAGCAGAGTTCTTATTCTTATGTTGGGATCAATACGCATACTTATAAATATGTTTCAACTATACGTGAATACTACGTAAGCAGGCTACATGTAAGAAAATGACTACGATCGGTCGTGCGTTTAACTTTCGCCACAAGAAATTTGTGTCAATGCTTCGAAAATTGCCTTCATATCGAGTCTATCTGCAATCCATAGGTTCTCTATGTACCTATTACAATGTGCGTGTACCATTTCAATCGCTTATGAGCAATCGATTTATTCGTGAGCAATACACGTGTTGATATTTAAAGGATCACTTTTGCTCGATTACAAACGAGCGCTTTGTAACACTGAGAATGAAAAATAGTTGATTCAATAGAAATCGCGATGTTATTGGAAAAGTATCGATTTGACTACAATATTATCAGATATCCAGAACCAGTGCGTTCGTTAGATAGTTTATAAAATTGTGAAAATCTTATATTCAATTTTTTGTCTCCCCCCATGCATGTATACAACTTTATTTATCAATAAAATTCTTCTACAATTTAACTGCGAGTAGAAATTACGAATTTGAAGCAGAGGAGGCAAGCAGTGATAAGTATATACTAGAAAAGTGCGTCAAGTTTTGTATGAAATCCTGGAGGAGATAAATAAATAAGAAAAAAGGAATGGACGAGGTCACGCAAAGCATGGTCGACTCTCACCAGTCACGAGATACACTGTAAGAGTAGCAACGAGCCTACATTCAGGCATAGTCGTAATAATATCTACTGTAAAACCGCGTCCGTGCTGTTTAAGTCTCGTGGGTCCTATGCTTGATTTCGTAACGGTGAGAGGCGTGTGCTCGTTCTCGTTGCAGAGTATATAGAGATGTATGTATCTCGGTATTCAAAAGAAAAAATCTGCTAACACTGCGTAATATCACAAATCTGAGGCCACTACAAAAGTTGCATTCGCATTTTTTTTTTTTTTAATGAAAATCTTGCAATAAGTTTGACATTTGAAATTTGCGTCGTTAAAACCCAATAGAAATGCTCTTTATCACTAATTTTTCAATGGGACAAATTTATTGAAAGTTTAGCATACGTATGTTTGTTTTATAATAATCCGAATACAAGTTTGACTAATTTTTGTAAACCTATATATAGAAATGATGAGTCATGATGAAATAGAAAATTCGTTCCGATCTCACGACGCAGATTTTTTATTGCAATTACCGAACGCAGCAAGAAAAATCTTTACAAAATTCCATAACAGCATAAATGTGAAGAAAACAAAAACGAACCAAATTATTGTTAGAAGACTAATACTGTTATACTGCTCGATAAATCAGAAATTTTCAGTAGTTGTTGAAAATTTTTCTTCCCCTCATAAAACAACAACGACAAAGGCTGAAACAACCTACCGGATTTCTTATAATTTGAATGGCACTTCGTATTACATTTTGTTGAAGATTGTCAAGTATATTCAGTTACTAAATTTGTTATTCTTCATTATTTAATATGCTGATCAAATTTCAGTCACTCAATTCGTAGTGTGCATATTCGGCCACTAAAGTTCTACAAATTCCAGATTCAGCAGCCTTAAAAGAGTTGAGTTTAGTTTCAGTAGCTTGTCAAAAGCTTTGAAAATCACTCGATTTCGCAATGATTCTGATTAGGATTAATCAAGGCATATTTTTCGTTAAAATTGATTGTAGGCACTATATCTTATAAGTTTATGGTCCATTTATTGTTTCAGTAAGCATGAAGACAAAGGCAGTAAAGATTAGCATGACAAAGTCTAAATTGAACCAGGTTATACAGGAAAGAGAGAGAGAGAGAGAGAGAAAGACGCTTATGCGACGGAGATCTCTGGCGCTGTGCAATGTGAAGCCTCGAGAGCATCACCCCCGTTAACCTGGAGCGTAATTGCAGCTGGGCGTGAAGATAATGCAACGAATTTAGGGATTTGTGAATCCCTATCTAAATCCAATAGCAATGCAGCAGTCAAGTAATAGTTGGCATCGTTACTGCCGTTTCACCAAAATACCCAAAACTTGTATGCAGCTAAACTCCGATTAATGACCATCAACGAAGATAATACTTCCAGTACGAAAATTTCAAACATTTAATTTTTTTATACCAACATGAAATGAATCGATTCTGTACAGAAACAAACGTTTGCGCATAAAAAAAGTTGTTTCAGACTTCTCTGTATCGAGCAATTGAATCTAAAAATTACCAGAATTGATTATTGGAAGCAGACAAGAAAAGTAGGTACGAGCCTGCATAAATGATCAGCTAAGAGCACCATCGAAAAATCTCATTTCACTCGCCTCTGTAGATACAACGAGGTCAACGAAATCTCTCATTTTCCCATTGAATATCAAGTTACCCATCGAGCAAAGATATAGAGATATGGCTATGAAATATTCGTATGACGTGTTCCCAAGCACATTTCTTTTTGCATAGACAGTGACAGTAGTTCGCTGTCGACTCTTTGGGCGTCTGAGAAGAGTGCATCGCGAATATTGAGTGTTGTGTGAGAGTCAGTGGGTTTGTGTATGTAAGAGTCAGCAGCAGCAGCAGCAGCAGCAGCAGCGGGAGGAACGACACGCCCTCTAACCCACTCGCCACCGACGCCACTGCGACCAGCGTAGCGCACTCTCGGGTTGGCGGTACTCGTTGGTAGATACTCTCCTTTTGCCTTTAATCCCCCTCTTTCGTGGGCTCCTAGTCTCTTCGGAACAATTTCCACTCTACACAATCATGGCATGTGGATAGTGAGGATAAATACAGACAGAGAAGAAGAAAGAGAGAGAAAGGGAGAGAATGAGATTTAGGTGTACGACTAACATCACCAGTGGAATAACTATAACGAACGTGGGTGGGAGCATACCGGATAACTATATATATGTTCATGGATATCCAACGCGTGCATCTGTATAGATATACGGATACAAATAGGTTTATTTGACAGAAGGATATGCACTGGTAAGCGGCGCACTTGGACATTGGGGCCCACAGGCATTTTATTCGCCTGCATTGGATACCTCTCGAATAAACGTATTCGAGTTACTCACAGGAATACCCAAAACCATCGATTCGTACAGACATATATATGTGCGCATGTACACGTTATCTGTGTGTATACGTATGTGCGGATACATGAAGTACAACCAGAACCAGAACTGCATATCAAGCTCTACTGTGAATTTTACACTGCTATAGATTCCCGTGAACGTTGAGAGAGCTTCAACGTTCTTCGCCATCAAGCCAACATAAGCCTCCCCCGTCTACTCTCCATCGTACAGAGACTCGCGTTCATTCAGATACATGCATCCACTATATACCCATTCGGTCCAAATGTATGCCTTATACGTGTTTCACTAGTTTTCATTCGTACATGTATCATCGCATGAAACAGGTGTGTAAAAACGAATCTATGTACAGAGACATACTCATAGGTATGCGTTTGTGGATGTGTACACATCTAGATATATGCACATAGATTCACTAATGTAGAAGTTGAGATCAAGCTAGAGAGGAAAAGCCCTCTGTGAATTCCCTCACGGCGAGTTTGCCGGGCTTCTCTGCGGCGGGCATCAGCAGGCAGTGCTATTCTCAAGTTGGCGTCCCGTCTCGGGTCATGTGCTCCAAGTGTAGTTGAATTACTGTCGGACGCAGTTATTCCCATATTTTCGTATGTAAATTCAAACGAGTTTGAATATATTTATATTTATCTACTTGTATAATTATTCATTTATTTTTTTATACATATCGAGTCGCAACGACGAAATTTGCGGAATTTAGAACATGTTGATGACATTTTTCGAGGTAATTTTTACACCTGTGTCCCGTGGCTAACGAAAAAAATTGAGACGATCCACCGAGTCGTTTAAGAATTATGACAATTTAAAGTTTTAACAAATTCTCATGCAGAATCAAATGGCAAAACTTTTATCAGGTGCATTTAAATAATTGAGACACGATGGAAGAACGGTACCCCATTTCTTTTTTTGGTAATTTGCAAATATGTATTGGACATTCATCATATATTTTCGAATAGTTAATAAAGAAAGATCCAACGAAATCAATTTTATATATTTCGAGTTTGCTTATCACGTGGAAACGTGGCAACATAGAAAATAACTGATAGAGGAATCGCAGAACTTGCGGAGTTAACGTCAAATTTTGTATAAAAACCGAAAAAGAAGATTTGCTGCCATTTATTGTCAAATTTTGAGTTCATATAAGTTAAGAGTGCGCATAATTCCTTTGTTTTTGCACATATCATTAAACATTTTGTACCCATTAATCAACTAATAATGAAAGCAAAAATGTTGTATTCCATAATCGGATTCAAGGCGTTTCTAAGTTCAATATTTCCAAGACCATTGTTGAAATAATGTTGATGATGGCGATAAAAAACTTCTAGAATAAAAAATGATGCATTTCTATTGAAATCGAACAGTGATTCTAACTCGTGCATCATTTTGTTCAATGAAAATCAATAATATGATATAAATGAAATAAAAATTCATGGTAATTTTGTCTGCGACCTCCAGACCATGCTGGTTCCTTTCAATATGAGATGGTTCGAGTGAATAATGAACGAGAGTATGTCTGTCGTAATGAAAATAGAAATGAGAATGAAAAAATCATGATTTTACGAGAGATTTCGAGTCAATGAATTCTCTTGATAGAAACAAAAGAAACGATCAACTTTCTATCGCAGCCACATTGGACTCTATTCAAATACGGGAGAGTGATCCCGTAATCTTGAAACAAATAAAATATAAAATGGAAGAAAATTCTTTAGGATCTCGGGAACTTTTGATATTTTCAGTGCATAAGAGAGCAGGAATTTGGAGGCGCGTATATCGAACGCTGAAAGTACATCGTCTCGCTCTTTCGCGTACTTGTACATAATGGACCGTGTGTGCGGTGCACACGAGAAACGAAGGTGGGAAAGCGTGTGGAGAGAGGGAGAGATATGTGGAAAAAGCGTGGCTTGGAGGTACGCGAGGGTGAGCCAAGAGTGCCACGAGAGTACGTATATATACTTTTCCGTAGCCGCTGCGGACTTTCGAGTATCGAGCCACGCGAGTCCTGCCTCTTTTACTTCTTTTTTTTTTCATCCTCTTCCCTTTCCGTCTCTCGACGCTTCATCCCTAGCGCCCTCTTCTCTCGCTTTCACGAGGCACTGTGACCGCGGATGCGGGACGCGCGTGAACGAGCGAGAGCGAGCGCGCGCGAGTCTTTGCTTTGTCGTCGTGGCAGTCGTCGTCGTCGTCGTTGCTCCTTTTTTTCACCGCATAGCGCGCGCTCGCGCAGATTCACGGGTGTCCCGTCATCATGGGAGCGTTCCACTCTTTCCTCCTCTCTCTCTCTATCTTTTCGTCTCTCTTTTCTCCCACTCATGCCCTTACTTTCTCTCTCACTCTCTCACTTTCTGTATGATCCTTGTTGGTTCCCGAGACCCAGCAATATCCGCGTTTCATCGTGGATGCTGCTCGAAACTGGAGGGAAAAAGAAGTAATTGCAAAAGAGCAAGCCGAAAAAGGTGCGCGCGTGCGCCTGTTCTCTCCTGGATTTTACATACGTGTAGTAAGCCGGCCCCGATACACTCTTCGTCGGACGTAACAGAAATAAAATGAAAACTGTCTCATCGATGGTGTTTGAAAACATCGAACATTGGCCAGTACTATTTCTCTACATTACCATATTTCAATCTTTAAAAAATCGTCCCGAAGAATGTACATCATTTTGGATTGTAATCGAAAACTTGAAAAATTTTATAGAATTATTATGTTTTTAGCCGTTTAAATTGTCTTCATACACAGTCTGTAATAAAACTCTTCAACAGAATTGAAGAAAAACGTTTATCTCTATTACGAGAATTTGAATTAAACAGTAAAAATAAAAAGTATATTCGTAGAGGAGTCAACATTGCAAGGAGTGCAATTGATTTTAACGCGTCGTGAGTAAATCATCGATTTATTTGTGCTACGAGCCTCCGACTTAGCCGTTGGTTCGATCGTATCAATCCAGGTGTAAGGTGCAAAGACTTTTTCGTTAAAGAAATCGACGGAAAGAGCCTGTACGTATACGTACGAGAATTAGAAGCTGACCTTTTCTTATGGCGAACGCGGTCGAGAACCCGGATCAAGGTTATCACCAAAATTCCAGCAAAAGTACGAAAATCGCGGCGTAAAATATCATAATTATTTATTGTTCCGCAATTAACGTCTCTCGGATAAGAGAATGAACAGTGGTGACCTTTCGTTTCTCATGGTTTCAACGATACGCTTGTATGCTGATTTCCACAGCGATATAGAATCGGGCGCGTAGTTATACGAAGTCACCTGGCATATCGTATCAACGAAAAGAGACAAAAAATTGCAGGTGAATTCACGCGCGTCGACTTGATTAGTAATATATTCATGTATCGTTTGACCTTCGAAAGTGTCAGAGATCATGATTTTCGGTAGAAAAAAAAATTGAATGTTGAGGAAAAAAGTAAAAGACACAGGATGGAGGAAGAGTGCTGAGTTATTTATTACGAATTAATAACAAACATATGCCCGTGACGCGTGTGTATCGCTCTGGAAAGAGAACGTTGGTGCACCTGCATTATCGGATTACGCGTAGCAGCTGCTCTGAATGAGCATTTGCAGATCACAATTCCGAGCTTTTCGGGACTGCTGTTGAGTTAGGATTTACAGCTTCAAAATTCGGGGCGAGAATATACAAGAGCGTTAAATTGTAATGTCAAAGGCTGAGAAAGATCAAAGGGCACCGGATTTCCTTCCTTCAATACCGAAGATGCTTCGAATAATTGCATTTATGCGGAACAGTCAAGTATACTGTATTGCCAGGAATTATTTTGACGGCGAGCCAATATTATTAGCGAAATGGATCTACATATGCGGCAGATAAATTATCGGACGTAGGATGAGCGTGAAATAGACTTTTTAGATTACTAAAAGTTTTGTTTGATCATCGAGAAACGTGCAGGCTCATCGTAAGGAAAGTGTAGATCCGCGTAAAATATGTTTACCGCTATTCCCATGTGTACAAAACCGTCAGCCTTCCTATCCATACTCTCATACCGTCGTCGTTGTCGTCAAGGCGTATCTTTTTCTCCCTCTCTCTCTCCAGCTTACATATTATTACGGTCGCGCTGTATTATGAAAATGCGCACGTCGACTATAATAATTTATGAACTCTGGACGAGCCTGGGAGCATCTGATCTCAAGCAGCACACTTTGCAACGCCCTCACATCATTGGAGACTTGCAATGTGGGGGCGTTAAAAAATGACGTAAACATATAAAACTTTAACAATATTCTTCTTTCAAATATTCACCAAATTGGAACCCGATGGACCACGTAACCGAAAAGAATATCCAATTAGACTAAAAGTACGAGGGTATGGAATGTCGATTAAAAACGATCATGGTTTTTGACAAGATAATCATTTTCACAGCCTCAATTTTTTCAGTCGATATTGATTCGTATATATCCATGATGAGTCTTCATTCAAGCTTGCTGTTGTTCGATCATTACCGATATTCTCATAAATATACAAGTTGGCAAACGCGTATCATATCTGGCGAAAGCTCCTTGCTGTTTTTTTTTCAAGGCACGAGTAAATTTTCAATCGCCGAGTAATCCAGACTCGATCTCTTCGAAGGAGCGATGAAATCGCACGTGCGCAGATGAACTGTTGTTCGAAAATCGATCGGTATGAATCATTCCGCTACGTGCTCGATTACGTTTTAAAGCGGTCGAAAGTTCCATGGTGATAGTGACCACGTACAGGGAGAATGAACTACAAAGGTTTGTAGCGCGAAGTAGTACGAGTCGAGAAACGGCCAGCCATTAAACCTTCCCAAACCAAAATTTTTACCAGACTCCATTCTACTCGTTTAGAGAATCAGTATCAGGGAGGCACAAAGAAAAATCAGGATTATCGCTCTTTTGATAAGTAATTGAATGGATGATAGAACAATCATGATTATTATTTGCTTATAAATGTAACGTATGAATAATGTTCATGCGATATCTCCAATAAGGTAATTTTGACAGAGAAGGTATGATTAGTTTTGGATTGATAGCTCGAGTTAATTAACACTCATAATATATTAGTACATGATGTAGCTGCTGTGTCTATCATCGGGAAAGGAACTATTGAGCAGCCATTTATTAATGATGTTACGTGCAACTAACGAACGAGTGAATTATTGGACGAGATGTTCTTTAGAATTAGTCGTGATATCGAAAGCCAGCTTAATTAGGCTGCTTTTTATGAAATCGTGGTCTCGACGCTTCGTCAAAAAGTCGAAACTAAGACAAATATTATAAGAAGAAGGAGTTTTCGAGAAGAAACAGATATAGACAATGATAAAAGGATTGAATGAAGAATCGCAGGTTTATATTTGGTGTCGTAAGAAACTTGGTCGTAACTTGAAGAAATTTCATCCGTATAGTTCCTTTTCCAAATATACTTTTTCCGCAGCAGATGGTTTAAACTCCTCGCTTCCTCTGACCGTATCCGTTTCGAAACTTCTTATTGGCGGAAATCTCGTAAATTATTATGACTATTCGAGAGAAGAGGAATTCAGATTTTTCTCGAAAGGAAAAATCTGACGGGAAGACGAAACGAAAGTGGCTGAACGCTATTCGGAGGCAACCACGAGAGATCGATGCCGCCGTTATTTTTCGAGAGAGATTTCACTCCGAGGTAGAGATTGTATCTAAGATCGTATCGCGCCAAATCTGCGAATTTTGCACAAGGCACCTTTCGCTAATGGGTGTAAATATACATTTTTCATGAAGATTCACATTTAAAGGTTTCTGTTCACTAAAAAATATATATACCCAATTTCGCGGTCATCTTTTTCACGCAAAGTCCGTCCCTGGTAAACCGTACATCACGGCTTGTATGATTATTATTATTGCGATTGATTAGATTTGTTGAATTGGATCGATTGAATGATAATGGATTGAAACTCAATAGTTTCGTCGCTGTTCCTTGAAAACGTCGTTATCCACCAACTTTGAACGCTCAGCATATTTTTCCGATTTGAAATTGTGCCGTGCAAAAATGCTTCAATTCCTGAACTAACTACCGATTTCGGATGAATTTCGGTACTGTACATTTCAACTGTTTGCAAAAAAAAGAAAGGAAAGACTCGATTTCAGGAAGTTTCGAGAGCAGCCAGTGGTTTTTGAAATTCATTTGATACGGGCGAAGCAGAAGATTCTTTATCATCCCGGACGAGTATAAATATGTGTGCTCATACCTATGAGTTAGAAGTTGGACTAACAACGAGGATACCTATCTTCTGAAAAGTTGCGCGTTCAGACCGGGAATCCTCCTCAATCAGAGGTTTTATAACGATCAAATAAACTCGAATAAACGTATGAAACGCAGTAGAGGTAACGATAGAAATACGCCTTTTTGATAGTGAATAATCGATATGAGACACCGTTCTGGAGTTGCTCGCGAGGAGCTCGCGAAGTTAGCTCGTGGAAGAGAGTCGAGTTAAATTCGTTCGCTAGCTCTTTGCTCTCTTCTCGCTATACTTATCGCGTCGTTACTATGTTGTTGCCGTTGCTTGAGAGGCTTGAGAGTGAATCGGCGGGGCTGAGAGCTCGGTGCAACATCGAACCTTGGAATGTGCGCGCCTTCCAGCACGGGAAGAGAAAGAGAGTGGGGAGAGAGAGAGAGAGAGAGAGAGAGAGAGAGAGAGAGAGAGAGAGAGAGAGAACAAGCGAGGACGAATTGCGCCAGAACTACTAAGAACCGGTGCGGAAGAGGTGGATAACCGGGCGACAAAGAAAACGATGGAGGAAGACTAGGATAGAGAGAAATCTTCGACCGAACAGTGATCCTTTAGCCACTGTCGCAGTTCAACTCTGTAATAAACAGCTTGCGTTTCATTTCCACGTTTTTTGTTTGTTTAATAAAATACGCCGATTCTTAAAATCGAATTAAATTATTCTTTCAAGAGTGTATTTCTCTGGATCGTTGAATCGGAATTTTTTCCTAAATAACCCGAATTACCGTTCATTCTGACGGATCTATTTATAGATTATAAAACTGAGCGTAGAAATCGGAGACTGCACTATAATGCAAAAAAAAAGGGCAGAATGACGAAATCCTCAAGAATGGCAATTAGTTTGAGCTACAGAAATTAAAGAGCACGGTTGAAATGAAAAGGATTGGGCAAGTTCGGTCGTCCGTTAATTACCTTCTTCTTATGAACCTTCCGTACGTCATTCTGTGCGTTCCTCTGAGCTGCCTTATTTTTCATGTACATTTGCGTCTTTCCTTTGATATTTGCTTATATCCCTGCATACGCGTGTAAGTCTTGCTACCGCTAGATTTTTCTCATCGTTCTGGGTCAATAACTGAGGCCAGGACCACATAGACGTTACTGCAAATGATATTGATCACACACGCAACACCTCTAGTGTGGATCTTCTCATGAAATATCTAAACTCCACAGTTTTTATCATTCCAGTCCAACGGGACGCAACACACTCAGGTATAATATCTGACTGAATCGAATTATTCAAGCGGCAAGTGCTCGAATTAATTTTTTTTTTTTTTTTTTTTCAAGACTTTTGAATAGTGGCTCGACTTGAGAATCGTTTATCGTTTTTGACGGGGGGAAAACAATCAAGAAATTCAATCGTACTAATTTCGCTCGCTAATGTTATCGAGTCTGCATTATTTTCTTCTTAGTCGACCGAAGTGGCTATAATTGATTTTACAGAATGTAATGTACCGCTAGATACGCGTGAAGAAAGGCATTTGTAACATGACAGCAGCTTTATGGTATGTGGAAAGAAAGGGAGCGAGAGAGAGAGAGAGAGAGAAAGGAGTCAGCAACAGAGAACGAGAATGACACAGAGAAAAGTGTGCACGTGCTGCAGATACCTGAGTTTTTCTATAAGCATAAAAGTGCGATAGAGCTAGATGGGTGGCGGTTTTAAGAGTTCAAGCACAACGTCCTGTCTCTCGATAAATTAGATCGCCAATCATGAAACGTCGATTCGTTATTATATTGTATGACACCGTTACGCAATTGTTCTACCTCTCCTTTGCGAACAAATAACGTATACACACGTTATGTATTCGTATATGTACAATTGATCTACCTTAATAAGAATATGTACTTCTACAGCCCTATACGATGTCGTAGAAACATCTACGCGCGTTATACGGAGTATACATAATACCCAGGCGAATACATAGCGGCTACAATCGGTCCGTGAAATTGCACAATTCCTAGGGAGGCCCCGCGGCATTGCGTACCATATCCTATACGAAATCGCACGGTACGTAAACATCTCGAACACTAGCGAACAAAAAGCCTCGAGCTTCTATCAATTTTCCGGTACAATTTCATGCGCATACGCCCTTTCGGTTTTTAATTCCAGACATATATTCGTACACGAGTATATAAATAGATGCACAAAATTATACGTAACATAAGGACATGACCCGAACCGTTAAACTCGTAAAAATATGCTAGTTCGATAAGAAGTTTTTTTTACATTTCAGTCATTGCCCCCCTTTTTTGCGTGCGCATTCTTTGAAACAGCTTTACAGCTTCACAGACCGTAATAAGTTGAGAAAATCTTGCTCAAATGCTTCAATTTTTTTCAATAAATGACGAATCTTTTGTTCGTGAAGCAAAACGGTTTAAATATTTAGCTCCCATCGCGGTGAAACTTTGAAAATAGATCAATTGGGTCGATTAACTATAAATATCAATATTTCCGAAGAAAAAAAAAAACCGTGCGGAAAGTCCACATATCTGTCAGCTTGCACGTCGATTACGTCGAGACAGATATTAATTTTTCTTATTTTTAATGGTCTAAAATAGTGCAACGAGGGATGCTGCTTACTCGAATAGATAGCATCGATGAAAGAAAAGTGGTGGACGGCCATTACCGCACTTTGCCAGTTTCCTCAGAGCGCACTCTGGTAGGGGACGGAGCGAAAGCATGTCCAAAGATGGCACAAAAAAGAGAGAGGAAGCGAGAAACACGAGGACCAACGCAATCACTGATTGTTACTAAGCTGCTCGGATGAACACTACTCATATATAGCTTCGTACTGAAGCGTTAAGAGAAAAGAGAAATAATACGACTCTTGTGTACTACATTGTATGTACAGGCTCTACCCAACCCGATAATTATATTGAATGGGTTAAAGAGTCAAATTTTTCTCGCACCGATACTTTCGAAACCTTTCGTCATTACCTTTCACGGTTTCAACGACGACTACAGGTACGATCTCAAAAATCCTCTTCGTTTTTAGGCCAAAGACTGTTTATAATTGCGGCTAATTTGATAATTACGATTAATTATCGATAAATTTCTCAAGACGTAATCAATTCGTTGAAATGAATTATTGTGTCCGAAGTAATTATATGGTTCAATGTAAGAGATTTACACTTGATTGCGAAATGAGAAAAAGTACCAGTGCGTACTCATTTCATAGCTCAACTACGACAAGGCATACCGAAAATTCTCAATGTACAAAATTATCGAAACAGTGAACCCTAGATAATAGTTGAGTTAGTATTTTGATAAATGCAACGAAACCCTTAATTTAATGTGCCACGACTTTATTTGACCAGCTTCAATAATTCGACAATCTTTAATTGGCCCTTAAAAACTACATGATTGGAAAAAAAATTTGGATGATTTGAAGAGGAAAAATGATGAGCATGGAAAAAATGTTTCGGTGGGTCCCAACAGTGCGATATTTAACAACAAAAATTGTCACAAATAATCAAATTAACGACTGAGACTTATACTTCTTACTGCAATTTAGCACTTAATGCAAAAAAAAATCGTTTCAATCGTTAGTTCATTCGCATAAAATACTATAAGCGTATACTTTTGGGTGTTGGAATTTCACAGACCGGCAAATATTGAAATAGAGATCTCTAAAAATCTCCAAAACGAATCATCGTTCCCCCCAAACTATAGAAACGCATCTAAAGAAGTTGAAACAAATTCGAAGAGTAATTCAACAGGCAGTTCTCGCTGTGTTCTGCGATGGAGTCGTGTCCATGTTCCAAAAGTCGAAGTGTTCAAAAGTTAGAGTGCAGCAGCTACGATAAAGTTTGACATTTCGAAAAAGGTGAAAATTTCAGTCTCGATAATCGAAAGTAATTTGGACAGATTCGATTGTAATTTTTTGTAACAGCAGATAGGATGCGCGCTAAGGATCCGTAATATGTATTATAACGGAGAGGCGAACTCTACAGACTTTGGATGGTGAAACGAGAGTGCCGAAGAGGGAGCAAAACGAATAGATGATAGAAAGATAGGAGGGAAATCTTCGGTTGGTTTGCGCAAGCGCACCAAGAAATTGAATCGAGGAAAGGGTAAAAGTGTATATACATGTATACACATATTCATACGTGTTTATATAGATATATGCATATACGTAGGAATGATAATAGAGAAGAAGGGCGAGGCAGGCGGTCACTTGTTGCGATCCTGTTAGTTCACCTTTTCGTCCAGGCGTCTCTGTCTTCGCCTCGACCGCGTAAGTCTTTTGCTCTCGCCTCATCTCTTGTCCTATTCTCGTTCCGCATCCTCCTCGTCGTGAGCCATTTCATCGGAGCAATAAACGTGCGTGGGAGTGTGAGAGAAATCGGCAAGATTTCTGGGGCTATTTCACGCTTTAGCAGCTCGATCGCGAGCATATACTTTTTCTCTCGGTCGCCCCATGACTTTACGCTTAACCGACTTAATCCGATGTGCTTAAAAAAAAAAAAAAAAAAAAAAAACTTCAGAACGTAGCAAAATCAATACTCCAACGAAGACTCTCACACTGAGATCGAAGCATATATCGAACTTTCCAAATTGGCAAAAAGAAAAAAGTAACTCTATGGCGGAATATCGATCCTCGTTAATAATTTATCGAGTTTTCTTGATGATTAACAATTCGAAATAATTATCCGAAATCAAATGAAACTAAAAAAAGAATTTCCGTGTCTACCATGTTAAAGAGACTCGACGAAAAATGAAGCTGGTACTACTCCTTTTTCAATACGATGAGATTCTAGAGACGTTAAAAGACCTGACTAAATTTAACATCGGGACCAGACCAGATTTGATCCTGATCAGGATTTTCTCATCAGGTTCTGATAAGGATTTCCTCAGCGCGTCACCGGACCCCGTATTGTTCGTGTATATTATACGTGTCAAGGATCGTAGTGGTTCTTTGCTTGCTTCTTTTAGACGAAGAATGAAAAGGTAGTCAACGAGAGAATTGAGAATCAAATTGACGTGTCTTTAAAATTGACTTTGTATTTCTCGAAAAGTTCCGTTTATATGTTAGATTTTATTAAATACCAAACAAAAAGGTTGATCATGCGTCCCGCACGCAAGACACAGAGTTCGCGTGCGATTAAAAAAAAAAATCGAAACTATCCAATTAATTTAGCCAGGCCACGCCTCTGTATGTTCATTCTTGAAATTCAGTATTTTCCATCTCTGGCTGTCCAGACCTGGTTCTAAATGTTTCCTGATCAGGTAATCCTTGTCTCGTACTTAAATATATTTTATCTCCCGTTATCATGACATTGTCGTGCCCATAAAGCCGGATCAGATAAACAAATGAAGCGATTATCGAACCGAATGAATAGTATTAATTTGGGAGTTACGGTATACAGACGACGACGACATCAACCTCTTTCAAAATGGGCAGCACCACCGGCCAGTGGCTCTTCTGTATCGCTCGGTGAACGTTGCAATCTCATCGAAGCAAGACAGTAGAGGTACTTTATGGTCTATCGAGAAAGACAGAAAGAGCATTCAAGAGAGAGAAAGATGCAGCAGCCTCTAACTCTCCTAGTCGCCTCTGTAGCCGGTGGTTCGGTCGGGAGAAATTCGATAAAGCAACGCCTCGAAAGGCAGCTCGACGATACATAAGATGGCGTTAGTCTGACCGCCAGAAGAGACCAAGCAGAGTTCTCCTGTTCGTCGCCTCTGGCACTCTGAAATGTTTCGCTCTTTTATATACTACATCTATGTATATAGCATACGTGTGGAATACAGAATATATATAGCACGATATAATTGTAAACCTTCTACCTCGTAGAGAACGTATATCTACCAAGAGTATGATACAGTTATAGCGTGCAGAGAGAACTCTGACTGAAGTTTACTCACGTAAAGCCAAAGTTAAGACGGCTATTCGCTACTGGCATATTTCGTAATTGTAATATACCGTTAAGTTCGAACTTACCTGGAACAGAGAAACATGGTGTACATACGGTTAATACGGAAGATCGTTAACGGACAGTTTTTCAAAAATATAGTCAATTTTCTTCCTTACGTAAAGGAATTCAAATCAATTAAGTGCTTGATTCAAGGAACAAACGCAAGGCAAAACGAATTTCATTTTATGACAATACAATCAATTGTAGGGCAAATTTTGAAAGATTTTACACTTCAGCATGCATGCGTTATGAGCACACGTTACAACGAGACTTCTTCAAGCTTATTCTGAGAACGAAACTTATGGAGCCTTGAGTTTAAACCTGTAAGCTCATCGACGATGGTGGCATGAGGAAGGATGACTTCCAAAAATCATGAGTTCCAGCACACAAAGTTTGCATGTTTACACTCAATACATTGCCATCTTTCAGGCATCATTCTCATCTACGTCGGCTCTCAATCAGTAATATACGTTACGGGTTAATGAACGAAAAGAAATCGAGTCGATCTATCCGAAAATGTAACAAATGTGCCTTCGAACAAACTCTCATGCCCTCGAATAAAACCCTAAATCCATCGGTCTACATATCTATATGTGTCTAGGGTTTGTGTCTCGGTCGTGTAGAAAGGGTATCCCTATTGAAGTATCCCGAATACCGAGCTCGATATTACGGCTTGTAGCGCGTTAGCATGAACAAACACAGGGTCTTTCGCCCCCAAACGAATCGAGGTTCTAAAATTCTATACAGCTAGGGCACAAGGTATGTAAAAAGCCAAAAGCTCGTCCTGCATTTATCTACATCGACCTGGGTTTTTTTTTTTTCATGATAGATATATATACGAAAAAAGATAAAAACAAAAAGCAAACAAAAAGATATGACTAAAATGTTCGAACTGGTTGACCATCGAGACTACTGGCACTTTGTTAAATTTTCCAATATCGCCTGAATGCCGCGCCGAAAACCCTTGTCGATTAGGTGAATCGAAGCGAACTGCGGTGTGCCCAATTTCGATGTATACAAAGTATACGTTACAAAACCAAAGTTTGGATCGGTTGAGAGTGACGAAATAAAAATTATAACGAACCTTTCGAGTGTGCACTTACAGCAATTATGAGACGGTCTATTTTTTTGCTGTCCAGTTAAAAAGTGTAGAGAAAAACTCTTCCCATACTGAATAGCTTCAGTTAAGGCCTCTTGTTCTTCGCCGAAAAATATGTTCTTTCAAATTGAGGCTTCGATGTCGATTTCTCCCCCTCGCATTGGTGTGCGCGTTCTTGTACACTGCTTTCAATAAATTTTCCTCTATGCACATATATGAATTGTGCTTCGGTGGCCTCTGTCACCAGAATCTGAGCTTCTCTCATGTACTTTTATAACGATACGAGACTATATATCTCGACTGACTCCAGAATTTAACCGATATACCGGATGTGTTAGTCCGCTCTATCGAGAAAGCTTTTTCGCAGGACTCATTTGAAACGAGTTCGGAAGACTATGCACAGAGAGTCGCGATTGAAGAGCGCATCGGTTTTTACGAGAAAGCAGGGTAAAGGATTGGGAAATTGAATTCGACGATCTACCAATCGAAATGTCGTTGAAGACCTTCAAATATTTTGCTCGTATTTGAGTTACAGGCAGAATAGATCGTCGATGTGAGGACACAACCGGAAGAGAAAGAGAGACGAGTCATCTGTTTCAAATTCACATCGCAGAAGGCGACCCTCTCTCTCTCTCTCTCTCTTCCTCTTACTCCTGCTTCGAATTCTCTGTCCCTGCGTATTGCCCGGTTTATACAATTTCGGGAAATCGACCACCGGCTTTTCCTCCCTTCCCTGTGTCTCTGCACTACGCTATCGATGAATTCATATACACGAACATCCACGCAAACACAGAAAAGAATCCCGGAAATGATGAAAATAATTGTTATCGGTTATACATGACACAGCGATGTGGTCATTGTTTCGTATGTGTACGGCATTCGTCGACCCCCTTGAACAGGCTATGACATGGCATCACATTCGAACCGTCGCTCCTGCACCGCCAGATATTTGAAATTATCAGACAGCATTTGACTCCCCGCGATACAACATTCAGATATGTGCAAACGTGATGAAAATCCATGCTCGTGGATCTCTCCTAAACCGTGGATATTAACACCAGCGTAAAACGAATTTCCTCATTTCGGAAATCCAAATTAGCAGCTTCATCGTATCAATATTACGATATTAAACCGCGACGATTATAAAGAGATGTTCAACGACTTTGCACACAAGCGGAACAATTAATATCCATTTTAATTTAGAAATGTAACGAGTCAGATAGAATGCACGTTAAGTTAGAAATTAAAAGCTATCACGTAACAATGCGAACACGTATAAATTGTTTCAGTATGGCATGCACTCGAGAGTAGTAAATTGCGAGTTAGAGTCCTCCCAGGAGGAAACATCATAATTTTTCCTATTATTTCCAAACGAATATCCGAATCAGTCCTGTTTTTGTATGTGAAAATAAAGACTCATGGCGGAACGATCGCAAAATGAACGTTTTGCTCTAACAAATAATATTATTCGAGCAAGATTCAGACCGCTGTTACAAGTATCATCCGTTTTGAGGGAGGACGCGATTATGATTTTTTCAACTTCTTAAAATTCGAAGGAACGATATCTTTAGAATTCTGCTTGTTCGAAGAATTCATTTTTAAATCGAATGAGCGGAATATTAATGGTCATATCGACGATTCCAGATACGGAATCACATAGACTTTAAAAATAAATATTGGAAATCTTAATTTTTTAATATTGCTTGAGCAGCAGCTTCAAGCGCCCGTAACTTCGTTTTGTGCTCAAATTAGAAGGAAACCTCATGCTTTTATCACATAATTTTCATCAACCCCTCGTTGCAACATTGTTTCGTTCGTATCGTGACAATTTACAGTTCGATTTGAAAAAATTTTAGGAATTGAATTTCTCTGAATATTTCGAAAAACAGTGATCTTATTTTTTCTTTTGGTTCGAAGCACCCGTTCAGGTAACATCGGATGATCGTAGATTGAGTACAACAAAAGGCCCATTGCCGAGGCTACTAAAACGCTTGGAAAGTGACCTTTGAACATTTCTTTCACATCGATTTCAGAATTTCAAGAATTTTTTTCTACAAACTCATAGGTTTCATGGGAAAGCCGAATAAGTAGCAAAAAAAAAAAAAGGATTAATAACGTGATTTATTACCGGAAGAGTTGGCTTTGATTTTTCAACTTTTCGAACACGTTCGTATACCTCAACATCGTCAGTGGTACACGTTAATTGATACGTATATATTACGGGAAAGAGAAGGGGTTTCAACATGAGAATGACATGAAGAGGTTTCTGGTGCTTGTGCAATGCATCATAGAGGGAGGCGAGAGTCTATACGCAATCCCAATAATTCAGCATCTATCGATCGATGGAGACCGTGTGGAGTGCTCAAATTTGCTAATTACAGCATAATTGTACAGGCCAACGTTAGGGAGTCCCGGTGCTCAGCTGCCTCCATCTATTTCTCCGCTATATACACAGCATTGTTGGTTGAACTATCTACCAAAACACATACTTAGGCGCATAAATATAGAGGAAGGCTTGAGCGTGCGTGACGACGTATATGCATGTATGTATAAATATCTATATACGTGTTACAGATTGATGATGGGGCTACGGAAATTGGCATTGCACGGTGGATGGCAGTGAGGCAACGAAACGCTTATGTACATGTACTGGGTTAAATACACACGCGTTGCTATTGGAAGCGATGCATAATATACATAAAGATAAATGCGTCGCGCCGTCAAGGGAGTCGTTAAAATTCGACGCCATAGATAAATAATGTACGCAGCGAATGCATCGGAGCAGGCTATGAAAATCGAATGTTCCCCGCTGAAAAAGCTAATTTTTTTGCTCCAATGATAACGAGATATTCATAAATAATTAGTGAATTGAAAGTGTGTTGCAAAAACAATGTGTCCACACGATTTATCGAGAGGCTTAAGGAAGAACGCAATCTGGAAACAAGAGTCTCTCTCTCTCTCTCTCTCTCTGCGGAGGATAGTGAAAAGGTGGCAGTAGCGGAGCAGCGTCGAGTTTCGGATGATCCCTTAACGAGCACGAAAGCTAATATCGCGTTACGCGAGAGGGCTACAGCCCTCCCGCCTTCCACAAACTGAGAGGAAAGGACGGGAGGAGAGTTATCCCCACCGAGGCTTCGAGACACACGCGCGGCTTTTGAATGGAGACTTTCCCCACCATTTGCAACCCTCTCTGGCAACCAACGGTCCTTTCTGCTCCGCACGTTCGCCAGATTTTAGTGGGAGTTGGACGAGAAAGGGGGGGGGGGGAGCAGAGAGAGAGAGAGAGAGAGAGAGAGAGAGATGAAAAACCGAAAGTGTGTATTTCTGCGATATACACACACGGATTCATTAACTTTTCTACTACTATCCGTGACGTTTGCATTTATGTCGTATTTATAATGCATGTATGTAAATACTCACGCGTGTATATTCGCACACTAAGTTCGTCGGTTCCCGGGCGTAATATCCCACCGGTAAATGAAATCGTGTAATCATTGTCAGGGAATGATAACGCCTTAATCGGTTACACGACTATTCAACGCGTTTGTACACTTTGTACTATAGCAGTCATTTGTTTTTCAATGAACATAATACGAATATCCGATTGCTCACAATGTGCAAAAAAAAAAAACCAACACCTGCGTTTGCCGAGTGCATGGATACAAAACAACAATGAAATTGGTCACAATCGTTTGTTTGTATACTTGCTCAAACAAATATAAAAGAAAATTTAAAAAAATAATAGTTTCAACTCGTCGAAAACTCGACGAGTAATTTTTTTTTTTTTTTTTTTTTTTTTTTTTCCCCCAGGGATCATATGCAATGGAACTGAATGAAAACGATAGTGGATTTACTGCATTCGAAAGAAAAGGTTGTTTTAATAATAAAAAAAAACAGATGTTTGCAGAGAAAAATGTTCACTTCCCGAACGAAAGGAGCAAAGCAACTGTACACTAAGCAAAAAATGTTGTTGACAAGTGATGTTATTTGTGAGTGCTAAAACAAGTCATTGACTGGATCAACGAAAATTTAGTGCAGCCACACAAATTTACTTGAACGCAATAAAAATCCTCCAAATAATCTAATTCGTTTGTTCCTCCCACATATTACCGTTCAGCCAATTTGCTAATCGAGATTCAAGCAAATATTCTATCATACTAAAAAGTTTGCGTAAGCGAATAAACGGTACTAATTTTTCAAACAACGACGTCATTTGGCTTTGATGATTCTGTTGATTCATCTACTCGATAATTTTCGTGATTCGGTTGAACAAACATTTACAATTCATCAAAAAAATCGTTCGATCCATTAATTATTCGTTCAACGTAATGGATTCGGTTGAATCAACAATTTTTCTTTCAGGCTTACGTGCTCATTGAATTTTTGAATTCTCCAATAGCTTCAACTCGCTTTTCCCAATATAATATGATCTTTTTTTGTGCACTGGGAATAACTTCTGTTGGCATATGTGGCTCACCGTATAACGGAAATTTCAGCATATGTTTTTGCACAGTTTTTGATTCCTTCATTCCAAATTGTATTTTGCGCTTCTTCCTCAAGATCAAAATGTAATACCTCCATTCACTGCTAGAATAACCACGAGCTATTCAAAGTATATAGACCTTTTTCCTTGGCCTGCTATGGTCCTACTCTCACCACCGCGATATTCATTCTTCTTCTCGTGCTAGTAGATCACGGTTGTCTGCGTGTTATAGCACAAAATAAAAGTTCAAAGAAGATGGAAAACTCGCTTCTAAGATTCCAAACGAATTAATGGTTAAATGGGATTCCAAAAAGTCCATACCATGAATAATTGAATTTGATTTCATGAAGAGATTATAATCAAAGAAAAAAAAACAAACTTTAAATATCTAGATCGATATCGGACTACAACGCGAGCAAATTAGTACGCCACTTTAAATTTAAAGAGAATTTATATCGAGACCTCGGGTGAAGTATCGTTTGGAGCTTGACAGGCAAAAAAAAAAATATATCGACATAAAATTAAACGTCCACGTCGGTAATCGCGGGTGTGAGCGCGTAGAAGCGATTATTTTAATGAAATAATTGATGCTATCATCGTTCGTGGTACGTGTGAGAAGAGGGGAGGGGAGGAGGTAACAAGAGAGCATGTATACGAGCTTTGCTCATCAGTTTGTATGTATATAGATCATTTAAGAATTACGTATGCAGCATACTCAAAATATCAAGATGACAGGGTGCAAAGTGGGCTCGTCACCGTCCTTTTTAAAGTATTTTGTCTCGGTATCGAGGAGAGAAAGAGGATGATAAAGTTGCTCCAATCGATTGATGGACCATAAACGAAACACCGAAGATAATTATGTAAATGGAAGGTACGTGAACCAATCGATCAGGTTCTTTCGTCAGTAGAAAATTTTTCGTCTGGTATGAACCGTTCATTGAACCATGATACCGACGACAAGGATGGAAAAATATACGAAAAGAAAGCGACCGATAAAATGATTAAGAGCTTCAAGATCGCATACGAACAATCATCGAACGAGATAAGGCGAGAATAAATAAAAAGCTCGATAGATACGATCATCGATTGTTGTACGTAGCTTTAACGAGTGGACAAACTTCTCGTGTGTGACTGGTGATGCAAGCGTGAAAGGAAAGAGGAGCGGAGTGCAGCGCGATCGAAGAATCAGCGCGTATATTAGGTCGCTATAGATTTGCGGAGGTGGAGGGAAGAGTGCAAGAGTAAGATAACTGAACTGACTATAGCGAGAGGGCTTGAGGGGCAAGAGGGGTTGAGTTTAGGGTGGGATGTTATTAGGGTTATGGTGGTGGTGTCGCCAGTATCCGGAGCACGTCAACACGAGAACGGGGCGAAGGAGAAGGGTGAAATGGTTAAAGTTTGTTTTTTTTTCTTTTCTTTTTCGACGGAAAGGAGGGAGGAGGATGGGGGAGTAGACTGAGGGTAGCTAGCATATCGCTACGGTAGGTTACACCTGCGTGAGCTTAACGGCTACGCTGGTTCGCGGTGTGGGTGAAGTGGTGTCATCTCTCGGCAATATCCCGAGTGACCTCCCTCCCTTCCTCAACCTCACACAAAACCCCCTCCCCAAAATTTCTCACTTTCTCTCTTTCTCGCGCTCTATCGCAACAACCCCTATTCAAGCCCTCCCTACGTGTGTGTTCCATCAGGGTGTTCCACTAACCGTAGATTCTCTCTCTTTTTCTCTCTTTTTTTTTTTCTATAGTACCATTCTCGCCTGTAAATTCAACCGAGAATCTCCCCTCCATATTCGCATCAGGAACGCACCAACACCACGGTCACGTCATCATCGAGAGCGAAGCGTGCAGGAGAACATTACACGAAGAGCACAAGAGCAGTGGCGTCGGTGGTGCGACGGTGGCTGAACGATGCTGGCATCCGCTGCTGACTTCCCCTACCGTCAACGCGTACGTTCATATATTATATATGCTGCCCAGATTCCCCACCCGGTGCCACTCTGCCGAGTGTCCACCTCGTCGTTGCGGCATGAGCATGTCCAGCATTCAGCAGCACCAGAGAACAGTTGGAAGCAGAGAGAAAGATAGAGGGAGAGAGAGAGAGAGAGAAGTGTATACTGGTGCTCTCCACAACTCTCCGGCTTGCTTTCCTGCCTCTTCGTTCACGGTCACACCCACGGCGGTTCTCAAACTATTTTCATAAGTGAGCTTCACCGGATGTCCGGTATCATGGAATGCAGAACGGACACAGAGAACGGAGCTATCAAGAAAAATCATACACACCGAACCGCATCAACTCAAACACTCGACGATTATATATGCGGGTGAACTGAATATTACGTTACCCTGAGAACATCTGGACATTGATTATCTACGAATTTTGTATATTAAATGCCTCTCGAAGGTACAACAAATGAGTCACAAACTTGAGTGGTAAGTTTCTCAAAATACTAGTTAAAAACGTTCAATAAGTATTGAAATATCGAAAGTAAATGATGTCCCAGTCGCAAACAGCTTAACCTCCGCCATTCGATTGACCGACACGAAGATACTGATACGAAAATAGAATACCTGGACCCCGAAAAGCGAACAATTAATAATGACAGCTTGGTTTTTGAAGAGCGCACGAGACCCCCATGCCTCCCATAAAAGACTCCAACAAATAGACAAGATCTCGAAGATTACAAAGTATTGAAACAATTCAAGGGGTTAGAGTAAAGCCAAGTCGCGTAAAAGAGTCAAAGAAATGTGACAACGGATATGGTATAGCCGAAAGGCGAGTTGAACGAACGAATGATGGGGAGAAAATGGTGTCCGTAAGTTGAGCGTCACTGAGGGTACAGACCGGCTCCACCTAGCATAGGGTGAACGGGTCGGAGGCCGTTGGTTCCTCATAGAGTTGCTCTCTTCTTATTATTATTACACGAACGTGCACACCGATACATACCGAGTGTAGTACACAGAGCAAGGAACATTATTATATAGCTGTATACATATATATATATATAGAGTGTATAAATGAGCAGGACCAACTTACGAAGGCGCACGAACGCATGCGCCGAACAACGGTGCAGCTCGGTCTCGGATGGGGAGAGTAAGAGGGAGAAAGAGAGAGAGAGAGAGAGAGAAAGAGAAGGAGTGAGAAGTGGGGAAGACAGTACGAACTCACGCGAGCATCACGCTCAAAATCGCGTGGGAGGGGGATGAAACAGGTTGACTCGCACGCGAGCAAGCGATCGTATTCTCATCTTCATATATATAAATATATATGTGTGTGTGTGGGTATGTGTGTTTGCGTGTGTAACGAGTGGAGACGGAGTGGGGTTGAAAGAGGGATAAAACGTCGCGTCGACGATAGAGGAGCGAGAATTTGGAGGGGATCGAGGTTTCGTAGAAGGGGGAAAAGCGAATGAGGAGAAAATTGAAGCGGCGGCGGCGGCGGCGGCGACGGTGGTGGTACGATGCCTCGGTGAACAAGAGGGGATAATATGAAGACGCGGGTTGCCGCGGCTGAGTGACTATGTGCCGCCACTCTTGCAATGAGCACGGCGTACGCGGTGTTCCCGCTATGAGCAGATCAGAGAGCCCAGACCGACCGAGCAGGGGTAACGCGACGAGGTTACCGCACTCGCTTGCTTTCCGCGGATTATCATTATCATTATTATTATATTCCTGTATTATCCCCGTTGATTGTGAAACGGAGATTCACAGCATGGGAGAAGCAAAGAACGAGAAAAAAAAAAAAAAAAAAAAGGACAGAGACAGGGAGAGACAAAAAAATGTTGGCGCAAATAAACAGGGAGATTCGATTGAGAGGCAAACGTCATGGAAGAAAAACATGACGTACGATCGCGTTCCGAGTCATTAGTTACTTTGCTGATCGTTTTCACAAAAGCATCGGAACGGAAGATACTCGAGTAGAACAAATAAAAACATTGGTCACTGTACAGATGATCGAATTTAATGATGTCGAAATCACTTTCGAATAACCAAACAAATAATCTCTTTGGATTTAACTCGAAAAATTTGACGCTACTAAATAAATTCGTATCAATCGTCTCCCAACGACTCGAGAATTTTCAAATAAACTATTCCTGTAAGCTTGTGAACGGAAGATTGTTATTTTTTTATGGGAAAACTTATGCAACATTGAGTACAAAGATATCTGTTCACCGAGTTTTTCAAGGATGTTGTGTTATTCCATAAAAGTATAGAGATTTCAATGAAACTTTGCAAGCAACAAAGTATTACAGGAAAAAAATGCTTGCAAAATATAACGACATTCAGGAGGATAATTGAAAAGTTATTAATTATATTATTTTCGTTTTGAATGAAAATGATTTTTCATTTTGGGCTCTGTCGAAATCTTCAAAAACACCTTAAATTTTGGGTATATCAAGCCCAAAATTCTGAACAATGCCTGAAATGATTTTATCTCAAGCCTACCGAGATCCATTAATTTTTTTATAAAAATCTAAAACTGAATAAACAGTGATGCAATCGTGAAAGCATAAAGTTAGATCCTTTCGATGAATAATAAAAATATGTAATTCCATAAGTTTTCAGGTGTAGTGTTTGTTCCCAATGAGAAAAGGAAAAAGATCGGTGAGTAGTGGTCTCGAGAGAAAAATATGACACATGATAATGCAGGGTTCCAAAACTATATCATCGATAGAGGAAACTACGGTCTTTCACCCACGCGTTTATGTCTGGAAAGTATAAGGCAGCTAGGTACTTATCTTATCGAGTTTTTGACTCATTATACCGGTTATAGCTCGAGATCTACACTGGATCTATAGATCATCGTCAGTTAAAAATTCTACAATATTTATTATTAAACAAGTAAACGATTATAGAATACAAAGTATGTTTTTATCTATGTATAGGCTGATAACGAGACCGAATGCACCTGACTATCGTTACGGATTATATTTATGTATGCACGATCGATTTTATTCGTTTGAAAAAGTTCGTATACTACGTACGATGGCGACGTTACCGGGTTTAATCGATTCAACAATGGATTGATCTTAAACGAGGCTGAATCAATAATTATGCTTCAATGACCTACTTACACACGCACGTGTTTTAACTGATCGACGAGAATTTAAAGAGAAAAAAAACACACACACACACACAAAAGAGATACCATAATCGGCATTACATTTCTGTAGAGATTGTAAGATATTCGTTGCTCTTGATAAATCTAAAAAAATATGGCACCCGAAGTAATTTTTGTTGTTAACTATATATATGCCGAGATGCGATCGCCTCCTCCATGCTTCGTAGGCTTTTATCATTATTCGCACTCGCTACTTGGTTATATTCGTGAGGGAATGGTCGTCAGGCTGGACCGTGCGGGTCTAACGATAAGTAAAAGTTTTCACGGCGGGTGGCCCACTGCGCTCAGTATTATAACCGAATGTGCGGCTTTCACGATCTCGTATATGAATTTATATGTGTGTAAATGTGTATAAAAGAGGAGAGATCCGGAGAAGCGTAGGTGTAAAACGTGGGCATATTTGCACGGCATATTCGTGAGCTCGTCTCTCGTGGTTCCTTGTCCAAGAGACGAGAGAGAGAGAGAGAGAGGTAAAAAGAGAAAAGAACAGAAGGATATACCCGGTGCGAGGAGATACATGCACATATAAAAGGAGAAGAAAAAAAAAACGCGAGGAGAATACATTCCGGATGATGCTCTCGTATATGCTTCAACGACAATGTACCGCCTCGTATCTTCGCAGGACACCTCGAGTCTGGACACAAAGTGGATTTACGCAGGCCGGACGTATTTATCGACTCGTTCTCAATGGCTCTTTTCTCTTTCCTTTCTCTCTTTTTCTCGCTCGCACTCTCTCACACTCATATTCGCTGATGCAGCTGAACTCTTTGCCCCAACCCCGTTAAATTTAAGATTTAAAAGAGCCCATCGTATATATAGCTTTCGGGTTATAGGGGTATTCTCGCGAAGCTCCAACGATCCGGGCTAACCTGCAGCCCCGCAAGTCCTCAAGATGCTAACTCCCCGCTGAGCTAAATCGTTGTAACATCGCAGAGCCTGCTTTAATCTTGCTCAACGATATTTCAATGCTTCGAGGATCCAAAGGATCCTCGAAATCGAAATATCGGGTTAAATAATCGAGCTGAATTGACCATTCGTAAATGGGCAACGAGAAATAAAAATAATAATTTAACACCTTCGTTCGAGCTGGCAAATTTTCTTCGTACACACCGAGTCAGTTTTGAGTTGATTTTATGCAATGATTTCGTATTTTCACTTTTATCTTTTGGCTAAAAAGAGAAAGATCGTCCTTGAATATTTTTGGAGCGTCTGCTCTTGCATCCCCCTCCGAAGTTTTCGCTGCGGAATATGTGCTCGATGACGACATTCTCGCGGGGGTGTCTAGATAGCGTAGACGCGCGCGACCGGGCTAACGTCCGTGGGTGGGGTGTGACGCGACATCTCACGAGGTTACTGGGCAACTTATCGATCTTCGTGGGATTCCGCAGGAACCCGCACCCGCTCGTTCACTCCCACACCAACTGACCTTGTAGAACCTTTTCTTGGAGAGATCGAACTCCGTCTCCATAACCAGCTCCACGTTCCTTGTTTAAATCAAGTCGTTTCTCTTCATCATCATTACATTTTTTATAAATTATTTTTCATCAATCTTTTCAACCACTATTGATTTTGGTGTCAATGTCAAGTTAATAATCAATTGAAACGAGTTTCAATGATAAATATAATCAGTGATATTCCTGCGTTGAAAAGTTTAATCACCTCTGCGAGATAATGAATTTCTTGTCTGGTTTGAAGATAAATATCCAAACGTGAAAGCTCAACGAGCTCATTTATAATCTCAGATTGTATCAATGTCGTTATTGTTATGATTTTTAAATTAAAGCGAACCATATAATTTCGCGTCGGTAATATTTGCGATAAAAGAGGGCCATCAAAGTGCCATAAATAACCGATGACGAGATGAAGGGCTAATTTGTCAGTTTAAGATGCTGCATGCAATAAAAAAAATAATAATAATAAAAAAAAAAAAGGGAAAAATAAAAATCGTAAAACCGGTTGAGGCCTGGACGACAGTTGGATAATTGAAATTGTACGAGATATACCCTTTGGCGAAAAATTAGCGTCGTGAAAAATGTATACAGACCGCGATATTATACACGGAGAAATCTTGTATCGCTAGCGGTTAAATGATCACGAAAGATATATCCGTTTTTTTATCGAGCTTCTGCTCGCGTCATCGTTTTCGTTCTTATCTTTTTTTTTTTTTTTCGTACGAATATACAGCCACGTACCAAAGCAAGTGAAACTGCTCGATTCTGCTCGACTGTTTGATTTCTCGACTTAATACTTTCGAACGATTGGCCATACCGAATGAAACCGCAGTCCCATGCATTCGAGAGCTTATAAACTTTGCTACGTATCACTTCTTTGGTTCTTCAAAACAATATCTTAAATCTTGTTCCACTTGTTTCGGGACTGACTGTATGTAAGTAAAAAATATCTTACACGCACGTCGTCACGATACTCGATTTTATTGTCGTTAATTTTAAAACGATCATCATCGATCCAACATTACAGATGATTTTCTAACGATAAGAAAATAATCTTCGTCTGACAATCTGAAAATGCGGTAGATTCAGTATTCGTTACAACGCGAGCTTCTCAGATATTTAAATGTAAGCGTATATATAGGTATTTTCATTGAATTCCATGCGCTTCTCATTCTCCCCCACGAACAATGAATATACATATATGCACAGAATACGTTAAATCCAATAACTTCAACCCAATTATCACCTCGCCGTAATTCACTTACGTTAACAATAATTAATTGATTATTATTTGGTGGTTCGATAGCGGCGAATAATTTATTTCATAATTCGCTGGTGCGTCGAGCAACGATAAATGAACATTAATAACAAACATTATCGAGCTCCAGTCTCGAGATTAGAGAAAAATTTCGTTTCTCTCTCTCTCTCTCTTCCACAATAACGATAAATTGTCTCGATGTACTTCGTATGCGTGTAACCATTTACATGCACATTCGAAATGCGTTAAGTTTATACCTTATTCATATTAATAATATATCTATAGAATAAACCTGATGCGTAGAAAAGTAATTACGATAGCATTGCAAACATATTACGCCCGTCAGTCTCTCGGCATTTACGAGACTGCTAAAGGGCTTCCCGGCAAGAATTAAGTATCGTAGAATGCTGCCGGATGATATTATACTTGCCCCTTTAGCAAAAGACACCCCGCAGTATATACATAGACCTATCCCCCCCCCCCCTCTCCCTCCCAACCTTTTGGTTGATGCGCAAATGACAACAATGTTTGAAAGCTGCACCGCGCAGCCAGTGCGAAGCATTTTTACCCAGTTTTTCCCATAAATCAAGACTAATTATTCGAGATTAAATGAATCCTTTTACTACCTCCGATATGTACACGTATGATCGTGGCTAACATCATTTACCAACAGAAATTAAGAATTAAATGCATTTCGTATTAACCGACGAGTAACGTCAATTCATAAGAAAATGTTCATATTTATATACGCATTATATATATATATACATATATAACATGCGTTAATAACCTCTTAGTCACGACTCGGTACACACTCAGATCGAGCTCAAAGTAATGCTAAGCGAAACTGTTTAACGCTATATATCGCCCTACGTGCACAACGGGTCTCTACTCGTGTACAAACAATCATACAGTTTGTACACAAAATGGCCTAACTTTGGAGGCAAAGATTGAAAAAGTAAAATATTGGTCATGCAAGCCACATTGCAGCGCGCTCGCATCTGAACACGTCAACTCGGTTATACGATCATTATAGGATTTCCGAGAGCACGAGGCAATATGCGCACTGGGGAGCGAACAACTACTGGGAGAGCCACAACTTCGCCAATAATTTGAAAGTTTATAATTTAATAACATAACAAGATCGGGACTTTGCGAGGAAATGAAGAAAAAAAAAAAAGGAACAACGTCCTCGGAAAACTTGAACTCGAGAATATATGCTCAGCCTCAAATAATTACTGGCTGCTTAGGTCGATTCTTGGAAACATTTGAAATATACATATCATAAATGATTAGCACCAGATATCGTTTGGAGCGAAACTCAATAAATTGTCAAGTAAATTTCGTGAGACGAGAGTAAAAGTATAAACGAGGAGCATTAACGTATACGTTATCTTTTCATTAAAAATGAATACAAAGCTATATTCCCAGGAGAGGAATATAGCATAGAAAAAGGAGTACACCGCTCACTGGGAACGGAATTGATTCGAGAAAATCTCAGTGTCGTAAAAATGTAAAAAAATACGCATGAAAGATGAAAATATCGCGATAATTTATGGTCGTTCAGTTAATGCATTTTTTTTTTTTTTTCTGTTCTTTTAATCAAAGCACATCAAACTGGAAAATTAATTGGAAAAATATTTATGAGCAGAAAGTTTTAATGTAGTGGAATACAGAGAAAAAGGGAAATTGAAATGGAAAACGAAGAACGAAAACTCACAGAATGGAATTTGAACAACTTCGTCTCTATTTCTTAGGGCTTCGTGAACTGTCTGGGATCGAGAGACACGTGGAACCTGAGCAGAGCAAGAAAATCTTCCGAAAACATGAAAAAAGAAAAAACTGTTTGAGTATTCTCGAATTTTATGGCGGAATAGGAAAAATCAGAATTTTGCGAATACGCGAATGTCGCGTTTGGAGGCTGGGAAAGAGAGCTCGAACGGTAAGAGAGTAGCGTGCGTTACCTGTCGTGTTTGTGAGTAATAATCTTGGGTAAGGTGTACGCAATGTGCACGGGATCCCGGAGAGCTCAACCGCGCGATTTTGCTGTAGAAGCAAGGTGAACTCTCAGAGGTGGAAGGATAGGACTCGTTCGTTGCGGGCTGCTGGTCGAGAGGACCGTGGCTCATCGACCGGGATGCAAGCAAGTAAGAGCAGGCCGAAGAAAAACGAGAAGAAAAGAAGAAGAAGAAGAAGAAGATGAAGAAACAACTAAGAAGAATAAGGAAGAAGGAGCAAGAAGGATCAACAACCTGCGGGCACTCCCCTAGTATGTATATGCTATGTGTATGTAGATAATACGACCGTAGGATAGGTAGTTCAAGAATTATACGCAAGACGAGAAAGAAGCTGATGCGGAATCCTCACATCGTACCGAAGAATTCAAGGACCAGGTAAGAAAATCATCCGCACTTGAGGGCATCGATGTCTACGTCGATGGAATGCAGCAAGCATTCTTTTTGTTTAAATATTTTCATGTGTTGATCGTTGACATTGTCCATTTTCTATTGTGCATTGAACATTGGGATCCTTATAACAGCCTGAAATGACAATTTGGTCAAATTTCATAATCCGAGACCATGAAAGAAGAGTTAAAGTAGACTAAAAAGTAAAAGCAACGAAAAGGGTCAAATTTCATTATCGATTTCACCGCTAATATTTGTCCATAGAATAATAACTCTGAAAATGTTGCGAGAAAGCCCCGGAGAAGGGAACACTCGATTGTAAAATTGATCTTGGATCACAGAGCGTTTTCACTTTTTTTTTTAAACTAACCGGTATCGCAATACGAAGTATATTTCCAACCGCTGTACACTCGTACAAGTTGAATTCTTCAAAGTGGATTCCATAACGTCAATTTCTCTTTCAACTCTCAATCACGTCCTTATCATTGTGCAGTTAAAGTCACATCTTCGCATGCTACAATATCGGTTTGACATTTACCTTGAGTGTTTTATTGTGTGATAAAAGTGGCAACTGGTTAGTAAAGATGTCAGAAGTGAGTTCTGTGGAATCTGTGAAATACGATAGAGAATTTTTTTTTTTTTTTTTTCTTTTTCTTTTCCAAACGATTATTAATGGAGGATTTAAACGTCAGCCAATAATTCGACGATCAATATATATACGTGGGACAGTCATTTTGTCGAGTAGACGATTATTGTCAATTTCGAATGTTCGAAGGACCCTGCTATAAAGCACGAAACAAAATTGCCAAACGATCGTTCGAATCGTCGTAAAGTCGTGTCTGTTATATCGTTGAATCTTTCCGCGCCTACTTTCCGGCGGCACAGCTTCATTGGCTATTAAAGGTACACCATAGGCTTTTCTGAGAGTGTGGTATGAATACAGTATGATGCTTTCATATACCTTGTACCATGTACTGCTCTTACTATACAGGATTTCATACCTAACGGTTACAACTGAGCATCTTTCTCATTCTCTCTCTCTCTCTCTCTCTTTCTCTCGCGGTCTTTTGTATGGATACATATATAAACAAATATAAATATATTAAATCCTTGAATCCTGTATAGATAACGCGGAATGGACTATCATGGCAATCGCTCGCTCCGTTCCTTTAGCTCCATCGTTTATACTCCCCAACTCTAAGAGGCTTTTTTCCTAAGTGTATTACCCGCTGACGCGTTTAAATTCTCCCTCTCTCTCTCTCTCTCTCCCTCTCAACCGTTTTCTTTCTCTCAACTTGACTATCGTGAATCGCCAAGGTTAATGGCACTGAGAGGTCGATACGATCCTAGTTATCGCAACGACGAGAGAGAGTTCATCCGCGCCCATGCAGCTTCATTTAACGATGACGTCGAGGCGTGCAAGGGTCCTCCGAGGATGCGTCGACCACCGGTTAATGCACCGAGCAACTTCAAGAATTCTCCCTTGCAGCAATGTCCATAAGAAAGTATTCGCCCCGAGCGCATATGCAGTGGAAATTCTCTACAAACGGATGGCTCATTTGCTCTAATATTTGATTTGCATTATTATACTTTATTACTTGAATGGAAAAAGGTATACGAACTTTGGAACGAATCGTGTCGGCCAGAGGTGAATATTTATGTCGTGGAGCAGTAAAAAAAGAAAGAGAGAAAAAGAGGAAAAGGGGGGGGGGGAGGAGAAGGGGATCTTAAAGGTGGATGGAGCTTTTGTTCTTCAAGACTGCTGTTACACTTACTGTTCCGAGGATGGTCGAGTTCGTATAACGGTACGGTCTCTCTCTCTCTCTCTCTCGACCATTCTTTCTCGAAGAATATTTAAAACTTCGTCGAATATAAAGCTTTCGTTAACTGTGGGTATCGAACACAGTGGGAAAAGAAAAACGAATATATACACAATGATACGTTGATCGGTACAACGGTTTTATATCGGTTTCATTTCGGTCCATCAATGTGAATAAACTGTCATTCATTAATTAATAAAATTTAATCAGCGATCTTAATATTTAAGATAAAACTCGGAGGATCGGAATATCGATTAAACTCAAAGAGATCCATTCATTTTCTAATTACTCATTATCGCGACGAGGCCTAATTCCAATCGATACAGAATTCGAGTACAGTTCTCCATCCTTCATTTTCAATGAGTTTTATCTCACAGATCACGCGTCGAATGGAATGCAGCTACAGCTTTTATTGGTATTTTCACATTTTCTCAGTTGTATCGACGCCATCAAAATTTTGACGTAAATCTAACAATACGCGTAGCTTCCTAACAGCGATGTCGACGAAAGATAAACAAATTCACACAGACTAAACCTGCGAGAAGAAAAATGTCGTGCGTGATACTTAAAAATAAAGAAGAAATCGCGGTGCGCTCCAACGATGAGAATTTCAACACAATTCTCACACAGTTCTTTGTTTTCTTTTAGTGAAAAATTAGTGACTCCGGCGCAACAAGCCACGGATCCTATATGGGCCAAAGAAGAACTTGTTTTTCTCCCACCAAAAGCATAAAGATTGTGGTATTCCTGGTGGGAGCAAATCGCTTCTTTGCTCTTTTCATTCTTGTTCTGGTACGGATATAGGGGGAAGATCGGGGGAGGGGGTGACCGAGAGAAGTATGAGCGTGTGGTGTACCGCATTGTGTATATACACCGCGGAAAACCTCTGGTGGCGGGAGTACAAGTAACGCCGGTATTCAACGGCTAATATTAGAACGGTCCATCGTGTTATCCAATGCGGGCAGTGCTCTAGCACTTTGCTTGTGGATACTGGCTCTCGTCGTCCGGAAGGAGCAAACTAGGGGTTCCCTCTTCCCCTCGCCCCGCCGAACTTGAGAGGAGAAAGACAACAACCGCGAATTATTCGAGCGAGAGCCTGAGCAAACTTGCACACGAGAATACAAGGAAGGGTGAGAGAAATCGCGTTCCGATCGGATGATCAGAGATTTGGTACGACGATCGAAAAATTGACAGCGGATGAATCAAGAAAAAAAGCAAACGATTAAAAATTAATTGAAAGTTCATTTGTCGAAGTTTTTTCGAAACAAATCTTAAAATTCGTCGAAATATTTCGAGACAATCAAATTAAGCAGAGTTTGGTTTGTACTGAAATGAAAAACGAAAATTTCGTTGTGTTTGAATGATCCGAAATTGGACATCATCGAAATAACTGATTAAATTGCAAGTCTATTCAGATATTTTTCTGTTATAAAATTCATACCCCGATTGGATGATGACAGAGTCCGTTCTAACGGTAAGTGTTACACACAATCTCTCAATCAAATCCTTATGAAAATGTTTTTTCTCCGAATGAAAGCGCATATGCACCGCGTATAAAAATCAACGGTTTTCACGTGTTTCTTTCCCGAATCAAATGTAATCGAGCCTGCACAAACTCGGGCAATGCACACACGCGCGAATTTCGATATCGGGGGGGGGGGGGGGTGGTGACGAGTGAATTGATTTAACGAGCAAACACTGGTAATGGAGGCTGACGGGGTGGCGTAATACAGAAGCAGACGACCCTAAAGAGAGGGGACACATGTTGGGGATGAATCATCGTATCTGTACGTACATATAAGACTCAGAAATGATTTGAGAACCCCTACGAACTGAGGGGTGAATAACTCCGTCGTTAAGATATACAGGATGTCCGAAAAGTCGGAAACAAACATTCAAGGGGTTAATTGAATCAGGAAATTCCGGAGTAAAAATTTTAACTTTTCGTCACCGAAAATTTGGTTCCGCGTCGCTCTGTTTGAACAACAGAAAACACGATAAATGCCGTACGAATAAAAGGACAATAACGCGCGATTGCGTACAGTTTTATTTAAACACGCAACGCGAGACGGAGATGCGTGCGTCATATATTTTCGTTAGCCGATAAACTCGGTAACGCCATAAGCTCTCATGTGGGCAAATGAAAGTCTAGAAATCCAGAAAGACTCGACCAGTTTGTTTGGGACTCGTATCCACTTGACGCCCTTATGAGATTCAGAAATGGATAGAACGTATAGGAATATTCTATCGAAGCGCCGATAGTATACAGCTGTTTCTTTTTTATCCACTCGCGTAGCTCAAACGCAGACTCGGATACTGCAAGAGAGTACGGCGTCTCTCCCTCCTCCCTCATAAGTTTTTTCCTCGTTTCTCATCTTGCCCCTTGAGCATCAATCTCTCCCCTTCTGTTTCATTTCACGTATTTTTACCAGTCCATTGTATGGGTGTGCGTATGTACACAAATCGAAGAGAGTGTTGAATCCCAACCCTTAACCAGCTCCAACTTCGTAACACGCATCTGATATTCCCGCTCACATATACAGACGTGCGGTTCGAATCTTCTCCGAAGAATGGGAGCAAAATAGTCGGAAGGAATACACGCATCCTCGAAGATTAAGAACGACCCAAAACCGCCTGTGGGTACATTTTTTTCGGGATATATGCGTATCCTGAAAAAGAAATTTCGAACACTTTCTTTTGGCCGGTTATTATATGGTCGGAGGGAACACCTCTACTTTCCGAGAAGCCGCGCATAAAAAGGTCCGCTCGTATTTTTATTAAAAGAAATAATGGTGAATAAAACGGGAGCAGAGGAGTATCTGAAAACCTTTATGAAAAAGTATCGGAGTACCGATTTACGCAGTTCCTTCTCCCTTCAACCTCGAATACCTGGATAAAAACGTGTACCACGAGGTTAGTCAGAATTCGGGATACAGCCATTGAAAAAGAACAAAATCACAAATCAGCGAGCGTTAATATTTAGATAAACTTTCATCAAAATCAAACTGCAGTATTGAGAAAATTCTCATCGGATTCGTACAATGAAAAATGGTAAAACATGACGGAATTTCGTGTTTTTTTTTTTTTTTTTTCGCTCGAACGACACGAAAGTAAATTACTTGATACGATAGAAATGAAAAACCAAATGTATGAATTTATCGCAATAAAATGTTTGAGCAATGATACGCCGCGTCGGAATAACAATTTATTGGCAAGATTCGAACGTGTGTTATCAATTCCGCTTTTAATCCGATGCTCCGAATATTAGCTGCAGTCATGAAAATATATCGTAATACGCGTATATAAATTCGTGAACATTTACCATATAAAAATGTGAGTATAGATATTATGACGATATTCGCCACCGATCCCTGAAAATGGATAAAATCCAGGGAGAAAATAAATTACAGAAATGCGAAAAATTAGGAGGAAATCAATAACAAAAGTTTGGTTTTTATTGAGAGAAAGTCCCGTAATTTTTCCGATGATTTGGGCGCCAGTTACTTTTAAAATAAAAGTAACAAAATAAAAAAAAATGAATACAAAAATAACAAAAATAGTTCTCTTTTCTTGATCTCTCCTTTTTCCTTTTTAACAATAACAATATTAATAATACTGGGGGGGGGGGGGAACTGTACAAACCGGGGCTAGCGTAAAAGAAACAAATTATAAAAAGTATTATCACAATTTCGCAAGAGACTCTAGTTTTAATCTCGAGGATCACTGGGTTCCTGTCGCTCAGGCGTTCTTACAAATACCCGTGATGCAAATTAATAGTAAAAAAAAAATAATAGAAGAAACGAAATCTCGATATAATAAAAATAAAAAAATTGAAAGGAGTTTCCGAACACTTGTGCGGCAAATAGCTCGCGATCACTCTCCTTTTTAAACAAAAATTAATCAATTAAATTATGCTCGCTGAAGCACAGCGAAATACACGAATAAATGGGGGCAAAAATAAATTACGGTGTATACGGCGTCGTACGACACGCCGGTTCAGGCACTCGGCCGAATAAATGACTCTAGGGGGGAAGGGGGGGGGAGGGAATTCGCACGCACTTTCGATTATAATTATCTTATTTCTAACACCACAGCACTCTCGTAATAACTAATAATCGCGAAAAGTCTCTTTGAACTCAATTGAAACGATGTCACGAGTCAGAAGGACTCGGACAAATTATTTATCACGAAAAAGCACTGGCGATAATGATCGACGCGTCCCGGCGAAGATGGCGTCAAGCCACGCGTTCTTTGCCGAAACACCACTGTGAGATAAAACGACTTACTTGTTCGTATCCCTTTCGAAGATGACACCAAAACTATCCACCAATATCCAAAATCGTCTCTCAAAGGGGTCGAGCCGGGTTGTCGTTGTAAAATTGTTGTTTTTAATAATGAATAACGCAAAAATAGCAAGAAATTTCGAGAGCGCCCACGGTACACACGCCGAGTCGTTGTAGAAGAGACGTCATCTTCTTCTTCGTCCGTCTTCTTCGATCGATGATGCGCGTGGCGATCGATAATGTAATCGATACGCGCACGCCCGCGAACCAATTAGCGCTCGTTAATCGTGGTCGCGTTGACACTCGGTGGTAAGGGAGGATGGGGGAAGGAGAAAGGGACTCGTTGCGGGGGGTCTTCGATTGGTGATTTATGCCCGCTCGGGACGCTGGCGTCGTCCTCGCTGTCCCGGAACGCCATCGTGGCGAGAATCCGAACCCGTTACTCACTCGCAACATGGCGGCCCGCAGTATTTCGTTCGGTGGGTTGTTGTGCGTTCGGTGTGCCGTGCGAGTGACAGGTGGAAATCGTTCGGTGTTTTCGATGTTGTCGTAAAGAATGTTGGCGAAGTGTTGTGTCGAAGTGCCGGAGGATAGGAGCCTTGACGCCGGGGGACTCGTCCGATCGACGTACTGTTGACGGGCGAACGTCCTTCGTCCGAGGAAGTTCGAGTTTGGAGGTTAAGTCCTCCCGACTCGTCTCCTATCGTCCTTTACTTTCCTCGCTGCTCCACGGAGCTCTGGATCTTCAACAGGTAAGGGATTTATTCCCTTACCGTAGGTGAGTTCGCCGATTTATTTTTCTGGGGGTTATCGAGGAGGGAAATGCGTGGGTGAGGGGATTTATGCGGGGTGGGACTGAGCGCTGGGACTTTGTGCGTGGTCTCGATGCTCTGGGCGAGTGATTTCCTCGCTGTGGACTCGTGGTTGGGTTGTTCTTGTTGCTCTGGACGATTACTTATTTCTTTTGGTGTCTTCCAGGTGCTTGCAGTATTTTGGAGTGCTCCGGAGAGGTCTGACGGGGCCTCGGAGAGGTCGAACTAGGGCTACGCTGCCCCTAGGGGCCTAAATCTAATAATATCGGAGAGTGCTGTGGTGGATTCCACCACGACGCAGCCTGTGACGGGGCTACAACGTCACAACTCCCCCCGGCTTGACTAAAGTACCGGGTTGACGGTCTTTACGTCATACAATAGTGTGACTGTTATGCTAGCGTCGTTTTGTCTCATTTTTGGCAATACGCCTCAAAATCGCAATGTAGCAAAAATATAGTTTCTTTACGATAAAGTCTCTAAGTCGGCGTTTCACGCCGTCAACACTTATTTTAATGACTCATTTGCGCAATAGCGCGGCTTAAGAATATCAGACTTTACATTCCAGTGATCACAGTCGGGGCTTTGTAGGACTCAGTCGTGATACGTGAGGACTAGTATCGTGTATTCCGTTGACGAAACCGCCGTGTACTCTCATGTGATGTGAACTTCGTGTTGGCCGGTTGGCCGTGTAATCGGCGGTATTCTGTCTGGTTCGTTGGGCCTCGTGGGGGGGCTAACCGCGACGCGCACTACGGCCGTCGTGGACTATTACGGGGCTTGGTCTAAGGGGGCTGGGGCTACAGGGCTAAGGACTGAGGGGCTGGGGCTAAAGGACTGGGGCTAAAAGGGGCTGGGGAGGTTAGGAGGAAGGAGGATCACAAAAGGGGGCTTGCTCTTCCCCCGCCGGACCTTCCTACCGGCGCCAGTTTTCGACCCGGAAACGACACTGGGAGGTGTAGTGTCCGGGGCAATCACAGCTCCAGCAGAATGGACCGGTCGGGGGGGTGACTGTACCACCACGCGGGAGGACTGGTGAGGGTACTCTTTGGGGAGCGGGAGAACGGGGTGGGGTGCGGAGTTGGGGTGGTGTGGGGATTCGCAGGGACATGAGGGAAGGGATTTGGCGAGGGGGTGCGGGGGTGAGAGGTCGGGGAGGCATGGGACGGATGAGAGGTTGGGGGGCATTCGGAGCTGGGTGACTGGGGGCTGGTCGGGGACAGAGAGGAGCAGTAGGGGTCAGGAAAAAGAACCGGGGTTCAGGGACTGGAGGAAACAAGGGAGGGATAGGGAGGCGCGGGGCTGAGACTGGGGCTGAGGGGAAGAGGAGAGGTTCGGGAGCGAACAGGGGGACGGCAGCCGACAACTCCCTTCGCGCCTGCGTCAACAGCCTCGTGGTCTCCGGGGTGGGATCGGCCAAGGCCGATTCCATCACGGATCCCGACGGCTGAGGATTCGGCGAGGAGGGGGTGAGGGTACCGGAGGACTGGGTCGAGGAAGTTGCGATGGGGGAGGAAACGGGTCGGGGCTTCGGGAGGACATGAAGGGTGGCATCCAGCGGTGCAATGGTGCCAGGCGGGGACTCGGGACGGAGGGCCATGAGGAATCGGAAGGGGGGGAGGAATCCGGGGTCGTGGGGACGGCAGTCCTCACAGGGACATTCCAGCTCATAGGAGACGGGGGGTGGTACGGTGCGCTGGTACGTCAGCGGCATGACGGAAAGGAGGGAGCGCTGGAGGGAGTTCCGCACAATGACGTACCGGTAGGGCGTCGCGGTGCCCATCGGCAGGCGATACGGCGGCCTGCTGGCGCGATAGCGCTTCAGATCAAACTGATAACTCATCCTGCGTACATAAGAAAAAAAATAGTTTCCGAATAATTAATACCTGCCCAAATTATGACATGCGCAAGAAATGGAAAGGATGCTTTTATTTCGCGGTCTTTCGCGATCTTAATCCGGCGCGACGAGGAGGAGAATTTTCAGTCTCTTGTTCTACGTTATTTACTGGTACGTTCTCGACATCCTCGGTCACGGTCTCATTGGGGGCTGGGAGCGGGTCTGAGGGCTTAAAGGGCTTCAGGTCTTTGATGTGGACTCTGGGGTTTTTCCTACTATCGGGGTCCTCAATCTCGTAAACCACGGGGGAAAGGACTTTAATAATTTTATAGGGGCCGTTGAATCGAGGGGCTAACTTCGCTGCGAAGTTCTGGGCGCCTGAAGAGAGCACGCGGTGCTTCCTAAGCACCATGTCCCCGATTTCATATCGAGTGTCTTTGCGCGAGCGGTTATAATAACTCGCTTGGCGCTTCGCGGCCATCTCCAAGTTTCTCGTGACCCAGTCATGGATCAGGGGCAGACGCTTCATGCGGTCGCTCCATAGGGTAGGGTCTCCGGGGTCTAGGGGCTGAGGATTAGGGTCTTCGAATCGGAGGGCTTTGGCAGGGCGAGGACTACGCCCAAAATTAAGGAAGGCTGGGGACATTGACGTGGAGGAATGTACGGCGGTGTTGAGGGCGAAACACAATTCTGGGAGGTGTTTATCCCATTCCCTTTGGTCTTGGGGAATGAACGTGCAAATCATTGTCTTGAGAGTCCGATTGACTCTCTCGACGGGGTTCGCTTGGGCATGGTAGGGGGGGATGGTGGTCTGGTGGACTCCGAGTTGGGCTAACTGCTGGGTGACAAAATTATTGACGAATTCCGTTCCGTTATCGGTTAGCAGGAACTTTGGGCAACCCCAACGATTTATTATTAACGTATCAAAAGCTGACATAATGGACTGTCCTGTAGCCGTTCTAACGGCTTTAACCTCGACATACTTTGTGAAAAGGTCCTGAAAAACGATAACGTAACGGTTTTGGGCTTTGCTCGGAGGGAACGGGCCCATTACGTCGGCAGCCACGACGTTCCACGGTCCGTCGGTCGTACGCTCTCTCATAAGACCGCTGGGTGGCCCCTGCGATACCTTATGGAGCTGACACACCGGACAGCGAGTGACATACCGAGCTACGTCTTGAAAAATTCCTGGCCAAAAGAAGTCTTGCTTGACTCGTTGATACGTCTTCTCGACTCCTAGATGGCCAGACTGGGGGCTATCATGGGCTTGATGGAGGGCTCTGGGGCGGGCTTCGTGGGGGAGGACGAGTTTCCACGCGTCTAAATCGGTGAGAGCGGACTCAACAATGATGTAGGGCCGATGGTAATAGAGTTTGTCCTCAAAGATTTTCCAGTTTGGATATTTCCAAGGGAACTCTCGGACGTCTCTCATCTTGTCCGAATACCACGAGTCGAAGGCATTGCCGATGGCACCGAGAGCTGACTCGGTCGACTCGTACATCCGGGAAAGGGCATCAGGGACTACATTCAGGGCTCCTTTACGGTGGATAATTTTCATATTCAGGGCTTGCATGGATAATGCCCAACGGGCAAGTCGGCCAGCAGGGTCACGGAGGTTTTGTAGCCACGTGAGACTGCTGTGGTCCGTAATGACCGTGAATTGAGCACCCTCGATGTACGGTCGGAGCTTCTTGACGGCCCAGAGTACAGCGAGGCACTCGCGCTCGGTTACAGTGTACTTTCGCTCTTGAGCCGTCAAGAGACGACTCGCAAACACAATGGGGAGCTCAACTCCGTCTCTCTCCTGCGTCAGGACGGCGCCGATGGCGCAATCGCTCGCGTCCGTCTGCACAATAAAGGGCTTTTCGAAATCAGGGCGGATAAGGATGGGGGTTCGGGTGAGGGCATCACGGAGGGTCTCAAACGCGGTTTGCTCTTCTTGTCCCCAAGTCCAAGGGACGTCTTTGAGCAGTAAGCGGGTCAAGGGGGCTTTATCGCGGGATATATCGGGCAAAAATCGGGCATACCAGCCTACCATTCCGAGGAATCGGCGGACTTGCTTAATGGTCTGTGGGGGAGGGTAATTCATAATCGGGGCTATTTTCTCGGGGTCTACTTTGAGTCCGTCTTGCCCAATCACATAGCCGAGATAGGAGACTTCCGCGCAAAAGAACTCGCTTTTCTCGCGGTTGATTTCCATACCGGCTTCCCTGAAAGCGGTCAAGACTCGTCTAAGAAAGTCGAGGTGTTCCTCCTCGCTTTCGGTGGCAATAATTACGTCGTCCAGGTACGCAAACACATGCGGTTCCCACGCGGAATCGATGAGTTGGTCCATGAGACGCTGAAAAGTGGCTGGGGCATTAGTCAGACCGAAAGGCATCCTCTTAAAGTGGAAGAGGCCACGCCCTGGGACTGAAAATGCTGTGACGGGACGACTGGAGGGCTCAACAGGGATCTGGAAATACGCCTGGCTTAAATCCAGTTTCGAGATATAACGGGCTCGACGCAACCCGTCCAAGATTCGGTCCATGTTTGGGAGAGGGTACGCGTCTTTGCGAGTGACTTTGTTCACATCTCTAAAGTCGATGCAAAAACGGTACTTCCCATTGGCCTTCTTGACAATCACCGGGTTGCTGAGCCAGGGACTCACTGATTTTTCGATCACTCCCTCCTTAAGCATCCGGTCGACTTCGTCATGCGCGACTTTCAACAGATAAGGAGAGACTGTTCGGGGCTTTTGACGGATTGGAGGGTGTTCTTGGGTGTCTATGGAGTGGGCGGTCAAATGGGTCTCACTGAGCAGGGCTGAGGACTTAGGGGGGATTAATTCGTTCAGGAGATGGGTCAATCGCTCGGCGGTAGGAGCCGTGACGACGGCTAAACCAGCACAAGCGGGGTAAGCGGGGATAGGGTGAGCTAGGGCATCCTCAGGGTCAAAAGTACGAACGGGGCCTTCACCGATCGTCCACGTATCGGTACTGTAGTCGATTTTAATATCGAAAATACGAAGGAAATCAATTCCCAGGATACACTCGTATCCTAGGGGGGCTATCTGGGTACGGACCGGGGCTAGGCGTCCTTGAATCTCGAAGGTGAGATAAAGTTCGCCAACAACCGGAAGCTGGTTGTTTCCCGGGAGGGCTACGCCATCTGTCGTTGCTGACAAATGTTGTCGGAGAGGCTCAACCATGTTGGTACCCAGGTATGTCCTACAGGACCCTGAGTCAACCAACGCATGGCAGGGTCGGTCTTCGATTCGAACCCAGAGATAGTGCCTGTTATCTAAGGCACGACGCCGAAGAGATGCCAACATCTCTCCCAACGCGGCGTCCTCCAGGGGTGGAATCTCCTCGAGAGACACGAGCTGTGCAACAGGGGGCTCTGGGATAGGGAGGGCAGGGTCGGATTTCTCTGGGAGGGGTGACTTCGACTCGGGTTCGATCCACGGGAGTGAATCTTTGGAGCTACAGGGCTGGGGCTCATCAACGGGGGAGGGCTCTACGGGGAATTCAAGGGAAGAATCTACTTTATCGAAATAGGGGGAATTTAACTTAATGGCGTTGCCAATGTTATCTTTTACTGGGGCTGGGGGATTTTCAGGGGTTTCAGGGGGGATAGGGTCGGTACGGGGTTTTCTCGGGGAATAAGGAGGGTCCGTGGATAACCTCCGGGGGGGCAGGGTGCTTATTGTCCCCCCGGCTGGCCGTTTCCCGCATTCCGACTCGCGCATCGCTCGCATGTCCTCGTCGTTGCGCCAGGCTTGCCACAGACACGGCAAAACACACCCAACGGGCTCACGCACTCGCGATAGAAATGCCCGGGAAGGTGGCAGTTATAGCACGAATAAATTCGCCGATTCTGGGGGCTAGGGGTCTGGGGGCTCGTTTTCGGGGCTACCTCAGATAGAGGCGGAATTTGGGCTGGGGGAGGGGTCCACAGGGGCGGTGTCGAGCCCGCTGCGGCGGCGTAGCTGGGGTACTGGTTTTGAGGGGCAGGGGAGGACTGGGTCTGGGACTCTTGGGTAACTTGTGCAGCTGGTGGGATCTTGGTATTCTTTTTCGGAGCCTTGGAGGACTCAGCAGCCGCTACACCTCCTTGGAGGTTCTTCCCGGACGCCCTATAGGCGCTCGAAGGGAAGGCGGACTGCTGCGGGGTCGGGGGAGGACGATACTGCCTAGCACGCTCGGCGAGTTCCTCTCGACGGCGGCACTGTCGTTTGAGATCGAGGTAGGAGTGTACCTCGTCTCGATTGACGTGCGGAGCGAGCGTGGGGTGCAGATTCCGACATGAAATGTCGAGCTGGGTATCGAGAGATAAGGGGGGGTTGAACTGGTCAAAAAGGGCTCTCAACTTTACCAAATATTCGGCAACAGGCTCGCCAGGCCCCTGAGTACGAAGCTCAACTTCGTGCCTCAGACGGTCTTGAAGATCACCGTGGCCGTATTGTTCTCTGAAGTGGAACACGAATCCCTCATAATCGTCCCAATTAACTTTTTCCACTCGGTGCCACAGACGCGCGTCTCCGGTGAACGCCTCTGGTAATGCGCGCAATAATTCGTCCTCAGACAAATCCTGAGCGACGCCGTATTCGTGGAGCTCATAAAGGAACTCCTCCGCATCCTCATCACGTTTACCGGCGAATTTAGGACCGTACTTTTTCCAGTGGTTCGCCGCGCCACCATCGCGAGAAGACCGAGAGGTGGTGAACACCTGAGACGCCTGGCTGTGCACGGGTGGTGGGGAGGGAGGACGATAAGAAGCTCTAGGGGTGTGTGGGAGGGTAGGGGGCAGGCGGGTGCTGTTATGCTGGGGTCTCGTTGTTGGGACCGTGTAGGTTCGTGTCAGATCAACGAGATCAAGGGGGCTCGGGGCTCGGATATCGGGGAGAAGCGTGGGAGAGGGGCGGTGTGAACGGGGAAGGGTCGTAAGGGGTCTTCGGGTGTTTTCAGGGGAGGGAGGAAGGGCAAACGTTACGGTAGGCCCGGGATTTCGACCGGGAACAGGGACTAGGGGTTCGTGGAGGTTGTCTGGGGCATCTTCGAGACTGAAATCATTATCAAGTTCGATCGGGTCTTGATAAGGCCCTCTGGATTGCCCGGTGTTTAGGACGGGGTCCAGACGAGCCGGTGACGGTTGGCGAGCTGCCGGTGATGATTGGCGAGCTGCCGGGCGAGGAGGGGTATCCCGGGGACTAGGGCGAATTACACTCCAAATTTCGGGAGATTCCATGGCGTGAGTGAGAGTGTATGGAAAACCTGCTCGCTCATCCAAATCCTCGTCCCAATGAACTGGGACCTGTGGAAAACGCCTTCGGATTTCGAACCGCAATAATCGGTCCCTTATATCCTCCAACGATCCGCTCCACGTGATTCCCGACCGATCACAGCGCATTAGCAGCTGTCTGAGGTCGGTTAACTGCTCTATTTGAGCTCGAATCTCGACTATCCGGGCCCGGGGGTCGACTGGTACTGGGGGCGGGAGTCTATGGGGGTGTGACGCGCCCGTTATGGTCGCGGTCGTCATTATTGGGGCTGTACAGGAGGGGGTGGTTACCGTGAGGGTGGAGGTGGGAACGCCGTAGGGAGGATCCATCGTACTGGGCAATAAATTTCCCGCAAAACAATTTTATTTGAAAATAATAAAAAAGAAATTACAGGAAACGAGTTGACTTCTACTAACTCGACTGTAGTACCGAAAATTCTCCTCAGGGCGCTTGAATTACGAAAAGAACCGAAAAAAAATTCAATAATCACCCGAAATTCTCCGCGCAGTAATTTAAAATAAATTAAATGACCGAGCAGTCTCAAAAATATCGGGCAATAATTATGCGAAAATTTTTACACAATTCGTTAAAGCGGTACCACGCGCACTAAAAGACGTCGGAAAAAATTTTATACCGTGCTGAAAATACACGAATATTCCCGGTAATACGCGTGGGGTCTTGCGAAAAATAAGTTTTTCGGGCAGTCAGGGCACAAAGGGGGGGGTAACACAATATTGGGTGGGGTGATCACTGTAGGTGAGCGGCGAAATCTCGCTACGCAACACCAATTACACACAAAAAAAAACAATTCAAATATCAATCACAAAATATGAGTCATCAAAATTAAATAATTGACAAAAGTAACAACTCTTGTTGTTGGATAACTCTGCGCGACTATTTCACGTCAGAGTGCTGCGGTGTGCTAATGAACGACGAGTTCACGGGTGAGCACTGATTATAAGGGGACTAGAAACACTTCCGAAAAATTTGAATTCCCGAAAAATAATAATTACGAGAATTTAACGAAAATTACCGAAGATGAGAAAGTTTCCACTCCGCGGTAATTTACGCGAGAATATTTCCGGAAAGCTCGATTGGGAATTGACAGGCCCCACGTTGGGCGCCAAAAATTTATGACGATATTCGCCACCGATCCCTGAAAATGGATAAAATCCAGGGAGAAAATAAATTACAGAAATGCGAAAAATTAGGAGGAAATCAATAACAAAAGTTTGGTTTTTATTGAGAGAAAGTCCCGTAATTTTTCCGATGATTTGGGCGCCAGTTACTTTTAAAATAAAAGTAACAAAATAAAAAAAAATGAATACAAAAATAACAAAAATAGTTCTCTTTTCTTGATCTCTCCTTTTTCCTTTTTAACAATAACAATATTAATAATACTGGGGGGGGGGGGAACTGTACAAACCGGGGCTAGCGTAAAAGAAACAAATTATAAAAAGTATTATCACAATTTCGCAAGAGACTCTAGTTTTAATCTCGAGGATCACTGGGTTCCTGTCGCTCAGGCGTTCTTACAAATACCCGTGATGCAAATTAATAGTAAAAAAAAAATAATAGAAGAAACGAAATCTCGATATAATAAAAATAAAAAAATTGAAAGGAGTTTCCGAACACTTGTGCGGCAAATAGCTCGCGATCACTCTCCTTTTTAAACAAAAATTAATCAATTAAATTATGCTCGCTGAAGCACAGCGAAATACACGAATAAATGGGGGCAAAAATAAATTACGGTGTATACGGCGTCGTACGACACGCCGGTTCAGGCACTCGGCCGAATAAATGACTCTAGGGGGGAAGGGGGGGGGAGGGAATTCGCACGCACTTTCGATTATAATTATCTTATTTCTAACACCACAGCACTCTCGTAATAACTAATAATCGCGAAAAGTCTCTTTGAACTCAATTGAAACGATGTCACGAGTCAGAAGGACTCGGACAAATTATTTATCACGAAAAAGCACTGGCGATAATGATCGACGCGTCCCGGCGAAGATGGCGTCAAGCCACGCGTTCTTTGCCGAAACACCACTGTGAGATAAAACGACTTACTTGTTCGTATCCCTTTCGAAGATGACACCAAAACTATCCACCAATATCCAAAATCGTCTCTCAAAGGGGTCGAGCCGGGTTGTCGTTGTAAAATTGTTGTTTTTAATAATGAATAACGCAAAAATAGCAAGAAATTTCGAGAGCGCCCACGGTACACACGCCGAGTCGTTGTAGAAGAGACGTCATCTTCTTCTTCGTCCGTCTTCTTCGATCGATGATGCGCGTGGCGATCGATAATGTAATCGATACGCGCACGCCCGCGAACCAATTAGCGCTCGTTAATCGTGGTCGCGTTGACACTCGGTGGTAAGGGAGGATGGGGGAAGGAGAAAGGGACTCGTTGCGGGGGGTCTTCGATTGGTGATTTATGCCCGCTCGGGACGCTGGCGTCGTCCTCGCTGTCCCGGAACGCCATCGTGGCGAGAATCCGAACCCGTTACTCACTCGCAACATGGCGGCCCGCAGTATTTCGTTCGGTGGGTTGTTGTGCGTTCGGTGTGCCGTGCGAGTGACAGGTGGAAATCGTTCGGTGTTTTCGATGTTGTCGTAAAGAATGTTGGCGAAGTGTTGTGTCGAAGTGCCGGAGGATAGGAGCCTTGACGCCGGGGGACTCGTCCGATCGACGTACTGTTGACGGGCGAACGTCCTTCGTCCGAGGAAGTTCGAGTTTGGAGGTTAAGTCCTCCCGACTCGTCTCCTATCGTCCTTTACTTTCCTCGCTGCTCCACGGAGCTCTGGATCTTCAACAGGTAAGGGATTTATTCCCTTACCGTAGGTGAGTTCGCCGATTTATTTTTCTGGGGGTTATCGAGGAGGGAAATGCGTGGGTGAGGGGATTTATGCGGGGTGGGACTGAGCGCTGGGACTTTGTGCGTGGTCTCGATGCTCTGGGCGAGTGATTTCCTCGCTGTGGACTCGTGGTTGGGTTGTTCTTGTTGCTCTGGACGATTACTTATTTCTTTTGGTGTCTTCCAGGTGCTTGCAGTATTTTGGAGTGCTCCGGAGAGGTCTGACGGGGCCTCGGAGAGGTCGAACTAGGGCTACGCTGCCCCTAGGGGCCTAAATCTAATAATATCGGAGAGTGCTGTGGTGGATTCCACCACGACGCAGCCTGTGACGGGGCTACAACGTCACAATATATACGCGGATAAGCCTAGTTTATTCGCATGCAGTGTGCACTCTGGTAGCACACCCACACCTGCGCGTAATTCATTTAATAGTATCGCCCTTCGGTGTGCTCTTCGCGAGTGCACTCTGCGCGTAAAAGCTAATTACCTGTTACACACTCGGCTGAGTAGAAAATAGTCCGGTGTACGCGCGCGCGATGTTCGAATCCGCGCGGGTGGGCGGGCGGGCGGGACCGTGAGCGGTGCACTATGCGCGGCGACGGTAAGGCTCTGAATCCGGCGATGGATGCTTCCTCGTGTTCATAAAATATACGTATATATCAACGTACGAAAATACCTGTCATACCAATATCCGCGGATAGATAAAACGTATATGTATAAACGTGGCACAAAATGCATTTTCCAAAAGCCACTATCAAAATTCATGGCAACGAATATAATAATGCGACTAAATCGAATGAAGCATTCAATCAAGGAAGACCTGCTGTTGAAATCATAACGCACAATGCGAGAACGATGTTGATGGGAGGCAGGAATTGATCGAAAAACAAAAAAAAAAATCTCCCCGCATCCACCCACGCGGCATTCAACATAATAATGGAATATATTTCTGCTAGAAAGGGAATTACGGAGAGCGAATATCAATTTTCGTAGAGGAGTCTAATTTAGGCTATATGGCAAATGTATATTATGCGTATGCTATGAATCGAGAAAGTGAAAGACGGGCGTGTATAGCGGCTGCTCGTATATATACTCTATGTTGCGATGCGAGACAACTGTGTCAAATGGTTGATTGTGACGAATTGTTTCGGTGAATGACCGACGAGTCTTTAGATACATACGTACTCGCGCGTATATACCTACATATTTTTTTAAATCTACGTCAACGTGTAGTTGTACAAATGTAGAGACGTGTATAGATAATGCGTACGTATTATTTGAAGTATACATCTGGCGAATATCTGACGATGTTGTTGCTAGTGAGAGTGAACGAATCATTCATGATATTAGAGTCTCGACGTATCGCATCGAGAGTTTCTCGGGATGGGGAGATATCGTGAGGGGGCAAGAGAGAGAGAAAGGAGCAGGGAAAGAAGAGAAAAAATTTTGCAAATAGGTCTTTCTCTCGTGATAGATCCCCGAGTTGAGAGCCCATGGTAGAATAAAAGCGATGTTTGCAGAGCGATTAGTAAGCTACGGGCGTGTACTGTCTGGCCCGCGCACATCAGTTGTCAGCTGTCGCGGTGTTTAAGAGGGACGCTGGGATAGTAGCGCAGCGCGGCAACAACAGAGAAGAAAAAGCAACAGCACCGCAGCACAACGAAAAGCGGCGCGGAGAAACCAGGAAAGACGGAGAACGAGAGATGCGGGAGTACAGATCGCTTCTAAACCGATGAGAATCGTCTGGTCCAGAGGGAGCAACTTCTTTACCATCGCGAGAGAGAGAGAGAGAGAGAGAGAGAGAGAGAGAGAGCATTAATCGAGCAATCGAGACTACCTTTTGCCGTCCAGTTGTCTTCCCTCCGCTATGCTAATTAATGCTGTGACGTAGCGTCGCGCTGCTCGCGATACACGTCACATCGCGCGAGGCTGACATAGTATTATACAGACACATACGCATAAGTAGCCTTCGCTTGTATGAACACTGTCGAAGACTGCTTACTGCATTTGAGTAGGGAGCTTGGACTGTGAGGCGTATAGGACTGATAACCCGAGACGTTGCTGGTTTTAATGAAAAACGAAACAAACGAGAGCCATACACATTTATTCATAAGACAATACGGTCGAAAATGTATTTTGAACTTGTTTGTTTCGAGTCTTCATCGATGTAGGAGCACGAAAAAGAAAAATATTTTAAGCATTTTTATTTCCGGTGTCACAAACTTTTCAATAAATCCAAAATTCTTATCATTCTCTTCCTTCACTTTGTCAGGATCGATCGACGTATACGGAAGTGAACAGAATTTTAAAAATATTTTTTTGAGTCTGTCGCTTTCGAAGTGTACAAAAAAAAAGTGCTTTCTTATCTAGAATCGGTGAAGGAGACTAAAAACATTATAAAATTCGTTCCGAGAGTTCATAGAGAAACTCAAAATGTATCGCTTCAAATTTTCAAAATTAAGCATTCCAAGTTTGTCCCGATGAATATCATAGTAACATTAGTTTTAAGAAAATAATCTGACAGTTGTCCGGACCAAATATCATTAAATCGGATCCTTTTACATTCAGGTATGACTGAAATAAGGTGCTAAAGTATTGGCGTGAGTCTCGTGTGTGTTAAAGATTTTAGTGACTCGTTTGTTTCTCCACCCTTAAACGCTTTGTAAAAAAATTTTCTCACCTACCCTCATGTTAAAAAATGAATCTCTCTGTAGCACTTGTCCCCTCTTCCCTACTTTTACGCCTCTGAAATCTCTCTTGATCTCCGGTTCGAAACATTATAAGTAAATATGCTATAGTCACGACGATTATCACTGAACGTATATAAGCTCAATAGTAACGGACAATATCAACAAAAGTCGGTTGTAAAACGCGAATCATTCATACAAGGATATTTTATTTTTTGTTTTGTTTAAACCGATAGGTCATTGACCTCGAAACCTATCGAATGTATCAAAAAATATTCCTCTTCAGTGAAAAATGTGTTTAGCGAAATTGATTATTATTTTTTTTTTTTCTCTATTCAATTGGAAGATTCGAAAACAAAGAACGTTGAAATGAATAAGCGTTTTTTATAGTGCTTTAATAAAATCACTCGGTTTATTTATTCATGAAATTCCAACTATCGCTGCTCTTCCTTCCTTCCTCCCTCTCTCTCTCTCTCTCTTTCTCTTTACCAGTCTTAATCTTTCTCCTTCTTTTTCTCATTAATTCTTAGCTGTGACACAACAATCTCGGTCTTTCTGTGGCATTATCAAACTTGCGCGCTACTCCAAGCTCGTGCACCGGAGGGTATTACGTAACGAAGACAACGATTACACATTTACTTTCTAGCCAAGGCTCCAGCGCTCTTTCTATAGGTTGCTCCGAGTTTCGCACAAGCAGCATTACTGTACTTCATAGCGAGTTCCTATGCTGCAGATCTATCCAGACCTAGTTATTATATATGGCATTAAGCTTTGAAACCGCGAGGCTTATTATCGCGCGATCGATCTCTTTCTTTCGCGTTAGCTATATTTCTCGATCTCCTTCGAGCAGCGCAAGGTTAGCGTTTTGCTAGAGGTTCGCAGTTCCCGTTTAGTATATGTTTTTAATAAAGCGAGTAAATGATACGCCAACGTGTCGCAGCAATTACTGCACCCGTGACCTAATAAACGAGTGCCCGATCTTTCGCGCTCGCATTCGTATACTTGACTAATCTTGCAAGACATCAGATTTTCAAATAAATTTAATTTTTTTTTTTTTTTTTTTATTTTACGTAAGTCGTGCGTGATGCGAACAGGAATTCGAGGAGAATTTAATGATGAAAAATCTTTCGCAATCGAAACCGTTCTCCCAAACATTTCTACCAATTTCAGAACAAATCATTCTATACCCAAACGATTTCTCGTTATCCATCATGTTTTACGTTTAATTTTTCGAAGGACGCTTAGAAATATCCGAGTGAAAGGGACTTTACGGGACGCTATCGAATATTGGAAACGTCCAACTTTCAATGTGATGTTAATCAATCGATAAAAAGTGCTACCGTTAGGATCGCAGTGACATTTGAAGAAGAATTTCATCCATAATATATGACCATGATGTTTCGGAGTGAAAACGTTGCGTGATAAATCTTCTTCGAGTTTTCGCGTTATGTCATGAATAATTGAAAACCGGTCAAGTTTCACTTTCATCGGATTTTAAACGGGTTTTCATATTACGAATAAATAACGAGGCTAAACAAAAAAAATAAAAGCTCGACAGTTTGGCGCATTTGGCTTTTCCGGTATTAAATTTAGCTCGTAGTGCGAACATTATTACCGAAGAGAAATCGATCGGTCACAAGCGTCTCCGTAATCGCGTGAAAACTTTTATCACGCTTCGATATATCCAGAGCAGCTTTTTAAAGGAGCCTTCTTTTAAATTATTGTTACGTAACCTTTCAACAAAGTTAGCACGCTTCAAGGAAATCTTTTACGCTGGACTTGTAGCCAACGGTTCAATCCTGTTGAACAATATTATTTTAGCTGTAAATGCAATTAGAGAAAGCGATCATCTGATAACAAAAAATAAGTTTTTGCCGACAGATTTGACGACTATGAAAATGTATTCATATTGCTTCGCTCAGAACAATTTTTATTTATTCATTCGTAATTTATTATTGCGGTGAATAATTTCTTAATGATTAACCTCTGAGAGCATCGAAGATTTTTCAGGTTTATAAAACTCTCCATAATTTGTGAGCCTCGATACCTAGGTTCATCGAATGTGAGCATGATGAATGTGAGCAGTATCGATTAGTAGTAGTAACATTTGTCACTAAAGTTGCAGCAACTTTCGTTGCGAAAATTAGATCATTCGAATTAATAATCCAAAATACTTTTACCGAGGATCGTAGCAATTAAAGTTTCTTTATTCATGTAACCAATAGAAAGCTCATAATTTTTCGGGTCAATAGTTTTTTGAATATACACAGCTTTTCCGGAGATAATATTTTTACAATAATGATAATAACACTCCAAATCCAACAAGCTTTGACCTTCTTTTCCCTTTTACGGGATAAGTCAATAAATATCGTGAAATAATGGACTGCGAGAAAAATAATTGAGTCATAATATACCAAGCAGCTAAGAAACTTTAAAAATCAATTTATTTCCAATGGCAACTATATTTAGGTAGGGGACAGCAACTCGGATCATATTTTCGTTATTTTTAGTTGTACAAACAACAGAAAAAATCAATGAATTTATCAAGAGACAATTGAATAGATTTTCGGTAAGGTTTTTAGGCGTTGAAGAATGATCCAAATGGAACAACCAATAAAACTTGACCAAGAGACTCCGGAAACCATGGTCCCGACATTTAGTCGCATGCATCAATGTTTTAAATGTGAAAATTGTTTGCTCATCGTATCCCGGTCTGAATGTCAACCTCCTAATATTGTCACGAACAAATATTTCTTCCGCCCGCATAGAATTCGGTTAAATATACCGAACCAGAAAAAACCGTGAATGAACGATGATACTTACGAAATATCGATAACGCTTCAACGGTAAAAGCTTTTCTTATAAAGTGAGAACGATCATGAGCAATTGGAAATGAAGCATCGGAGAATGAGCATGGATCACGGATATTATTTTTACGGTTCGTAATCGTATTATATTTTTAGCATACCCCTGCGCGGCCTACAAATAGAAATATGTGTTCCTAACACGGATGTAAGTACATGTTGATGTTCTGTAACACTTGTATATTCAGAGTCATTGTAATGTTCTCAATGTGCGGAGTAATAAAACGTCAAGTTTCAAGGCGATACGTTTCTCACGTAGTGGCAACGAGTCATTCTCTCTCTCTCTCTCTCTCTCTTTATTACTCTTTCTTTTTCTCTGTCCCTCCTACAGGTTGGTCGATCGAATGACAGGAAGCAGAGGTGGCAATCGCAACGACGGTGCTCTTGGTGAACGTAGCGTATACATATAAAACGGTACTTAAAAAATTTGCGTGTTCTCTGTACCGTCCTGCCCGATTATTGTATGTGCAAAAGTTGAAGAGAAACATCGTATGATTGTCACAAAAGCTACATAACTCCGGCAACAAATAACGCGATCGTGTATAATTATATATGTAAAAAAAGAAAAAAAAGAAACATCAAAGGCCACAAATCGAGAATTCGTTGAATTAAAGTATGTGCTCGATCCGAGAGATCCACGACTGTTGGATAACATTTATTTTTGGTATAGTTTAATTGCACACTTGCCACATGAAATATAGAAGAGACTTATCACGAGATCGAATCCATTTTTGATGAATTTGGCATAACCCAGAGTGGGTGTAAAACAAAGTCGAAAACATATGGTCGAATAAACGTGAATATTGGTTATTGTCAGTATATTTTCTTCTCTACCAAAAGTTCTGTGTAAAATCCTCATTCAATTGGAAACGCAAGGCTATACTGTTTTACCGAGTAGAAATAATTGGAACGACGACTATCTCTTGTTAATTGATCCAGTGCCTCATCGATAGTATCAAAAATTCGTGTGCTATTTTATTTACAATATGTTTATTAATATTTCGTTGAGAAATTATTGATTATTCATGACAATCATACAGCACAATGGTTTAGTGCTGGATGTTTGAAAATTTGTTAAACCGGCGAGTATAATAGAGTGCGACAAGGCTCGGGCTGGCTTTTTACTTTTATATAATTGGCGTCGAGCCGCTACCGCGTCTCCTGATATGCAAACATCCATACATTTCAATATACGTGTCTGTCATACACTCCGAATGGTCAGGTATGTTACGGTGAGTTCAGAGGCCGGTGGCTCGACATAGTCGATGGTGAGAGCAGCATTAGCCCAGAGACTGTCTCGTAGAGGGCCAACGGTGGGCTGGCTCTCACTGACGGGACAGAACGAACATGAAGCAGACTCCAGTCTGCATACACCACCTCTTTCTGGTTCTCTATCTCTTTCCCTCTCTCTCTCTCTCCTTTCTGTGTCGTCCTGTAACAACCGTTCGCTCTTTGTCCGCTCAGCTGCCTCCTGCGAGCAGTGATTCTCAACCCCATCAAGTAAAAAGAGAACGAGAGAGGGGGAGGAGGTGGAAAGAAAGAGAGAGCACGAGCGAGAGAAGTGTGGGTACTCCAATTTTTTTTTGCCCATATAGCCTCATCTACCTTGCCTACGACCCGGTCATTTAATGATCATGATTCAACAGAAACAAAAAATCAAACGATCCGTTTATATACTCCACGCTTTTTTAGTTTTCGTGAAAAGCATTTCATCTGGTATGTGAATTTACTGCGTCATTCATTCGAAAAACTTTGACATCGTAGCTATGTGCTATCAATTACACTTAGAGTGTTATGCTTTTCATTAAAATAGTGAAAAATGGCATTTGGTTAATCAGAAAAAACGTTTTTCACGTTTTCGTATAAAATGAAAGTTTTTCTTTGATAGATTCAAGAAATTTTGGAGTACGTACAAGGCTTTAGTGGCAGAAAGAAATCTGGGTGAAAGGAACGCTCGCCGCGTCTCTGTACAGCACCTTCGAATCCGTTCAAGGGAAAGTCAAAATTTCTATGTTCTAAATATCTACAAAGATCAGATATATTAATCCGGCATCGATCGATCACCATTGCTGGATGTCTCAATTGTAATCATCTTGGATCGCGTACAAGCCAAAAAAAAAAAATGAATAATAATCATTCGACATCTCATTCTCAAGTCGATACCGTTTATTCGACGCGCAGCAGGATATCCGTGAGACTGAAAGTTCGATGAGATTTGTAGGAAAGCATTTTGACGTGAAAACAGGGATTTATTAACGCAATTTCGATTTTCACGAAGACTTTTTAACTAACTATAAGAGAGGATGACCAGAATTAAAAATCATAGATTACCATTGATGAAAAAAAAACTGATAAAACCGATTCAATGTTCGTGAACTCGAAAGACTCAGGAGAAAGGGAATATCTCAGTCGTCGTGAGTTTTCATAAATTTGTATTAATTGAAATATTCCAACCTATTAATGTGTTACCTAACACGTACAGTATATACCAATTTCCGGTTCTGCTGAACGTGAAAAGGGATCGAGAATAAGCTTTTCGCGGCTCAGAATCGATTATAGCCTTCGATAAGCTCAAGGAAATTGATCTTTGGAGTGAGCTCGAATTCATTCGAATGGACGCAACCAGATTCTTATTATTAATAAAGATGCCTGAAAGAGGATATGGCGAATCTTGCCGATGAAAAGTTGAAAGAATTCATAGAATTTATCTGTTGAGAATTCATCCATATAAATGACAGTTTTTTTACTTGATACTTCGTCGTTCTCGCGTGTATTAAGATAATTGATCAAAGTTACAACAAAGAAAGAACAAGCTTTAGAAAAATATCGTTCGATCCAAGGAGAAGATTTGGTCTGTGTGTGTGCAATTTGTGCATCGGAGGGAGAGCGCCTATGAATAAACTTGAAAGTCGCGAGACTTGGATCTCTCGTAGCAGGATCGTCGGTCTCTATTGGCGCAACGAAGCACGTTAATTGTTCGTGAATGACGCGTTCTATCCGAGAATAGTATTCGTCAAAATATTTTGGTATATCCAATGAGTTCGGCCACACTCAATGCGTGAGCCTCATCAAAAATTTGCCTATTTTTTTCTTATTACACATACACAACACAGTGAAACGATTCGTTTCGATGAAATATCATAAAAATTATAAAAACGTGGAAAATACAAAAAAAAACCAACAAAATTCTTGGTCCAACGGCTACATTTCTATGCTCGTTATCGATTATTTTTGGAAAATAAATTTAAATAATTCGTTGCAATGAAATTCTTTCATGTGCTATTGATTGCTTCGTACTTCTTTTGATGCAATGAAAAAAACATCGTGTTTGAATTTGAACGTTATTCTTTGACCATATGTGTTTACCGCATCTATGCATCAATAGCAAACGTGCAATGTAATTGAACAATTGCAGCGTGAAACTTTTCGTACATGAGTTCGTGATCGAAGGACGCATTGTGTAGGTGGAGTAATTATGGAGATAAGTGTCGGATAGTTTATTAAATACCGGTTTATGAAACGGGGAGACAATTGCTTACTAGGTTTGTGGCAGTGTTGTTTCGTTGTTTTGTTTTTTTTTTTTTTGTACTTACAGCTGCGTTACTACGGTCTGAATATAAAAATCATGTGCGTCGAGGATAACACATGTTCTGGGGCAAGGTTACGATCTATAGGGTGTACAAATATTAGTCGTGCTCTTAAAAAAATGTCTTTTATACAGCGTTCGCGAAAAAGAGGAATCAAAGGAGATATAAAAAAAAAAAAAAAAAAAAAAAAAAAAGAGAGAGAACTGATAGGAATTAAATGAAACGTGAGTACTTTGATATGAATTTCGTAATAATTGGCAGTACGAGGAAATTGAATTTCTGGTTGGAATGAGATCGACTCTCTCGGGTACTTCCGTGTTGCTCTTCCCGTTTGGTAGTCGAAGAGACCATTAAATCTCAGAAGAGAGAAGCACCAAAAGTGAGTGAGAGATAGAGAGGGGGGGAAGAGAATCTCAACCCTCGAGTGAGTTGGACCGTTCGCCAGCTTCCGCGAAACAATCTCCCAACCCCTGGATATGCGAGTGCCAGTCGCCCCTTCCTGAGCTCTCTCTCTCTCTCTCTCTCTCTCTTCATTGCAGGACGTCTTCTCTCTCCCTCTCAATCTCGCCATCGCTGTAGCGTTACATCGGCGAGTGCCTAACTATATGCTATGTGGCCTCAGCATCCTATTGAATCAATAAATAGCTATTACCTGCTGCTGCTCTGCCATCTCGTAACAGCAATTTCCAAAATCACACGAACTCATCAGATTATGCTTTCTTTTCTTCGCGACAATAAATGCCTGAGATTACTTTGACACGCGGAAACTTTTATATCCTTGCTAACACCAATAATAACTAATTTCGTTGTATTTTCATCTTCCAACGCTCCAAGGGGTAATTCAAAAATTCGTTTTGCTAAAAATTCAACAAACATTTCCATTCTTCTAGAAATCGGTTTCTTTTTTTCCTATAATCTCAGTTTCTCGACACCTTTGAGCGAGTTATTTTTGATGTTTTGTTAAAACAACTAACAAAAATAGATTTTATTGGGTTTTTGTCGGGAAGCAGGTTATGACATAAAGTTAGAGACTCAATTTGAGCAGAGCAATTGTATTATTTTATTATTCAATGTCTTGACTGGATGAGAGCTGTCGAAGGAATGATCGACACGGAACGATCAAAAGTATAAATCGAATTCATAGAACGAAAACGTCTCTATGCCCCTCGGTTTCTTATTACCTTTTTGTCATTTCGATCGACTGAAAAAAAAAATATAATCAAAATACTCATCTTGTTTTCGACACAACGATGTGTCCGAGAAGGCTTGAAATTTGAGGACAAATTGAAATTTATATGGTTCACAGAATAATCAGTACGATTATTTAGTGCGAAGGCCGATTAAAATATTATTTTCGATTTCTTTTCCAACGCTCATGAACTTCGAAAAACAGGCGTTTAAATTCCGATATTCTCTCGTGCGCAAATACAAATTTACTCGTGTCAAAACACCTGTCATATATGTGACGGAGTGACTTATATCGCGAAAAATTATGGCCAAAATTTGTCAACACGAACGATTCGATTTAACGAGTCGTATTTCGATTATTTCTAATTTGTATTCATTTATTGTTTCACTCGAAACTGATCTTATTTGAAAGTCGATCATAACGTTCTATTCATTCTTGAACGAAGATCGAATATTTTCTTTTTATATTATTTACTATATTGCCAATAATTTATAGTCTGATGATAAAAGTAATTTGCTGATTCAACAACATTTTTGTTGGATCAACAAATCGTGGTGAACATGCAAAAAGAAATAAAAAATTGTGAAAATTTTTTTTTTTTTTTTAATCTCATTCCGTTAGCATAACAAAAGTAGAATGAATGAAAGATTTTATGATCAAATTGAAATCCCGAGATGCTGCAGGAGTTTCGACGTCCACGCAGATCTCTCGCTGAGGAATAATAGTAAAAATATAGAAAAAAAAAAGAGTCCACAACGAAAAGATGACAACGTCCTCGAGGAAAGGAAGGGGGAAGAGAGGGGAAGTGGTGGAAATATTGAGGACCTCGTTGAGCATATCGCTGAGCGCGGATGGCGTTAATCTCGCTCTCATCTGAACACGCGGCTGCTGGACTTTGGTATATCATTCGTGCGAAAGAATTCTTCGAACTTTTGATCGAGTTAAAGAAATGCGTTAGAGCCGACAACAGAATTTCGGTAGCAATAAGAAGAGGCAAAAAAAACGATGAAATCAGCCGACTCCGTTAATACAATAAAAAGTTTATGAAACCGGCGATGGAGTGGGAGGACAGTCTCGTTACCGCGTCGTCAATAAAACTGATAAGAAGAAGCAGGAAATTCTTTGTTTTCCTGATAAACAGATCGAATCCGCGCGAGAGCTGTGGATCAAATAATAAAATAAAACCGACGAATTTGTACAAATGGTGAACATACGTTAAAAAAATGACGCTCGTATCTATACGGGAAAACGAACGAAAAACGTTGAACGGTTATTTACTCGAAGCACTTTTAACTTTTACCCGTAAACGTGAGTAAAATATATACGTATAAAAGAAAGAATAAAATCAACTTTCAGCCGGTCTCGAATATTTATAATTCCATCGAATTCAGTGAAAAAAATTTACAATAATTTGCGTTCTTTATTATTCGTTCAAATATGCCACCGCAGAATTCGCATGTCTTATTAAGGAAAAGTTCATGTGGTACCGAGCAAATCGAAACAAAAAACTGTCACGACCAGCGTAGTCGGCTCAGTGGGTTTAGTACGTTAAATCTCTTTTTTTTCGGGACAAATTAATTCATTCCAAACCTCATAAGTATCGAATGAATTTTACGAAGTCGTAAAAAAGTTATTGAATAATTTTTTTTAGCCATTTATTGAAATTTCGTTCGAAACGATTTGTTAATGCTTGTGAATTATTTGTTTGCCAACGGAAAAAACCACAGAAATGCATATGGAACCATGTTAAAAATTGGAAAATCTGTTTTTATTTATATTCTCTCGAACAAAGTATCTGAAGGGCTTGAAATTTTGGCAAGAAAAATCTATTCAGCGATTATTTACGTTAACAAAATGATTACAATGTTTTCATATTCAGATATTTGAATTAATTGATTTCGACAAATGTGATATTCCTAATTCTCGTTTTAATACATTAAAAATATATTTTCGTTCGTTATTCCGATCGTTCTATGCGTGAGAATCGACCAATTTTTGTTTATCGGTACGAAAAGAAAATTCCTTCCGGTTTGAGGCATATTAAATGCTAAAAATAGATACAAATATGATTTTAACGTAACTGAGTATCGAAGAGGTACAATTGGCGAGTATTGTTAAAGAGTAAAGTTCATGTCTCGATTTCACTCTTACTGTCGTCGTGGCAGCACGACGACGAAGTCAGTGACGGCGCGGTGTTGCGGGTGACCTCGTTGCGCGCAAATCCTTCACGTTTTGCGTTCCTAACGTCCTGCAGTTTGTTGGTACCCAACAATACAACGCGACTATCCTATGTTCTATGTGTATACGTATAGCTCGCAGTTAATTTATCATCGTTGTTAAACAGATCTTGAAAAAAAAAGATGAAAAAATTGTCCAAAATATTTTCTAACATCGAATTTTCGAAGTACTCTTCCGCAAATCACATCAATCAAGCGATAAAACCGGCAAAAAAATTCGTGAAGTAGAAATAAAATCGCGATTCACTCGAAAGCCCCTGACATAAGAAAGATAAGATTTCCTTCCGAAAGAAAAGTAATTTTAGCCTCGTCCACTCGAATGAGAGTAAAACAGCTAAATATTGAGATTATTTTGGTAACGACTCGGACTGAACGGTCTAAATTGGTCAGTTATCAGGTTCAATGATTCGAGTCGTCAGAAGTATATTTCGTACGTTTGCATCAAAATAGCTACAACACACCGTGATACTTCACAGCGATAAATAGCCGATTCGTTACGAACGATAAACAAATAATGTTACTCCTCGCTATTATATTCATTCCGGACAGCTCTGATTCGCCGATCCCTCGTTCTAAGAGATATTTATTTTCCAAGACGCGCGTGTCAGTCAAAAACGATTAAATACCGATAAGAAGGATCAACTTAAGGAGTTTCGGTACAAAAGGCAAAATGTTAAGAAATTAATGAAATTTGGTGATAATGTTCTTCAACATCAAGTACGAAGACACAAATTTATTCAAAATTTTCTTCTACTCAGTTATCCAGTAATTATGCATTAAAGCAGATTTCTTATGCCTGAAGTGTACACCTATATATATGAAAACGCTATGCTTATACACGTGAACTTTAGTCTTCAATAACTCGATAACTGTGTAGAAGAAAAATCTGAAAAAATTTCTATTCTCAAATTTGGCACTAAACGAATATGTTGACCAAATTTTATAAAATTCTCAACTTTTTGCAATTTTTTGTGTTTTTAACGTGGTTTAGCATGGCAACATTGTATCGCCTGTACCGAAACTCTTTAAGGCCATCTATCAGTTGTTCGGTCGGTAAAAATCCTACTGCACGGTTTATTTTGTTGTCAGTTGTCATTTGAAGAAAACTATGAGTTACACGTTGTTCTTCTTTCATCAGAGAAAAAGGTGTAACTCTTGTTTTTCTCGAAAAATCAAGGATGTCCGAGTAAACCGTGTAACGACTTTGCAGCTATCTCTCTCGCACTCACGCAACTGATAGATCACTTTAATACTCCTCTTGACCAGCGCTGTAGCCATTTGAAAAACAAATGCATATATACGAAGCAGTCATACCTGCGTAACCATATATGGATCTCTGCAATTTGTAGGAATAAAAGAAATGTTGGCGAGAGAATCAATCGTCGTTTTACCACTATCGCGACAATACGAGAATTAGGGTAGAGAAAAAGGTGGAGAAAAAGAGGGCGAAAAAGGGAGTTAAGAAAGATGATAAGCATATAGTAAAAGTGGTTGGAACACGTTCTGAATGTTGGAGCGATGCTTATTGAAAACGATAAGGCGTCACGGTTCAAAGTATATTCTCGATCCGTGGACGCGGACCGAGAAAGATATATATATATATATAATAGCGGGGCGGGGGGGGGGGGGGGAGGAGACTTTACGTTGGCTCTCTTGGGATTCGCGAGTTGTGTGTGCTGCTCGTGGATGCTCTCGTGAGCGACTCCGCTACTCGGAGAGCACACACAGTTCACGGTGAAACTGACGATATACTAAATATATACAGATATACATGATTCCGTGCTGCATATATTGATGTCCTTAAGTGAGAACAGTGTAAATCCCTAGATCGACAAGAGCTCAAAGGTCTTTTTGACTCTAAGGGCAGCGGACGTAAGTTCTCAATAAGATAGAATAGATTCGAGATGAAAAGAGGGCGTTGTAAGCCTCACCGATGCAGGCTCCTTAGGCCCTTTTTTCGAATCGAATCCCTCGATTTATACGCTTCACAAATCGTTGGCTAAGAGTCACAAGCGCATGGATCGGCATTTCAATCTACTGTGAGATACGCCCTTTTATATTTGAATAATAAATTTGTGGTGGTACGGAGTCGAGATGTCCCCACCATCGGGTTGAGAGCTCCTGTAGCGTGCGCCCAGGCTGAAGCTCTTGGTGGAGTCGGTATAAAGCGCGCGTGAGGAGGTGGCAACAGCGCTCACCGAGAAGCGCAGAGAGCGCTTCTCTTTCTCTCCTCTGCTAGTTCACGTTCGTTACATGCAGCGCGGATTCACGATTGTCGATGTAAGAGGGAGCAAGAGAGAGAGGGTAAAAAAGCCTAAGGCATAGTGAATTGCCGCTGCAACAGCAGCGGAGAAGCACCACGTGCATTTGCTCTCTTCGTGTGCTCCGTGTGAGAAAGCATCACAAACGGTGCACCATACTGCACATGAACACACACATACTCATGTGTACACATCCCGGCGCCTCTGCCAACTCTCTCTCTCTCTCTCTCTCTCTCCCGCGATTCCCCTCATTCGGCCTATAAGTCTGTCATCGGTCTGTCTCTTTCTCTCGATCACGTTCTTTCTCCCTTTCGCCTTACTTCCATCTTCCTCTTACTTAGTTTCCCTCTCTATTTTTTCATTCTTTTCTCTTTCACTCGTTCCCTTTCCCTTCCTTTTATATCTCATTTCTCTCTTCTCACTTTGCTCCCCCCCAATCTCTTCCTCTATTGCTCCCGTTAATTTTGTCTTCTCTGTAGTGTTTTTCTCCTCTCTTTCACTCATTTCGCGTCAACTTGCTCTCTTTCTCTTTGCCTCCATTTCTTAGTGTTTCTCCCTGTCACCTTCTCGCATTCTCTTTCTCTCCTTTCGTCTCTCAATCACTCTGCCTTCATTCAACGTTCCTCTCTCTCTCTCTCTCTTGCTCTCTTGTTCTCTCGCTGTTTCTAACTCTCTCTCTTACATCTTGTTCTGTCTGTCCCTCTTGTCCTATTGGATATAGCTCTGTAAGAGTAGCAGAGGCGGAGAGCCCTACACATCGTGTTTCGTAACGCGGTCTGCCCTTAGTTCGACGCTTTTGAGGGGTGTTCGCACAACCACGAGACGTTTTTATTCCCAACAATCCTGTGACCTGTTCACGTTCCAAAGTGTTTGTTCGCCTTCCCGCTACACCATCCGCAAAACCCTCGTAAACGACAACTTAGCAGGTCATGAAATTAGAGAAACTAACGATATATTCACGGATTAGGACAATTGTACTTGTCGCTCTAATTTACATCAAACGATTTAGCCAATTAATATTTGATTATATGACGAATCGAAATTATCGTTGCAAACTATCGTAACTGTGAGAAATATTGCAAAATTTTCGATTGAATAGAGAGAGATATGAGACAAAAGAATAATAAAATTGATCGATTTCCAAATTTCCAGCTCAAATTTTTGCTAAAAATATTTCCTGCTTGATTGATTTTTATTTTTGTTTGTTCAATCGAATTATAAAATTTTCTTATAGATGAACCGACTGAATCAGCGAAGTAAAATGATTTTGTTTGAAAAACTTGAGTGAAATATTTCTTTGAATCTGAATCATTACAAAATTGACTAATCGCAATCGCGTTGGGATTAATGAATGAATCGATTCGTTTTCTTGGTTCGACCAATAAATCGTTAAGGAATTCACGAATTATTTTATCACATCTCAACAATATTCTGTCGCTGCGGTATATCTAATTGAATCGACTAGAAATAAAACCAAAATTATTTCGTTCAACAGAAAAACAAAAGTTCTAAACGATGATAGAAAAAGAATCACAGCAAAGAACAATATTTGTTCGAACGATTTCCCTCGATTATCAAATACCAAGGACGTCTACGTCATTCTACTGTTCAATTTTCTAGCTGTCGCCATCTTTATCCTGGACCAATAAAGAGAAAAAAAAATATGTCCCCAAAAATCGTTGTTCTATTGAAGGTACAATACCGATTCCCGAAACGTGCCCGAGAAAAAAAAAAACGCTTAACCGTGCTGGGCGTGCGTCATCCAGCCAGAATTTAACACTCGCAGCATCCAGCAGACAAGTGAGAGGAAAGAAATGCGTCTATGCTTATATCGCTCGGTTGTCTCGACTTCGGAGTACAAGTGTGAGGAAGAGAGTGAGAGAGAGAGAGAGAGATACGGAGGATAAGCGAGAGCGAAATGTAGAAGAAACGAGGCAGAAAGTGAGGTAAGCTCGACTGGAATAACAACAAAGTCGATATCGTTGTCTCAACTGATATCGACATAGCTGACTGTTGCAAAACATCGAAAGTATGTCTCCGAGAAAGTTCGACATCTCTCTCGTTTTTCCCCTAATCGCGGAGACTCCGAACTATTTGTCGTAACGAATAGTATATATAAGAGAATGATGAAAGGTTGTTGAATTCCGGGCAGATACGATTCCAGACTTTGAAGATTCTTTCGAGACAACTCGAAGGAAGGGAGAAAATATATAGAAAAAGAATAAGGGAGATGGGATAGATTATTCATTGGCATTTAAGAGCCTCGAGGTAAAAATCCTTCTGCACAAGCCCTCTGCTCCCGCGCCGTTGTTTTACCGACGACTTGTATATATACGAGATCATCTCCGTTCTTTCTTTTTTTCTTCTCATCTGCTGCTCGTTCTCTCAATTCTCATCTTTCACGCTTGCGCGCTTGTCGAAAAATCAGAGATGTGCTCGCAGATCGCGACCGGGCGAATCTGGTGCTCTTAATTTCGCACACACGAATCACTCTATAGATATTATTTTCTCCAAATACGTAACCTGTATATATATATATGTTTTTAAAGATATACCCACGCAGTAAGACAGACGATAGACATATATGAAAGAGAGAGGAGTAGACAGACCCGCAGGGGGGAGAATGTCCATCCTCCCCGATCTCTCTGGACCCCGCGCGAACCACAGTGCGTTCGTGGAACAGTGTAATTTTCGTTCCCGACCTCGGACTGACCGGATACCATCGTGTAGACGACTCAACACTACACACATGAGAACGAACCAAGTTCTAATACGCTCTTCATCGACCGACGCGAATATTCCGCTTTATTAATAAATATCGGATTCGCATACGGAAAATTCTTAATCGATTCGACACTTTTTCATTCCCGACAATTGATCGCAGCTATTTTTCAACGCTTTCGTCGTTTAGAGTAGAAGCTTCGTCGAAGGCAACCTGTTGGATCACACTTATTTCTGGTCCGATCGATCTGAAAACTTTACTGTTGACGTATACGTCGACAAAAGCCTGTTGAAATTCTGATTTTCACTTAAAAATTATCAGAATATTGGAAAAAAAAAAAAATTGATATGAAAATAAAAGGACGCGAGCAGGGATTGAACGAGAACAAAAAGGGTCGCATGAGGAATAGCCCATGTCCATGGATATCTCACTACAAATGTGTATAACACAAAGAACCATCAGGACACACATGCGAGGAAGGAAAAAGAAAGGGAGCGAGAAAGAATGAAGAAAAAAAAACGGAGTTTCTAGCCTTGAGTCGTCCTCGTACACACCTTGGCGAGAATTCTCGATATTTCGTCGAATCGTCAAAAGATACGAAGATCCAAGAGAGAGAGAGAGAGAGAGAGAGAGAGAGAGAGAGAGTAGGCAACGAGACGACATCAAGATCGAGAGGATGATCGAGGATTTAGTTGGCGTCAAAAGAGTGGAAATTCAAACGCGGAGCTGTAGCTCCGCAAAGGCGTTAAAATCGAGTGATCCATCTTCATTTTTTTTTTCTCTTTCTTTTATTTATCATCGTCATTGTTCAGCTCTTTATTATAGATTCGAGTTGGATCATCGAGGATTCTGTGCGGCGACGAAGATTGCTTCAACCTCAACAAAACGGAATGCCTCGGGAACGCCATTCTACAACGAATGGAATTCATTCGTTGTCTTGACCACCCAGAAGACGAGACGACGGACGTGCCACGCGTGCTGTTCTACCGACTTCTCCTTCTCGATTCTCATGTCGTCACAACTTCGGTGTAAAATCATGAAATCCCTCCCCCCCCCCCCCCCCCCCCCCCCCCATCCTCATACCAGATTTTATACGAGTCTTTTGCCACTTATGATCTTTCCTTCTTTACTCCCTTCGCGCCTCATTCGTATTAGTTATATTGCTCCAATCTTTACATATATATTCATTCACGCACGAGCACACATAAAGAAAGGAATTACAATTAAACGAGTCGCGATTTTATAGACCCCGTTCGTAATCGCAAGCTCGCGAACATTTCTGTACAAATGTGCTGTTAACGGTTGCGACGAACACTTTCATTTCTTTTTTTCGAAACCCCTAACCGCATGTCACCGTTCAAGTGGCAATTACTTTTTACTTAAAATTTTATGGGAAAAACTTTTTTTTTCTTTACCGATCATTTACTAATTGGCTAACGCTTTGATCCGTGATCAGCGTCTATCGGGGTAGTAAAATGCGTGAAAATATAATTTACATTCATATTATTTTCGAATAAATTTCTACTAATATGATTCAAAGGTAACCGTGGACTGGAATGGTCGAACGTCGAAGTAACGATAAATGTGGAAAACGTGGCAACGTATGGAAAAATAAATGAGACCGATGAATGTAAAGAGCTGAAACAATTTGAAAAAAAAAGTGAAAAAACAAATAATTGGAAGCGAAATTTTGTTGAATATTTAAATACTTTGGTGCACGCGCGTATTCAACAAAATTGTTTTCTTTTTTATTCAAACAACAAAACTTGGTTATACTGAAACTGAACTTTTGTTGCGCGAACAAAATATTTTGTTGAATAGAGTATTTTAAGATTTCAACAAAATACCGTTTTCGTTGAACGATATTAAAAATCTGTTGCTTCAAAAATCAATTTATTCATTTTCCTGTGACAAATGCGGTTCGTGTATTTGACGAAAGAATGAAAGCCAATCGAGGGAATTGAAATTCTGTTCGAACGTATTGGTTCAAGGGAAAAAACGAAGTATCGAGTGACCGCGTAAAAGTATCAAAAAGAAGCGATATCAATAAGATCGCATCGAATGAATTATGATCTACATAAAAAATGATCCTCGAAATGAGAATCTCTGATGTCTGTGAATCCGTCCAATCGGGAGAGTCCGTGGTTTTGCACCACGTGATGCAAATCACACGCGTATAGAAAGAGATAGGGAGAGAGTGAAAACGAGAAGAAGCGAGAGAGAGAGAGAGAGAGAGAGAGCGGGAGACGAAGGAGGCTTGTCCCTCACCCGCGCCTCTCGAGATCCTGTCAACTTCTCGTCCAAGGTGAGCAGAGCCATTCGGCAAGCTCGGTTACCCCAATGCTGTTGTAGGCGCGTCAGTCACGCCGTCACCAAGCGGACATACGACGAGAGAAAAAAAAAGAGAGAGAGAGAGAGAGAAAGATCCTTAGATATAGAGGGAAAAGAATCCGCGAAACAATTCGCGCACCCAGCAGTCGACTTTGCCTTATTTTATTATCTTTTTTTTTTCCCGATTACGAACGCGAGAGTAACTGTCACTAAGCGAGGCCTTATTCTCTTCTCTCTACTCTTTGCAGATTTTTTTTCTTCCGCGATGTTACTACAAATAGAAACAGCATCCGCCGAGTCGATTTTTCAACGATCGCCATTACGAGAATAGATTTTAATGCCGGAATCGATACATCACAATCTCTATAGAACACGAGAATCAAATTTTAATCCCGGTTCAGCTATAGAGATGGACCGAAAATTCGTAGAATTAGGTACCGATGTAAAAGATAAAATTTCGTTTCCCGATTCGTTTTTAAAATCAAACTAGCACAGTTAGGAATGAGGGAATCAAACGATTTAGTAATTAATATTAAACCTGCAAAATTTTGGCTCTACATGAGTTTACTTCTCCATGAATAAGGAATTTGACAGAATTTGCGATCAAATGCCCAAGCGTTTATCCAGCAGCACTCTCATCGTGTTACATTACATTACACTTCCATTTTAATGTATTCCTGCAATCTTATTACCTTAAACTTTTCACCTCAAATGAACTTTCCGACATGGAATTTGTTCCTGATCCGAGGTAACGGTTCATGTCGCAGTAGCGATAAAACGCTCAAAAATTTCATTCATTTCACAGAGAGAGGATATTTAAAAAGATTTATTCAGCTCTTCCCAAGCCCTTGTTAGTGCCTCGGGCCGAAACCCAACTCGTCGCCTGCTGTCTCAATATTTAACAAGAAACAAAAAAATTAAAAATCAAATGTAAAACTTTGAAATTGGAGCTTTCCCAAAGCGGAAGTAACAATTGTTGGACCACTGTCGCGTTGATCCATTCGCACAAAAGCCTCGCTAAGAAGTATCGGTGGTGTAATCGAGGATGATTTCTGGTACCCACGTAGGGCATACAGCAAATGTATAACACATTGGAGAACAGAACACGGTCAGAGCGAAATTGCAGGAGTTTGCTTCTGATGCGATTCGAGTGTACATATATAGGGGACTATGGGGCAAAACGGACATGTTAACGATTTAAGCCAATTTAATCGATGAGCATATGGTCTTTCAACTATATTTGAGTCCCAAAATTGATTTCCAGTCGTAGTTTCTCGAATTTCGAAAAAAAAAATTTTTGGGGCAAAACGGACATTGCCTTTCGGAGGTATAAAAAATGAAAATTTTTTTTTTTTCGAAATTGAGACGTCTGAAGCGACTTTTTCCGAATAGAATACCAACTCGGTAATATAAGAAAAGAAACGCGACCACTTAGAACCCCATTCTTTGGCATGTAAGAAAGAAAAATGAACCAAAACTTGAAATCGCATTTTGGCCATGTTTTCGAGTCATGCAAAAAATGAACTTTGGCTCCACCGTGCAGGGGTATTATTGATGTTTGAACTGTATTGGAGTTCCATAATCGATTTCCGGTCCTAGTTCCCCGGATTTCGTAAAAAAAAAATTTTGGGGCAAAACGGACATTGCCTCTCGAAGGTATAAAAAATGAAATTTTTTTTTTTTTTCGAAATTAAGACCTTCGAAGCGATTTTTTTCGAATGGAATGCCACCTCGGTGATATAAGAAAAGGGATGGGACCACTTGAGCCCCATTCCTTGCATGTAAAACAGAAAAATGAGCCGAATCTTGAGATCGCGTTTGGTCCAAGCTTTTCGGTCTTGCAAAAAATGAACTTTGGCTCTACCGTGCTGGGGTATAATCGATGTTTGAACTCTATTGGAGTCCCACAATCGATTTCCGGTCCTAGATCCCCGGATTTCGTAAAAAAAAAATTTTCGGGGCAAAACGGACATTGCCTCTCGGAGGTATAAAAAATCGAAAAAATTACATTTTTCGATATTGAGACCTTCGAAGCGATTTTTTTCGCATGGAATGCCACCTCGGTGATATAAGAAAAGTAATGGGACCACTTGGGCCCCATTCCTTGGATGTAAAACAGAAAAATGAGCCAAATCTTGAGATCGCGTTTGGTCCAAGCTTTTCGGTCTTGCAAAAAATGAACTTTGGCTCTACCGCGCTGGGGTATAATCGATGTTTGAACTCTATTGGAGTCCCATAATCGATTTCAGGTCCTAGTTCCCCGGATTTCGTAAAAAAAAATTTTCGGGGCAAAACGGACATTGCCTCTCGGAGGTATAAAAAATCGAAAAAATTACATTTTTCGATATTGAGACCTTCGAAGCGATTTTTTTCGCATGGAATGCCACCTCGGTGATATAAAAAAAGGAATGGGACCACTTAGGCCCCATTCCTTGGATGTGAAACAGAAAAATGAGCCAAATCTTGAGATCGCGTTTGGTCCAAGCTTTTCGGACTTGCAAAAAATGAACTTTGGCTCTACCGTGCTGGGGTATAATTGATGTTTGAACTCTATTGGAGTCCCACAATCGATTTCCGGTCTTAGATTCCCGGATTTCGTAAAAAAAAATTTTTGGGGCAAAACGGACACTGCCTCTCGGAGGTATAAAAAATCAAAAAAATTACATTTTTCGAAATTGAGACTTTCGAAGCGATTTTTTTTTTTAATGGAATGCCACCTCGGTAATATAGAAAAAGGAATGGGACCACTTGAGCCCCATTCCTTGGATGTAAAACAGAAAAATGAGCCAAATTTGAGATGGCGTTTGGTCCAAGCTTTTCGGTCTTGCAAAAAATGAACTTTGGGTCCACCGTGCTGGGGTATAATTGAGGTTTGAACTGTATTGGAGTTCCATAATCGATTTCTGGTCCTAGTTCCCCGGATTTCGTAAAAAAAAATTTTTGGGGCAAAACGGACACAGCCTCTCAGTGATAATAAAAATTAAAAAATTACGAATATGTAGATTTTATTTGCTCCAATAAAAAAAACCTTTTTTCCTTATTTTCTTACCGTCATTATAAATTTGGTTTTCAAATAAGTCACAAAAGAAAATGAATAGTGAGCAGAACGTAGTTTGGGATCGGAGTCAAAATTTTATGAAATTTATAAAATTTCGGATTCAACGTGTGTTTATTTTGCTCTAAAACTTGAATTTTTAATGCATTTCACCCTAGAATATCACAATTCAAGATATTTTAGGGTCAGAACGTGGTTTGGATCCGAAAAAAAAATTTTATAAATTTTATAAAATTTACATTTACATGTGTCCGTTTTGCCCCCTGCGTGTCCATTTTGCCTCAAAATTCACTAATTCAGGCTGTTTTCGGGTAAAAATGTAATTTAAGCTTGAAAAAAAAATTTATGAATTTTCCGAAATTTCAGAATTTGAAATGTCCGTTTTGCCCCGGATTTTCGACTTTCGGGGCAAAACGGACACCCTGTCCGTTTTGCCCCATATGTCCGTTTTGCCCCATAATCCCCTATATATATATATATTTATGTCAATTTATGTATAAATATATCTCTATAAGCGCATGAAATATATGTACCAACACAAACACGAGAACATTGTTAGTTGCACGGTAATAAAGTTTCGTAGTATCGGTCAGAGAGAGAGGGGGAGGGGGAGGGAGGAAGAGATGGTGGTTGTTGAGTTGCAGCATATTCGATTCCAACGTACTAAATTGCCGGTGGGCGTTCGACTAATGGATTATAATGCGAGTTGTCGAGCAACCATAATGACAACGATGGTGCCTCTGACCGTGCAGCACAAGCTCCATGAAACGATGGCAAAAAGCAAAGACAATCGAAAAAAAGAAAGAGAAAGAGAGAGTGAGAGAGAGAGAGAGAGCGGTTTTTCGGGGGATAAATATTGGAGAGCGCGGAGAGAAAGGCGGACGTGAATTCTGCATACGTTGAGTAAGTGTATGATAATCTGGACCACAAGATTTTACAGCGAATGCCACAAAATACGAGCGAACGTGATAAGACATCTGTGAAGCTTCGATAAACTTCGGAGTTAAAAATAAATGAAACAAGAATTAAGTGGAAATAAGTAAAAACGTTACGTGATATGTAGAGTAGATAAGAAAAATTTCTAACTTCTATGCATTTTTGCACAACATATTTACGTTGAAATTACGAGTTTGACTATTATTCGATATCAAATATTAATTTATGGTTCCAACGAAACGATCGATTATTTTTGCACGCAATAAATTATGGAATTGAGCACCTCCGTTTACTCGTAATTTTGCATGTTCGATTATTAACGTTTCCTAAAGTTAGTGTAATCACTGAGAAATTTATTTTTATAAAATACTTTCCTTTCAAATAAAAGATTAATCCGAGTGAAATCGATCGGTAAATTGGTCTCTAAAATATTCAATTACTCCAAGCTTTGAATTAAATCGATCAATTTTCTTTTCACGACGGATCAGAAGAACTCCAAAACGTCGAAAATCGCGTTCCAGCCAATACAACAACTCAACTTTCTATTCATCGACTCATGAAAAATTTTACTTTTTTCGATACTTCGTCATCTCTATTATCGAATATCTTTTCGCATCACAAAATATCCTACGAAACGATCTTACTCCGAAATGGGAGTTTACTCCGAAATATTGTTCCTCCAAATACTCACAACGAGCAGATAAACATTGAAAATAAATTCGATGATTAATCAAAAATATTTTGTTCAATCAACAAATCTTGATGAACAAATGAAATTTATTGATTCAACGAAACTTTTGCCGATACAATCCTTTCGTCGTTCTGAAAAATATTTTTAAATCAATCGAATGTTATCGTTTTTGGATTAACCAGCAATTTCATTATTGTTCCTCGGGATTGATTGGACCAAAACAAAAACATTGTTGAATAAAAAAATCTTTTTTCTCAGTAAATATTTGGAGAATCGAACAGACGGTGAATCGCTATGGATAAAAAGCATCCAGTGATACGAAACTGTCTATACTATATAATTCAAAATAAAAATTATTATAGCGACAGAAGGAATCTGGAAGAGCACATGCGCGTGCGTATGAGTGTCCGAGAGTGAGGAAGAGCTAAGAAGAGAAGGCCGGTGATGAGCAATAATAACATTCATCTCGAGAGCAACGCAGAAAATCAGGCAAGAGGCGCACTTGCCGAGAGTATCACTCAAGTTTTACTACACACACGTAAGTATGCACACGCGAGTATTATGCACGAATGCGCATACGAATAATGTACAGTCGCGATCATCGGTATCGCGCTGGCTCAACGAACCGGTAAAGATGCGCATTTATGCATTGATGTTTCGCACTCACGATAAGAAAATAATGAATACACGAAAAACTGTGTAAATTTGGCCAGCACGACGAACCAGATGAAAAGAGACGAAACTGAGACAAAGGATCTAGTTCATGCGGCGGCAATGGCTCGACGTTCCATATCCAGAAATCTCTCGATTCCCACAGCTTTCCATCGCTGACTCCATATGCTCGCAACACTTATTCATGCAGTGGCAATCCATTCACTCTGATACTTGCGTTTCTATCGTGCCGATTTGTACCCGATGCGGTCGAAACTATTGTCGAGTGTACACTGAGAAAAAAATAATGATGAAATCAACAAAAATTTTAGTCGCATACGCGCGATAAAATATATTTTTGTCGCGTGATCAAAAAAATTTTCGTTCATTCTACCATTTTATTTTCTCAGTGTACGAGATCTGTTTTGATTCACAGATCTTGCTCCATTCTGCTTTTCGTTTCTTAATGTATACCTATACAAATAGCTCTCATTTATGTATATGGACATGCGGGTGGGGTCTTTGTTACTTAACCATTTACACATTTGTATTCAGACTCCTCGACGATAACTCCAAATATATTTGTGTACGGTGATTGATATGCTTATTGGGTGCACGAAATTTCGGTTTCCTTTTACTATCAACCTATCGTCATTGCATTTTGCACATCTTACTGGGACTATTTTTGTTCCTTGTTTTCTTTTTTTTTTCATTATTTCTCTTCGATTAAGAATCGAGATAATTAGCTGCAAGAGGTCGTTTCTGCTCGTCAGCAAAAGTCGTAAAAATTGAACTTTCGTATTCTTTCGAATAATCAAAACTATAATGTCGACACAGTCGCACGAAAATGCTCCGAAAATTTGATTTTCCATAATTATTTCAGATTACTTTATTGATCTCGTGAATTTCGAAGCCAATCCAATGGAACGTTCAGAGGTTGCATCAATTCATTTCCCTCGTTTCGTGAACTTTTCAAAAAAAAAACAGATCGATACAATTTTGTCTTCAATATCGTATGGCTCAGAAATAATAATCGAGCTGATTCTCAACAGCCTTTTCTTATCGCCAAAAAAAAATCAGCTTTAAATTTGAAAAAAAAATGTATCACGATGCATATTTATGAAAATAGGTAAATAGCATTTTTCTTTTTTACACAACACAACTCTGGAATAAATCCACTGAATCAAGAAAAAGAAAGCCGATAGCTATTTTTCTCAGCGGTTGTTTCGCAGCGGTGTGAAAAAAAAATCAATCGAGTAAATATTTAAAACAACACTGAGAAAAAAAATTTGAAATTGTGGCGAACAAATTAAATTTGTTGATTCAACAAAACTTTTGTTGATTCTACGATATTTTTGTCCTGGTGAAAAATTAAGTATTTGAATGAACCAAATTTCGTTTGGGTTAACAAATTTTATTTTGTTCGCCACGATTCGTTGAATCAACAAAAAAATTTGTTGAACCAACAGAAAATTTGTCGAACCAACAAAAAATTTGTTGAATTTACGAATTCATTTATCTCAGTGAAGAAAGAGAAAAAAAAAAAGAACTAAAAATGAAATAAAAAATTGATATTGATAACGCGCGTCATCGTGTCAAAAAACCCACGAAGAAAAACCTACCCGAGTCTCTTTCGAATATTGACAGCACGAGCGATGGATTCTGCGACCGACGATCTCGCGATCGCCCAACAACCAAGCGCAGGTTCATCCCAAATTCATCGTTTCTCAATATTTGTTTTTTGCCCCTCAACAATAATACAAAACATGCCCAATCGATGGACACTCGACGTTGGTAATATTCGTCAATCGTTACGAGCAGAGATGCAAGAACAAGAATTGGAAAGGCGGGAGGCAGGGAAGGAGGGAGGGAGGGGGTGGAGGAGTGAACCGGAGAAATCGGAACCTCGAGAATGGCAGCGCAAACGGTACGACCCACTCGGGCAATCCCTTCTTTTTTATTTACCCCTTCTGTCCCCTCTCCTTCGCTTATTACCGTACTCCTCTCCGTCTGTATTTCAATGAGAAAGTGAGCTAATAATAGAACCGCAAACCGACAGTGGCGAGGGAGGAGTGTATTACGTGTTTTACTCTATTGAATACGCAGACCATGTGTATCCCAAGACTAAATATGTGTCTCGGCCTCCCGCTCACTCTTTTTGTTAAAAAAATAAAGAAAAAGATAAAAAAAAAAAAAAAAAAAAAAAAAAAAACCTCCCACCTACCCTCGTCCGGGAGGGTACGAAGGGCGGAAATACGTCGCCGGACACAAGTGAAGAACACGCAAAGGACAACGAGCGAAACTGTTGGGAAGACTAAATATCGTGTCTACCGCTCATTCTCGATAGACACATTATTATCTACACGTATCCTATATACATATATACGATTCTCTTGTACAGTTTGGATGAACTCGAGCAAAAATCAAGCAGACATGACCTCTCGACGCTATTAAATATTCTATTTTTTTTTTCACCATCGATTTTTCTTCAAATTATGACACGATATCTTTCATGAAAAACACACAAGATTTCGGGAGAATAAAAAAAAAAATGCCTAAATGGCGACAAATTTATTGATGATTTTAACTTTCGACTGAGAAACCTCAACCTCGCACCCACCCGCAACAATAATTTAAAGAGAGACATATATAAGCTGTTTTATATAATCGATCAATAAAACGGTTTAATTTTTGATAAAATAATATCAATCGACCCCGAATGAATCAAAGGTTTCTTTGGATAGTATGGAGAGTGCAAAATTGTGAAACGAATATCAAGAATTAACTGGTAACACGACAATGTATCTTTCCAGTATTTTCACCGTATTTCCCTTTTGTATACACGCAAACGTGTGTTAGGATCAAAATCATAAAGTTTTAAAACGTTTGAGAACATGTACGCGCGCGCGAACTTTATGTTTTTTTTTTTTTTATCAGGTGAACCATTTGTTATAGGTGCCGGGAGGTTTGACGTCATGTAGAAATAACATCACTCCTATGCCTGCGTCGCTCGTTTGGCTTGTATATATAGGATTGACGTAATTTCGAGGTCTAGGCGCACGTTAGTTCGGACGTAAATACATGTAGTTATGTACACGTACATAAAGTTGGGACGTACGATATATACTCTGATACATGTACACGTATCTTCGAACATATATAGATGTGGGAGCGAAATACGAGAGCGAGAGAGAGAGAGAGAGAGAGAGAGAGAGAGAGCAAAGGTTCTAGGTAACGATCGACCTACGTTCGTCGACAACCCCACGTTCTTCACCCTCGCGCCTCAAGAACGCCTTCTGATCCGGCAACGAGCTCCATAACCTTACCATTCTCTCGCCCTCGAACGACTAAAACCTCTAATCACTCCATTCTTGACATATATATCGCGTGATAACCTAGACTTTCGTTAACAATTATCGGAGAACGCGTTGATGAACGATTTCTTGTTAAATTAAGGGGTACTCTTCGGGGTCGATATAACAATCGCGATCGTCACTTTCTCGAATCGTCACGTGTGTCGAAGTATTTCGACTTGGAAAATTTGCGATGCGTTAGACGACTATGCACCCTCAAAAATCTTGATATATGCTTATTCACGATTAATTTTTCTATTTTTTCAATCTTTGAATCTCAGTTATAAACGAGTTTAGACGTTTATCACATTGGTTCAAATATTACAAACTTTCAGGTGAATATATAATTTGTCCAATTGCACCGTTACATCGTCGCGCAAATCGCGAGGTCCTAATTATTCACGATTGCAACTCGAGGTATGAAATCCTGAAGCTCTTAATTCCCTTCATTCGCTAAACGATCCATCGCTACAATTCACTCTCGTGATATAAATCTCACCTGAAAATTATTCGAATTTCTCGAAAATTTTTATTTTCATAACAAACCGAGACAGAAACAGTTTTTTCATTGATATTAAAGAATCAATTATCAAATATAAAATATCAAAAATCCAATAAAATCGATAAATTTTTCGTTATTTTTAAAAAATAACGAAGATGAATCGTGGGGACACAGAGCCCTCTCTTCTCTCAGATCACATAACCGAAGACCTGAAAAAAGGGCTCTCGACCAGGTGGTGAATATAAAAAGTTTGTGAGAGTGGCATCGTGTGGAGGTTTTTTATTCAATGATTTTCCTAGGGTTTCAAAGTTTGTGCAACGTAAAGAAAATTCGAGGCGTTTAATCAGCACTCTTTTTACGAACCTGTGCGTTATAGCTCGATATACACAACTATTTATAAATACGTGAATGCGTACATTTATATTGTACGAGAGATCCGAAGGTTCCTGTCTCCCAAGGAGCAGGACAACCGGTCATTGTAACGGTTCAGGTATATCGCACTTACGCTACACTGACACCACTGCGTTATAGTTATATATACTATACGGGGTTGAAAATCAGGACACAGAACATAGCAGGCTCCGCAGGTTGAGAATGCTAAGGTCGTCAGACGTTGCCGGAACGATCGGAGCTGCTTTTTATATATTCTTTCTTCAATTTTTTTCATTCCTTCAAATCGTCTAATTTTATGGAGAAGGAATATGGAGAAAAAGAAATAAGAAAAAAAGCAATTTTATAATATTCCGACAGAAAATTAAACGGCGAAGAATCCACCGAGCGTATATACCCACTGTACATGCGAGTGCGTGTGTCGGGATCGGAAAAATTGGCGACGAGCAATAAAATCTGGGACACCCGGTGAGCTCTCCGGCGAGGCAGGTTACTTTTTTTCCGATTTCGAAACATTGCAAGTACATTTCTCAGCTCGCCTCGCTCCCAGGACAAATTGAAAGGCTCGTTATTTCTCGAACGAATTTAATATTCCATCGGACACGCTCGATTACGACTTTGAAATATTCGAACGATATAGCTTGTGCGGTTCATTGTAATCAAAGAAAAAAAAAAAGAAAAAAAAAAAAACATTTCTTGCAATCTCTTTCGATCTTTCTTCATCTCTCTCTCTCTCTCTCTCTCTCTCTCTCTCTCTCTCTCGAGTATCAAGGATTTCACAGAATTCCGAGTTATTACTCATCCATGAATACGCGAATACGCGTATAGGTAGTTCCGAGTAAATTAAAGTTTCTCGCGAGCCCGCGAAAATCGCGAAATGCATTGATTGACAATTTCTTATACACTCACCGAACCTGAGAGAAAACCTCTCACGGCAAACGTACATTTTTCAAGGCCAAAAACCGTTTCATTCTTCCGAAACGATTGCTCCCGACAAAATCGTAAAACAGGCACACAAATTTTAAAACCTTCATTCAGGTATGAAAAAAAAAAATTCTCGAGTGAATAGGTATACACGGAGGAGGGCCATTGGGAGAAACGAGACGCTCGGAATTGGCCTGAAAAATGTGTCTCATTCACATCGGGAACAGAATTTTTGTCAATTCTAAAATATATTTTGAAAAACTTGTCGATCCTGCCTTCGCTCAGCTCGAAATGCTTTTCTGTACTCGCACCTGAGATAAATAATAAAAATAATTTTAAAAAAAGAGCAATTTAGACGCGAGACTCTTCGAGAGAAAAGAAAATTCGGTAAAAATTACGAGAGAGAGAGAGAGAGAGAGAGAGACGATGAAAAAAGTAAACAAGAAGAAAAAAAAATGAGGAAAAAAAGGGGAAAAAAAATGGTGGTATAGTAACGTCGTCGGAGAACTGTGCATTATGGGACCAATAACGAGAACTGTTCCACGTATAAAACAGTCTCTTGTTTACAGCGCGCGATTATCCCTGAACGCTTCAAGGTGAGGAGGGACACGCTCGGACGTTTACTTCTCTCGTTACACAAGGAACGAAGAAATCTCGCTTAGCGGAGCAGCCGGGGAGAGCCAGCCCCCGCGCGCGCGCGCGCGCGCGCGCGAGCCTCGACGAACGTTTTATACATCACAGCGAGATCGAGGAAAGTCGCATTCGCACGTGTACACAAGACAGTATAATCGTAAAAAAAAAAAAACAGACACACACAGAGAGAATAAAAAATAAAATAAAAAAAAGATGGAAATATTCTCACGATTTCCAGGAAGCTGATTTATTTTATATTTTATTTTTTTCTTCTTTTATTTTCTATGATATTTTGTGTACAAGAAAATAATTCGATGTTTCGAAATCTAATCGGAAGATCCTAATTGCTCGAAAAAATGTCCGAAATTCTTTCGGAGGTCTTTCGTATTCGAGTTTATTTTCTTTTGATTTTTTCATTCAATACGCTTCGAAATTCGTGCGGATAGAAGCATTATAATTGTATCTGGTTAGAGTGCACCATTTTCACTTCCGTCCCCGATCCCCCCCATAAACCCGGGTACGAGAAACCGAGAGTCTCTCTGTTAGAGAGAGAGCACGCGGTGTAGTTTGTAAGTTGTGCTCAAACGCGCGCGTCGCATGGTGGGGAGAGAAGCAGGCTGAGTCAGTGGCTCTCATACCGAATGGGAGCCAATACGACGAGGAGAAAAACAACACGAGAAACGTTTACGATTCATGATTGTACGGGAAGCTACCGAGGATCGTCCCGTTTCAATAAACTGACCGGTGACCACGTGTCTGTTTCTTTTTTTTTTTTTTTTTTCATTACAAACTCGACATTATTCATCAACGACAAAACGAGTTTGTTTTTAATTGTGATTAATCGCTTTCGGAATATCTTCTCGCATTGATATTTTTATTTCGATCTCGTGTTTCTATGTGATTCCAGTTTAAATCGTCGATTTTTAATCATTTTTTGTTTTTTTTTTTTTTGTTTTTTAATTGTATCAGCTTCTGAAGCGAATAAAATTATTGTGAGGCGATCCTCAATCAAAATTATTATCCGCATCTGAACTCACGGGAAATTAATTTTTGAATCTTTTTACGCAAGTTTTACCGATCGACAAAATTGGGATACGAAAGAGTCAAATTTTTTTTGTAAAAAAGTTTTACCAGCTTCGAATAAAAAAAATTCAATTGATGCCCAGAAGACGAACACACTTTTACGGTTTTAAATTGTCCTCGCGGAGAGGTATCGCGCTATGTGAATTATTTGATTTAATTTCTCGGAAGGACATTATTCCCGAGAATATATTTGTACACAATGATTCCGAGAAACGAAAGCTCGGCGCGAGCGAATTTTTGGTATTATCCGTGTTATTTAAAAATGACGAGCGTTTTCGCACATATTAGCAGAAAATAAAATGATTCCAGATGTGAAAACGACGATGAGTTTGATATTCAAACTTTTTTTCTTTCTTTTTTCTCGAACAGAAATAAAAAATGACGGAACAAATTTTATAACAAGTTCAACCTTCTCCCGTAGCGCGAGTTAAAACCGTTTTCGTTAAAATATGTGAATACGAACGTTTGATCAGTGGAAATCTGACCTCGATTATCGGATACATAAAGTACAGATCGGTGAAAGATAAAAAAGAGAATAAATTTATCTATATTCAAGATAACCGAGAGGGTCTTGAACACCTGAAGTACTGTTAAAATCGTTTTCGTCTTTCTCTTTTGTGTCAGACTCTGTGTACGATAGATGGATGAAAAACTGAAGTTCAGTAATTAAGGTTCACCTAAGATTATTCGTTATTCTTTATTGCACTCGATTGAAATAAAAAACAAATATAAGTTTAAAAACTACATTCGTAAATAATAATAATAATTGGCCGTGATTATAGGCACAGGAAACCAGACGCATGATTACACTGAATATTCCGTTGGTATTGCTCAATATTTTGTTCAGATCTGAACCACAATAATAGCTGAAAATATCATTTTCCTTGTTGTCAGAAGACCACAGATTCCGAAACACTCGAGATATTGGCAGAGAGGATATGAAAAATCGTTGCTTATTGACTGAATTTATGAACATTTTATCGTGATAAAGAAAAAGGATCGATGTTCTTGGTTCGAGAGGGTAAAATAGAGAATAAAATGATTGAAAGACTCACCACGTGAACGTTGGACAATCCGACATTCTCGTTCTGCTTCTGCTTGTCGGTCTTTTTGGCTTGTCTTTTGTTCTTGTTTTCGAGGAAACGTTGTTTGAGTACGAGAGTATCTTGAATGTTTTGTTCACAAAGGCCATTGAAGCTTTGATCGAATCGAGGTATACAGTCGGTTTGACGTCTACGATAGCCGGTTATTCGTCTTCTGAGACGATCGACAACGGCTTGTCTCTTTGGGGTGAGTACTTCACCCATACCCGGTGCTTGTCCCATTTGTTGTTGTAATTGTAACTGTTGATGATTGGTAAGACTCAATTGAGGAGGAGCAGAATTCAAATCCAAAACTGATTGATTGTTTAAGCGTTGTTGCAAGTTCAAATTATGAGCCTGCGCGGCGCCCGTGCATACGTTGACGCCGGTGCCGGGGGGGCCTTGCGGGGGCTGGCGGGGCAAAAGCCCCCCGGCCTCCATACAGCCCCCTAAATCCACCACAGGGTAAGCCAGCTCAGTGACAATCACTGACTAATAAATGGCCTCCGTTGCCCCCGCCGTTTTTTCTCACTTCTTTTCGTTCACCCAACGACACATTCAAATATTTATCACTTTTCGAATTGACACCACTTTTATTCGTAGCGAACAATAATCCTCTCGCTGCGATCTTTTTGTTAGCAATCAAACCCTTTTCTTTAAACCCGAACGCGTCTGACCCCGATAATTCTATATTACCGAGCAGCATTATCTTTTTATTGTAACCACAATAAGCCGTCCTGACTCTCGTCTCCCTTATGAAAAACATCTGAGAGGCGAACGCTTCGTTCCTCACTATTTCTTTCGTTATTCACACACATGTGTATACTAGCGTACGCGATTGAAGTGTAACGATCGAGAACGAATGTATTTTTCTTTTTCTTTTTTTTTTTTCTAATATATTTCACTTTTTCGACGTTTATTTTTATATATTTTTTTTTCTTAGCCAAACACACAAACGCTTTTCCCTGTCTAACCCTCGCGAACTAATTGCATCGATAAAGACGTGCACAATAATGTGCACGTTTCACGACACTTTTTTAATTTCAATTTTTTTCTTTTCTGTTCGAAAACACGACTATGTAAACTCTCGAGAATCCTTGTATATACCCCCACTCCTCCCTTCCCTCGCGACGCCGCCAGCAGTGGCGACACCAACTTCGACTCACTGTCACACTCGTCCACACTTTACTTCACTTTTTCCTGCGATCTTTTTTTCAAGTCACTGAATCCTTTCACCGTGAGATATTCCATTGCTCACGCGATCATCGAACCACCGAGAATAGACACATTGTCGAGATTTTAATGATAAATATAATCCTCAGATAGCGAGAAACGAATGTTCGAAGGCGCCAATATTCGTAAACGCGCTTGCGCCCTTCGCTCGTCCACACTTTCGCGTTTGTGTACACCGTATTTTATTGTACGTTATGACATTCCTGACATGAACTTTGATAGCTCCGCGTCATCCTATAAATTTTCGTATATTTATTCGGCTAAAGTTTTTAAAACCGATCATTGAAAACACCGGAAGAAACACGCTGCGCACGCTTCAGATCGTTCTCTGTTTGTGCCACTCTATTCGTGTGTTTTTTTTTTTTTCCCTCACACGCGATCCTCGTATAACCTCGAAATGTTCGTTTTGCGAACGGAGCAAACGAAAGAAAAACACACGCGCATAAACAAATAGCGAAAACGTAACGACGATCGCGAACTATTCCTCGCATATACGAGTACAATAATACCGAGATAAATGTTCTGCTATTTTGATTTAGTTTTGTTTTGTTTTTTTTTTTTTTTTTTTTTTTTCGTTTGCGTTTTACGAAAAGAAAACGTTGAAAGATCGACGCTTACGCACGAGATCGAGCTTTACGGCCGCGATCGCCGGGCTAGACTAAGTCCTCGATAAGAGAACCCGCGCGCTCAACGGAGCAGCGCTCTCTTGCCCCCGTGAAGAACCCACTGTTGCGGCGGGAGGGAGCGAGACGAGCGTGACGAGACTAAAACGCCTATGAATCAGACGAAGAGAGAACGAGACTGAGAGGGAGAAAGAGAGAACGAGGGGAACACAGTGGGGGCACGCACGAGCGGCCATGCGGCCTTTCGCCGCTTTTATCGGCTATACTACTCATGTCGGGGAACCGAGAGTCCCCGAGCCCCCTTCCTCCATCCCTCCCTGCCCCATCCCCTCTACGAACAACGCAACACGAACTTACCGAGGGTCCCAAGGTATTGTATACACAAAATATATACTGTATATTTATATTTTACCATAAGAGTTCCCCATCACCGCCGAGAATTTCTTCGAAAAAAAAAAAAAAAAAAAAAAAAAAAAAAAATATTTCGACCATTTACTGGACCTAAACATTTTCTTTTTCAAATAAATAAAAATATGTTTATCGCGCTTTGTTAGAACTCGCTTCGCGTTACACTTCAAAATATTTCGAGTTCCACTTGTGAGCAGTTTATACATTTTTAGTTCTGAAAAATATCTCAAGTGGGCATTAGTCACTCTGATTTATTTGATTTTTACGTATCCGGTCTGCATTCTTCGAGGATTCTCTGTATGGAATATACGCTTTTGGAGCAATAAAAATTTCATTATAACGGTTTTTTCATTGTTCATATCAAATATTGATGGAACACCTTTGCTCCGTGTTGTGTTGATGTAAAATTGAAATAAACGTTTCGAAATCGTCAGTAATTACAATTTTTTTTTTTTTTTTTTTTTTTTTTTTCTACGAATAACTCAATTGTGAATTATGGTTCAACGTTATAATTGAAGGCGGAATCAAATCATCGAAGTATTCCGACGAAACGAAGCCTCCATAAGATTCCAATTTAATAGCGCCATGCGTACAGCTGTAAAATTCGATAAACCTTAACATCAAAATAAACGATTGTGAAACAAATGAGCTCTGAAAATAAGTCTAGGCCGCCTTCTTATTTCTGATTGGTACAAAAACGATTTTATGTTGTCTATATCTTCAAGAATCCGAGAATATTGTAGCCCATAAATAAATCCAAATCTCTTTTTTATCACATCACTTTTTATACACGAGACCCGATGCGCCGAAGAAGCATTGGAGAAAAAAAAAAAAACTGAATTTTTTTTAGTTAAAGATCGAAAAGAAATTAAGAAATTTATAATCGACGCAAATAAAATCACGAAATGTTCTCATTCCTAACCTCCAAAAGTACGTTGAGATCTACGATCTCCCTGATTCAAAATCTCATAAATCGTTGTTGGCTTGAAACAAACAAAGTACGGAAGCGATGTCGAAAGATTGCTGACCAGAAGATGCATTTATTCAAAACCCCCGTGTCTGATCGACGCGCTCTTTTACTCGTTGAAAATGTCACAACAGGTAGTTGCGAGGAACAGCAAAAAGGAGATAATACAAGGGGAAAGAGATCGAGAAATGTGTGCTCCTTGAAACGCTCGCTAGTACACAGAATCGCCGGTATGAAAAGTGGGGAGCGCGCGCGCGCGCGCGCTCGCTCGCCTCAGAGTTCGATAAACGTGAACGAGCAGAAATTATATACGAAGGATCGTCGCCGCGTCTCGTTGTCGAGCGATCGAGGGAGGGAATATGGCTATGCGACCGACAGACCGAAAGTCGAATAGCGAGTCCAAGGGGGGGGGGGGGGGGGGGGGGGAGTGATGTGAGCGTAGTTGAGAGCACACTGCTTCGCATACATTAAATTCGAAGCCGCTTTTCTGACTGCAGCTGACTGACTGAGCGAAATTTTATAATGAAATCAACTACTTTTATTGAATAAAATAACAGGTGTCTATTCCTGCTATATCCTCGGACTTTTTTTTATTTCCTGCTCCTCAATTATATCGACAATAAAATATGTTGTTGAATCGTTGAAATACATATTTTATCGACATTTTGTTAATAATTGGAAATCTTGAGTGATGTCGGAAATGATGAGTGTTTAGGGACTTCCGATGGAAACAAGTGAAGGCTGTGAAGGTCGTTTACACTTGGCAAGTTTGGATTGTTCGTAATCGGGCCAATAAATAATTTTGAACACACGCTTGTTCGAATGTTCAGTTTAGTTTTGTCGATTTTTTTTTTTTTTCGATCATCAATCGATCGTTCAATTGCACTTCCAAGATGTCATGTCTGGCAAACAGCTATGCGATCAAATTGCAAATTAAACTATCATGCATATTTTATTATTATTGAAATTGGCTCGATTCGAAGCCAACAAAAAATTGAATATGGACGAGCCTGTACTCGCAATACTGATCGACTGTGGAACGAAGAACGAACAGGCACTTTAAACGAATTCCAAAACAAAACGAAAGTGCTGCCCCCACGCAAACGTTCGCTCAACTACGAGCGCGCGAATTTCAAATATGATTACCGTTTTTTCATCGTTTCGAGCAGTGATAACGGATATTAATTGAGCATCGGAATGAGAAACCGAAATTCAGAGGTTCGGAGGTCCAACGTACACTTTTCCGAATCCAGGGAAAATAATATAATCATTAATATGTATATATATATCAATTTTATTTAAACAATATTCGCTTCAATTTGATAATACAATGTTTCCAGCATTCACTCAATTATTACATTCACCCCGCGTTTTAACATTTACACTGGGTTGTGATACCCCCTCCCTCCAACAAAAATACGACTGCGCATTGCTCGTTTTTTCCTTTTTATTTGAATTTTTTCACGAAAATGCGTCACGAGACTCGGGGAAAAAAAAAAAAAAAGAAATGCCGTTCGCCAGTCTTCGAGAACAAAGGAAAAAAATCGAGACGTTTTAACGTGGATTAATAAGATTATAGCGCCTCTTTAAAAATCATTTGAAAAAATTTCGGATAGTGGGAAATGAATTTTTTCTGTAATGATCGTTGAAATGCAATCCACGAGGTACAGTGATTCTCGTTTTTTTTCTTCTTCTTTCTTCCTCTTCTCATTAAATTTTTATCGACTCTGTTGCTCGATATTAAAAGCAATTCGATCGTTTTTGCATCTCAGTCATAAGTTAAATCGTGTGTGTCGACTCTCGTTACTACAATGCTCACATCACATTCGCCTCCTCGTTCATCTTTATAGACTAGATCGAGCTGAATACACGCTTGAATGAAAATATGTGCGAAATGCTTATTTTTTTGTTTTGTTTTTATGTATACATGTATGATTTTTTGTTTCTTTTCCAATTGCTAGCTATTCGTTAAACCTAAGTGTTGAACCGTGTGAACATTTCTCGTTTTACCATTTTCATTATTATGAATCAATGAAATTCGTGACGTTGGTGCAAGAGTCACGTGAACACACCTTGAACTTTAAATAACTCTCAATCGTTCAGGAAAACAGATATTGGTGTTGAAGAGACGGAATGCTTTTTTTTTTTTCGTCTTTTTTTTTTCTTTCGTTATGACAAAAATGTGGATTTTGTAACCGATCAATTGGTCGTCAAAATGAGGGGCACGTGCAACCAGAAATACGAGAATATATCAATCTGGCAGGAAAATCCGAAGACTCTAATGTCTTTTTCAACGTGGTAGTCTCTAGATAAATTTCTGTTATTGCGAATACAATTTATCATTTGTGATTTTTGTTTTTTTTTTTTTTTTTTATTTTTATTTTTGTGTGTGTATTCTATAATCGATGACAAGACTTCTCGTTTTTGGAATTTATACAATTGCTTCGTTCTTTTTTTTTTTTTTTAAATAAATCTGACGTCGAATTATCGTCTTCGCTTAGAGATAACATTTTTCAGACGTAACTTAAACGGAATTTGCCAACTTTTTATTCTCCCTCTTCTTCTTAATCTTCTTCTTAATCGCTTTCCGGTTTGTAAAATAATTAAGATTGTATTATCGTGTTTATATCGAATTCCGTTTCTTACGTCTCTATTCGGGTTGGACGAAATTGGATACTGTCTTGAAGGCTTTTACAAACGTTTAACATGACTATTATAATTCATAATGGAACGAGTGAACGCGATGCCTTCGTTCAGTTTATCATTTAATTTACACAACGACAGTTTCTCGCGACTTCAATGAAAAAAAATGGTAAAAATGATGGTGCTCATTTATATTATATGAAAAACAAACGAAAGGTGAAAAAAAAAAAAAAAAAAAAAAAAAAACAAATGAATGATTGACGAAATTAGAGCAGAGAATAATATTGGATACACATCGTCCTTCAAGATTCTCACGTACGTTACTAAACACTAACTTCCGTCCACATTACTGGCGATATAACGCGTTATAAAAAGTACGAGTATTAAATTTTTCGAAAGAAATGCATTTTTACTTATCCTACATCGAGCGATTATAAATATTATTCACATTCGTTTAATTGTCATTAATCAGACACATGGATATATACGAGGTTCGAACTAAAACAAAGTCTGTTGAACGAATATTTCGAGATTGGTTAATCTTTTGTTGTTGCTTCCTTTTTGTTATTTTGTTTTGTTTTTTCGTTTCTTTCTATTCCTTCATAATATAATCTACGGAAGAACGACAGTACTTTCGTGCAAGGAACGCTGAGAGAAAATAAAGCGCTCGTTTGTCTCTGCCTCTGCCGTTTAACTTCGTTTTTTTTTTTCTTTTCTTTTGCTCTTTCGATCGATGACGATTAACGCGTCGAATAACAATCGTGTACTCGAAGCTTAACATTACATACAAGGCCCTCCGAATCTCAAGTACCTTGATTTAGAATTGGATCCTCGCTTATCCTATAATCCGAAAATTTATATGCTCCTATCCGACATTTTTCATTCTTATTTTTTGTTTGTTCGTTCAAAACTCATTGTTGAACTTTCATACCAGATTCATTCACTCTCCGCTTAATATCTTGGCATAATTATCGATTATTCCATCATTCCGTTGTACTGTACAACTCTACCCATCAATTCGAACTCTCCTTTCTCAGTTTTGATTATCACCGTTGAGTTTTTCTAATTGCCGTTCGAGCGAAGAACTTTTTTCTTTTTTTTTTTTCTTTATTTTTTTTTAAATATATATTTATATAGATCGACGCACAACCGGAACCTCCCTCGCTCACACACTTATTTACAATTTTCGCGTGGCATTCAAAGCGCGCAAGTAGCTAGAATTCTAAGGCAGACTATAAACACCAATTCACGAAATCTCGTTCAGTCGCCATCAAGAACTTCTGTATCCATTTCAATACCGTCCGAACGATTATGAATCTTCATTTTTTTTTTTTTTTTTTTTTTTATCGATCATTGCGTCCTCCAATGATTTATCTCGAAAAACTTTTTCGCAACAAAGATATTTTGTCATCGGATTCAAACGTTAACACAATTAAAAATGAATTTATTAATTTTTGTGTCATTCTAAAACACGAGAACGAGCCAAGTTGCAGTTCTCCGATTGTATTATTTTCAATTTCAATAACGAAGGAATACACATCGATACAGAGTGGGGGGCGCGCATATAAAAGCGATAAGTACACATATCCAACGAGAAATCCAAGTCTTTTCAACTAAAACTTGAAAGTAAACCGACAAAAATTGAAAACATTGAAACATTGACAAATCCCATCATATTTCGAATATTCTTTCGTATATTTATTGTCTCAATAAATATTTTTATCTACCAGACATAACAATGTACCAAAAACAAAATGAAAATTATCGGACGATAGAAAAATCGATGCAGAAGTTTTCCGTGGTAAATTAAACTGATCTGCTAGTTTGGGCCTAACCTCTCACTTCATTTTGGGACTTCAAGGAAAAACAAAAATAAGAGACAAGAATTTGAAAAAATATTTGGAAAGAATATATTGAAAAACCTTCAAACTGTGAAGGTTCGCCCGAGCATCGAAACTTTCCAATAGCCAAAATAACCAAGGCAAAAAGTTGGTTGGTAAATGTTTCTCAAACAGTGGCGATTCCCCCATTACTTTGAATGGTATTGAAGCTTGTATCGACAATATATAACGTAAAAGAAAATACGTTAATATTTGTCGATACTGAATAATGAAATTTTCTTGTCTGATGGAAAAAAATCGAACGAAATTTTTTCATGCAGCTTAAATCTGTGAAAAACTGTTGGTCACTACTGACACAAAGAAAAAAGGAAATGTCGTTGTATTTCAGGTAAAGCAATCTTCGTTAGCACTATTTTATATCTTACGAGATTGGTGCGTTGCTTATCGTTTCAAGAGATTGGCCACGTTTCCACTCTGCATTAAACACTCGCATACGTTACATGCTTTCACTTTCTCCCTTTCTTTATCATTCCGTTTTCTAAAAAACTTCTAATAGACGTATATACAAAATTGTACAATTCCTGGTATCGATAGAATCGGAATAAGTTCAGCCAAACAACAATGGGGACGTGTGCTCGACGTTAAATTCTCAACGACGGATCATAATAATAATAATAATAATAGTAATAATAATACGGGAAAACGAAACTTTAACCCGTCTGCATTTATACAACAGTTTCGAAAAGCGAATTATACGAGTCTCGTTATCGATGTATCTTCGGAAATTTCTAGTTTGGCGAGCAATACAAAAACGAATTTATCGAAATAATGAACATGATGGAAGGAAAATGAGAAAAATTGTGGGGGCTTCGATAAATGAACTATCCAGTTCGATGAATACGAATTTCCACTTAGTTTTACGTAGCTCTCTTCCACTTAATACTTTTTTGGTTTCGGTAAACCGACCATTTTTTTTTGTTTTTTTTTTTTTACTTTATCGTGGCTATAAAATATCGGAGAGCGCGGTCATGAGCGGGAGGCCCGAGATACACCGTTGGATGCTCGATCAGTCTCTCGCGAATTTTAAATTCCTGAAATATCAGGAGCTTTTGCTTTCGAAACAATCCAAGGTTACGGTATTCTTTTTTTCTATTCAATAATCTCAAATATTTGTAGGAAAAATATTTACTCTCCGTAAATAGTATTATATGATGATCAAGGTGTGCGATAAAAAAAAAAAATCCATGACTTTTACAGCCTCAATCGCCAATCGGTCAAAGATAAAATGTATGGAGCGATGTGAAATAAACGAACGCGAAAATCTCGTTTCAACGACGAAATATTTAAGAAACATCGGCAAGGAAACCTCGTTATGCGGCTGACGGTTGATAATACCGATCCCGCTTTGTTCGCTCTTTCGTAAGTGTAAAGAAAACACTCTCTACATGTTCGTAGAGACAGTCAAAATTGTAAAAAAAAAAAAAAAAAAAAAAAAAAAAGAAAAAAAATAATGCATCTAAAATTAATTGTCGACCTTTTTGAATATAATTTTTTTCTGGTTTGCATTATCGACTAAATGCAAGTTGAGTCGGGATGCTGACTGGCGGACTTTCGCGATTTTTTCGGATCCTTCGTGGTCAGTTCCTGAGAAGGCCTTCTCGGACTGCCCAATGTGACTAGGGCTGAGGCTACTGCAAGACCGGCTCCTTGCCCCGTCGGTGTATAAGACTCACCTCCGGTTGGTAGTCTGACTAGCAGCGACAGGACAGCAGCACGGTTCCCGCAACAAGGCTCCAGTGCTATTGGACTTGGTACATCCTGCAAAATATTTAACAAAATCTGTCAGTCACCAGCTCGCAACATCATTTCAGAGCCTAACTTATCTATACATTTTTTCCGATCTTTCAAAATATATCTCCATAAAAGTACTTCGAACCAAATTGATTTTTTTTTTTTTTTTTTTTTTCAACCTTATTTTTATTGGGAATTTTGTTGAACAAAGTTTTATGCGCGATCAGATCAATTGTTGGATTATTTTTCTGGAAAGTTCGAAAAATATACGAACCTTCTTCTTCTTACGACAACCGTTAGAGTCTGGCTCCGTACGTTCCACATCTGATGAGATAAGAACGTCTCGCCTTTCAATCTCCACCAAAACTTGACTGAAGGCGCGGCTAGCCATTTGTTCCATTTCGACGAAGAGACGTTGACGTCGTCGATACATGTCGTACTTCTGTTTGATCTTCCAAAGAAACGCAGCGACCAGGAGTAGAGCGAGGAAGCACCTGTGCGGTGTCATGTAATCTCTAGTTTACAAGTTAGTACTGCCTGAGGTTTAGGACAACAGAAACACTCGATGATCGGGAAAGAGGGAAAAACGTCGAAGAAACGAAAAAAAAAAAAGTAGGAAATAGTTTTTGATGCGGGCTCATAATAATTTTCGAGAGGTTTCAAATCCGGGATTAAGAGTTTTTTTTTTTATCACTATTTCAGTCATTGAAAACATCGCCGATACTTACGTGGAAAATGTGATGAAAAATTGTTGAAGATTGAGCTTGGAGTATTGGGAAAACGAGATTTGTATCCACAATGGTGTACGGAAGTCGTAAACGTAAACGTAAAACGTCGTGAGAGTATTGTTGTCCTCACTACCGAAGTTATACTCAGCCTTGTTGAAACGATGCTTGTACGTTGTACAATTAGCACCCAATAACAATGGTTTCTCCGGGCTATTCGCTTTTTTTATCGTTATGTTCATTCTCGCGAGTACTGAACAGAAGATCGAAAACTCCGCATCGACATCCGGTTTGGAGGGTGAATTTTTAAAATTTATCGCTGTATAATGGCTGTCATCCTTCTTACTGAGATTGAATGTGAATTGATAGTCTATAACGAGGTCATCTGAAATGTTGGTAATAATATTTAAACACGAAACACGAGAAAACTATAAAATATTAAAATAAAAATACGAAAAATAAAGAAAATTTCATGAAAACAAAATTTATGACGTAATTATGATTCTTGGAGAACTTACAAAAACATGATCCTTTCGTTGGGTCCCCGTGATAAAGATTGGCAACGTCACATCGCTCGCAACGATCACCGGTGATTCCTTTCGTCGTACAAAAACACTTGCCAGTCTCGCTGTTACATTCGGTTCCTTGATCGTTGCAGGAGCAAGCTAAAAATTGTACCCGACCAGAATTCGAAGCTGCATTTATGCATAAAAATTAATTACTTGGAAAATATATGTTGTATTTTTAAAACTCACGTTGGCAAGTTGCACCGTTTAATGGACTTCCGTAATATCCGGCTATGCATTTCTCGCAATGAGTACCGTGGGTCAAATTAGCACAGGGTTGAATGCAAACACTGCTGTTTGGAAGACACTGACTGTGACCGTTGCACTCGCAAACTATGAAAAAAAAATGATATTTTCGATTAGAAGGTATTCTTGCGCAACAAAAATTTTAAATAATTTTTCCTAAATCGTCGATTTGATAAACACAGTCAGTTGACAAATAACTAGAAAGTTTAGTTAGCAGTTATTAAAACTAGAAGCCGAGAATAAAAATTATGAGCGAAAATGCTCGAAAAATTGAATTATAATTTGACTACGTTTCAGCGAAGGAACCTTCGCGGAAAAAAAGAGAAAATCGATATAAAAAAATGCTGCTTACTCGGACATCTGGTAAAGTACCATCGGTCGTAGGGGCAAGTATCGAGACTTCGGCTGCTGGGGCCTCGAGCACCACCGGGCATGCATTTGCCTTTTCCCGTGACGGATCCATCGTCGCACCATCCGCAACCGGGATCGGATCGACAACTGGAGCAAGATGAATAAAAGCTGCACCATTCTTTGCCAAGTTCGGTGGCGCGACACCGAGCATCGCTCGTAGTCCATTCGCGACATCGTCCATAAGGAAAACTAGCTGGATAGGCATTTTTGTCGACGCATTTAGCCTCATTCTGGCACCATACACAATCCGATTCTGTACAATTACGACATGAAGTAAATTCGACGCATGGACTACGACAGGGGCTATCCATTGTTAAACGTTGAGCTTGTACGGTACTGTTGATTATTTTAATGTCTCTAATTTTAGTGAGTTTTCGACAACGATCAGGCCCACTGGACCACGACCATATGCAATAAGGATTGCTCGAGCAAGCGTGACAAGTGTGCAGCGGTAGACACTCGTCGCCCGAGTTAGCATCGCAGTGATCGAGTTCTCTAACAGTTATTGGCAAATTAGCATTTCTCGGACATATCTCGTGGGAACAATTTTCACCGCACCACACACAGTTGTAGGAAGTTTGTACGCAGGCGGCGCAGTCGGTAAAAAGTTTGCAGAGCTCCTCGTGCGAAGTCATGCCTCGTGGTGGTGTTTCGTCGATGCATCTCATGTACGTACCGTCGTGAATGTCGTCGTTTTCCAGCTCGTTTCGCGATATGTTTGTAATCCCGAGACATCGCTCGTCTTTTTTATCCCAAACGCATTTTACGCCATTTCTCGAGACGAGACAGTGATTTTGCGTTGTCAAATAATCGCAATTGCCCGGTGTGTATCTCAGCATATCGGCCAACATTTGCCCGTCGAAACCACCGTATATGTACATCGAGCCTTCGAATACCGTTGCGCTGTGACCGTACCGCGGTAAATCGGCCATTTCTCGTGGCATGGGAAATTGGTGCCACGAATCGCAAGTTACGTCGTACGATATTGTATCGGCCGAGTAACAACGCGCACCGTGCGAATGCAGAGTATCGTTATGCGTATTTCCACCGAATACGAGCATCAAACCACCCGTCACAAATACCGCGGTATGAAAGAAACGTGCCGATGGTGCTGCCGTCAATAATTTCCATTCCCGATTTATCGGATGATAAGAATATATACGGTTTGTCAAAACCTGCGTACTCTGAGTCTCGAAAACGTAACCACCGTAAATGTATATACGATTCGTCAGAGGATCGTAAGCCGAACTGTGACCGTATCCACCCTTCACTGGAAAACCTATCGTTTCCACGATCTGCCATTTTCGAAGACCGAACGAATATTCTTGCACTGTATTCAGATAACCGTACTGCGGCGAGTGACCAAATATTACGATCATTTTCTCATCCTTTCCATGAAGTTTTATTAGATTCGCCGTGTGTCCTGCAACCTGTTGATCAACATTTTTCGAATTATTAAAGGAAATCACTATATTCCAGTCAAACCAAATGGGATTTTGTTCGAAAAACAATATTTTTGTTTCGGTGTTGAAAAAAGGAATTTGTTCATGAGAAAATCCAATAAAATTGAGAGTGATTATCATTCAACTTCAAATTCATTTTTCAATCTTTCAAGCTTGCTCCGTTCCCCTCCACGCGGATCGATGTTTGTATTCACAAGAACGTGGAGAAAAAAAAAATAATTACCTTCAGCGGGCCGCACATAGTTTTGTTGTTACAATTATCGCGCACCGTGACGTTTTCCCATACTTTGGCGGATATATCAAAAGCCCAAATTTCGTTGGTGACCGTTGAGTTTTGTACAACACCACCGTACATGTAAATCTTGTCACCGAAAAGTACACACGAGTGAGCGTAACGAGAAGCGGGTCTTCGGCCAACGATGCGAGGTGTTTCCCACACATTCCCGTTATAATCGTAAATATAGATCATCTTGGTTTTCCGGAAGCTCTCGCCTCCTACAACGTACAGTGAATCCTTCCAAACGACCGAGCAATGACTCGCCGAGCCTTCGGGTGAAAAATTGTAAGGCACCGGCTCCCAATAGCCACGTTCGCTTTTTTGACTGCAGTCTGATCCTGGATAATAATAAAAACGTACGTTTACTCGAGGTCATGCTTCAGCCTCGGACAGGACGATAAATCTTTTCGAAGAAACCGTGCACCGAACGTATATTCCATGTAAGAATCTTTTTTTATGTACGAAATATAAATGTCAAACAGAGAGCCCCTATGAATAAAAATATATCAAAAGAATTAATAAGAAAGAAAAAAGAAAAAGTGTCTGATTAAAAACAGAGATACGTGTTTTCTTTTAACTTTTTCATTTCTTTGTTTCTCGCATCATGATAGTCAATTGAGTTTCTTAAATCTTTCTGTATCTCTTTCGGTTCTAAAATCTACAGATATCATAAATAATGATTTTAACGGTGATATCTTTGGATTTAAAGTACATCTCTCTTTTTTAATATAAAAACTTTGTGATGCTGGATTCTCGCAGCGGATAGATACATATTCTTGTTCTTTTGAACATAAAAAAAAAATAAAATATTGCGAACGAAGCGTAAACAAGAAAGGAATCTTCAACGATTCCCAAAATAAATCAGTAATATGCAAAGTCAATATAATTCAACTGCAAATAAGTGATAAAAGTTCGTTCAATCATTTTAATAAATGTATTTTGAAAATCTATTTTCCAAAAGATCACATTCGAAACCACAATGACCTGAAGCACGAAGTAAGAATAGAAAACGAACGAAAGACGAAGCTCTCAATGACTAGTAAACAAAAACAAAGATGAAAACTTGCCTTTGAACCCTGGAGCACAATCGCAACGATGTTTCTCTCGATCGCACTCTCCTTGTTCATGGTGTCGTGAACAATTGTTGGGACACACTTGGACGTCGCAAGCATCACCCGTCCACGTGGCATCACAGGTACACACTCCTTCTATACAGACACCGTGTCCCGAGCAATCTGTATGCGAATATCTGAAACAATGATTCCGTATCAGTAAATTAGGTGAATAAAAAATTTTAACCTTCACCAACGGTTCCAAGGGCTCAAGTATATTTGACGGGTTAAAAATAGTGGATTTTTTCACATCATTTTTATCCGAAACGAAACTGAAATATGTAAAAAAAAAATACTATTTCAACATCTACTGCGATGTTACTTTTCCATCTGTGTCAAAGTTTCATAAACAGAAATATTATTTTTTAAATCTTGGCTCTAATCATTTTTTCATTCATTTGTTTTTCAATTAAATTTAATTTAATAAATAATCTATCAGTAAATTGACACAATCAACGATAAATTTTAAAGCAACCGAATATTTTTTTTTGTTTTCCTATGCGATCATATTGATTTAAAACATCAATGGACTGTCTGTATCAAGTTCAAGAATAATCGTCAAAAATAAGTCGATTTGGCGTTCTGTGATTCATATATATGTATATGCAAAGCATTAAATTCAATACCACCGATACTGCCCGGAAGCTCTTGCAATATTGCAAGAATATAATGCAACCGTATTAACCGTGCTGGCTCAATTCTAACTATATGTAGGAAGGGAAGCAGTACTTATGCATCCACCTAATACGACTGAGCAATTCAATATCTATAGACACTTTGAAATTAATGCTTGGCACTAGGTAAAATATGTTTAATTTCCTCGAATATACGAATATTACGAATGTAAACATGACAGTTCACCTTTGACGCAGCTGCGAAGCCAAATTCAATTTTGAAAATATGATTTCTTATCATAAATGATTAGTGGGATTGTTCTTTGTGCATTATTTATTACCTTCCAGTCATTATTTCATGTTGGAATTTACATACAGACGTCGATAAATTTTTTAATTCTGAATTTCGATAACACTCGAGAGATTTTGATGAAATATGGAAGGAGAAAAAAAACCGGCTGCTTTCCGAGATAAACATTCACGCGCGCACATGTTGAATATTTTAATGTCAACGGTGACAATTTATGCGTACAGAGCCTGTGTGAAATTCAGCTATTCTGAATTTGTAAGCTTTTTTTTTTTTTATCAAAAATAAATGCGACAACATCAATCTTTTTTTTTCATATTGATAACTTTCTGTAGCATTTGACTGTCAAAAATTTTTCGTGAAATGTTTTCTAGGAATATTTTCAGAGTTTTTTTTTTTTTTTTTTTAAATTCTATTCTGGAAATTGTCAAAAATAAATAAAAATATAATCGCTACATTTTTTTCAATAAAAAAATATCGACGCTGCAGTCAAAAAGTATTCAATTCGTTCGATAAATATTTCTTCGACAGGAGCGTTTTGAAAAACGTGAAAAGAAATGATTTCAAGAGAGAAAAAATTATTAAAAAAAAAAAAAAAACAGAAATTCATCAAATACGTTTCTCTGACAGCTGAAGATCTTTTTCTTTGAGAAATGTATTGAAATTTTATTGACTCTGTTACCGTTGAAATTCAATATTTACAATGTCTCACAGACGGCTGAATTTCTGCCAATTTTAGTCAAATCTTCAAGTGCTGAAATACTGATGAAATGGAATTTTGCATAAAAAAAATTTTTTTAAAATTTAAATATATGAAAAAAGTGTTGCTCAATGGAATTTAATGAAATTCTTAAGAAACGAGATCGCAGGAATTGATTTACCTGCTGGGACACGCATTGATCTTGTAAGTGATGTTAAAGCCGCTCATGTTGTACGCAACGTCCGAGTAAAAGTGAAGAAGTACGCTACCGGAACGAGCTATTACTTCCGGTACCCGGCGAATGTGATAACTGTCCTTGTGCATGAGACCATTGAAGACGCCGAGCAACGGCGCCTCGACGCTGTCTCCGTCATAGATGTACAGATGATCCCAACCACATTCCGTTGCAAATTCCTCGATGTGCATACGTATCGAGGAATTTGGATTGCTCTCGATCAACCACGAACATTTCACGTCCGTTTTATAATTTCCCGTACCGTCGTGTATATTTCCGTACGGTGCTGTGAGTCTGCAAATAATAAACAACATTTTTCATTTCAAATACGCATATTTTCTTTTTGTTCTGCACGAAATGGCTCTCTTCACAGAAGCATGCATTTTGAGAGCGATCAATTTTAGAGGTGAAATTTATTTCGAGGCATTTGATAGCCGAATTATTAATTGAATGATGAAAATTTCGAAAATCTTATCCTGATTCGATCTAGCTTCAATGTTTATTCAAGAAAAAGTGAACTATAAACTTTTAGTAGTAATAACAATAAATAGTTTTGGGAATAAAGAATTGTAAAAAGTATTCCTTTCGGGTATTTAAAAGAGTTTCATTTATTTTGATAATTCACGAAAATAATTTGCTTCATCTTAACGAGGCGTTAATACCGTTTCATCCAAGATCATATAAGGCGAAAGATTTTAACAGTTTGCCTTCAATAATCAAAGCTTGAAACTAAGAAGAAAATAATAATTATTTAAAAACGTTAATAGAAGTTTAATTAAAGTATGATCCATTAATTCTGCTGCCATTTTATAGCAAGTCTTTTATAATTCATTTCCTCAAAGATGGAGCTGAGTTTCCGTCGTAAAGATCGACGATTATGAATGAATTTTTAAAAAGCCAATAACGCCGAAGCTATCGAACTCGAAAATTTATTTGAGACCAGCATGATACAGCAGCATTGCTTCTTTCCCTTCTCTCTTTTCTTTTCCTGCAACGATAGCACGAACCCGAGACCCGACTCCCGGAAGTCTAACAGACGGTTTATCCGGCCCATCACCAACCCTTGAAATTTCGTCAGTGGTCTTCCCCCTGCAGTCATTTTGCACGCCTGCGTCATATAGATATCTCGCCTTATCTCTCCAGACTAAAACGGTAAAGATAGCTGCTGCTTCTGATATTTTTAAATCACCTGCTTTCGATATTTACCGTCCCATTTTCTTTTTCGATATTCCATTATTATATTCCTAATAAATATTCTCTAGACTCGGATAGCTTCCATTTTTCAAGTAATTCTAACCACGAAAGCATAAAATCTCGTAAAACTCAACTTCCAATGTGTAAAATGAATGAAAATAAAATGAGAAAAACTATTATAAATCGAAAACCATTTTTGGAGTCTCTTTCAAACGATTATTTACCTACGATAATAACTTCAGTTCAGGCTACTAGTGAAAAGTCATTTTGATATCTTAACCCGGATTTTTAGAGCGAATAATTACAAATAGACGAGAGAACGTCTCGAAGACGTGATAAATGTTGAAACAGTAATGAAGTTGGATTTTAATCTCCCTAAAAACTCGGAGAGGTTCTTCGTATAATCGATTATCGTAATTCGTCTACATTGGATTCGCGTCCCAGATTTTATTCGATACCTTAAAAGCGGTTCCTTAGGACGTGTGACAAAGAATCGACGGACCTGACGAAATGACAGGAATATTTTGTATCTAGACGAATCTTAAATCAGTGGTAATACGTAATTTTGAACAAAGAAGGTCGAAAAACAGTCGTGTATTCCTTAATCTGAGATCTCGACCGGCGTTATCACGAGCAATAAATTTCAATTTGTAATAGGATCAGAATGTGCGTCCGTGTAATGTGTCGGCAAAGTAAAAGAATAAGTCTCGACCGAATTCAATTCGTGCATTTACGTTCGATGATAAAAAATATTTTTTAAATTCATCTAAACAGAGCTCGAAAAAAATTGATGTTGACAGAGAATTTCTAAAAATATCAGTAGACATCGACATTATTGAAAAAAAAAAAAAAAAAAATTTTATCCGAAAATACGTTTGCCACGATATTTCGTTGGTTTTGTTTCTTTTCTGTTTCCAGCCTGAATTTAAAGGTCAAAAGAGTTTATCGAACGTTTTCCTTTCAGCAACACACATCGGTCACAGTCTTTTTGTGTAGCAGGTATTTTAAAACCGATATATATCTCGAGGGCACAATCAAGTTTGCGAATCCGATCGAGTAATCTGACGTTGACATTGACGTAATCAGCTTAATCGTTGTCGCGAGCTCGGCATCAGAGAATTCAAGCATTGCCACGATGTTGAGAAAAAAAAAAAATACACAGATATTCGTTGTGATTTATTCAGCATGATAAACATTGAAGTTTGTGCCAAATTTTTAACTTTATTAAATGCAATAATCGCAACGACTTTTTTTCTGTGTGTTTGCACAACAAAATTTGTAAACGATATCAAGCTCGTAACTACGATATTTTTTCATCTGCACCATTGAACAACTTATCAACATGTCCTCGTCAATAATGTTTCCCATAACAAAATTTAAGCATGACATACAAAAATTTCAAAATTCTATCAGAGGAAACGATCGATGTTATTTTTTACCAAATCAATCGTAATATCGATTTCGATCTTGTTTTTTTCTTTACACTGAGAAAAATGAATTCGTAAATTCAACAAATTTTTTGTTGGTTCGACAAATTTTCTGTTGGTTCAACAAATTTTTTTGTTGGTTCAACGAATCGTAGCGAACAAAATAAAATTTGTTAACCCAAACGAAATTTGGTTCATTCAAATACTTAATTTCTCACCACGACAAAAATATCGTTGAATCAACAAAAGTTTTGTTGAATCAACAAATTTAATTTGTTCGCCACAATTTCAAATTTTTTTCCTCAGTGTATTCTCCAAATTTTGGCATCTCTTAAAAGAATTCTCGTCACCATTTTCTATTATCACAAAATGATCGTATTTAAATGTGAATGTAAATTCGAATGAAAAACTATTTTTTATCGATAATAATCATTTGATTTCAAAGAAAATATTTATTCCCCGCAATGACTTTTCTATTTTTCTATGCAATCTTCTAAAAATTTGGGATCGAACGATCGAACTCGTTATTTACTTTCTATTCTCGTTAATTGTACGAAAATTTGTAAAATTTATCTGGCATTTTAGAAAGATAGCCATTCATCGTGTTTTTTTTTTTTAATTTTTTTATAATTCTCACTTTGTACGTCAACTCGACGTCAGCCTCGAGAATCTCCAAGGACCAAATCGTCGATGAAACGAACGTGTGTAAATGTTTGTGTGCTGGTTCCAATCGCCAATGTTATATCGACTTGAACCATCCAAGGAGACAATATCTCGCCAATTAAACGATCTCCCATCCACATATACATTTATATAATACATATATAAACGCGATGGTATTGCTTTTATAGATAGATGTGTAAAATAAGAAAAACCGGACATCGTTCACTGGCCGAGGAGAGTAGTTTTACGATACAGGCGATGACTTCACGCGTTCCCATCCGAGACTATCATCAGTTGCAATAACGGTCAAACACCACATACGTTTTTTTTTTTTTCCACTTTATCTCGTAAAACGGTATACAGCATTCTCTTAGGGTTGTCAATAGATATTCTACGGACGATGAGACTTTGCGAATGGATACCCGTCATCTAGCGTCAAACCAAATGGGATAAAAAATAATCGACGTATCTCGATTTTCTCTGGCAAAAATAAAAGCGAAATTCATCGCTTGATTCTTGTTGTTTTTTTATGCGATCAGAAAATTTGGTATTTTCGAGGGTTCCTCAAAGAAATTTCAATTTTTTTTGTTTTCATTTTACGAGACGGAAGCTGTGAGAACTGTTCGAGAGGGATAAAAATGTTGCAAGATTCTTGGGCATCAGTGAGACTCTTATATAAATATACGAGAGTATCGATCATCTCTCGGCGAATTCTGGATACGAGAAATAAGGAGAGAACGTTGCGCTTTATCCGGCTAATGCGATATTCAGCACACGTTCCAATTCCTTTGCTCTACCACGGTCACCTATTTCTGAAACTCAACTCTCTGTGCAAAACTCGGAATAAACTAACGAAACAATATTTTTAAACGCTCTCGACAAAAAACAAATTCCAGAGACTTCCTAACGGTTTCTTGAGTTTTCAATGTACTTTTTATTCATTCGCTCTCAAAGGTTTCAGTGGCGAACGAAAATTTCGTTGAAATGAAGAATTTCGAATGGGAATTTATTAAAATTTATTAATTCACGTCTCAGTGAAAAAAAAAAAAAAAAAAAAAAAAAAAAAAAAAAAAAAAAAAAAAAAAAAAAAAAATCAAATTCGGCAACCATGAAAGACGTTCGAAGAAGTTGATATGAGAAATTAATGATTATTGATCAGGCCGATGAATTAATGCCTGGTACGAACGATAATTAACGGAAAATAATGATCGGATCACCGAGCCGGACTTCAGCATCGACAATCGTATTGAAAAAAAAAAAAAAAAAACAATAAAAAAAAAAAATGAATCCGAGATTCCGGCGTATTTGTTCGACGATAACAATAAACAAAAACAAAATAATTACTTATTGAAATTCATCGAATCGTTGAATGAAGCTCTACGAGCCTCGCTGCTGCAACCACCGCAATTTATTATTTTTTTACAAAATCCTCCAATTAAACGTTTAATCCCGAGTAATTAAATACCGAAAGCCACGTTTGGTGAAGGGCTGTAAAATTTCCACGAAACTCGTTATAAACCTGCGGAAAATGGAAATAGCAGAGACTTTAGTTTTTAATTATTCAAAGCTGCTGTGTGGTTTTTTTCGATCAACGAGTTAATATTTTATTGTGCTGCGAGGCCTGAACGAATCTATTGGATTTTTTTTTTCTTCAACTGGATTCCCTCTCTCTCTCGCTCTCTTCTCTGACACTCTTTCGTTCACCGATGGAAATCTCGTTTTTGGAATCTATGAAAAATATCAGAGAAACCTGAGGCAAAATAAGAAACTAAAACGAAATAACACGAGTTCTGATTCGAACGAAAAAAAAAATCACTTGATTCGATAGTTTTACTCTTCAAAACGTGCCTTTCAAGATTAAAAGTCAGAAAATTCATATTTTTCTAGCATTAAGCATCCCGGAATGTGGCCTCAAAAACATGGCCTCAAAACCTGTCTCCCGCCTTTCCAAGATTAATACAATTAAAATTTCGAGTTCTGTCGAATACAAAGACGAATTTTATCGATAATCTATTACTGTGTTAGGAAGAGCATCATTTTCGAGTTAGCATCGTTGGAACGCACCGAAAAATGATTTTTTTCTATTCATTAATTCAAGCGCTCATGAATTTTGCTTTTTTTTTTTATTTTTTAAAAATAAATTTGCGGTATTCCGCTGGTCGTAAAAAAAAGTGCTTGGATCAGCACAGCACGGTAATGGAATTGGAGCTCTACGAAAGGTGAAGAATTTCGTTGCGTTCGAATGTTGCCAACTTGAACGTCACTCCGACAGCTATATATTTTTCGAGACGTTAATAGATGGTAAACGATGACGAAGAAACTTAATTATGTGCGATATCACGATTGATCACACGGGGAAGCCTCGGCGGACGCGAGTTTCACGGGCGCTGGTCCATTTCTATTCGAATTCAAATAACGATATCGAATCGTATACGTTTTTTTTTTTCATATATTCACATAAAATTGTGATGAAATTATGAAAAAATAGTAAAAATTTATGCATATTTCTTGAGACTCGATCGAAAAAGAATCGAAAACTTCTCGAGTCACTACGGATAAATATTCCTAGTGAATAAATTACAGTAGAAAAAGCATCGACTCTGCGGTAGTTCATTTTACCGCATCTGTTCACGTTGTCGTGCCCGTTTCTGTTTTCGTAACGCGTGTACACGTCTGTATATATTTATCTCTTTGTCTCCGTGAAAGAAATATATGCTCGTGCGTCAAGATCGCAACTTCCATAATGAGTCTCGGAGGGCTCTTCAGAATATAATTGTCGCGCAAAGGATCCAGAGACCTTGGAATCAACGAGACGAAAAAAAAGGGGCCTCGCGACGCGTGTTTGCTATCTTCGCAACGGCGCATAATTTCTTTCTCAACGTCAACTTGAATGCACAAACTATTTTATCGAGTTATTCATTTTCGCACCGCGTATTACTCCGCAATTCTCGTCTATCTAGACAATTTTTATATATTATTTTTTTGCTATTTATTCAATTCGAAAGATTCGCGAGAATCGTATTCGTAACGACGAATCGTTTCCACATTTCCACCAGATACGATGAGAAACATTCGAAATATGTTCGAGATCTAATTTCCTCAAAATCCATCTCAATTTTTGAAGAATTACATAAAAATAATTTGAGTTCATCTCGAGTTCTAGACTCGAAATGACCGTGCTACTGGGCAACGTGGATTATTGTTGAACCAGAGAATCGTATTTATTACGAAGCATGATTTTTAATTTTTCTAGCCGCACTGTGAACTCGACGAAACGTACAGTTAAATTTAACTACCAAGGAAGTTGTGCATCCTACAAATCTGGCCAAGTTTTTATCGTACTGCATATTCTCGTCAAGATTTTTTTAGACACGAATCGACAGACTGAACGAAAAGCAATGTCCAGTACCGTTTTATTATTTCATATCTTACCGATTAAAAAATCTACTCGATTTTTCGATTAAAAAAACTGATGTAAAAACATTTTTTTATTTCACACTTTTCAAAGTTCATAATTTTTTTATTAATTATTATAAATATAATTAAATAATAAAAAATAATAATAACACAATCAACCAATCAGTCACAGCAACAACCAATCGGTCACAACCAACCGAGTGAAGTATGGCGCAGATTTTGCGAGTGAATATAGTTATGGCGGCATCACCTATTGTTGTGTCGATATGGTTGAACGGTGATTTTTTGTTTTTCTAATTATTCTTCAAAAGTACAAGCAATCATATCAAATTACGACTCCAAACCACGTCCACCGGTAATAGAACCTGTTTCTCCAATTTGGTCAAATAATTTTTGGCCGTTTCAACAAACATTCTGCTTAAAAAATTCGTGAAAATCAGCTGATCAGGGTCAAACGCATAACTCCCGGCTTTTGCCCGAGTGGGCAAAAGTCGGGAGTTAAAAAGAGCAAATATGATTTTCATGGGAAACGTTTTTTAAAAAATTCTCATACCCTGATTTTCAGGCTGATCTTAAAAACATTTTTTTCCTTCTCAGCTAAGAGAAAAAAGAATGGTGAAATCAAGAAAAAAATTTTTGTTCTCATCGTTTCCATGATTTATTTTTGTATCTGTCAAAAATGAATTTTTCTGTGCACTGAATCATAATGGAAACTAAGAAATATTTTTATTTATATTATTGAATATAAAATATCTTTGTTTTTACACATTCGTCGAAAGAATGAACGATGAAATTATTCGATATTCGAAATGAGAAAAGTTCAAATAACTTCTGTACGAACCGATCTCACGAATGAGTACTCGACGAGGCTGACATGAATCCGGTAGCCTATGAATGTAGACATTCAGCAAACCGGTACACATACTTAGATGAGGAAAAGGTGCTACGATGAAAAACTTTTATCCCTATAAACTAGACTAACTACACGAATAGAGACAAACGCACGCTCTCTTATATACGTATATAATAATATATATGTATACAGAGTGTAGCTAGCATGGCTGCTGTCGCTCGGTTACGATTCCCCGTTATTCGCATCGTCTCTCGTCGATCTTGGTCGTCGGTCCGGCGAGCCTAGAGTTGGTAAGTACTGGTATAAACAACGTTGAAGAAAAAAAACGTTCAACTTCGTATGAAAGTTCATTTGAAAGAAAAAAAAAAAAAGAAATATGAGAATACAACATTTGATTCGATGAAGAACGGCGCTAAAACGAGTACGTTGCGATTACATTTTATCCCAAGTGATAAATAATCAAGATATTATTTCAACGATGATATATTTCGATATTTCCCAAATTCAATATCAGCTGCCATAATAATCGTTCAATTATTCATTGATAAATATTTTTAGATCAGAAAAACGAATTGTTTAATTATGTTTTTCTATTGCGAAGAAGTTAGGATTTTTTTTAAATTTTTTTTCGTTCTCAGCACGTCACGAAATTTATTCCAACGTTCGGTTATGAAAATCGCTTCGGTCTTTTTTCAAAGCTGATAAACTTGACGTGCGAAAAAAAGCTATTGAAAAAATAATTCAATTCATGAATGTGAAATAGAAAATTCTTTTTGCGTTCGAATATCGCGAAGTACAGAACCATTTTTATTTGAAATTTGGCCGGAATATTACTTCATCGAATTGGGTTTCTAAAATAAATGAATGAAATTTCGAGAAACAGGGGAGGAAAGAAAAATGGCTTTTGAGATTCATCAAAATTCATGAATCCAATATTTATTAAATAAATTTATCTTCGTTTATTTTATCGTTGGAACCAGAAATTATAACGAAAATTATTATTAGGATTAATCGATGAAAAATTTATAACTTCAAGCGGCCCAATACAGTTTTTTTTTCCAATCGACTTTTATTCAACGTTGCGACACCTATAAAAGAAAACATTTTTCGACAGCATCCAACGAGGTTCAACGTTGAACGAACCGTATACTGAAACCTGTCAAAAAAAAATGTTTCACCCTAATAATTTTGAATTTTATATCCCAACGGTGTTTCATCTTATTTGTTTCAAAACGTTCAACGAACTTTTATCAGTGAAATGAAACGCGAATAATGATTAGACCAGCTCCGAATGACCCGATGACCCTCATTTCCCTCTTTTTTCCCACGCTGTCTGGGGGATTCTCGTCACGCTTGTGTACCTATTTCCGTTCGATTTTATAATTCGCCATCGACACACACGTACTACATCCAACGACACAGAGTATTTTTGAATATTCTAAAAGACCTCGAAAAAAAAATGGAGGGAAAAGGTCAAACGCGTGTATACATTTGTGTGGAGAATAAAAGGAAAGACGGTGTGATTGAAAAGAAGAAAAAACAAAAACGAGTTATCTCGTACCTTCTCTCCGATCATCGATGTATCATTGTGTGTGCACATAAAATATATTTTTCCATGTGCAGCTCAGGCGCGTGTGCTCGTTCATTCAAGCATGATGAACGATATACGAAAATAAACCTATGTGTGAAGAACGCAAGAAAGAGAGAGAGAGAGAGAGAGAGATAGAGAAAGATAGCGAGAGAGATTACGAGCTGTCACACATGGTTCTATGTCTTGTTTATTTACGACATGTCGATAGTCCCACATCTTTGCATATTACGAGGGGAGAAAAGCTAAAAGAATGTATAAAACGAGTGATAGTATAGATCGCGAGAAACGTCAAAGCCTTAATCTCAAATTTTCTATGAAAAGAAAAAAGCAATGCAACACTTATCCAAAGTGTCAAAACATTCTGGCAAACACCGATCGAGAATTACGCTTTCGTTAATGAATTAAGTATTTTTTTTTCTTCTCCAGAACTGCGCCTCCTATTTAATGTAGAAAATAAGCGAACGAGACAAGTATAAATACTTATTTTTCACCGGTTGAAACAAGCACTAACGCCGATGTATTGCAATGCAAAAGAAATAAGATAAAGAGTAAAAAGTAGGCACGGTGCAGTCGAGCGAGCAACATCGTGCCGTGGCATTATTTCGCCCCGCACAGACAGACGTTCAAACTTTTCACTCACTGTTTTCCCGTAAAACTCATAATAATACTCAACGGTTAATATACGTTTGTCAGAATTCGATAGTAAAATGTACGTACCTGACTTTTCCACCGCAGTACTGACAAGCAGTACCTTGCCAGCCATCCTGACAAACGCAACTACCATTGACACAATCACCGTTTACACAATTCTCGATGTCGCAGGGTACCTCGGTGCTCGTGCTCGTCGATGTCGTTGAAGCTGCGGTCGCTGCACATCGCAACACCACCGCCCATATTAACACTGACCATATAAAACCGAGACTAAAATCACTGTCCTGTCTATCATGGAATATTCGTTTGTTATTTTTTCGACGATACTTTGATTTATATAGGAACAAAAACATCTGCAAGACTTCTGCCATTTTGATAGGCTTCCATGTCAGAGACAATGGCCGTTGGCGGACACGCAAGACGACTCTTTCTTTCTCATACACCCTCCTTTCTTTCTCTCTCTCTCATTCACATGCACACTCCGCCGCTTGTATCGTAGCTCTACGGAAACTCTCTCTCTCTCTCTCTTTCTATCTCGGTCTCGCTTCGATGACGGCTTATACGAGAATGCGAAAACGTTGGCGAGAATCTCGCTCTCCGGTAGTCAACGTTTGCCGCAGAGAATCGGCAACGACTCTGCCTCTGCCAACGAACCGCCGGAGTCGCCCTACTCACTCCCTCTTTATATTCTTTCTCTCTCCCTCTCTCCCTCTCACTCCTCTTACACTACGTTTGAAAATTTTCTAATCTCTCCCCTCCGCGACACTATGTGGGTTCATTGATCCGCGCCATTTCGGCAAGACTAAAGACTGGACTGAAATGTAGAGAGACCTCCGTAAACTTGGTCGGAAAACTTGAGCTTTTATAATTTTTTATTAATCATATCTTTCAGTGGTCGTTGAGTGGTCATCAGTATCGCAGTTAAATTGCATAATTAAACAAACAAAATTTGGGTACAAGTTAGCCGAACACTTTTTATTTTTTCATGAAATCGATTAGATCAAGTACTAAATCGATGTAGAATCGTTCGGTGGTCATGAATAAGCGAAGTGTATCGTTAAGCGGTCAATAGATTAATAAATAATTTTAAAAAACTGTTAAAAAGAACCGATTGTATTTTAATGAGTCTCAATTGGAAGAAAATCGTAAGGTGGTGATTGGTAGTATAACTAAAATGTTTAGTAGTAACTAGAGTTATCTTATAATTAAATGAATAAAATGTGGGCACAAATTGGCCGAACATTTTTTTTTTTTTCATAAAATCGTTTAGATCAAGTGCTAAATCGATGTAGAATCGTTTAGTGGTCACGAATGATTAAATTTATCGATAAGTAGTCAATAGTTTATTGAATAACTTGCAAAAACTATTTCGAAAACTAGAATAAACTACAAAAATGCTCGCTGGATAACCGGTGTTCAAGTCAATCTATCAGCCCTACGGTCGGTAATAATCCTACTGCACGCTTTATTCGGAGAGGCTTGTTATTCGAAGAAAAATATGAGTTACACGTTGTTCTCCTTTCATCAGAGAAGAAAGTTTAACTTTTGTTTTTTTCATTACATATCAAGGATGTCCGAGAAAAACGTATTCCGTTACCGAACCCCCACTAATTATGCAACTGATAGATTACCTTAAGAGTAATAGAGCTCGCGGGAACTCGGACGAATCGAGATCTCCGGAACTCCGCATCGTGGAGACAGGCCTTCAAAGGGATGTGTTTACGAACCCGTTAGTTAGTGACGCAATATCGTCTGATCGGTATACACGCTACGATTGGCTGACGCAGATGTCGGACGATCATTTGTAATTTTTTTCTCTCCCTTTTCTTTATCTGAGTTTAGACCATTGCTTTTGACACTTTGCGCGTATTTTTTCACTATGGACCATTAATTTGCTAAAATATATTGTGCGAACGAGAAATAAATAAATATCGAAAACAAAATGACGGACTCGGGAGGCTGGGCCCCGGTCCATGACAATGAATTTACTAATTTTGCCGCGAGCGACAGTTTTAATCTCAATGAAGTAACTGGTATCGATGGCAAGTACTAATTGAGTAATATTCATTATATGCGTTTCAGCGTGCGTATCGCTCAATTTCATCTTATGACCATTTCCTATCAATAAATTACCATATATTATAAAACTCTTGGAACATTGACGAGGTTCTTCAATCTAATCCAATCGAATATTTTTCAAACTGTTCCGTTACAATCTTGCTGTATCTATGATTTGACAATCATCGCGCAATGTACATTCTTTTAGATTTTGATTGAACCTTTGGCGTCACTTAGTTTGTGAACCGTATCTTTGTTTGGCAATTTTCGTTTTGAATTCCAAACCTTCTACGTTGGAAAGATGGTGATCATAATGTATATTGTACTTTCTACAGATCTGTTGAAGAACTGCGAAACGGAATTGATGAAAACAGAAAATCTGTTCAGCGATGACACTCTACTATCGGATTTGGATGAGCCTATACCAATGGATGGAGATTCCTTTGATTTTTTTACTATGTCGCCGAACAGTGACTTTGACACATCTCGTTTGATCGAACCTGTGAAAAGCCCCAGCGTTGTTATGATGCAGACCACTCCGCCTCAACAAACGATTCATCATTCGCCACAAGAAATGAAAAATTCTGTTCAAAATCCAACTCCAAGTGCTCCACAAAAAATTGCGGTTGCTCCTGTTTCTCCGACTGTCTTTGGCTCGCAGTACACCATCCCACGAACTATGAACTTCAATGTTCAGTCACCGGTTGTAACGCTAGCCCCTGTCACTGCTCAGCAGGGCCAAATCATTTTACCTGCCAAATTAATCAAGTCCGAGTCTATAGTTTATTCACGCGGCTCTCAAGCGATTACCTCCACTCCTGTACCTCATCAGATTCACACACTTGTCAATACTTCAAATGGAACTGTACTGACAACTGGTATGCATTGCATTGACTCACTGAGAGATATAATCACTGAAAAAAAAACGGACAATTTTCGACGTATTACAATTGTTCCAATTTCAGAAAAAAAAATCATTGATGGTTAATCATTTTATTATTTCAATAGAGATGATCTGAGCTTGATTGTGTTACCAAAACTTTGAACCCTGATGGGTGTGTCGTAAAGATTCGTTTATGTAGAAAGAATTCTGTTGGAAGTTGACAAATGATAAAGTAATTTGTGATAACCTGGAATATTTTTTCCAGGAATACCTGTAGTACTGGAGACCGATAAAGTGCAGATAAATCGTATAAACACAAACGCTCACGTTGGTGTGCCGAAAGTTCGTGAGGTTAAGCGAAGCGCTCACAACGCAATCGAGAGGCGTTACCGAACTTCGATAAATGACAAAATAATCGAATTGAAGAACATTATAGTGGGAGTGGATGCCAAACTCAATAAATCAGCAATACTTCGTAAAACTATAGATTACATAAGGTAAATATGAAGTATGAATAATTTTACAATTTATTTCTTTGTCAATAGATTTATTATTTTTTTCAAACGTTTTTCGTAGTTTTTATCGATTGTTTACGGAACACATTGAAGTTTTTTAATTGCCGCATAAAAATCTTAAATTTGTCCAAAAACCAATACGAAAACTTGCAAATATCAAATAATTTTTATTTCTACTTATGGACGTTGCAATATTCATGCCGATTTTAATGTCACGATTATTCGTTGATCAGATTCTTGCAAAACTCGAACGCCAAATTGAAAGCTGAAAACATGTCATTAAAAATGACAGCACAACGGCAAAATTTGCGAGATTTGTTGTCCTGTGGGGAATTAACACCGCCACGTTCGGACATCAGTGAGCCTTCGTTGTCGCCAGCTCCAGCACCTCTTTCACCCGCTTCACCAATATCGATAAAAGACGAGCCAGTTTCCGATCTCGTTCATAGTCCTCATCGCGCAGCTGCAGCCGCTACCGGTGGATTACGTGATCACACGAGACTCACGCTGTGCGCCATAATGTTTATGTTTCTTGCGTTCAATCCGCTCGGCATTGTGATCAACAACATGGAAAAGTTCAGTCACGATTATGGAAGTACGCGACTCGAGGGCAGAACCATACTTGATTTTTCAGGTAATTTAATTCTCGTTCATACTAAAATAACGTTTCAATAAAATGTACACTAACAAATTAGTCAAATAAATCGAAAAGAAAATATATAATGTTTATTGATGCACGATAAATCAAAGTATCCGTATTTAACGGGAAAAATAAACTTCAAAATTTTTAGTTTTCATGATTGATGCCGTATAGAGTATCAGCGCATTGCTGACATTTTGTGAATGTACATTACAACGTTTGCATAAATACCGCAGAACGTACCGTTACTAAAATTCTTAACCGACAGATTTTTATTACTCATATTAAAAAAAAAATTCGATCATTTTTTCTAAGAGAACTTATATTTTATTCTATAATACAACTATTGTTTTTTTTTTTTTTTCTGGTGGTATTTGAGAAACCATTTGTTCAATGCCGGTAATTAATATTAATAATGTAACAAAAAGTGTAACAAAATGAATTTTCTGTCAATAGAGCCAGCAGAATCAGATTCCAGGATTTGGAGCAGTGCGATACTGTGGTTAACAAATGCGATACTGTTGGCGGGTGGTTTGTGTCGTTTGTTATTGTATGGAGATCCAATAATACCTTCTGCGAGCAAAGCTTTCTTAGAGCTTCGTCGTTGGAGACGTCAGGCTGAATTCAATATGTCACTGAATGAATACGAGAAAGCATACGCTGATCTTCGGCACTGTCTCCGTTACTTCGACCGTACCCTGCCAGTATCACGGGCGGAAATAGCTATGGCTACTTTATGGCAAATAGTGAGACAAATATTACACAAATTGTGGATCGGACGTTGGGTATTACACGTTGGTAAATGGCTTACTGAAAAATCGGAACGCGGACAAATGGAAACATCAGCGATGGAACTTTCGCTCGTTTACGAAAGAATTTTAAGCCTACGAATGTCCGAAGGTTCAACCGATGCTACGCTGTTTCTTGCTCTTTCCTCTGTCAATTACGCCGAAGCTGCGCTTGACGTTATGCCGAAATATTGCCTCGTCGAGATTTACTTGAACGCCGCACTGTGCTTCAAACAGTCACTTTTTCCCTTCATCCACAAATACTATCTCGGCAAATCGAGATCAATTTTGTCAACGTGCGTTGTGCCCTCCAGACTCAAATGGATCATGACTGAAGAAGGCGCTCGTTTTATTACTTCTCAAAAATGGCAATACGGAAATCGGGGATCCAGCGAATTCACCTCACAGAACAGCAAAACAGATCCACTTTCCTACGCGGCCAGAGCCTACCGTGAACATCTGATCGGTCAATGTTTGAGATTACTTACCGGCACCGTTGGCGATTCACATGCGTCGGCTATTCTTGAATTGGCAAAAACTATCGTCTCTTCCGCTGATGTCGAAACTCGCTTTTCCGGTGATGATGCCATCAAAATTGATAGTCAGTGACATTTTTTCTTTTCTTTTCAAGAATCGTTCGCAATCTCTCTCGTAGACATGAAATATTATCAGGAAATATTTTTCAGCTTAAATGCAATCTATTTTTTTTAACAGACTGTGAAGATGAAATTGGCGTATGGTGGGGCGCTGTCATGTGCGTCGCCGCAAGCTGGAGGCTCGGTGAAAACGATTCGTCATCTTGGACAATAGTGGAGTCACGTTTTCCCTATGAAAAATATCAGCAGTGCGGAAGTACAGGAAATTGTTACCCATTACCACACGCTGTACTTTCGGTACTTCAGGGAGCACAAAGTTCGACTTGCAGAGGTTCAATGCGTTTCATCGAACAGGCTGGTACATTTCTTGAGGATTCCATGGTTTATTCCAACTGTAAACAATCCTCTTACAATGTTCAAGTGAGTTGGGAATTCTTCGAACGAACATTTTATTTAATGCAACATTTCGTCGAATATTTTTGCTTTAGTTTATTCATATCAAAGAGTCGGATCTTTGACAATCTTTCAAATGTATACAATACTCATATTATTTTTCGTCATGAATGATGATTCTATTCCCTGTTACGGGTGTGCATTGTAGTTGCATTGCATGTTTATGAAGACTGTGCAATTCTTCTATAGTGCAACTCCCGTGGCTGGTCATTGACAGCATAAAAAGATGAATCGTTTGATCGATAAACTTCAACTTTGTGTGGAACTTTGGGCAGCAAACAAACACTACGAAAACGTTTTTGTGTACCGATTTACATGTGTCATCAAATCTGGTTTTCAGCTCGCTCAGCTTTGGGTGTGTGATTGGCTATTGGAACTTCGCACGACTATATGGCAGGAAATTGGTGGGGAGGATGTGAAACCAACACCTAGTTCATTTTTGGTTGGATTCCAACGAGATCTTGCCCGGCTTCGACAACTGTGTCAACACATCCCGGTAAGTTTATGAAAAAGGTTCTTTTAAGGCCAATAATTAGTTGACTGACCGATTGACCATGCACCGACTTGCTCATTAATCGCTAAGCTTGGGTTGTTCCACCCAATGGGTAGGAATTCATAAATCCCAACCCAAGTTTTCGGTGAATAAAAACTTGTAACAAATGATCGGCTCATAAGACCTGTTCTTCTTTGTACGTCCGAGTTCTTTGCTATTAGATACACTTTTTTGCTTGTATTAGGCAAGAACTTCTTAATATCAATGAGCCAATTAAGCTTTTGTTAAAGCACGACCAAGCTATGTAACATATTATCATGAAAATAATTCTTTATGTATGAAATCATATGAGAAATAATGGCTAGATCGAACAGACATTACTGAATATTTACAAATTTAATTGAAAAATTGAATTACCGTTACTCATTTTTATTTTGTTACACAGTCGGTGATGCAACGGGTATTCCTTTACGAAGCTACAGCCCGTATCATGGCAGGAGCCGCACCGGTCAAGACACAAATACTCTTGGATCGAAGTCTTCATCATCGAAATTCTCGTACATCATTGATATGTGGCAAAGATCGATCACAGGAACACGGCAATGGTGAACGCGAACACGCTGCTGCTTTGTGCCTGGCTTGTCGTCATTTACCGACGGTATTGCTAACATCACCCGGTGAACGTGCTGGTATGCTCGCTGAAGCAGCGAAAACTCTCGAGAGGATTGGGGATAGAAAGCGCCTTCAGGAATGCTACGAACTTATGCGACAATTGAGCCCCGCCATTTCGGTTAATTAAGTATAGCGGATTCTTTTTTTTCTGTGCTTATCTCTCGGAGTCTGTACTCTCAACTATGACATAATTCCATTGTATATAAACACTTCATCCCGAAAAAAAAACGATAAACCGAAAAAATAATCAATGTTGATTTTAGTGTACATGAATAAATTCGGCGCTGTTTTTTTTTTTCGTTTGTGTAGTATTAGTTACAGTTATTATTTTTAAATATAATTTATCTTTCGTATCAAGTAAATATGAAGATTCCATTCTGATCATGTAACATGAATAAAACCTTTATCATAAGATGTCTAAATATCATCGTACCACTGTTTTTTTTCTTTTCATTTTTTCCGAATTTTTCAAAGTAAATACGACGCATTAGTACAATTTATCAAAATAGTTTAATATCTGGTATGTTTAAGCAAAAGTAACGGAGTCTGCGCAGAAACAGGAATGGAAGAATGAGAGTTGAGCGAAGAAAGAAAGATCAAGAGAAAATTATCAACCGTGGAGAAAATAACACTATCGCTTATAAAATAAAAGTTATAATTTCTAACTTCAATTCTTTTTTCGTTTACTTATTTGTGAGAAAATTCCCAAGGTGAGTTTGTCCTTGTCAATCGGATCCACGAAGAACAACTTGAATTTTCCCATAATTCCCGCTCGAAGCGTTACAGCAGAATGACGCTATAGCGCCGCCAACTACGAACTAAACTGGGGGCAGACCCCAGTAAAAATCGACCTTATGGACTGTGCTTCTATATGCACATCTGAATTCGTAGGGCCTTAGCTGCTTGTTTTCATCTGTCAATTCAATTGATAAATATTTTGTGGCCCATTCCCCTAAACGATAATGGCAATCAAGTATTAAAGCAAGAGTGCTGATTGTTGGGATTTCTTTCAAATAAACCGTTTTTCAGTCTATCCGGTTTTTCTCCATTTTTCTTTTCATTTGTATAGGTCACTATAAATGTAATTTATCAAATAACCTCCCTTGAAATAAATTATATTCCTGGACTATTCATGAATTCGATATTGTTCAGTGTTACAACAAAATGAATGTCATGGATGAGATTAAAGTTGGAAAGGTTTGTATATTCGATAAATGTATCGTTTAATCGAAAATCTTTATTCACAAAATTTTTACGTTTTTCAAATGGAAACCGTGACCAGTTTCCAAATTCATTTTCTTGTTCCTGTTGTTACGGATAAACATCTTTCTTCTTTTTACAATTAGTCATGAATAACGATTTTATTTTCAGGTCGAAAATGTTCGTATGCTCGATCGATTTACAAATAACCATTCTACCGGTACCTTGTTTCTGACACCCACTCATCTCATTTTCAAAGATCAGAATGGAAAAAAAGAAATATGGGTGAGTAACTTTTTGTTTCATTTTTTAAAAAATTAATTTGTTTTTTTTTTACTTTTCTAAAGAGTAAAATTATGCATTCTAGGTTTGGAATACGCATATAGCTGTTGTGGAAAAACAGCCATTAACAACAATAGGATCACCACTGTACATAAAGTGTAAACACTTTTTAACTGTAACATTCATAATATCCAAGGAACGTGATTGTCATAATATTTATGTGACACTTATGAAACTCTCATTTCCAGGTAAGGTTCACTGATACTTTAAGGAATATAACTCACTGTCACAAAACGATCACTTTTCAAAGTGGAATTATATTTGTCAATTATAAGTGTAGGCTGCTCTCGCAAAAATTAAATATCACAGAAAATTGTCCAAAACACTGAATCTCTTTTATTTCATAATTTTTTCAATCTCCCCTATTTTTCCGTTTTTTCTATCTAAAGCGAAAGAATATGATTGTAATGATTTCAATTTTTTTTTCCTATTTATTGATACTTTTGTGGTTTGCAGCAAAACTGGAAGATTTGTATTGCTTCAAATTCCGGGCATTAGAAGATTCTGAAATTCAATGCGATGGCTGGAATTCTTTTGATATCCAAAGTGAATTCCAGAGGCAAGGAGTACCAAATAAAGAGTGGAATCACACATATCTGAACACGAGCTATGAGGTACATTTATATTACTCAATTACATGTGTAATCGATTTTATATGACTGATTTTTTGTTTATTCGTTTTTACTGGATTGGTTTTAGCTCTGCGACACTTACCCAAAATACTTGTACGTTCCAGCCTCGTGCTCAAATCATACTTTGGTGGGAAGTGCAAAATTCAGGAGTAAAGGACGATTACCAGTTCTCACTTATTTGCACTCAAATAAGGTTAAAAAAATCTGGCCACTATGAATAATCATAATTTTTTTGCTTCTGAAATTGGAAATCGTGAATAAAAATTGTATATTTTTAGGCTGCTATTTGTCGTTGCAGTCAACCGCTTTCAGGTTTTAATGCTCGTTGTCCTGAGGACGAACAAATGTTGTATCACATACTGTGTACTAATCCTAACAGTAAATACATGTATGTCGTCGATACAAGACCAAGAGTATGTTGCAACAAATATTTCCAACTTCAACAACAATCAGAAATTTTGAACGCTTGACAAATTATTTTATTATGTTAACAGATCAATGCTATGGCAAATCGTGCTGCCGGCAAGGGATACGAGAATGAGAATTTTTACGACAACATCAAATTTCGTTTCTTCGGTATCGAGAATATACATGTCATGAGAGCGAGTTTGAGCAAACTTGTCGAATGTGAGTTATCTTAACTGCTTGGAGACAGTCCACAAAAGCCCACTTTTGAAAATTTTTCATTTTTTTTTTATTTTCTTATCTTTTTCATATTTTCAATTTATTGTTTTTTCATAATGTTCGTGTATGTTTTACTAAACACGAATGCATAATTACGCAAAATTTTGACTGCAAATTGAAAATCAGAAACCTTAAATTGTCATTTGAAAAGTTCCACTGAACATCAAAATTTCAGTGACAAAATTTTGATATCCAGTAGAACATTTCAAATTCAAATTCAAACGTTTCTCGAAAAAAGCTCCAGTTTTCTTCAACAACACTATATTTTTTTCTTTTCTATAATTTTCATAGAAATCCGAAAACATTTTTTCCAATATGCGGTTATTCACTATTGTAATTTATATTTTATTGTGCCTAGTGCAACGGAGTTCCTCAATGGGCTCATTTTTGAGCGGTCTAGAAAGCAGTGGCTGGCTCAAGCATATTCGTTCTATTCTTGAAACCGGTTGGTTCATAGCACGTGCGATTTCCAATGGAACCAGCGTAATTGTTCATTGCAGTGATGGATGGGATAGAACAGCTCAAGTCTGTTCGATTGCGGCTCTTCTTTTAGATCCATTTTATCGTACGATACAAGGTTTTCAAGCTCTTATTGAAAAAGACTGGCTATCGTTTGGACACAAGTTTAGCGATCGTTGCGGTTACATAAGCAGTGATGGAAAGGAAGTTGCACCGATATTTACTCAATTCATCGATGCTACTTATCAGTTGCTCCAACAGTATCCTTATATGTTTCAATTCAACGAATGGTTTTTGTTGTCCCTTCACGATGACGTTCACAGCTGTCAGTATGGGACATTTGTTGGTAACAGTGAAAGAGAACGACAGATCTTGAGGTACTTCACTCAACACGTAATAGTTTGACTCTTTAAAATCGCAATATAAGCATTTAGGGGGTTCTAGGTTTCACGGAATTTCTCATTGCCTTTGCTAATGTGCCTTTTTTCATTTGAATTCTAGATTATCCGAGAGAACGGATTCTATTTGGAGCGGTGTAGCAAAACACATCAACGAGTATATCAATCCTCTGTACTCATGCAATCGTTATAAAGATGACAGCAATAAAGTTTTGGAACCAAAACTCTCGCCGCAGAGTATAATGTAAGTAAATTTTACTACGATAAGTGAGACATACACACGAATTTATAAAATAAGTATTCATTCATATGTTCTTTGAATACGTGCCTTGATGTATTTTGATTTTAATTTGTACGTTTTTATTTTTTGAATGTGTTCAAATACACATTTTGTTCTAAATGCCTTCCATCATCGATGAAGTCTCTGGCGAGGCCTCTACTTCAGATTCGAGAGTGGTGTTCATCCTCGTGAAACTTGGCAAGACATTTTACTAACTACTCACGATCACTCTTCCTCTTTGGAAGATCATGTCAAATTGCTTCTGAAGCGTGTCGATTCTCTGAGAAATTTAATCGACGTGAAGAGATCGCGAAACAAGAGTGCCCAAGAAAAGTATAAATACGACAATAGCATCAATAATGATAATCATTCGCCAGATAAAATTATCGAGGACCAAACGAACGATGAAACAATAGTGAAAAATAGTATGATGATTGAACAATTGGAGAGCGAATTGAAGACTGTCGCTCTAGAATGGAAATCATCCAGAAAAATCGATGAATGCATTTGTTCAACAACCTTCGACGTTTTTAGTAAAAAGGTGAATTTCACAAAATGAAATTGTCTTGTCTATTTACATAAAATTTAATATATCTAACAACAACTTAAAAAATATTTTTGGGTCGCTTTAATCATTGTCTTGTTTTTTCGGAACGAAAAGTGAAAATTTAGTAAAAATTAATAGTAAAGCGAATCTCCCTTCTTGAAAAGAATCTAGGAGTTACCCATGTTCATAAATTTTTTTGGAGAATGAATTGACCATTGCCTTTTTTAACCAGCTGTTTTCAAACAATTATTATTATACAACTTGAATTATTAATTTTTGCAGCATCACTGTTGGTCCTGCGGCAACGTTCGTTGCAAAAGATGTATAGGCGGTCGAACTGCATTAGCGGGACATTTAAGCCAACGAGAAGTTCCAACGTGTAAATCGTGTTCGCAAAACTCGCCGGTTTCGTCTTAATTCCCGAATTTACTTTCGAATCTCTGAATGAATATTCGTCATTGTTCATATTTATTGATTCTGTAATTCGAACGTGAACATCCCTGCTTGTATAAAGTATACACTAGAGATTAATGTTAGTATAACTCGCGTATAATTGTATTGTACGAATAAGAGAAAGGAAATTGCGTGGAAATATATGTAAAAAGACGTATGCAATAACACGGAGTGTGAAATAAGAAAGAGAGAGAGAGAGAGAGAGACCAAAAAACATTTCACGATTCAATAAAATTTTATTTGTCATAGCCTCGATCTTTTGTTCATTTTTTAGCTATACTGTAATCGTAAGTGATCGGTCAATGAAACAAACTCAATGCCTTCCAAGTGCTAATACGGTGATCAACAATTTTCCATAACGCGACTATAATGCTAGCTAATATATTAAATGGATTAAATAAAAAATCGACTTTTCAATTTTTTTATAGTTGCAAGTATTTGGGTCAATACTCCACAAAAAATGATTTTTTAATACGTAATAAAAAGTTGATATTCTTTAAGTTTGAGTTTAAAGGATAAAAATGTACAGGTCGCCCCAGTGACTTGATTGTATTTTTTATTTTTTTTTTTCAATTGTAAATCTAATGATATGAAAAGTGGTACTTTTCGTGTCGTGAGTTGATGTGTTACCGTTTAACGGAAACATAATTCTCCCACAATGTGAATCTCCTGAAAATTTTTTTAGAGGTGCCTCTAGTGATGTTTAAATATTTTTCACACCTTCGCTTAAATATCATGATTTTTAGCAAGAAATATGAAAAAATATTTGAACGTCACTGAAGGCGTTTTTAAAAGTTTTCTCGGAAAAATAAAAATAAAAACTAAGAATCACAGTTTTTCTCATCACTCGAAAATTAATGAGGCTAGGACCTCACTGGAGACTAGGATTCACTGAAATTTTCAGTGATTGTTCTATGTTTGGTGCAGATACTGTAGAGCAAGTGTCATCCGGAATCTCGTCGGGGGCAACTTTAGTATGCTTATTCGACTATGACCTTTTAAAAAAATCAACTTTTTATCTAATACTAACAATTTTCATTGCATCACCGGAAAACCGATGCTCTTAGATCATGATTTTTTTGGCTAAAATTGAAAAATACATATATCTCAATATCTTGTTGGTCGGACTTAGAAAAAACAATTTCCGAAGACGCAGATTGTGAGAGATACTTTTTCGTGAAATATTGACACAACCATCACTTACCTACTTCTTTGAGAAAATGAAACAGTTAATTTTTTTTAATCAATCTAATATATATGTTAGCATGATATATGAAGTTTGAATAGAGTACCCGATCGTTCTTATAGCTGCACGATGTGAATGTCGGATTTCCGTGATCTGTAATGCGCATCGCACCATCTTTATCAAATTGCCAAATTCATTCGGCGTAACTCAACATTTTTCACGAGGCTTACATTATCGTGAGTTCAAGGTTTTCAAATTTAATGATGATAACATTTTTCAACGTATAGCTAGAAGAACGAATTTCGCTTTTTTTTTTTCCTTCCTCGCAGAATCCCCGTATTACGAGCGAAATAACATCAAAGCAAGCGTTACCCAAACAGAACGATGTTATTTTAGAAAATTGAAAAACTATGAAAATTCATACCACAATATAAGAGACATGTATATGCTTAATAAAAACGTGCGATTTTTTTATTATTTTTTTTTTTGTCAATTAATATAACCAAGCAGTCGATAATGGTTCAATTATAAATCAATTTAATCGAATAATACATAGCGCTCAGTTCTGTGAGCCCTGATCAGAAATCTAGCGCGATCGACAACCTTTCAAGCCTATTTTCAGAGATTTTTTTGTCGCTCGTGAACAATGAAAACTATCAGACGCTACAGCTGCATCACACTTGGTCCAAGCTGGGTACGCACGCAAATATGTGATTCTTTTCCGTTCTGAGATTACGTCGTAAACGTAGACTCATTTTACAATTAGAACACAAGGCTTGCTCGTGTGGTTGAAATTCCGTATTTTTGTAAACGACCAACGAATAAATGCATGAGCTATTTTAGATTCAAAGGCTCTTGGGATTTTCATGTTGGTTCAAACGTATACGTATATTAAAGTTTACGTTGATTCAAAATCAGACGGATTTGAATTACGGAGATTCAAAAATCAAAATTGAAAACATTTGTAATGTGTTGCCTCACAACGATGCTAGCTTTTGGATTCCGTTTGTTTGTTTGGTTTCGTTTTTTCGAAGGGATGTGATGAACTACACAAAATATCATTTAGAAAGTTTGAAACCTGTGATTTCACCCAACGGCTTAATTAGTAATCGTTATTTTACATATACTAATAATAATAATAATAATAATAATAATAATAATAATAATAATAATAATAGTAAATTATGATTTTTCATCACATTGATCAACGATGGCATGTGTATCTAGTGTGGAATGTGAATATATTACATAGACTTCGAGACGATGGCAATAAATTTACTTTACGTTGGATTGACCCGTCTTCTCCATTGGCTCCTCTTGCGTTTCTATTAATTCTTTATTTGGTTTTCTTCGTCGTGGTCCATCTGGAACGACCGACGGTTGTTCCTGTAATAAATATGTTTCTCGTTTAAAATTCACGATGATAACTGAATTTAAAAAACTTCGGAATAATAAAATTTTCGGTTCATGACATTTTTATTGTAGGTCACTCTATTCATTGTGAAATCGTTTATGGGGACAACTTTGTTTTTCCATACAAGTAAAATATCAGTTCTTCAGGTAACTATCGAAAAGTATTGATATTCAGGAACATTTTCGATGAATTCGTTATAAAAAAATACGTGAAATAAAAAAAATATATATATATATATGAGGTATTCCACACCAAACCGGCAGACTTTTTCCCTGATCTTACAGGTTGTTGCTAAACTATATCTCGCAGATCGATAAATCTTGCACGATTCTCTTGGGGTTCGGCTCCCCTACATCATGTATGAACTTCGAACCGATATGTTGATAAACAATCGATTGCGGTTGCAAAATGAAATTGAGCATTTTTTTTCATTTGCAATTAACTGCTTAATTAAAAATGTTAGTTTATTTTTGTATAGGACCGTTTTTTATAGAGAACGTAATGATGAACAGCTTTTATTCAGAAAACTCAGGGCTATATTTCTATAGGTCCGAACGACCTATGAAAAAATTGGCCAGAGGGTGGATCTCTTGAATAGAACTTTTGCTAAGGTGACTGGATTAGAGTGCTAAGTGTCCGATGAATTGAAGACTTGTAATATCTTTCTCCAACGGATGAACCGGAAAAAATCATTCATCTGTTCGAGATAATCACTTCAATATCAATTTGAGGGTGATAACATCCTGAATTGAAATTAAAATTGGACTTGAAATGAATGCCTCATATATTTCATCTAGTTCGATACTGAAATCAAATTGAACAAAGCTTCATATTTTTTTCAGCAGTTCTCACCTTCTGGCTGTCTATAATATCTTCAGTCTCATGGTTATGGCCTTCGTTCTCAGCTTCCTCAGCCTCGGCCTCGACCTCGGCTTCCAAATCTTCGGGCTGAGGCACTTCAGCATTGATATCAGGATTCTCATTGAGATCTTCGGTGGGATTGAGAGGCACCTTGTCCTCAGGAACGTTGTCTTGTTTGTCCTGGCATTTAGCATTGATTATTAACAAGAGTAAAAAAAGCTAGAAATGCTCGCGCAGTAGCAAATTTTTTGTTTAAAAAAGATGCGTTTGCAGACTGAAGGATATGGTAGGATCGGTTTTTTTTTAAGGTTGGGTCATTACGAAATACTTTACCTGGGAAACAAAGCAGCAACAATATACTATCAGAAGGATGGGTAGGCCAGCGACTAATATATATACAGCCCACATCCAAGGATGTTCAGCGGTAAACGCCATGAATTGACGCCAAATGCCCCACTACGATGGAAAAACGGTGCTAGGTCAACAGGCGTTATAAAATTTATGTGATAGATATTTTAGCATATTAATGAAACAAGTGTTCTAATTATCGTAACAGTATTTCAATATCAAAGAAAAAAAAGTATGATATTTTTCATCGGGATTGTGTTGGCGGCACCTTCCCCCACTGTTCGTCCCTATTTCCCTCCTCCATAAACCATAAACGTCATTTTGTATACCTTTACCAAAAGTACCCACAATTACAGCTTTTTATTACATTACTTGGTTGTATACAGATAGTAAAACCCTTTTGACTCATCTCATGATCCAACACTTCCAATAATAATGAATTGTTGTTAATTGAATCAAAAAATTGATTTATTCCCTAGTGAAATCCCTTAGTGGAGACAGAAGAAGATAGTTTATACTTTGTGAAGAAGTTCGCTCTAGAATGATTTTCCAAAATACGTCTGAAATTTTTTTTTATTTTAGTAAAAAAATTGAAATTTTTGTTATTGCATTTTTCACCACAAAGAAATTATATTAGACTTTTCCAATGTTCTATTTTATTTTTAAGAATTCGAACGTTCAAATTTAAAAAAAAAAACGAAGCTCTCTACGACAAATAATGAATCAGCTGCAACGATTTATAGTGCTGGGGTACGTGTAACCCCAGTGTAGGCTATTTGTCTTCATACATGGGTCGTTCCACCAAATACCCAATTAAATTGTGCCGGGGGAACGGAACCCTACATGATGAACAATCCCTTTGAAAAGTACATGACACATACAGCTTCCATGATTTTTTTCTAATTTTTGAAATTTTTTTGAATATTGTTTGCTTTCATATGCTCAAAATTTAGATAAAATAATTATTTTATTATATCAATTGAATATATTATATGGTTAATATAATATAATATAAACAATTATCAGTAAAAGAATCATTTAACTAGAGAAAACATGTTTTTATTATTGTCCATGGAAACCCGTGTAACGCCTTAATTTCAATATTTCGCTTTAAAAAAATCCCTATCTTTTTCTTGCTCTAGAGTGACCTACCCTATCTCAAGTTTCATTAAACAACATGAAACGTGATAGAGTGTATATCTAAATATAAAAAAAAAACGTTTGAAATGTTGGAGCACATGATATACTTGACGACCATTTTGAACACTCAATTCAAAAATGTTTACAGTACGTTTGTAATTTTTTTTTGATATTCTTAACAACAAAAACGAGCGTGGGAGCTGGGTTCGTATGTACTACGCGCAAAGATCGTTAAGGCTCCAGAAAATACCTCACGAGATCTTCGGACGAGGTACCAGACGTATAATGCGACGGGTATGGCACAGTAGAAAAAATAAAGAGCCCACCAACCCGGCTTGTGGTTCATAGAACGCATCATCCGGCCCCATACACTCGACTATACGGGCATTTAAATATCGCCGAGTGTCGAATGGATAAAAAAATTGTGACAAATCGTTATTTCGTCCTGGGCTTCATGTTATTCAATTTCCATGTCTAAACATTTTTGTTGAGAAAGGGTCGAGGGAGGGTTCGTCATCATTTATACTCTAAGGTCTTTGATGATTATAAATTCATACGAATTTTAAACTTCAGATGGAGAAAAAATGTATGTTTAACATTCTTTGAGTAAAAATGCGGTCAAAATTTTGGTAGCTTTTAAGTATAATATTTTCATTGACATGTCAATTTTTTTTTTAAATAGTTTTCGCCCTTAGTGTGAATGTATTGCTCGACCCTTCCGAATAAGAGATTTAGTACTCACGCTATTCTCTGCTATTTTTATACGACGAATCTCGAATGACGCGTCAGCCCACTGTTTCGCGACATCCTCGTCGTCAGTGATAATAATATTATCAAAAAGAATGTCTGGTGACATCGACCACAACTCGAATCCAACTGCAAACTATAAAAAATAAATTTATTGTTAAACTAAAAGGAATAGAATATCGTGTGAATAGAAATTTCAAATTAGTTATCATCTTGTTGTAAAAAAATGTAAATACGTACATTGAAAAGAAAAAGTATTTCTTTGAAACGTGTTAGAACAATTTTTTATAGCATTAAGACTCACAATCGGTAACATGCGGAATGGATGTTCATCATTGTAGTAGTGAGGATTGTGGATCAGGCGAGGTTTCCATTTTCCCTTGTAATTTGGATTGTTTATTAACGCGGGTAACCATTTCCCCTTATAACGAGGATTTTTCTTCAGTTTTTGTTTGTAAGGGCCACAACCGGTAGCTTCTTCGCATTTTGGATTTGGTATATCTGGTGGTTCCCATTCACCGTCCATATCGACGTCCCAATCATCAGGTTTAACGGAATCTGGATTAGGAATCATAGGAGGTTCATCTTCGAGCCAACCGTCCGGCATCGTGTCATCCTCGTCAACAATTTGAGCAGGTGCATCTTCGTCCCAATCCTCAGGTTTTACCGCCAGTGGGTCAGGAATTTTTTCTCTATCGTCCCAATCTTCGGGTTGTACGTCATCCGGATCCTCAATTTCCAAGGGTGGATTAACCGGTGGTGTAAAATCATCGAGCAGCGAACCTTCGTTCACGATTTTATTGTCGACTTTTATAACGAATGTATTGTCAGGTTTTAATACAAGGGTGTAAAGATGCGGAACTTTGTCTTTGAAATAATCTTCAAGTCTTTCTTTAGGCTTCTTCGCGTGTTTCTCCTCAACTGTACCATTTAATGGATTCTTGTGACGAAATATAAAATGTAATTTATGATCATTGCCGCACTTGTCCGGTCCAAACATAATCGTGTACGGTGTTTTGTCGTGAAAAGTTTTCAAATCTGCGTGCTTAGGATCCTCAGTCAAAAGCTTTAAATAAGCACCACCGCACTCTTGTCCTTCTTGAAAATTCACTTCATACTGAACTACCAAAGGCTTGTCCGAAAAAGTAAAAGGTGTGCTCAGGAGCGTTGCAATTGCAGCATGACGGGCTTTACTCTTCAGAACCAAACCCAAGTCACCATCTAGTATGCTTCTTGTTGGCTCCTCCACCGACCAGATTCCTGCCGATATTCGTACGTTAATTGTAATTGTTCATTACTTCGCTATCCTGAGGGGGTCTTTGAGAGGCTTGGAGTGAGTATTTCAAGAGTATTTCAAGTTAATTATTTGCAAAAATGTGAATAAATTTATCGTTTAGTATTTCTAGGAAGAATAGTCTTGTACGGACCAAGATTCAATATAATTTTCAAAAATCTAGTTGTACTAAAAAAAATGAAATTTTCAATTTATGTTTAATAATTCATGCCACGAGATCTGAAGGCAAGTGCCGTAATCACACGAGTACGAGTTTGAAAGTATTTTTTCATCTAGAAACGCAGGAAACGAAATTAAAGCCCACGGAGCCCTCTTTGACGATGTAATCAGTAAATTGTGAGATCACAATTACTTTTCTGTGAAAAACACATATGGTGCCTAATACTTTTGGCCAAGACTGGCCTCTATAGTTAGATTTCCGCAATTGATGACAATACAGCGTGAAAAATATCTCATTTTTCCACTATTCGTCTTATTCCTTAGTGAAGCTCACTCATGAGATACAGTAAAAAAAAGATGTATTTTTTTACCACACACTTTCAGAAAGAACTCAGCTGTAAACTCACTTTACCGAACTGATTGAAGAATTCAGTTGTATTTAAATTTTCAATCAATCGTCCGAGGCAGATATTACAAACTATATTGTATTTAAAAATTCGTAAGTTTCTCCGATTGATACATAAAATGCTATTTTTGAAATAAATTAAGAGATTATAGCACGAGACCATTCAGCATACGGGTGTAACTAACAGATTCTCTGTTAATTTAAACTATGCTGGTGAAATAGTTTTGGAGCAAAGTTCATTGTATCCGGAATCCAAAATAATTTTTTTGTTAATATGATTGAATCCACGTATTCAAGTTTTCTAGGTCTAACTACAGTTGAGATTTCTCATATGAATTTTTTTAACTATTCTCCTTGGCAACATCGGTGAAATATAAGAAATCGATCACGTCAATATATTACAAATTCTAGACAATATTAAAATGAAAACTTTGTCTCAAATGAATCAATCCAATAAATGGTAAGATGCATAATTTCAAAACAAATATAAAATTTGAAAAACATTTTTATCAAAGGAAAGCGAGCACAAGTACTACAAATGACAGGAAAAATGTCGTAATCAAAAGCTGTTATTAGGGGAATTGATGAATTAAAAAATAATATTACCATCATATTTTGCAATGTCTTTGTCAATGTCATCTTTCATAGCTTGAGATATTTGCCAAGTTTCGTTGAATCTCTTGATATCATCAAAATGTTCGGCTAGGTAAACAAAACCCGAAGGTATGGGACTTTCATAGACAGGTCGTAATTCTATAGGAACCGTTCCTTCCTCATCGTGACTTTGTTCTGCAGTGAGACTATCGAAGAAAACAGTGAGGAGCAGAACACACGTACAAGCTGCAAATTTCGCCATTTGTTGTGCCTGTTAATCCAATCGAAATAACACAAACACAATGTAGTGTAAGAAATGTAAACTTTCTCAGAAAAGAAATTTTGGTTCTAATCAAAGAAATTAACAGTGTATAATAATGAAAAAATTAGTGTAACGAAATAATGAATTACTTTGGCTTCGATTAATAAAAAAAAAAAGCAACGAGAAAAACTTGCTATATAAATTTACGCTAACCACCATAATTGACCGGAAAAATGTTGAATGCGAATTGAGTTGGGGAAAATGGAAAAAAAAAAAAAAAATTGTGTTTAGTTTGTCGGTAAAAGTTCGAAATACTTACCGATCACAAATTTAACGATCATCAAATATTCGACTCACAGGCCGTTGGCATAATTCAGACAGTGCGTAACAAATGAACTCACGTATTGAATTTAATTAACTTATAAATTATAATCTAATCTATTTACACGTAAGAATTCTTTTTTTTAACTCTCCTCGTATGCGTTCCAAAAGCATCGAGGCCGGAAACATAGAGTTTAGGAGCAGCGAAAGCTAGGAAAGCTGTGGCTGGGGAGTGTCGTGAAATGAGAGGAAAGAGGGGGAGCTTCAATTTGTATACTACTTGGCTTGTGGTGTATTCACAAGTCACACTTTTGGATGATGCTCCAATGAACATTGAACACCTATGACATTTCTCCGGCGCACGGGCGGGTTCGCAAAATCATTTTTATAATATGAGATAATGCAGGGCACTCTTTTACCATGGGAGACTATCAGTCCACTCGCTCGGTTCGAGCTCCGCTAAGTTAGCACACGACGCTTTTGTTTTGGCCTATTCTGATGAACTTCGATCGAGTTCGTGTTCGATTTCTATCTTTTTTCCACTCTGTTGGATCATATAGTCATAGGCTACAAAGATAGGGATTTTCGCAATAAGGTGGGAAGACTAGAACTAGACGAATATGAACTCGATCGAAATTCAGAGCGGAAAATAAAGCAGAAAACGTGCGCGCGCGAGTCGTGACAAGTGGCGCCAAAGTATCGAAAGATCGCGACACATTTCTAGGAGGGAAAAACAGAAAACAGCCGTTGGAGAATCCCGTCGCGTTACGCCGTATTGTATTTCAATAAAAACCGTTTGTTTTTCCACAACATCTACGATTGTAATAATTCTGGTACCTACGAACTATTCACGAAATCTACATCTTTTTCAAGGTATGTCGTGCGATATTTGTTAAGAAAAATAAATGTTTGAGTATTTGATCCACTTGATACGCAATTGTGGTTAGACTCATTTGCCGCATTTCGTATAATATTGTAGCATCATTTTGAATAGAAATTTTCACTCTTACGCGTTCTAGCGATATACACGATTTTCATTGATGCAAAGAACATTGCAATGTTAGATTTTGGGTTCAGGAATGCAGTGAAATTATGAATTTAAACTCGTATAATTTTTATTGCGTCGTGTTCAGGTGCTGTGTGTCACAGTGACTTTCAACGTTTCCCTTTGATTTTATTTTTTTATTGCTCTTGTTTTTTTTTCTTCCTCAAAAGTTTTTATTCAACTTTGCATTGACTTATAATTCATTATTTTTTTGCTTCAAAAAACCTTTATCTTTCTGACAGCAAAAACTGCCCCATAATCGCAACCAAAACCTCTCACAAAATTCATGCTTGATAAGAAAAATTTGTACAGAGGCTGTAAATCACTCTATGAATTGAAAAAAAAAAATACAGTTGAATGTGTTTTTTATTGTTTAATGAAAAACACACTTGACATGGTCTCGTGTTTATTTTGTCAGGCTTACTATTTATATTAAACGGTCGAGCCCAAAAAAATTTTCTCCATACTACAATAAAGCATTTTTTAGGCACATGTCAATAAACCCAGAAGTAAAATAAGCGAAAGATCAGCTAGTAAATACGACGAATGAAATGAAGCGCAATGTTTCGTTTTGATGTATTTTCAGGAATCATTGAATAGATATCCTTTGAGGATGCTGTCGGGTGACAGTGGGCAGGGGGAATCTATTTGTACTCCAAGTTCAGTCTCAAAAAGACTCTTTGGAGTGAGCGGAAGTTCGAGTAAGAGAAGTTTATTCGGTAGATCAGGAGAAGTTCAAAGTAAAGATGCAGAAACATCGGGTGAAGATTCGGATTTGGGGCCAATGTCGCCGCTGGCATTGACAGATGGGAGCGAGACTAGTCGGGAGAGTTCGCCAGGACGTTCGTTCGTGTCTCCGCTGGTGACGCCTGAAACATCTCCACGAAACTTATCATTCCAAACGTGGGACAGATTGAGGCCGAATTCGTCAAAGAATAGTTTTGACATCCTGAAAACTCTGACTCGAGCAGCTCGCTCCTCTCCGAATCGAAAAATGATTTCCAATTCTCCGAGATCTTTGTTGTCCACGCCGACTCGTAAAAATCAGGATGAAAAAAAGACCTGGGTGATCGGAACGCCGGAGCGTGAGATGGCATTGCTTTTCGATGAGGGAATCGTTCCGGAGACTCCACGGAAAGAAAGTAACGACGAAAACTATGAGGACGATGATCGGGTGGAAGAAACACCAGAAAAAACAGATGGTAAATTGGAGCACAGGCTGGTGACTCCGTTGAGTTGCGTATCGAACGAGATGTCAATACCGCGTTTGCATCGTCGCAAATCTCTGTGTCTCCTTGACAGTGAAACAACACTTTCGCCAGAAGGCAGAGAAAATCTATTGAAGAGACGAGCCATCGATTATCCCCAATCGGCTGGTGTTAAAATCCCGAAAATCGATGACAGTTATTCATCCTCCGTGCCGAAAGCACGCGCGTCTTTGTTTCCAGAAACGAAGAAAAACGATTCAAGCCCAAAAGGGATAACGAGCGATTTTACAATAAGTGCTAAATCGTTCTACAAGAGCACTATCCAAAAAAGAGGACGTTCGGTTGGTAACGTCGATAGCACTGTCATTGAAGCTACTAAAAAACGTCATAGTATGCCTTCTTACGTAATCCATAATCCTCATACCAAAAGAGCGCCTAGAAGATCAGCTGTGCGACGAGGTGAGATGAATGCGGGTGTAAGGCATGGCATTAAAAGACCAAAACCAAAACGTCACGTTTCAAGAGTCGAAGCTTTCAAAACAAAGAACAGCAAAACCGTTTTGAAGCGAAGCGAAGAACCGCCTGAAGTTCAACCGGAACCGACGAAAATCGTCGTTGACCAAACTCCTCGACCTTCGCCTCCTTCTCCGGTCGTTGATCCGAACAAAAGATTCTTCAAAACTAACAGAACTGTAAAATCTCAAAACGTTGCCACTGTCACAGTCAACAACAAGATCAAACTGAAAGTATACGACGGAAAAATTGCCCTGAACGAGAAGAAACACTCGCATAACGTTGAAAATTCTCACAAGAGACCACGCTTGGAAGAAATGTCTTTCGACGCGACCGACTTGACGGTCGATGAACCAAATCTCGATACCTCGACGGATACGAGGAATAATGTTGTCGATGGTATTCTCAAAGTTCTTGAAAACGATTGGGCCGATGACGATTACGATACAATGGAAACTCTCACCATATTGTCACCCACCAGAAACGAATCTCACCAAATGACTAAAAATAGTTGTCAAAACATCATGATGTCACCTGCCAGCGTTCTTAGCAACATGACTCTTTCCATGAATATCCAAGACTCTTCAAACGGTACCAAAACTTCTGACAATACACATTCGGAGAAAAAACTTTATCCTCTGTTCGAGAAAGGATATTCTTCTAATATCGCGGACGAGTAAGTATATTTTCATCATTTTCATACCTTTTCTATGTATTAATGTCAATAAATCGAGAAATTGGTAAATAAAATATTTATTTACGAACTGGGAATTAACTGAGTCAAAATTCTTTTAAACGAGATCAAGTTAACGAAGTTTTTTCTTTTAAATTCCAACGAACTATCTCAACTGTCTTGCGGTATTTTCAGAAAGTAAACTTTTTGTCTATCCTTTCAATGAAAAACAATCAAACAGTTTAACAGTTTTATGTTTGTCTGAATTTCAGGAATTCTATGACCAATAAGAAAAAGAACGAGCGAGGTACAAAGAGATCTTGGCAAACATCTGCGAAAGGTGGTGGTGCAGAGGATCAATATCAGATCGATGCTGGCCAAAAAAGATTTGGTGCCACTACGTGCAACGAGTGTGGAATCGTTTATCAACTTGGTGATCCAGAGGACGAGAACGCTCATCTCAATTATCACAATAACGTGAAAAGTCTCAAGTTCAACGTACGTGATTGATTGTTTCTGTTTGATTTCACTCTTATTTCTATTCTAACAATTTTTCGTATATTTTTTTTCGAAACTTTTTTGTCTTATGAAGTTTTCATCGTTAAATTCAGCATTCAGCTTTCTTTGGAGTTTAATAATTCGAATATTTTCAGGGTTGGAAGCAGGAACGCGTTGTTTGGACGGATTCCTTGACGAACAGTCGCATAATCAGTATCGAGCCAGGTGACTCGAAACAATGCTGGAAAAAAGTCGAGCAAGTTCTCGCAGTTGTTGATGGGGATCTAGGATTGGCCGAGATGGAAGTATCGGGCTACCTCGATAAAAGAGTTCGTGGTTTCTAGATTTTCTATAAGAGCTACCTCATAAAACGACCATAATATTAAACTGTTACGATTTTTTTTCGTAGATATATTTTTACGTGAGGGACAAAGCTATTTTGGGAGTACTTGTCGCCGAGAGCATAAATGCTGCTCATCGTATGATTCCCGAATTCGCGGACTTGAACTGCTGCTCGGCCGAAGATACCCCAGCGAAATGCGGAGTCAACGTTATATGGACCGCGATGAGTCATCGCAGGCAACACATCGCGACCAAACTCCTCGATATTTTAAGGTAAAAACCATATCAAATCAAATAAACATATTTTAATTAATTGAATTTAATTGCAAATTTAAAAAAATTACTAATATTTTTCGTTTCTTCAAATTTCAATCAATTTCATTCAGTTGTACAATTCATAATATTCGTAATTGTATTTTGAATTTTGATTATTCTCATTTTAGAACATGCTATTTCTTCGGATACATTATGTCACTGGAAGACATTGCCTTCTCCATGCCAACACCTAGCGGAAAGATCTTCGCCGAGAAGTACACAAAGACGCGTAACTTCAAAGTCTACAGTTAGATAATTTCTCGATTTTCTTTCTCCTTATTAATTTTTAATTTTATTTATATGTAAGAATTTTTGTTCTTTTTCTTCTTCTTTTGTAACTCCGAAAATTTGGAATAATGTTGAATATTTCCGAGACATTAATCTGACAATTTTTTTTTCGCTGTTCCATTATTTTTATCAATGCCGACGAACTGGCATTTTATTATAATTATTAAAATTTTCATTGATCGATGCGTGAGAGTATTGAAAATTTCGAAAATTATTAAAAATTAAAATCATAAAAATTAAAATATTTCGGACTCTGACTCAAATATTTCGAAATTTTCTGTACGATGTTTTTAATAGAAAATTGGAGCAGAATGAATCTCATTACAAATCAATTAACCAGTGTCTCCAGTCAAATACGTATAATTGCCGGGTGTGAAAAAAAGATTAAAAAATTTTCAGAGCAACGAGAATCAAACTTGATTATTTGTTTAGAAACGAGATGCATTTCCAAGCGTTTTTTTTTTCTATCCAAAATGCTTTTGTAAACGAGGCTCCGAAATTGCCAAATTATACAGCAGACAAAAATTGTAAGTCTGTAACATATAGGGGAGTCTTAATCTTTTTTTATAAGGATATACGTGTATCTGCGCGAAAAATATATATTTATTCTTCATACTTGCAAAAATCGCATACATTCATCTATAGTTTCATATATATATATATATCTACATTACATGAATTAAATATTCGTCCTGCACGTCCAAATAATACTGACAACACTCATCGAAAAGTACCATCGTTGAAGAAAAAAAATCAACGAAAATCGATTATTGTCACTAATTAAAGCTCAGTTACAATCCATGACACGGGACTAATGGATCGAGTAGTTTTTAGAGACTAGACGATAAAGAGAGGGAGAGAGAAAATGCAGAAAAAAAAAACAAACAAAAAAATCAAAATAACTTTGTGCGCTAAGCGCTGAACAAAACGAATTTCTCTCGCTGGAACAAGTTTCATGGTAATGCAGACTGTTACAACACTGGATTAGTGTCCGAAAAAAAAAAAACTATAAAATATTCACTCCTCGATGAAATAAGAAAAAAAAATAGCCTTAGAACTCAATCCTCACTTCAAAATGCAGAAAAATCGAAAGATTCGTCCGTTTAATTGCACGAACTTTGTTTGAACTAATGAAAGGAGAGTTTGAAGTAAAAAAAAAAAACAGTTATTTCCCGACGTGAAAAATAATTCGATGCGTTAAGGATCGCAGTCTTTGTGCTTATTATGTATTACCGAATCGGAATTGATTCGAGTTGAAAATGATTTGATATAAAAGTTGGGTTTAAGCCCGAGTGGCACAGCCTTCGAGGAACTTTGGGCCATTATCGAAGCAGAATCGAACGAAGTCGACCTACCACCTGCTTCCTCCTCTTCGCCCACCGCCTCCGCCCCCACCGCCGTATCGGTCTCTGCCGCCACCTCCGCTCCCGCCGCCGTATCGGTCTCGGCCTCTGCCGCTGCCTCCACCTCCACCGCCATACCGATCCCGTTCTCCATAAGAACCGAAATCAACGCGATCGCGCTCTTTCTCTTGGGCTTTTTTCTCTTTCATCGCTTCGTAACGTTCTGCCATTTTGTATAGACCTTCAGGAACTTCCTGACTTGCCTCCTCGAGAATACGTATAAGTTCTTTGGCTCGGGACCAGTCGTTACGCGACATCAAACTTATGCTTTCACCGGTACGCCCGGCACGTCCTGTTCTTCCTACGCGATGAACGTATTCCTCGATATCACGAGGAAAATCATAGTTGAAAACGTGCGTTATGTCCTCGATGTCGATTCCCCGACTGGCCACATCAGTCGCCAAAAGTATCTTCACAGCTCCATTCTTTATATCTTCCAGCGCTTGCTCACGATCCAACTGGTCTCTCCCACCGTGAATACTCTGACAATTCACGTTCGACAATGCCAGCTCACTCGCAAGATCGTCCACTCGACTCTTTTTGCCGAAAAACACGATCGCCTTGTCGTTTTCTCCCATGTTTTGGAAGAAATTGTACAGCTGTAAACGAATTAATTGCGAATTTAGAACATTTTCTCGTTTTTATTGTTTATTTTTCAACTGCACACGGGGTCGGTTTATCACATCGATTTTGAAGTGTACTTCGGATATTTTGTCAGTGAATATTTCACTTTTAACTTATTCTTAGAGGCTTTGAGCTGATCTGTCAGTTCGGTAGCAAAATTAAATACACGGTTTTCTCGGAGACGCTTGATATTTCGAGATAAAGAAGAGTTACACGTTGCTTCGCGATTTTTTTAAATATCAAGCGTGACCGAGAAAACCATTTTCATTACATAGATTGTAAAGATGGTGATTTCATTTTTTTTTAATCTAAATTTTTCTTTTAATGCAAATATTCCAATTTTCCCTGTTAGAAGGTTGACCAATTGAGCCTGCATGCAGTCGAGAATCTCGTGAGCAATGTTTTATTTTACCATTGGTGTTTTTTCTTCATCGGTGACCAAGTGAATGGTTTGTCGTACCGAATGAACAGCAGCTAAATCCAAGGAACCAACGAATACCTGGATCGGATCTTTCATGTAGGATTGAGCCAATCTCCGAACACCTTGAGGCCAAGTTGCACTGAAAATCAGATGCATGAAAAGCATTAAAATTGAATGAGAACAGGAAAAAAAGAAAGTTTTGATCAGGAATAAGAGTAAAAGTCAATCAACCCGAATGAAAACATTAAAATTCGTATAAGTAAAAGAAATTTTTTGTCTCCATCGTTTAATCGATGAAACCGATTGTTTACCTGGTCATAACAGTTTGTCGATCGGGTCTAACATCGAGCAAAGTTTTTCGTATTTGAGGTTCGAATCCCATGTCCAACATGCGATCCGCTTCGTCGAGTACGAGATAAGTGACGCTTTGTACATCGAGAACGCCGGTTTGAACGAGATCGTTCAATCGTCCGGGTGTAGCAATGACGATTTGAACGCCTTTGCTGACACTAGCCAACTGTTCTTTCCTATTACCACCGCCGTAGACGCAAACAGATCGAATACCGCGATAAGAATATTTACCGACTTCTTTTTCGATTTGCAAAGCCAATTCGTGGGTGGGAGCCATGACAAGAACGTTTGGCCCTTTACGTTCAGCGCGGGGAGTAGGTTGGCCGTCGATGTGGATCAGAGCCGGTAAAAGAAAAGCCAAAGTTTTGCCTGTGCCGGTTTGAGCGATACCGATCAAGTCTTTGCCGCTTAATAATATCGGCCAAGCTTGACACTGTATCGGACTGGGTTTGGAAAATCCTTGTTTACGAATTTCCTCGAGTATCTCCGGATAATCGTGGAAAGCTTGGTCAAAAGTTTCTACGGGATTTGGAACTTTGAAGTTATCCTCGACGCCTCCTTCTTCAACTTTATCGAACACCCGACGACATTCTATGTTGTTATTCTCTTTTCTTATACGAGCCACGTGATCCTCGCTCATATTCGCCACCACCGGATCCTCGTTGTAAAATTCTTTGACTATGGGACCAACATTCGCCCATCTTTCAATCTGATATTTCGCATGCGCTTCGTTCGCTTTCTCCCAGTCTATTTCCGTGAACGTTTCCGCTGGCGCTGAATTTTCATTCTGCTGAAAATTATCGCTTTTTTTGTGATCGTACGCGTTTTGCCGACTACCACCTCGACCTCCTCTTCCACCTCCTCCTGATCCCCATTGCCCTCCTCCTCCACCTCCTGATCCATTTTGTCCACCTCCTGAACCATATTGTCCACGTCCTCCACCTCCTGAACCATATTGTCCACCTCCTCCACCTCCTGATCCGTATTGTCGATCCTCGCTCATTAACTCATCAATCAGTTGTTTCGCCTTCGTTTGAGCCTCTTCCGAACCAACTAATGTCACCGCTGCTGTGTCACTTCCATAAGACTTATCAATCTGAAAACGCAATTGTTCGATTTTGAAGAACTTTTAAGAAAGCAGCTGATTCTTTATTTATAGCACCAAAATAAATTAAGTCATTTTGAATATTGAAGAAAAATATGAATAGACAAATATTATTTGTTCATTAAAGCGATCGAACAGTCTCATGGTCAGTAAAAAAGTAGATACACGGTTTTCACCAACACCTTTGATATTTTGAGAAAAAAGAGAGTTATGCGCTGTTCTGTGATTAAAAGAGAACGTGTAACTCTCTTTTTTCTCATAACATCAAGCATGTCAGAGAAAACCGTATAACTAATTTTAGATTATCTCTCCCGTACTCACGCAACTAATAGATCACCTCTGGATTGGAGGTACCAATTTTATTTTAAAGAAGAGGTTCTCAAATTATCTACTATATTTTTAAACTTTTTAAGGATCAGAGGATGTATAAAAACTAATCGGTGTTTTTTTTTTTGTATAATTACTCGTGGCTTCATTGTGAAAGATAAAAGTATTTAATTTATCTGGTTCATTTGTATTTGCTGATGAAAATTTTTAACCGAGGAACAGATTGTTAGTTCTGCTCTCAAAGAGGATCATCTGGTAATCGAATTGACAGATATTGATGAAATAAAAAATTGACCTGTCAAAATTTCAAGACCTTAGGATACTTTGTTCAAAAGAAATTAATAAAAACAGATTTCCCTATTTAACACGGTCCCTTATGCATTTCTGTGATTTTCTTCCCTGAAAACATGGAATTTGCAAGCATCGACAAACAGTTTTGAACAATATTTCTATAAATGTTAAAAAAATATCCAAAGAACTTTATCACAACTTCATAAAATCCATTCGGTGCTCATGAGGTTTGGAATAAATGAATTTGTCTCAAAGGAGGTTAAACACACTGAACATACTGAGCCGACTACACTAGTCGTGACAGTTTTTTGTCTCGACTTGCTGAGTACCAGATGAACTTTCTCATTGTTTATCTCGATTGCCAAAAAAATTATGAAAACGGTTGAACTTACATTGATTCGAGCGCCGCTATCTCTCTCCAATTCCTTAATTTTGGAACCACCTCGGCCGATGAGTTTGCCGACTTTGGATTGTTCAATTTGTACAACCAAGCCGTCATCTTGTCCTCTGTTGCGATCGTCCCTGCTCCCAGAGTCCTGATAATGTCCATGAGAACCATCAAAGTCTCTGTTTTTATCATTTCTCTGATTTCTCGAACGATCACTATTGTGATATCTGTCTCTGTTTGTATACTGTTGTGAAACGATTGCATTTCCCGCCTTGTCCTCATCACTTTCCCAACCTTCGTTCATCCTATTCCAAACGCCGGAAAAAACGAGTCACAAATATAAAATTATAACCATGAAAAACACGTGCACAAGCAGCACCGATAGAAAGTACAATAGCTTAAAATGATTAGTATTCAATTATAGTGGCCGCAGAATTGGGATTTTTGTCATAAATTACTTGCAATATAAAGAAAATAATGTGAGAATTATTATTTTTATCGGCGTTCCAAGAAATGTTTCTAGCAAGGCTTTTCCGTTAGTTGCTTGTTTCGAAACGAAAAAATGTTTTATTCTCGTTATATCACACCGTGTACTTACGTGTTTAAAACGAGTGATTGATTGTTCTTGGTTATAGAAATACAAACTGCGAACAACAAAATATATTCTGAATATTCTGATCTTTTTATTACGACGAGCAATGGACAAAGCAACAAAGTTGAAATATTCTCGAAACGTTTAAACCAAAACGCTGCGAATTGAGATAGATTCAACCGATCATCGACACGCCAGCACGAGGTTGCATCGACACCAGTTTAAAGCTCGCTTCACACGACGCTTGTTTTCGTGCTGGATTTCGTGCGTGATGTACTTTTGTATATCTCGAAATCCAGCACGAAAACAAGCGTCGAGTGACGCGGGCATTACTTATGAAATTATTGGAAAAACGTCATTGTTGTTTTTTTTCTTCTGACTTTAGATAAATATAATAATTGATTCTAAAACAAAAAGAACTAGTCATTGACTGAGTGCCTTTCATACTCACGAGATTCGTCAGTCGATAATGATTTATGATCATAATTATAATTGATTAATAAAAAGTAAATTATAATACAGAAGGTAAACTATATTGGAATAAACGCTAGAAAATACATCACCAATAGCCTTTAAAACGTTTTTAATTGCCCGCGACGTTTCAATTTCAAAATGTCCGCCGATGAAGTAAGTGCTGCCACGGCTGTTTTTTTTTCTCGCGAATTCATACACATTTAACAGTTGGTAGGTCTGTCAGTATGTTTGGCGGATGACTGTCAAAACCGACTTTCCCACCCAAGAAGAGGTTTGTCCACAAGGAGATTTTAGCTTTTTCGTATGCCACAAACAAGCTAATAGTAAACACACAGATAATGAGTACGAGCTGTTAGAAAGAAGAGAGGGGGGAGCCAAAAAGGGAAAAGAAGGACTATAGAGAGCAGCGAGGCTCAACAGCGGTCGGGAGGGAAGGGGGGCGTTATAACGAGTGAGCATATATAGTGAGAGATAATGATAGGAAAGAACAAAAATCGCTGTCTCTAGACTATCGCGACGGGGAAACAGTGAGTTTTCTCTTGGTCTTCCTTTCGGTTTTTTTTTTTCATTTTTGTTATACTCTATGTATGTTTTTCACGGGTTTTTGGTGTAGTGCCCAAGTGTTCATGTATACAAGGACGAATCGTGCGTGTGTGTCGTGTCAATCTCGCGGGACAATCGTCGTGTAACTCGGATAAATATATAGAAATACTCACACACATGCAGCATCATGCATAAATACATTTTAACCTGTATGCAGGCACGCACACACACGTACACAAATACGCGGGCCAGGGATTGCGCGCGAGCGAGAGCGATGTAGAGACAGCGAAACCGTCAAAATTTTTACGCGTTATATTTTCATTTCCAATTTCGCGATTTCAACTTTTCATCCTCACCAATAACATTTAAAATGCGTCGTATTTTTTTGTGTAATTATTGCAGTTAGAACTCGAGCTTAATGGTTTAACGTTCCTTTGGGCTTCGAAAGAGTTGACAATAAAAAAACACGTCCACTCCTGTCAATCTCGAGAATCTCTTTCAACAATTCCTTGTGTTTTGTTCAACCCGATAAAAAAAAAGTCTGCAATTCATACGTGGCTGTAATTTACCTCTGCGATGGATTTATTCTGCGCGTGACGACGAGCCAACCGGGGGATACCTCCGATTTTTCGATATCCCACCAGGTAAACTCGATTGTTTTTCCTTATTGCACTCATTCTGCATGCTGCTGCCCCATCACAACTGTCTCCCCATATCAAGGAAATCACAATCTTTGGGACTTGACTATTTCGAGTGAACTCGATTTTCCCATAGCTTCTTGTTTCTCCTCCCATTTTTTTGCCTGTACAATATTCATTCTGAACTAATTAGCATGTTATTGAAAGATAAATTGGAACAATTTCTTTGAAACTTTGCTAGAAAAAATAAGTATTTGACCTTGAAACTTGGTATGGATTAAAAATTTTTTTTTTTTACTCGAATGTCTAAATTCGTTTTCAAGTTTTGTCTAGGATCATGCTTGTTGTTAATGTTTTCCAATAAAATAAAAATATCTCAAAAATGCTAATAGTTACTTGTAAATGTAGAAACTTTCGAAGAAGTGGACAAAAAGCTTGAGCTCGAGTTTAGACTTTCATAAATAGCTGCTTTTTCAACGTTTATAATTTTGTTTTCTATTGTTATCCCTCACGAACAAACGATACAGTCAAAATCATAATTTTTTTTTACACGCCAGTTCACATGTTCCTCCGCAGTTCAGAATAAACTAAAAAGAATAGAAAAGTTATTAAGTTACAGTGAAAAATGTTTAATTTTTTAATGTTCCCTGTTGGAAACGCATGTAGAAGTGCAAAATCTTTGATCGCAAATGTGCTAGACTGAATGTAGTAAATTTTTAGAGAAATCAACACACTAGCTAAATACTAGATACGTAAACTCGATAGAAAAGTTACTTTAGTCAGAGAACTACGTTGAATAATTGACGTTTGAATGATTAAACAGGTTTTTGTTGTATTCTCAAAGGAATGCCGCATATGTACTGAGAATTGTCGACGCTGATCACACGTTAATTTATACGAAGATTATCGCTTTGTAAAATTTTACATTCGAAAATAAATTCAAAGCTATTACTATTATTAACGACTTACCAGAAATTACGATTGCGAATTTGAATTGATATATTTAATTATTCGAGAAATCTGACTTAAATTTGTTTTACATGCTTGAGATCAAAAGTTTTATTTCTCTGTGATGAAATCATATTTGTAATCACTGCTCATAGTTTTTATTTTTCTCCGTTATCTCTCGCAGTTTTGTTTGTTACCTAGAAAAATCTGATAAAAATGTATTTAAATCGGAAAAAATTGTAAAATTGTTCAAACATTTATTTTAATAGCCGCAGGTTTCGGTCTACGCTGGGAAAATTAGCAGCGCCGTGTACTTTGCGCTTTGCCGTAATGTTTGCTACATGACACTGAAGTAGCTTCTTATCTGAGGAATTAGCCAATTTAGGGAAAAATTTGTGTCAACAAACTTTGCGTCACAACCACTAGAGCTTGAGGTAAGCATTTATTTTTTTTGGAAAGGATAATTTTTCTCTTTCTCTATACGTCTATAACAGGAATAAATAAACGCTGCACAGAGATAATCTGAAAATTACACAAAGAATGAAAAATAACACAAAAGTTTTACGTAACGGTAAAACTATTGTTCGGACAGTTTCTTTTAAAAGTTATCGGAAATTTCTCATCATCCAATTCCTGATCGATAATGAATTGAGAAATCTGTAAGCAAAATCATTAAAATATTAGAGGATGAGATATTTTTCAACAATTATGAAACTCTATCCCCGTCGTATGGGACTTTATCCAGAATCTAACAAGGACAAGATTTGTTGGCGAGCTTTGTTTTTTTATTTTTATTTTTAATCGAAACACATCTTGGCTCGATCGTTGATTGATGTTTGATACAATCTGTAGTCTTGCGAAATGCATTCGTTTCGATGTTCAGGCTAGAGAGCGTTATGACGCAATGATGTGTTAAATTTGTAAATTATAACGACAAACGTTTGTCAATTGTTCGATGAGCCGTAAGATCTAGTGAAAAACATTTTAAAAATAGTTTGTCTTTAAAAAGAGTGTAATCGGTGTAGCGAATAATTGCATAATCTCGTCAAATCCAAGTGAAATTAATGGACACAAGTCAGCTCTATTTGTCCGCTATTCCAACGATCAATTACTGTTAATAGATCTGAGTTTATAAAATAAATATTCAATATTGATAACGATGAACTCTCTTTGATCAAAAGGTTCGTCGTAGCGACAATGAACAGCCGGCTCGAAGATACTCAGTCAAAATGGATATGCGAATATTGTACGTATGAGAACTGGCCGTCGTCCTTGAAATGTACAATGTGCAGAGGTACGAAGCCTCTTCTTGGAGAGGACATATATAGATTAAGGGATCCGAGTCCGCAGAGATCATCCTCGAACGTGGCATCAGGTCCTGTGCCACACATAAGCAACAGCACGGATTCGTACAATCTCAGTCCACAAAATTACAGTCAAAATTTACCATCGGGTGGTAAATGGTCGTGCGAAACTTGTACATATTTGAATTATCAAAATGCGAGTCGTTGCGTGCAATGTGACAATCGTAAAGCACCGAATAATACACAATCGTCAAATTCAATCGCATCGAATTTGCACGAACATCTCGCACCTCTGAGACTCGGCGATCCACCCCCTCCTTCCCTCCTTACAAATACCGTCTCGAACGACCAACTGAATCCTGCCTCGTTGAACAACGTGCAAACACCGCCACCGCCGAATGTTCATCCCGATAAATGGTCCTGCATCGTATGTACTTATGAGAACTGGCCAAAAGCTACAAAATGCGTTATGTGCGGACATCCGACGAAAGAACGCGGAGAGAGAAGAGAGAAGTCTGGAGTCAATTCGGGTCTTATTTTACCCAGTCCTGAGAGGGACCACAATCAACGAGGCTTACCTCTGTCACCGCAAACTCCATTACCTTACATACATCAAGCTCAACGTGATGAGAATCTCGCGATAGCCAGGAGGTTCGTTTCGTCCTCTTTCATTATATTTATTTGCATTTTCTTTTATATCAATTTTACGGATAAACTTCTTACATTCAAAATTAGTTTGTTATTTATCGATCCTAAACCTTGTACTTGCTAAATTATCTATGGAATTTTGGCAAGAAGTCAAGAAATAAATTGACCATTTTCTCAGCTTAAAAACTTTCGAAGGATGCTAAAAAACTACATTTTAGACATTTCCAACGATTTTTTACTATGTTTCGAGCGATTATTATGAGAATTCTTGCAGGAGTTCTCACAGATACGACTCGAGGAACGATAGTCTACCGAATGCTCAATCACCGAACGATTGTGACTACGAGAGCCGACTCAAACAGCTCAGACGTCATACTGATTGGTGCTGGTTGAATGCGTGTCTTGGTATCGTCGAAGGTGACAACGCTCCGGTCGAAGCGTACCTTGCGAGCGGCGGTGATCCGGCACGTCAATTGACGCATTCCGAGGTTTTACTCCTCAATAGAAGCAGTGCCTTTGACATAGGACACACGCTCGTTCATTTGGCGATCAGGTAAATCAGAAAAGTCATATATCATATGAAATTCAGAGAATTTCAAAAAATCTACTGGTTTCTGTTGATTCAAAGTGTTCAAAAATCTAACGAAAGTTCAAAAAAATTCTTCTGCTTTTTTACAATTCGAAAAAAGCGTTAGACGAATGACAATAAAAATTCAAGTTTCATTGTTTTCCAACGGAATCGAAATTGCTCTATTTTTTGCCTAAAAATCATTCAGTACACATTCTCGAGCTTCATTATCATTCAAGCTTATTTTTTCTTTTGTTTAGGTTTCAACGAGAAGATATCTTAGCCATATTGTTATCGCAAATCGAGGGATCTGGCTCGGGTATAAAAAGAGTTCCGAGTTACGTAGCACCGGATTTGGCAGCTCAGATTCGTAGGCACGTTACGAATAGCATACGTTTGAGAAAAGGTTCGTTTCCGTGTTACTTTGTCACCGACATAGCAACTTTCGCACTGCCTGCCGAGGTTGAGGATCTTCCGAGTGTCGTCCAAGAACAGATGCTCGAGGAATTGCTTGATCGTGAAGCACAACAGCAGCTCGAGGGGGGAGGCGGTGAACCACCGGCGTTAAATTGGTCGCTCGAAATAACTGAAAGACTGGGCTCTCGTTTGCACGCTCTTTGGAATAGATCAGCCGGTGATTGCCTCCTCGATTCGGCGATGCAAGCTACCTGGGGCGTTTTCGATCGTGATAATGCACTGCGACGTGCTCTTGCAGATTCTTTGCAACAAGCTGGTCAATTGTAAGCTCAAATAAAAAAAATTCATTTCTATTATATTCGTTGAATTCAAATATGCGGTAAAACCGTCAAAAATAATTTTGTTAAAGTTTGCAAAAAAAAATCTACTGTTTCGAATACTGTAGTAATAGCACTTGAACTTCTAAAAAATATTATTATTTTTCGAGCTACTTAATCCTGTGTTGCGTTCAATTAATAAATATGGTACGTGACTGATTACAGTTTTTATCCGCGTTGGCGGGAATACGAAGCGTCGCAGGCATCAAGAATGTTAGATTTCACACTTGAGGAGGCTCAATGGCAGGATGATTGGGAGAGTCTACTAGCAACGGCTGCTCAACCGGGCAGTGCATTAGAACAATTACACGTTTTTGCTCTCGCCCACATATTGCGGAGGCCTATCATAGTTTACGGGGTTAAATATGTCAAGAGCTTCCGAGGCGAGGATATTGGTGAGCCAATACACAGTTTCATTAGTCGAGATTAAGTATTATCAAGAAATTTCGATCGTTCTTGCATGGTCGTTTTATTTGACTTTACATTCAAAGTTTTATGTGCATTTAAAGGAGTTGTAACAATTCTTCCATTCCCTCTACATTTCGTTTTCCATTATTTTCATCCAGTTTGATTGTCAGCCCTGAGCCCTTTCAACGGGAGCGAAAACAACGGCAATTTTTTAAATAAAAAAACGTTTTTTTCCATTTTTCACGAAACATTTTTTTTTTTCATTTGATAAAGTTTTCATCATCATATAATTCGCTTGATGCCGCTTTATCGTACACCACTCTCTTTATCATAACAAAAAAAAAGCGAAGAAAACTATACATAATCAGATCTTTTTATCGCACACGAGAAACATTTCATGCTAAAGAAAAAATAATTTTGCTTCTGTACTTTTTTGCAACAGGATATGCAAGATTCGAGGGAGTTTATTTGCCTCTATTGTGGGAACCTTCGTTCTGCATTCGTTCGCCAATAGCCCTTGGTTATACGCGAGGACATTTTACGGCATTGGTACCAATAGAACCTTACGCCTCGTCGAGACTATCGTCTCTGGCGGCACACGGTGGTGTCGGTGGTGGCAACAGTCCGATGCAGCAATTGCAGATACAAATGCAAACAACTTTTATGCCGCTCATGGATCGCGAGCGGAAACTCTTGCCAATACATTTTTTGAGCCCCGAAGAAATAGGACGCGAAGAAACGATATTAAAGCAGTGGCTCGACGTTTGCACCACGGAGGGTGGAATTCTCGTTGCGCAACAAAAACTTCACAAAAGACCGCTTCTCGTTGCTCAGATGTTGGAAGAATGGTTGAACCATTATCGAAGACTCGCGTAAGTATTTATCGTTTGATCATCCATTTCGGTTGGGAAACGAATGTGAACGTAAAGTAAAAAATTTTATGCCCCGAAACATGTGCGATTAATTCGGGTCGATGATAAACTACATCGATTATTCTCATGTCTTTAAAGCCAATGATTTTTATAGCCAAATGAACAACGCTCCGTTCGTGAGGCCAGCGGCTCTGCAGGAATACAGTAGCGACGGTGATACGGAGGATGAATAACGGTCCGCAAGTGCGATGCACTGAGGAGGCTGCAACACCGCGTCGGTCGATTCACCTGAGAGAATATTTTCGTCAGCGCTGTGAGCGTGACGTTTGTTTTTTTTTTTTCCTGTTCTTCATTCACGATTCGCCAAGAACAAGAGATAAAATGAGAGATTTGCTACCGCGCGATAAAACTGCAGTAATTTCATCCGCAAACACAAGATTAACTTTCTGAAAACACACACTGGAAAAAAAAAAAGAAAAGAAAAAAAAAACAGAAAAAGCAACAGAAAGCAGACAATTCCTGAGAAGCCCGGCCAATAACCAAGTACATTCACCAAAAACAGTGTCAAGTTCGGGCTCGTTTCGATTTTCGATATTAGTTCACCGTATACATATATATGTGTGTGAATAAAAATGCACAAATGTGTGAAAATTAATATAAACACACATATATATGAGAATTGAAAATATTTGAAACCTTATTGAAACCGCGTTACTAGTGATGTCAGATAATTGAAAGTGAAAGATCTTAATAAGTCGTTAAATTATTCGATACGGCGATGCGAAAGCCCGGAAGAGTGGAAAGACAGCGTTAGAGCGAAATAAACTCTTAGAATTAGTCGACAAGCTTTTTTTCGTACTCTGCTTTGCTAGTTTACTTTTTGAAGGTTATTATGCAGTAAAGTAGGGGTTTTTTTTAGGTGACGTGGGTATAGATTCACGATAAATAATTATTTAATTCTGGTTAAAACAACCGTTTGGGAAAAGTGGACACTCAAATTCTTCATCATAGATTAATGCGTGTAGCGAGATTGTATTTATATATATGTATGTGTATATAGATATATATGCATACTTCGAAATAAAAATACAAATAAAAATGTCCGCTGTGGATACATTACATCTATCGAAACATCGTTCCGATGTTGAATGAAAATTTGACGATTATAAAATTTTAATGGAGACTTTTTTTCGAGTAACGCTCTCCGAAAAATAGTTATTTTTACAAATTTGCTGTTGTTATTGTTCGTTGAATTTATCCACTTATACACATGTTTTTTCGTATACAGGCTGTTTCACGATCAACGGTTCGAAATATGAAGTTTAGTAACGAATTCCAAGTTTTTTTATCAAACTTCCTCGTGATGAATGATCAATTATCGGTTATTCTGCCAGAACGGTTGGAGATGGGTAAAAAAAAAGTAAAAAACCGATAATGTGGAGCATAAAATTTCCTACAAAAAAGCTCTTATCTACAGCGGTTGAATTCTGAGAAGGGATCGAATAACCATTTTAAAATTGTGTGTGCTCCTATCTCGAGAACCATGGCACTTGGAACTTTTTTGTAGAAAATTTTATGCTTTAGAAAATTGATCTCGTGGAATTTTGTGCTATCCCTATAACCGTTAAAATTTTTGAAAAGCGATAAAAGAATGCAGATTCTTTAAACTTAAAAAAAGAATTGAAAACGAATGGGAGAACTCAGTCAAAAAACATAATCAGACTTTTTCACTCGGTTTTCGTTTCTTCTCTCATCGAAATTTTCATTTTGAAAGATTTGATCTCGGAACACTCTGTACATGAAAAAATATGTATATTTGTATGGAATTTTGTTTTTTGATCGATTTTCTTTTGTTGATAACAGGGATATTGTACATTTTTTTTATGTAGTTATTTTTGCGTGAAAAAAGAAAGCAGGGTAGATGAATTATTTTGTAAATCGAATCAGACACGTACGAATGATAAAGACAAAAAGCTCGCTCTTATTAATCGAGCAATACTTGTACGAAAATTAAGAAACCACGCAACAACGATAACGTCTTATTCGGTTAGATGGAGTGGATAATAGAAAAAACGTTGGGAGTAATAAAAATGCTGTATTAGAGATGGCTTGGAACGTAGTTTTTGTCAGCTTACGTAACGAAACTAAATCAAGCTGTAATTTTCTTGGCCCATCCCAAGAATACATATATATATATGTGCGCATTAAATGGCAAAGTGAGTGTATTATTTCGATGTTTCCGACCAAGGTCGATTACGATCGATTCGGTTGTGTACAAAATGATAGAATGGGCTTTTCTTTTCTTTCAAAAACTTAACAAAAAAGAAAAAATGGTTAACACCGAAAGCGAATAAATGTTTTACTCACGAATGTCACTATTGAAAAAGAGAAAAAAAAAAAACCAGAAAAAATACAAAACAGTACGACCGAGTCTTTGCATCACCGCGTGTTGAAATAACAAAAAACGAAAAAGAAAATTCAGACTTACGAGAAACGAGCTCGTGATCGATCAGCCAAACGATGAGAACCCTAATCAAAAAAGTACAAAAGCAACACACACATTTTAAAAAACCATCGATATTTATAAACGTACGATAACTAACATGCAACAACAACAACAAACAAAAAGCGTTATCACTACTATTCGCTTGTAACGTCAGGCTACGTTTCTACTGTTTTTCAAAAAATTAACATCTAGTCTCCTAGCACCATCGTACTTTCTCCAATCACACGATGTGATCTAACTGTGTTATAATTAGCGAAAAAATAAAAAAATTAAAAAAAACAAGAAACAGAAAATGTTAAAAAAAAAACACACACAAAAAGGATATATAAAAAACGAAGAATTGAGTAAAAATGAAAAATCAACTCCACGCAGCGTACACTAGTAACGAACACGTTTAAAGATTCAACGTACAATTAAATACGTATAGCTCTGATTGCTATACGAATCCTCGTGTCCAAGATCATATTGAGATAAATTTTATGCAAGTGTTTCAAATTCGAATAAATGGTAGTTTAATCGAATAAAAAAAAAAAAAAAGATGAAAACGAACAAAAAATGTTAAAAAAATGATTATTATTATTATTATAAAAAAAGAATGTCGTGATACGTACCAGAGTTTCGATTCTCGTTGCTACGTTTCTCGCCTTGAAAATTTAATAGCATTAATTTAATTATTACTATAAAAGTGATGAAGTGTGAGAAACGATGTAAGCCAACGATAAATTAGTCCGAATCATCGTGTTTCCCGGACAATGCCACGTTTTCCTCGGCACACGTGATACAGTAAGAGGTTTAATTAATATTAATATTACTTTTAAAACAAAAATATTGAAGAATAATAAATTAATTGACGGTTTAAAAAAAAATAAAAATAAAAATAAAAAAGAGGCAAAGTAAACGAACACAAAACATTTATTGAAACTGATAGAAATCTATATTAATATGGAATATATGAAATGGATTATATTGAATAATATATCGATGTACAATATTTCTGAACGATTATTGATTATTGAATATCAATAACATTACAAAATATCCTTATTGAAGTGGATTGAGAAGGGCTTATAACAGTAACAATAATAATGATAGTGATAATACAAATAAACGAAGATTTCAAGTCTCTGAAATATTTGGAGATAAATTAATGATGCTCCGATCATTTATAATATTTTTATTTTTAATCTCTCGTCCATTTTTGTTGTTGTTGTAATATTTTGTCTCTGTTGAGATTCTCTAATGATCGGCGGTGATTTCTTTTTCATATTCAACGTTTCTTTTGAAAGTGAATTGTTTTCATTTTCCTTGCAAAATAGGGTCAATTTGTAGGAAGAAAATAAAATCTTTGCCAACAGGCAGCCACTGAAGTGAAGGAGAATTGGGCATGGTGAGTATACTGAGTACTTGGATGGGTGACCGCTTGGGAACATTTTGCGTGTCATTGACGATCATTTTTCTTCTGGTTCTTATTTCCCTTTTTTTTCCAACTTCGTGAATTTTATTCTGATTTGAGGATAAAAATATAAATTTTATTTAGTTTCGAAGACAAATTTCGAAGAAGAATTTGTTCAGAGACGATAAAAGACATGGAAGAGTGAATTTATGGAAAATTTTTTGACGTTATTGCTTTCGCATATCATATTTATCATACTTCAAACATTTAACAAAATAGATGGATCAATACCAAAATTTTGGAAGTATAGAAGACCAAAAAAATATAAGAATATATATATATATGAAACTGCCACCATTGCACGGCCGAAGTTGCAGGAATCTTTTTATCGAATAGGACAGATTTTTGTATTCTTATATATGTATGCGGTGCTGCTGGGTGGCGAGTCTTCCGTATTCCACCTGCATGCCTATGAGAGCAATACAGGTTATGTTTAGTTACGTTATCGTCAGTGTGCCAGAGTAAACAGCTGTTCGAACTTGAACCGAAACGTCAACGATAGAAAGGGAATAAATAAAAAAAGTTATATTTAACATTGACAGGAATTTCGAAAATAATGGAGGTAAAAATTTCAAGTAAATATTTCTCTCGCACGAACCCTCACGAAGCGTATTTTAAAAAAATTCATAAACATCTACGTTCGTGACATCTCGAGACGTTGATAATTTTCCTGCCACTTTGTATATAACGTTTTTCATCGTTCAGGAACAGAATATTCCCATCGATATAAATGCCGGAAAATTGTTGGATTGGCTCATCAATAGGCGACATTGCAATAAAGGATGGCAATCTAATATTTTGACGATAAGAGAAAAAATCAACAATGCCATACAAGATATGCCTGTTCACGAAGACATAGCGAAACTGCTCTCTGGAACCCGTCAGTATATTGTATTTTTATTTTTTCTACGTGATCCCTCTTCTTTTTCTCATAATTCATGACTACGATATTTCATTTCATTCATTCGCTTATATATTTCATAAAAATCCCATTTAATTTCAGACATAAATTATTTTCATTGTAAGAAAATAATTGAAATTTTAAAAGAGACCGAAGCGGATTCAAAGAATTTGTTTGGTCGTTACGGATCTCAGAGAATGAAAGATTGGCAAGAAATATTGCGTCTTTACGAAAAGGATAATCTGTATTTGGCGGAAGCGGCGCAGATGCTCGTGAGAAATATAAGTTACGAAGTACCCAGTTTTAAGAAACAGATACAGAAAATTGAACAGACGGAGAATGTAAGCGACTCAATTTGGCTGATTAAAATATCGAGCTGATCGATCTTTATCGTAAATAAATTTCATTCTCTCTTCTTTATGTCGCAGGAACTTGAGAAAAAAGAACTGGAGTACAAAAAATCTGAGAAAACAGCACGAACGGAGTTTAACAACGTGTGTAAACAGCTCGGCATTTCCGGTAACAGAATAAAACGTGAATTGGCTGAAAGAATCGTTGAATTGCCAGTGATTTATGAGAGAATCGCTCAGAAATCAAAATCACTGGATAACGTTGTCGAATTTTATGAAGAGTTTGTCGCATTTACGCTTGGACCTCGACAACTTGGCGGAACAGTCCCGATGGTCAAATATCTCATTGGTAATCCGTTAAATCATCTCTATATATATAAATCTGTGTGCCAAAATAAGTTCGTCTGTTTTTCAATCAAAAACCACTCAATCAATTACGATAAATCTTTCACGAGATTAAAGATCATGATTCAAATTATGTTTGTGATTTCTACACTCGATAAATAAAAAAATCGAATTACTAATTCAAAGAGAATTGAAAATCTTCTATCTCTCAATCTCTAAAAAGTGAAAATCTTTCATTTGATTATTTTATTCAGAAGACAACTGAAAAAAAAAATTGCAAAAAACTAGTCCATCTAAGGTATGGAATCAAAAAAAGAATTTATTTCTCATATATAATAAAACTGATGAGACTATAAACGGAATAGTGCATGTATAAAAGTATTTGGTCGTTGGCAAAGTCGAGAATTTACACCGATGTGATGTCTCATGCAAGATTCTTCAAAATCATTATTTGTACGAGTGAAAAAAGCTAGATGCGCCTGCTAAATGCCACAGGCAAAGCCCGCAGGCACAGCTAGTTTACTAATAACATGTTTCATTTCAAATTTCTATCAAATTTGCATACCATATGGGCGATGAAGAATTGAAAAATTACTAAAATTCCAAAACACGAAATACCTTTTCTTCCTTCAATTTTCATCATATTACTTTCAATTTCATAAGACTTCTGTGCATATTTTCAACATTTCAGACAAAGGAAATACAACGACGTACGAATGGACTTACGGCGAAGCGCCACTGACGGTTATCGAACCATCTTTAAACATTAGTTTCGAGGATGAAGACCAGAACAAAGTTGTCGAAGATGTTGTGAGTTGAAAACCGATAAAAAAGATATTTATAAACTTTCATCAAAATGATCGCTATGTTGAACTTGGTTTTTTGTTCAATTATTCACAGATTGATTTTGGAGATGAGCAGCCCGGCGTAATTGATTTTGATGTATCGGATCTCAGTACAGACGATAATAATTTGAATGCCGGGGACGGAATCGATTGGGGAAATTTGGAAGTGGAAGATGCCGGTGAAGGTGAAATTGATTTTAATATCTCCCTGGAAGAATCGGGCATAGTCGTCGAAGCGGCAGGTCACGACGGCGGTACAGCGACCGGAAACGAAGCTCTCACGATACTTGACAATCCCACGACGCGAAACGACTTTATCGACGAATTGTTCGAGGTGACATTTTTTTGAGACGTGGAAATTTAAAAATTTTACCGAACTGCCTCAATTTTTTCGCTCAAAATCTTCAATCATCATAATAATTTCGATACTAATTTTCAAACACTACGAAAGAAAGAAAATAATAGAAAATTTTTATACACTGTCGGAATTTTTGGTTCAAATAAATATAGTAACCCTATAAAAAATAAAATAAAACTTTGCTTTCCAGTTGGAAGCTTTCTTAAAACTTCGTCTTTACGAGCTCAAGAGTGATAACAGCGATAATCTTCTGAGCATGAGTCAAATGCAGGAGGCTCCGCCGATCTTACAGCTCGCGACTCAGGACAGCACGCAAAACATGCTTGATAACGTTCAAGTACTTTTGACTGAGATTCTCGACAACCGAGTACAGCATTTACACAATATCAAACATTCCCCGAGGTAAATTCATTTTTAATGAAAACATTCCTGTTCTAATGTTTCCAAATATTTCTAAATAGTCATTAATATTCGCCGAAAAAAAAAAAAATAACATTCTTTAGCTGATCACTTATTTTTCATCGTTATTTTTGAAGGCTCGTTTCTCCGGCTCGAATTATTCAATTTGAATTTATTACGAATGATTTTCAAAAATCAATATATTTACAAATGATTTTCCATTATAATAAGTTGGTCCTAATTCGCATCGAAGTGAAGCTGAAGAGTTAAATGTATTTATTTTGAAAAGAGAAGAAGATTTTGAAATAACCATTGAGAAAAATTGTTTTGACATCAGGTACGTCGACGTGTTGACTGGCACACTCAAGCAAAAGCTTTCTTTGGTTGACAAGATGGTATCGATGCAAAAGTTGGTTAAACAGAGACGAGAAGAAGCTCGGGAACAAGCAATTTCACTGCAGCCGATGCTGAAACTCGTAATTCAGAGAACTCGCGAACTCCAAAACGAAGTAAGACGTTTTAAAATGTTTTTTTTTAAAGTTATTTGAACGAAAATACCCACTAATGAAGCTCGCAATGAAAATCATGAACCATTTTCATCCACAGATCGAACAGGACATATCGAAAAAGTACAAAAATCGTGTGGTTCGATTGACAGGGGGAGTAAATGCTTTGTAAAATTAAGAGATTTTATGGGATGTGACTGCGGTGTACATACGAAATCGAATTATAAATAAAGGTAATTTTTCATTCACGACGAATCAACGTAATTCTTTTCTATTTTCACTTCGATAATTTCATCTTCTTATTTGAAGAATACAAAAAAAAAATTGAGTTTTCCGTAAGCTGTTACATATGTTCTAGATTTTTAAACTAAATTTCATACAAAATGTGCTTTTTCGAATCACTTTTTGCACGATAACTCGGAGATTTTTCAACATTTTTCGACTGTTTTTAATTAAGCCATTTTCTCGATGTTTTGTACACTGATATTTTTCTATAAATAATCAGAGTTAAATTTTTCCTGAAGACGCTGAACTAATTTTGAAATGCTGCATATTAAGCATCTTTAAATACTTGAATTTCGAATAATTGAATTTCGTACGAATGATTGACCAGAATTTGTTATTCCTTGCAAACACAAGTTTCATATATTTTTATCTTATTCAAAGGATCAATTTCTGCAGCGTCGACAGTATTTTTTTTTCATCGACCTTTAGCATTGCAAAAAAAACTAGTTTTTTTGGGACTTGTTAGACGTGTAGCCTCTCAATTATTTTTGTCATAAATCTCGAGGTGATTGCGTGAATATGAAATGACGATAAAGCGTAGAATTTTACATATTTTTGTTGTACAGCCCGAAGGCTTTGGTAACTTTTTGTTTATACTTAAATTAATTACACTCTGATAGCACGTTGGTGAAAAAAAAGGCGAGAAAAATTAAAAAATCATAAATATATTTTGTATCAAGCGCCAGGGCGAGGTAGTGCAAACCGCTTTGGAAGTTGGACATGGAAACCGTCTCAGGCATTCGGACAAGGCTCTGTCACACTCGCACAAACGTTGAGCGCACGATCCGGAACCGCCCCATTTACCGTGCTCGACAGCTAAGAAAAAAAAAAAAAAAACAAGGAATATTGCTTATGGAAATGCAAATTAAGAAGGAAAGAAAAATGGAGAAAATATTCACTCACCGCAGATTGGCCTGTAGCCTCGGTAACACTTCCAGTAATAAGGTACAAAATATTGAAGAAAACTCGGACACTCCGTTGCGTCGTAACACCGATCATGCATTCTGCAACATCTGTAAATCTCTATATATATAAATCTGTTCGCTAAAAAATGTTTGTCCACTTTTCAATTGAAAACCTCTGAACTGATTACAATGAATCTTTCACGAAATTTAAGATCATGATTCATTTCGTGTTTGTGATTTTACGAAATTTCGATATCTTGATTTTTACGGAAAGGCAAAAAAAAAAAATAGTTCCACGATTTCGTTCACTCTTCGAATTCAAAAACTCAACAACGATTTGTACTTTCGAAAAAATAAAAAAATAGCGATAAGCTTAAAAAACGGTGTAAATGTTGACATTTTAATTTTGTTAGAAAATTCTCTCTTACCCGTCCGCAGACTAGTAAAAAATAGACGTTCTTGAACGTTTGCCACAAATATGTACTCGCGAACCTTTTTTTGTGCATGCATACATTTTTGGCGAACGCTAAATTCACCGCAATTTTTTACCAGTCTGGACGAAGCTTTAAGGTCAAATCCTTCTGACCTGAAATTTTTATATGATGTAGATGTTCATTTTAAGCGGGCTAAATGTGGGTTAAATTGACCGTCTAGTTTTTTCGTAATAAAATAGCAAAGTCAAGCATTTTGAGGCATCGAATATACGTCGACCGGAAGTGCCCTAAACACGGTTTTTTTCTCCCAAAATCTAAGATTAGCCGTTAAAAACCTGGTTTCTGATAACTAGGACAATAAGAATTTGGTAAAAAATATAAATCAGGTTATTAACACAGTAATGTTACAAAAAAATTTCAATTTCCGATCGAAAATAGTAAGAACCGCGACGTTGCCAAGTTTAGTTGCTTACAATTTTAATATGGAGAATACTACAGAGTCGTTGACGACATAATTTTTTTAATTTTCCCGAGCTATCGTGCTATAAAATACTCACGTATCAGTAACTGTGTGTATTAAAATCGATGATACGAATACTCAACATCGATAAATGTAAATCAGACTAGTTGTTTGTGTAAAATGAACTTCGGCTCTTCATTGACCCCGAAGTATATAATAGTCGATCTTCCTTAAGGAGGTTGGCTACGCACAACAATGTTGCCATGTTAAAAGCATAGGAAAATTCGAAATTATTAGAATTTAATGAAATTTGGTGAGCATATTCTTTTCGATTAAATATGAATATAGAAATTTTTTAAGATTTTTCTTCTACATAGTTTTCGAGTAATTTAACACTATAGTTTACATCCGTAAGCATAGGATTCTGATATATATAGGTATATATTTTGCATATTGTAAACTCCAATTATTCGACAACTATGTAGGCGAAAAATTTGAAAAAATTTGTGTCATTGCATTTGATGCTAAAGAATGTTATCACTAAATTTTATTAAATTCTTATCATATTGTCGTATGTAGTCACCCTCCTTAACGTGTAAAAAAGCGGAAGTTGTGACGAGAATTGAATTCTTACTGATCGATGCCATCAACCGCGGATCCAGAGCCAAGAAATCCGCAATAACATCCGTAACCTTTGTAAGAAATTGGGTTGCATCCGGTGGCGCAAACGACCATATTGTAAAGATGAACGACGCTTCTTCTCGATCGATTATGAGTCTTCGATTGAACGTCACTCGAGCTAACGTTGCAATTTCCGTCGAGCGATGACCGCGACGGAATCTGCGAGCTTCTCAAATCTTTGGAATCGTTGTGAGATCCCCAAGGATCTCCGCTGTGGCCGATCAAAATATCTCGGTCGGAAATAAAATTTCTTAACTTTGTTGCCTCCAGACTTTTTCGTAACGTTTGAGTCCGATGGCTTTCAGTTGGTTTTCGAAATTCCGAGACAACGTGCCCTGCAACAATTTTATTATTTCATTAATCGAATCAAATGCTTCATCGTCCTTTTATCCGATCGTTAATTCCTCGAATTTTCACTACTTTTCATGTAACTGGAAAAAAAGAAAATTAAAAAAAAAATTTCTCCAATAAATATGTCTCGGTTTATAAATCTTTAGATAAATATTTGATGATACGCTCGACCTCTTATAATCTCATTTTATAGATTTACACAAATATTGCTCTGTGTGTCTAAACCAGTGCATCGCGTGTCTCGCTTTCATATTCTGCGCTCGGTTTGTCCGCAGCGGATGTACACATATAATTCCACAATACAAACCCAGAGATATATATATATGAGATATTCCACGCTAAACCGACGGAATTTTTCCCTGATTTCTGCCAAACTCTGCCATTTTTAAAAATATATGATAACATCGAATCTATATATGTACTGAATATTCTTGACAATTTTAGTACAACAATCGGCCCCAAGTTGGCAGTTCTCGAATTTTTCAGAATTTTCAGAATGTTAATTACTTTTAATTAAATTTAAATTAAAATTAAAAAAGAAATTTTTTTTTTTTTAATTTTCAATTTAATAATTTTTAATTAAATTTAATTAATTGATATTTTATATATATTATTATTATATAATTATATAATATATAAATATATTAAATTATATAATAAAAAAAATAAAAATATATAAATTAATAAAATAAAATAAAATTTAATTAAATTAAAATTAATAAATTTATTTTTAATTCAATAGATTGGAAAAAAATTAAATTAAAATTAAAATGAAATTAAATTAAAGTGTTGTACATATAATCACGGATTTTTGGAAATTTTTCCAGATTTTTTAAAGGGGGCGTCTTTTTTCAATTTTTTTTTTTTCCAATAACGGTTGTTTATGAAAATCTAACAAAGTATAAAGGTGTCGTTGAGACTCGATGTAATCATATTTAAAAAAAAATGAATCAAATTGACAGGGGTCAGGAAAAAAGTCGGCCAGTTTGGCGTGGAATGCCTCATACATATGAGCCTGGATGCTTGAAAACACATTTCTATGAGGCAATCTCGCCATTCTTCAATTCAGCTATAAAATTCATCTTCAATGATTTCACGACTACAATAACTGTATACGAGTTTCTAAGCTTTTGTTGGAGCGATGTACAATGATAGTATACACACGCATGTGCGGGACGCGAATTTTATACTTTCATTGATAATTCGTTATCCCAATTCAATGTTGGACCAGAGCATTTTTTTAATCCGTTTGAAATTCAGTATTTAACGGATCGCAAGAAATATGCAAAACAATCAGTGGATTTCGAGACCTCTGGAAGATCAATTTGCCATAACAAAATTACCGCAAAATCATTTTTCTCGTCGTCCGAAACGAACTCGTCGCCTTTTCCAGAACTCTTTCGATCAATGTCAATTTTTTTTTCTTTCTTCTTTAAATTCTTATATCAACCTTTTAACAGGCTCCATTTAAAAAAATTACTCGTTCAATGCCTCGGAAACTTTGTGTGTTTGGTGTGCTGCAATCTTTTTACGAAATTATGTGCATAATTCGTCATTTTCTCGTCGATTTTTTCAAAGTTTTTAGGCAGGATAAGGAAATCGTATTAAAAATCACTAAATTTATTAAGGAGTTTCGGTACAAAAGGCAAAATGGTAAGAAATTGATGAAATTAGGTGATAATGTTCTTCAACATCAAGTACGAAAACACAAATGGTTACGATCAATTACACGTGTATCACACTGCTGAAGAACACCAACAAAAAAGATAAGAGAAAATTAAATCAAAAAGCAAAAAATATTTGTAATATGGGGAGTGTATTTTCGTGTACTATGTACCCTCATGACGTTAGGTGTTTTGTAAGAAAAACACGCGCGTGGAGCACAAAAAGCCAACGATTTTTCCTCGTGTAGCAAATCATACACGTGTATAAAATTTCCTCTACGAAACGCTATCTTCTAAAAAAATTGTTCTTTCGTACGTTCGGCTCCCAAACGTTTGCTTCAACTCTCGAAGATTCCTTAAGGAGTTTCGATACAAAAGGCAAAATGTTAAGAAATTGATTGAATTTGGTGATAATGTTCTTCAACATCAAGTACGAAAAGACAAATTTTTTCAAAATTTGTCTTTTACTTAGTTATCGAGTAATTATGCATTAAAGCAGATTTGTTATGCCCGAAGTGTATACCTATATATATGAAAACGCTATGCTTATACACGTGAACTTTGGTCTTCAATTACTCGATAACTGTGTAGAAGAAAAATCTGAAAAAATTTGTATTGTCAAATTTGGCACTAAACGAATATGTTTAGGTATAATATGTTTAAGAATATGTGTAGGTAACCACAGTTAAGTTATAAGTGTTGATAATTGTGAGAATCAACTTTTTACAACAAGTATTATTAAAAATCTTTTCTGAACTTTATTCCGTTTTTGGCGGATTTTTGAAAAGTTTTGTCGAGTTTCAAAGTCTCCGCGAATGCCGATTCTCCATTTTCGTTGAGAAAGACGAGTGTTTCCTGCAAAGTTTCTTCTTATATTTGGTTGAGAATTTATTTTTCTTTCGTATAGATGTAAAGTTGGAAATTAAACTTTCGCACAATTTACGAGTCCGAAGTAAATTGAAAGTGGTAAAAATGTAAGAAAAAAAGAAAAAAGCGAATAATTTTTGTTCAACTCTCACTTGGCTCGGATTGTCTAGCAACGATTGTCCGGAGTGAATAATATGAAATTTCTTTTTTATTTTTACATCAATGCTCAAGCGTGTTCTGATCTCGAGGGATTTTTAAGCCTCACGCATGAGCCAGCCTTTTTCCCCGGTATAAACATCTCGAGATTCATCATTACCGGTTAATTTTTTTTTTTTTTTTTTTCACGAAATTTTACAGAGCAGGGGAGAAATAAATGCAGAAGAAAAAAAAACGACGACGATCCGGAGTGGCTGACTCGCGAATAGCGGTCAGTGTGTAAACGACGAACTCTGTAACTGTACAAGTTCGTCACGGTCAGTGTTACACTGCTCGCCAGTGAATACGAGCGAGCAATCGCGAGCACCCGAGTGTAAGCATCTCAACGAGATTCCATTAAATTTGTATCACCCTCGTTTCCCCTCTCTCTCTTGGTCTCAAAAAATGGAAGACACTTGTTGGTTTTTATAATTTTTTCATCCAAAATCCTGTATCATATAATTATCTCTATATATATGTTTGCTAAAAAATGTTTGTCCGTTTTTCAATCGAAAACCACTAAGACGAATACGATGAATCTTTCACGAGATTCAAGATCATGATTCAAATTGTGTTTGTGATTTTAAGAAATTTCTATATCTTGATTATTACGAAAATGCAGAAAAAAAAAAATTCATCGGTAATTAAACGCTATCGATAAATGAAAAAATTGCATTATCAATTCGATGAAAATTGGAAAACTAACAGAATGAGTGGTGGCTGAGATGTTCGATTCGGTATAGAAAAAAATTTCCAGCGATTTTACTGAAATTATGAAAAATTTGAAGAGTTGAAATCTTTATTTTATTTTATTCAGATTTTTTTTAGATTATTTTTTTATTTTAGATTTTTTTTTTTTTAGATTATTTATTTATTTTTTTATTTCATTTTAGATTATTTAGATTATTTCATTCAGAAGAAAATTGATGAATTATGTCTGTAATTGATAAAAAAAATCGTAAAAAGATAGTCCATGTAACAGCCTAATACTTTTTTTTCTATATATATATAGAATCAAAAAAAAGTATTCCTCATCTTCATATATATAAATTTCAATCGAAAACAGTTTGATTTTTAGTGCTATGCCTACAATAAAGTTCGACAAGTTTTTAATCAGCAGAAGCGTTATTATTTCTGTTTAAATTTATTGCAAAAAATGTAATAATAGCACGGATGCATGCACTCTTCGTAATGGGCAATGAGTTTCTAGGCACGAGGCATAATTTATCGTATGCCAGCTGCTTAATAACAATAATCTTCATCATGATGATAATAATAATAATAATAATAAGAATAATCGTATGTAACTGTGATTACATTGCAATTCAAGATTCAGCCTATATTACTCGTCTCGTGAAACGGGTTGTATAAATTGCTTTATTACATAGCCGCGCCGGAAGAACGAATCGACTTCTTGTCGTCGTCGTCGCTGCTGCTGTATTCAGCGATTTATATCGATTATCGTGATTCAGTGGATCGAGAATTTTACTGGTCAGACACGAGAAAGAATCAAACGCTACGTATCTCGGCTCTTTTTTAAGATTTTTTTTCGGAACCACGAGGATTCGTTGAAAAAAAAAAAAACAAAAAAAAAAAACAAAAAAGAAATTCAGTTTTACGCTTGAGGACGATGCGTTCGGGTCGATGCTTCTTCTCGGACACTCTCGTTTCGCGGAGTCAGAGAGCGTTCATTACTCTTTTTTTTTGTTTGTTTTCCATTCGACACTCTGACCTCGACCGTGAAAAGTATTGAATGAAGCTCGAAACTGCTTCGTTCCATTCACACTGTTGAATCGTAACGAATCTTTTTTTTTCTTCTTCGATATGAATGAAGAATAAAGTTTTTCCTTCTTTTATTTTGACTCGAATTTTCGATTATCTCATTACAGGACATAAATGAACCCAATAAAAATGGTTTTTTTGATTCAATTTTTGTCAATTCCGCATCGAAACGAAATTGGATGAGACAAAAAAATGTCTCGTAGTATCATCGACGTTTCATCCCTGGCGGATCAGCAAGTCTCTGGAAAAAGTCCCGAAAAAAGTCTCAATAGGAACTCGGGATTTGGGACTTTAGTGGACAAGTAAGACTCACTTGTGAATCCCAAATGGGACTTTTTTTCCCCTCACTCGATGCGAGACGGGAATTTTGTCTAAGGTCAGTCGCAAAAAAAGAGCCCGTTTGGGACTCTGACTCCTGATTTGGGATTCTTCATGACGTCACAGAAAAAAGTCCTATTAGGGACTTATTTTGGGTCTTACTTGTCCACTTAAGTCCCGAGTCCCAATTGGGATTTTTTTCGAATTTTTTTGGGACTCGCTGATTCGTCAGGGATGAAAGTTAAAATTTCCAGATCGAGCTTTTCTGGGCACAATTATTTTTATGACAAAATCAGAAAATTTGTTCGAATAAACCGGTGACCCAGGATTGTGAATTTATCGGTGAGATATATGGGTCTTTGGGTTAGGAGGTATATTCGAGCTCGATGCAGGAAAGATTCTCTTATAGAAGAGTTTCAGATCCCTTATAGTCATGACCGACTCGTGGTATATAATATCGTGTGAAACGCGTTAATTAACTAAAGCGTTCTCATGTGTGCTGTGCAAAGTCGATGGATGCTATAACAAGGCGTACACAATCCTTTCATTGAATTAGAATTCCCATGCAACCGGCAGCCTCGGAAAATTGTTTAGTAATCTTGCTCCACCCAGCAGACACTGACGGATCATAAAGCCGAACGTTATTAATAAGCTCGAGTTACTTTGTGGTGTACAAACTTCATTGCAGAATCATGGGAATGGATCAATGAGACGCAGTGAAAAAAAAAAAAAAAAAAAAAAAAAACTTTATGAAAATAAATCCACTGTGTTGGACGAAAATTTGGTAGATTCTAACTATTTTTTGTTCAATATCGAATGATTTAGTTTGTTCAACTATGTGATGAAAATTTCTTACGGATTATTCAATCACCGAACTCAAATCATCGAAATCAACTGATTTCGTTCGAACAACTGGGATTTCTTATTTACTTTTTAGCTGCTTTATAAATATACTAGCTGTGCCTGCGGGCTTCGCCCGCCGCATATCTAGCAGGAAAACTAATCAAACGAAAGTTTTTTATTTTTTTTTTTAATTTTTCATCATTTCCATTAGAAATGCTGCAACTTTTTTTCTATACCGAATTGAGCATTCAGCCACCGCTCGTTTTGGTCGTTTTCCGGTTTCCTTCAAATTGAACGAAATTGGAAATTGAACGAAATCGTTGAACTTTTTTTTTGCATATCTGTTGAAATGAAGATAACGAAATTTTACAAAAGCACAAACTCAGTTTGAATCATGATCTTTAATTTTGTGAAAGAATCATTGTAATCGGTTCAGTCGTTTCCGATTGAAAAGCGGCCAAACATTTTTCAGCGAACAGATTTATTTATATGGAGATTCGTTTGAATTTTAATTATCAAATTAACTAAATGGTGAAATCAATTGATAGAAATTCGTTCATTTTGATGATATTTCTCGATACAGGGTGTCTAACGACCTGAAAAGTCATGAAAAACCTTAAATGTCATGAAATTACATGCAGCCCAGCAAAAAAGTAATGAAATATCATGAAAAATGATCATTAAACCTGATCTCTACGAGGTCTCCGCAGTTTTCATGATTATTTCGGTGTTTTTATTATTTTGTATGAAAATTTTGAAGAAAATTCCAATCTGGTCAAAGTCAAAAATAGGTTTGTTTCTTTTCCTCATTTTTTCTTCTTCTCGAAACTTCGTAATTTCCTGATTATATCAATAGATCGACGAGACAAATCAATTTATGTTGACTAGAAATACCTAACTATGGAAAAATAGAAAAAAAAAAAAAATTCTCATTGTTCACGAACTGTGTTTTATTTTCTAAAAATTTCTCAATATTCTCATATTTTTTCTTAGCGTACGACATACACATTGTTTCAAAGAGAAAAATGGAAATATTACAATTCTGAAAATTTCCCTATTTTTCATACCAACAATTCATCCATAATGACATGAAAAAAATCCATATTCCTTGGCCTAAAAATCTTTAAAAGTCATGAAATTTTGAATCCTGGTCAAAATAAGACACGCCCCGAAATACGAATTCGTTCAGCTGCACCAAAGTTTTGTTGGTTCTTTCGGCACATTCACGAATCAGTGTTTTCTGTTGCCCGTATCGAACTAAATATTTAGGTTCAGAGAAACGAAATATTGTTTCGATCGACAACATTTTTTTCTCAGAAGGATCAAGAGATGGATTAATGAATTATTCAAACCTGTACGGAGTTAATTTTCGTGATGAAAATGATTTCTCCGACTTTTTTCTTGTTTGCTTTTGACCTAATGATTTTGCTTGACAGGGAGAGTCGAGAGGACGATTTACGAGAGTAAAATACAGCTGACAGAAATGCTAGAAAACCGCACGTGCATAAAGACGCTCCTACGTACTTCGTCTATATTTTTTTTTTTATCTTCCTTCATTCTCAGCAGATAACAATTTCACGCAAAGAATTTGAAACTTGGGGAATAAGAAATGCTCGTTGGGAAACTTGAACTTTCGGTCTCTTCTTAGCCGAGAAAAAAATGTTCGTTTTTCATTCAACATATTTTCACCATTCAATAAACTCCCAGAGTACAAATTTACCATGAAGAAATATTTTTTTTACCTTGTGCGTTAAACGTGAGTGTAGCGAGGAGTGCAAGAGATATCCCGATTGACCTTATTCTACGAAATCCACGTGGGATTGCCGATGAAATTTCTACGGGGCACATCGAACGCACTTGCACAATAAATCACGATTCAGATTAAATGATCGGTGGTATGTATTCGAAATCGTTGAAAAACGAATTTCTACGTTTTTCATAGTTTTTCAGTCATTTTTTCTTTACTGTCATTCATCCCCCTCATTTTTTAACCCCAAATAATTATTGATGTGAATTCACACATCGATTATATCGATCATTCGCTCGTTGTTCACTCGCCTCCGATCACCACAATATTAAGTTGTTTCATACTATAAAAATATTATTGTTTCTTCCTCGAGGAGAGACTGCTTGATCCGCAGTAATCGAACGCTGACCGTCTGCTTCAGACGGAACTTTACTACTGATATATCTTCTCCGATGCAAACTCAACCCGTTCGACTCCTTCTTCTGCCACCTTCCTTTCGTCTACTCTTTCATTTTATTTTCTTTTCTTTTCAATATAAGAAAAATAATAAGCCAACGAAAATCGCGAGAGTCTTTTATCCCTTCGTGGTCTCTCTGACACGAAGAATTCACAAAGATTTAACACGCGTTGTAATCGTCCGGTCGAAGAAAACACGACGAAACTGGACGAGGAAGACGAATCGTCTGTGCGTTTCGCTGCCGTTACAATTCTCCGAGATGCGTTTTGCTACACTTTCACTCAACGTGCTCTTCTTCGACACTCCGCGGCGAGTGTCCTCCGCGTTATTGTGGAAAAGAGGTTTTATCTTTGGCATCAACTTGGGCGAACCGTTATTCGCTTCGTCATTGCCGAATCAGACTATTCGCTTGTTTCATCAAACTCGTTTCAGTATCAATCGAATTTTTATACATCATCACTATATATATAAATCTGTTGGCTAAAAAATGTTTGGCCGCTTTTCAATCGGAAACGACTGAACCGATTACAATGAATCTTTCACGAGATTAAAGATCATGATTCAAACTGAGTTTGTGGTTTTGTGAAATTTCGTAATCTCCATTTTTACAGAAATAGAAAAAAAATGTTTAACGATTTCATTCAATCTCCGATTTTCAAAACTCATCGGTAGTTAAATACTATAGATAAACGAAAAAATCGATTTACCAATGTGAAGGAAATTGGAAAACGAACAAAATGAGCGGTGGCTGAATGCTCAATTCGGTATAGAAAAAAAGTTACAGCATTTTTAATGAAATTATGAAAAATTAAAAATAGAAAAATCTTTCGTTTGATCATTTTATTCAGAAGAAAACTGAAGAATTATTTCTGAAATTGGAAAGAAAACGCAAAAAGATGGCCCAGATAATATCAAAACGGAATAATTCATGTATCTAAAAAATTGAATGAAAAAAAAATTAAAATAGGAAAAATTCACAGCTAGAATAGGCTAGACGCGTCTGCTCTATGCAGCGGGCAAAGCCCGCACGCACAGCTAGTCACAAAATATTTCGATTTATCCTTCGTCACGAATCAGTCAAATTTTTCAAAGTCGATGCTCATTTGTTAAAAAAAGTCACGAACATTCTTGCCGAGTAATTAAAGAATCGAAAATTCAACGCTTTTCGATCATAATATTTTGTATTTTTTGAAATATTTTCTGAAAAGCTGACAAAAAAAAGCGAAGAAGGTACTTTGACGTGTGACTTATTACAGAAATTTTGTTCTAAAAAAAAAAAAAAATAAATAATTGAGTTGCGAATAAACATGCAAAGATTGAGGGCTTCTAAAAGGATTTGCATAGATTCTGAGAATCGAAAATGACGTTGACTTCAAGCCGATATTCCGATCGACACGATTGATTCAATTTGTCTTAAATTAAATTGATTCGAAGTAAAAAAAAAATCACTTAATCTGCACGGTTTATTTATAGCGAGTAGGCAGAGGTGAGAAACAAAATGCTAAGATTCTTAAGACCAGAAGTTTTCATTTTCTCACAGTCGACGATGAGAATTACAGAACCCATTGAACCTCGGGTGACTGGAACACCGAGAATAATGAGAGATTTCGTCGATAAGACCTCGGGTTTTCGGGTGAATAATGTGACAACCCAACGTCAAGAATGAATGGAGTCGTGCTAAATTGTTCAAAGTTTGTAAAGATTGTACCGCGAAATTAAACTTTCCCGAGATTAAATAAGCGTTTGTAAAAAAAAAAAAAAAAAAAGACATTTTTTTTCATTGACTGAAAAATGAAAGCAGAAATGAATCCTGAAGATGTTAATTGTCGTATGTTATCAATTGAGAAACAAATTTATTCATTTGTCAAAGATTTTTGTATGCGAAAATAAAAACAAATTTTAAACACACAAAATATTTTTCTCGTCTATCCAGACATCAGACGAATCATGAAAAAGAATAATGATGTTTTGCCCTGAAAATAAAAATCATTCGGAAAGAATAGATTTTATAATATGATTTATGCATAAAGTTCTTCAATAATAAAAAAAAAAATGTAAAATTGAATTTTATAATTGCAGTATATTTTAGTTCGAGGAATAAAATTAGTAATGATGCTGCTTGAAACAATCTTTTATATATGACGACACAATTTCTGCATACATCGGGAAGTAAACCAATTATTTACGTTTAATATTAAATGGAGGTCAGCGAGTATTGTGAAATCTATAATCAATTAGTTCATCGAAATGTGATAATGCCACGATCGTTGGTCATTATCCGGAACAATTAATATATTCGACTCTTTAACGAGGAATAACAAACGATTTGTATCAGTTATAATTGAATGATTCGTAAATATCTATATCCTATGACATAACATGTATGCAACTTCTTGCATTTCGATTATGATTCATCGATTGCTACCATAAAAACACTGCACTGGGACTGTTACTCTCGCAACAACACAATTGAGATCGTAAGAAAGGAACATATTTGTGTGTGTTTTTTTTCGCCTCGTCCGAAACCACGATATATCTATAACCCAGTGATAAATTCAGTTACAAACATCCAAATGTTTCTTTTTTTTTTGATAACTGAAATGGAAAGTTTACAACCATAAAAAAGTAAAAACATCTAGTTGGTTCAACCAGGATCTATTTAAATCAAATAAATTTTTTTTTCCTTGTCCCACTGCCTAATGTAGCTTTTTAATAAATAATATTTATTAATTTTTGATTATTTATTAATTTTTTATGTTTTATTTTTTAATTTATTATTTATTAATAAATAATATTTGATAAATAATTAATAATAGAGACCTTTAAGAAATTATTATCTTTAATTCGAATATTTTTATAGTTAAGGTCAATAAAAAATCTATTTTTGCAATATTCAATTTCAAAAAGTTTCCACAAATTCAATGAGCATGTTGTTGAGTTTTTTGTTATTTAATTAAAGAGAAAAAAAATAAAAAAAATGATCCTAGTAGTTTAAAATGGATTTTTTTTTCTGGATACAACTGCATGCGAGTCGTATCTTCTGGTGATTCGTAATAAATACTTCTGGTGATTCGTGCGTTATTCTTTGATTTTACTCCGTTTTTTCCTTCCTTCGTCTCCTTCATGTGCATTTTTCGATTTTTTTTTTCGTTTCTTCTTTTTTTCCCCATTTATTTCTGGCCAGCATCATGATCCACGGTGGCTTATCCGTGAGACGAGCATGTGCTCGATGTGCATATCGCACGCGCGCGCGATATATGATACAAAATACACAGTGCCGTTAGATGCAACGAGCATTAGCCACGGATGCGAGCTCGTGTCTAACCGAGCATCGAACCTCTTCGCGGGATAACGTGTATAATTCCATATTTTCATTCGACGTAACTATGTCGACAAGCCTCAACCCGAGAGGCTTCTCCTCCAGCTCCTCAATAAACATATGAAAAATCGGATGGAAAAGGCAACGAATAAAATTCGGATGTTCATTGATTAAGGGGGTTGGCTACACACAACAATGTTGCCACGTTAAAAGCATAGGAAAATTCGAAATGATTAGAATTTAATGAAATTTGGTGAGCATTTTATTTTGGATTAAATATGAATATAAAAATTTTTTAAGATTTTTCTTCTACATAGTTTTCGAGTAATTTAACACCAGAGTTTACATCCGTAAGCATAGAATTCTGATATATATAGGTATATCTTTTGCATATTGTAAACTCCAATTATTCGACAACTATGTAGACGAAAAATTTGAAAAAATTTGTCTCATTGCATTTGATGCTAAATAATGTTATCACTAAATTTTATTAAATTCTTATCATATTGTTGTATGTAGCCAGCCTCCTTAATACAAATAATATTTGAAGATAACGTAAGCGAGTCTCGTTGCCAGTTAATTGTCCAATAATTGTCTGTTGAATCACGCGGTTTTGAAAATATAATTGGATAATATCACGGTTTTGCACTATCATTTGATGCACTTTCTGAGATTGCAACTAAACGTATTGCATAGGTCAGTTACAGCAACGTCGAACCGATCCTCCTCGGAACGGAGAAAAGCTATTATGAAATCATCGGAATATATCGTTTCTTTCTCATCTTTGACTCAGTCATCTCTGATATTGCATAACAATATCGCGTTTGTTAGCTCTCTACTTGCGGTGCAATAATAACAAAATATTTTCACATTATCTCTATTTTCTATTATATTCATGAAAGAATTTTTTACTTATTTGTACAGTTTTATTGCACTCGCGGTGAAGGAATATTACGCGAAGCTCATTGTAAGAGGACTCGAGATAATGAATGAATGCATTTTTTTTTTTCTGTTGAAACGAATAAATACTTTCTTCTAATTGTCACTTTTTTCGGGTCTAGAGAAGTTCAAAGAATTCGAAATATTTATATGCTTTAACGATGCACATATGTATAGATTCATAACGAAAATGAAATAAGCCACGGAGCTCGAATGACTGTCGCTTATTTGTCTCACTTTAAAAGTAAGACCGTCGCTGAAACCTGCGTTTCGTGTATCATTACAAACACGTTTCGCAAGATATCGGACAGCGTGCGAGAAATAACTGAAATAAGTTCTTTAATCCCGGAAGTTTGAGACCGCAATAATTAGTGATCATTTGAAAAAATTGAAAAGTTTAATGTTTTAATCGTGTTATGGGGAACACGATGCGTCGTGCAAGTGAAAGTGGGAACAAAAAATCTTTTTTTTTTATCGAAGTAACAAGTTTTGAAATTGAAGAAAAATTTACGTCGTTCTGACCTAATTTAAGAAGTCGAGTGACTGCGTATGACTCGTTAATTTGAATGATATATATTATTCCGTTCGTATATGTAATGTATCGGAAAACTGCTTATTCATGATTAATTTGCATTTGTTTTCGTAAGAAAATTTAATTATTTATTTATTTTTTTTCGTTTTTTGTTTTCAATTGCGAGTGTGATTTTATCCACAGTAGTTGTAGTTTCTCGCTCGACCGATCATGTAAATTCGGTGATGGCAGCACATCAGGACGGTATATAAAGTGCATGGCCCATCTGTGCAACTGGGCGCATCGTACCGTGATCGAAAGTAAAAGCGCTCTCGACCTCCGGGACATAGGACTAATAATCTTAAAACCTTTTTCGTTAATTCGTTATAAACGACAAATGCGTTGAGATCGTTGACAACTTTTTTTTTTTCATCGCGAATAAGAGATAAATAAAAATCGAGAATTCTTCAGATCGAAAGAAAAAATAGCAGCAGAGAATTCGAGTGGATTCTAATAAAAATATATAAATAGTAGCTGTGCGTGCGGGCTTCGCCCGCTGCATAGAGCAGGCTAGCCAATTCTAGCTATAAATTTTTCTAATTTCAAATAGCTTTTTTTGAAGGATTGTGGAATATTTTACATGAGGCAAAGCGTAACGTCTACACTACACCGGTGTGTGGAATTCTTACTCACTTAAAATCACACATTATAGAATATTTAGATACATGAATTATTCCGTTCAGAGTTTCATCAGTTATATGATATGAGGAATGAGGAATAAAAATTGTTTTTGAATCGACGAAAAAAAAAATATTACGATGCAACATGAGCCATCTTTTTGCGTTTACTTTTCAATTTCATGCGTAATTCTTCATTTTTTTTTTCTGAATAAAGTGATCAAACAGGAGATTTTTATTTTCCTAATTTTTCATAATTTCAATAAAAATGCTGTAACTTATTTTCTATACCGAATTGAGCATTCAGCCACCGCTCATTTTGTTCGTTTTCCAATTTCCTTCACATTGGTAAATCGATTTGTTCGTTTATCGATAGTTATTTAACTACCGATGAGTTTTGAAAATCGGAGATTGAACGAAATCGTTAATCATTTTTTTTTTTGCATTTCTGTAAAAATTGAGCTAACGAAATTTTACAAAAGCACAAACTCAGTTTAAATCATGATCTTTAATCTCGTGAAAGGTTCATTGTAATCGGTTCAGTCGTTTACGATTGAAAAGCGGCCAAACATTTTTTAGCCAACAGATTTATATATATAGAGAAGTGATACGTCGACGACTTTCATCGCAGCTGTACAACGATTCATCTCTGTGTTATCAATGGCTCCTTTTTGTTTTCTCATAACTTTTGTCTTTTCCTCTGGAGTCTCTCGGTGGACAGTAAAAAAAAAACTCTCGCGGCGTCTCTTGAACAATCAAGAATTAATTACAGTTTGCACAACGCGCAGTTTTCTTCGTATGTTATTCATTAACTATTGTACATTTATAATTTTTTTTCTCTTCGGACCTACGGTGGCAAGAAACGGTCTGATAAAAGTGACGGGCAAAATCCAATATACCGTGGGAGTGAGCACAGATGATTGCGAGGGAGTACGCATACACACACACGAAGTACATACTCTTTCGGGAGTGATTCTACATGGCGTTACTTCACGAATTCGTACTTGCCATGAAATTGAGATGATCAATTTAGCTGTATTTAAGATATTTGAAAAAATATGGCACACGATTTAACGTCATTTTTGTATAATCATTTCATTTCAAACGATTTTCGTTGAAAAGTCTTTGAAATTCGAATCAGTTATCAATTTTATTTGCGAATCAAAATTATTTACAGTAACAACATCATCTCTTGACCCAATTATTTTTCGGCGATTGTCAATTTATACATAATTGTTCAGAAATCATTGATACGACGATCTTTTCATATAGTTGAGTTCGTCTACGACTTTTTCGTTATTTCTATATACATTACTCAGGTAAATGCGTAGGCGACAAAAACGTTTCAGATCGGGAGAAAAAAATTTAGCGAAATGTTGCGCAGGAAGGAAAAAAAAAAAAAGTAGTATCCGTTATGGTTAAAGCTCAGATAAGCCGCTCGTATTCTCATGGTTCTTATCTATTCTCATATCACTTCAAAGTAAAACGCATAAAATCGGGTGTCCGCTATTTTTTATTTCCCTTATTATATGCTTCGCATTTTGAAAGGTTCTCAGAAAGAGGTAAGAAATAATGAGTGGAGGGTCGGATACAATCGCGAGGATAGAATTGATTCGGGCATTAGTACGAAACGAGCATAGAAGCTTTTAAGTTAATTCTTTCATGAATTATTTGAGCTCTCGAAAGATCTTGGGTAACTGAGGCAGGTTACGGATACACAGTACGGGAGCTCGCTCGTTTCATATTCCATTTAACTTTTGCGTTGGCTGGTTAAAAGCTCCCCGGATTTTGCGGACGTTTTCATATTAGAATCAACGATTGTCTGCCGTCTGTGATTTTCTTATTCAAGAAACCAGTTACGTTATTGATATTTTGCTTAAATCTGTTCGCTAAAAAAATGTTTGGCCGCTTTTCAATCGGAAACGACTGAACCGATTACAATGAACCTTTCACGAGATCAAAGATCATGATTCAAACTGAGTTTGTGCTTTTGTAAAATTTCGTTAGCTCAATTTTTACAGAAATGCAAAAACAAAAGATTAACGATTTCGTTCAATCTCCGATTTTCAAAACTCATCGGTAGTTAAACAACTATCGATAAACGAAAAAATTGATTTACCAATGTGAAGGAAATTGGAAAACGAACAAAATGAGCGATGGCTGAATGCTCAATTCGGTATAGAAAATAAGTTACAGCATTTTTATTGAAATGATGAAAAATTAGGAAAATAAAAATCTCCTGTTTGATCACTTTATTCAGAAAAAAAAATGAAGAATTACGCATGAAATTGAAAAGTAAACGCAAAAAGATGGCTCATGTTGCATCGTAATATTTTTTTTTTCGTCGATTCAAAAACAATTTTTTATCCTCATTCCTCATATCATATAACTGATGAAACTCTGAACGGAATAATTCATGTATCTAAATATTCGATAATGTATGGTTTTAAGTGATTAAGAATCCCACACACCGGTGTAGTGTCGACGTTACGTTTTGCCTCATGTAAAATATTCCACAATCCTTCAAAAAAAGCTATTTGAAATTAGAAAAATTTATAGCTAGAATTGGCTAGATGCGCCTGCTCTATGCAGGGGGCGAAGCCCGCACGCACAGCTAGTATTTATATATAGAGACTAGAAAAAAAACAACTTTTGTTTTAATATTGAATCATCATTTTTATCGTTCTTCTTCCATATCTTTTTGTCTATGAGACAGCAGATGTCTCCCGTCAGTCGGAATATTCTTTACTGCTAATGAGATTCAGACTTTAATGAGGGCTGTCAACGCGGTTGGATTTTCGTGACAATGTCCTGCTCCTGTAAACCGCCCACTCGATCCACGAAACCTGGTGGTGAATTCAACGGTGCAAGTTCCTTGCAATCGCTACATTGTACCCTCTCCCATCGAGGATAAACACTCTACGACTAATTGGCTACCTAACAGAGACGTCATTATCTTCCTTCATGGAAAAAGTATCATATTCGTTTGATTCGTCTGTTTTGGATAGTTTCCTTTCGAGGAATTCTATTTTCTTGTTTAGGTGAGGCAAGGGGATGTACGAAAATTTTCATCGAAACGCACAAACGAGTCGGCGAGCAAGATTTATAATTGAGCGAGAGCCTTCGATCGTTGCAAAAATCTTTCGAAAAAGGTACGTTTTCCGTCGTTGAGAGTATCCGCCAAGTCTTATTCCACTATGGAGTTTTCGATCGTGTCTTCATCGACGATGAATCAGGCCCTCGATATTTTTAGGAATGAGAATCAGCCTATTCTGATTGCCTAATCGGTTGTAATTTTCGCACGAAGTACTGGAGGCTCGCGCGGGTATCCTGGACGTCTTGTTCAGACATCTCCATGGACCGATACCAACAAACTCACCGCGAACCTTTACGCAATCCCGAAAAATCTATAAATATAAAAGCATTTATTTGCCAGCATGAGAACGTTATTTATTTTTCATCCAATCGCGAATATCGTGAATCGATCGTTGTCAATACAATCCATCATATATCTTTGTGTACACGGAATGGGAAACAAAAAATTCAATGTTTAAATTGCAAAAGTAAGTGAATATGATGAAAATCGATTCGGATCGTGATGTTTCGTTCAACTTCCTAGGGAACATGTGAATTTTGGGTCTAACTTGATTCTCTTTCGAATTCAGAGAATTTAGAAACTAAATGACTTTTCATAAATTTATTCATACATTTATCAACCAACTTTATCTTATTTTTGAACGATTACCGATTTTTTTTCTTAAATGTTTGAACGAAAAAATTCAAATGTTTTTTTTTTCTAATTTTAGAAGAAGTCTCAATGTGGATTATGGAACGTTCGTTCAATCATCGCGTTACCTATTGATATTCCATCGATATTATTTCGGTTTTATCAAAAAAGATACTTCGTATCGTCGGTCGTACAATAGATTCTTTTGTTTAGCAAACTTTGCGACCGTATCTAATTCCCCCTTCGTAACGGCAAACGGTGAACAAGATACAGTCTGAAATTTCGTTCAGATAATATCTCGAAATTTTTCGTCTCCGTATCGTCATGAATACTCTTGTCTTCGTTATGCAAGTTATCGTCTTTGTTATCTTTGTCCAAGTTCCTCCAGACGTTTGTTCAATCGCGCGTAGAACGATCCGGAAGTTTCGTCTCCGAAGGAATTTCAAAACGATTAATTGTTATTATCGATCTATCTGTATATAAATGTATGTATATCACGTTTGTATGTATGTATGTCACGTTTTCCTTGGTACGAGATCCGTGCGTCAGTAATAAAAAAAATAAAACATTGATTCATTCAAATTTGTGACATATGGAGCAGCGAAACCCATAGGAAATTATACTTTTTAAATAATAATTGAAAAGGAAAAACATGAAAAACAGTATGAATGCTGTAAAAAAAAAACACTTCACAAAAAGTCATTAAATACACAAATCTTCAAAAGCATTAATACATTAAAGCTCATTAAAAAAAAAAATATATATATTCCAATCAATTCGAAGTACTTTCCACACAATAAGAATGAGAATGAAAAATAATAACTTCCGATACAGAAAAAAAGTTCATACAGAAAACATTTGATTGAAAAAAAAATTTCTGACGAAGTACGTCACGAGAATTACGCCAAGTAGGTTGTCCGATTTTTTTTTTTTTTTTTTTTTCAATCAAACGTTTTCGGTATGAATTTTTTTTCTGTATCGGTAATTTGTACTTTTCATTCTGATTCTTATCGTGTGGAACAACCGTACTTTGAATTAATTAAAATATTTTTTGTTAATGGGCTTTAATGTATTTGGTTATTGGTGCTTTTGAAGTTCTTATGTATTTAATGATTTTTTGTAATGTCTAGCCTTAATTTTTCATCACCTGGAACTATTATTTGGAGGGCTATAGACATATATAACGAGTGCCACATTCACGAACGATCTCAAATATCAACACAATTTTTATCAGTATTACTAGTGTCACTGGACAGCGACTGCAAAAAAAAAAAAAAAAAACAAACAAACAAACATCAAAAATGTGTGCAAAAAATGCTCAATTTTTCGACACAGCGAAAAAAAAAAAAAAAACTAGTAGTATCTTCAATACTATTTAAGCTGCGAGGTTCAATTGGTCACGATCAAAAAGGGAAAAAGAATTTTAAAAAATACGTGAATTGAAATGAAACTTCAAAAAGCTGCAATTCAGTTTATATTAAAAAAAAAAAAAAAACAATTTTCGAGAAAAAGTAGAATCACGGTCCTTCCGGTAAAAATGATAACGGAATGCGCCAATTTCAGCTGAGAAACCATGAATCAACTCATTTTTATTTAATTTTGAAGATGGGAAGTTTAGCATTTCAATTTCAGCTGAGAATTGTAAATTGTTTATTCCAAAAATAAATAAAGCGTCAATGAGTCAGAAAAAAGTGTATTTTACTCCTGTGACTGTCAAATAATCTCCCCAATTCCTAATTATGGCGTGACCCTTATTAGATACTATGTCGTTTTTTTTTTCCCCCCGATACGGTAGTTAGACGCATCAGCGTTGCCTAATGTTCGAGTAAACAGTGGTTTGTTCAGTGAGAAAGCTCATAAGCTCATTCCTGCCCATTAGCGAGTATTCCCATGTAGTAAAGAGGTCCCTGATGATCGTATAGTGATTCTGTGTTCACGTACGAGTTCACCGTATTATTATTTTTTTTTTTTTTTCTATCACAGTTGAATTTTTTCCAGAACTTCTTGGTGCGGATTGCGAAGGAGCAACAAATTGAATTCGAAATGTTTCAAGAGATCTTTAGAAATATCTTTATTGGTGACCAAATATTAATCGTACAAAAAAAAAGTCAAAAGGCAGAAACGGCTATAGCAAGTGAGAAAAAAAAAATAATCCTTAAACCGCGAACAAAATGTCAGACGTGAGGCTACTATCAAGCAATCACATTTCTGCCTGGACATTTCTGGGGTATTTTCTGCAACTGCTTTTACTGAATTAACTGAATTTTTTTTGATAAAAATTTCGCAAAATTTTAGGATTTGCAAAAAAATTGTTCTCAGAGTAGAGATTTGTTTTTATTTATTAAATTTATCCGATATCACAGCTTTTCATAATTGTCGCAATGAAAGTTATTTGAAATAATTATAACGCGGAATAAAATGCGGCAAAGTTTCGATACACAGAAACGTATCATGAAATCGTTTTGTACAAACTTTTCTGATCAATGAAAAATGGAAATCTATGAATGTTTTTGAGTCGACTGAAACTTCAAAATACGTCAGAGTGATAAAAAAAAAACGTTTCTGTTCAGTTTTAATGATTAAAAGCAGTCAACCGATAATGGTTAACACGTTGAAGGGGGAGGGGGGGGGGGAAGGGAACAATCCGTAAAAAGTAAGACGTGGAGCTGCGGGTGATAGTTGAAGCTAAAAAATATGGGTGAACCACCACTTCGAGGATTTCCACCACCTCTTCTAGGTAAAATAAAATGCTGAATAAAAAAAGATGCAAGAGCAGTTGTAGGGGTGAGCGCAGAATCAACCGCTGTTGAGAGTCTTTCACCACCTGTACCAGAGCGTTTAGTTATCATTTGTGCCATCCAACATACAGCGCGCCGCATCCACAAGCACTACATCCGCGCATCGTCAAATATCGTTCATTCGAAAACACCTGCTCGTCGTGGTAGCATCGGCCTCTGCCTTCGGTTACCTTTTTCATCAGAGAACAAGAGGACGCTTCATAAAGTAACCCCCGTTGAGGAAGCACCAGAAGAATAAGAGTTGAGGATAAAAAGATAAGAAAAAGGACAAGAAGAAGAAGAAGAAAAAATTTTGAGACTACTGACTTCCCTTTCTTCCGAATAACGCTACGACGATGAAGACCGGCGCGCTTAACAGCATCACTTCCGGTCTCTCGATCCTGTCCTTTTCTCTGCTACTCATCATGTCTTTCAGCGTCGAGGCATTAGCTACGCGTAAGTCGATTTTCTTATTTTATCAAACCCAATTTCGATCAGACTTGAGCATTAAGGAGGGTGGCTACATACGACAATATGATAAGAATTTAATAAAATTTAGTGATAACATTCTTTAGCATCAAATGCAATGACACAATTTTTTTCAAATTTTTCGTCTACATAGTTGTCGAATAATTGGAGTTTACAATATGCGAAATATATACCTATATGTATCAGAATTCTATGCTTACGGATGTAAACTCTGGTGTTAAATTACTCGAAAACTATGTAGAAGAAAAATCTTGAAAAATTTCTATATTCATATTTAATCGAAAAGAGTATGCTTACCAAATTTCATTAAATTCTAATCGTTTCGAATTTTCCTATGCTTTTAACAAGGCAACATTGTTGTGTGTAGCCAGCCTCCTTAAAAAAAAAGTTTCAACGTAACAGGTGTTCTTTTTCGTTACTATAAAATGCATCGTCATATTTCATCATCACAAATTCCTGTCTTTTTTTAACAAAACTATGTCATTTGAGCAATAATTATTCTGAAAAATCATGAACGCTTTGATGGTCCCTGTGTTTTTTGATTTTCTTAGTTCTTATGTGATTTTTCAGTCTTTAGTGATTGAGAGGTATTGAAACGAATGAATCGGGACAATGGGTATCAATGAGATATACTTAAGGGGTCACATCTAGTTGTGCTCGGAATAATTTACGAGTTTTTGTGATTTGGTCATGTTATCATCATTTCATCAATATATACAACGTTTTAATCAATAACTTCAAGTTTTGAGACACTCGTGCCATTTTTTTAAATGAAAAACTGCATATGCTGTTGGGAAAATGGGGTTGTTGTCCTAAAACACTTTTTTTGACAGTTAACACGATTCATCGAAAACTATTCAACCGATCGATAAGAATATTTCGCTAGCTTGTTCCTCGTTGTAATGGCTTATTCGGAAATAAAGGAATTTTTATTTCGACCAAAATTTACATTCTTTTCGGTAAAAAAAAAACAAATCTCTTGGAAATCGAACGATTTGGAATTGAAACGGTTTCTTGACGACACTTATGTGTTTCGATTTCCATAATTCGGTCATTTGTAGACGTACTGATTTAGTGTTTTTTATGAATTTCAAATCGATTTGAAACATTTTTGTCGTTGCGATAGCAGCTGATAGACATTTAGCCCCGGGGGAAGTAATCTTTTACTTCGAGCTGCATAATCTATCGTTAATTTTCTCTATTGCTTTTGAGCAGCTGAGTCATACATAATATATACAGTTTTGTTCAAAAGTATTAGGCACTCTGCAGCTGTTTGACCCACACAATGAGTGAAATGAAATATCTCGAACGAAAAAAATTCTAACTCAATATAATAAACGCCATTTCGAAGCAGACAATTCAAGCTTCATTTTGAATTTGACAATAATTTATACGATTTTTTTTTGCGCTCGGTACGTAGCTTTGAACATGGTTATTTTTCGCGATTTTTTCAGCCATAATGCTCGAAACAGTCAGTAAACTAATGTTTTGGTCAGAAAACCTTGAAGAGGACATCTTTAGCTTTGATTTGATCTTTGGAAAAATAAAATGCGATGTTTTTGGAGAAGTTGTTTAGTTTTTTCTGGAAATTATCGAAAATAAGGCAGATTTCTAAAAAGGTTGCGTATCTCGAAAATTATGGGGTTTGGAATATTTTGTGTGAGAAGTGAAAAGTTTCATTTTGTTATTTTTGATTCATCAAAATTATGATAGATTTTTTCTTCAAAATTTTTTCGTATTATCATTTGAATAAAAAATAACAGAACGAAACTTTTTACTTCTTACACAAAATATTTCAAACTCTATGGTTCTCGAGATACGCCACCTTTTCAGACATCTGCGTTTTTTCGACAATTTTGGAGAAAAAACTAAAGAAACTAAAAAAAAAAAAAGTTGATTTACTTACTGATACGAGCCTAGCACCCGATTTATTGAGGTGAAAGAATTACGAAAAATCGCTATGTCCAAAGATACGTATCGAGCGCAAAAAAAAATCACATCAAATATTTGGAAAGACCAAAGTAAAGCTGGAAGTGTCTGCTTGAAAATGGTGCTAATTGGATTTAGATTTGATTATTTTTTATCTAGATATTCGATTTTTTTTACGGAGCCGCAGTGTGCTCAATACTTCTGCACAAGGCTGTGTACGTTTTTCAAGTGCCAGGTTTTTGTTCTCATACTTGATGCTCTTTTTCGTAATGAAAAAGCAATCGGACGAGATTCAAATTGTAATTCTATTCAGTAACAATATTTACTAGGCATGGAATCAATTTGAGAATTGAAAAAATTACGAAATACGTAAAAGTCGATATACTGACCTCTAAATATTTTTGAGCTCCATAGTTTTGACAGAAATTTTCCTTCATAAATATCTAACTATAGCAAAAGAATGCACAAGGAAAAAAAATAAAAAATTTTTTTTCGAATCAATCTAATATATATTTATATTTATATATTCATGCATATTATTCCTGGAAAGAATCAAATGGTTGCGGAGTCAGTGCGGTAAGATTATATCCTCAGGGTTAAATTGTGTAGAATCTCGGAGTAGGATTTCTCCTTAAGAAGTTTCGGTACAAGCGATTCGATGTTGCCATGCTAAACCATGTTAAAAACACAAAAAATTTCAAAAAGTTAAGAATTTTATAAAATTTGGTGATTCTTTAGTGCCAAATTTGACAATACAAATTTTTTTCAGATTTTTCTTCTACACAGTTATCGAGTAATTGAAGACTAAAGTTCACGTGTATGAGCATAGCGTTTCCATATATATAGGTATACACTTCGGGCATAAGAAATCTGCTTTAATGCGTGATTACTCGATAACTGAGTAGAAGACAATTTTGAAAAAAATCGTCTTTTCGTATATTTGATGTTGAAGAACATTATCACCAAATTCAATAAATTTCTTAACATTTTGCCTTTTGTATCGAAACTCCTTGAGGAATCTTCGAGAGTCGAAGCAAAGGTTTGGGAGCCGAACGTACGAAAGAACAATTTTGTTAGAAGATAGCGTTTCGTAGAGGTAATTTTATACACGTGTATGATTTGCTACACGAGGAAAAATCGTTGGCCTTGTGTGCTCCACGCGCGTGTTTTTCTTACTCAACACCGTACGTCATGAGGGTACATGGTACACGAGAATACACTCCCCATATTACAAATACTTTTTGCTTTTTGATTGTATTTTCTCTTATCTTTTTCGTTGGTGTTCTTCAGCAGTGTGATACACGTGTAATTGTTCGTAACCAAATGTTTCGCACGTCGCAAATAATCTTTGCTGTTTGATATTATAATTTACCGGACAAATAGAAAATTCAAAGAATATTTTTATCAGGTAATTATCGTTACACTCTCGCACGCAGTGTCTTACCAACTGTTTCAGCATCTGGGAAGCGCAGATATTGCTTCTATTTATTTAGCTGAAGATTCGTAGTAATTTGAATTAATATGACTTATGAGTCCGCGGTAGAAACTCGAGAGTATAGAACTTTTTTTTTCTAAAAAATTTGCTCCGAGACTCCGCTTTTGGTTGCACGTATACCTCACAAAAATTTTTGTACGCGCGCACAAAATTTCGCCGAACATTTCTGCTTGAATTTTTCTTCTATCCGAACGCACATTCAGACTCAAAAGATAGAGGGCGTTTAGAAACTAATTAATTCAACGAAATGTATTAATCGTGATAAAACGATTCAGCTATTCTGGTTATACATTTGTCAAATGTTTCATTATTTTTTTCAGATTTTTATCAGATTTTTTATTATCAAAATATACAAATTAATTATTGAATTAATTCAAATAAGGACCTTGGCACATGGGAATAGTAATTGATTAATGTATTATTGGAGAAAAGACTGATAGATTTTTCTGCTTTGAAAATTTGACCGTAACTCAAAGAAATTAAAAAACAAATTACAAATAATATTATTTTGTCTCAGCACAAAAGTTTGTATCCGTGCAAAGGACGTATGAATGACAGCTAAACGTTGTTGATCCCCAATATTTATTCACAGTTGAATATTTTTTCATTGGCAAAGAAAATTTTCCTCGAGCCTGTAAAATTCGATCCAACGAATGATGTGACTGAAAAATTTGCCACGTTTCACTCGAAAAGTATTCTAAAGGAATTGGAGAGTACGATGATTTTGACAGCTTTCGATGTTCGGAGTTCTCAATGTTTTTCGGGTCCTTTGAGTCCTCGAAGTTCATGCCCGCAGGATCTGTACTTCGATAAAGTTCATGGTTTCGTGGGGCTCAAACGAAGTCGGTTATTCGAACGGAGACACATGACTCACTGATCTGGAAGATTAATTCTTTTTTTTTTGTTTTTGTTTTTTTTTTTCTAACTTATCGTTGCAAGCGTTTGATTTTTTTCGTGTCCGATTCGACGATACTGGAGGAATCATTGTGACTCGACGAGTACACTCTTTGAAATGTTTCTATTGTATCACGTGCCTATGCCATCCTGGATACCGATGATTCGAAAAACGTTGAAGCACACGTGTGAGTTCTGTTGTAACGTTAGATACCGTGGGGCATTCGATCGAATATTTATTTATTTTAGCTATTGTAAATATGATCAATCATGCCCTTCCTTGTTTTTTTTTTGATCGAACTAGTGCTGGGATTATTTCGCAAATTGGTTTACGAAAAAATCATTGACATCAGACTGAATGTTATTAATCGTTTCAGTAAAAAAAAAAAAAGGTTACAGTGCAGAATGAATTTGCAGAAATTCGTAGTCCGGCGTTTCTGTGTTTCTATAGGATTTCTGAGTGATGAGAAAAAAATGACTTAGCGTTCATATTATTCTAAAACATCGTAGAATCGGAGTGACACTGGTAACGAAAAATCAAATGGTCACGTTTTTTTTTTTTTTTTTTTTCCTTCACCGGAGCGAACGATGAAAGAGATTATTGTGTTTGCTAGTATAGTTCGGAGGACAATTTTATGAAACGAGCGAATGCTCTTTTGCCAAAGAAACGATAATCGACCTCGTGTCACCAGTTTTATATCGTAAGCTGGATACAAAGTACATTAGATTTTTTTTTTCTTCTTCTTTTTTTTCCAATATAATAAAAAATGAATGGTTCGCTTCCAGAGAGTACCGGCGCAACGAATCAATTGCTTTTACGCTATGAAAGTATAAGAAAAATTGATAAAGTGACGTAAAAGTGGAACCGCGTCGAAATAACTTTGTTTTGAATTCGAATAGGAAGAATTTAGAAAAAAAAAAAAAAATAAAAAAAACAAAAAGATTTATCATGAGACTAATAAAAAAATCTTTGAATTTTTTCAATTGATTTTGTTGCAGTAAACTTACCTTCAAATTGATTCTCCGATTAAGGAGTTTCGGTACAAAAATGTTAAGAAATTAATCAAATTTGGTGATAATGTTTTTCAACATCAAGTACGAAAAGACAAATTTTTTCAAAATTTTCTTCTACTTAGTTATCGAGTAATTATGCATTAAAGCAGATTTCTTATGCCCGAAGTGTATACCTATATAAATGGAAACGCCTATGCTTATGCACGTGAACTTTAGTCTTCAATTACTCGATAACTGTGTAGAAGGAAAATCTGAAAAAATTTGTATTGTCAAATTTGGCACTAAACGAATATGTTGACTTAATTTTATAAAATTCTTAACTTTTTGAAATTTTTTGTGTTTTTAACATGGTTTAGCATGGCAACATTGTATCGCCTGTACCGAAGCTCCTTAAATAGAAAAAAAAAAAATTCTAAATAACTAGAATCAGGTCAAATTAAAGTCCACAAGTTTCTTTTGTCATTCAATGTTAAAACTTATTGTTTAGTTTTCTTCGATCGAAGAGGAAACTTTAACGGAAATTGTGCAATATCAATTCCGTTGAATCGTGTATTTCAGTTTTAATGTTGATTTTGATGTACCAAACTACGGATATATCGATGAAACATTGAAACTGCAGTCACTGAATGGTCCATTGCTTATTGTTTTCCATGCTGCTCCCCGGTAACCGCAGCCTTGTTTTACGTCGGTGTGTCATACAGAGCGTTAACTATGCTTTCGTATACAGTTAAAGACAACGGAAACAGAAAGCGGTTGAACAATAAGCATTCGGTACAAATAATAACATTGCCCTTACGAAAGAGAGTATCTGTGGAGCCAACTTCGTTTCGGTGTTGTCGTCTTCGCTAAACAAAATTCAATTGGTGAAATCGGGAACAATGTGATCACATTTCAAAACTCGAAACCGTTGTTTTTAGCATTGTTGCTCCGCGTCACGTCGACGGACGAATTTTATTTTTGAAGCTGGCAAACGTCAATCCATTTTTTTTTTCACGTTTGATAACGACGATTTTCGATGTAAAAAGAATTCCAGGAAAATAAAAGTTTATTGATTTTTAAATTAGTCAATTAGAATGAGAACTAGTATTCGACTACGTTTTCAATGATTATAGTTTTACCAATATTTCAGCGTTACAATAAACGAATTTGATCAAAGGTTTGAAGCGAAATGATCCTGCATGTGTTCATTTTTGTAACGATCAATGTATCATCTATTTATTCAGGACTTTAATTCAAGACAAATGATATCTTCATCAAAATATATCTGGAATCGGATGACTTTACAATCTTGAAATTTTTATTGGCCTATTCATACTTTCACGATAATATTTCATACCTAATGCAAAAGTATGAAGTTAGTGAATGTCCCAGGGACACGTCATGGATGCAATTTTTCTTGGTCCTTTGACTCAGGACACTGACGATGAGAGGTTTAGGGAATGAATAAGATTCCTTTCTAGCTTCCCCTGTTCTCTGTTTATATTTTTCCTCTCTTCCTGCCCCTGCCCTCTTTCTCTATCTCTCTTCTGCCCTATATTTAAGGCAAGACGAACAAAAACCATTGTACGAAGCGAATACCCGGTTAGAGGAGCGAAAAAGTTTTAACATAAAGTCTGTAGGGTACGAGGTAGCCTGTCTGAGACTCAGGGCGCATTAGAACAGGCCAAATGTGATATTCGGTCTTCGGAACAAAATATGTGGCGATCCTACGTCATAGAGTCTCGAAATAAGATGGATGGCATTTTTATTTTTCTTCATCCGTATGGTGATCGGATATGAAATTTGGTTTGAAACACACACGGGATGAGCGATATAAATTCTCTTGAGAGAACGATATCTGTACTCCATTCCTCAAGGTCTTCGTTCCAGAAAGATTATTCCTTGAATTTGACAGCTCCACGAGTGAAGTCCTCCAATCGAAGGTATTTGAAGATTCTGAAAGAAAAGTCGTGACACAGAAACTTTTTGGATGTTGCATACATTTTTACTCATTTTTTTTTTTTTTTCAAGCCTTATGTTTTTGATTATTGAACATTTCCGAAGCAACGAACCTTTTACCTCAGAACTTTTTCAATATCCTTCGAAAATAAAACAAAAAGATGAAATAGACTAGAAAAAATGTAATAGAATTTTCAAAAAATTGATTCTTTATTTTTCAATTGAAAATAAATAAATCTCTATATATATAAATCTGTTGGCTAAAAAATGTTTGGCCGCTTTTCAATCGGAAACGACTGAACCGATTACAATGATTCTTTCACGAAATTAAAAATCATGATTCAATCTGAGTTTGTGGTTATGTAAAATTTCGTTATCTCAATTTCAACAGATATGCAAAAAAAAAGTTCAACGATTTCGTTCAATTTCCAATTTCGTTTAATTTGAAGGAAATCGGAAAACGACCAAAACGAGCGGTGGCTGAATTCTCAATTCGGTATAGAAAAAAAAGTTGCAGCATTTTCAATGGAAATGACGAAAAAAAAAAAAAAAAAAAAATGAAAACCTTTCGTTTGATAATTTTTCCTGCTAGATATGCGGCGGGCGAAGCCCGCAGCCACAGCTAGTAAATAAATAAAACATTTCATCCCGTTCGTTGAGACAATTCGTAATAGTATCTATTATTTGAGAGCAAAGTTGTGACGTTCAGTACATACCCAATAAGTTTAGCTCTGCGCGAGTAGTATTTACACTATTTTGTCAATCCGCGTAAGTACGAATGAAAATTCTGTTAACCAGACATATTTGATTCGATGCGATATTCTACAGCATATTATGTTCGAAACTCAAATAGTAAGAAACGAAGTTTGCTATTTCACGTTCGCTATAATACGTGCGCTGTAAATGCATGGGAGGTGTATGTACTTTTCATTTGTTTTCCACGCCCTTGTGAGAAACCTAGAGAAAATATCGAAACACTTTTTCCTCACGTGATCAAACTTCCACGTATACGTTTCGTGGTCATACTAACAATAAAGTACGTGACTTTTCGGTATATCGATAAAAAGTATGAATAATGTAACATTATTAAATCATCTCAATCGATCTGTGAACATCTGTAAACCTCGAGCGGGTGTGAGTCTGTTTTTTTTTTTATCACGAGCGCTCTCTCGTGGTGTGTAACTTGTTTATATGCTCTGGCTTGTGTTAAAAATTCTATAGGGTTTGATTATACATTGACCGAATGAGAAATACGGTGGATCGAATATATACTCATTCGAGCCATTGTACAATGTCTATTTGGACCGAAACACGCGGTAAACTAAGTTAGTTGACCACAAGCGAACAAGACTCGTCTTCCAGCGATATCCGAGCGACTTTCAGAGCGCGTTTTTCTCAAAACAAAAGATTATTGACTCGAACACACTCAAGTTTTTTGACAGATGTTGCGCATAGTCTACGACGTTTTAATTTCGAACCGGTAATTCGCAGCAGTCGTGCGGTTTAATTTTTGATCAATTCGGTGGTCATGCGCAGTGCTCCATGACAATTAAAGCGTTCTTGCAGAGTCAAGCTCTATCGTTGATGATTTAAATTTTTCGTTCACGAAAAACTTACCTTTGTACGCGAAATAAACGTGCCCTCGTACACGGTTGTAAGAGAATACACTTGTATCGGAGGACAGTTGTGAAAGAATAGAGATGAATAGCTCAGATGGAGTGGAATAAAGATTTTTTTTTTTCGTGAATGAATTACGGTTCTGTCGCAGCAGTTAGTTGTTTTAAAATGTGTAAGTGAGCAATAAATCGTTGATTCAGATATCATTTTAATAGAAGTACGAAAGTCGATGATTTTTTCGAATGTGCGCCATGATCGTTTGTGGAAATTCATTCATTATGAAGTGTGTTTAGTAGCAATGTGATTTCACTCGCATTGTCTAATCGACCATGATACTAAATTTTATCGGGCGTTTATTTGTCAGATATATTTCACGGGCATTTTTTTATCTTGCATCCTGTTTTGAGGATGAGATTCCTTAGTTTCATTATTTAATAGGGAAAGTCTCATCTCTATATATAAATCTGTTGGCTAAAAAATGTTTGGCCGCTTTTCAATCGGAAACGACTGAACCGATTACAATGATTCTTTTACGAGATTAAAGATCGTGATCGAACATAATAAAATGACTGTAAAAAATTGTAAATTATTGTAAAAATGCATAAAATTTTGTACAATAAACAAAATTCTGAAGAGGGCTCTGAACCAAAAAGTAAATGAATTCATAAAATTGTTTTGAATTCAACCAATCGATCGGGCTGTAGCAGCAACTAGTACAAAATTCGAAAATCTTCCGGCCGAAATAAAAATCCGAAAAAAAATATTATATTTCTCCAAACATAACAATTTATGTAAAATACCAATTTTTTTTTACTTTTCTAAATCGAGTTGGAGGGCGATTCTTGTTTTATAGAGAGATTCCCGGCAGCTGTCATGTTATTTTTTCATTCGAAAATGCACTTGTTTCGATTCATCCCCACGTGTTTCGATCGAAACGATGGGGTGTCGTTTTGCTGCTACAAAACAACAACAGGACAACGAATCAGAATGATTCTCTCATTTTCATATTATTTTTAATTTTACCTCATATGCATAAATATGTATTTATCGGATAAAAAAATTCATTGGATTGAAAAAATATTTTTCTAACGTTTCAATTCATTCACAACAGATCTCTTATCTTTGAGCAATTTCGAGCAACAGGACTTGAAAAATTTAATTCCTCATTCGAATACGAAGCCTTGTATTCGACCAATTTTTGGGACGTAGATTCCAGCCATTTTTCCAATACTTTCTTCGATCGAATGCTCTCAAGTAACGTGTTTAACTGACCGTAAACCTTTTCGAGATGAGAATTTCGATTTCATCCAAAGCACGCTCGACTTTACCTGCATTCCTCATGCCTTTCATCCACATTTCTTTTAATCCTGGTGTACAGCCGATAGCGAAGTACGACACGAGGTTCGGTGCGCTTATTCCAAAACCGGAAGCCTTCCGAATGATCAATCCTCGTTCACGTGTCATAAATCCACTCGTTCTTCCATTTTTTTTTGCCTTTCATCTCCATCATATCTTTTCGGTCTTGATACTATAAAAATAAATGATTGACGCCAGCTTCGATTTACGAGCGGAAATAAGAAATTATCGAAGATTTATGGAATTCGATGAGAAAAATAGTTTCTTTTTTTTTTATCGAAATATAATCACGTTTTCAGGAGAGAGGAATTACATCCGAAATACTATTGAGAATTTTTAACGATTTCGCTTTCGCTTAACAGAAAAGTATTTTTCATAGAAAAATAATGCAATATTGCATTATTTTCGTGAAATATGTATAATCGACTGACGCACGTGTTCATAATCTGTATCAACGAAAGACAAACCTTTTACCATATATACTTTAACACCAAATTTTGACATTTTGAATCGGACTCAATGTGTCCTGTATATCGCTCCTAATTGATATTTCGCCAAGTCAGCAGCAGCAGCAGTTCGCTCCTATCTCTCCATTATCCATGAGTACTTGTGCAGTTTCAATCCAACGTCCATTCAATCCCTGCTTTATTCGTTTGCTCTTAAAACCGCAGCTCTTATATTGAGTTAACTATTGGATCGTAGCATAAACTCAATCTCTCGTATCGCGAACTACATTCATTCGTCGCAACTCCCATCCCAAATGTCAAAACGCTTGCATATATCCGATGACAAGAATAACGATTAAAATCATGATAAATTAATGAAATAATGTTGCTGTCGTTCGAATGTCTTACGATACGTTTAAAAACCCTGACAGCTCAAAAGGAAATTCCATATTTCGGTCTACATTTAAGGAGTTTCGGTACAAAAGGCAAAATGTTAAGAAATTAATGAAACTTGGTGATAATGTTCTTCAACATCAAGTACGAAAAGACAATTTTTTTCAAAATTTTCTTCTACTTAATTATCGAGTAATTATGCATTAAAGCAGATTTCTTATGCCCGAAGTGTATACCTATATATATGGAAACGCTATGCTTATACACGTGAACTTTAGTCTTCAATTACTCGATAACTGTGTAGAAGAAAAATCTGAAAAAATTTGTATTGTCAAATTCGGCACTAAAGAATATGTTGACCAAATTTTATAAAATTCTTAACTTTTATAAATTTTTTCTGTTTTTAACATGGTTTAGCATGGCAACATTGTATCGCCTGTACCGAAACTCCTTAATTGAATCATCATTTTTTTAAATTCAATGTAAATGAGTGCCGAACATTCGAATGTTTATCAACAACATGGGATTGAATCGAGTTTGATTTTCTTACGTAAATTAATGAGGCAGGTGCGGTTCAAAACTCTCGGATATTGCGTTTTAGAAATAATTTTAACGACAGTAGAATTTAATGCATTTGCATAATAGCTTGTTTCCACTAATGGTGGATATATTAATTTAATTACAAAGTTGTGAAGGTCGATATTATTAGAATGTGTAAATAGCACAAAATCCTGCCCCTGTCGCTCACAGAATAGCGCTACATATATGCGTATTCTATTGGAAAGTTGGGATTGCATTATTTGCAGCTAATATGTTATGCCAGTTCAACTATGGGGATATTAATCGTCAGACATGTGTCAGTATCCGATAATCATTGCAGGACACAGAACCAATCAAAACGTACAGAGAGTAGACCGTCGTTCAAACAAATCCACAGATCTCCATTCTCTAATACCTATGTTATGACACGAAGATAACGTTCGCTTTAATTTATAAACGTGATCCCAGGGTCGTCCTGAATAGTCCTGATCTCGTTATTTCGTATTATTATAATAATAATCATCGATCTGCACACACGTATTCAATTTGTTTTGACACAAAGTCAATTCATGTTTACTACCAATGATTGAAAAATGGCTAACGAATGATCGAAGATTACTGATCGTTTTTTGATGTTCCAGGGTACGCTTTTTTTTTAAATTGCTATCAACAATGAGCATTTTCAAATAAATGGATATTTTCTTGGAAATGATTCTTTATTTTTTTGAATTTTATTTTGAAAAAGTAATATTATCATGGCTGATGAGAATAACGTTTGATCGGTTCTCGTCCGATAATTACGTCAAGAGGGTCGAAGGACATATATAGTAGAACGGCTGATGGTTAAAATTATTGCGTTCGAGCGTGATATGAGAATCGCCTTAAGGGTATTCGTTGTACGGGGCGACACGTAGGTTAAGCGATTCGCGTTAATTGGCATTTTCTCGGTGTGTACCCCGTTGATCTTTACCGTGAGAATAAGAATGTACGTTTTATAGATAGAAAAAAAAAAAAAAAAATTTTTTTTTGGTTTGTTCATTGTGATTGATGGGTTGTAGATTTTTGAGAATTTTTCAACTTCGACGAATGTCTTCATGGAATAAGCGGAGTAATAATGTTTCCTCGTTTTTTTTTTCTTTTTTTTCAAACTCGTTCGATTCTACAAACCGATTGAAATTAAATGAAATCACGTAGCGAAAATTGGAGTAAAGATAGAAAAATAAAAAGATGGTAAAAAGTGTCGGCGAGAGGCCTTCGATAAATGGTCGTAGAAGCACGAACAAATTGATTGATTAATTGACACTCCGTTTTACTTCATCTAATCGAGTAATCGTCCCCCGTCTTTTTTTTTTTTCACTTTCCTTTAAAATTTGCGATCCAAGATGTACACAGAGTGACTGAACTGACCAGCTGGCTGGGTCGATACGGAACATCGTTTTAAAGGTTTCATTCCGAGTGCAAGTTTTCATCCACGAATATTTGTGTCATTTGTTTGAAAAAAATAATAATAATAATGATGATAAAATAGTTTTTTGCCGGTTGAATTGTTCATGATTTCCATTCATAATTTCAAGGTGGTTGCACGTCTTTCGGACACTCCTGCTTAGGTGGTCATGGCAAAAGATCGTCCGGTGATGATGTGCCACGAATGACGGAAGTTGGAATGGATGCTCCGAGCACTAACGAAATCTCTCGGCGGTCGAGCATCAATGATATTTTAGTGAATCTGAACACCAATGATATTCAACAATTGAGAGATTTTATGAAATGTCGAAATTGCGTTGTCGAATCGTCACGACGTGCTCGAGATAACAAGGACTCCATTCCCCTTCTTCTCAGGCAATTGGTAAAACGTTTCGTAATAGGATTTTACAATCATGAAATTAAGATTATTTGAAACATTTAAGGAGGTTGGCTACACACAACAATGTTGTCATGTTCAAAGCATAGAAAAATTCGAAATGATTAGAATTTAATGAAATTTGGTGAGCATATTCTTTTCGATTAAATATGAATATACAATTTTTTTAAGATTCTTCTTCTACATAGTTTTCGAGTAATTTAACACTAGAGTTTACATCCGTAAGCATAGGATTCTGATATATATATAGGTATGTCTTTTGCATATTGTAAACTCCAATTATTCGACAACTATGTAGAGGAAAAATTTGAAAAAATTTGTGTCATTGCATTTGATGCTAAAGAATGTTATCACTAAATTTTATTAAATTCTTATCATATTGTCGTATGTAGCCACTCTCCTTAAATGTTTTTCTCAGATACGTTTGTTTTTGTTTTTTTTTTTCGAACTTTTTCTTCTCTGACACCGTCAAAACAATGAAACTTTATTTTTGTCCAATTATTTTATTGATAATGATATTACTCCTGTTCCAGATCGTCTCGTTTCGCCATCCATACAACTCTGCTCTTACACCGAACGATGAATAAGAAAAGATGTACCGATATTGCAAACTTACCTGAAAACTTGAAGAAAAATCATAATTAGATGAACACGAGAAGTACTTAAAATAAATGGATTACGAACAAACGTTCTAACTTATTTCGTCATTATTTGCAACATTTTTGCAACACCATAAAAGTTTTTTCTCATTGCGAACGTTTGATTGTATGGCCTGTCTATTTTTGTAATATTGTTTAACCCGTTCGTCGTCGAGCTCTGCGAGACTCCTTTTCACACCTCTATCCAAAGGACAATTATTCGAAGCTAAAAAATGGCAGAAGCAGCAGAATTTTTTCCTGTTTCCTTTGAGTTTACGAGACGAAGTGTTTCAATTCTATTTTTGTTGTTGTTATTTCTCGATTTGTATGAAAATCAATTGTCGTCGTATTTCTGATTTTGATCAATAAAAACGTTTGTCAAATTGAACACTTGAAACTTTACATGTGAGAAAATCTGTCATCGCGCGATTAACTAAAAATGTATACCAATGTGTGGAACTATGATAAGATCTGCATTATATATATTTTTTTTTCTTTTTTATAAAATGATGTATGTTATGAAAAAAAAAATGTAATCAAATATTCTGTGATCCAGCAACACTCTTAACAAATTCGCTGATAAAGAATTTTTGTTGTGATATCAATCGGAAAGTGATTACGAGGCAATATGTGTTTATAAAGGTGACTTGAAAGATTGTTCTATATTTGTTCCAATTTTTTGGGCGATTACAAGTGTGAATGCAGGTCAGGATCGCTTATTGAAGAAATAACAACTGAGAAATATGCTTTATTTTTTACTCTCGTCGTTGCAAGTTACTTCTTTTCAACGAACTTTTTCAATGGTTCTTATACATCGTGGAAGACAACAAAAAATAATTTTTTGAATTGACAGTCGATGTATATAATCAACAGTAAGAATTACTAGTAGATTCGAAAGGTAAACAGTTTTGTTGCCCTAAACATATATAAATTAATCGTACTAATTCGAGAGATAATAAATGTTGAAAACAAACATTTGATTACACTAGAATTTTTTTCGTAAATAAACAAAGCTGAACTGTAAATGATCTATTTTGTTGATTTTCGTCTACAAATCGAAGCACAATAAATGCTTTTGTTATCTTCTCTCTGCGTTACGATTCGTCTCTCGAAGGAAATGAGCTCGTATCGCATTTTGATTATAATTTTATCACGAATATTAAATGTTTCTCAAGTTTTGTGCATCTTCGTGACGAGTTAATGAGTTTGTCAGAAAATTTCTCACACGATTCTCAAACTCTACAATAAGATTGTTCTCTGTTGATAAAAGTATTTGATTTTTGAAGAAATAATACAAACAAACGAAAAGGGATTTTTTTTTTTCAACATTTCTACTTGAACAAAAGACGAAATATTGGGTAGCACTGTCGTTGCTTCATACTTAATATTTACTCAATTATTGTACTGGATTGTTCATTATTGAAGCGCGTCGTCATCGAATGAGTCGGTCTGAAAAGAGATTAAAAAAACATCATTTATGGTTGATTTCTTAAAGTCTTCGATTAATTTTCATTATTCCAATATATCGATCGATCTTTACCAATATTTTATACAGACGAAATTTCCGTGTCAGACTTGGATGATTATTGACATACTCTTTTGGGGATGATATATGAAGAAGATCCGTTGAATCGTCGTTTCCTTTCGCCAATGGTCGTGTCAACTCGATAGAATCTCTAGAGCCCTTGGAATTTTCGATGCTGTCGTCAATCTCTTCTTTATCATCTCTTCAAATATGAAAAAGAGAATCGGATTTTTCGTAAGATGTAGTACATGATTTCTCATTACTAGGGTAAAAGTTTGAAAAATAAACTATTCTCATCCATTTTAATTTGAAATAAAAAAAAACTAATTACGAATTTCTTTCAAATGATAGAAAATCAAATGTGCAAGTTAAAATTGTAGTATTTTCTGGTAAATTCTGAAACGATGTTTCTATTATTGTCGGAACGATGTTAAAGATTTCGAAATTATTCGTGTTTATCACTCGAAAAAGACCACACCTGAATACCTTTAATCATAATCGATAACATAAAATATCTGCACGTTACGGGTCGTTGTCCCCTTTTCTTTATCAATCATTTTCAATTAATCACGTTGACATATCGATCAAGATTGTTGATCTTAATCTAGAGTTGTTGTCAAATCCGTTATTCGATTACCAGCTGCTTTTTCGTGTCGACATTAATAATTGTTCGTTTACGATAAAAGTGAGTTGTGCTGGGCATTCGTAAGAATATTTTCTACACGATATCGTATCGAAATAATGTAAAGTGTAAGAAATATTGATTTCCCCGTATCGATTACAAGAATATAGTTTAATTCTTTCGATTATCCTATATTTTAACAACAATTATAGGATTCATATAAAAATATATCCAATTACAAAATTATCGCGATTCAATAAAATTCAATCAGTTTATATGTTACTAGCTGTGCCTGCGGGCTTCGCCCGCCGCATATCAGGCAAGAAAAATAATCAAACGAAAGATTTTCATTTTTTTTAAAATTTTTCATCATGTTCATTAAAAATGTTGCAACTTTTTTTCTATACCGAATTGAGCATTCAGCCACCGCTCGTTTTGGTCGTTTTCCAATTTCCTTCAAATCGAACGAAATTGGAAATTGAACGAAATCGTTGAACTTTTTTTTTTTGCATATCTGTTGAAATTAAGATAACGAAATTTTACAAAACCACAAACTCAGTTAGAATCATGATCTTTAATCTCGTGAAAGAATCATTGTAATCGGTTCAGTCGTTTCCGATTGAAAAGCGGCCAAACATTTTTTAGCCAACAGATTTATATATATAGAGAAGATAAACATTATGAACGAATGATGGTACCGAAAAATCCCGTTGGTATGTTTTCCATAATTGGTGTCCCAATTTCCCGGTAGAGTGCGAATACTCTGTTTCTCGTGCCACCACCTGTTGCTAGGACGTTTGCCGACAATCGGAGCAGCCGCGGGTACCACCAGCCGCCCCGTTATCAGATGAGAGAAGAGCCAGCGATTTTGATCGCTGTTCGCTGTTGGTTTGCCATCTGTTTCATCCTCCACGATCGCTCGTTCAGCCTCTCGACTACCAATTTGTCGATATTGCGAAGTTCTAGGACCATCGTAACTTCGTTTCCCGTGGGCTGTTAACGCATTTGAATTTATACATGAATGCGTAGCCAACAAATAGTAGATGGGAGAGAGCAAATCGGTAAAGCGGCAAGAAATAAAGCATCGAAGCCTCAGCTACTTCAACGGCTTAAAAATTTCTATTTTTGTTCGTACTTCGAGTTAATTGAAGTGACTGGCTTTGATATTAAATTGCATTTTCCCGTCCATTTACATCGTACAACGAATCCATGGACTTCTATAGGAATAAGCAACGAGAAACTCTAACGATACCAATAAAACGTCAATTAGCTATACACCCATTCTATGACTACTACAGATTCGAATATTAATTAATTTCTCCGGTTTCCATTGAAACAAGTGGGCGTTCTGACGTCAGATCTGAATTACGAAAAATGGACTCCTTTTTCAACGTAGAATTCTCGAAATATCAGTAATTTGAAAATTCATCTCCACAAAATACTGATTTCGAAGCACTATAAATAACCATAGGAACTCAAATGTGGTCGAATGCATTCGGAATTAGTTCTACAAGTAAGAAATGAAGAATTTTTGGCCTACAAAGTGTAACGATGGTTGTAACATTTCAGAAGCGTAACAAATTCACTCACCACCCCAGCACGAATGTCCATAGCTCAGACAAGAGCCTGAAAAAAGAAATAAAATTTGAAAGTTTTCGGTAGACGAAATAAATTGGAAAAATACTGCCGAATGACGGAAAGGGAGAAGAGAAAAAGAGAGGGCAGGTTCTGATGACGTTAACACGTACAAAGATGTTTTTTTTTTTTTTTTTTTTTTTTCACATATCTACGCACGTGTTTTTTTATTTTTTGTGAAAAATGCTGTTGACCACGCAACCCTTCGCCATTCAGGGAATCGTGCTCATTACTTTAATCACTTTTGTCTATAAGAAGTGCAGTCGAGACCGTCGGTGGATCCACGAAATTAGATACTCGAGAAATACACGAGCGAAACTACTCTCAAAAAGCTCGAGTGCTTTCTTTCTTCTCGGTTACTTCTTTATTCTCGTCTCTTTGTTTCAATAGTGCGTCAATGAAAAGCTTTATTTTATGGTCCGTATCCCATGTGGTGAGAAATTTATTCGTATATTTTGATTTTTATGTCTATAATTAATCGCATTAAAAATCCAATTAAGTGAAACAAAAGCAAATGGCGAAATAGCACTCGATATCTGGAATCATTAAAAAAATGCAATCTTTCATAAATCGATGAATATGAAAATAATATGAACATTCAAAGTATTTAATGAGCTTGTGCAATATTTGTGGCATTATATATAACTTTGCAAATTGAAAGAATAAGAACGATTGATTCTTCCAACGCTTTAAAGTTATGTTTGTAAAGTCAGAGCTTTTGACAGCTCTTACAATTTATTTCACCTTAAGGAGGGTGGCTACATACGACAATATGATAAGAATTTAATAAAATTTAGTGATAACATTCTTCAGCATCAAATGCAATGACACAAATTTTTTCAAATTTTTCGTCTACATAGTTGTCGAATAATTAGAGTTTACAATATGCAAAAGATATACCTATATATATCAGAATTCTATGCTTACGGATGTAAACTCTAGTGTTAAATTAATCGAAAACTACGTAGAAGAAAAATCTTAAAAAATTTGTATATTCATATTTAATCGAAAAGAATATGCTCACCAAATTTCATTAAATTCTAATCATTTCGAATTTTCCTATGCTTTTAACATGGCAACATTGTTGTGTGTAGCCAACCTCCTTAATAATCCTGTTGAATTTAGATCGTTCAGGAAGACAGCTGTGAAAATTTAATATCAAACGGGCCGTGCGAATAGAACTGATGTTCTTTTGAGGCTAAGCTATCGATGTTCATATCCGAGTTTTATGTAACGCATGGGGCATGAAACACGATGCATTCAAATCTCGAAATATGGCGAATACATTCTTGTTCAACCATCTTATTTACAGGAGGAGAATAAGACAGGCTGGAATGCAGATAAATATGTTATAGAGAAGTAGATGCACTATATACTCCTTTCACTATGGTGTAGCTTCCGTCGCAAAGTAAGTTTCGATTCTGCCTTCGCATCTTTATTCTTCGGGTGAATATATATTCATTTATTTATCCTCTGTCAAAAGAGGACGGAGTCGTCAAAATACGTATTTCTAAAGTCGTAGGAAGAGAAATATAAAAGGGCTGAAAACCGAAGCCCCCCCTCCCCCCCGCCATAAGTATTTCCCACTGCAGCTAAAAAAAAATTTGAATATTCGCCGCTATTATCAAAGAAACTTCGATTATTTTTCGCCGTAGTTGAAAGTTTCTATAACTATTCCCCGCTAAGTTAAAAAAAATTGTGAGTAACTCCTGCTGTGGTAACAAACCTTATTCATTTTTCTCGTGACAGTTGAAATTTTTTTCTAGTATTTTCTACTATTGTTACAAATTTTTATTAATTTTTCCCGCCGTTGTTTAACATCTCTGAGAATAATATTTCACGCTATAATTTAGAAAGAGTTTTTTCGACGAATATTCTGATGCATATCTTCGAAGAATTATATTTTCGACGAACTGTTCTCGACGAATTACGTTTTTAACAAATTGTTTTCGACGAATTCTCCGTGAATAGCTTAATTGCCGGTAACTCCTGTTCATAAAGTTTCCAGTTCGTGGTATCTACCTATCAATCTACTATTAATCGAGGATCGTTAACTACAAATCTGTCGGTTATATTCGCTGTGAGAATATTTTTGGTGGTATATGTGGTGTATCGGCGATGGAAAGTTCTTGTCAATTTATTTCAAAACTGCTTTTAGGAAACGGGAATGGAAATTCTTTCCTTCATAACCTTTATCAACTTTTATTAAATATCGATCAGCACTCGATTCTATGAATTTTGTCACCTACGTTTTAAGGATGCTCGACTATTACTTCGGAGTCAAAAAAGAGCCCAAATTCACTTTACGCACTGCTATTCCGATTACGGAGTTTTGGTACAAAAGGCAAAATGTTAAGAAATTAATCAAATTTGGTGTTAATGTTCTTCAACATCAAGTACGAAAAGACAAATTTTTTCAAAATTTTCTTCTACTTAGTTATCGAGTAATTAGGCATTAAAGCAGATTTCTTATGCCTGAAGTGTATACCTATATATATGGAAACGCTATGCTTATAAACGTGAACTTTAGTCTTCAATTACTCGAGAACTGTGTAGAAGAAAAATCTGAAAAAATTTGTATTGTCAAATTTGGCACTAAACGAATAGGTTGATCAAATTTTATAAAATTCTTAACTTTTTGAAATTTGTTGTGTTTTTAACATGGTTTAGCATGGCAACATTGTATCGCCTGTACCGAGACTCCTTAACGTTTACTGATGTTGAATATTTCGTATTATCGATTTTAATAAACATAATTACTGATACATGAGTATTTTATAGTACAATAACTCGGGAAAACTAAAAAAAATTAGATCGTCAACGACTCCATATTAGAATTATAAGCAACCGAACTTGTCAACTTCGCGGCATTTTCAACCGGAAATTGAAAATTTTCTGTTATATTTCCGTGTTGACAACCTGATGGGGTATAATTTTTCTATTCTTTACCAAATTCTTAGTATCCAATTATCAGAATCCAAGTTTCAATGACTACTCGTTGATTTTGGGAGAGAAAAACCGCGTTAACGGCACTTCCGGTCGACGTATATTCGGTGCCTCAAAATGCTTGACTTTGCAAATTTATTATTACTGATGATCGTAATGATCATTATTACTGATGATCGAACATACTTAATCACGATTCAAAAATATTCAAAATCGTGACAAGTTGTGAGGTTACATTTTGAGATATTCAAGATCATTTTTACAGATACCATATTCGTTCAAGCAAAAATAAAAAAATTATACTAAATTTCAGTTGAAAAACGCACGTTCGCCAAAAATGTACTGATCCATTGAATCTTAACATTTTTTCTGTCTCCATAGTGTATTAACCCGTCAGCGCTTGCGCTATGAATCTTTTTTTCTTGAAAAATTCGAATAGCATAAGGATTCGAAGTTTTGCCTATTTTAACTAAAATAATTCTTCTGTATAATAGACGAAATGATTGAAGAAAAAAACATTTTATTTCAATTCATTCATTCTTTTAAAGTGCCAATAAATATTGTAATGATGGTTTCCAACAATAATACATGCTTCAAAACCACTACGGCGAAATCATCTTCAACTTTTTATTAATCGAATTTAGCATTTGAATCTTCAAAAGACCGTTGACAGATTAATCCGAAGATAGTTAACTTTTTTACAAACTCCATGATTGAAGAATTATCATTGTAACTCGATAACAATATTTCTATAGTTTCTGAGATGTTTAATCTTTTTTTTGGTTTTACGACGAGGTACCTTTTGCGTGTATGGTGATGCAAAGTGATGAAGCGTAACTCGTAATACACACATAAGGGTTAAGACACTTTTGAGAAAGTTTGATTAATCGATTTCTTCCCGTTCAGGGGTTGAACTGTGGAAAAGACTGCATCGAATCTCGAAGCTTCGTGTGTCGGTGTTTGAGATGTCAAAAAACTGGTCTCCCACCGACAAAGATCGGAATCTTGTGAAATGCTAGGAATTCAATTGCTAATAACTTCCGCGATAATGCGAGCTCGTTTCCGCAAAATTCGTGAAGATTTTCCATTATGGATTGCATACGTTTGGTAAAGGTAACGAGTAAACTGAGAATTGGTCGATGCAAAAAAAAAAAGATAGAGTGAAGTAGCGTTTTTTTTTAATTTTCGAAAATATTTCCTTTCTTGAGTTTTTACAGTTTGAATTTTCAAACTGATTTGAATAATCAAATTTTTATTATTTTTTATATTCGAACTTCCGAATATATATATATTTTTTTTCAAAAAGGAAAAGAAATATTTGAAAGTTTGAAAAATGTCGCTTTGAACGAAAATGTAATAAAAAATGGAAGAAACTCTTTATAACATCACTCACCAGCTGCACATCCGGCGAAGCAGAAGATCAGTAATATAATGAAGAACCTTTTGATCGCTTTGAGACTCCGTGGATGCCTGGAACTCCTCTTCTCGTCGTGCATCTTCATTCTTTTGTTAATTTTCCGAGATTAATTAATCTGGAATGAAACAAAATTATGTAAATTACGTTCACGACTATATTCTACAGAAATTGATGATTCGCATCATTAAATCCATCATTTATTATTTTCGCTCCCATCGATACAACCGATTCCAAACATTTTCAAGTTTCTATTTTATTGATCTATCGAGTCCGTTACTATTATTATCGACGGATAAATGTAATAGGAGTTTCGCACGCGTATCAACGATATTTAGTCCCTTTACGAATGGGCATAAATTATTGGCTTGTACAAGCGTTGATACGAGGTGCGTTCGAATATTCTACGATTACAAACGGATCAGAAGTGCTCCCTTCTCTCTCTCTCTCTCTCTCTCTCTTTGCCACTTCCCTCACAACAGATGCTAATTATTTCCTTAACGGTTCGCGTGTGCTTCCTACGCCAGAAGTAATTGAATTATTACCGTCAGAATGTCAACGAACGAAAAAGAAATAGAAAGACTTTAATGAAACGTTATTGTTCTTTTGTGATGGAAGAGAAGCGGAATCGATAAAGAAAAACGGATGATATGGACAACGAAATAAAAAACGTAACTGAAATTTTTTTAATATCACTGCCAAAAATTATGCACTAAAAATAGAATGTTTCGTTGAACAAAAATAAAAAAATTTAAAAAAAACTGCAAATCGCGCACTTGAAATTCCATAACAACTCGTCTCATATTCGTACCGTAATGAGGCTCCTATTCTTTGTTGCTTTTTTCTTAGTGTATTCAAGAGATGAGAATTGTCGTGATTTCGAAAAAATTTCGAAAAAGATAAAATTTGATTTTTTTGATAATCAATAAAGACGAAACTTTCAATTTACAACGAAAATTCACGAGTAAGCTTTAGAAAGATTGAGTAACTTTGAATAACACTTTGACAAAGCTACAGAAATAATATAGTGAAATAAGGATATGCTGGTAACTGGACGAGTAACAACATTTAAGGACTCCTGTACGCACCTGAGAGCGAGCAGAGAAGTCGAACAGGAGACTTATATAGACGCGATCCAGCGCGCTTTGCCATGGTGGTGGGGAAAAGCGAAGCGCACGCTCCGCCATTAAAAATCATGGCGGATAGTGTCTATATCACGTTGAAGTTAAACAAAGAAACCAAACAGGTTGTACAGTGTTCGATAAATTTCAAATTAAATGTAGTTTCATCGAAAAAACAAAAGAATTGTCTATTATTTCACATTCACAAGTAGTAACTTGTGGGCATGGTCAGACATGCGAGTTGCAGAAAACATAACAAAATCATGAACAATGATTGCTTGGAAAGAAAACTATTTCCTTCGAAAGTTTAGATTCGATTGAGGAGTAAAATAAATCAAAACATGCATCATTGATTTGTTGTGGATTTATACAGCTTGTGACTTAAAATTAGTTTCGGAGTTGGTCAAATTTCCAGCAATAAAATAACTTGGAACTAATCATATTGTCGAATATTTTTAATTTCATGTATAATTAAAAATTGCAAATTTTATAAGAATACAAATGTATTCGATAAAGTGAATTGTTCATTGTGGTTGTGACAATATTATTTCGAGTTTATGTTAACAATTACAAGCTAATCATTGGGCGAATGTAATATGGGTCTTTGCAGTTCCTTTTTCTTCTTTTGCATGTTTATTTTTTTTCGTGTCGTCTGTTTCAAGATTCTCAAAGGTTAGTTGACTTTTCATTCGGTACTGTATTTCGTATGGGGGTGAAAAAACTACAAAGAAAACTGTCCGAATAAAGTCAGTTTCGAAGACCATTTTTTGACATCTTGTTTCCCTCGGAATGTAAATATATAGCTTACAGGTATATAACACATACTTCTGTGTCATGTATCTTTATTCCCATCGAGAATACGCGACTAGGGTTCGAACTCTTGCGCTGGCAAAGTAACCGTACGAATCGATGCATTTTTCATCAACACATCACATGTCAAATGAAAAACGTCAGTCATCCGTCGAACATTAACACAAAGGTTTTTTCATAAACAACATATATATCGAGACCACTCATTTTGGAATTATTCAAAATGGAAATAGAAAATATTTGAAAAAAAAAAACACAAATGAGTTAATAATAAGTAGGGTGGCTTTTTGTAATACAGTTTCGTAACACCGCGCATTAAGGAGTTCGGTACAAAAGGCAAAATTTTAAGAAATTAATGAAATTTGGTGATAATGTTCTTCAACATCAAGTACGAAAACACAAATTTTTTCAAAATTTTCTCCTACTTAGTTATCGAGTAATTATGCATTAAAGCAGATTTCTTATGCCCGAAGTGTACACCTATATATATGGAAACGCTATGCTTATACACGTGAACTTTAGTCTTCAATTACTCGATAACTGTGTAGAAGAAAAATCTGAAAAAAATTGTTTTGTCAAATTTGGCACTAAACGAATAGGTTGACCAAATTTTATAGAATTCTTAATTTTTTGAAATTTTTTGTGTTTTTAACATGGTTTAGCATGGCAACATTGTATCGCCTGTACCTCCTACTCCTTAACTTCCGAGAATTCGAATGTTGAACGTAAGTATCTGCGAGATCTTCTTCAACCTTTTCAACGAACAATTACTGCGGCTGAGTGACAAGATCGAGATTGCGAATGATTTTACAGGAGTAAAGATCCATTATAATCGGAGGTTGATATTGATGTCATGTTTGGGCTGGTATTATTCTTGGGAAAAGTCAATATGGAACAAAAGTTTATTTTTATATTCCATAATTCACTACATAAAAGATGTTTTATGATTTTTTTACTTTATAGAAAGTGAGTTATTTTCTCTAATTTAAATCTCGTGATTTGCTATGTATACGGATGCAGCATAAATGTCGTATAAGTTGAACCGACACCAAAGTTAAAAAAAAAACAACTTGAAGAACATACCATTGCAAAATTTTTTTCGTCACAAGTCAATCAAATTATTCGAGTCGGATTAACCGAAGATAAAGCTATTTGCATTTACATTCGATGAAAATGTATGCTGCGTCCAGTGAGTCGTTTTCGTTGCTTGGATTGCTTGGATCCTTATAATGTAGATCTTTAAAACTAATTATTTTTATTTAAATTTAATAGGGGATTTCTACGAACAACAAACCACATATTATCATTGCATATAATTGATATTTCCGATCATAATATTTTGTTTCTCGCGAATAATTTCACTCTCCTGAATAAAATTATTCACAAAGAATTTGTAATATTTTTTTTATTGGAAAAACCCAACGCACTGGAAACAAATAATTTAAATTTATTACATCAGTTGTGTTTCTCTTGGTTATAAACATCAAACTTCGATCGAAAGGATTAATATTCTAGGACAATCAAGAAAGTTAAAAAACAGTTATTGAGAACGACAAAACAGTTCAATTGATAAAACCATGTAATCGAAAGCTCTGTTCAATTTTTCATTCATTTAACTGAATGAAAGCCATTTATTCCCAACGATCTAATATTTGCTCTTATCAAAACATGATATTTGTGTCGAAAACACGTTATACCAATTACGAATTTCCTGAATAATATACACAAGCGATTGACTCATTTGCATCGAATAAATTTTATTTATATCAAAAAAATTTTAAAAAGTTAAGAATTTTATAAAAGTTGGTGAACATATTCGTTTAGTGCCAAATTTGACAATACAATTTTTTCAGATTTTTCTTCTACACAGTTATCGAGTAATTGAAGACTAAAGTTCACGTGTATAAGCATAGCGTTTCCATATATATATAGGTATACACTTCGGGCATAAGAAATCTGCTTTAATGCATAATTACTCGATAACTAAGTAGAAGAAAATTTTGAAAAAATTTGTCTTTTCGTACTTGATGTTGAAGAACATTATCACCAAATTTGATTAATTTCTTAACATTTTGCCTTTTGTACCGAAACTCCTTAATAGTGCATCCAATTTTTAGCAATTATGAAATATGTTTTTCTGGAGCAGTTTAGTTCTCAATCCGTGGTCGAGAGATTACTCATTATTGAAGAGACATCCTGTGCAACAAACGTCGTTTACGATTAGAAAGACAACTCACCTGCATGTATGACCAGTAACCTCCTGACCCCGTGTATTTCGACGCTTAAAGAGTCTCCAGAATTGGCGAATTGGGATCGATGTAAAGAACCTGCTAGACCGAGCGTTTAATCGAACGCAATTGTATACAGCTCATTGGATATTTCATTTATTTATTTAGATTTTGTGACATTTCGAAAAAGATATTTTTCTTTTGTGTTCGTTTTCCTCGCGTCGTTGAACGATGATAAAAATAACATTGCTGAAATCTGTTATCAACGAAATATGTCTATAATTCAACTGTCAACTATTTCAAATGTAGTAAGATCTTATGCATAGGAATTTCGTTGAATAATATTCTCTTGTGTTACACGTTCGAAGAACTAATGTTTCGTGTACCAGAGTTGAGCTACCAGCGTCCTTATTATTAATTCGAGGTAATATTCACATCGAACGAAAGACGCATATTTCATCCCTTCTTGACTGTTCTCCGTATCATCGCCTCGTAGCTGTGTACCAAGATACAAGCAATTTCATTACTCTACCTTCAGCCTAATATATTCTGAAATGTTTAATTCAGTGCACCCATAGAGACCCGTGTCTCTGTCAGTGATTCCGAGGAACCTAAACGTCTAATCAACGATATCTTTGAAGCCCTAATTCGCCTTGGTTCGCTTATAATTTTTGTCACGAATGTGGGAACTTGTTAGGCTACCGAAATTCGTATGTCAATGAATTTGCATTGATGTCTTTGGCATTACATTTTTTTTCAAAAATGAGTAAATAATGGATGAGAGGAATGAAGAATAAACTACAATGTTTCGTCCTATCTCTATATATATAAATCTGTTGGCTAAAAAATGTTTGGCCGCTTTTCAATCGGAAACGACTGAACCGATTACAATGATTCTTTCACGAAATTAAAAATCATGATTCAAACTGAGTTTGTGGTTTTGTAAAATTTCGTTATCTTAATTTCAACAGATGTGCAAAAAAAAAGTTCAACGATTTCGTTCAATTTGAAGGAAATCGGAAAACGACCAAAACGAGCGGTGGCTGAATGCTTAATTCGGTGTAGAAAAAAAATTGCAGCATTTTTAATGGAAATGATGAAAAATTAAAAAAAAAATGAGAATCTTCCGTTTGATTATTTTTCCTGCCAGATATGCGGCGGGCGAAGCCCGCAGGCACAGCTAGTTATTATATAAATTTGTAAAAATAATATTAGGCGCAATAACTTAAAGTCCTAATGAGATTATAAATGATATCTCGATGACCACATTGCCACATGATGGACACTCATTTCAGGGACAAACGAGGAGGAGAGTCGAATTGTTGGCTTTTGTTTCACGCGTATACGCGAAGCCATGTGGTCCATTTCAGCTCACGTACCGTGACTCTCGACGCGAAATACATCTGTTGAATTGTAGGCTGATGATCATCAGAGACGAGAAAGAAACTGTCGTGCCACACGTTTCAGCTGTGAAAAGGTACAGGTGAAGACGATTTTACCTGTTGGGAATTCTGGAACATATATTTCATCGCGTGGAGGAAACGACCGCAGGTGTGAACAGCATCTTACAGAGCAAAATTTAGCACTTATTTGTAATCGGTTTTTCTCGTAGGTGTAAAGCTATTTCTCCAGAGATATTAAACGCTTATATGTTCCGGCTCGATCACAATCAGATTAAGAAACCGATGTTATTTATTCATGAAATTGAATAAACTTCTATTAAACAATGAGTCATTGCTTGTTGAAAATAATTCATTGTTTCACAAAAAAAAAATGTATTCGTCTGAACTTGACATTCTGTTGCTTTGGATCAACAGAAAACGGGAAAAATCATATCTCAATGAAAAAAAAACATTTTTTTTTTATCGGTCCTCGTAAGATATATCTATCGTTTCAGAAGAATAAAACATTTGACGGAAGAATGTATTGTTAACAATTAATTCGTTAAATAATTTATGAGGTTTTCTCGTAAGAACCCACTAAGAGAATTGTCGGAGACTCGATCGATACATAGCCTGTTGACTATCCCGCTTGCATATGTTGAGTGTCTCGTGTCCTACACGATTTTCCCATGACGAGAAGAGCGGCTAATTCATTACTTGGCACTTGCGGAAGATCGATAAGCGGACCTTTCGTTTTGAGAATAACGTGTTATACGAGTAGAATGAAGCTGACCAGGTTATTGAAGGTTTTGCTGCAGCGAGTACCGCTGTCAGGTAAGTTTCACGCTACGAATAATAAAACCATTGTGTTTTCCTATTTGTAATAATTAACTGCGTTTAAGGCTTGAAAAGGAGTTGACCAATAAAGAGATAAAAAGAGAATAAGAAAGTAGATAACAGCGACTATCGAGTACGACCAAGTCGTAAAACTTGATGGTCATCCGGTGAAGAATAAAGAAGAGTCTCAGCTCTGCTATTTTGAATTATCCGAGATTTCGTGGTAAATGAAATCGGAAGAGCGCGGCAAAATGTGGCTCGACACCCAGAAATATTTAGTCTCGTCAGATCGATTTCTCCCGTATCTCACTTTTCTTATTATTATTTTAACTTATTGTTACTCAGATTACATCTCGCGGTGATACAGATGAAAGATATTTTGGTTTTGTCACATGTAAGTTATCAAGATGAGCGTGCGCATCGAATCAATGATATTGATGATGCGATATGTTGGAAAATTAATTTTTTTTATTACGTCGATTTTAAGGAATGAAGTAAAAACGTTCTATCTGGATTATTCGAATCGATATGCGGCCATTGAACTGACAATTTTCGAATGGCGAAGAAAATGGTTTTTCAATATTTCAAATACATCACGTAACTTATATTTTATTTTTTATTATTTGAATTTTTTTTTTAATTAAGTTTAATTATGAATTAAATAAACAATGAACAATTCTGTTAATCGATACAAATGTCGTTTGTCTCAATCGATTCAGGCAAAAAAATATTTCTAAGATAAGATCGAATAGGTCGTAAGTGATGAAACAAATTGTTGGTCAAACCAACAAAGATGTGTTGCAGCCAAACAAATTTATGTTAAGGCAACAAAATATCATCGAAATAAACTAATTTATTTATTTATTTATAATTTATTGATTACCATTTAGTCAATTTGGTAATTGAGATTCAAACAAATATTTATCAAAACAAGTTGTTTCACCAAATTCATCATCAATTGGCTCCGGCGATTTGGCTTATTCATCTATGAGGAATTTTCATGATTCAGTGGAATCAATTACATTTGCCATGCATCAAAGAATTGTAGGATCAACCAAATTTTCTTCCAACAAAATGGATTTAGTCTTACAGTGTGGTGTAACTGATTGATTGGACGACATTGATTGATTCATTCATTTTCACTATTTCCTTCCATCATGATGAATAAGATTTGGTAAGGGAAACGTATTCGTCTAAAAGGATAATCAAATGATGTAATAATAGACATCGGTGGCTGAAGATCAAAGGACGAGGCTCCACCAGCTTTGAACTTATTAGCGCAGGGCCAAGAACAAGAGTCAACGTTGTCGTTGGTCCACTACGCTGGCCATTCACCATTGAACCCAGATTATTATTTAAGATCAGGCTACAGCAAATTCTTTCCCGAGATTTCCTAAATAATATAAAAATTATGATCCAACGTTAATTGATCATTTGTTCAGCTGGGTGGATTAATCCTTTCGCTACCTTGAACGCACAAAAAATCTGTCAATCGTAATCAGCTTCATGTATACTTGGGATCAATTTTTTGTTTGAACGCTTATATCGATGCTCACTATATATAGCTCTTTATCAGTGTACTACAGATTACAATAATGATTAATCACAAGAATTTGATGAATTGAGTGAAATTATCGAACTCTGATTAATACAATTGGGACATTGTTGATGTTAAGATAACGAGATAACGTATACACCATTGGTGCAGATGAACTTGCGATTATACTGCGTAATGCGAACATCGCGATTATTTCGACGTACATTAATGTTTTATTTCTTTTTTCTACGCATTCAGTTTAATATCTGAATATGCACTATCCGTATCAACTTACGACATAGCCGGTATCGACAGATCGTTGTAACGTCAAACTCTGCTCATTCCACTCATAGACCATTTAATCGAATGTATCCCCTGTATCACAATAAAAGGATAAAAAACCATTTGTCGATTAAAGCTTCGGTGTGATTCACTCAGACAGTCATTGAGCCGAACCAGTTTTTGCACGGTTGCACTTTCACCCCGATTTAATGTTCGAATCTACACGACCCACGCGTTCAACTCGAACGACTAAAGTTCATCCGAAGCGCAGTTGTTCTCAATGATTTTTTTTTCTTCTCCACGCACACACACATGTATAAATATATAGATATAAGCTTCATTAAAGTTACGAAACTCAGAGTGAATAAAACGATGGGGGTTTGATTCTAAGATCTTTTTGATTTATACGATACATGGTTCATTTCGTTGAAAGTCAAAAAGCAATAAAAATAAAATGGTTCGTGGACACATAAGGCGGTTATTTTCACAGAGTAAAATCTCAGGGACGTGGGTTATTGAAAAAGCTCATCAACTGTACATATTTTATTTGTGCATTGAATTGATTCAAGACAATAACAATTTTTTAATGCCAAGAACTGAAACTCGACAGAAAACGTATATCAGTGTCCTTTGGCGAATGGTGCTATGGCAGAAGTTGAAAGAAAATAGTTGCCCGTACCGGCCAAGTCAATCAACGATCCACCCATCATCGAAGTTGGCCCGTTCGTGCATCTACCGAGCATGTATGACAAGAAAGTTGTGCAAGGTTTGCCGTAAAATCCTGTTCGTGAATTAATGGATTCGGCAAAGAATTTCCATGAACGAGCGTGAGAGCATGCTCCAGTAACGTCGAGAAGGCATCCGAGTTGCATTGATCCACCATTGGGATAGAAATCCGAATGACCTATCGCTGTCAAGTAACCCAAGAGACCGGCATTCGTGTGAATAATTTGAACGTGATTAGCGTCTTTGTTCGATATTCTGTGACCTTCGTCAGCGAAATAGAACAATGGAAGAGCCGGATCCAAACCTAAAAATAAATGTGAAAAGAAATTTTTATTCTCTATTTCTCATTTTTTTTTTCGCGTCATATCCAATTCGTGGAACATCAAAGCCAGACTTACCAACTACGTAGTTGATTGTGCCTTTGGAATAGTAACCAGCAAGTCCCATCACATGAGCCCCGAGAGAATGACCCACGAGAGTAGTTTTGCTGGTGTCCAAACGTGCACTGCTCTGCAGAAAGTCGATCATTTTTGCAACGTACTCGCCAACCATGGTTACATGCGATACTGCCCTTCCATATGGTCCCAAAGTAAATGCACTCCAATCGACGACTATCACGTTGAAGTCACCATTTTCAAGGTATGCTAAGGGTAAATACATACGAATATTTCATTACGTGAGAAAGGATAATATTTAATATTTTTTAGTCATTTTCGTCTCTCAATTTTCTAGACTCAAACTTACCATCACGAATTTCAGTGCAGGCTGGACTGTTTCCGGAGTTGATCCAACCATGGGTCACAAAATGGGTAGGTTTATCAGCATTGAAATTACTACGAGACAAAGTGCTTTGATCGTCGATCCAAAGAGGTTGATATTCCTTTGGATTTTTCCTGGTATAAAGACGATAAAATACACGGTTATCGAGGTCCCCGCTTAAATTGTCTTCCATCGCGATGACTCCACCTTCGTTGGCCAAGGTTAATTCGACTAATTCGCCCTTATCGTTCTCCATCATAAGTCCCTTTTGAAACATCGCATATTCTTTTTCCATTGGTCTCTTTTTCAAAGTGCGATGACCCGCCACAAAATTTTCATCGTCCTGAATCGTATCTTCTTTGAAGCCACCAGCAATGTTGGTCCTTATCGGATCTGCTCCAGCAGAGAGCCCTAAACAACGAGCAGAATGTTTCATTGAATCGTCAGCAGTCATATATTTTTTTTTTTTTTCAATTGTCAGTCATGCTACTTTTTTTTAAATGGGTCGAAGCCTGATTCTTTTTTGTCTAATTATTCCATCGACTTACCGAGGGTGGAGATGACGAGCAGGGAACAGACCGACACGAGGACCAGCATGTTTGGGCAACGCGATTATTCTACCGATGTTACAGCGATTCTGCGTTTATAAAGCTTCCTCTGGAGCGGAACCCGCTTTCGCGATTAACGAACTCAATCAATTTAACAGATAAGATTAGATCAGCATCGCTTTTTACATACTTTCGTGTATTTTGGTTCGTTCTTCGCCCCTACTATCGGCTTGTCTAATCGTTATGACATATCGCAACAAGTAAAACAAACATTCTATCTCACCGGTTTTTGCGATTCACGGATATACACGTTTTGTTAATTTTTTGTATACCTGCGTGAAATCGAATTGTTCTTTTTTAAGGTCTTTACTCTTGTCTGGGTGCCTTCGGTGGAGAAAAATGAAGAAAAAAATACTCTTAAATTTATGTTTTTTTTTTAATTTCAGCATACAAATGCATTCGATTCAATCTTGCATTTCAGACCGCGTAAAATAACTTTTTGATGAATTTTTTTGTAACGAAATATTGCAGTATCATTCTTTGATTTCTTGATTAAAATAAGACGTCACTAAAATCTAAAATATCTTGTTTTCAATCAAAAATCTCCTTCTCATTCTCTCTCTCTCTCTTTCCTTTATTTTCAATTCCGTCATTCACACAGAATTTTCTCGACTGGATAGATCAAAGGAAGCCGAATACAAATGTTAGAGATGAGAAATGCTATCAATTTTCGATTACATTTTTGTTCGCGATCAGAAGATAGCGGAAATGATTTTCCGCGACAATTCATCGATATTGTTCACGGTTATATACATAGAAAAGTTATTTAGCCTGAAGATAACCTTCGCGGAAGCGGTAGGCACGTCGGTTGATTGGAAAAAATATAAATTCATAGTAGATTTCAGTTAGAGAAATACGTTCATGTGTTTGAGACTAAAAATTCAAAGTTTCGGTGAAATTTCACAAATCTCAAGGTTTGGGAGGTCAATTTGCTCTTACAAAATATTTAAAAAAGATGGCAAATAGCACACTCGATTGAATCGGAATAATTAATATTCGAAATGTCAAACATCGTTGTACGATCGAATAACTCTGTTTCAATATTTCGTAGGTGGTTAAGCATCGCGTACAAGGTTATATACAAATAAAATTCCGACAAACGTTGAATGGTTAATCAAAATAATATCCGTACATAATTAAAAAATAAATTGTCAGGGAACATTGAAATTTTCACGCCCCAAAAATGTATGGACCCTCCGAGGGCGGAAGAGTTTTTCTTTCCTGGATGAGAAGCTTTTTCGCCTTCTCCCCTCGTCGAGTGAGCTCATAAAAATTGTATGGATACTTCTACACAAGATTTATGCACCCTCGAGTTTTATGCATGGTACCCATTAGGGTGGAAAACCGATTACGTACAGAGGTAATAAAAAAAAAAAAAATCTGCAAGAAAGACTGGAAATTTTTCAAATTTTTTAAAAATCTTTTCAACTTCGGTTGTATTACCGATTGGAATCTATCTCTGGGATCCAGTGGAAAATTATTATAATATTTGTTTTATCCGCGACTCGTGCATACCGAAAAATTGCATATGATACGAGAGATCCAAGCTTTCTTGTTGTCCTATAAAATCAAAAGCTTACTGTAGATCAACTGAGAATAAAGTGAAAAATGATGTTATGCGCTACAGATTTTTCTTTTTATTTTCATTGTCGCTCTGGAAATGTTGCGCGCAACATGAATTCTCAAACGTTTTTTCCGTAGTCCACCACACACACACACACAAACACACATATATATATATGGAAACAGACTGAATATTGCAGGAGCGTTTGTTTTCGTAATATAATGTTTTCTACACTGGAGTTTCATAAAAATCGATCAAGAATACACGTTGGGATACTTGTTAATTATCGGGTGGATAGATCGATAAAATTGAATCTTCAAAGTAGTAATTCGCTCTTGAAAATATGTCGAAATATGTATTTTCGTGAAAGCCATCTATTGAAATTTAATGCGGATAATGTTAGAGCAAAGAGGTTTACGACGAATATAGTTTCCATCAATTGTGACAGAAGATTCCCACCCGCGATGCTTCCGTTCTGTCGATAAGAGACTGCTTTACCCTTGGATGGAATTGATTCCACACGGCTCAGCACCGACATCCGATTCAACATATTCACCGACGTCCGGATCCTTTTTGTCGATTGAAAATATCTTGAAAATCTGCTTTTAAAACGTATTTCAAGAAAGAATTGAAAATCAATGCGCAACTTTTTGATCGCTTAATGCTTCATTTAAGCAACAGAAGGATTGACACAAAGAAAAATGATGATCAGGAGATAAACCATTGGTAAAATCGAGCCTTTTGATCAAGAACGGGAAATATTTCTAGATAACAATAAACTTGATTCGTGGCATCAATATCATACGAGATCCAATGTATTTTTGTAACTCAAAAAAGATCGTATCTTGAAGACTGATTTATTGAGTCAATATCTCCTTCGTTTCTACTTCATTTTATGACTGCCCGAATGATCAATAACAGGAGGTGAATGTAAACGGTATCAATATTCGTGAACTTCAGGAATTTCATTATATATATATTTTTTTTATCATTGCCTTCTAATCAACTGGAAGTATGTAGCACATGCGAAATTTTTTTTTGTTCCAACGACCAAATTGGCCGTTGCTTCGATGCGGTAGCGGCGTCACGATATATCAGCACAAAAGTGATAGGTCTATCGGATCCTGAGACGTGGAGGTCTGCCAATCAGGCCAATATCGGGTCGCGGGAGTCTCCACACTCATAGAGAAGCGAAAGAAAAAAAAAAAATACGGAGAAGAAAGAGACAACGAAGTCTCTACTTTGACGCAGCTGGCTCTCATCCGTATCCCAATTAGCCTTCGTTAACTCATGTACCCCCTCCGCGCCTGTACCTTCTCCTCTCTTCGTCCCTTTCCATCCGATCGTCTTTCGTGTCCTGCTCAAACCACGTTGCGGTAACTTCTTCAAACTTCGAAACCCGAAGCTGTAACCTCTGTAAACTCCATCTTCCGTTATGGATTCGTACTTCGTTAGAAACTTTCCATTTTGTCATCGTTTCTCGCTCCACTCGTCTCAAAAACAAAATTCTTGTGAACTACCCGTCGGAAGTCTCGGAAAAAAAAAAAACACATGAATTTACTTGTTTTTAATTCTGCAATTGAGTATTTATCAATTTCCCATCACGCAACGAGTTTTTCGAAGTTGAATATTAGAGAAATTGATACCGGATGAATATTTTCATGATAAACATATTGTATCGTATGTTTATTCCGATTGTCAAAATCCTTGATCCATCGTTCAACCGATTTTCTTGTCATTTGAAGAACAATAAATTATGACAGGTAAAAGCTATTTCCTCGGTGAGCATTTTTATTTATTTCTATCTTGGTCCGTTACCATTCCCTTATCTCTCCCATATTCCCATTTCCCTTCACTTTTCTTATCCTCTTTTTTTGTCATTTTTTTCCCGCGAACATAGCTCACGACGAAACGACAAAAACTGTCGTTTTTTTTTTCATTCCATATAACATACGCCGGTGCGTCTCGATGAAGGTCGCGACAAATCCTCCGGAGGATTCAGCGCAGCGTTTCCAGCCTGGTTAAATAAATATTCGTTTTTTCTTGTTTTCAAAGCGTGATGTCACACGTCGTATATGCGTGCATGAATTTTTCCATTGTTCTGTAAATCCAGGATTTCAGCACATCTGAATAATACTTCTTGCAAAATAAAAGTCACAGAGAGTGAAAGAGGCGTGCAATAAAATATAAGTCGAAAAGCTTTCATTTCAATAATTCAAGAGTCCCGGTTCCACCGATCACTTCCCAACAAATCTTCATTTCCCTTGAAATTTATGTGAACCAAAATCCTTAAACTTTGTTCGTGATGCGGACATGTTGTTCATCGAAATATTGATTCCTCGCCCGAATGCATATAAGAATACAATCCATAATGATAAAAATAAGGAGCGCATCCTTCAAGACGAAAGCAAACAAAAAAGTGGCGGATGCCAAAGAATAAAAGTTTCGTGGAGTATTGTTCGGCAGATGACATTAGCTAAGAGGTAATAGTATCCTCCCTCAACGGTGAGATTGATGAACCACGGAAGAGATATTGTGAGGAGACTCTTTCACGATATGCTTTAACGGAAGTGAAGAGTGGTACACGACGTGTGTTCATTCTATGAACCTACTCCGCAGACATCAAAGACAGTATCAGTGGTGCGGATACGTGACATGCTCAAAGCACCGAATACTCCAGATTCCTTACGAGCCTGGTACGCCATATGCCCGACCTTTTCCTTGTATAGGTCTATACCCACATCGAGAGAGTACACTCGTGTACAGAACTTTAAGCTTGCGTTTACGATTCGCCGCAAAACTCAACAGTACTTTGAAAAATCCTTGCCCAGAATTCGGTACGATCACTAAAGATGTGGCCTGGGGAAGATCCGGATTGAAATACCGAAGAAATTACACCGGGAATTCCCCGTGAGTCCATCTACGCGTCCCCACACACACAGACACATATACAAGTACGCAAGTACGTGCAATCCAATATACGCGGCACATAGCATTTACAGGGGATTTACTGGCCGAATAACTCTCATCAGGAACTAATTAACGGAATTATCTGATCGCAAATGTACCTGGCATCCATGAAAACGTTTTGATTCAATTTTTCTTTATTTCCTTTTCCATGAAAACAATTCAATAATGCCAATGTTATTACGGTATTACGAATTTTTCTGAATCAATATTAACGTCGATGTTGAGCATTGTCTAATAAGGTTTCTCATCAAAATGCATGGACTACGTATCGATTCAATTATTGCAATAATTATCACCGCATCGTGAGTGGCGATGGGATGGATACGGATCAGCAGGTTCAGCTGTAACATGCCTTATTGGCTTAGACGTTAATCTGCTCAGCACGAGACGATACCAGCAGGTCCAATGAGGTCCAGAACTCATATGAGTATTAATGATTGTGTATTGATACGGAGTGTCGAGCCCCTTTGTCGGTCTGAGATCATTTTTATTGCGTTTCATTATCGTAATTGGAGCAATGCCAAATCAGAGTAACAATAAATTTGGACTTTTATCTTATCGAAGTATCAGATATGAATTCAGTAGAAATATGGTATTTTCTAGGGATTCAAGAGAATAACATCGAGAGTGTGTTCAGCGTGTTGGATTGCAGCTTCCGCGAAATTCAGATTTTCTTCCGTAGCGCTTTTTCTTTTGCTAATTCGGTTTGCTTGTACGAAAGGATTTGGGAGAATTCAAAAGGATTCAGAAGATCTACGATGAGACAAAATCTGGAGTAGAAACCAATCGATTGTTGACATATAAAGATTGAAAGAGGAAGAGAGTCAGGGAGAAAGAAAGTAAAAGCGAGAGATGAAATGCAAGCCATTTCTTAGCTTGTAAAGCGATTTCATTCGCGATACGATCTCCGGTCGGTCTTTCGTGTTCGAGTCAAAGTCGAGGGAGCCAAAAAAGCACCACTACTGTGGCTTCGAAGTAAGTCAGGCGTTGCGGATATGCTCGCACATCTGTAGCTTTGATTTGTATACATGTATGTAGTACGTACGAGACTGGTATATCGGTAGGCGAAGAAAATTCCTGAGTTTCAGAAATTCGTCCAAGTGCTGAGTGAGCAAGTGAGAACCAAGAGGGCTGTTGTATAGAGTACGAATGACAAGCAGAGGCAGGGAAGGATGAACATAAAAGACTTGACAGTTTTATACTCACTCTGCTTCTTTTTTCTATCGCTGCAGGATTGACGAAAGAGCAAGGACAAGAAATGTGCGGCTACGAGCCAAACAGGAACCTCTTCAAATGTTATATATTCACCACGCTATATGGAAGGGCGAGCCTGATATAATCATGTCTTCAGAAAGTTCGAAGGGAGGACTTGAAGATGTGCGGAGTTTTTTGGACACTTTGAAACACGAAGAAAAATATTGCAGCTGATATATTGCTTGGATGATCAACCGCCTACGACATGAAATAATTCATTTTGTTCATAAATACTTGATCGTAGCATCCAGTATTCATTGAATTCCCATCGAACAAACAATTTCGTTTCAAATAACCGTTGACTCGCTTTCATGGAAGAAAGAGGATTAAAGTTATCCAAAATTCTCGTAATTCGTTATTTGAACAACGCGATGAATATTAGCGCAAAGAGCCTTAGCTTTAAAACTCCAATATCGGATAGGAAAATATGGGGAGTTCCGTCCGGAACTCAATAATTTTGATTCCGCATCGGATATGGCTCTTCCGCTTGGGGTATACGTTGACCATGTGCATAGCTCCTACTAATATGTAAATTTGTCGTGGCATTGATATATAATAATGTTCAATGAATTGTCAATTACAGAAGCCAACTCGTAGGCAATTATTGTAAGTGATTTGAGGTAATTAAGTATGCAGAAGTACTTGCAACGGCCAACAGACCGAGATATACATGCGTCAATCCCCCCCTAAACGAATGATAATTAAGTTCGCATTACGTGCAGCCTATTAAGCTTTGCATATAGATATTTATACCGAAGATCCTGTATATCTATAACTGGACGTATCGGTTTATTGGTTGAAGAATATATACATATGTTCTCATCGATATCACGCACATACGTACAAAGACAGATGTATATAATTATTGGGGACGTGACGACATGGACTTTCCCGAGTGCACATCGTGCAAACCCAGGTGCAGGGGTGGAGGAGGGATAGACGAGCCGACTAGTTGCCTCGTTATGACGAATCAGAATCTCCTCTAGCTATATGGATTTTTGACCTGGCGGGCCGCAGACATGCGTAGAATCGAAAGCTTCCCCTGCCAGAGAATTCAACCTCTTGGTCGTCGTCGTCGTCGTCGTCGTCGTCATCGTCATCGTCATCGCTCCTGCCGATTATCTATTCATTATGCAAACTTCCAACGCGAACTGTCATTATTACACAAGTGGATCAGGGAATCTCTGTATTCGCCGATTATGTGAACGTGGGCGATCGCCACGATCCATATCATACGCTTTACTCCTTTTCGTCTCTTTCACTCGCTCTTCCATTCTCTTTATCTTACCCTATCACCTTCAATCGTTATGCTCATCTTTCTTTATCTATGCCTTTTCTTCTCTTTACTCCAACCCCAGGCGATATAGCCGCCCTGCGTGTCTCGCTTGTACTCCACCGGACGACCCAGAGGAAAATTCTTACCCAAGAGGAGAATAATAATAAGGCACTCTGGCACTTTGCTCAATCCTCGTTGCAAATTCAGACACACGAGTCTGTGCTGAATTTTTTCTGATTAAGTATACAAAAGTGCATGAACTTCTTTTTTTATGAAAATTTATAAACGCATACGAACGTATGTCGGGCGACATTTTTTTTTTCCCGGTCACCTGAACTATAAGGGAAAAAGTTGCATCAAGTTTTTCTAGGAAGATTGGCACTGAGATTTCCATTGAATTTTTTCAAATAATTCATAGATATCATTATCGCAGATATAATCGTTAAGATCGGACTACTTTTTCTTTTAATTGAGGTCATTCATGATTCCGTGCTATCGATTCAATAACATTACGATCAATTTTGAAAGTAAATATTTTCGGATAAAGCTGATACATCGATTTTTGCCCAATCTGTGCAGCTTGAAGTATCGCATACTCGACCAATTTTGAATGAACACACGCGTTATTCAATTAGTCAAGATCAAAGTTACACCGAATTGTTTCAGCCGCGCCAGCATAAGTGCTGCCCCATTTTTCTATACGCGAATACGACGGTTTCGGGGGCTCTTTTCAAATTTCAAAAATAAAAATAATTTTTAAACAATCGGTAGCTTTTTGAATTGCTCTCACCACGAAGAAGCGATTGTAATAAAAATATTATTGTACTTAAGTGATTCGTTTCATTATACTCACAATTTTTGAATTCCACACTCTTCTAATTTGAGTAGAGATTCAATTAATTTATATCGTGCAGCATTTTTATTGAACATTCCTGTATCCCTATTCATGATTTGAGATTGAAGGAATGCGAATTGAAAGAGTAGCTCCGGGAGTGCAGTCGCTGCAGTGACTCCAGATAAAATATCCTTTTTGGTATTCGTCGAACGTATTCGCGAAAGAGAGGCTTGTCCGTTGTTCTGTTCTGGACATTTCTCAATCAATTGGGCATTAGGAGGACCCATGGGAGTTTCTCCTATATAACACTGGAGTCTCGTACGTTTTTTTCTATCTTTCTCTTCCCTTAGTTCTTTGTGCAGATTGTACTGTTCAACTGTTTCTTCAAGGCTTATCTTGATGAAATACTGGCTCGAGCATGGAATAAAAATCAAACTCGAGCCAAAAAAAAATAGGGATAAATGGTATATTGGAACCAGTGTCCAGGATCTACGACCTCGTTATTTATTCCAAATAGGAACATCTGCCTACAAATATTAGTTCGTTAATCACCAGCTAGATTCAGGATTCTTATCGAAAATTCGTAAATAATTAATCGATTAATAATCAGAATGATAACGATGAAAATTCAATTGCATTCCAAACTAGTTGAAGGTGATGTTGACAAGATTTTGTACACACATTTTCAGAATGGACTGTTTTCTGTCAACGGAAAAAAAAAAGTAAAAAAAAAAATAGACGAGTGGGCAGGAAATCCGCGTTGTTGTATATATGCGTCGTAATACAGCTTATATTGACTTTTGGAATCGTGGTGTAAACTGAGTACAACTTCGTTCGTTGTGTACTGCACGAGGTGTGTTAGAAAATCCACACGAAATACTGTAATATAATATTTTCTGTCTCGACTGGATTCACATGAATGAAAATATATGTTTTGGTACTCGAGTCACGCACAAACCTCACTTAAAAACGTTCTCTCGCTATCTCCGGTGCCTTCGTATATATGACCAGTACGTTTGAGATTATATATATATAATATACATAATATATATATAATATACATAGATATAATATATATATATATATATATATATATTATATATAATATACATAGATATTCACGTTATGTATTTGTAATGCGAGATGCTGAAATTCCACAAAACTTCTCCGAGACCACGTGTCTTTCGAGTACGATAAAACAGACTGCACTCTCCACTATATCGAAAGCAGAGTTCTATACAGAATATACAGATAGAGCATTCCCACATAAAATGCTATTGCGAACTATTTTCTCGCTGAACAGTACCAGAGCTCAAGCTGAACGAGGCACGATTTATAAACAAAATTATTTTTTTTTTAATGTTGTTCGAAAACGCGATGAATATTATTGAACAAAAATGAAAAATAGTATTATTCGCGTAAACGATCGTTTCGAAAGAGTATAATTGTTCCATTGCATTTTTAACTATGGGTGAGTCACAAATTCATAAATATTTTCGAAACTTTCAATTGGATCATGATCTGAAAAACAGCTCCCCTTTGTAATTTCAAAAACATTGATTTCCCCTTAATAATAATCAAAGAAATTATTCTCGTAAAGTGGGACTAAACTTTGTTTTTATGAATCATCAGTGATTTTTTTCTTTTACAAAAATATTCTTGTTTGATAGACATGAACAATTTTTATAAAATCGACCATTTTCTGAAGTCATTGAAATTTGCATGTAAGCGCGTGATCATGATATAAAAACGTTTTATTAGAAATGATAGAGGTAGAGAAGTATGTATTTTTGAAAATCGACAGCTTCGAGCGTGCGGTTGGTGTGTGACTGCAGCGATCTCTCAAGCAGCTTCGGGCAAGGCAAATATTTAGATGGATGACCGCTCAACCATGCCATCCCATTTGCAAAAATTGTAACCGAAAAAAAAGTTCGGCCAAATACTTTGAATTCCATTTTTTTTTCTTCGTTTCGAATTTTCTTTTGTTCCGGACTTTCATTCATGCAGAGCTTTCGTTTTTGGCCTGGTACATGAAGCAACTGTATCATTCAACTCAATTCTTTTCTCTATCAATATTCAATATTGTTTGAAAATTTTATAAAACACAATGAAGCTTCTCGTATTTGGCCAAAACCTTAGCATTTCGCGAGGATCTACTCATTATTGTTTTTTATACGTTTGAACTCATGCCATAATTTTTTTCGGTCTAATCGCACTCTTCTCCCTTTTTCATGGGATTTGATTTTTATAGATCATTGTGAGCAAAGATTTTTCGAGCGTATATATATTCGTGCAAAGATGTCAGATTTGAGAATCGACAAATCCACGTTTGTTTTTTCCATGGGGGGGGGGGGAGGGGTGGGGGGTGTTCATGTTTGATTATAATTTTGATCGAATCGATCACAAGCATTCATGTATATTAATCTGGTAATATTTTTTTTTAATTTGTATCCAGTGAGATTGAATCATTTTATACACATACAGCTGCTGTCTATTATTCTATATTTGTAGCCAATTATATACAATAATTGAGATATATATATATATACAATAAATAAATACAGAGATCGCTCATCGCGATTTTCTATTTCCCATTTAAATAACACGCCAAAGATATCGCTTGCCGCTTCTGAATTTTATACCTCGCCAGCGCGTGATCGTAGAATAATGCCGCATGCAGCTTTTTGTATGGATTCAAACGCACTACAAAAAAGCTCACTTATCGTTTTACGATAAATCTATTTTTTTTGCAAGTTACTTGAGGTCAAAGTTGACTTTGTAATAAATTTCAAGATTTTTTCACTTTTCCGGCGAAATTATCGAACTCATCACAAAACGTAATTCAACTTTCTGAAGATCATGTGATTTTTTTTATGATATCATGATTCTAGATAATTGAAAAATCGAATTGCTGCATTACGAGTTCATATGTTGAAAAAAAATTGTGATTTCCGTCTATCAAATCGTTATATTATTAACAAAAAATGTCAATAATAATGTAAGATATTGCTAAAATACCTGCAAGAAGAATGCGGGGAAATTAGAGTAAGCGCGTCAAAAAGAAGTGAAGAAAACTGAAGTGGCAGTGAAGTGAAGTGAGCAGCGTTAGCTTCCATTCCACCGGTAACACAGGATGCTACCTACAACTGTAAAGATTTAATTACTTATTTCAAAACTGATTATTTTAACTCAATTTCTTCAACTCAATTACATTACACGTTTTAATATTGCGTAGAGATTTTTTTTTTTTTTTCTATAGAATTGAATAATGAAAGTGAATTTTGAGAGTAATCAATATGAGTAAAAAAAAATTCAATAACTCTTGATTTTTTTTATTGTACGCAAGCATTTATTCATTCGTACAATAGCAATTTTCTATCGTGACGAAAAATGGAATGAAAATGAAAAGTTATAAAATTTAACTACATCAATAAAAATAATAAAAGTCTGAAATGAAATGAATTTATTTTTCGAACATACAAATTTTCTGTGTAAATTATATTTATACGAGAAACGCTTTTTTTTTTTTTTTTTTTCTACGAATCAATCAGGAAGTTTCTTGTACGTTGGAAATTTGTTGAAAGTGATCCGTGATCCAAATGTGGGTGTATGACTCGTCTTGAACTCTCTCACGGGAGCCCGAGAAAACATTTGTTACATTTCATCGTAAATTTCTCCCGAGGTTCGTCGGTTTTACGATCGTTCGTGAGTATTGTTTTCTTCCGATCTTTTTTCGCAGTATGTTTCATGATTTTTTTTTTTATTTTTCTGAAGAATAACTTTTGGGCTTAGTCTCGAGATCGAAAAATTTCGTTGAATCGCCTGAATAAACGTTCTCGAGTTTCAGGGATTCCCGAATTGTGATGATCCGTGACAACTGTCATAACGTCGTTCGTATCGTATCGATGGTCGCTTCATAGTCGTGCAGGAAATAGCTTCGGAGAAGGACCGATATCCGGTTGAATTTTTCAAAATGAATCAACAGCAGAAAATAAAAAATAATTGTCAGCATTGAGAAGAAAATTTCGCTGCGAAAAGAAAATTTTTCTCGGGCCAAGTAAAAAATGACGAGCAGAAATTTTTTGAAAAATTATTTCCTTCTCCGAATTCCTGTTTCTTTCATGTAACTATAAAAATATAAATATAGAAAAAAAAAAGAAATTGAACGTGGGGATCAACGATTTGAGAAAGCTTGGTATTTGATGTATCGAAGGATCGATATAGAAGCGATGTAAGAAGCAAAATAAGGGGGCCAAAGTATATAAACGTTGATAATCGTACAGAGAGAATAAGAAAGAGAGCGCGAAATGTGCGAGAGTCCGCGAGCGCTCTCGCTCTAATGGCAAAAGCTCCAGGACCGTGGGGCACCAGCAGTAGCAGCAGCCGTATAACGTGTATTGGCTGGTCTGCGCAAGCACAGGTGCAAGTTTCGAGGGTATAAAGAGGAGAAGCGCGAGAGCCCGGTGCGCACTTTGTGTTTCCACGCTCGGTCACACGCCGCAGAGACTCTTGGAGACAATTCCTCGTCGTCTTCGTCATACAAAGTACCCGATACACAGAGACACACACACACACACACACACACACACACACACAGACAAACGGTCACATAGTTATAAACTTGTCCGGTCGTCGGTTCGTCTCATTCGTCTTTCGTACGTCTGTACAGGCATATACTAAAAAATAAATTGAGATATTAACTTCTGCAACCATTTGACACGTTATAAACGTCTGGAGAACATTAATCGTCGACGGATAACGGACTTAACGATAACCAACGTTTGTTGCTCGAGTTATCTTGGACTAACGATATCCGAGGTGAGTGAACAACAATTATTGTTTATATCTATTAGTGTTTTGCAAGGAGGTGGTTCTTTTTTTAACGCCGTTTTAATTTAGTTTTTTTTTCTTGTTTTTTTTTTTACGGGAGTGCACAAAATTGCGAGATTTCTTTCGGTTTCTTATTCCTTTTTAATTCGCGCCTATATTTAAGGTGCATTGAGAAAAAATAACTTTATCATACACCTTTATAAAAGTTTTGCGCGAAGTAAGTTCCCGCGAACTTGGGTACGATGATTAGATTCTCGTATTCGAGCGATGTTTACTATTTCATTTCTTCAAGTCCTCGCGAGAGTCGTGTCGAGATATGTATATATATATGTTTTTAAAAAAATACAAGATGCTCTGAAAAAATGTGTATAGATATATCGAGTCTCGGACTAAGTTGATTGTGATTTTTCTTCGTTTGGATCAGTCAGCTGTTCAAGAAGTTTCTTCCTTTTTTCTTCGCGCACCGGAATTGTTTGCCTCTCACAAACTTTCGGGCCGTTGTAGACGGAACAAAAAAATGTGGATTAAAAGTTGCTCCATTAATTTCTTGCCAAATTCGCTCGTACGAGAATTTTCGTCGATAAATGAAATTGTTTTTATTTTTTTTTCTTGGAACCTGTGCTCATGCAAAAGCTCTGGAGGTATTTGCATCTGGAGATATTTATAACGATTGAGAGAATAAAAATGCAAATTTTATTAAGCACTTTTTTTTTGCACCATTTATTTCGTATTTTTGTTATTCTTTACGAATTCTTCAGATTCGAATTAATTTTTGTGTTATCATGGAACGTTTCTGAACAAATTCTACCTTATGGGAAAAAATTTTAATTCCATTGAACGAATTTATAATCGTTTCGGTATGAAACACGAAATGGACAAGTAAAAAAAATATTTCCAAATTCATAGATTATTTTTTTTGCTAATTTTCGTTTTAATAATCGCTTGTGTACAAATAATTACAAACAATTGAACGACTCGCACGTGAAGCTCTCGAGTAGCATCCTGAATACGTTTTTTTAAACAAGCGATTATTTCCGAGAGGATGAAGTTTCGTGCAAAGAGAAAGAAACGAAACTCGTAATCTCACTGTCGAACCTCGATTCAAGGAAGGTACGAAATAAGCTTTCATTTTTTTGGGCACATCGATCGACACTTGGTGAAAAAAAAAAAAAAAAATGAAAAACGCATCATTTACAAGGTCAGCTGCGCAGAATTAAATGCGCAATCTCGATTTCGAAGAAATTTCATAATACGAGTCCCAGCAGATTGAACCTTGAGTCGAGGTCGAAGTGTGTTCGAATGAGACTCCCTTTAATGCCTCAAAGATTGTGCTTTTTTCCACAATCTTTTTCACTCTTGCACGTATACGTATCGACAGTTATTGGGATTTCTACAAACTGTTGTTGAAATCACAATAGAAGGTTTTTCTTCCATTATCGTCTTCGGTAAGTAGTGTATCGTGAAAAAAAAAAGCTCGAATCATCTTTAGAAATTGGTTTTCACACAGGCTGCAGATAAAATTGCGTTAAATGTTAAAAATATAATAAAATTTAGCAAAAAAAACAAGAAAAATAAATAAAAGCAGCATCTTTGAAAAGTTATGTTTTCTCGATTTTTTTTTTCGAAAAATTTTCGACTGGATGGTGTTGAAAAGATGATTTATTTCTATCGTTTTATACCGACGCAACTTATGGATGTAGCCGCGGTGATTCAGAGCAGCCAAGGATCAAGTAAGCGGCGTTCCTTTCGCGAAAACTTTACCTGTGATCGCAAAGATATACATTTCTCAGCTAAGTAGCGAAAAGCTCGTAGAAAAAGAGTCGGGAAACGGATCGCACGTAAAATAAAAAAAAGAGGACGGGCGCGCTAAGCGAAAAGCTACCGGTTCGTTTGGCTGAAGAAATAGCAAAAATTGGGGACATCTCGAGGGTCAATATTTCAGTCGGAGCTTAGAAAACCGGACGCTATAAGTTTCAGCTTAAATTCCAACGTTTTCTCTTTCTCGTCTTGGCCTTTGCTTTATCCTCGTATTCAACACTCACGGATATAAGCTGTATGAAATGTTTTTTTTTTTTTTTTTCACTCTTGCAAACGAAATTTCATTTCTTCTTGCGAATCTGATCGTTATCAACCGCAACGAAATACCCTGCTGTCCAATTTTTTTTTTCTCGATTTGTCTTCCTACGTCCAAGGGACTCGTTTCGCAGTCCGGCCTCTCAATTTTCTGTTTTCTTTTTCCCGTGTTACATCGTCTTCATCAAAAGATCCGTTACCCCCTGACTGACCCCTGATTTCTTCTCGTTTTCACCCTTACGAGCAACGAAGGGGACGAAAAAGTCCGGCACTTCAACCGTCCTTCCGACCTTTTTTCTTTTCCCTACTCCCTCTTGCTCTTCAGCCTCGCCACAGAATTCTAGTTCGTTCCTATATATTCGGGGGGGGCGTATAGTTATCATCGAGTCTTTCTCTTGATCAAGACTGTTACGATCAGGGACGCAGAGTGGCGTGAAAGCGTCAGGGGTAAAATAAAACTTGTAAAAGTAAATAGTTTTTGGCTTTTTTTGTCACACTCGTTTTCCTTTCCCTTCTTTCGAGTCAGAGGACATTTTTTGTCTCGATTTTTGGAAATCATATTTATTCAATTTGGACCACGTCCCCCTTCGCACTTGTCTCGATCGTATTTCTATTTTCATTCGATTCGTAGCAACAAGTTTTTTGTTTATCCAACGATTAATAAATTCGTTTGGGCTCAATGGAATACTATTCGTTGGTAAGAAATGAAACGACTGAGCGCATCGTTGAAAATTATAGAACCAAATTCCGTGAGGAAATCAGCGATTCGAGTTATGCTTTGGAGCAGCATCGAAAGCATAACTAGCCACAAAAACCACAGCTAAGACACAGGGAGAGGTTGTTTGGCGAGAGAAGTACACAGTCAGTTACCGCAGTAGGTACGAGCTTAGGCGTTTCGTGGCCAGACCGCGAATCGCTTCTTGTTCTCCATAGTTACAGCTCGAAAAGCATCTACATATATATTCGATGAGCTGTATCAGAACAATGTCACACACATATACACACACGCATAATGACCCTCTGGAAGCTTCATGAGATTGGTGTTGGATGGAACGCTTCTCATCTAAGCAGCTTATACACGTTGTAGACGTGTAATTATTCTCCCATAATCTCCATCCCTTTCTCTCAATCTCTGAGGATCATCTCGCGAAATTCGCAGTTTGAATATTGACGCTTACGAGAATCTGTGGAATCGCATTTAGTCAAATTATAAAGTGTTGCAATTACAGTATAGATGAAACAATTTTGTTTTTCTGTCTTTTCCTTCGAACGAATGGTCTTTGACTCTAATTCAAATTTTGCTTGATTGCGAATTAACATGATCGCGTTACACTCAAAATAAATTGGACTTCACAGTTGCGCATAAATTGCCTTTCGATCCTTTGTGTTCCGATGCGTTGCGCGATTCCTTTTGTTTGAAACATAAAAATAAATTGCGTAATTGAAACGACTATTCGGTTAATTAGCAAAATGTCGTTACAGTTGCACGAACCCTAATGATTTGTATATTAATGTAAAGAGGTCGATGGGGGAGATAAAATTGTGAACGAAGGAGTGTTCTCCTGGTTCAACCGCATATCGTGAATAGTGGTAGGGTCCAGCAGCCCTGGTATAACGATAGGAATAAGGCAGAAATACGAGGATGATGCGCGCGCGGCGCACTCTTTTCGTACCTGCAAAACTCTCTCTCTTTCTCTTTCTTTCATTTCTCGCTTCCTCGCCGTATAACCCTGATAAAGTTTTCGTTTTATGCATGTCACGAGAACTTTGCCTATTTATGTCTTTTGCTACCCCTTCGCTGTCTCGTAATGTCCGCTAGCCCGTTATATATTCGTAGAGGAGCGCGCTTCATGATGTGTTGCATCCGAGGACGCATCGTGCATTTATCGGTGGGCGGCTCTTACCTGCGGGGCCATCATCAGAGAGCATGCACCACGTGCACAGAAAAAAAAAAACGACTTTGAAGCGTACATCAGACAGAGAAAAAGACACATGGACGTGGAGAAAGAGACAGAAGGGAGATGGAGAGAAAGGGAAAGACGTGCGGCTATTTCTGGACTTGAGTTAACCGGTATAGAGGTTTCCGCGAGCGCTAACATTGAAGAAAAAAAAAACGATGATACAGGCTGTATCGGGTACATATATAAAACATACCAAATCCCTTTTAGTATACGAAGAGATATGAGGTTTGATTAGAAGAAAAAGGGCGTAATTTGTAGGTTTTAACAGCTATAAAACTCTATCGGCTTGAGCCCTTTGCTCCCAGCTGGTAATTACAGTCCTTTTTTTTTTTTTACACCTCTTGGACCCCTTTCGCGCGAGGACAGGTGTCGAGATTTTCTCGATGGGCAAACACGCGAGATGACGACGACGACGACGACGGTAAAGGAACGACGAAGATGTATTTTCATTCCTTCCCTCCAAGGTCGAAACTCGTGTACCAACGAGCTTCGTCCGTCATCCCCATTCTGCTGTTAACACTGCTTTGCTCTCGCGCTCGCACAAACATTACTTAAACGGGGAACCCTTCGATGATTGAGTCGTTCGAGCTTGTAATTTTTTGTTGAGTTATACACTCACGTGCTTCGTCCATCGCCTGTTATTTAATGACGAAAAAATTCTGCTGTCTCGAAACAAACGTTGACGAGAAAAGCAGTATGACGTGACAGTTGTTTAACGATTTTATTATTATTCATAATAATTTCGATCTTTTCGTGCATCATCGTTGGATCATCTTCAGGTTACATTATTCACATAGCTTTTAAGAAGATTGGCTACACACAACAATGTTGCCATGTTAAAAGCATCGGAAAATTCTAAATGATTAGAATTTAATGAAATTTGGTGAGCATATTCTTTTCGATTAAATATGAATATACAAATTTTTTAAGATTTTTCTTCTACATAGTTTTCGAGTAATTTAACACTAGAGTTTACATCCGTATGCATAGAATTCTGATATATATAGGTATATATTTTGCATATTGCAAACTCCAATTATTCGACAACCATGTAGACGAAAAATTTGAAAAAATTTGTGTCATTGCATTTGATGCTAAAAAATGTTATCACTAAATTTTATTAAATTCTTATCATATTGTCGTATGTAGCCACCCTCCTTAAAATCTATTGTACACGAGCCAAGGTAATTCTTGAGGGATAATACCGGTTGACGCTCGCGTGTACATTCAAAGAGAAGTTTCGTTAATCTAAATGTAGATATAGATATATGTGTGTATGATCGTTTTAAGTACATTGAAATGCTGCTGTCAAAGTGACGAGAAATTACTCGTTCGTAAAATACATCGTAGAGGGGCCGGTACAATGGATTTTTTTTTCCTTCTTTTTTTTTCTAGTTGGGGGACTTACGAGGCCCGTAAAGTTCACACAGAATTTTCAGCAGTGCTCAATGCTATGATAGATTTGCCCTATTTCCAGCCTCGCCAAAACTCGATTCTCCCGCAACATTGTTTCAAAGTTCAGACGCGCCCACGTCTCGTTTTTTTTTCTCTCTCTCTCTCTTCTCTCGTCCAATGAGACACAGAAGCAGGTATCTATGTATAAGCGGAGAACAGTTACCAACAGACTGAGATGAATGAACCACCGGCTAACGGTATGAGAACTTTGTTAATTTTCCATTACTTTTAATTACCCGTGCGCCAGACCATACCCATGCTCTCACTCTCCCTTTCTCTTCGCCTTTTCACCCCTCTTCGCGGCTCCTCTCCGCTTCCTTCTACTACACAACTCCATCGGACTTTTGTTACAAGCCCGCATTGCAGTGTAACGAAGAAAACACAATAACGGGTCGAACGGAAGAGAACCGGTGGGGAAAGCTAATAAACGATTAACCGCGAATATTATCAGCAGCATTTTTATAAACGATTTTATTTATTCATTCCAATCTTCGATTTGACTAACATTTTAGTTAATGGACGTTTAATCTCTCGGTTTATTCTTTACTTTCCTAATGCCTTTAAAATTTAAGAGATTTCAAAAGCAATTATATCGTCCGTCAATTAATTCCCTTCGTCTCTGGTTCGATAGTGTTTCTTATAAACGGAGTAATCAATTTGATAAATTGTACCGAAAAAAATGAATTGAGATTCGTGGAATATACGTGGCAAAGTTTGTCCTGATTTGAAATTCATTTTAATACTCTCAATTGACCCAAATGTAATGCGGAGCAAGCTTCCTCAACTTGTCGTCTTCTGCTAAAACACTAGTGAAAGTGATCCGATTTTATTGCATTAGAAGCGAGGAAAGGAGAGCCACAAACGATGAGATGCTCGAATCAAGGCCGGAAGCCTATCATAATCAATGTCTCTAGTCTTGATGTATATATAGATATATATTTTTTCATATAGACAAATGAATTCATATTTTTAGACGACTGAATTCGTAGGTTTTCGATCATCGATACTTCGGATCGTTGTGGTTTTAAACATTTTTTTTTTTTCGTTGTTTCTATCTCACGGAATGAAATTGACTCTCTTTTTTCATAGTTCCACAATGCACTTTCATTCAGAATCCATTAAATGTGATGAGAATATACTCGATATATAAAGATTATTCTGAACAATTGAAAGCATATGAAATATAATATATCTATGTACATTCCCATACAGATATACGTCAGTCATATTGAGTTTCGATTAAGTGAGCTCAACGTTAGAACCGGAATCTCGCAATCATCGATTTCCGCATCAAAATCGAACGCGCAACGGCTTTTATTCCGTGACTTTCTTCGCCTCTGAGAGATATATTTTTCAATTTCTTCCATTAGGTATTTTTCTACCGATATATGTCGGGATTCGTATATGTATTCGTATATATGATGAAGAATTTATGTGAATTTCGTGGTCTCACTCATACTCGCTCTCTCTCTCTCTCTCTCTCTTCTCTGTCGATGTGCATCTCTCTCAAGATAGATGCTTCACACGTTGTATGCTTGCCAAGAAGATTTATATGTCGTGGAGAATCTTGGTGAAATTGGATTGTCGCAAATCGATTATCGTAAATCTGGAATTAAGCAAACATTCCACCGATCTATTTCTTTCCATCAGTCTTCATAATTTGTCAGGTATTCGGAGGCTTTGAAACCTGAAAGCACGAGTGTCCTTTCGCTCCTTCATCTTCTTCTAATTTTTTTTTGCCTGCTCTTTCATTGCGTGCAAATCAAAAAGTTTTTTTTTCTTTAAACAGTAGCCGAAGACACTTATTTTCGTAATTATCGCGTACAGTAAGTCGAGAGATTTGTCGTATCTTAGAAAATTAGGCTCTCTCTCTCTTTCACGAATGCATTTGTACATCATTCATCGTGCATACATTTGTCATCAAAGTAAATGAAATTAGCAATGAACGTCCCAAAAGTCTCTTTGCTTTACGATCGTATTACGTTTCCTATTAAGGTAATTTGATAACTGCGAACGAAGCAATTTAACGAGGCGTGAATTTGCGGGATCAGGATTTGTCCCATTAAGCCGAATGATAATTAATTCAAATTAATTCAACGGTACAGAAAAGAGAAGGAATCGAGGTGAAGGAATAGCTGGAAGAAGCTCTCTTCGTTTGTCACGTCGTCGTTGCCTGTGTTAAAAAAGTTTGAAAAAGTTCAAGTTTTTGCAGTGCTCCCCCCTGAAAAGATAAATTTTATATAATTAAAAAATTGTTCTCGAATGTAGAATAATTAAAGTATACAACGATAAATTTGTTTCGGTGAAATCGATATCGAGGTCAAGTGTTTTTTCTACTTGTTTTACCTTTTTTCTTTTTTTGTCATTAAGAGAACACAAAATATGCTTCATCCTGTTGTATATAGTTATATGTTTACGAACGCGTCCACAAGGCCGCAGGAAAATGGTAAAAAAAACCAATATCGGTAGCTCTAATATTCAATCCATTCTTGCTCATTTAAAATAAAGCTACCCCCTGTGGTTATTGGAATATTTAATAGGATCCCCGTAGAGTTCTTTTTATTTTTATTTTTTTTTCATTTTTTTTTTTAAATATTTCCTCTCTCTCTTTCTCCCTCTGGTATTGGTTACCTCAACGAATTTCTCTACTTCGAAAAAGATATCCGAGGGGGTACGATATTCCGATATGAAAATTATTCCATTCGCGAGGGCGAGGGAGATGCGAGCAGGTCGCTAAGGGGATGAGAACTAAATTGAGCGCGGTGCACGTGTAGTAAAAGCTTATAAAAGCTCAGCAGCTTGTGTCGCGAGTACTAATATCACGCGCTTTATTCTCTCGACTCTTCGAATCCCTGCGAACATTGTATACATATTTTGAGGTTAGAGAGCACTTAACCGACGTTTTTGTTATAACGGGCCAGCTTTTCGCGCTCAAGCAAAATATTTCCTAGAGAGCTTTCCTACGTATGTTTGCCCGTGGTGCGGAGGATGATCGCTGTAACAATGATTCACCTTCGCTCGTGTGCCAATGCGAGTGTTCGAAACTCCTCAAATCGATTAGAACTCTGAATCAGTAGATCTTGAAAGAAAAACGAAAAAAAAAAAAAGTACTGTCATTTCGTTCGTTTCGTCTACTAGTACTGTCTTGTCGTTCATTTCGACAAGTTTTCATTCCGAAAGTTGAAACTCTCGCTCGCTTCTTATTGCACGAAAAAAAAAAACCCGTGCAATATCCAATTCGTCGGTTGGATTATTGGAGAAAGGGTAAAATTATTGAAACAAACTCATCAGTCTCGGGTCCATTGGACCCCTCTCGAGAGATTGGCTAAAGCCTCACTCTCATCGAATCACACTAAATTTTCTCAGCCATCTTTCAACCGATGCGGTAATAAATCAAGTCTCGTTTTGACAAGTAATTAAACTTGCCTGAAACAAACAACGAGTTGGGTTACATTTAATCAACTAATGTGCAGCTAAAATTACATTAAAAAAATTGTTTGCACTACTCTCTCTCTTTCTCTCTATTCCCCTTGGATTGAATAATAACACGCGAGCAGGCACAAACCGTACGACTTTCTCACGTCAACGCTTTATCGCCGAGTCCCAATTGTTTACAATGAGGCTCGTTTCATACAACAGTTAAGGATTCGTCGCATTGTGCGATGTATACTTCTCCGTCACATTCACCACGATGGCTCTCGTACTTTCTCACAAAATACGACGAATGAACATGTTCGGGCGAATGAGACTAGAAGTACATCTGAATTATATATGTTTCTATATACATATATACATAAAGTCAAGTATATATAAACTTGTACCTATGTACTCTCCATTCGTGTCCAGCTGTATCAACGTTAAAGCTGTCAGTCAAAAGCGAAACGAAGCGAAAGCTCTGGCGATGCTTTTTTCGCCCATCTCTCCTCCCCGATCTGTTACAAAATTCACTACGGTCCACATTCATTCACAAATGGTACAGAAAGTGTCCAGGTATACATGACATTTCAATCCGATGTATATGTTCCCTTCACTAGGTTCCTCATCATAGAAACCTCAAAAAAAAAAAAAAAAAATGCATCGTTGAAGCGTGCTGTCAAAAAAAAAAAACATTTTTTCATCTTTTCATGCACACTGGACATGAACAATTATTTGCGAGGCGTGGAATACACACATTTTTGCTCCTGGGTATTCCATTTTATTTTATTTTTATTTTTCAGACAAATTGGAAGGGAGTTAAAACGTACTTCCGATTTTGATACTTCGGTCAAATTTTTTTTTTAGGCAAAAAGAGAAGCGTCGTAAATTCGTGAATGGGTCTATTGATGTTTTTTTTTTTTTTTTTTTTTTTTTTTCATTTTTTTTTCGTGGGTACTATTTTGATGGAGATGGAAATAAAAATTAGATGAGAGCGAGAATGATTCACGCCTAAAATGTCTATTTCCTTTTGGAATCTAACTTCGGGTCATCGCTACAAGCCTGTTGTTGTTTAACTTTAAAAAGTTCAATTCTCCTGCCAGATGTTGCTCGAATCCAGTGCGTTTTTTCACTTCTCCAAAAACTTTGTTTTTTTTTCTTCTTTCGTTTTTTTGTCCCCTCTATTTATATATGACACTGAGAAGATTGATAACACACGTTGCTGGCTTACCGTGTTCCACAAATATTAGTTTATCTCCGCAATGCCGCGTCGTACACATGTAAATAATATTTCATAGTCATGGATGTTATGAAAATTTGAGATCTCGTACTCGAGGGACAAACACGTAGAATTTGAGGGAATGACTGTCTCCCTTTGGAATCCAGTGTTCGTTTTTTAAATTACATACATAACAGGATGAAAAGCTCCTATTCCGATCTCTCGTTTCCTTTCTCTCTCTTTCTATGCCTCCTCTCACTTTTCTATGGGAAAACTTGAGAGATTTATAGTTTGATACGATGACGTAGATTGACCATGTTCGATATGGTGTGTATTCAGCGTCTGGGGAAAAGCGCTTTAGACTACATGTCTATAGGCTCTCTCCTCTCGGAGGACTACCTCATCCTCTTCATCGGAAAAAGAGATGAAGAATAAAGGAGGGGGTGGGAGGGGGAGGGGGAGAAAACGAGTGAGATAGTCCGACGAAGAGCCATAATGGAAAGAAGCTTTTTTGCTCTTCCGGTGCAACCTTGGCGTGTCTATACATATCTTTTTTATACGCTCTCACCTTCTTTCCTCGCCTCTTCTCTATCCTCTCGACGTGTATCCAATAAATAAATTTATAAAAACTATTCTATCCTTTATCTATCCGTCGTCTATCCCTCTCTGGTCTTTTCATGGAATCGATAAACGAGCCGCGCGTCAAAGTGTTCCACTTTCCGTGTATTTATTTTACGCCGGAGAACAAAAAGCTCATATCGATATTAATCATGTTCAAGGAACTCATTATTTATCCCCTCGTCTCACCACACCTATTCTTCGGTCTAAGTTGTCGCATTGTAGGACCAAGAACTATTGTGGCATCTTGAACGATATAATAATAGCATAATTTATTCGTAATTCAACGACAATAGAAATGTTTCTTTGTGCTGATACACGTCTCGATATATGAATGCTTGATTTCTCATCTTTTTACACACTCATCCATTCTTTGGCTCATCTCTATTTAAGGAGTTTCGGTACAAAAGGCAAAATGTTAAGAAATTAATCAAATTCGGTGATAATGTTCTTCAACATCAAGTACGAAAAGACAATTTTTTTCACAATTTTCTTCTACGTAGTTATCGAGTAATTATGCATTAAAGCAGATTTCTTATACCCGAAGTGTATACCTATATATATGGAAAGACTATGCTTATACACGTGAACTTTAGTCTTCAATTACTCGATAACTGTGCAGAAGAAAAATCTGAAAAAATTTGTATTGTCAAATTTGACACTGAACGAATATGTTCACCAAATTTGATAAAATTCTTAACTTTTTGAAATTTTTTTTGTTTTTAACATGGTTTAGCATGGCAACATTGTATCGCCTGTACCGAGACTCCTTAACACTTCTTCCCTGCTCAATTACAGAGCCCCTCCCTCCCTCACGTCCGTCCATGATATGGCAAAAGCTTCGACATCACGAAAATTCGATCGATCTTCCGGCGTCGACATTCAGCTTCCGGTATCGCACTGGACCATGAAATACAAATATTATAGTCATCGCATCTATATACACGTACATATTCGTATATATATTCGAGCTTTGATGCTTGCCGTAGCGACTTTAGGGCCGGATCTGAAAACCGGCTGACCACACTCTTTGCTCTTGGTAAACAGATCGAGTACTTCAAGGGAATGCGAACGCCCGCAAGCTCTATTTCGAGAGAATTGCATCATTGACAAAGTTTATCGTCTATCGAGAGATTCTTAATTCAATGCTTCATCGGGCTACAAAATTTCGCCGATTGATCAAAGAACATTTCTTTTCAATCCGCGTTTTCGGAATTTATTCTCAATAATATAATTTCATCGAATTCGAATTCGAGAAAATTCGATAAAGAAAAGGTTCGATCCCGGCAGGTTCGATCCCATAAGACCGAGAAATATCTAACGCCTTTCAACACAAGACTCTTCACCTCGGACTGAAATTTGACGATTCGTTCTCAAATTCCTCAACTTTATGGACCGTGTCAGAGAATTCAAGTTTCGGAACTTTCATAGATACCAACAAAATATTGGATGAGGTTGATGATGCACGTAAAAAAAGAAACACGATAAACAAAAAAAAAATAAGGAGAAACGGAGAGAAAGAGAACATTATTCTCGGCCCAATTTAACGACTATCGGTCGATCGTTTACGAGTCTCGAGAGGTTTTTCCTGTTTACGACAAACTCTTCGCAGTGCGATAGAACGCTTTATCGAAATCGCGCAAGCGTTTCGTCATATCTATACAAGGCTGCGTATAGTCTTTTACCCCTTTCAGCTTATATCGCGATCGTCGCTTCCAGAGGAATTTCGGTTTACTACCTCCTCCCCCTGCCCCTCCCTTTCCACTTGGATCATTGAGAGCTAACGAGTTACTGTGCCCGTGACAGTTTTCCCTCTTGAAACGAAATGATAATTTTTCGAAACGATCCAGCACACGCGTCATTCCCGAGATATAATCTTTTGATTCGCGTGTGTATACGCTCGGCTCTGCGCGTGTCCGTATATACGAACGCATTAAAACTTACGGCTGGCTGCTGCCTGGCACCTAAAATATTTTCATGGATATACGGAACGTTCGTTATCTCGCATGACAACAGTGCAAGATAATGTAATTTGTGCGGATAAAAGCTTCAAGCTGACGGATTCAAATAAAACAAACAACAAAAAAATGGAAAGAAGCGCTTCCGTAACATCGCAAGCTTGTTCACGATGACAAAAATGGTTAACATCGGTAAGATACGAGTACAGTGCACTTTTATCGTTGACACATTATTTCAAGCTGAGATTTAAGTATGAGCTGAAAAATGAAAAAAAAAAAAAAAATGCACATTGTCAAAATTTAGTGTCGAAGCTTTCGCTCTACTTTTTTCATTATTTTCTTTTTGTCACATACTCTATACACGCAGTTTCAAGCTTCTGGTCTCAACGCTGAAGGGATTAAACGCTTTTGTTTCGTTGAAGAAAAAAAAAAAAAAAAAAAAAAAACATAAGACGAGAGTGAAACGAGAGTTCAAATAAATTTGAAAAAATTCAATTTTGTGCAAGAAATTTCGTTTATACATTTTATTGGAATATATAACTCTCGATAAATTGGGAGGATCCACGTGAATCATGATGCGAAGAAAAGAAGAAAAAAAAAAAAGAAAGAAAAGGTTTAAAAAGTGCACAAGCGCGTTTGATTCGACGGTGGTTATGCGACGGAGGTTTGATAAACACACATACACGCTCGGCGATTCAAATGAAATTTCCGGTTCCATTATGTGCTGACAAAGATGATTTGTTCACTCTCGTTGCTCTCTATCGTTCAATTCTATTCAGATGCAATCATCACAGATCTGCGCGTGTGTGTGTGTGTGTGGTGGGCACGATTTTGCCATTAACCTTTTCTGCGTGCATCACGAATAAAATCACGAACGCGAGTGTTAAGCGCAAAACGTAAAAAGCTTCCATGCACTCTTGACAAAGCGACGACACACATTTATTTATATAACCAGCTCTTTTTTTTTTTATATTAACCACAGTTTTAACCAACGTGGCATATTTCGTGATGGTGCGCATTCAGCCTGAAGTATGCCATTCACGAAATTATATACGCGGTAAGCTCTTTTGTATGAAACGATTTGTGTTGAATGAAATTGTCACAGCAGATCAGGGAGTCGCTGCTGCTGGGATGTTCGTTCTTTTTTAACAACTAGCTCCTCATTCCCACGTCACCGAATCGGTTGATTGACAAATTTTTCAAAATTTTCTCCAGTCGTTTTCAACCCAAACTGTTTGTTGACTGTCGCAAATGGCAGGTGAAATATTTCGTGCAAAATAGTTGACAATAACCGCGCTCAACGTTGACTCCTGTATCCGGTGAATCTTTTTTTTGCGAACGATCAGAACAGTGCATTTTCACTTTGCCAAGCAACAGGCGCACATATTTCGAAATACTTTCACTCAAATATATTCTCAACCAAAAATGTAAACGAGCACTCCGAGTAGAAACTTTCTCAAAGCTCCAACAACGCTCGAGTGCATGCAGAAAGGTAGCGCTTCCTTTTTTCTCTGAAGCTCTATTTTTATTCCATTATTATACGAAGACCGTTACGCAGTGAAAATAGTACAGAGAAAGTAGAATAAAAAGCTACAAAATATCTTATTGTTTGGCCGATATTTTCTGGAAATACAACAAATTATATTGCTCCGCTGACACGTATTATTCGTAGCCACGAAAATTATTGATCTCTATAAAAGAGTTCGTTCTCGTTGCCTGCTGTCACGATAGCGAAAGAATACTCCTACATCTTGCAGCCTATTGAAAAATCCTTTTTTTTTATTCCTGCACATATCTGGATATCTGCATATGCGGATATAAATTACTGCCATAAACAATTTTTGATGGTGGCACGAAACAAAACTGGGTCGTTTTATTCATTACATAATTTAATTGGCCTCGAGGAACAATGAAGGTTTAACCGACCATGCCAAATTTCTGTGGGGCGCGTGTGAATAACATGGATTTTAATGATACTTCTGAATATATATGTATTGGTTTCCTAGCCATGATACTACTTCGGAAATAATGTAGGTTATGTATAGCGTCGTAAGCGTTGATATATAGAACTGTTCGTATTTATGTAATATCTGTAGTTTGTATATTTATATATCAGGTATTCCACGTCAAACCGACGGACTTTTTCCCTGGCTCTCGCCGATTTGGTTAATTATTTTTTATATGATTATGTGAAGTCTAAAAGACACTCTGAAATTTTTTCAGATTTTTTTGAACGGCCAGTTTGAAAAAAAAAATAAAATCGAAAAAAAACCCCTTTTTTAAAAATCTGAAAAAATTCCTAAAAATCGGTGATTATGTGCCAAACATTTTAAGCTACCGCCCGTGGTTGAAGTACGATTTTTTCTGTGTTTTTATGAGCTGTTAAAGTTGAAAAAATTCTCAAAAAATCAAGAACCACTCATTTCGGGCCAATTGTTGAATATTTTCGTGGCCAAAAATTTTTTTGGGATATTTCAGACCAGTACAAAACAAAAAAAATTGAGCCAGGCAAAGAGTTGAGGTATTCATTCAATAGTTTTATTCAATTTTATCAAATAATATGTGAATCTATTTTTTTCCAACTCTAGAAAAAGATCCTTCCATGACCGGTGTAATAGCTTCAAATATTGTACGTATAATCTTATTATATTGGGAATTCGTAATTACTAGCTGATCAAGGTCCATATTTTTTATTTGATTGTTCGAAAATCGTGACGAAAATTAGTTATAGGTACCCAAATATTCAACTATTGGGCCAGAGTAAGTGTTTTTCGGCATTTTTTAAAAAATTTTCAACGTTATTAGCCGATTAACACACAGAAAAAATCGTACTTCCACTACGGGCGGTAGCTCAAAATGTTTGGCATATAATCAGCGATTTTTAGGAATTTTTTCAGATTTTTAAAAAGGAGCTTTTTTTGGATTTTTTTTTTTCAAAAATGGCTGTTCAGAAAAATCCGAAAAAATTCCAGGGTGTCTTTTAGACTTCATATAATCATAGAAAAAATTATTAACCAAATCGGCGAGGGTCAGGGAAAAAGTCCGCTGGTTTGACGTGGAATACCTCATATATATATATATACATATACCGTAAGTAGTATAGGTCTAAATTATTGCCGCATATTCCTGTGGCTGCATATATTTGAGCTACTACTCCCCAACATCGATTTGCAAATCAGGCCTGCACCCCGACGAACAGTAATTGCGGCGTGTCAACGACAGCCCAAAAGTGAGATGGAGAGTGTGATAAAGGGAGAGGGAGAGGGTGAGAGAGAGAGAGAGAGGAAGGTGATAGAAGTGGCGTTAGTGAGAAAGGGGTGACTTCGTTCGAGTTCTCGAATTCTATCGGTTTTCCTCGGCCTGGCTCACTCCCATTCATATTATTCCGCATCCTCGGATCGAGGAAGACACCCTTTATCTTTTCTCTCTAGCTCGTTCCCGAAACCCTTATCGCCGGAAAGTCAACGACGAGTCCTCGAATAAAATCTCTTCTTTCGCAGAGCGCACCTCTCCTTCAAAATCACGTCTTGAAAATGCTCCCGAGATTTTCTCTCTCGACGCTTCTCTCAGCCAGAATATCAAACCTTTTTTTTTTTCTCCAGCTTGACAATGGAAAAATATTGTAAACCCGTCAGCTAAAACTTTATTCTCGCACAGCATACTAAACGTTTTGAAGAAAGTGGCAATTGTTCCGACTTTTTTTAAACCTTTGAATGCGTAGAATACGAATAGTTATATAGCAATTATATGCCAGAATGGATCAGGGGTAACGGGTATTCGGTTATACGCCCAAAACGTTATTTATGAAGAAAAATCGAATTTAATTGAGTCTATTCTATTTTTAAATATACTTTTATTCCGTTGATTGTCAAAAACATAGTGATTGCATTTTCAGGTTGTGGAAATACGTGATATATCGTAGGGGTGGTTCGAAATGGTGAGAAAAGTTACGAGGCTAATTGAACATTGTTGAATGTGACATTTGAAGAGTTAACTTGTCATTAATTTGATGCGAAGGAAGAGCAAAATATGCAAACGTGTCAGATTTAGCATGGAAGCTTCCTCTGTAATTGAATCGGATGTGACGTGTCCTAGCGACTGTGACAATAGAGAATTCTGAAATTTCAATTCGCTTTGCAATGCGACAGCTTTTATATTTCAACGAACCAATATTTCTCGTATGAATGGCTGGGATGACGCAGAAAAAAAAAATATTAATAAGACAAATCGTACGAATTTCATCGTCGCTTTTCAAGGAATGAGAAAAAGTCATTAATTCTCAGAGAGAGAGAGAGAAAAAAAAAGTGGCTGCGATATTTCGCGCCTCGATATTGGCAACCACGTGGCCATAAATCAACAAATTGGGCACATTGATATGTGCAGACATAGAAGTATTCGGCATTTTTTTCTCTTTCGTTTTATTTCTTTTATTCTGGCACCAAAGTGCAGCCCAGCAAATACGAGTACTACTCGTGGAAGGGTGCGGAGAGCTCTCAGTACATTGGAAATACGAGAGTTCTGGGATGGCAATGCGAGTGACGAGGATCCAACAGGAAACTCAATGATCCGTTGCACATTTCGAGATATCGTATTGCTTCGGTATAAAATAGAGAAAGAAACAACAAAACAAGAAGAGATAGAGAAAGCCAGAGAGAAAAAGAGAAAGAGAGAGAGGGATGTAGAATAAAAGACGTGAAATAAAAGAAAGGAATGAAGGGATGATGAGTTTAAGGCAGGAATAAGGCATAAAACCCTATTTTTTCATATCCGAGAAATATCTTATGGTATACCTTTTTACCTCGCATAGACTCGAGGAGACGAAACATGAGTTATCCTCAAACCCAAATATTTCGTAACAATGATACGTCGTCCGTTTCTCGCTGAGAGGCACACGATAAAGTCTTATCAGGGGATGATTTTTGTACTGTATATTTTTGATTGTGTACACAAAGGTGCAAATACTTCGGAGAGCCTTCCCCGCACTATACACACACATATACATGCATCAAATTTTGAATACGACCACTGCTTCGCATCTTCGATGACGCCGCACCGCTTTCATTTTTCTTTTTTGTTTACTTTTACAATTGCGTCGTCCCTCCTCGTATACACACACTTGCAAAAAAACACATATTGTTTCGAGATCTTGCTACGCGTTGTCTTTCATCCTCCGACTGTGAAATATTCCTCCAGGCTTTACTGCGACGATCCTTCCTCTGTTTTATTCATTTTTTTTCTTTTTTTTTTTTTTTCTTTATTCTCATATTTTCTCCGCCGCACTTTGTAGTGTACAATGCCTCTCGACTCGACTACGACGATCCACGGATTTAACATCCGCGCTATCTCCATACTCTGGCTATATTTTTTTTATGCAAATACCTTTTGAGTATTCGCAATGTCGAAAGATATCCGGATACCACGGTTATATACCCGAAGGATGGAAAGAAAAAAAAAAAAACTACTGTAGTAGGTTTCAAGTGTCCTGCTGTCGTATGGTATATATCTGTAAAGTCCCTTGAGCAATAAAGTGGTACGTCGATCGTCTTGTAGAATTACCGCCATTGAGCTTAGGCTCTCGCCATCAAAGAAGGACCATTTTGACAGGTTTTTTTTTACCCTCACATACACGCCGTAGAACCTACTATCGTTGTATTCGATTACTTTTCTCCGATCTCCGTTATTCTGAGTCTTTTACAGCTCATTTTCAGCGGTGATTCGTTTGAATTTGTTGCAAATCATTGTACGAAATCTTAAAATTAAGTTATAGTCTTTTCGTAAACTTGACCATTGATCAAGTTGACTGTTTCAATCGAATCTTCGTACCCTCTTGATAACTTTGCGCCGGTAAAATTAAGTTTGATTCACTCGGCTGTGTGCGGCAGTGTTAAGAAAATTTGTTGAAAAGAAATGATTTTCTCCGCCGATATAATATTCATGGAAGTTTAATGAATACGCGTTTCATTCGAAATTCGCGCTGACGCTCCGTTGAAATTTTGATGCATTCACTCTGGAAAAATGTCCACGGTATTCGAGCCTCCCATTCAAGCTCGCAAGCGATAAAAAAATCTTTAACGTCCGAGTTAAACGTCTTTCTCATCTTTCTCGTTTTGTCTTCTTTCTCGTATCTCCTTCTGCAAAGAGGATTAGAAAAAAAAAAAAAAAAAAATATTTCGTGAAATGTAATCTCGAAACCTGTACAAGCGCCTTCGTCATAGTTTCTTTTATTACCACTTTCTATAACCCATTTCATTTCTCTATCATATTTTATTCCTTTTCATACTCGTATTGATCTTTCAATTGTATCCATGTGAATCTGCACTGTAGCACCCTTTTTTTGGCCCTTTCGGCGTATAGAATCCGAGCTGCGACACGCAACCTACACGTATTTCCCATTCCTCTTCTAAAAAGTATATAAATGCAGGAATATATATCAAGCTATCGAGCAAACAGGCTGGAATTCAAAACTGCAACGTTTTTTTGATCTTGTCATCAACTTTTTTTTTCCTGCCTTTTATAACGAAGTTATCAGAATTTGAAAAAAAAAAAGAAAAAAAATATACAAAATAGACGAATATCGAAAATATTTCGTGTCCGGTGACGCTTTGGCTAGAAAATTCTTCGAAATACCTCGTCAATATGCACACGTGTTTTTCTCACCCGCCAACATATGCTTCCGAAGTACGTTCCTACGTCCACAATTCGTTTCAGATGTATATAATAAAAAATATACAAACATCTATTCTGTTTCCGATTATACAGATATATTTATCGATACATATGTGTGTGTGAGTGTGTATGTGTGTATGCCTTCATTGAATTCTTTTTTTGCCGTGCCAGCTCGTGCAATTTTGCTTTTCGTTATACGCGTGACATTCTCTCGGTTATCCCCCTCCCCCCCCCCCCCCCCCCCCTCGCCCCTCCGCTCTCTCACTCTTCGCTGCTTCACGCGATGATTTATCGACACCGTATCGTAACTGTGCCAGAACCATGAATCTCTCAGGCGAATACCGCAAACCGGAAGTAACACCGAAGATTTTACTTTGCTGTCGATTTCCGTTGAAAGTAAAAGATAGATATACATATACATCTAAAGATTATGAAGATATTTATGATTAGCAAATGGATATGTATTATTTGGGTTCGCTCTCATAAATCATTTAGATTTGACTCGGTTTCGTATGGAAATTCAAACGTCCAATGTCGATGGCATAAGATTTTCTTGAGCTCGGGGTTTCAAGTATTTTTTCGGGGCATCAGAATACTAATCTTCGTTTCAAATTTTAATCTCGAACGGTTAATTAAAGCGAGGATTGAATAATTTCATTTATGGCACCAAGAATTTCGACATTTTCGAGACTATTTGGGTCTACTCCTGTTTGGGAAATTGGGGTCGGAAGCTGTTACGAGGACGCTGAAAAAAGCTGTTACAGCTTTCGCTAACGGAGTCGTAACCGTTATATCTCGTACGCCGTAAACAGTATTCATTAACATGATATCATGATTTCAAATTTGTACACATGTTTTTTTTTCTAGTGCAGTTATGTAAATACTGTGGTGAAGGTATAACAACTGCTGGAGATAGGGAAAAAAACCATTTCCAGTTTCGCCCTTTGTTCGCTGTTAATTCGTTCAAATCTCGCATCGTGATTTTCAAGAATTTGTTTTTTTCCCCATTTACCCGAATAATGAATCCCTACGAGTGATAAAACTGTAAAAAAAGAATGAAAATCTTGTTTTTTTTTGTTTCTCGAATATTCCACTCGTCGTTTCTTCATCGTTTATCGTTTCGATATTTTTAGTCAAGTATCGTCACCATATATCCCTTCCATCTGCTCTCAACGAAATACAAAAAACAAGTGGCGAGTCGTTGCGATAACAGTCGGCATAATTTTATCGTCTGATACTAGAAAACGATGGTAAAAAAAAGCGAAAGTGCAGTTGAAGAGCTGTAGAGATCAGGTGTGAAACCGTTCTTTGTGGTTTTACAGACTCATGTACCGGGTCGTACATACGTATGTTCGATGGTGTAAAACGATTTATGATGTATGTGAGAGAGACCGAGGATTAAAATACACAAGTACCAGGTTTATAACAGCTTATGGCAGATAACGAGGGAGAGCGAACGCCTGTTGCATCTCAGCTGGAAAACTGTAGGACTATGGTCCATTGGATTCCTTATAAATATACACATACATAAATACATATAGCGCAAGTAAATTAGTAAAAACTCATGAATTTCAGTCGTGCATAGGAATGCTTAATCTACGAAATGTGTAACCGTAACGACTCGATAGAATCTGATTCACTGGAAAAGTGTATTGGTTACGATACACATTCAGTCGATAAATGCGACAGAAAAATACTGTTTCATTGATAAACAAATCAGAGGAATGGGTGAAGAAAAAAAAAGAGGGCAAAACACGAATAAAAAAGTGATCTTGGGAACGACAATGGTAGGGAAAGGACAATGAAGCATAATTTTGTGAATGTCCTGTAGCGAAGTTTAGACGAAAATGAGGAAAGATAAGGAACGAAAAAAACGTTGTCCCAAACCCATTGTCACTTCGTAACGATTTACATTTCATTTCCGTTGCCTGCTCTTCCTATCTTCAGTGACTAAATTCACAGCTTCCCTTGCGTTTATCTTCGTCGAAGATGAAAATCGAAAAAATATGCTCCATCAGGCTTTCAATCCATAGATAATTGTTTTGTTTATAAATCGTACACGTAATTGGATATGCGGCTCTTGGAAACTTGGCTGAGATTCCGTGCAAGTATTCCTTTGTCTTTTTTTCTTTTCTTTCGGAGTACTTTCGTAGTTTAGCCTCACAATTCGATGATAGTGGTGCTCGACACGGTTTTCTTTAACGACCGATAACGTTGCCTGGAAAGTTTCGACTTGCACCAGTTAACGACTCACCGGATTTAAGATCATATACACAGTAGTTACTCTTCTTACCATCTGCCATCAGCTATTTCGCATCCCTAGCTATTTTACCGAATTACGAGAATTTATTTGCCGATAAATGCTTCTCTTATAGCCACTCCAGCGAAATCGTGAAGATTCACGATATTAGATTTTCGAACCCTGAGGACAAAGAGTCAGTCGCATTGCGCACGGTTATTTTGCGGCAGTCGTGTACATTTCGTCATTGGTATGCTCTTTTGAAGCTTAAGAAAAAAAAAGCGATCAATCAGAGCATTCGCAATAGAATCGAATGAGAACAAAACTCCTCGCGTACATCAAACGAGCATCAAGAAACAGTTATCACGTTGATTAAAAGTTAGTATCGAAGAGTCGAGCGAGTTGTATTAAAAAATATGAGAATTAATCGGTCGGTGAAACAAAGGAATCGTGAAGGCTCAAAGAACTCGGTCAGCGGTGGCGCGATAGAAAAAAAAAAGTTCCACGGACGTTTTTCGTTCGTTAATAATTTGTATTCCAAAGAAATGACGTATTCATTTTCATCCTTCTTCGTGATGAATAGTAGCCCATTTCGTTGGACAAAGATGAATGCGGTATCCTATCACTGGTTCGGCCAAGAATAGGCAAACAGCTTAGTTCGTGCATTTCGTGCTTGTACGAGTATATATTCCATATTATTTTTTGGCACGTCTCGAGCGAACGTCGTGCCTTTTATTTCCCCATTTGGCACAAAGGGACTCCCTTCTTTTTTTTTGTTTCTCTCGCATCTGCACGTTAGTGTTTGCTCTTCGATGAGTGGGTATACCTATATATCCATAGATAGAGACGACACACATATAGATATAGATATGTATAGGCAAGTGAAATTCTCAACGGCATTGGCAGCAGGGAGAACGCAGTCGAGAAGTTTCTGCATTGTTCACATATATAGAAGTAGAATACAAGCCGCGGGAGGTTATCTATATATATCTTTTCCTCGGATACCATGTGCTTAATGAAGGGAAACCGGTAAATTAGCGCGGAGGGGCACCAGGACACAATGATGTTCTGCCAACATCGAGCTGGATACATGGACTTCCTTCCTTCCTTCCTTTCTATCCTTCTCTCTTTGGAGTCTTGTTTGGTAATCCGAAGGCCATATAACCATTCGGTATATAAACACGTACATATTCCGCATATAGAAATGTATATATGTACCGAAGCTTCTGCCCTGCGACGGACTCGCGGATCGTTTAGCAAAGCAGCTTGTAATTACTGCCTCTCGGCGGCCTAGCATCAAGTATCCACCTCCTTCGGCCACTTCTCTGAGCTCTCCGGCTCTCCGGTGCAGCTCCATCCGGTATATGTATAAACCTATACGAATGCGTCTCTGTGTGTTTGCGTTTGCACACACGCCTTATCTGTGCCTTGGATATCCGGAGGAACCCTGGCCTCATTTCACAGGGTCTCGAAATTTTACTTTGAACGCATACGCTATACACTTTAACTGTCAAATAGATTGAAGAAAAAAAAATTCATTTGAAATTTCATACTAGCTGCATACCGTTCTCAGTCTTTAACACACCGGCAGCCAAATGTTTCTGATATTCCGTGGCTTCTTCTTGTCCGCATTGACGATGAATACGCGGGCAATCTCAGTAAGTTATGCGTTATTAACGCAAGACCTAAAACTAGTGATATGTTACGTCCCAAGAGGGAGATTTGGTTAGGATCGCGCAGTCACCGATTCAGAGAACGAGGTGCCAGATTCATGACCGTCGTTGGTGAGTCCTTTTTGGGACTTACGCGATTCCCGAGTACATTATATTATATTTTTGGTATACGTGACCTTTTGTTGATGATTGGAAGAGGATCCTAATCACAGGAACGATGTTGAAGGCCGATGAAATAATTATTATTTCGATGATATTTTGTAAAGTACAAAATATATAATATTTATTCACTATTAATTACACTTGATTTGTTACAGTTTGTTTTTTTACATTGGATGAGTTTAGAATTGGAACGTCGTAGTTTTAACGTTTACCGTTCGGAGTTAGCGATTTAGTAAAGATTTCGGAGGAACGGTTAATAAAATGTTGAGTTTTCGAAGTTTATCGGTTAACCGCGAGCTAACTCTGACTTCTATTAGTCAAGTGAACGAGAAGTAGTCAAGAAGCGATGAGTATGTGTATACATACTCATCGCTTCTTCGGAGAAGTGGTAGAAGTGATAGAAGTGACAGAAGTGTTGTAAGTCAGTTGCTTTTATAAAATCGGACTTTCAAGAGAATTCTGTGGAAGGGAGTGATTTTGTTATAGTCTTTTTCTGGGATTGGATAGTGGATTGATAAAATGTTTCCCAGGCTTTGTTATTGGTGGATATAGTGTGGGAAAATGAATTGGAGTATTTCCATTGGTTTAAGACTTTTGAGATATGAGGATTTTATATAAGGATCTGGTCCTGTCGTAACGATAGGGGGTGGGTTGGACCGGGTGTTCACGTGAGTTAGAACTGCGAGGAAAAGTTCGTTTTCTCGGTGATTAAATTATTGTAGGATCGAAGAAAGCGTATGGGAATTTTTGTGTTTGGATTTTTTCGGCGTCGTCTCGACGGCGCGACGAGTGTGATAAGGATATCTGGTATTTTCCATGTTTTCTAGGAAGCTACGTATTGCGTATTAGAATTAGAGATATTTGTATTGCTTATTTATTTATTCTTACTAATATCGACAAATGAGGATGTTAGCGGAGTTTGCGTATCAGCTGTTGGTACGTTGTTATCGGAAAGTAAAAGACCGTGAGAAAAAAAGAGGGCCACACAAGCGTGTAGGCTAGGACGTAACAGATACTTTATTCGTTTCATTTTATTCTTGCAATGGGCACGAACGAATCGCTATGCTCCGTATGCAGATGTGTGGACGGTGAGATTTTGAAGAAGGCGTTGAAGTAACAGCAGCAGGCCAGAGATTCTCTCGTTATACACGGTAAACACAAGGTGTACGTATCTATGTGCACTTTGGAATTCCAAGCTCTCTGCCAAACGATGAAGTAACCGTTGGCAAACGTTATACACCAACGTGTAAATTTCTCTCGTATTCTCCCGAATCCTTGAAGAGAAAATTATATGTATGCCGTGTAGATTGCGACCGAGGGTAGAAACTTTAGCTGCTGCACTTACGAGAGTTGAGGGCAAAAACTCCATCGTAAATTCGATAATAAAGACGTCCGGACGGCCCTTATGTGCACGTGCTCTGCGACCCTTTTTTTTCCCCCCTTCTTTTTTCACTTATTTCTGCTCCGCAGGATACAAAAGATTTTTTTTTGCTTTTGTATCCTGCGAAATCTCGTAAGCCAGCTTTACCTTCGATCATCTATGTACATATATAAATCGTTCTTCGTCCTTGCGTGTCACGAGTCGTCCTCCTCCTCGAGCGAATACTCAAACTCACAGGATTCACCGATTCACCTCTGTGTACCGGAGAAACACGCGATTTCAGAATTTAGCCTCGTGCAAATTGTGCTTTTTCATTCACTTTTTTTTTTTCTTCTTCGTTGAGAGATCGCGAGGCGACACAAATTCATGCAACTATACTTATCGATAACTAACATCTCTTGAGTACCGAGTTACGACGAACGAGTGCATTATTTCCGAAACACGACTTTCTACCTTCTTTTTCTTTGAGAGTTTGAAAAAAAAAAACGTTAATGAGCCCGTTTCGAGGGCTTATACCGCAGCGTTGATTAGTCCGTTTCAGGATATTTATTCGTCTACCTTTCCGTACGGATTTTTTAATGTCTCCACGCTTTCCCATAATCTCGTTTCATAATTAGAAAAAATTTATTTGAAACATACTTTTGCATCAATTGAGATTTCTGAAACGTTTTTTTTGTCACAGCGATAAAGAGTAATGAAAAATCAAAACATCTTCTTTCATTTTTCAATCGTATGTCGTTCGCCAAGGAAATTTTATTCTAAATACAACTTCAACGTTCTCGTAAATGTGTCTTCGAACGATGCATTTACGCGACGAACAATGTTCTCGTTGACTGACGTCGAAAGGGTTGATATGGTCACGCCGATAAGAATATATATACCAAGAGCTTTTCTCTCCGCACGTTTATGTTCCTCATCTCCTTGAGGAATCGTGCGAACTCTCTTATCGCAGAGTGGGTTGCTGTCTGACGCATACACACCAGTTCTACTGTTCGTCCTTACGTTCCGCTTTTCTAGGTGCGAAGCTTCGCCGCATTCGTGCGCACTCTGGTAAATGAGTTGCCTTAAGTACTCCGCTCACGTGTCAACCCATTTTTACAGATAAGTGTATTCGCTCAAAAGTCCTTTCCTTCGATTCGTAATTCAATGTGTTTTAATTGTGATTCGTGAATTTTGCTTATGTCGTTAGGTATATGCGATATTTCTCGTTGAATTTTCGTACAATTGAGTTTTATTGGATCTCTTTTTATATATCGAATAAGCGCCCAATAGACACGCGACAATTCAATTCTCATGCTTTCACGAGCACGTGTAACCGAATAAGCTCTTCTTACACGTTTTTTTTTTCCTTTTTTTTTCTTCATTCTTTCGTGCAGTTGAGTTTCTTTGGAAAGATTTTTCGACGCTTGAAGTTTCGTGAGTCACCGGTGGCAAGAAATAAAAATTTATCTGGAATAAAAGGCTCAGCAGGGACATGAATAATTGATGAAAATTTGTTTAAGGGCGTTTGAAGGAGAAGACCAGGCCGCGAGTGACGTCTATGTTCAACGGAATATTACAATTCACACATATATGTTTATACGTTCTCCCGGTGGAGCTTTAAAATCCAATCGAAGAGAAGAGATACTTATTTTTCCGAGTCTAGTGAAAACGCAAAAAAATTTAACGATAAGAGGAACGAAGCTAAAGTGGAAAGCAAACAGGCGAGAGGAAATGTGTTGGCCATAATTCGTCGAATATTTTCCACTGGATTTACTAAATTCTCGGTCTTTCTCTATATCTCTCTTTCTCATTCGCTCGTTCATCGAAAATCCGTATGCGAATTTACTGGATTGCAAGTTTTGCATGCACACGATTAAAATGGAATTTCGACATTTTCTCTGAATTAATTATAATGAAACGCATGCAAAAGCTTGCCTGTGCATAAAACATTTATTCATTACCGTCGAGCTCTTCAATCCTTCAGAAAAAAAAAAAACGCGAATGAATTTTTTTTTTACGTGGATTATGAAAATTTTATGTGATTTTAAACATTTGAAAGAATCATGCGATCAAACATTTTGACAATTAATCATTTCAGCATAAAATTCAAATGTTGAGTATAAAACTTTAGTAATATTTTGTTATTCTGAGTATGATTGATATATTGTTCGAGAATTCAAATGGTCGCTCGATTGATGCAGAGAAAACGAGATTCACGGTGCTTCAACTCTCTTCTTCGGAGCCAAAAGTTTCTCGGTTTAATGGCATTTGAAATTACCTCAGTCTCAATTTTCCAGTGACTCGATGGTTTAAATCCTATCCCGGAACGAGTTACCGATCGACGCTTCCATGAATAATAATTTAGCAACCGGTCCTCGATGTAACGGGACGACAATGAAAATCCATTCGGAAATCAATTATCTTTTTCCTTTTTTTTTTATTTTTATTTTTTCTATAAACTCGTCTTCGTTCTCGACGACGCTTCGTATTTTCGATTGAAGTAAATGTTTATTTACATTTTTACGGGCAAATGCGCTGACTGCGTTTCATTCGTTTGGTCGAATGAAAAGTATCATTGTTCGTCGTCCTTTCAATTGTATCTGCTCTCGTAGCGACAGCAAAAACGAATAATCAATTCATTCATGGACCACATGAGCCTTCAACGAAATTCATTTTTCGATCTATTGTTTTGTTGTCAAATTGTTTTCAAACGAATAACGAATAAACGATCTTTTCATATACACACTCATTCTCATGCACGCCGAAACATCATTAATCAAACACTGATAAAAACGAGCTGCCACGTTATTAGATTTTCCGAGCTACCGGAGTTCTCTCTTTTCGTGGGATAGAGGGTGCAAGACAAAAGCACAATTTTTTCATAAATCCCTCAGGTATAATTACACGAAAGACGAGGATGATATAGTCTAATATTTTATTTGCCGGATTAATGAAATTCAACTTTACATTCTTTTATTATTGAGAGTTGAAGAGAGATTTCATAGTTGGTATCGTGGAGGCGGTTAGTTCGTGGCTGCTGGTCACTGCAGATCCCGGGAATGATGCGGACACTGCAGGCAAGTGCGCGGCTGGCAGAGTTTTAGGGGAGAAACAGGAAGAGAGGGAGAGAGAGAGAGAGAGAGAAGGAAGAAGGAAGCAAAAAAAGAACGTACACACTTTTTTTCCCATTATTCGCGAGAGCCACAGGCGAGAGTGGATATATGGAAAGCAGATATGGGATTCTCGTTGATACGAGCACTTCGTCTCTCCGAAAATGAACGAGTGCATCGACCGATACATCTGAAAAAGGAAGGAAAAAAAACGATAACAAATTTCCACAGTTAGCAATCTCGGGGAATAAGTTCGACGGAGTTACTTCGAATATTGTGTTAAAGCTGCATTTACATTTTCTCTCGATGAAAGATGGATGAAGCGATACGCGTGCAATCTACGAAGTGAATATTTTGACTGTTGAGAAAATAAGTTCTCTCTTTATATGGACACAGCATTTTCCCCTCTTTTTTTTCTGTAAGAATAGAACTCGTGTAGCATGAAAATCATATTTATACTTGATTCAAGTTTTTTTTTTTTCTATCTTTTCGTCATCCTCAACGCTTGATTCAAGCAAAATGTGAATTTCTCTTGATTGAATCTTCTTAAATAATAATTTAAGTTTTAATTAAGAGTTTCGGTACAAAAGGCGAAATGTTAAGAAATTAATGAAATTTGGTGATAATGTTCTTCAACATCAAGTACGAAAACACAATTTTTTTCAAAATTTGTCTTTTACTTAGTTATCGAGTAATTATGCATCAAAGCAGATTTCATATGCCCGAAGTGTATACCTATACATATGGGAACGCTATGCTTATACACGCGAACTTTGGTCTTCAATTACTCGATAACTGTGTAGAAGAAAAATCTGAAAAAATTTGTATCGTCAAATTTGGCACTGAGGAATATGTTCACCAAATTTTATAAAATTCGCAACTTTTTGAAATTTTTTGTATTTTTAACATGGTTTAGCATGGCAACATTGTATCGCCTGTACCGAAACTCCTTAATACGTACGAATTTTCATCCGGCAGTTGTGATACGATTTTTCTCAAAAGTTAAGTTGTATTCGATTGAAAGCTGGAGCCTTTGCTTTACTTCGAAAATTTTAACAGAAATTCTCGTCAATCATTTATCGATGATTCGCTCTCTATGAATTGATTTTGATCTTTCCACATTGATGTTCCTGACAGAGAGATGAACATAGTTTGTTTTATATCTGTCGTAGAGTAAAGTGGCTCGGTAGGAAAGTTCGTTACAGAAGCCATTGTGAACAGTTCGATGTATATAGATTGTCAAAGGCCACGGTCAGAGGTGATCAAAAGCTCGTTGGTCAACGACTGGGATCCTCCCTCGTCACGGGCGGGAAGTTCTGAACTTCCGGTTAGTTCAAGCATCGTATATATACTATATACGTGTAGATAATCGTACCATTTTACTGCAATTCGTCGTGTGAACGGAGTCTGCTTGTGCTCGATCGTTTCCGTGCCATCAAATTAGCCGATCGGAAAATTGACTCGGCACGTGAGAAAAGCCACGTTTCTCTAGACTTTTTATTGTCGAATTCAATTTGGATCGAAGAAAAATAAAAATCATTCGGGAATTGAAGAAATTCAATCGGAAAAATTCAACCGAGCAAAATATAAACAGTCGCGAAATAAAAGACAACTTTTATCGATTATTCTTTCGAATCATTTTTTGCTGCATCGTTATTCAACTGGCTGTTTGCTCAGCCCAGATTTTTTACTTTCACCAATTCAACAGTCGCATCGTTACCTTGATATTATTATTATTATTATTATAGTTGTAAATTTCGTACGAACTTGACGTTAATAATAACAGTCGATGCTAAACGCTGATAATGTTTACTAACGATAAATCCGTGCACTCGTAAGTGGCGCAAAGGTCGAGTGATACTCGCCGGATAATTTTCAGCTCACTCGTTACACTATCCACTCCACCACATATTGTCGTCAATAAATTTCTCGGGCCATGTTCGCGTCCAACCAAAAAGTGTCAGCCCCGATTTGTGTGTCACTCCGCCAGGCGGTATATACAAGATGTAGAGTGTATAACACATGCAGCCAAAAGTCTATAAAACTTGACCCATATCGAGGTTAGCTAGTTTCGGCGCGTGTTTCAAAAGTAAAACGATATGTTTCGTCAAGGGAATTCTCAACGTATTTATTTTCGATCGAAAGATCTTCCGAGTATCGAAAAAAGGGTGTGGAATTTAAAAATTCGAATTCGCGATGGGGATGAATCTATTTGTCGAAATTTTAGAATTTTCACGTGAATCCGTTTAGGGAACGACGAGAGGTATATTTCTCTTTTTTTCTTTCTTTTGTTTTTTTCATCTCGTAAAAATGCAAAAGCCTGAAGTGCCCTCGCACTTCTAAAAGAAGCGAGGCTCTCGCACCGGCGTACGGTCTCGACCTTCTGGTCACCCTACTTTTTCGTGTCGACCACAGTTTACTCTTGTACGTTATGAGCTCGAAAAAAAAAAAGAATAGAGCGTTCGAAAGAGGGAAGAAAAATAAACGATCGCGGTGAGAAAAGCGGCGTGTGGAAAAAACGAAAACATTTTTATAGCGTGCGGAATTACGAGAACGAGAACAACGAGAGGTTTTCGATACTTCGACGGCTTGGGCGCATATGGTCGTCGCTCTAGCTTCGTTCGCGAGAGGAAGAGAATGAGGGTAGAGAGAGAAAGAGAGAGAGACTATAGGCAAACCGAGGCAAACGAAAAGCTTGAAAAGGAAAACTGTTGCTTTAACGAGCGAGAGACTGCGGCTGTCGTTCGTATAATGTTTTTACCGTCGCCTTGCCATTGTGTAGTGAACTTTTGCACGCCCAGCATGTGCTTTCATATGCATAATAAGTCGTGATACATCTGTCGATGAACGAGGATCCTGGCTCTCCTCTGCGACAACCTTGATGCCAGGTCTAAAAGTTTTCTTCGCAAATGTCGCATGCATCGGTGCAGAACGAATTCCAAAAAAGATCCTCAAATTTCGAGCTTTAAAAAGTATTTTAATTGCTTTATTTTTTGGTTATTGAAAAAAAAAAAAATCATCATCGTTCATACTCTTCGCACCCAGAAAAAGCATCTAGTTAGTTCAACTAGGATCTATTTAAATCAAATAAATATTTTTCTTTGTCCCACGGCCTAATAGAGCTCTGTTCAACTTTAAGAAATGATTTTCTTTCATTCGAATATTTTTATATTTAAGATTAATGAAAAATCTATTTTTGCGATTTTCAATATCAAAAAGTTTTCACAAATTTAATAAGCATGTTGTTATTGTTGTTGAGTTGCAAAAAATCTTTATAATATTATCTACACCACATTTAATATTATTATTATTGTTACTTAATATTTCCATGGGTCTGGAACCCAGGGCGGACGTAAAAATTCACGATCGCCTGTTTGTTTTGAGACATGGTCCGTTTCGAGTAAGTATAACTTGGGTTTCCGCTATTTATGCACATCCAGAGCGCAATTTGTATATAAGAAATGTTTCGACGCTCTGCGCCACGTAGTGGTCTGAGCGATAAGCTTTGACGTGGGTACCCAAATAAATGCACTCATCAAATAGAATTATTTATTTGATTAAAATACAGCTTTTTAGTTGAGCCAAATAGAAATTTTTTTGATTTAAATATAAAAAAATTGAATAAATGATCCTAGTAGATTGAATCAGATCTTTTTTCTGGGTGCGGCTAACTAGAAGAAAGTGGAAAGTGTCGTTATAAACTGATAGAGAAAGCACGTATATGAACAGCGATGAAAATGTATGTTCGGTGATTAAATGGCTGACCGCGGAGCTACGGAATTCGGAAGCTGAAGATGTTGGAGCTTTTATACTGTTATTCTGACTCCGTATATGAGAATTGTCTCCGTACTTTCAAGAGATCCAATATTGTTTGAAACAACTATGAAACAGTCTAGTTTAGGTTCACGGCTTTATTTGGAAATGCGGTGGACTGACATTGCTTCGGCTTCAAATGGGTCTAGAATTGCACCGACATGAAGGATAGGAATTACTGTTAGTGGACGTAGGTGACTAGCAATGTATGTGCGAATTTCACGTACAGAGATACCATCGAACATGACGAGAGTATCCAGGACGCATGTGCGTATGTACTCAACGGGTCTCTCCATCGTTGTGTGGGAATCCAATATTGCTTCAAGCTATGCGTTAAAACATCGCGTACGTGTGCGCCAACAAACAGAATGAGAGAGCGCAAGCATGGGGGCCATCGAAAGGACTTTATATTAACCGTTAAACGGTTCATGGGCTGCGATTCCAGGGACGCACACACTTTCCATAAAAGTTCACAAATATGAGCGAGGTCGTGTTATCCGTTTGAACCACTGGCAACCCATATGGCTCGGCCAGTGCACAGCAATCATTTATTCCTACGTTTGTATCACCCCTCGTTATCCATTCCAACGTATAGATCCCCTTCGACATTCGACAAATAAAATAACAGTCATAAATAACATCGACAAACAAAAGTACCCAGCGAACATCCCGAAACTTCAAAGGCTGCGCCTCCTGTCTCGTTGATGGAAACGCGAATAACGGAAAGAAAGAAAAAACAAAAAGGAAACTGAAAATAAAACAAACGATCAGAAAATCGACGATTTAAATGGAGAACTTAATTGGGCTGAAATTCGCTTTCCGCTGAAGCAGTGGAACATTCAGTTTTGTAGAGAGAATCTTTAAAAAAGTGTTGACAAAAATAGAGTTTGCTTTTTCAAAAATACCGCGAAACGAAATTGATTCATTTTTTTTCTTTATTTCTCATTTCAATGTGCTTCGATCCGATGTGCCGATATCTTTCTTCGATGTTAAATTTTCATAGAGATACTCTAAAAATCGTTCATCTCAATGATCGGAATAAACGTTTTTCTAATCCCTGGAAAGCTCATCGATAAATAAATAGAAATAGGGCTCGGTTTTTTCAATAAAACAATCATCGAACGAATGACGACGCTCGTTCTCGTTGAAAGGCAAAATGGAGTGGCGAACGGGAATGGGAATATCGATTTTGAAGCTTCGAATCGAGTTTTGATAAACTTTCATGACATGTTTGCTCTCCCACATTCCAATCGAGATTAAACAAGTTTTTACTAAAAGCAACTACTGTTTATTTTGCCTTTTTTATAATTATTATTCCAATGAGACTCCGACCGAGCTAAGGGCATAACAAAAATTTTCATTCAGATCCACACTGTGCGACAGAAGCATCGATCGGTAAAAAAAGAAAATGTTAAAGGAGTTTCGGTACAGGCGATACTATGTTGCCACGCTAAACCATGTTAAAAACACAAAAAATTTCAAAAAGTTAAGAATTTTATAAAATTTGGTGAACATATTCTTTGGTGCCAAATTTGAGAATACAATTTTTTTCAGATTTTTCTTCTACACAGTTATCGAGTAATTGAAGACTAAAGTTCACGTGTATAAGCATAGCGTTTCCATATATATAGGTATACACTTCGGGCATAAGAAATCTGCTTTAATGCATAATTACTCGATAACTAAGTAGAAGAAAATTTTGAAAAAATTTGTCTTTTCGTACTTGATGTTGAAGAACATTATCACCAAATTTCATTAATTTCTTAACATTTTGCCTTTTGTACCGAAACTCCTTGAAATATCGCAGTCCCGCATATATAGGAATAATGTTTCTTTTGCAAAGAGATAAATTTTAATGATCTGAAAAACAAAAAGCTGACGATTTTACCACGATAAACACTTGATAGAAATGGCAATGGTGTTTGCACGTAATGGATAATAATAAATCCTGAAACTGTTGGGATTAATGAAACTTTGGTTGCATAATTATTCTAAAGTTAGTCTCATCTAATAGAAGTACCGTTGAGACCGTTGAGACTGTGATGGAACATTTGTCCACACAACTATATATGCACCGAATAACTGCATGCACTATACGACGCTTGTGACATTGACTTTAACTTTGATCTTTTACAAGAGATGTATGTTATAATGCGAGTACTTTGGTGTAGCGGATGACTTTCAATATTCTAACGAAAAGTGCCCAAGGCCTCCATTTTCCTAACGCTGCTTTCCCTAGACACATATTCTCTGCGAAGGTAAACATTGAATGTAACGAGAGCAGATGATTTTTCGGATTAAATAATTCATTCGTTTCCATTGATAGAAAAAAAAAGCTGAAAAAACGAGAGAACTGATTCATTAATAATAGAGAACTAAAAGCAACGTTCGCAATAGAACTATAAGAATATTCTGTATTTTCTCGACGTTGAGATCAGACAAAATAACTTGTAAATGATCGAAGAAGGTATTGGTCGAACCATCAAACCTTTGGTACAGTTAAACGGATTCGTTTTGACCCAAAAATATATCATCGAAATAAACTAACTCCAACAAAAAGCCTCTAGAAATGCAAGAAAAATACGAATTTGGTAAATGCATGTAGATCCACGACGTTTTGGTATTTTACGACGACGAGAACAATCAACCTTGGACCATTCTGCGGTTCCTTCTCACTGCTCTCACTAAACTCCTTTTGAACGTGCGAGAGCTTCAATGGAACAAGACGAGGGAGAAAAGGAGGGAGAAAATCTCTGGCGGGATGCGATTGACGTGAACAAACTGGAACACGCCGCTCTCAACCGCTTCCTCCCTCTTGCCAAGCTTTTGCCGTCCTTTCTTTCTTCCCTATAGATCCTCTTCTCATCTCTCTATAGGTGGCTCTGCATGATGAACACCTTCTTTTCCATCGCACATTCTCCGCACCCCTGCACTCTTCTTCTGGACACCGCGTTTACATTAGCCTTGTTCTCATAACCGGGATTTCTAGGTCCAGCCTCATTCAGACTAACAGTTTTGTATTGGACCACGCTAAAAATCCGTCAAGCCCTGTTTTCATGAAAGGAAACAAAAGAAAGACCTTTTCGTCTAAACGTAATCAAACTTATTGCGATGAGCTCAAATTATTTGAGATTCTACGATATATAACTTAAGGAGGTTGGCTACACACAACAATGTTGCCATGTTAAAAGCATAGGAAAATTCGAAATTATTAGAATTTAATGAAATTTGGTGAGCATATTCTTTTGGATTAAATACGAATATACAAATTTTTAAAGATTTTTCTTCTACATAGTTTTCGAGTAATTTAACACTAGAGTTTACATCCGTAAGCATAGAATTCTGATATATATAGGTATATCTTTTGCATATTGTAAACTCCAATTATTCGACAACTATGCAGACGAAAAATTTGAAAAAATTTGTGTCATTGCATTTGATGCTAAAGAATGTTGTCACTAAATTTTATTAAATTCTTATCATATTGTCGTATGTAGCCACCCTCCTTAATCCATAGTATAATGATGTTTCGGAACGTTTATTATTCACTGAAAATGAAATTTTATTGAAACCATAAAATATTGTGTAGAATATACGTTCAACGAAATATTTCGACTACGCAACAAAATGTTTTATCGTCTCAACAAAGTAACCTTTCAGTATAAAGAATTTTTGTTGTAATATTCGATGATTCGTTGCCTGCAGAAAAAATTTTTTGTTGTGCAACAAAATATTTTGATATTTCAAAACAAAATTTTGTTTTCAGTGTTGTAACCATACTATGATTTGTATTATGATACCGCAATGTTGTGTCGTGTATGAACATTTATGAAATGCTCACGAACGTGAGATTGGATTTCCTTGTAAATGGTTTTTATACTGGAAGGCGTTTTCGCTTTCATCCACCCCTTTGTTCTTTTATTGTCAGCGACTGACGAGCAATTTCTTCTGATATATACACGCGTAAAGCTGAGACCCCTTCTCGGCGATTCATTTAATATTCCATGCAAAGACCAGCATGGCTAACAGAAATTGCTTTATTCTTCTACATATACATACACACGTATCGTGTATAGAGTATTTTATTTTTATTTTTATTTCTTTCTTCCTTCACAGATCCGATAATGAAGGAGAAAAGATCCGCTTTACACCGGTACACGTCTAGCACAAAGAGAATATAATATGCTCCGATGTACAAACTCTGTATACACGGACACGTGTATATTTCACTGTAAGGCAAAACCACGACGAGAGCAACAGTTTTCCAATAATTGAAATTTATTTTTCGGATCAATCGCTTTTGTGCTACGTGCATGTCTATACACTTCATCACCCTGACATTCAGCACCAATCCTCGTTACGCTTACATTTTTACGAGAATTCTCTTAAAAATATCATGAAAGTTCAACTAATTTTAAGGAGCTTTTCGATCATATTGGTACAGAGACTTTGAGGTACAAAAATTATGACGTGAAACGAATTCTCTCTTATGCCCATTATAATATATTTTGCTTCATGAAACCATCATTTATTGGATGAAAGAGATTCGTAAAGCAAAAGCCAAAAGTTACATGCACGAGAACGTTAATTTTTTAACCCTATTTCAAACGATTAATACAATACAGAGACTTTGCTTAATTTTTTAAAAAAGGCGAAGCGCTCAGCATTGTGGTTGGCAGTAGAAAACATCGAGTTAGGTCAGACAAGCGTAGCCGCAGAACAGACCAGTTTTTTTTTTATCACAGAGTCCTTGGATTTAATCTTCGATAAGTCCAGAGCACTTGTATTACAGGGTTTCACACAGTTATGACACGTTTATTGTAACTCTCTCTCTCTCTCTCTCTCTCTCTCATTCTCGTTTGGTAACCTCGGTTAAAACGAATTAGATTAAGATAATCGGATTGGTTTTCACACGATAGAAATGAAATAACTTTAATGCACTTTGCTTCAAACGATTGATATCGATTTGAAATTCATTTAATTGAAGATTATCGAACGTTCAGTGAAATCAAATTCTTAAGGCATTGGCGATGTAAATTATATCGTAAACGTACGTGCATTCAAAAACAAAATCCTCATATAGAAATCTGTATGGATAAAAATGTATACTTTTTTTTACAAAAAGAAACACGAAAGATAGTCACTGATAAGTGGAGTAAAAAAGTATATTTTTAATAACAAACAACAGTTTGAAAGTTGTTGCCAGATCTTTGTTATCAGAGATGGAACAATCTCTATTAATGATTCAAGAAAATTTTTTCCAAGAGAACATTTAGCCTGCTCATAATCATAATAATTTTGTGGATCTTGTCCATAGCACCGACGTCAGTGCAGACATGAATAATCATTGTACGTTATTGTGTTTGCGATTGCATTATTAATAACGAAGTGTCAGTAGTACGAAACTCGATTCAATTTATTTTTCGTTGGTCGATCTTTTAAATAAATTACTCTCGTCTTGATAGATATAGTCGCAGGAGGATATGAATATACATACAGGAGAATTCAATGGAAGCTTAATGAAAGAAAAAGAAAAAAAAAAAAGAAAAAAAAAATTCAACTCAATTTACGTTATTCTCTCGTCGCTGTGTACACCGTCACCGGATCAAATTTCCCTCCGAAAAATCTAGATTGCGCATACATACACAACAGGAGCTCGTTTGCTGGGTTAAAGCTCTTGAGCCCGGCACGAGGTCTGAGGGAAACAGGGAGATAAAGCTCGTGGTAGTCAGACGACCCGTGAGGTACTACACAGAAAAAAAGGATTCGTTAATTCAACAGAAATTGAATTAAACCAACCCAATATTACGATAACGGGTGGCGAAACAAATATGGCATTAATTTAACTCACGTATTGAGTTAATTTGAATGTGTAAAAAAAATACTTTTGCATCCAGATACAGTTGACCCAACCATATATCGACTTGAAATAATAACGTATCAAGTTTGACCAACCACAAGAAAGTTTAAATCAACACAATTATACATCATGATAAAAAAAATTATATTTATTTAAATTTTTTCGTGTATTCGAATAATTTAGTTGGAAGAACTATTCTTGCAGAGAAAATCTTAGCCATCATCAAATTTTCACTTTGATTCATAAATAACCAATTGAACCTTAGAAGAACAAAAATGGCGCAATCAAAAATTTGATAGACAATATAAATCATTTGTCATGATTTAGCCATCCATGGTATGTAAAAATATTTATTATTGACTTCTGAGACAGAAGTCAGTATTATAAAGTCGCATTGGCTTCTCTTGCTTATATAACCGTCTGGAGCGCATTTTGCATATGAGAAATCTCAACGCTTTGCGCCACACTGTGGCTGAACAAAGAAGCTTTCACACCCGAAATTCAGTTAGAACAACCAAATCTTGAGTATCCAGTATTCAATAAACGTGCACGGTAAATTAAAGATGGCTAAATGTTGTTTGGATATCTACAAAATATTGTAGTACATTTAAACCACTGTGGTATTTATACAGTATTATGTTGGTTATTTATAGTTTGATTTTAAAAACATGAAGGCTAAAATATATTTAACCTGTTGTCGAACCTGGTCAATTGATTTCGCTGAACCCTTGATTCAGCGCAACACAATATACATTTCAATTTAACAAAATACGTCGGTCAATCGGTTGCCACCTGTATAGTATAATGCCAAACAAATATTTAATTATTTGAATCGAAATGTAGTAATATTAAACAAATATTGGGTAATTCCTGTTAAAAAAACGATGCAGTTAAAATGACTAAACCAGTTTCATTGAATCAAACACCGTGTCTTAAATTCAAACTAATTTTAGTCAATTTTAACGAATTTTCGGTGATCGCATATGGTGAGTTAAATTTACCAATCCTTTTTTTTCTGTGTACTTCCTGCAAAGTGTACCGAGTGCTTCTCTCTCGCTTGTCTCTGCTCTATACATAATACCTTAAATTTCCATATTCATACACGTAATCAATTACAAATAATTCCATTAAATCGATTTTCCATGAACAAGGAAGTTTTGATCACAAATAAAAAATTGAACATAGAACACGTCAAAGCCTTTCGATGTGAATAGAACGTTGCGTTGTATGGCAACTTTGATCAAGCTTCGATCGCATTGATTAGAGGATGACGATGATTAAATCTACGCAAATTGGAATGGAAAATGCCAGTTTACTGGCACGAAAGCCTTCCGAGCTTCGTTTCAATTCAATTCATTCCACCGGCAATGATTAGAATAACTGAAACGATTGGTACAATAAATGAAGCATCGATTCCAAGATGACTATGATTCATTCCATGAAAACTGGAATGACAAAAACGAATTTTTTTGCCACCTCTCAGCCGAGCTTGATTTCAATTAAGTTCGTTCCACCGATAATAATAAAAGTATACAATGCATAAATGTAATAGCAGCCCCATTCCGAGACAAGAGAGAAATGATATGAGAGCTACGCCGCAGCGACCAGTTATACCACGAATTTGGATTTTTGGATGAAAACCTTTGGCTGGAGCAGGCGGAATTCACTTTGGAATTCATCGGTACTTTCTCACCCTCGTAATTTCCTTCTCTGGCTTTCCTCCGGCTCTTTCTCTCTTTACGGTTTTATACAGATATAGAAATTAGTACAAGTGTATACGTACGTACGTATATCGTTCAACTTCTTCAGCAGTGCGAATCTAATCTACGTTGTTGTTTGTATACGCCCCCATCAAACTTCGACGATCCTCACCCTGTGCTGTACCTAGATGTGTTATATCTCTGCATATATATATATATATATATATTATATATAAACACATCTCAGGCTGAACATGGTATAACGGAACCCTCGAAGTTCGACCGTGAGTACTATTTGCCTGTTCCCTCTCTGTCTCTCTACCACTGTAGAGAACGATCGAGAGAGGGTTGAAGGGGCATATCCGCGCTCCAGGCGTATATTTAACCAACTTAGGTAACATCAGCATTGAGGAAAAGTGAGTAAGCGAGGAAGCGGAGTTTGACATTGTTGCAGAAAAGGTGTGTACAGGAAGCTTTCCTCATTCATACTCAGGCCAGGAATGAGATAAACATTTGTACGCGACTAATGATTAGATTTTTCGTTGGTGTGCGCATTGAATATGCACAAAAAATTAGGTTGAGCAATGGTGGTTTGGAACTGAGCTTTATTCGTTCATTACTCGTGTGCCACAAGATCGTTGTGAGGCACTGATGTAACAAGATTAGCTACATTTTCGATTCAACGTCGTGTTATTCGAATCGTTATTTTCCACGTTACATGATCACGGTTACATCGGGTTACGGTTAGTCGAGTTACAGTTGGATCGTTGCTCGTTGATGTGTTTGAAAGAATAGAACGCACGATTAAATATATCTCGATATTTCATTAGCGAATACGTTGTAACGAATTTACACGCAGCACGAATTGCCACGAATTTAACGAACGTTTTGATTCTATTCCCCAGGAGCTATTACTTAAAGTAATACAGATAATCTCATAGTTTAGTTGTAGCATACAACGTTGCTTCGCGATAATTAATTGTGTTAAATGGGCAGAACATGGAAAGGGAAAGAGCGAGAGAGAGAGAGAAGGAGAGGTTAAAAGAGAAATATATATATATATGCACTTGGACATAGAGATGAACTGCAGAGACCGCTTGCCAAACGATAATGGATTGAGCTTAAATGGGTTACAGCGACGATAGACCGCGAGAGGGAGAATGAGATAGCTCTTGGTTTCTGTTATCTTGATAATTCGATATCAGTTTTCTTCGGACCCAAAATCTCATTGTTTCCTGAACACGAGCATATTTTCGCTTCAACAAACGAGCACAAAAGAATCGAGTCAGTTGGAAGGACACAGCTGTTGTTTGGGTACAATTTATTTATGTTTACCCACACTGAGAAAAGAGAATTGTTGAATCAACCAAATGGCTTCGTGAAATACGTCCAATGTAATATTCTGTTATACTAAATATCAGTTTCATTGAATGAAAAATATCTTACGTTGATCCAACAAAATCCACGACAACAAATCTCATTTGGTTGATTCAATTGGTATCTTTGTTTAGTGGAATAAAATTAATAATTCGTCCAACTGAACGATTTTTTGAATGAACGAAATATTTCTTTCGACGTATTCTACGAAGGCTTGGTTAATTCAACTAAACTCTTTTCTCAGTGCACCATTGTTGGTTCAATCATCGAAGGTTTCAACGATTCTCGTATGAGAGCTATATTTAAAGTTGTTCTGTAACGAACGATAAAAACTTAGCATTACGTTTATATCCCTCTCATAAATCTCTCATTAATCTTTTTATTTTCATCGCTTCGATGGCTTCTTAGTCGAAGCTTTTAATAGCCACTTAGAATTAGCTCACAGGCGCTAAACCATCGATGATTATCAATCGTTCTAAGCGCTTTGTATTCAACACACTCTCGCGTCTCAAATTTATCAAGGTCATCATAAACAGAGGATTTTATCCCCGTATCCTAAAAATTGTCTCACCAGAGAACTGATAATAGTATCAGCCGGTATTAGTACGTTCAAGTGGTTTCGTATCAAGCCGCAGAAGCGAAAGAGAGAGAGAGAGAGAGAGAGTAAAGCTGATGATTCAGGTGAAGCTGAGCACCCTATCTGAGCTGCTTCGTTTGGCGGTCGTGGTCGACGCTTTCTTTTCTCTACTCGCTCGCCCCTCTCCCCCTCCCCCGTTCCACTTTCTCGGAGCTTGCCGGCCCATTAAATATCGATGGTCGACTTACCACACGTCAGTGACTAGTCTCCCTGCTCCACCATCTCTTTCGTATATATACGTTAACAGCGGTAGAAGATGAGACCCCGTCGATGTCGCCAAGGCGCGGGAATATCTGCCAAAGGAAATCTATTATAGTACAATAGAACTTCGAGACTAGCGAGGGGAATTCACTGCGAATTGTTCATTCTTCATCACGCAGAGCTTCACTTTTTATTACATCGCAAGCTCGGGGTCTAACTTGAGATATTAATTTAAGTAATATAACCCGCGTATAGTGACATTCTTTTTATATGACTGCTACGTTACATCGGTATTATACGATAAAATTAATTCAATTATTATTTAAATCATTTGACAAAAATAATGCGATTGTGATTCCTGATGTGGATCCTCGTTGTCGCAACAAAACTTTTCTTTAACCCTTTCCGGTTATACTTATTCTCAACTCCTAATCTTCGCATGGTTCGGTCACTTTTGACATTTAAACAATAGCTCGAGATTCATATCATCTCGGGGAAAACTCCATTCAGCAACTTTTTGTTCCTCATGTGCTGCTCGAGATAAACTTTCATAACGCCTTTCCTAAAGTCAATTCATTCTCGGCCGTCTCTCTCTCTCTCTCTCTCTCTCTCTCTCGCTCTCTCTCTCTCTCTCTCTCTATTCCAAGAAGTAACGAAGAAAAGGCTTTCTTTATTAAATTTATACAGCCCCGCGGGAATAACGAGATAGAACTCTATCTAGAGGTCGTTAAATTGGTGTGAGAAAGGAAGAAGGAAGAGCTAGGTGAAAAGATGGAGAGACGGGACTGATGAGTCTCATATTTCTGGCAATTTTTTTTTCTCCGGTGATACCAGTACTCGCCGAGCATGGACGCCGAGCTCCTACCCCATACTTAATACTTCATATCTCTTTTATAAATCTTCCAATCACCATATAATTACGGATATAATTCATTCGGTAAATAATTCAAGGATCGAGCGTGACCATTGGAAATTAGAGCACACCTCGGCCAACAGTGTTCGAAAGAGAGGGAGGGAGTGAGAGAGAAGAAGAAGAAGAAGAGAGAGGAAGAGCTTTAGTTTTCGCATTTTGGCACGAATTACTTCCGTATCTCGTTTTATGCTGAATACGTTCTGATTGCTGTGCACTGCGCTCTCTCTCTCCTCTGTTTTCACAATCTCCATGTACATTATAAATATATAAAATAGACTTACGAGCCGATTGCAACATTTTTCGCTGCGTGCCAATTTTCTAAATAAGAATATATTTTAAACGAAAAAACAAAATTCATTTATTTTACGTTACCATTAAGAAACATGAAAATTCTGGTAAAATTTACGTTTTCAGCTTGAAAATTTACATTTTTCCCATTTCTCAGATGAAACATAATTCTCACGTTTTGCATTTTTTTAAATTATTTTTTTTATCATTTATCATGAGATAATAAAAATATCGTACGTGCTGCCACGTCGCTGAGTCTCGGAGCTGCTTTCCCTCGTACGAATAAAGACATTTATTTTTATCTAGCCGTTCGATTAAAAATGTACCGGGGCTGCCACGATATGATTATTCGTGAAGGAATATTTTGAAAAAATAACATTAAAAGAGATGAAAAGATAAATGATAATGTTTTTTTTAAGCATGCATTTCGAATTATTGATGAACGATCATAATATATTAACAATACCGAGACTCGTACGAGAATGATGATAAAAATAGTTCAACCCTGTCTGCCAATTTTTGTCGTTTCATAGAAATCATGTCTCATCTTCATTCAAAAGACTCACTATAATACAGCAGAGCAATTGCACATCTGAACGAAAAATCGGTTTAACCCTTTGAGGGGCAGTGGTACATATATGTACCACACCTTTTTTCCTGCAGTTTTTTTTATTATTGCCATTGTATTTTGCTATACCTTTATAATTCTAAGTTGTTTTCAGTAACTTGAAGGTTCAAGCTATAAGATACTCATGAAAAAAAGTGTATATTTGTTTATTTGTAATCAGTTACACATCATTCAAACGCAAAAAACTCTTTTTTTTCGAATAAATTCAGCTGTGCTTGAACGAAGGGTCAGATTGCTTTAAATTTTTTTTTACGTATACTTCATGTCTAGTACTGTGATATATATTTTTTTCAGATTTTTCGGCACGCTCGAATTTAAAAAAAAAAAATCTTCAAATTTTCCAAAAATTGAATTTTGGAATAAAAATTATTTTATTTCTATAACAAACCTAGCATACTGGCTATTTTGGGTCCACCACCTTGAATTTTTCAATTCTGATGTTAGAATCGTAATCAGCGACCCCAAAAACTCTCTTTACCGAATTTCGTGCCGATTGAACGAAAAATAACGAACTTAACCTAAAATAGTCGCTATTTTGGATCCGCCATCTTGAATTTTCTAATTTCGACGCCAGAATCGTAATCAGTGACCCAAAAAACTTTGAGAACACCAGGGATTTTGTAAATTTGTTCAACAGAAAAATGTGCCCCTCAAAGGGTTAAAAAATATATGAACGAAATATTGAAAAAGTAAAACGGGTATGCAACGAAGTAACGTTGTTATTTTGATCCCATTATAATCGTTGTGAGCCCACGACTTGGGAGGAGCGTATATCACGTATTCACATGTATTCCTCCTCGAGCCGGGAGTCGACGATAACCAGTGGTAAAAATTAATGTTTCATAACTTTTCTCTGACTTGCTCTCTGGGTATCGCTCAGTGTTAATAGTGTACTAGAATTTCGGGCAGAGAGATGAGAAAATATTGCAGGTCTCGTGTGTAGTTTGTGCTGACGAATTCGGATAACGCCTCTTTTTTTTTTGCTCCCTCTCCCTCTCTCTCTCTCTCTCTCTGATTCCATTACCAGTACATATACGTTGAATGTGCACAGATCTCTGGAGACAATGGGGGAAAAAAACGCGATATTTTCTCTATCGCCGCAGACCCGACAGTCTTTTTTCTTCATTCCCTCTGTTTATCTCTTTTCCCCGTCTCTTTTCTAGTCTTCCAACTACTGTCTTTGGAATGAAACTTTTTTTTTCCTGTTTTTTTTTCTTTTTCCTTCTTCTTTTTTCTTTTTACTCTTCAACGCAATCAATCTTTTTGAAACTTCGGACAGCCGCTGATGTATGCTCGGTTAAACAAAAACCGAGACACCTATCGACGATGACGGGAAGAGAAGTTTTTTCTCTCTGTGTTTTCCGACGATATGATGCTCCGGGGCGATGTATAAACTACTTGCTCGTTGCAAAGAAGAAAAAAAACGTCTGTTTGATAATTACTGGACAGGCGTTGAAACTTCTCGTGCATAAACCGTTCACGAAATTTTCGGTATCCGGTGTATATACCAATTAAGTTGATCCGAAAGAGCTCTGTCGAAAAAGCAGCTAAAAGAAACGCGAACTACAGCTGATGCTGGTCCACAAATTATCGCTCGGTTTTTATCATTATCACACATGAAAAACTTCTCTATATCCTTGACAATTATAATTGTTTGAACAATGCTAGTTGACGAAAATGAGGAGAAACCTGATGATATAAATATAGAAAAATAGAAAAAAAATTTCCGCATATAATTTGACGCATGAGAACACGAAAAAGTCTGCTGCGACAACGATATTTTTTTTTTTTTGACTGTACTCGAGAAGCTTTGTGTGTTTACCGCGAAGAGTGTGTGTATATGTGAAAATTGCCGGATTCGAAGGTTCTCGAGGTTTTGCGAGAATAAGCTTCGGGCAATACTTTCTTTCATCTTGGATTTTTATCGATAATCGGCAGGCTTTTGGGTCCGGGAGACTCGCCTTTATGACGTCGTTCGTCACCCTGGGCTTTATCCCTTCGTTCTCTTTCACGGGTGCCTGGATCGTAAACAAAACAAAAATTGAAGAATGAAAAAAGAAGAAGAAGAAGAAGAAAAAAAAACCGATGAGTTCACTTATATATGGGAGAGAAGGACAAAGCTAAGAGGCTTTCGCCGTAAGGCTACAAAAAAATGTATAATGTACTATGTATATTCGGTAGATTTTATCTGATAAACTCCACATACAGAGAATATATATGACTGTGTTACAAATTGTTCCACGTATGCGCAGAATGCTTGTATATAGCAAATATGAATATTATATGCTGCGGGTCTGCAGTGATAGAAACGGAAGCTGCGGTCACCGCAAACTTTGCGCTGGCAGAGACTCTCCGAACGAAGTTCTCGTTACTGCATACACACGCCAAGTTCTTATAACAAGTATAGGTGTACACCCGGAGAATTTATCGAAGAGTAAGAGATAGAGTTGTGGAAGATTCTCTCACGCGTTAAAGCCTCTTTCGAGTTATCGAGTTGTGTGTTTCTGTGCGCATGGACGTTTTCACTGGCACGAGCAATCCCTATAATCCCTGGCAACGTCTGATAAGAAATGTGTCATGAGCAAAAAGATTCGTTAACCTCTTTTTTTTTTTTTATTTTATTTTTTTTCTTTTATTTACATTTTCGCTGAGAGAATTCTATTTCTAATTCGATGGTGAGGCTCCATACTGAGGAATTCATTTGATCGAATTAATTCAGCAATTAGCCAAGAACCGAGGACAATTATTGACACAGGATACGTGACAAACGTGAATCGATACGTGAATATATACCGATCCAATATTATCGGGGAATCCGGATATACGCGTTTGCCAATTTAATCGGAACGTAAATAAAGACCTGACCCTCTTTCCTAAAGCTTTTTTGCAATCGGTTCTCATGGGCAGGGATTAATTAACAAATTTCATAAACATATGGGTGTTCCAAGCCCGAGAGACTCGCGGATATTGTATCCTTGAAATTACGCTGGGGAAAATTAAATTGTCGTTTTTTCGTTGCAGACGCATTACGAGGGCATTAATTGTGTTAAATTTAGGGGAGGGGGGGGGAGGCGATTACGACTTATGGCGAGGAAAATAAATGTTACTGATTTCAAGGGGAAATCACACGAGAACATAAACATGTAATGGTAGGAAGTGTTATCAAAATTTTGGAATTTAATAACGGAGTTTTGATATTTAATGAGAGTTCCGACGAGGCTCAGAGTTGGGACGAATGTTAACGATTTTGATTGAAATATAATTTCAAGCAGCAGCAACAACACTAATTATTATTGGATAAATTTCATTGAACAAGAGCAATTCGAATGAAAATATAACAGAATTAACGATGAATTTATGCTCTTAATCGTATTAGTAAAAGTCTCGTTTCAATTAGTCGAATTTTCGATAATGAAAATGATAACAAATTATGAGTTTTTTCTCATTTATTTTTACGAATATATAAAAATTTCTATTATTTCAGGATAAAACAGTTAGAATTATTTCCACGAAATTCCATGCAGATTAAGTCGAGCTTCAACAGAGAAAGCCATAAAACCCGCGGCGTAGCGACAAGTCAAATGAAATAATTTCATTAATATTTTTTGTTTTTCACGTCTAGTCTACGTCAAATACATACGTTGCCTTAATTAGAAGCTTCCATCGCTGAAAACGAAACTATATTTAATATGCTATTCAAGACTATCTTTTTCTTCGGCAATAAAAAATAAATCCTACTTGCGTCAAAGACACGCGTCATATACTGTGTACGAATGGATTGTCCGTAATTTTTTTAATTTATATATAGCATTACGTCATAAGTAGAGAAATGAGCTATCGTGGGAAGAAACAATCTGTGGTGTTATATATAAACAGAGTTTCGAGTTTTGCGGTGAAATAGTAGAGATCAGCCGTCAGCTCAGAACGAAGCCTCGCGAAAGCAGACACACGAAAATTAAAATTTAATATTTCAAAAGCTTCATCGTCTTCGTGGAAAGAACGTGAGAATATTTGTAATAACAGAAACATGTTTTAATATTAATATACGATAAATATTTTTATCATTTTGTCAAGAGAAGCAAACGTTCCCGGAAGACCTTTGATGACCCTCAAAAATATCTATAACGTTACTCACTTGTATTAAGTTAACTCTTCTCTCTCTCTCTCTCTCTTTCTTATTCATGAGTTCGTCGTTCTAGTAGTTTCACCACCGTTTGGTCAGGCAAGCTCGAAGAGCTTTTCCAAATTCATTTATTATTAATCCGTTCGTATCTTGGCTGTTTGCGTTATTCATGCAGACCCAAAGTCTCGTTACATTGATACACACAACGGAAGTGAGCAAGATTGCTTGAAGGGGACGAGCACCTACCGCTGAGAGCATTTGTTTAATAAATATCAGGGTTCACGTAATTTCGCTTAACAAATTTTAAAGGTTTTCCTCTCGTTACCAGCTGCTCTCCGATGACCATTGGTGATTGAATATTTACATGACAATCGTCCTTTTCCCCAACAACGAGAACAGCTTTACTTTCAGATTGAATTACGAAAAATCTGAAAATATTTCTCTCTTCTCGTTAAAGTCTGACAAATATCGTATTCAATGGTTCCACGAAGATCACTTTATTTTACATCAAACGCAAATGCAGCTTACGAAGCGTAAACAGCGAGATTAAATTTGTTGATTCGAACCATGTTTTTGTCGTAGTAAAAAATATTTGAGCCAGCAAACTGAGCTTTCGAGTGAACCCAAATTTTTGTTGAGCCACTTTGTTGCATCACTGACATGAGAAAAAATTTTTTTTTTCCTCATACCAGTGATAAAGAGATTAGCACGGATTAGCAAGAGGTTCGATAAACGAGCATTCCATTAAACACTCGAATGTTTTACCAGTTTGAAAATATTGATGTCCAATGAACGAGGCGATATTTTGAACGGTTAAATAATTCTTGTTAATCTCATCACTCTTTAGCCTCGCGACATTCCGTTATACTACATCGCAATCGACGTGGTCAGGGTCTCATTAAATTATCGTACATCAGGTCGTGGTCTCGGGAACGCCAGCGACTGGCCAACGCGACGAGCGAGCGAGCCCAGCGAGGAGAAACGTTTGTCATGTTTTACATTCTGTATATTCAAATGTTCGATGTATATATGGTGGAGGTTTAAATACATGTATATAGAATTGTGTCAAGGGTGTAAGGATGGGGAAAGGGCGATACGGCTGCCCGGACTCCCGCTCGCACTACTGCGGACTCCGGGAGTTTCTGGCATTTTGGTAGCCTGCCATTAATTAAACTTCGGGCATTCGTCCAGCAGCAGGTAGTAGCAGCGAGAGGCTGCCTCGGTGCAGCTATTGTCGTCCATGAAGGCGAACGACATACGTACTTAAATATGGGCTGTTCCGTATGCAGTTTTGAAAACCCATAAAACGCCATAATAATTCAAGCTTTCCATTGATCAATCGATCTCAGAAATCAAAGTATCAAAATTATCAAAGCAATGGCGATCTGAGGAGGCGATAGATCATTATCTATCGCCTCCTCAGATCGCCATTGCTTGACATGTCGCCATTGCATGAGCTTTTCGTCTGTAAGATTTCCAGAAACTTTTCATTTCGAATATAAGCTTCGAAGCAGCTTTCATAATAGCGATCTATTTATTATTCGCTTATGCATTTCATTGAATCGTAAAATACTTAACGACACGAGTAAACCGTCGACGGTTCATTTCATTCGAAATAACCCGTGTACATATTGCACGTACAGCGTGATAAAACAAAAAGAATTTCTCGCACAACGGAACGCATAATATCGCGAGAGTTATGCCCTTCGAAGTGTCAGCTGTTGATGCTTGTGCGACGGAACGTATGCGATACCTAACCAAAACGCATAAATCGGTCTGGCACGTTTCGACGTTCGTGTCCCATGGTAGAAACCAGAATGCGCGAATAGAGGATAAACGCCGGGCCACGTGCCACGAGGAATTCGACGATCGCAGCATCCTCTCGATCCCAAATCCTCCATTCTCTCCTACTCTCTCGCTCTCTCTCTCTCTCTCTCTCTCTCTCTCTCTCTCTCTCTCTCTACCTCTGGCTGTCCATCTCTCATTCATCTGCCAACATTCTTCACCCTCGGGACGATTAATTAAAACGATCGGACGAGTTTTGAACGTGGACTTGATTTCTCTGCCACGTTCTCGTTGATGAATTCAATTAGCGGATGCAAAATACATAATTATGTGTATAATTAAATAAGTAATTACATGCGCATTAATCTCTCCTTTAATTAATCACTCTTTCTTAAATTTTCAGACAATCAAATCGCCATAATGCCGATCTCGGAATTTCGCAAGAAGAAGCTGCTCTTTGTCTTCAACACTTTCTTCGGTAAGTACCCTGACGGATCGCGACACCGAAAATTGGGTGTCAACCTATCCGATTTAAGAACGAATTTATGAGTGTTGACACCCACTTTGTTTAAAATTGTATTTTCGTGACCCAAACACGACAACAATATTAGATGCCGAAAATCCCAGTATCTTTGGTGATGTCTGTTAAGAGTCATTCGGTTTTGACCCCCGAACTGAGGGTGTCGACACTCGGTTTAAGTGTTGACACTCGTAAATCCGTTTGTTAATCGGATACTTGACACTCAAAAAAGCGACACCCAAGCGACACCAAAAATTTCGGTTTCTCTATTGATTAGGGTAGAGATATATATATAAAAATTCGAGCATAGATAGAAATCAGAAATGTTCTGGTACATGATATCTGCTGGTAAGAGGAACTGCGAGAGATAAAGAACGGAGGCGCTATAAAATATTTGCCACGAGCTAAGAAAACGAATCTTGACGTTCTTTCTTTTTATTTTCTTCGTTTTTTTTTCTGCTCTCGTACTCACTTTATCCTTGCGGGCTATTCTGTTTTACTTCTCTCTCCAGTTTTCTCCTCCTACTCGAGTGAAATACGACTGACCGTGAATGGATCTGACCGTACTTTCAGACTTTCGGGATCGTTATGTGCGAGCTCGAAAGTGGGCTACGGTTAGACCGCGAGAAAAGTGCTCTTTGCTTTCGGTAAATCGGGGCTGTCGTTTAAGACTGAGGCCTGGAACACGTCCACCTACATTACGATATTACCAAAAAGAGACACGGACCTTTCGTTACCAACCCTTGTTGAAAAAATACCCGAGAGAGCCACAATTATTTATCGTCAGGCGAGACGATTCATACATCCATAGACCACCGGTGTCTATAACCAAAAGATCGAAGACGTGAGAAAAGAGTTCACGTGTCCCTCGTCTTCGAGTTCTTTATCCCATCAATTATTTTTCATTTCTCCATCCTAAAAGTATCCTGACGCATGATATCTAGATGAAATAGGAAAATTTGAAAAATTAGTAACGGATCATTTTTACACTGAGAAAAAAAATGTTGCTCGAACAAGTCATCGGTTGGAGCAACAAAGCTTTCGTGCAGCTAAACAAATTCATGTTGATCGATGCGAAAAAATCATCGAAATAAACTATTTCATTGATCCAAATCCGAACGATCACCATTTCATCAATTCGATTATTGGGATGCAAACAAATATTTATTCAATGAACAAAAAATCAACAAACGAGCAAAGAAATTGTACTAGTTACTCGAAAAAAAAAACCAAAATTTGCATCATTTAGATGAAGAAACTAAATCGTTTGCCATATTCAACGATAAAATTGTTGGATCTATCAAATTTACGTCCGCGACGTAATAGATTTAAATCATGTTTTTCCTCAGTGTAATCACAATTCATAATAAATCTGCTTTCCCATAAATTATTGTAAAAATTGGACGTAACTAATGGAAGAAGAAAAAAAATTATAGGTCATCCATTGACGAGTGGCCAATAACTTATCGATTCCGAAGACTCAACATTATATTGCTCACCCTATTATACATCCATGGACGAGCGTGTGTCCTCGGTGTTACCTTCTCCATGACTTTTTTACCTTCTTCGATAGCACGTGTATGACATAATCTTGATGGTGTCTTCGTTCTCACAACATACCTCGTGTCACGTTGCACGTATACATGTATTTAGGTACATAAACCACACCCACACATTAATTCATGTACGAGATCTGAGTGTATCTATTTATCACAGACAGGCGAGCGTTTGTTGGAGGCCTCGGAACGTGCACACGCCTCGTAGCTCTCATTAGCTTGTCAACACGATTTTCTTCACTTTGACCGACGATAACGCTAAACATATCACTCTCTCCCTGACCCGTTACTATGCCACTGATACAGGCCAATATTCCTTTCGCTCTTATACATGTTTCTTCGCATTTATACTCCTCTTCATAGATTTATTATGTTATGTTACACGAGTCTTTCGAACAATACAAATATTCAATTTTAAGATTTAATTTTGGATTGTTCTTTGGAAGCCTATTTTACGAAATGACATTGAGGCAAGAATCAATCCAAGCTGTTCTAGTTTGCATTCTGAAATTTTGGATTAACCCCTTGACTGTTCGGCAGAAAAAACGATTATGTATACCAGGAATGCTATCGAAATCTGAACTAGGAAAAATATGACGGATATACACTACCGTCGGAAAGTTTCCGGACAAAAGTCCGAAAAAGTTTGGGCACTCTTTTTCGTGTTATTCCGTCGATAGTGTAGATAAATTAATTTAATAAACGGCATTTTAAAGGAGAGAAATCCCATTTCATTTTACTTTTTTTGAAAAAATTTTGCGATTTTTTTTATGACTAGGACGTCATTTTGAAAACGACCATTTTTTGGCTTTTTTTCCCCTTTTACAAAGCGACCGCGTTTTCAGTAGAAATTTTTTTTCGTATTTCTTTGACCAGATCTTGAAAAGGCAAAGCTTAAGCTTTAATTTCATTTTTTTTAAATCAGGTATGATTTTTTTGAAAAAAGTTATCATGTTTTTGGCGAAAAAAGACGAAATTCAGAAATTCCTGCGTAACACGAAAACTATCACATTTAGAAAAAAATCTCAAAAGAGTGAAAAGTTGCCTCTGAGATTGTTCTAGTCACTAGATTTTTTTCAGATTTTTTTTCCAAATTTTTTTTTTTCATTGATTTCAGTCGATCTCGGAGTATATCAATTTCCGTAATTTAAAAACTATGGGTTTTTCGACCAAAAGTCCAAGTACAAAAAAGTTTCATTTCTTCATTTTAAACGTTTTGGAATTTTTTCAGATTTTTTTTCCAATTTTTTTATCCGACGATGGACGAGTGTATATCCGTCGTGGACAGTTAAGGGGTTAAAAGGCCAACAAAATTATTATTTTTAGAAGAAATAATTTATAAAGACTTGAAATCTTGTGTACGAGCTTTTGATACAAGCAGAAACAAATATCCCAAGAGTTCCCACCTTCCCGGCGGGTGCATCATCTTCCAAATCGAGAAAAACTACCCAAACTAGCACTTTTTTTTGGGGTTTCCCCCCTTCCCCCCATTTTTCTCACGAACCGTTGCTCGAAAGGAAAAAAAATACAGGGACAAAAATGTTTGTTATAAAATTTTACATAAAAAATGTTTTATTGACTTTGCTAACAGATCGTATCTCAGAAATTCTAAAACTAGAATCCTGTCAAAATAATTGTCACTTTTTTCCTCCAAGACCAGTAAGAAAAAGTCGATGAGAAAAATGTACGAAAAAATCGTACAAAACTATAAAATCAAACTTATTGATTTTTTTCTCTATAATTCGTACGTGCTTTTAAATGATCCATGAACACGTGAAGAAAAATTTAAAGAGAACACTCAAAACAGTTCCAAAATCATTGTATCGGAAAAATCACCTCTAAAAACGTCAATCCGATCTTAACGTGGGCTCGAATTATTGATAATAATGTTCGTGTTATGCAGAACATGGTACACGAGCTGTGACCTACGATAAGTGCTTGAAAATTATACTCCTTATATATTCCGAATAAAAGTTATCGAAGCTCATTGAAAAATGTGTTTGAAGCACTTGCACAAGGACGAGAGAGTTTCAATGCAATTTTCGTGAAAATTGTTCCAAGCGTGCGGTTCCGCTATACTGAGCTCTGCAACAATTGAAATGAGCTAACTAATTAGAGACTTTTTCTACGATATTGCACTATTTTTATTATCAAAATTACAGTATTTTTCGTCCATTTAAAACACGCGAATACTTACTCTCTAATTATTACTTCGAACACTTGTTCAATTATAACGAATGACGACAATATTCGTTGTACCCTCGACGACGAACATTTATCGTCGTTAAATTACTACGATGATAAAACTACTTCGGTGGTAATAATTATGTTTCATTTGTTCTTGTCGTTTATCAAAATATCTTGGAAATAATAGAAATACGAGATCGAAAAATATTCGCAAAGTCACTCAATGTTTCTATATAACTTAATTGCGTTGCAATGAATTACTTAATGCATATTTATATGACGGTACGGAAGAAAGTAATTAATTTTATGAGTCCGATCCGAGGGTAAAACTTCATTATATTTGTATTATGAATATATTTTTTTAATTCTTTCTCCTCGCTGCGGTAAACGATTTAGCGAGAAGATTTATGTGGGAAAAAGCCTCTGTGGAAAGATTAACTGAAATATATTGCTGGAAAACAGAAAAAAAAAGAAAGAAAATAAATAAAGAAAGAAGAAACCAAGTATTTATTAACGTGGCTGTATGCTTGTATATTTATGTAGAAAATAACAGGTATTCCCTGGTCTCCATCTCTCGGCTTTTCCGTTCGGTGCTGCTCATGTATCCTTCTTTCTCTATTTCTCTCACCCATGTCCTATTCGCATTGCCGCTTTAGCCTTCGACCTACGACTACTCTGCGTTACCCTCCACGAGTCTCAGGAGTCACATCCGGTTCTCTCACCCCTTGTAAACCATTCCCATTCGTGAAATATATATAAATACGGCTGGTATGGATTTCAACGAATTAGATCGAGTAACTAATCTCACTTGGCGAATCCCAACTTCGAATCCGTTTAAGATTCTCCTGATAAATCCTCCGCGAAACTTTCACGACTAACAATAGCGTCGAACGATCGATCAAACGGGCTTTGTTCACTTTTATTCCTTTTATGTTTCGTTTAGATGTCAACGAGAGCGGTGGTATCGATGCAGGAGACGTTGATCTTGCGGTCCAGGTGAGATTTTCTCTCTTTTCTTCTTTACGATTATCTTATTTATGATACCAAATGTTATAGTGACTTTAAGCATTATTTTATTTTGACAAAACTGGTGAATATCTGGTGAAAACATCGTTCAACGTTCCATTATCATTGAAACGCACGTTTAAATTCTGCATCGACCTGTAAAAACATCAAATTCGTGATTGATTTATCAACGTTTTAATTTGTGCATGAGCTAAACAATGATTGATTTTTTTCGTTTTTCTGATTTTATTAGAAAATATGTGAATCAAGAGGTTGGGCACCGGGTCACGAAAAGTATCAGAAGGTCAAAGAGACTCTTCAAAAAGTTTGGGATGGTTTGAAATCGGGAGCTGATGAAAATCAGGATGGACAGGTTCGTGTATCAATCCGAGATCGACGAGAATAAAACTTGATTTAAAAAAAAAAAATTTTCGAATATAAAAGCTTTAACGGCAACGGATAATTGAGGCTTAAAATAACGATTAATAATCGTCTTAGGTAAGTCATGATGAATGGTACTCGATGTGGGAAACTTACGCGAAGGATCCGTCTCAACCCCTCGAGTGGCAGCAGACCTACATGAACTTGATGTTCGAGCTCGTAGATTCCTCTGGTAAGTTTTAACAGAAAGAGCAAACAGACACAAACGCGCACTTATAGTTTGTTTACAAAATATACGAGACATATTTGCAGTCGTTATTTCTTAAGCTATCGAAAATTTTCATCGTAATTCCAAAGACACGCTGCTATTGGGTCGCACGAATATATTCGAGGGTCGCGCCTCTTTGTTTACAACTCGTAAAAACATTTATGTCTTTACAAACTTTTAGTCACCCTCTCGCACTCAGAGTTTTGGGTAAACATTAAGAGAGCATCCAGCCTCAGAACCATCACGTACGAGCAATTAATAATCTTATCGAAGTTTCGGCCCAGGTATATACACACACTCGCGTCTCTTATCATCCTCACGAGTGCATTCGTCCGATGCTTCGGTAAAATTTATATTGTTAAAACGAATTTTCCTCGTCACTATCTGCTCACCCGGATATATCGAAACTTGGAAAAGTAATCCTATCGCGGTGCCTAGGCGATAGGATTCGCGTGAAAAAATTTCACACCGTTCTTCATGGATCGATTATTGTTATCACGAAAATTCAGGCTTGGTTATCGACCGATTAAGAGAGAATAAAATTATTAAAAGTGGGTGCTCTCCGTGACGGATTTTCAGGGTGACCGAGAAAAATCCGATTTCTGGTCACTGAAAACACGTATATCTTAGTGAAAATCCATCAGATATTTTACAAAAACCAGATTTAAGTACTTCAAACTTGTAGCGATCCTGTGGTCTCGGAAAAAAGCGGTTATCGACCTAGTTTATATGGAATATTGAGTCGTAATTGAGCTTCCGGCATCGGACAGTGTTTTGACACTTTAGAGATGAAGAGGTTTAAGAGGATGGATCAGTCCGTATCTCGCCACCGTGAGTGCGAGAGAGATAGCTGGAAATTTCGAAATTGAAATTCATCGATACGGTTTGACTGATTAGAAAATGGCCCTGTCAGCCCATTTTTGCCATCGCCCTGCCTGGGCTGACAGAGCCGTTTTGTGATCGGTCAAACTGTGCTGAAGAATTTCAATTTCGAAAATTCGAAGTGAGGTTAGGTGACTCTGATCCATACTCTTAACCCGGGCATATCGGCCGAGTAGTACGCCGATCACTGAAACAATTATTATTTCAGTTTTTTTAAATTAAAAACTATTGTTTTAACAAGTATCAACGCGTGTTAAAATGCTAATTTCAAAAACAAATATTTCGGTAACGCGACGTTATTAAACAATTTTAGTTTCAAATACAAAAACTTTTCCTGTCTCAGATAATTTCGCAGATATGTACTACCTTAAATTCGTCGTTAGTCTCATGAAACTTTTGCTCTTCGCTGCACAGTGTGGTTTGAACAACGTTCGATTTCATTTCCGCCTATCCCAATCATTTTTTTTTTTTTTTCAATATTTCGAAAATTGTTAGAAAAATAAAACGAATCGACTCGGTGAACAAAAGAACGCGATAAATGAACGATTCGGATGTTTCAGGCGACGGTTCAATCGACGAGGACGAATTCAGTTTGGTCTGCAGCAGTCACGGTGTTCAGGAAGCCGAGTCTCGCGAAGCCTTTAAAAAACTCGAAGTGGTGAGTTGAGCTCATAAAATGAATAACGATAGCCAGTAATTATCATTTTTTCATCAATGAAAAAAGTCATTCGTTGAGTGCTATAAAAGCCTTTGAAAATTCTCACGAACGAGTTGAATAAAAGAGTCTAGTTATGCCTCTCGGTGTGCCACGAGTTCTCGAGTCCTTATATCCGCTAATAAAAAAGTGTCCAGATCCTAAAAAGAATTTTCATTTGTCTTCAGGGCCAGGAAGTTAATCGCGAGAAGTTTATTGCCTTGTGGAAGGTATTTTTCTCCTCCGACGATCCAAGCGCACCTGGAAACTTCGTATTCGGCAAGACTTCCTTCTAAAAATGTTCGTTTTCATCAATCGATGCGAGCACACCGTACGTGATCGTAAAGAAAAACAAAAACGAAAAAACAAAAGAAAGAGAGAAGAGAAATTAAAAAAAAAAAACGAAAATATATTTGGCTGAATCCGCGCCACTTGCAAAAGTAAATAAATCTTTTACGAAGCGTAAATTAAAAATTTTCGTTTCGAAGAATATATAATGACGATTTGTCGGCATAATCGTTCTGTATATCTCTAGATAATTGTTCCTTTCTCGATATCCATGCCTTGGTTGATCCATCGCAAGATTCGATGTATAAATCAAATATTTCAATGAAAGCAGAGAAACGATACTCGGTAATATGATAAATCAATAAAAATCAATAAATAAATGAAAAAAAAAAAAAAAAAAAAAAAAAAAAACAAAAAACAAAAAACAAAAACAGAAAAAAAGCCCAAAAGAAGAAAAAAGATTATAAATAAATATATTACATTATAATAGAGTGTATAAAATCATCGCTGTCGTGTGATCGTGTCGAGTAAACGTGTGTCGCGCGTTGCAGAGAAAACAAAACAAAACAAAAAAAAAAGCAGAGTCAACAGAGCAACGAGACTAAAAAAAAAAAAAGCGAAATCGTCGATTTTTCACTTTATTTTTTACTTTATTTTTCCGCCGTTGTCGAGCCTGAGAGAATTCTCCTTTGTTATTTGTCACTTTCTTTGGTCAGTATTCGTTCAACGATATACATCGATGTCCAGTCTCATTGTGAGCGATCTACGCGTAAACATTTCCGGAATCATTCGAACGATTATAAAAACAATGAAATGTACAACAATAAAATTGCATCGGACACCATAAAAATCGGATAATACGATCGATTTGTCTGACATATTTATGAATTTAAATATATATATAAATATTTATGTGAATATGCATAAACATATATATATATATATATTTATATTTATATCGCGACGAAAGAATAAAGATGAATCATATCGCGAGGCGCTGAGCGCGTCGCGTTTTCATGCTTTTTAAATGATTAATATAGAAGCTAAGCAAAGCCACATATCTCCGGAGATTAACACGAAATAATACATATATATATATAAAATACAGGCATCGTCGGTTGAAATAAATTTCCCAACAGTTTTTCTCAGTTTGTTTTTGATGATAACCGAGATAAAAGTTGAAAAAATATAAAAGAAAATATAAAGCGAAGAAATCGAAAAATATGAGAATAATAAAAACATTATGGTAAAATCAGTCACTGCCCAAGAAAATATAATATCGAAGCGCAGTGTATTTTCTTTCCCTTTATTCCTGTCCGCAATACGTAGTAGACGTACACACGTATCTGTCGTTGTAAATAATAACATTGTAGTTCATGTTCGTTAGAGAAAAATAATAAACGATGAGAAGAAGAAAAAAAAAGCGAGAAAAGGGGAGAAAAAAACATATGAAAGGACGAAAAAATAATAATGAGTGTACAGTGTAACGCGTAATGGCCGAACTGTCAATATAACCTTTATTCGTTGTGTTCGAAGGACGATCTCTGTCGAAGAAGAGTGTCTTAAAATATATATATATTATTTTTTGTCGATCGCGCGCTTTATTGGGTTTCTCTAATTTGTTTTTTTTTTTTTTTGTTTTTTCCATCAAAACTTTTATTTCCTCTGCTCTCGTTTCGACGTTGGGTAACCCGGTGTAACAATTATATACTAATAATATTACTGATGTAATTATCTTCGCTATATTATACAAAACTATCCGATGCGAACACTACACGAAAATAAAAATTATTATTATTATTTCCCCTCTTACGATAGGCATCGTTTTTTATAAAGATGCGTAAGAGAGGAGATTTCAGTATACATAAAGCTCAAAAAGTTCATTTTCAACATAAATATGCTCGAGATAACCTCAAAATTAACGAGAAAATTTCTATTCGTTTGTTCCAACGAACATATATATACGTACACGCCCGATCGAGAAAGAGTACTACTTATTTCGCTGTAGAGTGTACGAAGTTTGCGTGAAAATGAAAAAAAAAAATTGACTTTCGAAATTCCTCAATTATTATTGTAACGAGAGTTTCATTTTTTCGTAGTGATACAAGAGAAATCACAGATTCAAATTCAGAGAAAAAAAAAACATGATTGAGAACAAAAATGCATATTTTTTTCATGATTCTTCGATAAAAATGTTAGAATCTGATAAATCGTTCGGAATTCCAGTCTCGAATGTAACTTACCTCTTAATATTCTTCTATTAATCTATGGCCATAATGTTACATGGTTCTTATAATTTCCACGTTTATTCTATACCGTGCATTGGGATATGCTTTACGAAAAAACGAAAAAAAAATATATATATATATATATATAAAGCTACGAAAAACCGTAGACGGAAATATTGAAACCGAAAACTCTATTGAAATCCAGAAGTCTCACACGTTTCTATACACTATTTTCCTGAGTGTAGAAGGAACAAACATAGCACTACGAAACTACGAAAATTAACTGACAAAAAAATCATACTAAAAAAAAGTCGCCTTTTTAAGAGAGATACTGATCCATATATTATCCACGATAACAGGTTTTAGTTCGAGATTGACGTTCGAAAAGCAAAAGCAGAGATGACGATTGTTAAATAAATGAAAAATATGTATTAATGTATAAAAAAAAAAAAAAAAAAAAAAAAAAAAAAAAAAACAACTGTATATTTTATTCGTAGATATATGTCGTAATTGCATGAAATTTGTCGCAAAAGTACTCACAATGGCTGACTCCGGGTGACTCATGTAATTCGGGTTCTTTTGTTTATTTTTTTCCTCGATACATATACGCGGCTGCTGCATCTTTATCGTTGGTGAAAATCGCACGATTCGTATCGCAAAGAAATTTTCCGGAATTCAAGAATGTACAGTAATGTGCGAAAAGGACACGATATTAAAAAAATAAAAAAAAATCTTGCAATTTTGATCATTTTCTACGTTCTACAGAGATTTTTCACTCCCGAAATGTGCGAATAACGCTCAAACGTACCTCTGGTATGTAAAAAATTCGCCGGATGTCAAATCAAAACAGTGTCGGAATGACAGTCGACAATGCGCGTTCGCCATATTGAAAAAAAAAAAAAAAAAAAAAAAAAACAAAAACGTTTCGTAAAAAAGTGAAAAGATTCGAAAAAAAATTCCCGTTTCTGTCATTAATTTAAATTTTTCACTTTTTCTTATTGATGTTTTCAATGTCAGTCCAAATGTTTTCGAACGTCTGATCAAACAATTGCGACGCATAATTTTCCAAGATTAAAAAATAAAATTACACTTTTTGCACACGACTGTACGCTGGAGTCGAGAGACGATAAAACAAGGCTTGAAATTCGCACTCCCCCGTATTCCTATTTGGCATTCCAAGTAGCTTCGACGTATGTTGTTTAGTGTCGTGTGTTAAAGCAGTTGAAGATCTGCAGTGTCTGGTAAGCAACGGACGAGTTTCAGTGAAAAATCGAGTGCAAGGGGAATTAGGTGTATAAAAAAAAAAAAAAAAAAAAAACAATAATGCAATAAAAGCAAGAGTCAGTCGTTGAAATAGCATTGGCAAAGCAAATCAGTGTGGTATCATTTCCGAATGGTTCGTTGTCGTAGTCGCCGTTGGTGGTCAGTCTACCAGTGTAGTGCTTACCGACCGGGTCGCCGAGAGTTTGCCGACCAATTTCGAGCGCGAGAGAATGCAAGAAAGTTCGGTGAGTGTTTTATTTTCTTTGCCCCCACCCCATTTTCGTGCCTTTGAATAATGTCTCACGAAGAAAAAAAAAACATTATACAAGCTCTTATAATGGTATTTCGATAGCGAGAAACAAATCGTATTTTATTCGTAATCAGCTTTGCGCGTTATATAACGCGAAACCCGTATATTCTAACCTCAAAATCTGTTGTGTCATCGCACAAACGCTTTTACCATCGTACATTGGTGTGCAGATATATTATTGGGTGTGTAACCGTTCATGTGACGTTTCAATCGCTTAAATGTTATTAACAAATTCTTCGCTTTTGAAAAAACACGATTTCGCAATAAAATACAAAATGATCTTTCTTCCTCTCGCGTGACGATATACTTGAAAATATTCGTTATCGTGCGACACGCACGACAGGTGAATCGAGTTTTTTCTCTCTTTCTTTCCAACCAATTTTTCCACGATCCAAGGCGTCATTTAACGCGAATAATTATCTACCAGCTGCGAATATTAAATTCCCGAGACTTAATCGATTGAAATCATTTTTTTAAATGTCTGAAAATTTCCAGAGGTTAGAAAGAGAGAGAGAGAGAGAGAAAATCGTGAGTGTCTTTAAAACTTATCGAATTAATCGTTCCCATTGAATAACTTTACGTAATAACGTCAGAAGTTCGTCGCGATGTGAGTATCAAAGCATTGCATTAAACAAAGCAAAAATTCTGTATACGCTTACTCAGTGATTCCAACATTTATTGAAGCTTAAAACCCAGCCCTCGAAGTATACTTGAGATCTACAAATCTTTGGACAAAGTTTGAGCTCAAATTCGAAGACCTGCATTTTTGATGCTCGCTTATTCTGAATACTTGAAAAATTTTCAAAAATAATGGATACTTTATTTCAAACATTTCTTATATTCAAATTGACAAAAGTTCAAGATTGCGTAGACCAAGATTTCCATCTTTGTTCAAAGTTCATTTTTTCTTTTAAATATGTAATCCACGTAAACACTAATTTTTTTTTTTATCATCAATGAAAAATATTTTCAACAGTTAGAAGAATATGGATTGGAATATTTCTCTTCTTTTTGAATATAATTATTTCCAAAAATCTCATTTGTTACAAAATTTTATGTCAAATTTTTCTGTGTTCCATAAATTAGGAAAAAAAATCTGTTTCGGGTCACCGATACAACGTAATTACAAAAATATATAACTTGTTAAATTTGACATTTCTGCCTCATAATTTTGATCCGGACGTTTGACCCGCCGAGGGCTAATCGGGTGTACAGCCACCCGGCGCTATTCTTAAAATTTTGGGTGCATAAAAGCAAACAAGCAAAACTTTTTTACATTTATTCGCACAGTTTTATTAATAAAAAAAATATTGACTGTAACCTTGCATATTTTTATTCCTGCGATTATAAAGATTCGATTTCACTGCTTATGAGTTGAAAATTTTTGTTTAAAACGTGTGTTATTAAGCGAATGAAGTTGCGGGTTGCTGTTGATCAAGGATGAACCTGGGTGTGAATGCCAGAAAATGGTAGCCACCCTCAGCGAGTCGATGTTCTTTGAAAAAATAATTATTTTACCACCGATTAAGCTCGATTACAAAGTTTTCTTTGTCGCGGACCGGTATACATAAATCAAACTCCGTCGGTGAATGTCATTCGCCATTGAAATTGTCATATCTCCGTTAAACTGTTTGCTAAGTAATCGTATTTTTTCTCGTTTTCTTATCGCGTCTATTGTACGATCGGAATTATATAAAAATCGTGTAAATGAAAAAAATAATACGTCATTGTCCGGGGATGAGAAATTTTTCCACAACAAAAAACTAGTTTCACTATTTTTTATGCTCGACTTGAAATATTCTTTATACGCTTTGCTTTTCTTGCTTCCTGAATTTTTCCCAAGCTCGCTGAATAGCTGATTGCTGATTTACTCTTACTTGTCCTGAAAAAATGTTGAGCTAAGAGGCTGAACGGACAGTCATCGTTCGGTATCTTATCTGCCTTTTTGCTTCTCCGCCGATCGGTGAAAATTTATTTAGCGAGCAAATCATTTTCATGCCGACGCAACTCTTGAAATTGTTTTTTTTTTCTCTTTATAACTATAATATCTTGATAGTAATAATGATAAATAGTTTTGGGTGATTTGCATTTAAAGAAAACATTAATCGGATGGCGGTCCATCGAAGGTCCGCTGATTGTAAAACTATCGAAAAAGAAAAAATATATTTTGTACACCGAATTCAAACTCTTTCAACTGACTCAAAAACAATTGCTCAGATGCTCAAAATCAGTTTTATTTTATGCAAATTTTTGTTGTTTCATGTTAAAAAAAAATTTAATTTCATGGAGATGAAGAATAACATGAAGAAAATGGATAAAAAATGAAAAAGGGTAGATTCGTTGAAAAAAATGATGTGAAATTGAAAAATATTCGATGCTTATTTCGTTCATCGATATCATTATGTTTTTTTTTTTTCAATATCGATCATTTAGGTCGGGCAGGGGGAATGATCTTGAAATAGACGATAAGGAAAGGGTGAAAGAGTACGCCATGACGTCACTGGGGAAGTTGATTTACATGGACACGCACTCGCGATATCGAAATTCTACGAGCGTCGATGACGCGACGATGATTGATTCGTCCGAGACGCTTTCTCTCGCGTTTGAAAATTTATTTTACATGCCATTCGATATTATCGAGAATTATGGAAGTACGATTCGCACGCTGGATCTCAGTCACAATAAATTTTGTAGGTAAGAAAAAGACAGCAACGTTTTTCTTTTTTTATTCAAATAATATTTTAATGTCGAATGAGTGTTCTGAAAATAAAAGAAACAATTGATAAATAAAAATGTTAATTTTCGACTTTTAGGAATCTTCAATTTTTAGCCGAATTCGAGAATCTTACCTCTCTCAATTTGGATCACAATAACATCGACTCTTTTACATGTTTACCGCACATGCCAAAGTTACAATTGCTATGGTTGAATCACAACAACATCGTTGATTTATTTCCATTTGTTAAAAATTTATACGAGAGCGTTCCTAATCTTCGTTATCTCTGTCTCATGGGAAACAAAGCAGCGCCTAGTTACCTCAATGGAGGAACGTTTTACGATTATCTGCAGTACAGGTGAATTTTTTTATTTCTCTTATTTCAGCATGTGATTCACATTTTTTTTTATTTTTAATTTTTTGTTAAGGAGTTTTGGTACAAAAGGCAAAATGTTAAGAAATTAATGAAATTTGGTGATAATGTTCTTCAACATCAAGTAAGAAAAGACAATTTTTTTCAAAATTTTCTTCTACTTAGTTATCGAGTAATTATGCATTAAAGCAGATTTCTTATGCCCGAAGTGTATACCTATATATATGGAAACGCTATGCTTATACATGTGAACTTTAATGTCCAATTACTCGATAACTGTGTAGAAGGAAAATCTGAAAAAATTTGTATTGTCAAAATTTGGCACTAAACGAATATGTTGACCAAATTTGATAAAATTCTTAACTTTTTGAAATTTTTTGTATTTTTAACATGGTCTAGCATGGCAACATTGTATCGCCTGGACCGAAACTCCTTAAAGAATTTTTAAAACAAAAACTCCACTTTTTTCTTTGGATGCACGAAAGTATATATATTTGCAGGAATATTTTTGGATACTATTGCACACCACTAATTGATCAAGATTTATCGTCGCTCTTTAAAGACATGCAAACTAAAGAAACAGAGTTACTGAAATTTTACAATCGCTTTTTGTACAGTTTTTTGTTTTCATTTAATTTTTCAATCGCTCTCTTCTTTCCAGGTTATTCGTAATTTCTTGGTTTCCACGCTTGATACATCTCGACGACCGGGAAGTGACCCGGGAACAAATAACCGAAGCGAAGAGGCTATTCAAGAGGCCAATTTTCGAGAACTTGGCTGAAAACGCACCTTTGCCCGAATGCCTCAAGCTGATACACAGTAAAATAACAAATTTCTTTGCCAAACCCGTTATGCCGGACAAAATAAAAATACAGACACCGAATCTTGTCGTATGAAGCAGTATTATCGGGTTGAGCATGTGACTTGGACGTACTTTCGATAATTCAGCCTCCTCAGGCTAAAAGAAGAGTGTTTACCAGTGGAAAATTTCTTCGCGCTCACTTTTTTCCGTGGGATTATTGAAAAAAAAAGATACTAAAACGGGTTTGAATGACGGAGTAACCGAGCAGCGAGTGAAAAATCATAAACTGTGGAACAAGAGACGACAATTCGTCTTGACACTCGATTAGCTTTTGTGAAGTCAGCACAGCGATTCAAATTTTCAAAGAAAATTGTGTGCCAAATTCGGTACTTCAGTGCCATTTCAGATTTTTATTAGATCCAAAGAAACCAGGAAACGGAAATTCACATATTTCTTTCCTCATTGTCAGTCATAAAGGTGGTCGATGTAAATGTTCACAAACTTGACTCTGCATTTATCCGAAAAATTTATCAAAACGTGTTAATGTTTCGTAATTCGTTTTTAGAATTCGTTAAGTCGAAACTGGATGGACGAAATGGGAGCGAAAGTGACGTTAAACTTATTTTCTTGCGTGCCATTCAAATTGTCATTCACTCTCGTTTCGTTCCCTCGTTAAATCATGTGATATCAATTGCAAAACGCAGCTTTTTCGAGGCACGAAAAATCGATAATTTAATAAATATAACTATATTTTGAAACAATAAAAAAAAATTATAAAATTTTTATATCCAGCAACACTTTTCATAAATTTTTATACCAATTTTTTGTTTCTTCAATAATTATACTCGTTATTTTGTATTGTGTATATTTGTAGAAAGTTTTGAAGCAATGGTGGATTGTTGACAAGAAAATGATAATTGCGAATAAAACAACCGAAAAGTTATTCAACAGAGTTTATTTCGCCTGCTGTGTCCGCGATGACCATCACGAAGGGACGAGTTATCAAAGACGAGTATTTTAGAGATTAAGGCCAGTTAAACTCCAACTCAATACTTTTACAACGAGATAACGATAAGCTTATTTAAGAAGGTTTCAAATTTGAGGTTTATTTGCCTCGAGACCAATCGTTTGGAATTTCTTCAAAGACTGCTGATTTTTGGTTCGTCGCAACTTTTAATGATTCGGTCGATTTTTCCCACTCTTCGAATTTACCCCCAATTAATTATAATTTTTTTTTTTCTCGAATATTCGATGGCGTGATTCCGCGGGTCGTTGGACTCTCTCTAGCTTACCAACTGCGATTCTTATTATTTCACAATTAGCGATTTCTCTTCATTATGCTTTTCAAATTATATTCTTGGCGCCAGGCCGAAGCACAGCACACCGAAGATTTTTTTTTTAATGTCTAATTTGAACATTTCGTCACACTTTTCAGAGTCTCAAAAATGACTCAACGTTCAATGCATCATTTTCACATTATGTATAAAATTTTTTTTTTGTTTTTATTTTTTTATTTTTCCGTTTTATTTCTAAACTCAGCTCATTTTTTGTTCAATTCACTGCGTCTTATTTCTTAGCGATCTAAAAACTGGTTTTTTATCTCTTATATTATCGATCCAATCAAGTTACTACGGACTTATTTTGAAGTGGAGAACTAAAAATTCTGAAACTTTGCGTTTAGCCAATGCAGTAGACAAAAAAAAAACAATTTTTTCTACTATTTCCAATTATTAGAGAATACGCACGAAGGAAATGAAATTTTGATACGAACTCGATTATGCTACAGTCCACATATATTAGTTTTTTAAAATTTTTATTCGACGTTCCAAGCTCGTTTTCAGCGACGTTTTATAATGGAAATGAAATAAAATTTAGTAAATAATGCGTAATTTATTCCTTCCACAGAGTCAGATCCAATTTTGGCAAAGTTTTGCACGAGACAAGTGGATTTTCTGGCGACATAGCTCGAAACGCTTCGGGCTGTATATGACCAAGGTCGTTTTCCGTATCGCAAACCAAACGAGCAAGCGTAACTTTCGTTATTTCCTCGAATTGTTCTGAAAAAGGATTTGAACGGGAGCGATGAGTAAATTTTATTTCATTTCACTATTTTGTCCATTTAACTCTGGTATATTTGCATGAAAAATCGTTAAACTCACTTGGCGTAAAGGAGTGAGGAAAATTCGCGTTGTCGTAGAAATATCGGTCGCCTGCTCGACTTCTATAAAATTGTTCTCGTATCAAACAAAAATTCGTTGGTCCTAAACGACTTCCGGGTACTACGTTTTCCATGTACGCTCCTATCACCAAATCTATGTCGTCCACATGCGCGTATTCACGACGTAATCTTTCGATGTTCTGAAAAAAGCAAATTTAAAAAAAAAATACTGGGACTCAAAATATGGCCTCAAAAAATCGATTTTGAACGTCTGAAAAATAACGACGAATAGTTGTGAGTAAAGTGGATTTTTGCAAAAAATTACTTTCGACTATTACAGTTTCAAAGATTTTTCTCCAATTTTTTTTCAGAATTCAACAAATTTATATTTTCTCTTTAACTTCAACATTCTAAAATTTACCTCCGGTGATATTTCTCCATCGAGATCATTGAAAGTCCGGGCCGGACGGAGGTTACAGAATTTCCGATAAGCATTATAACTTGGCATACCGTGATCTCGACCTCTTTGAATATCAATGGCAGCCAAATCCAAGCCGAAAGGCTTTCGTGAACGGAGCATAAATTCCGTCAACTATGAAGCAATTTTCGAACAATTAGATCGATTCGTACAAAAATCTGTTGGTACAAAGATATATTCGATTTTTCCAAGTGAATTTTCTCTTCTCAAGATTTACGTTAAAAACGACGAATTATTGAATGTTATTCAGAAGATTTGAATTTATCGAAACTTATTTTTTGATTTTTTTTTTCGCAGCAAAAGGTCGCACCTGTTCAGCCACAACGGTGTCTTGCATTTCCGCATATTGTGCCATGAGACCCCTTAACAAGCCGGCGAAATTGTCTTTATTTTCGATGACGGATGGCCTGAAGAAATAATCTTCCAGTCTCAAAACGTCAACGACGTTTCGATCAACGTCGCAAATACTGTTGAGAAGGAGACGACGAATTTATTGACGATACTCGTATCGCCCACAGCAATTGTTTAATTAGAAATATTTTATAATTTTTTTTTTTTTTTTTTTTTTTTTTTTCAAGTACCCGAGATTTCCTGCGACCATTGAGTGCATTGATCGATAAACTCCCGTCGTGAAACCGATTATCGTTGATGGGTCAACGTTCTCGTTGTACTCGTTAGACATTGTCCTTCGTTCGAGAAAATAACTCCTCGTTTCTCCTGCGTATGATACATAAGCTCTAAATAATAAATAGATCTTCGCCGTCGTTCTATGAATTGAACGTTTCACTTGAGATTTTCATATTGTCTCGAAAACCTAATGACAGAGAGTCGAATGAACTTTAAAATATTTCAATTCATCAGGAAAAATAAGTTTTTCAGTAACAAAACACACGTTTCTGTTGAACGAATAAAAGTGGATGAATTTTTCTTGATAAAAAATTCATGATTCATGTGAAAATTATCGCTGCTAAGTTGACACGAATGCAACGTTGCTAATTGACTGTCGCGATAATGATTTATCGATTACCGAGGAGCAGTGGCAGCCACTCGTTATAAGTTATGTGTTGATATTCCGCGATGACGATTCGTCTCGCCTCTTGAAAAATTTTTTCGTCGTTCCAATGTGAATTCAATGCCGATAGTGTCATTGCGACGCGATTGTGCTCTCTGACGAGAAGCGTGTGGAGCACGACTAATTGGGGGTTCTGACTCGTTCGTGGATCGCCTGCAACGATTTTTTTTTTAAATTATTATAAAAATGTTGAAACGATTATAAACATGAGATATAAAAATTGTTGAAATAATTTGTTTTTAGAAAAATCGATTCGAATTACTTTTTTTTTTAAGCTCAAGCTCAATTTCTTACCGGAAACATAACAAAAGTCGTTTGGTGTCCATACGTCGCAAACATCCGATTGATTTCTCGTTATCGGTAGCCACCATCGACCTCGTCGATATTCAACTTTCAATCGTCCACCAATGAATTGCCGAAGCTTTTTCGATTCCGAATCGCTCACTCCGTACATTTGTGAACAGTCGAGAAAGCTCGTAACTGCATTCAGCTGAAGTTTTAGATCGAGTAAAACTATAAATCACTGTTTCGTCACGCAGATTGTTGATTGTTGTTGTTTTTTTTTTTATTCATTTATTCAATAAATTTTCGTCGTGTACGGAGACTGGAAAGAAATAATAATACTTTTCTGGCTGGTCCCAGTGTGCAATTCTCGCTCAATACCGTCATTGATCGCACGAAGTTCATGCATCGTTGAGCAAATTGCGAATAAAAAGGATCGTACGGCGATATCTCTATTGGAGCGCACGAATGATGCTGCAAAGATTTGTCAAGAACAGCTATTCCATCGTTGGCACAACATTCGATGCCCCCTTCGGCTAAATGGAGTCAAAAAAATAATTTAAACCTGGCAAAATATACGATGAGGTCAGAAAATGGGAAAATTTCGTAAAATTTTCCGGGAAATTATTTGTTAAAAATTCTGAAAAATGAAGTAAAACATTGGAAACAAAGTCTAAAATTAATTTTCGTGGTTAAAAATACAATTAAAAAATTAGAAATAAAATTTTCCATTTTTTCGAGGAAAATTAAAAAAAAAAAAAACTTTGACACACGTATTTTGGAAAATTAAATCGTTGATTCTTAAGGAAGACTGTATCGACCTGAAAAAATTGCGAACGAAAAATTCAAAGTGCTTCATTCATTATACAGTCGATTAAGTAAGCGTAGAGAAAAAAATACAACAAAATTTGTGGAGTCAGGCTGAATCCAGGCTCTCGATTAAATGTACTCCTTGTCAAGTCCAGGCCGAAACATACGTTTTATCCGGCACAAATCTACTCTTCACACTCCCCCCTTCTAATGCGACCAATAATTTAGCATGGCTACCTGAACTCTTGAAATGCCTAAAAATGTGGTGAGGTTTTGGGGAATCCTTGGCTAGGGTCCTAGGGTTAACCATCATGACGTAAAAATTACGACTTTTTTATGGCTATGTATGCTCGTGAAGAACGAATTTGTCGATTTGTTGAAAGAAACGATTTCAAATGTCAGCGAACGTCCACGATTCGTGTTTATTTTTAACCCGAATGGGGCCGTTCGGTTTTCATATTTAAGCCATTAATGCGCAAAACGTTGATTTTGGACACGCAATTTCAGGTACACAGTTTTAATTGAGGAACCAAAGAAAAATTCTTCAAAATCCTACATAGTGGATTTACGAGGGTGCTTTTTCAGAATCTGGCATTTTTTTTGTAAAATAAAATCAATATCTTTATTATTTTTGCGTTTTTATTCAAAAAGTTAAGAATTTTTGACGTTTTTTTTTCTTTCAAATCGATTTTCGTCCCTGTTTCTGCACTTGAGTAACCATATTATCGCTATCAGAGGTGTCCTTAATATCTAACCTTTTCAAAACGTTGGTCATGAACCCTTTTTTCTCTCTTGGTTTTTCCAAGATGGCGGTTTTTGCAAAACAGCATGATGTAAACTTTCATGATTTTTTTTCTCAAAAAGTATGGACTTAACGTAAAAATTTTATGAAACAGAAAGTCTTTAGAATCGTCCGAAGAATACGTGTGAATTTTTTCAGAATTTTTCTAGCTATTTTTTAATTTTTTAATTTTGACAATTTTTTGAAAAATTCCAAAAATTCTGAAAAAATTCACACATATTCTTTGGACAATTCTGAACACTTTTTGTTCTATAAAATTTTTTCATTGAGTTGATACTTTTCGAGAAAAAAATTACCTATTTAGTATGCGACGAACAAAATTGAAAAATTCGAAAATAGCTAAAACAATTCTGAAAAAATTTTCAAAGATGAATTTTTTGAAAAAGAAAAAAACAAATTGGAAAGAAATTTGAAGATTTTTAAAAGAACGAGAGTGAGACTAGAATAGCGACGTCACTCCATACAACGTCGCCTATTTTTCTCGGTTTCTCGCGATCTACATATCTCATTCGAAGAGAAAGGTCGAGGGATTCGGTGAAGACATAATTTTCGAGACTCCAGAGTGTGAATAAATGGACTGAAGAGTGTTAATGTTCTCACGAGTTTGATACGGTGCAGCAGGCGCATCGGTCTCGGTAATAAGAAGTGCGACCCTTTTTGTGGGACAAAACTTACCCGTTTGGTCGGGAACTTGACGGGCCAAGTCGTGAGCCACTACTTGACCCCATTGCATCACAACGAGACTTAATTCCGGGTCGTGTCTCTCGCCTCGTGTGATTAATCGCACGCTCAACTCCCGGGGATTCGGTAATTCGTCCCCGGTAACACTGACCGGCATTCCGTGTATTCCTGCGCCAAAAAAATCAAATGAAATTCGCTAAGTCCGGAGAATTATTTATCGAAAAATACGTTGGAACAAGGAATAAAAATGGGAAAAATAAATTTTTTTTTTTATCCGTCACCATCCGAATAACGAGCTGGTAAAATTCTTCCGAGGCCTGAATTCGTTCGCCCCCAAAAAGGATGAACTATATTGTTGCAAGAGCCATCGATAGTTCTGTATTTAGCGAAGGGATCGCAGACGGGATGAACAACTGGTCGACAAACGTTTTTATCCAAGACGCGGAAATCTTGTTCCCGCAGAAAATCAACGTATCCATCAGCCGTCATATTGTAACTGAAAAAATCATTTTTATCGAAATGAAAAATAGCTTTTGGATAATCGAATTGAACGAATTCGTAGGTCAAAAATATTTTCGTGTTTTTTTTTTTTTTTTTTTTTAACGTACTCCTCCGCAAGAGTTTGCTGCAACAGTCTTGTTCCAAAAAGTGCCAATTCCGATTGCTCGTTCAAAGCGACAACGTCGTTGCCGGACTTGCTGTGAATGTAGTTGAGCATCGATGGCGTGTGCAAGTGAGGACACAATCCTCTCGCTACCAAAGCTCTCGCTCGATCATGAAAATTTTTAGCCAGTTCGTAACCTTGTTTCATGTGAATCTCTACGAAGTTCTGAAGCGCTGATGTTTTTTCTTCAAAGAAAAATCAAAACTGAACGTTTTGTCCGAGCAATTTTTCGAATATCGAACATAACTTCTTGCGATTATGTTCTTTTGCGGTATTATCGTTGTCGGAATTTTTGTTTTCAAATGTGATTTTCCGAATAGTATAAATCGAAAAGGTTCAGACTTCATTTTCTGTAAAATTGTATTAACGCGTTTGTCGATTCTTCAAAAGACGCGCACGAATTTTTGAGGAAAAATAAAATCGAATCTAATCCTCTAGCTTATTTGTGCGATCGAGTAAAACGGTGCACGAAAAAAAACTTCTCGCTCGCGACCAGCCTGCCGGACGTCGTAAACATCCGAAATACTAAAACCGAACGTATTCTTAAGGAGGTTGGCTACACACAACAATGTTGCCATGTTAAAAGCATATGAAAATTCGAAATGATTAGAATTTAATGAAATTTGGTAAGCATATTCTTTTGGATTAAATACGAATATACAAATTTTTTAAGATTTTTCTTCTACATAGTTTTCGAGTAATTTAACACTAGAGTTTACATCCGTATAGGATTCTCATATATATAGGTATATCTTTTGCATATTGGAAACTCCAATTATTCGACAACTATGTAGACGAAAAATTTGAAAAAATTCGTGTCATTGCATTTGATGCTAAAGAATGTTATCACTAAATTTTATTAAATTCTTATCATATTGTCGTATGTAGCCACCCTCCTTAATCCGTATCAGTATTGTAAACAGTTGTACCAGAACCAGACGCAAAATTATCATATAAATTAATAATTATCGAAGTTTTATATAAAAAAAAATAATTATCGAAGATATTTGTCAAATTTCAACTCAGCCGGCTGACCAGTTATCGGAAAATCGTTCATTTGAAAAGCACATTCTAGAGTAAAGTTCATTTTGCACCTTTCTTTTTGTTCTGTAAAGTCGTCCGCTTTTTTGTTTTTTTAAATCCCTAAATATGCGTAAATTTTTTTCGAAAGAACGCTCAAGATTTATACTATTCCAAAATTCGTCTTGGAAGATTTCCTACAACGATACGACCTTGAGGAGCCAAGATTTTTTGGGTATTTTGTACCTGTTTGCCTGCCTGTTCGCTGATTTTCCATCATGTCTCTATTTTCACAATCCAAGCTGTCATGACAGGGCCTCGTGGTAGTGATATTCATGGACGAGTTGAGATCGATATTGTCGTCGCTTTTTTTCGTGGTAAATGAAATTCCAGGATCCGCTGAGATGTCCTTAAAAACGATCTCCTGAAACGATCCAACTTTTGGGTATATTTTCGTACTCGCGGAGATTATAAACTATTTGAAAATGGACGAAGCTATTTCTTTTTCATCACGACATAAAAACAAAGTTTTTGACAAAAAAAAAAAAACATACCCTCTTCGATTGAGCCTTATTTCGAGGGCTCGATTGATCGTTATCTTCGTTACGATCACTCGACAATAAAGTTCCCAATTTTTTGGAAATTTTCAATTTTTTAGCCATCATTTGAGCACGTTGCTTCTGAGCTTCATTGGTTTTAGTGTTCAATGCACTTGGGAGCTCGTGCATTGTGCCGTTTGTTAGTTTATCAAGCTTTGCCTCCTTCACATTTTCACAATTTCGACCGTTACGATTCGAAATCTTCAAAATATGTTCCCTGCCGGGAGGAGATTTGATTTGGACCTCAAGATCCTCAAACTCGATTTTAATCTTTCCATTGTTTCCATCAATCTCCGAATCTTCCAATATCGACGGGTTCACTTTTTCTCCAATAGACAATCGGCAGAATAGAGTGATAAGAAAAGCCCCAAAATATGGAAAATGACCGACACGCATTTTGAGATCTCTTTTGATTTATTCGATGATTCCTTTATCGCACGAGGAGTGATCAACGGTGGATTTGAAACGACTGAAATTCGACGAAAGATCGCACTCGATCGTTGTCAGGATTTCGGATACGATTTCACAATTCGTTTAATTTACTCTTCAAGTTTATATTTCAAAATTCTTGAGTTTGACGTTCGAACTGATGGATAAATAAACAGCTTTTTCTTCATTCGAGATAAAACAAAACATGTGACAATTTATTTAATAAATCGTACAAGAAGTTCTCGTGGACAACGTTGTTTGAAAACATTCGTTGCGATCGCGCGCAGGATTGGGCAACTGTTTGTCAAGTTTGTACGAAATTTTTGTTTTTTTTTCATTAATTCTAAATAATACTGCACTTCTGTATTGATTCTGTAAACGAAACATATTAAGGAGTTTCGGGACAGAAGTCAAAATGTTAAGAAATTGATGAAATTTGGTGATAATGTTCTTCAACATCAAGTACGAAGACACGAATTTTTTTAAAACTTTCTTCTACTTAGTTATCGAGTAATTATGCATTAAAGCAGATTTCTTATGCCCGAAGTGTATACCTATATATATGAAAACGCTATGCTTATACACGTGAACTTTAGTCTTCAATTACTCGATGACTGTGTAGAAGAAAAATCTGAAAAAATTTGTATTGTCAAATTTGGCACTAAACTAATATGTTCATCAAATTTTATAAAATTCTTAACTTATTGAAATTTTTCATGTTTTTAACATGGTTTAGCATGGCAACATTGTATCGCCTGTACCGAAACTCCTTAAGTATTGCTTCAATAATTTTGTCAACAGTTCCGTAAGACCCGAGAGTCGCGAAACAAAAATGTTTGTTTGTTTTTTTTTTTCTCTCTCTTTTTATACATTTTACTTCTTATAATAAACACTTCCATATTGCTGGTAGTTGGAAGTTTCCAGTTGCTTATCGAACTCTGGCGCGTAATCTCTCCACTGCGACAAATCTACTTCCGGCAATTCTTGACAGCTTTTTAAGGGGTTTCTGAAAATTGAACAAGTTCAAACAGTTTTACGGTAATTGTAAACACTTTTTTCAAATAACAAAAAAATATATATATAAATTCAGTTTCTTTTTTTAAATGACTCCGTTTTAATTGATTGATAAACCCACGATTCTGAAAGCAGTTCGAAAGCTTTGGCCTGCATATTCCGAACGTTGTCGCCATTGTCGCAGAACCATCTCGCCAAAGTAGCTTTCCTGATCTCCTTCAATTGTTCTATAAAAAAAAAAAAAAAAAGAAAAAAAAACACAATAAAATAGCTCGGCGTCAATGAAAACTGCATTTCCTGCTCCATAAAGATAGGAAGACGTTTGCCATTCGTGAATTTTCTTACCGATAGTAAAAGCGACATCAGGGTTTGAGGATTCGAACCAAAATCGATCACCCGCTCGTGTACGATAAAATTGCTCGTTTAAAATACACTGGAATGTTGGCCCCGAGAGAGTTCCTTGAACGAGAAATTCCAGGGAGCCTCCGACCGTGAGATCGACATCGGCCGGTGATTCGTACAGTTGAGCAAGTTTCTCGATGTTCTGTGAATAAATAATCGAATTTTTAATCAATTTTTATCAACATTATAAGAGAGAGAAGATTTTGAATTTGCAACTTCATATTGTTTCGTACGAACTTTTCGTTCCATGACGTTTTCGAGATCGTGCCAATGCTCTGCTCGAGACATTCCGCAGTATTCACGAAAATCGTTGTAAGTTGCAAGACCGTGATCTCGATTTCTTTGAATGTCTATTGCCCGTAAATCACCACCGAGAGGATTGCGACCCCGGAACAAAAACTTGGTGATCTGAAAGATCGTAAGAGCCTCGTTACATCCGGGAGAGGGATTATTTAGGCGATAAAATAAAGACGAAACTTTCATTTATTCCGAGTTGAATCGCTCCACCTCGAGTGATAAATTTCCTTCATTTCCTGATAAACTTTAACCGTCACTATGGACTAGGTGATAAAAAGAATTGTAGTGAAATAAAAAGTTTTCGGATCGAATGTCGACGATCCTTGGAAAGAAACGTCTAACGATCGTGAGTATATGAAAAAAAAAAAAAAAAAAAAAATCGGACCTCTTTGTCGTAGTATTCATCTTGGGCTTGTTGGGGTTGAGTGGCCATTCCTCTTGTCAAATCGTCCATATTGTTGTTAATCTCAATGATGCCAGGCCTCATGAACCAGTCGCTGAGTCTTAAGAATTTGTTACCTCGACGTGCTTCGTTGACGAGACTGTTTTGGGAGAGAGAAAAAAAAACATTCGTAAACATATATATGACGTTGAAATATTTTTTCAAAAACTTTTCGATGTTAAAGGAATTTCGAAATTTTAATATCTTACTTCAAATAGCCGGCTATTAACGAGTGAAAAACTCGAAAAGCTGCGGTGGAGTGTTCGTTGAGAACGCTTGGATCGACCGAGGGATCGTAATCGTCGACGTAGCCATCGGTGGCATAAATGATTTTGTGCTCTTCAGCATTTTTTTGACCTGAAATACATTTTTGTGTGAGATACAGAGGAAAAACTTGTGATTTGATCGAATTTGCGATGAGATCAAAATGCTCGTTGTTTTTTGAAAATTTTCTTTCATTACCAATGAAAATTGGTAGCCACTCGTAATACGCGATTTGTTGATTCGTCGCGATCACAATTCTTCGGGTTTCTTGATAAAGCGTCTCGTCGTTCCAGTGAGGATTTATTTTGGCGAGTTTGCCAGCTACTCGGTTGTGCTCTCGTAGTAAAATTATTTGCAATACCGTCAATTGAGTGTTTTGATTAACGCGCTCGTCACCTAAAATTAAAAAAAAAACAAACGCAATACATAAAATAACCAGGATTTCAGAAAAAAATCTGTTGCTATATCGATACTCGATTAAGATAGTCAATTAATCGCTGTGACCTTATTTATTATCGTCATTGCTATTGAAATTCGTTGCTCGCAGTAGATTAATCATTCTATTGGGCAGTACGTAACTCTAATGAGACTTGTTTACCTGCAGTGTAACAAACTTCTTGGCCAATATCAGGCGAGCAAGAGATCGTAGCATTCGGAGCTCTGGGTAGCCACTCTCTATTACCTCTCACATCGACATTCAAACGGCCACCATACCAGGCACGGAGACTCTGTGCCGTTTGATCGTTCGAACCGTAGACAACGGAGAGATCCAAATAGTGGGTCGTGGTTGTCAGCTTCAATGGATCGGAGAATTATGAAATATTTTTTTTTATTACAAATCGATCCAATAAATATCTTTCGTTATTTCGTCTTCGTTATAATTTTTTTTTGTTTTTAACTCGCAATCGAATCATGAGCTCATAATATGAGCTAGCAAATAATTTGGGGAGTGTTAAAGATTTTTTTCTTTTCAAATTCATTGAGAAATTGATAAACGCTGATTCTCCATTTTTAATTCTGCGTTAAACGAATCTAAAAACTTATTTCAACCTCCGAAAAAATGCTGAGTACACTATCAGTATTCAAAACAAACATGATTAAGGAGGGTGGCTACATACGACAATGTGATAAGAATTTAATGAAATTTAGTGATAACATTCTTTAGCATCAAATGCAATGACACAAATTTTTTCAAATTTTTCGTCTACATAGTTGCCGAATAATTGGAGTTTACAATATGCAAAAGATATACCTATATATATGAGAATCCTATGCTTACGGATGTAAACTCTAGTGTTAAATTACTCGAAAACTATGTAGAAGAAAAATCTTAAAAAATTTGTAAAATCTTAAAAAATTTGTATATTCATATTTAATCGAAAAGAATATGCTCACCAAATTTCATTAAATTCTAATCATTTAGAATTTTCCTATGCTTTTAACATGGCAGCATTGTTGTGTGTAGCCAACCTTCTTGAGTGAAATGGAAAAACAGGTGGTTTGTCTTCTCAGGTCATCTTAAAAAATTCGAGTAAAAATTTGTTGCAAACCTGTTCAGCAGGCCCTCGGGCATGCGGACATCCGCTGTCAAGATCCGTTGCTCCACGGGTGAACGAGAGGCATTCGATTCGATGATAATCCGGATCGTTTTTCGGCACTATTATTGGCATACATTGATCGTCGTGTTGAAGTTGTGCTATTACTCTTCCATCGTCGCAACACTGTCTCACGCCTGGTCCTGAGATTATTCAACGATATAATTCATTGGGAATCGATCTTTGGTACTCGGGACGTGAAAAATGAATCCGAAAAAAACGTTATGAGCGTGCATGAGAAATTCAGTAGTCAAGGAGATTCATTTGGTAATCGAATTATCAAATAGATATTGATATAAAAAAAAAATTTACAATTATCAATATCAACGAAATTGTCTGTCAAAATTTCAACTCTTTAAAATACTTAAGAATTAATAAAAACAGATTTTCCCATTTTTAACACGATCCCTCATACGTTTCTGTAGCTTTCCTGTCTGTAAACACAAAACTCGCAAACACTGACAAACAGTTTCAAACGAAACTTTTATAAATCCTGAAATAATATCCAAAAAACTTTTTCACGACTTCGTAAAATCGTTACGCTAGTCCTGTCAGTTTTTTGTTTTGATGGAGTGAGTTTTCACTCCATCGACCGAGCGCACAAGCTTTTGTTCCTTTATTCTATTCTTTTCCACTTGTTTTGTATCGAGCTTACTTATTTGCATGAGACCTGCGATTAGCGCCATATCATGAGCCATTATTTGACCGTACTGCATCGATACCAGAGTCCATTTTCGATCGGGAATCCTCAGCTCAGGAAAAAGTGTAAAACTCACGGTACGAGCGGATGGTAGTTGACGGTTCGATCTCGAGAGTGCAGGTGCATGGATTCCTGAATATTTAAGAGACGAATATTTATTAAATCGCGAATCCACAAATCTTTGAATATGTGAAAACTTTTTGAAATTGAAAATCGCAAAAATAGCTTTTTGATTGAAAATTTAAAAAAAATAATTTTTTATTCAAATAGATCCTGGTTGAACCAACTAGATGTTTTTTCCTGGGTTATAACACCACCTTGATCGTCATAATTTTTTTTTTTTTACAAATAGAATAAAATTTGGTTCAAACTAATGCTTCTCCACCTGCTTACGAGTTGGCAGAGTCCCTTTTTGCTAATTCTAAATTATTGCAACTAATTATTTTTCGTGGCTCGTAATTATTTGAGCACTTCTCACCGTAAATTCGATCGAAAAGACTTTTTTTTTCTCACTAGCGTACTGATAACTTTTCTCCCAAGTGGGTCAACACTACAAATTTTTTAGTTTCGATTACCTTCGTCCTTTTGCTTTCTACCAATTAGCGAAGCAACGATTTCGAGGACGACGAAACGATTCGTTTCTTTCGTAATCGAAGTTTTTTCCGAATTTTTGCTGTATAAAGTTAATGCAAAATAATTCGTACGCCGAAAGTTGTGATTTTATTTCCATACAAGATTGTTCGTTCACGCTGTATTTTTTTTTTTTTCTTTTTTCGAATAAAAATCATTTTCGGTAGCGATAAATCGTTCAAAGTTTGTCTGAAAGGAGAAATTGATTCTTAAGCCGCGGCATAATTTCGCGCGTGGTAACGTCTATTCAAACAAACATTAAAATTCAACGTGCGTAGATTTTATTACAAATTTTTCTACATAAATCGTAAATAATACCGTGTTTCTATCTACAACGAAAAAAGAGTCGTAAAAAAAAAATTACGGCTCGCAATGTGAGAAAGTACGAAGAAAGAAAAAAAAAAATATAACGAAAGCGGTAGCGGAGCGAGAATAAATTTGTAGATCTTACCATCCGAATATATTGCTGGTAAAAGTCTTCCGTAACGCGTTCCTGACATGCCCCACGTTGGGCTCTGTACGTTGTTGCACGAACCGTCGATCGTTCGATATCGCGATTTGGGCTGACAATATCCGAGAAATATGTCACCACAGGTTTGATTCGAGGAAGGCATGTCTGGATTCATCGGATAAGTTCGCCTGTGAATTGAGTTTTCTATCCTGGAGAGAGAAGGCGGAGCAAATTCGATATGAAATTACAGACATACGTTTCAAAGAGAGCTGAAATGCCATCAATTATTTAGGTTTTTCGATCACGCATATTTTTTTAAGGAGGGTGGCTACATACGACAACATGATAAGAATTTAATCAAATTTAATGATAACATTATTTAGCATCAAATGCAATGACACAAATTTTTTCAAATTTTTCGTCTGCATAGTTGTCGAATAATTGGAGTTTACAATATGCAAAAGATGTACCTACATATATCAGAATCCTATTCTTACGGATGTAAACTCTAGTGTTAAATTACTCGAAAACTATGTAGAAGAAAAATCTTAAAAAATTTGTATATTCATATTTAATCGAAAAGAATATGCTCACCAAATTTCATTAAATTCTAATCGTTTCGAATTTTCTTATGCTTTTAACATGGCAACATTGTTGTGTGTAGCCAACCTCCTTGAATGCGTTAAAGGAAATATCGAAAAATGAAAGCACCGTCGTCATTGCTACCAGAGGAAAGTTACCGAAGCATCATACGCAGATATTACGTACTGCGATTGAAATTCGTAAGATGGCGAATGCACATTTGGGTGTGAGGTCCGAATGATTTTCGACTGGAACTGGTGGCCCGAGATTTTGCCATTCAATTTGCCCGCCATTGGGCACAGTGCGGAAATGGCATCGAAACCTATTCCAAATTTGCCAAAACCATTTGTCGCTTCTGCAGAGCAAAAAAAGAAAAAAAAATCATTGATAAAATTGTATGAAAATTGATATTTCTATTTATCAGATAAATTCAAAAGTCTGCAGTAAAAATTAAGTTTATTTCCATAGCCAGAGACATTGACGATAGAAAATGACGGAGTTTTGACGTTAGGTAGTTCGGCCAATTATGATATTTCGAATAATATCTACGCCTACGGGGTATAGAGATAGGATTTATGGCTTTTGCTCCCATCGGGACAATTAACTCAATTTTCGATCGAGTAAAATCGATGAAGAAAGCAGCATTTTAATTCGAAATTCTTAAGTGCTGCCGCGCTTGAATTGAACCAATTAAGAAACCTGGCAAGAGCTGTCCTGTTATTCGGTATTTTTATGAGCTTTTCGTTCATTTATTTCCACGAACGTTGATCTCTCTCGTCATAAAAACTAAATGAAAATTGAAATAAAGCGATTAGAACAGCTTGGGAAAAAGGCGCACAAATTCTTCGAAAATCCGATTAGGATCGGTGCAGTCAAGAATTCCATGGGTGTGTATTCGCAATGAAAACGTTGGAAAAATCTGTAGCGAGTTAATAAAAATGAAATCATCGCCGATTAAAACGTAACCTCGACGGTTTCAGTTTTTATCGACGAAATTTAGCGGGAAATTGATCCGGCTCGGTGTGTGAATTGTCATTGAACGTTTCATAATGTGGGACGCGGGAAAACGGCTGCAATGTTTGTGCACTTTTACTGCTCTCATAGGCCTCGAGCCTCCGGTATATGGCTGATCGCAGTTATAGGGTCTCGTGAGCGAGGGAGGACCTTTCACCACTTTCAAGACAACCGATAAATATTACCGGCATCTTAACCCGAGTACTTGGGGCTCTATGCGACAGATTACATCTATTCGTGCTGATGGCATGCACGTTGTTTATTTATATGTATATATTTATATATCGAGAGTGAGGTATATATAGACGAAAAAAAAGTCACATGCCTGGATAAATACGTGTTTAAAAATATCTATGTACATTTAAATGTTATATAAAATAAAAATCTTTCTCTGTACTTATAAAAATATCTATACATGTTTATTTTTTTTATCTTATGTAACGTATGCTCACTTTGTTATGCTTAGGGAGTGTCGTAACCGCACGCTCTTGAACGTTTGTGCTGCTGGAATTGTTCTAATCAGATATGAAGCTTAGTATTCTTAGGAGAATATCGAAACACGCAGAATCTAAAATAGTCCATCTGATTTGAACCAGCCTGAAACTAACTATTCTTGTATTGAGAAAAGGAAAAATCATTTAACTAAATCCATTTTGTTGGATGAACATTTGGTAGAGCCAATAATTTTCTGCTGAATGATAAGTGACTTAGTTTTTTTATTAAGGAGTTTCGGTACAAAGGCAAATTGTTAAGAAATTAATGAAATTTGGTGATAATGTTCTTTAACATCAAGTACGAAAACACAAATTTTTTCAAAATTTTCTTCTACTTAGTTATCGAGTAATTATGCATTAAAGCAGATTTCTTATGCCCGAAGTGTATACCTATATATATGGAAACGCTATGCTTATACACGTGAACGTTTAGTCTTCAATTACTCGATAACTGTGTAGAAGAAAAATCTGAAAAAATTTGTATTGTCAAATTTGGCACTAAACGAATATGTTGACCAAATTTTATAAAATTCTTAACTTTTTGAAATTTTTTGTGTTTTTAACGTGGTTTAGCATGGCAACATTGTATCGCCTGTACCGAAACTCCTTAAAACCAAATCACTGGAGTCGAATGATTTTGTTCGAACAACTGTTATCATTTATTGGCTTCCGCATACTTTTTAGTTGCTTTAATAAATATTTGTTTGAATCTCAATCGACTAAATTGACCGAACGGTAGTCGTTCGAGTGAATGAATGAATCATTTTGTCTCGTCTTCGAAATATTTCTTTGCCGGTATATCGAACTGGATATTTTAGGTGAGAGAAACTAAATGCGTTTCAATCAACAACGTTTTATTCGCAGTTTACAAATTTCGCTGATTCATGGAACCGACGATGCTCATAATATACTCGTCGTGTTTTCGAAGCTTTCCCACTCGATGGGTGGTCATTTTTTTTTTCCAAAATGAAACTTTAATTCAAACGTCTGAGAGCGGAGGTCTGAAAAGAAAAAAGTGAAAAAAGCCCGGGATTTAATTTGAGCTGAAAGAAACTCGAGTATTCGTGGATTTATTACAGCTCGGATAAATATTTCACTCCTTAGCTCCATTAAACAATAAACTCGTCGTAAATAATCATTTCGAAGGATAAACCGAGATTGGCCAATTGCCTCGTTAAAATGATAAGATTACTAGACAAAAATAAAATAAACATTTCACCTTTTTTTTTTCTTTTTATTATTCAGGTGATTTATTTTTTACTACTAAAGTCTAATCAGGCTGCCGTTTCACAGTGATTGGCACGTCAGTTTCTTGTCATTTTAAGTATCTTTGATAGGCCAATAACCGTTCGTAAAGAAATCGTGAACAAAAAAAAAATAAAAATCGAAACTTTTAACGTGGGCGAAAGCGGCCACCGACGTGCCCGGTTTTCCGAGGTTTTGCTCGTACCCGAATGCCCTCGAGGTACGACGCTAATTTATGCAACTTTATATACGAGCCTGCAGTAGCGCAAATTTTTTTACGCTGTCGAATAAATGACTCGAGGTATTTTGAATCTCTCTAATAAAACGTATTCGTAAACACCTTTTATGAGCTGAAAAAGTACGTCGAGACGAATGACGAATTATTACTTTTGTCTTTTGTATTTTTTCGTTTTTTTTTTCTATTTCCAGGATAAAAAAAAAAACAAAAAAACAAAAGCGAATGACTATGAAGAATCGTGAGCATCGTTAACGATCGTGCGATATTTCAGAACGAATGAAAATTCGTATTGAACATAATTAATTTTGAAACATTCGAAAAAGTGTCAATTTACTTTGATTTTTTTATTCTCCCCCACGAGGAGAAGAATGTCAAGATAAAAAGGTCCTTCGACTCGTGCCCCGTAATTCACGCGATACTAAAGTCACAAAAAAAACAGCAACAATGTTGTAATTCGCCATTCGAAATAAATTTCTCTGAATGAAGTCAAGGTAAATGACAAAATAGCTGTTTGAACGTAATTTGTAAAAAAAATTGTTGAACAGCGTACACCAATCGAGTGATTTTATTGTGAAATAATTGTGCTCCCCAAAGACCCACGTATTTTGTTACAGTCTAAAATTGTGAATCCGGTTGCGTTCGAACGATATTATACATGCGCCTGTATAATTTTTTAATGGCTAAGTGAAATCGCAAAGATATTATTTCTCGTCGATATTCATTCAAACTCTCCCCGCTCGTATTGACGCCAGTTTTTATTGATGTACTCGAAGATTTGCCAATAAAAGTCTATTTGCACGAATCCTGTATCTCACAACACGAGCGATGCTATCTGATCCCAAGGGCTTGAGATTAAAAAGCTTGAGATCGTAAGACCAATAATTGCGATTCGTTTTGCCACGCGTTCATTTCACTGGCACAGATCCATAAATGTTTTCCCAACGAGTTATTCCCGCCTGATGTATAGTCTTTGTATTTCTATTCCTCCAAGCTCATTATGTACGTTTGTATATAATACACATCATTATAACATATATCTATATATTTATATCATCGAGACGGAACTCTCTCGCGGTGCAACCGGACCTGGATGGATGGATGGAAAATCCTATCGCAATTATACACATAATCGTGCATAACGTAGTGGCGAACACCAAAGTAATCATTCAGGTGGGAGAATGGAGATTCGTGTGAACCGAGTCCGGACGAGAACACTCTCTTCTCAAAGCAGACGGAGGTAAAAATTTTCGTTGATCTAAACGAATTCCATTTCTCACAACTAAAATATTTAGTTCGAAAGAAAGAAAAAAAAATAAGTTTTTAAACGCTGCAATATAAGTTAATGGTCGAACCAACATTGCTTTGGCGCAGCTGAACAGACTGATTCATTTATTTGTCTCGAACTATTATCGGTCAGTCGATTGGTTAATTGACTATCGAACAAATATTTATCAAAGCACATAAAAAAAATATGGGTGAGCAAATAAATGATACCAGTTGTTCGAATATCATTTGTCTTTGGTCATTTAGTTGATTTATCTGTAAGAACTTTTTATGATTCGGTTGAATAAACTAAACCATATTTGGAGTTGAACAAAAACATTGTCAGATCTACCAAATGTTCGGCCAGCTGAATGGATTCTGTTTCATGAACAAATATTTATTCTCAGTGCACCCATTCTTAGAAATGATACCTTCGTTACATTTCATTGGCCCTATAAAGATCAACAATTCATGCTTCACTCGCAACGCTAGTTTCGACACATTTTTTTTCATATCCATATCAAGGACAGACTGCCACATAGGCCCGTTAGCACAAAACGAGCTGTAGTTGCGACACAAATTTTCATGTTTCTCAACATCCCTCGAGGAAGGAAATTTTCTAGGACCTTTGTTAGTTTCTTCATCCGGATCTGATGGAATTCACATTCTCTATTGAGACATTATCGAATTTAAATTGTTTGGAATTACGATACTTGGTTATTTTGATGATTTAGAGCGAATTGGAAAAATTTTTAAATCCCGAGCTTTCCCGAAATCTTTTCAATTACCGGTGAATCATTTTTCAAAAGATTCAAACAATTGAAAGCCAATCATTGTGTGATGAATAAAAATAGTGAAAAAAATTATGTTTTTTGAATCTAAAATGGATAGCATTGAATAAATTTTCCATTCAAATCACAATCTTAAGTTATTAACAACTATATCTCCTCATATATACATTCGATTGTCGAGTCAAGGAAATTTTGGTCGAATCTCAAAAAGATGGCCGATTTTTGAAATTTTAATAGCACCTTCTTGAACATATTCCTCGTGTACCTGCAAAATTTGAACAAGATTGACCATCTAGTTTCTGAGATACAAGATCGTAAAGTTACCTTCGAATTGCACAGAGTCTTATGGCTATTGCTATTTTGACGATAGAAATGATTTAATAACATGTAGAACAAAAGATGGTGGCTCACCACAAATTCAATCAAGCATTGACCCATACATTACAGTGACATGGGAAAAAAAATGGACCCGATGTACCACGTATTTCATGAGATGTAACGAAACAACTCATGAAAATTCGTCGAATTCTTTAGGATGTGGCCGCACGAGCCTTTGCAACTGAACCGAGCAAAAGAGAGAGAGCGAGGAAGATGAAAAATCAGATTGGCAGTATTGCGTCTGACCTGTGTACAAGCATAGGGACCCCTGGCGCCTCGCGGGTCCCTCAAAGTAGAAGGAAACTTCTTTAATTAAATACTAACTCGACTTAGCTCTATCAGAATGATTTTTTTCATGTTTCATTCATGTTCGTATCTCCTTCAGAAATTGACCACCATTTTTTTAAGGACAAGAAATTGAAAGCCCGATCAACGAACTCTTCTCAATGTTACTTAACCCTTTAGCTGCCATTGTAGCAAATTTGCTACGTCTACTTTCACCCCGCCTGTAAAAACATGAAGACGTTATAGCGGACGAATTAGTTTGCAGTGCAATCAATCCATGCTAGATAGAGCTCCAGGTGCCAGGATAGCTTGAAATTCAAACGTAAACATATGAATTATTTCAATATAGCGATAATGTTGCCGTGAAAATATACGATGCTTGGCATCTGCTGTACGTTTTCGTTCAAAAAAATAAGAAAATGGACATTCTCGAAATATTTTCTGATGGAATTGGATAAACGAAGCTTGACTAGACACACTAGGCTTTGAAGATTCGTGATTGAATTGGAATAATAGTTCGAACTATGAGTGTAAAATCGTCCATGCAGGAAATTTTCTACAGTTCGAAAACACTATTTCCCAGGCCCTTATCGATAAAATTATGGTTGAACATTAATGGTCTACCCTTTTTCAGCTATACTACCAGAGGGAATAATTTTAAGCCGTTCAGAAATAGGTGTGGTCGTTAAAGGGTTAATGATGAAAAATCGATCAAGCTCGATTAAGTCGATCCGCGTCCGATCTTTTTCAAGCGTGGACTGCTGAAACTTATTGTGAAAGAGCGTGTATATTAAAGCTCACGAAACGTGCACCACCTGTCGGAATGTTGACACATGAAAAGTTTTGTAAGTATCCTTTTCTGCATTCGCACGTGCACATGCTTTTTTCGTTATTCATGCGTCGACTTCCGAGTCTTTGCTGTTGAGCTACTCCAGCCCTCTCGAGGCTCTCGACAAGTAAATTAATGAGAGTTTCCACTCGTTCATAAACGTCATATGCCGTTTAACGTGTTCCATCGCATAAACTCGTATATACATTTTTTAATTCCTCTTACCTCTCGCTCGTTGTGTGGATCGAGTGTCGTTCAGTAAATTCCAAGTACAAATACTTGAAACACTGTACTGGTACAAGAGTACTATTCACCCTGAGAGGACTGCTATCGTGTGCGATGTCTTTACGACGTCTTTTCGCGCACCAGATGTCTCAGAAAAAAGCCCAGAAAAACATTCGGAAAAAGCGAACCTTTTCTCTTTCGTGATTATCGCCGTTTCTCGGGGGGGAGGGGGGGGGGGGGGGGGATTGAATGCGAGAAATTCCACCGCAAATTGCCTCCTGCTGACTAATCCTTCACATACAATTTATTCTGCGGTAAATCTATAGCTGTATATCATGCGTCTATGATTTTTCCTTAAACACTTATTATCTTACTTTCCGTGGTAGCGAACAATGTTTGGTTTACTCTGCCTTTGTGTTTCGTACTTTTACACTTTTTGGCTCGAGGTCAAACAATTTCGTTCACTCGTCGTTTGCCTATACGCCTACTTCGAAAAACGCAGTAAGAGGGATGACAGTTTTTTTTTTTACGCTCTCTAACGTCTCGTCGACTTTTTATTTGTTATCCGGTTTCGTTTAACTACCGCAAAAATGAAAAATCGAGGTCGTTGAATTCGAGTTACTTTTTCGCGTGTCAGTATAATTGATTGTTTTGTTTCTTTTTTTTTTTTATATATATATTTTTTATTACAATACTTTTCTTTTTTTATACTCATGAGTTATTCCAACGATTTTTATCTTCTCCGGATTTTCGTCTTCTCGACTCTCATTTTCCTGTAAGTTTTCGTAAGCACCATGTTTTCTTTCGACGCGTGTCCCCATCGTCGGGATACTGACACATAAATTAGAAAATTCTTTGCGTGAGCCGTTCGCTAATTATTTTATTATTTTTTTTTTCTAATGCACAGACCGGAAAAATTAACGCGGGAAAAAGATTCGTTGAACTCTGGTCGGAACGAGTCTCGAAACGTACAATCCGCTGATTCAGCCACCGATCGAAAATCCAGTTAATTATCATTTTATTTTAACGAAAAAAAAAAACATGAAATAAAACGAAGAAACATAATCGCGTAGTTGGGAGATGCGCCTGTAAATGAAAACTGTTGAATCTCTCCGGATTTTTCTTCATAGTAATCGTTGAAAATCCGATAAAAGTGAGCGTTTGATCGACGCGTGAAAAAAGTTTTATAACGATCTTTATAATCGTCCGTGGATGAAAAAAAATTAGTGAGCAAAGGAAAGAAAAAAGAAGCATGAAACACTGGGTGTGTGTGCGTTGGACTCGGTGAGCCCCGGAGCCACTTATTCTCACTGTTAGATAAATGTTTTTATGCAGGAGCTTGGGAATGTATTTTCTTTACCATAAATGCGTGTATCACGCGCTTGCATTTTAAACGTTGGGCGGTGCGCACGCTTCGCGGACGAAAGTTAATCACGAGACCAATTTCTGAAATCCTAACATCAAGCCACCGGGGGCACTCATGGATGATGGACTTTCGTCATGCCCCGGGTGTGATAGTCACGTCGACATTTATTCGCGTGTGTCTCTGTGTGTGTGTGTGTATTCTAGAGCTCACGTGAATTTTTTTACCTGGCAAAACTATCCTGCGAGGCCTTGATCTCGTTGGAATAATATCAAACGTAAATTTCTCTGTTGCTTTTTAAACGAGCATCAGTCTTCATGGTTAATTGAAAAATTGTTTATAAAACTTCGGAAATTTACATTTCTCACGTCAGTTAGACAAGATAATTTACAGTTTTATATCATTCACGGTAATTTAGCTTCATTTTTTTTTTTTTTTTTACCCCCATCAATGATCAACCTACGCAGTGTTGAAAGTTCAATGAAACTTGGAGAAAATTCTATTCCATAGCTCTTGATAAAAAAAAAAAAAAAAAAAAAACTTTTTTTTTACTCCGAACTCTACGAAGGACCTAAAATTCGTTTACTGAAAATGAAATTATGGGAACAATTTTAAATCACCAATAATTACCTTCGCAGAGACGTTGATTACCGTGCGGTGATAATTCCGGGTTGACGTACGAACTGTTAGTCGTCCTTGCGAGTAATACAACAGCGAGGACTTTCATCCCCGTCCTTAATCGAAGATTCATATTTCTGGAATAAAAAATTTAGCATTATCATGCGCTATCGGATATACGAAGTTAATGAATTTTCGGTTAACCGGGATGTTGCATCATTACGTATTCATCAAAGTTTGATCGACCGCGTTAGACTGACCGTTTCGCAGGTAAATGTCATTAAGTGCGGAATTGTAATAGATCATTGATTATTATCGGATTCATCGAAGTGAAACGCTGAACACGTTGCACTCGAGTGAGTACCGTGTACACCGGAGCAAACTCGTTACTCCCGTACGCAATGCCGACTCGTATGATTACCGGTACTTGCATTAGTGATTTAGGACCAAGACTCAATTCGTGACTGTTCAATATCCATGACTATTCATCGCAGAATCTTTGATTAAAAATTTATCAGAACGATTAAAATGAAAATTATTCGATTTGAAATGTAATCATTTTGCTTCCTCCTGTATTTACACTCGTACACTTCTCTATCCGGGATTTTCTTTTTTTTTATTCAAACTTTTTTGTTTAGCGTTTCCTTCTCGCTAACGAAATCTTGTAAAACTGGAAATATTAGGACATTAATGGGCGAGTCATATTTCCAGATTCCTGAATACTTGTATCGCAAATGTCAGATTTAGAGCTGGGGTCACACAAAAATCGTTATTATTTCGTTATAATTTCAAAATACGAATAAATTAAAACCTATTTTACGGGATCCATTCAATCCTCCTGCTGTCAGTTTTTCAATCACACTTTCGTGTTATAAACGAACTGGGAGAATCTCCGTATTTAAAAAAAAAAAATGCTTTTGGAGATGATTTTTTCTCTTTCGTTTTATCTTAACCCTTTAACGTCACGAAGACACGTTTCGCATTTACCCTTTTCTAGGGGATTATTCACTGTGAAAACGTCGATGAAAAAAATTCGTAAATTATTTTGTCGACTATTTTCGAGGTGGGTCAACTTAAATTTCGCTAAAATCTTTTTTCATTGTGATATTTTTGCAAAATAATGCAAAAAAGTAGCAATTTTTGAGGTCTACTTTTTTTTCATTTCCCGATTCGAAAGTCTCATCGTTCAAACGAATTGTTTATACAAATTATGACAAAAAAATTTCCAAATGGATGTCTGCGAGAAATAATGCACTGGAAACATGTTGTTACTACTTGTTTAAGCAGATCAATCTATTGTTTAAACAATTTGATTGAACAAATTATGATAAAAACGAAATTTCTCAAAATCTCTCGAAATTGTTATCTACGAAAAATAATAATATGTAGGAAACTAGTGAAGTCAATTCCCTTCATTTTCCAATATGGAAATTAAAAACAGATAGTCACACGTGATATCATACATGCTTTGTCATCGTTGAATCCAATCGATGTTGCCCGATTCTCACCACGAGGACGTGCGTGCTTGTTCAAATTTTTTTCTTAAATATATTTTTTTTTATTTAAAAAAAATTTTCTTTCATTTTTTTTAGACAACAATTTTTGAAACGATTTTCGAAATTTTTTATTTGGTCTCGTTTCTTCGATAAAATTACTACAACTGGTTGTCTATGTATTATTTTTCATAGATAACGATTTTGGGCAATTTCATTTTTGTCATAATTTGCTTTCTCGCAGACATCGATATTGAAATTTTTAAATTTTTTCGTCATAATTTGTTCAAACAATGTGTTTCTGACATAATTTTTCGCGTAGATCACGATTTTGTAAACAATTTTAAAAGTTTTTTTCATTTTTCGTCATAATTTGTTTAAACAAATTGTTTAAACATTTTTTCATAATTCAAATATTCTGAAAATTGAATAATTTCTTTTACATACTTCGAAAGTAAAAACATCCAGGACACGATTCATGCACTTTATTGTTAGAAAATAGTACGATAAGACTTCCGAATCGAGGAATGAAAAAAAAAATGAACCTCAAAAATTGCTAATTTTTTGCATTATTTTGCGAATACATCATAAAAAAATGGTTTCAACGAAACGTGCCATCGAAAAGAGCGACCTCGATAATAGTCGACAGGATAATTTACGATTTTTTTCATCGAAACGTGTCTGTGACGTTAAAGGGTTAATTCTAATGATTTTTAGTACTAAATTCGATCACACGTTTGTCACCAATTAATCATTTCGTTATAAATGAAAATATACAAAGAGAGATACCGAAAACGACACGATCCAATGTCCACAATAAAAATTAATTCGATACGAAGAACTGAAAACACTGTCGATTCGTTACACCGCGATGCACTCTGAGCAGGGTTGGTTCGATCAAAGTTTTTTTTTTTTTAAAGTTTGTTATTTCATGAAACTTGCCGAAAGTTTTGTATACCTACCTTAGCGTGGACCCGGTATTAATCGAGTAATTGTTGGCGGTACGACTGAACAACTAGAATGCTCGTGGCAAGTTTATAAATGGGCGGGAGAAAGTACCGAGGGCGAACGAACGTGAACCCCACACTTCCAAAAGCTCTATCAAGAGGCCCAACCAGCACGAGTCTGACATTGAATCATGGATTCTCTCCCAGAATTATTAGCTTTAGCAATAAAATCGTCACTCGCTTCTAGAAACTTTTTTAAACCAACTCGTAAAGAAGTTCAATGAAACTGTTCCCGGAATATTCAATCAAGAGATGATTATTCATGATAAAGGAGAAGGATATAGACATTATCTTATCAAAACAATTTTCCCATTTACGAAACAAATGCCGATGTGCATACTTTGTTCTCACTGCAATTTGGACTACTCATTTGTCTTTATAATTGAGAAAAGAATAAACAGTCTGGCAATTATTCGAAGGTTGCCCAATGTCTATTTTTTTTCTTTTTTTCTTACATTTTCTCAAATACATTTTTTCTATGTGTTTTAATAAATTTAAAAAAAAATTAATTATGCCTTTTTTTATTTTGATTTTTCGTAGAGAAATGCTTGAATCGAAGAAGAAAAAAAGTACTTTTTTGGACATTTTTCTGACATCATTGTAGAAGGTAGTTAGGAATTCAAATTTTCGATTGAATCTTCGAAAAAAAAAAAAAAAAAAACAAATGACAGTCGTTCGAACGTCAAAGTTCTTTTCCCGCCGAGATCCTCGAGTTAAAGTTTTTATGCAGAAAAAATCGTATTCGTTTTGGTCGATTTCGTATAAAATTCTTGTCAGTTTAAACATTTTCAAGATCGAATGTTGAGAAAAAAGAATTCTTTCCAAATCTTATTTATAATGACTTGTTATTAATTACGGACATCATTCAATCATGTATGGCCGAAATGATCAAAAACTGGATTTTCTCATCTCACTTTTGTTCGAATCATCTGTTTCAATAATTAGCTCAGGAAACCGGTTATAATGATGGCAATGGCCTCAATTAGCTCTTGGAAACAAAGGCAGGTCAAGCCCTGCCATTCACGCGTGAATTATATTTTTAACTATTTGCTACCAAATGACACGAGCTGCTCCTAAATACCAACCGTGCGACATTATATGTCGAAATGTTGGAAAAATTGAAATAAAGGGTTTCCGAGGACTTGAAACCTTTTTTTTTCCAGAAGCCGCAGCTGGTCTTAGCCTAGGATACGAACCAGGTAAGTAAAATAGGTGATAAATTGTTGCATAGATGTGGACAGCTTTTAAACTTATTGGAATATTTCTAATATTCAAGATAGCGGATTCGATATGGAAGTGTAAAAATAAAAGAGACCCAGTAAAAACGAGTTCGTAGAAACAGCTTGTAAAATAAATGTAAGTGCTGCATGATTTACTTAACAATATCATTGTAGTAGGCAAGTGCAACTAGAAATATAAAAAATGGGAGAATATTCGTTAGAGTGACGTAGACCGAGTAAATTTGTAAATATATGTTTGAATTGATGAGTTATCATCCGCTGTTGGAAGCATCATCTCTCCTGAAATACTCACACACATATACGTGCGTATAGTGAAAAAAAATTTTGTTCTAAACAAAGTTTGCTTCGATTCGAACTAATGTTTAGATTCAATTTATTTTATTTCCTGTGCACCGCGCGTCCTTTGCATTATGCATAAGGGGATATGGCGATCCTCATTAAGTAGGTTGGCTACACACAACAATGTTGCCATGTTAAAAGCATAGGAAAATTCGAAATGATTAGAATTTAATGAAATTTGGTGAGCATATTCTTTTGGATTAAATATGAATATACAAATTTTTTAAGATTTTTCTTCTACATAGTTTTCGAGTAATTTAACACTAGAGTTTACATCCGTAAGCATAGGATTCTGATATATATAGGTATATCTTTTGCATATTGTAAACTTCAATTATTCGACAACTATGTAGACGAAAAATTTGGAAAAATTTGTGTCATTGCATTTGATGCTAAAGAATGTTATCACTAAATTTTATTAAATTCTTATCATATTGTCGTATGTAGCCACCCTCCTTAATATCCGGCACCAACTCCGAAACATCGAAACATGCCAAATTTCTCATCTCATTGGGTATTCTCCTACAATATTCGTACAAAAATACAGTTATCGACTAATCAGTTCTTCTTATGTTCGTTATCACTCTTTGCATTCGCTCATCTTATATATACTATTTTTGATTATATTAGTGTCCCCTTATCGTACTTTATTCACTTTTATTTTTAGTCTACTAAAGGCCTTGAGGTATTCGCATATCTCTGGCACCCCGTTACTTTTTAGTGTTTCTTTTACTCAGTTGTTGAGTTCTACACCGAATCTATTCCCTTTCCATTTGTCTAGCTCCTACCCATTCTCTCCTAATTCCTATCCTAATTTCATCACATTCCAAGATGTGTTCTCCGTTTCCCGAGTTAAAAGTCTACAGCTCCAATTTTCGAACCCCTTTTTTCTCTTCTTTTCGGTTTGAGGTTGACCTGACCTGTCTATTTCAGTCCAGTCATTCTGTATTCCTGGTCTCATTTATTATCTGCCCTCACATCAAATGGTTTCTCAATTTTTTTCACTCCATTTTATTCTTTTTCTCCGAAGGGGTGCACAATCCTCCTGCCTTCTCCCACTTACCAGATCGCTTGCTCGAGTTTTTTGCCACATTTTAATGGGTTTCCATTTGGAAGATTCCTCATTTCTTCCCACAGGCAAATTTTGGCCGTCTTTATCCCTTCATTTTTAGAACCTCGATCAGATATTTTCCTGCTGGCCTTCTCGCTTCAATTTCCACGCTTCTTTCACTTGATTCCATTCTCCATAAATAATCCGACTTATTCTATCCAATCCCCATAACCATTTTCTCAAACCTTGCCTAATTTCTTTCCACGTCTTTTCCACCCCTCATATCTCGACTCTGTAGAGACAAAGAATTTTCAAAGGTGTAATCCCACTGCGTTCTTCGTTGTTAACCATTATCCTAGATACTTGGTTGACGACTTTTTTTTGGCCATTCTTTCTCCTCCTTTCTTCTTCCGCCGTTTCTGCAGATAAGAACTTTCGTTTCATCTACATTTTTCTCGTTTTTTCCACGTATTTTTCTATCCGCATCTTCAGCCACTATTGCTACATCGTCGGCATACTTGAGGGCGTAGAATATTTTCTTTCCCATTACTGTTCCACCGAGACGTCTCTTTTCCCACTCGTCGTCCGAGTCATTCAGCGCTGGCTTCGCGCTCTTTCTCGTTTCAAGAAAATCTGAAATTCTTATTTTCCTGATCATTCTGTGGATTTAAAATGAACTTCATTGAATTACCTGACTTTCGGTGTATTTTATCGAATAAAAGAAAAATTGGCTGAAACATCATTTTGGTTTTCTATCGATTTATTTTGATGCAAATACAAGAAATACCACGAGAAATAACATTGAGATGAATCTTTCGAATGGTAAGTACGAGAATTGCTTATTTTTCTGTTTGATAATGTTCGATGATGATATCTTACGAATCTAATCAGTCACGTGCATCGCATTCGTTCATTCTACATTTTTTACTCAGCAACACAATCTTTTTGTACATGAAAAATATTGTGATATCTCAAATTTGTCGCTGGAAGAATGTCATTTTCTCTGCGAAATGCAGAAATACTCACAAGTTCCGAAGCTGATGAGGGAAAAAAAAAGAAAATTCTTTAGATCGATACGAAATCCTTTTAACCAGCAAGAATTCTCACAAACAATGGAGACTTTAAATCGTTGTTTGATCATTGGAAATCACAACTTTGTTTGTTGACAACACTTGGCAAATTAACGGTACAGATACGTCATCCCTATTGTTCAGTAAGTTTCGACTAATTCACATTTCGTTTTCAACGATGTTGAAAAATAAAAAAAATATTTTGGCAATTATTTTCTCGTCACCACTGACGTGTATCAGTGGTGTCGAGACATTTCGCTGGCAACTCACACACGTTTCACACAGAACACACGTTTCCTAGTTACAGTTTCTCGTCTATATTTCTTTTTTAATCTCGTGTTAATCATTCGTTGAAGTCGTTTTTACATAAATAAACAATAAAACGTATGAAAAATTCACGAGATGTTTAGCAGCTTACGTTACACTTTTATTGACGTTCGAACGAGCTTTTCCGAATTTTCGCAATCAACTAGTCACGTGATTTCACCGTCGTTTACCGAATTATATAAAAACAAAGATTTTTTTGCTTTCTTCCTGTTTAGTTTTTCCGGCTCCCGGCTCTTCTTTGTAATCATTTTCCGATTGCTTCTTTTTTTTTACAGGGATACTGAATCGTTCGTCGTCGTCGGCAACGGAATTTCATCAACGATTCGGGCACGTTCTTCGAGGATCAGCCAAAATGCTGTTGATCATTTTTCCTCGTTTTCGATCCCGATATCTCCGGGTTTTGGATTCGGTAAAGTGACCAGTTAATTATGCGCGATATTCAACGGTAAGCTTTCGCCTTTTCGGCCCAGGCGTACAGATCGACGCTTGGTATCGCTTGAAAATCGTCGCACGAACTTATTTCGTTTCTGGATAGAAAAGGAAACAAAAAAATGATAGCAATCGTTAGAATTCGATTTTCAATCGACTATTCAGACCAATTGAATAAACTTCGACTTACCCGACTTCAGGCCGTACAAAAACGTTCGGCTGCATTTGCGAAACGTTGTTGCCATTATCACAGAAAATACGCGCCAGTGTCACTCGACGCAGTTGATTCAGTTGCTCTGTTGGAAAAGTAAAAAAAAAAAAAATAATTATTGTCCTGTTCTGTGCTGTTTCGATGTCAGCGAAAATTGTGTAAATAAACATTTCAACGGCTTCAATTTTTTTGCGAATATTGAAAAAAAAGAGGAATTCCATTGGATAGAAACGTGACGTGAAAAAAAAAAATATTGAGCAACTAAAGAGAATAAATGACTCACCAGATGTGAATGGATGTGGCTGATTAGCGGAGTCGTAAAAGTATCGATCGGTCCACCGACTCCGGGCCATCTGTTCCGAAAGCAAGCAACGGAATGTCGGTCCCAGAAGACTGTCGTCGACCGGACGTTCTGCCATGCCACCAATAACGAGGTCAACGTCGTTAGGGTGATCGTACAACGATTCTAATTTTCTAACGATCTGTCGAGACGAATTCAAAGGCAAAAGATATTATTGGCATCATTGGCATGTACTTTTTTTTAACAGTAAGATTAATTTGTCAACGAAAAGAGTTTTCAAAAAAACTCATTGTTCTCCACGTTTGTCTCATGCAAATGAATAAAAAAATTTAACCCTTTAACGGCCACACCTATTTCTGAACGGCTTAAAATTATTCCCTCTGGTAGTATAGCTGAAAAAGGGTAGACCATAAATGTTCAACCATAATTTTATCGATAAGGGCCTGGGAAATAGTGTTTTCGAACTGTAGAAAATTTCCTGCATGGACGATTTTACACTCTTAGTTCGAACTATTATTCCAATTCAATCACGAATCCTCAAAGCCTAGTGTGTCTAGTCAAGCTTTGTTTATCCAATTCCATCAGAAAATATTTCGAGAATGTCAATTTTCTTACTTTTTTGAACGAAAACGGACAGCAGATGCCAAGCATCGTATATTTTCACGGCAACATTATCGCTATATTGAAATAATTCATATGTTTACGTTTGAATTTCAAGCTATCCTGGCACCTGGAGCTCTATCTAGCATGGATTGATAGCACTGCAAACTAATTTGTCCGCTATAACGTCTTCATGTTTTTACAGGCGGGGTGAAAGTAGACGTAGCAAATTTGCTACAATGGCAGCTAAAGGGTTAAAAAGATGATGAAATATCGTGTCTGGTTGCACCAACCTCCAGAGGCATATGATCCATAAAATCTCCGAATCTCTTCGCTGCCGGAACTCCGCAATATTTACGATAATGATTGTAGCCTGGAAGGCCATGATCGCGACCCTGTTGAATGTCCAGACTGATGGTGTCCAGTCCAAGGGATGAATTAGTTTTGTAAAGTCGATGAGTAATCTGCCAACCAACAGAGCAAATATAGCTTTTCAACATTTTAATTTGATGATGAAAGAAAAGCATCGATGATCGAATTACTGTTTCTTACGTCAGGCACCAAATTAATGTCCATCTTGTTGGCTAACTGTGTCGCTAGACTTCGTAACAGACCGTCGAAAATTCCGTCGTTCTCGATTATCCGAGGCTTGTAAAAGTAGTCGGAAAGTTGGAGAGACGTGTTCGCTTGGCGCTCATCATCCGGCAAACTGTTGAAGACCCAATTAAATTCATCGGATGATTCAATCGTTAAACATCTCAATAATCAACTGCTCGAATTATCATTTTTATCATCGTTAATCGATCGACAAACTCTCTCCATACCAGCGATTCGAAATTAAACGTGCAAAACATAAGAAATGTACGAAAAAAAATGGCGAATCTTTTGGACAGCTGGATCATATTCTCGTTGAAAAATAATCAAAAATCTCCATTTTCTTACCTCAATTGTCCTTGTTTCAGAGAATTGAAAAATCGGAAAACAGCAGTCGCGGCTTCGTTGCTGACCGTAGGATTTTCCGAAGAGCTATAATCGTTGGTGTGATCTTGTTTGGCACCCAGGCCAATGGCGTCGACGTAATCCTTTCCAAGTACAATTGACAGCCACTCGTTGTACGTTATATGCTGAATTTCAGCGATTACAATTCTCCGTGATTCCTGATATATTTTCTCGTCCGACCACAGTGGATTGATTTTGTTAAGTTTTTCGGCGATGCGATTATGCTCTCGATGCCACACGGTATGCATCACGGCCAGAGTCGGTTCGAAATTAACGCGATCGTCACCTGCATGCGTCATTGGATAAACAAAGAAAAAATGAATGAAAATGATAAGGAGAGTTATAAACTCGATTTGTTTCGATCGAAACAGTCGATTTCGATCGTTTCGATATACTCACCGGCCTTGTAGCAAGATCTATTCGCTAGACAATCGGTAACGTCGGTAATGCCCGGCAAATAATCGTGATTATCGTGAACTTGGACGCGCAATTTTCCATTCTTGAAGGCTCGCAATTCGAAAGAACGTTTCAACGTTGAACCGTAAATCGTCGAGGCGTCCAAAAAGTGAGAAACTTGATTCATCTTTAAAGAAAAATAACGATTATGAATTTGAATATTTTTCTTGATTCGTGTTCGAGTCATTTTAGGATCATCGAAAGGTTTCGATTCATCATACCTGCTCTATCGGTCCGAAATTGCAATCTTGCTCGATCACCGGTAGAGAACGAACGTAATTCATACAACCGATCCGATGATTGCCATAAATCGGATCTTTTTCAGGAATCCGAATAGCGTCGCAGTGAGGATGAATGTGTCTCGGTGCTGGCCACGAACCGTCGTGATTGCAGCAAGTTATCGGTTGACCGGTTGATACTGTAAACATAATAATATTCGTTATGTCACTTTCACCAAAAACAAATACAAAAAAAACGTATCTGGAAATGGTTTAATTATCAAAAACTGTGGGGTTTCTTACCCATTTTTCTAACAGGAGTGTGAGCGAGATCGTGAGCGATGAATTGGCTCCATTGCATAACGGACAGAGTTTTGGAGAGATCGGAAAGTTCGTTGGAGCGTGAAAGAGTAGTGCTGACGATTCTCGGTCCAGGCAACTCTTTTCTTCTCCTCTCGGCTTTTCTCGGCTCTTGAATCCCTGAACAAGTAATATTATTTAAATCATTTCGTTCCTTTTAATCTCAACGTTCCGCAATTCAATCGGAATAACGAGTAAAAAAAAAATTATCACGTCAATTTTTATTTTTCTTTACTATTATTGCGATTGGAGGAACGATCGTTTACCGGCGCAAGGTTCGTGAATTATTATTTTTTTTTTTTTTTTTTTTTCAAATTATAAATTACGAAACGATGAATCTAAACAAAAAATCATTAATTTCAAATGTTGAAAGAGAAATTTTTCACGCTTGTAAACGAACGAGTTATGGAATTCATCGACGAACCGTGCACCCTATATAAATATCGTAAAATTGTCTTTTGACCATTGATCTTAAGGAGGGTGGCTACATACGACAATATGATAAGAATTTAATAAAATTTAGTGATAACATTCTTTAGCATCAAATGCAATGACACAATTTTTTTCAAATTTTTCGTCTACATAGTTTTCGAATAATTGGAGTTTACAATATGCAAAATATATACCTATATATATCAGAATCCTATGCTTACGGATGTAAACTCTAGTGTGTTAAATTACTCGAAAACTATGTAGAAGAAAAATCTTAAAAAATTTGTATATTCATATTTAATCCAAAAGAATATGCTCACCAAATTTCATTAAATTCTAATCATTTAGAATTTTCCTATGCTTTTAAAATGGCAACATTGTTGTGTGTAGCCAACCTCCTTAAATGATAGAGGTGAAGACCTCCGACCTGATGAATCAAAATGAGTCGATAAATGAACCAAAAACGAGACATATTACATGAGATGTATTGCGAAAAGCAAATTATTGTTAGATCATGCAGATTTTGAACATATTTTTCGTTTTTCGACGCTGTCACCCAGTTTCAATTCACCGTAATCGGAGATCTTTCCCGAGACCCGAGAACCGCATATTCACAATAAAATCACCAGAAATTCGATTATTTTGGATGGTTTCAAACGTTTAAGAACAAATGTAAAAAAAAAACAAACAAACAAAAAAAAAATAGAAAAATACGTTTAAAAAATAATTATAGATAGGTAAATGCATATGATAAACAGTATTATATATTATCCGAATTAGGTTACATACACTCTTCTATTGCTGGATAGAATCTCCCGACCGGGGTGTGTACGTTATAAGGCGTAGGCAGTTTTAATATTCACTGCCATACGCATACACTCACAGGCATATTATGCACTATTATGTGCTCACTTTATCGTACAACAACTGTAATGCAAATAACAGAATATAATTCGTTAGGACAATCGAGGAAGTTTCGTTCTTGCGAGCTCTTTCTCTCTCTCTCTCTCTCTCTTCTTCTTCACTTTTAATCCATCAAGGGATTAATAATCCATGTGCGTTCGAGTGTAGCTCTTGAAAAACAATTAGTTTTCGTAGGATTTATGGACAAATTTAGCGGATTCGAGTATTGACCATTGTTTTTTTTTTAATTTTTTTTTTTAACATAAAAAGTGGAGAGCTGGGAACAGTACGGCGAGGATGACTCTTTTCACACGTACAAACAATCGTCAATATGCTGTGACACTCACTCGTTAGAGAGCAATCGATAGCGTTAAAAAAAAAAAAAAAATACAAAAACGCCTGCGGTCGTTGTCGATTTTCAGAGAGAAAAAAACGGAGTTGATGTTCATGGAGTGATACTCCGGACAAGACAGTCACAGGACGCAAAACCAATGAAATCCCCGTGAATAAGATGCGATGGAAGAAGAAGAAAAAAAAAATAATCAGTCCGTTGGCGGTCACTGCAAAGGCGATCAATGACTTGGACGGTTTCGATGAAATATTCAATGGAAAAAGTCAGTCTCGATATTGGTTTTAAGAGCTAGAGTTATTCATGCTTTTCTGTGGTTTCTTAAAAAAAAAAAAAAATGCCAAATTGATCGAGTGCCCGCCAAAGAACGTTGATTAACGATGATATCGCGAGACCCGACATGCTTCTGTGAATTAAAAGCTCACCGTCGGAGTAATGAGGAAATAAAACTCTGGCATAGGCCGTCAGCGCGCTTCCCCATCGTGGATTTTCCGGATTGTTGCAACTTCCGTCAATCGTACGATACGTCGAAATTCCTTCGCATTCAACGTTATTACTCAATTGGCAACTCTCACCTAAACCGGTAGCCTCCAGGCTGAGGGTTGAAACGTTAAGGGCGCAAATTCCTTCGCTTATTCCGTATCTACAATATTTTCATATTTGCACATTAAATTTTAACGAGCTTCGTCATTTTATTCGTTTCACTATATTTCAATGGAATATATATTTTCAATTTGAATTCGCATTTACTTAAGGAGGTTGGCTACACACAACAATGTTGCCATGTTAAAAGCATAGGAAAATTCGAAATTATTAGAATTTAATGAAATTTGGTGACCATATTCTGTTGGATTAAATATGAATATACAAATTTTTTAAGATTTTTCTTCTACATAGTTTTCGAGTAATTTAACACTAGAGTTTACATCCGTAAGCATAGGATTCTGATATATATAGGTATATCTTTTGCATATTGTAAACTCCAATTATTCGACAACTATGTAGACGAAAAATTTGAAAAAAATTGTGTCATTGTATTTGATGCTAAAGAATGTTATGACTAAATTTTATTAAATTCTTATCATATTGTCGTATGTAGCCACCCTCCTTAAAAATGATTATTGAAAAAAAATCGGCTAATGATGAATTTAATTTCTATCGACATCCCGAAATGATCCAATTAAGCTACGGTATTAATAGCGTTTCACAGATAATACTCGAGTTGTGATAACTTTTTATCGCGAATGATCACAAAAATAATGAACGAAAAATCATTATTAAATTCTTATCATATTGTCGTATGTAGCCACCCTCCTTAAAGAGTTTCGGTACAGGCGATACAATGTTGCCATGCTAAACCATGTTAGAAACACAAAAAATTTCAAAAAGTTAAGAATTTTATAAAATTTGGTCAACATATTCGTTTAGTGCCAAATTTGACAATACAATTTTTTTCAGATTTTTCTTCTACACAGTTATCGAGTAATTGAAGACCAAAGTTCACGTGTGTAAGCATAGCGTTTTCATATATATAGATATACACTTCGGGCATAAGAAATCTGCCTTAATGCATAATTACTCGATGACTAAGTAGAAGAGAAATTTTGAAAAAATTTGTGTTTTCGTACTTGATGTTGAAGAACATTATCACCAAATTTGATTAATTTCTTAACATTTTGCCTTTTGTACCGAAACTCCTTAATCTATTTTTCATATAATTTTTAACTTTACTCCAATTTTAGTTCGATTCGTTGATAAAGTTTCTTCGATTTTTTGAAATATATAGGTAAATGAGATTCAAACTCGAATGCTCTTTTATATTCGACAATTTTACCTGTGGCAATGATGCTGCAAGAGATACATCGAAGCTTTAGCTGCGACGAGTGCATCGGTTTGCATCTCAAGCGCATCGTCGTTCGGTGCCGAAAAAATATATTGATCGTGAGCAGGTGTATTTTGTCCCAGAAGAATTCCGGCTGCAACGAGGGTTTCTTCCAACCTTCGCAAACGGCCAATCACATTTTTGCCATAAACGACTGAAATGTTGAGTGCGTTTTCGTTAATCATCGGCAGGCTCGGAACTTTCGGATATTCCGTATGGATCAACATCTGGTCTAGAATTCCTGCGGAAAAAAATGTTTCAAATTAGTTCATCGCTGAGTCAGGAGGATTAAAAAAAAAAAAAAATTGCTCCGAGTTATTTCCCGCTTACCATTCATTGCCGAACGATGATTCTGGACGTAGATAGGAACTTTGTGACCACCGATTACATGGCTATAACCAAAGAACCCCAAGCTTTGGATCGTTATCCATAAACAGGCTAAGGCTGCTATCGAACCCGCCATTATTCCACTCGCTGAAAAGTAAACAAAATCAAAGATTTTTAGGCTTCGATCAATTCTTTCCTGATTCTCGTGACTGCAATAATCTAACGACGGATGATTCGTTCCATGAATCATCGGATCCTTCACAGGAGGTTAGATTCTCGGTGACACTCTTCAAAATGCCAATTTTTATGGTGGATAAAGTGAAAAAAGACGATCGCAATCTTTCGCTATAGCTCTTTTGACTCTCGGGTAAAAACGAACGATTCTTTATCGTTGGAATGAATAAAAAATGTCTTATCGAAAAACCACCATTTTCTTAGCTCATAAATCGAAAATTAAATGATTTTAAAAAAGTTAGTCCAATTAAAATATAATAATGAAGGTCATTTTGTCTAAATAAAATTCGGTCCAATTATTTTGAACACACGATGAAAAATAAATGAGAAAAGCCACCGCCCGGCTCTCTAATTTCCCATGAAATAATTCAATCATGGAAAAGTACTGCGCAGCTGGCCCCACCGTGATGAATCGGTGGGGACGGGATTAATGTACGATTCATCGAAAGCCATTGTCGAGTAGAATGATAAAAATTTTCCATTTTTCAGTCGTACCGATATTAACGAAATTCCATGGCACGACGTATATAGCACGAACGATTAATTCGTTTAATCGAAAATAAATGAATCCAAATAAATTTACTTAGTTCCAATTTTTTTTTTGTATTGAAATGTTATTTCGTTACGAAAATCATAAGTTTCGTTACCGACGAAATTTCTTCTGTGTTTTTCCAGGCCGTGCATCGCATAAATCCAGCGATCTGATTCGGTCGGTCTGACACTAAACATTTTAAACTTTTCCACCAATAAGGATCCAAAATTTTCAACAAAAGTGGAGAGAGTGGAAGAAAAATATTCCAAAAATAAACGTGGAAGCAACGATTATTTATTCTCTATTTTCGTAGTCAATAAATATTCGAATATTTTCACCAAAATTTCGTATTTATTCCCAAAAATAATTCCTCAAAAACGGCTGAAAATTTCACCTTCGCAATTGCGAAAAGTAAACTGACGATCTTCGTTCTCTTAATTTCGAACTGCATATTTATACCCGTTCCCTGACTCCCCCCCTCCTACGAGAGTACCTTAACGAGCCTCATTCGCTTATCTTATAAAAAAAAAAAAAAAATAAAGCATTTCTTCATAAAATTCTTTTAGAATTTTCACATTTATTGAGACTATTCTTCCTCGTATTTCAGTTCCTCATTTACTTTGCGCAAGTTTTAAGATTTTCCGAATGTCACATCGATACCGAGGAAGTGTCAAAAAAAAAAAAAAAAAAAAAAAAAAACTTTGCATCGTCCTCGATCCTTTCTTGTCAGTTATTTTTAGCGCAAGTTGTCATGGAAAAAGAAATGCAAAAAATGTACGTATGATTTGTCACGCTCCGCAATAAAACGTTATCTCTAACACGCACGGAGGATTTACATTTTTTTCGATCTGTAAATAGCACTGCTCGTTCGCTGCATTCTTTCCTTGATAACCAAGTTTTTATTTTCATTTGTTTATCAATATATTATTGAAAAAAAAAAAAAAAAAAAAAAATAACACGACTTTTGTTTTGATGCGATATCAAGGTGCGTTTGAATCGACGGTGTACAGTTATGAAATTCGTTCTATATTTAGCGAGTGTTCGAAATACTCGAGGACATTGTTCCATAGAGACCCGATCGATAGTTCTGGAAGCATCTTGAATGCTTCGCGACAACTCATTCATCTCTGAATTCCGTTCGCACGCGACCCGAGACGATTATGGCAAACCCACGCACATTTTTGTTTGATCGTGTAAATAATTGTTATGAAATAGTTTGAAAAACGAATGGCACCGGTCTTCGTTCGAGAGCTCACCTGATTGAGTCTTCTTGAATCTTTCAAACCGCTGATAACTATTATTAATAAATGCGATAACGTCAAGTCCCATCTTCGAGGGTGAATCCATCCACTGGATTCTGCCCTACGACCGACGGGATAATTGCCCTCCGAAGACGAACGTTTATTCCGGAGGTGGAACGACGTTTTATAGATGAAACAAGTGCGAAATGTTTTTGACAGTTTTTTTATTTTAAAAAAATTTTTTTTTCCTTCAATCGCTGTGTGTTTCAACACGAATAACCTTTTCTGGCGAAATTTTCATTTGACATTTACAACTCGAGATATATACCGGTACATAAATCGTTCGTTGCAGCACTTGACAATTTCTCGGTTTCGTTTTTTTTTTTTTTTTATCTCAAACGACACGCGGACAATCGTAATTCGCGTTTCTGTACCGAACGCGTGGTGAAAAAAAAAATGATATTATCGCGAATTTCAATAATTGCAACGAATAACGCTGGAAATTATGTTCAATCGAGTCGTTCGGCTCGATGAAAACGTAAACTTTCCGCGTCACTGTTTCTGATGACACGGTCCCTTTCTGTGTATCCCGAAATGTTCTTCGGACACAAACACACCCGTGGAAGGAGGGGCAGGGGGGGAGATATCATTCGAACTTTTGCGCTTGCGCCAACTTTCCAAATGTGACGGATCCCTCGGGGTTTACGCCCATGGATCAGCCTTTATATCTTTCGTTATGAAATACTCGTGAAAATTTTTGTACTGCAAAAAAGATTCGAAAGCCGACATAAATCAGGTAGAATTTAGCAAAAATTCATTTTTGCTAAAACCCCCACGAACTTGAGTTCAATTTCTTGTTTTTCTCGTATTTTTTTTTATTTTGAAAAATTGGAATGTTTTTCTTTGATTCTTCATGAATCTGCTTTATATTTGTTAAATATTGATCGGGAGGGTTGAGATATTCGGATAAGAGTCGATAAAACAAATCGATCATCTAATAACGAATATTTTTACAGTTTTTCATTTGTTATTTTCTTTCTTTACATTTTGCGCACGGTAACTTCGGCATTGTCGTAGGAAGCAAAAATGGTAGGGGAATCGTAACTTCTAAGCCCCTTAAGCCGGTCTGGTGAGCACGTGATCGGTGCATGATTTTTCATCCAGTCGGCTGTTTACGTGCGTTTCAGCTCATTTGTTGTACAGTAGAGCCCTCGTTACTACGCTGGAAAACGTATTTTGTCGGAATATTTAAAAATATATATATTTTGTTGAACGTATTCAGCAACAATTTGTTGTTGGGACAACAAAATATTTATCGTTTCGACAAAGTTTTGTTATAATTTTCAGAATTTTGTTGCCTCTGAACGAAATCATTTGATCGAATACGTTCAACAGAATTTTTTAAAATATTTCGACGAATTATGGTTTCCGGTGTAGCCGGGTTTTTATATCTAAACACTTATGCAACGAATAATATTGCGAAAGACATTGGATGAAAAATAAAATGAAGAATAATTTATGCTGAATTTTTCTTTCCGAAGATTTGAGAACGTGAACGCCAATTTTTTTTCGCTATCTCCCATTGAAATACCATGAACATTGTTCGAAATTGTTCTAATGAAAATTTGTTTTTTTTTTTTCAATTCATTTTCACGATTAATTTGAGTAAAAGTATTTCCAGCAGCGAAATTCTTTTTCTGCTCCTAGCGTAACTTTCTCAACCTTTTTGTCACAATTGCTGGGATCTAATTGCCTGAAAAACGACAAACTGATTGTTGATACCGAGAGAAAGAATGAGAAATTTCATTGAACTGCTGAAATTTACACTGTACAAATGCTGACTAAATATAAGTTATCTCAGACTGTAGATACCGCACTGTAGAAAAGTTAATTTCTCCCATGGTGTATGCTCGCCTGAAATCTGACATGTACCGCGTTACTTAGGTGGGTCATCATATAGTTTCTGCAGCAATTATTATCGTCACTTTTACCGCTGATGTAGCTCCAAATCTCATCGCAAATCCTGATAAACAAATAACTACGACAGTCATAGGAATTTTAAGTTTCTTTCGTAACTGTAATCATGAAATTTCTTCACAGAAACATAAATCCTCCATAGGAACGTAATTTTCCATCAATTTTCGAGACTCGAACAACCGAAACGTTTATACTAATGATCGAAGTGACAAAAAGATTGAAAACAAAAAAAATGTGATCGGTAAGTGGATCAAGAAAACGACGCGATTCAATGTCGACTCTAAATATAAAACTTTAAATATTGTTGAAACGCTTTATATGCCTAATCGATGTCTCGACCCGAATAATTGATCGAAATTCTTCGGGTCGAGGTTACGGTAACCATGAATAGATTCTGTATGAGCTGATCCAAAAATATCCGGCAACATTCATAAATCGGTTTATCAATGTTTTTCTGTCATCGACGTTCATCGGAAGTCACATTATTTCGAGCACGTGCAGATGTTAGAAAAACAAAGAAATCTTGATTAGTAGATGAAAGAATTGTTCTATTACAATGATCTAAAAAATATATTCCAAAATAGGCGATGACAGGGTTCGATTTTTCGAAGGACACTTTCCTATGAATGTAAAGAGTTCACGTTGAGAATATTGGGTCCTACTTCCTAGACATGAGACAGGAAGAAAACAAATGTTGTATTTGATTTCGGATCATCTTTAGGCCTGCTTTTCAGTCTCTGACTATTGGAAACCTGGAGGTGGTGCCCTCGTTACTTTTTCCGAGGAAGCTTCCATCGGTCGTGGAACACGCGAATTTTCAATCGGTAAAACAGAAGTTGATCCATTTTTCGAATAATTCAAGCAGCCTGATCGTTGTTACAATTATTCGTTGCAATTACGAAGTAATTATAGTTTCGGTATGGTAGTTGAGCGGACAAAAAAAAACCGTTCAGATTGTCGTGAATCACAGCAGCCCCGACGAATCAGCGAGTCCCAAAAAAATTCGAAAAAAGTCCCAATTGGGACTCTGGACTTGAGTGGACAAGTAAGACCCCAAATAAGTCCCTAATGGGACTTTTTCCTGTGACGTCATGAGTCCCAAATTAGGAACCAGAGTCCCAAACAGGGTCTTTTTGCGACTGACCTTTGACGAAATTTCCGTCTCGCACCGAGTGAGGGAAAAAACGTCCCATTTGGGACTCACAAGTGAGTCTTACTCGTTCACTAAAGTCCCAAATCCCGAGTCCCAATTGGGACTTTTTTCAGAACTTTTTCCAGAGACTTGCTGATCCGCCAGGGAGCGAACGTTTGTTATTCCATTTTTGTTATCCCATTGAACTGAACGATCGTGGAATAAAATAATGATTTATTAGACAAATAATACTCACGAACAATCACGGACAAGGTGTCGTCCGGGCTTGAATAATATGTGAAGCAAACAATGTGCTGGATCCAGCTCGAAGTCTCGATGACCACTGTTCCGGATTCGCAAAATTTTCCTGATTTATAACCACAGCAGTGATATATGTGTACGCATCTCGACGAGGGCACAAGAAAATATCACCAGTCGTTGCTGCGTGCAGGCTTCTAATCTTCCTCCGCACATCCCCCTTTTAAGTTCTTCTTCTTCTTCTTTATACTCTTACGTAGTAATATGGTTATCCTCGTTTTCCCATACCAAGATCCATTTACCAAACAACTGTGTCAAATCCGTGTGAACCAATACACGTTCAAAGTTGAACGAGAAATATCGATGGGTCACCTCGGGTCACTGCTCACGCTTAGTTCTTATCTCAACACGACAGAGCCCCTTCAACGAATCATCGTTTTACAATTACGTTTCCCAGTAGAATGAATGAAATCGAACTTGATCTCGATGTCCACGCTCCTCTCAATTCAAAGAAGAATCAGATCGTTCTGAAATTGTTATTTTCTTGAACATTCATTGCTTTTTCGTATAAACACGAATTGTTTCCGTCAAAGATATTGCGACTCGATATTTGTATCCGTTTTATTATACGATTTCGACGATTTTATCATTTTCGCGATAGAACTTTTAATTGCCTAAGCTCCCAATGGATCGAACACAATTTTTCGGTACATTGGATATGACTGCAATGATAAACTATCGCAGTGTTATTCTCAACACGTGTCTCAACACCTCGCCTACTTCGAACCACGGACCTTAGCCATCCAACGTTCCAATATTCAAAATTCTTTTACGGTCACTTCATTGATTGAACAATGATTCATCTGTGATTCACGCCTCGATTTTCTATGAACATTATATCGATCATTGATATTGACATTGATTATTGATAACTGCTGGTTTTACTATCAACGGGAACTCCATAATTTACATATTTATATGTCATTGTTCGGCTACATGTGAGTGCAAAGTTCATGCGAGACGTACCAGGATCACGCGGTTATTTCTCAATCTCCGATACTAAGAATAAACACGAATATTTTTCTAAAATATATTTACGATTTACCGGAAAAACCGTATTTTTTTTTCTTCTTTTTCATCCTCATAATCGTCGTACACGAATAAATAAACGCTTGAGGGCATTGAAAAATATTATATATTCAGCCGTTAATGAGGTTGGCTACACACAACAATGTTGCCATTTTAAAAGCATAGGAAAATTCGAAATGATTAGAATTTAATGAAATTTGTCGAGCATATTCTTTTGGATCAAATATGAATATACAAATTTTTTAAGATTTTTCTTCTACATAGTTTTCGAGTAATTTAACACTAGAGTTTACATCCGTAAGCATAGGATTCTGATATATATAGGTATATCTTTTGCATATTGTAAACTCCAATTATTTGACAACTATGAAGACGAAAAATTTGAAAAAATTTGTGTCATTGCATTTGATGCTAAAGAATGTTATCACTAAATTTTATTAAATTCTTATCATATTGTCGTATGTAGCCACCCTCCTCAAGATACAAAATTAAATGAACAAATGACGAAATCTGCGCTAACTTCGTTGCGCTCAGTGATATAAATACATTTGACACAATTCGAAAATAACTCTATTTGTAAAATCGTTTCATTTTTCACTTAATTCGAGAAAAAATTGATAAATCATTGATACTTCGCAACGAAAAATCGTCACAATGAATAGCAATACAAAAGAAATCGATGATTTGAATGAGGTTTACGTGTCTAATGACATGCTTGCTCGAGCTCTCGTTCAACTGCTTCCCCAAGATGGTAACACTATTTGTAATCAAGTTTTTTGTTCTTTCTTTTAAATAATTTTTAAATAATTAAATATATGTTAACGATAACGTAATTGAGTGACATATACTAAGAAATGAATCGTGATTTAGAGAGGCCTCACATATCAATTTGGCTAGAAAAACTTCAGTCAATATCCGGTGACAAAGAGGCTCTGTCGACGAGAAACGATTATACATCGTTGTTGCTTCTGGCAATGCAAAGTGGAAAAATAACTGAGCCATTCGACAGATTGCCACCAACCAAGGATTTACCCCCACTCTCCGATATAATGGTACTAAAGATTTTTCAATGAATCTCAGCGTAATCGAGCACTATCGAACCTCGACGATTTCATTACGATTTGATATGAACAATTCTTCGTTTTTATATCAGCCTCCGCATTTGTTTAACGAAATGTTCATGTCGGCCGATCAAAATCTTTCCTGCATCGACGATTTTATCATTGGAACGAACGCTCTGACCGACGAGGATGGCAATCCAGCGAATTCTATTCCACCGCACAGGTTTCTCGAACGTCAGCCTAAACCTGTTAACGGTGTTACCTGTTATTTTGCACTATTCAGCAATGAATCATGAAAGAGACGTCGGGAGTCGTTCATTTTTTTTAGTATCCAAACTCTCAAACCGTTTTCCACTCGAATTGTTCTGATTTTGATTCGCTACTGCGCTAAACACGGACAGAGGCAATTTGATTTTCAAAAAATGTTTTTTTTCTCTCTCTTTTTCTTTTTTATGGCATCACGAAGATTTCTAGTCGATAATCAATGATTCTTGTAGTACTACGTTGTGGATTTGGAGCTGCCTCTGAACGATAGTTTAAAAAATTTTAACAAACACAATGACGACGATAACACAACTAGGGAGATTCGTGAAATAACGGAGACCGAAACGATAAGCGAGCTCGAGTGTGCGGTATTTTAATGTTATTCGAGACACAGAACGCTCCGGATAATCCTCTTTCTTAATCGAATCTACAAAAGTTTCCATCCTAACCGCATACGTTTGATCTCCGCATCGAATAAGACAATTCAGAAAGGACACTTGCTCCATCGCCGCTACGTACAAGCTCTGGATCATCAAATTATTATTGTACACAGTACCAGTCGGACGATTGCATAAAAAAAAAAAAAAAAAAAAAAAAAAATATCAATTTCGTAACATTATTGTAACAGAAATGATTTTAACAATTGTAATTTAACCGTACAACAGGTCTCGCCATCTATTTATAGCGGATATAGCGGGAGGAATAAATTACGAAGACATAATTATGACTACCGATGTTTTTATCATCGTGATACCATTTCACGATACAATATCGTCACTAATTGAGAGTATAACACTGCAATGACGATTAAACATCGAAGGGGACCATTCCGTCATAATATTAGTGGAATATTTTCTTTTACACATTCGAGCTACCGAGAATCTGAATAATTAGCATATATTTAAAATTATACATACTACGCACGACTGAAAGCATTAAGTGACGAGTGTGACACGTATCGAAGATTATTAAAAGCTTTTAACTAGCGCAATGGTACCGGCTTATATTTCGCGATGAGAAAATTTCCTCTGCAGTCATATTGTTTCATTTTTTTTTTTAATTTCAACTCATCGATCATTGAATAAGTATTAAAAAAAATTAGCTCCGCTTCTGCTTTCAGGAATATAAAAAAAAAAAATGAAAAAAAAAAAAAAAAGAAATCTTCAAACCTCAGCATCCCTTCCGCGGTTTCACGATCTCATCGAAAGATCTTTCAGCTCCGCACGCAAACAGTCTATCACGTACGCGCGATACCTGGATTCTTAGATTAAAATAATATGCTAAAATCAACCCTGCGAATTGATTGGACAATTGACAACGTCTCTCCCTACCGCATATCCATGAGACTCACGTGATTTTCGACGCCATTGAAAGTTGCATACGTTGTCAACGATGCATATACTATGTGCGTAAAATACGAGGGTGGGAGATAAACGCAACGGTGGCAGGTAGAAAAAGCTTCCTAGTCGCATTATTCCTCCAATCTTATAACCGGCATCGCGGTTTCCCATTTCTCAATTATGCTGGACACACACGTCCCTGATATGACGTTTCATCCACCCCCCTCATCAATAAGACTAGATAATAAACCAAGTGCTCAAACGTTTTGTATTACTCACGAAGTCGAGTGTACGTTTTATCAACGTTAAATATCTGTCAGTCGCAATCAGGACTACTAAAGGAACAGATCACCGGCAGCATCCACTCCGAAATCTTACGCTTTATCTGTATACACTTTTTGATTGCTCGCTTTTATTATTTAATCTTTGATACGGTGTAAATAAATAATCTTCGTCGAAGACATTCCATGACTCCATCAATTAATTATCAAGGCAAGTTTCCTTCACGGATTTATGTTAATGTTTTCATCTTTCATCTGCTGGGCCCGCGTCGACATCTTTTCCATCATCCAGACTGATCGAACCTTTTTTAGATTGTATACGAAATCGATCGCCAGATTTTTTAATACAAAAATTTCTGCATAGTTTCGACCTGCTCGATATCTCATTTTAGAGAATTCAAAATTTATCAATTTCATATTACACGTTGATGATCGTCTCGGAAAAATTGATGCAAGTTTACCCTTTGAGGGGCAGTGGTACATATGTGTACCACCTTTTTTCCTGCAGTTTTTTTTATTATTGCTGTTGTATTTTGCTATACCTTTATACTTCTAAGTTGTTTTCAGTAACTTGAAGGTTCAAGCTATAAGATACTCATGGGAAAAAGTGTATATTTTTTTATTTGTAATTAGTTACACATAATTCAAACGCAAAAAACTCTTTTTTTTCGAATAAATTCAGCTGTGCTTGAACGAAGCGTCAGATTGCTTTGAATTTTTTTTTACGTATACTTCATTTCTAGTACTGTGATATATATTTTTTTCAGATTTTTCGGCACGCTTGAATTTTCAAAAAAAAATCTTCAAATTTTCCAAAAATTGAATTTTGGAATGAAAATTATTTTATTTCTATACTTAACCCAGCATACTGGCTATTTTAGGTCCGCCATCTTGAATTTTTCAATTCTGACGTTAGAATCGTAATCAGCGACCCCAAAAACCTCTCTTTACCGAATTTCGTGCCGATTTAACGAAAAATCACGAACTTGACCTAAAATAATCGCTATTTTGGATCCGCCATCTTGAATTTTTCAATTTCGACGCCAGAATCGTAATCAGTGACCCAAAAAACCTTGAGAACACCTGGGATTTTGTAAATTTGTTCAATAGAAAAATGTGCCCCTCAAAGGGTTAAAATCGCCCGTGCACGAGATGCACGTGGCAATCAACCTGCTGAAAAGGCGACGTACTTTCTCATTTTATACAATAAAAAATGGTACCTCCGAACTTCATTGCAAAGCTTTAGCTTCGTCGAAACAAAAATCGATCATTTTCATCAATAACATCATTGTCGACTGTGATTCCGAACTTCGCGTCTCTATTTAATAATTTTCGTATCAATGACGACGTGTCCAATCTTTTATCAAAAAAAAAAATTCAATAAATTAAGAAAGTACAACGTCGATCATTGTAAATCGTATCGGATCGATACTTCTATGAGAGAAATCGGCATAGAAGTCAGAGATCACAGGTGTTTTATTTTTATCTTCTTATAAAGTAAGCTTGTGATTGCGTTAGGAGGTGAATTGATTCGTGTGCAACGCGATTGTTTCCTGACGAAATTCATTCGGTCATTCCTCGACATTTCGCAATTCATCTGTTCCGTGATGAATCTCCATTTAAAAACCAAATTCAGGATGAAGAAGAAGGAGAAGTATTTTAAGGTTGGAAAACATAAAAAGTCAGAAATAAATATGAAAAATAAACGACAGTCGCTATACTGGATGAGAAATTTGAATAAACAGAATAGCGGAGGCGATAGAATTCAACAATCGTCATGTACCAATACCGTTTCTGAAAAAATATTGGCGATAACAGATTCAATGAGATTCGTTCAGTAAAAAAAAAAAAAAAAAAAGAACAAATAAGCATTATCGCACACTGATTCATTTGACGACGTGAAAAGTTATTCAACGAAGTAACAGAAAATGTAAATGCGCATTAGTCCGAAAAACAATAATGGTGCGACGTCGTCTTTGAGGGATTTTGCGCGTGAACTGCGCGAGTTAGGTATCGCGCATATATTTGCCCTATAGCAACGATAATAAAGTTCGCTCACCGATATTTAGTGTACGCTTTGATATGAGTCCACGGTCTTCTTGTTTCACGAAATTGAGTGAGTGGAAATATTATTAGAAATTGTAATATTATCATTTTGAAATTATTGATAAGAATAACTGGTGCTCCGTCGATGATTAAGTGTTACGAAATATTCGCTGTGAAAAATGATCCTGTCGATGAATTCTCATAAATCAAAACAACTGGGAATAAAAATTGTTTTCAACGATTTTATGTCTCTTATCAATCGTGCTAGAGGGTGTGAAAATTATTTTATCAGTGTCGTCTGTGAAATCGTGCAATCGTGTTTATTTTCTGGAACCAAAGAAATCATTACTCTCCTCAGAGTTTTTGCATTCTGATAGAAAATATTCGAACGGATCTATGAAGTGAAATTTAAAGAATTAAAAAATCCTACACGGATCCTGTGATTGACAAGATCGAAGCAAATACTGATATAAAACGTCGTTAAATGCCGGAAATTTGTTTGCTTCGAATAGAGCAAGGCTTAGCAGCGTAAATGAACGTTTCAAATTGTCCCTCCAGGCGATTCAACGGCTCACGAAGATCCGTGAATTATGCACAGTACGAAAAAAAAAGCAAACTCGAGTGTGTAGATCCTATTCCGTGCAGTAGTCTGCTCGTTTATTGATATGGAAATACAAAGAAAAAACGTTCATTTTTCGATGCTAGATTGAACCATTCGATAACAAAATTTTATTTTGATTGCTCAATCATGTTTGATACGGTGAAAAAAAAAAAACACGTTTTCGAGTTTTCAATTTATTTGTTTCGTTACTCCATTTTTTAATACAATTTGAGATTCTCTGAGCTCGGCAAAAGTTTGGTTTACGAAAGTACTCTTGTTGTGTAAATATTTTCATCTTAATCGAGCCTGTTTCTTGTAAACATAGCGAGCAATATTTTGAACATATACAACAAACATATATTTTGAACATATATAACAAACGTTTTCTCGACCGATCGAGACACACAGCGGCGATAGTTAAGTCATAAATGAATAACCTACCGCGTATCACTACTCGTGACAATTAAATCATCCGTAACGTGTCTCCAACCTATGATAATGATGTTTTTTCTATTGTTTTTAATTACCGATATACTTGACCAAGAATCGTGAATTCATAAACGGAAAGTCATTTTATGTTGTTCAATGAAAAAAAAAAAAAAAAGCAATTCCGATTTGTAAATTAATAATTTTTTTCATAACGTATTAGAACAGTAAATTCCGTTAAGTTTTCGATGGAATTTTCCAAATGATTTCACACATATGTATAGCAAAGTTTGAGGATAATTATTAATCAGGTTTTGGAACGCAAATTCCTTCGATCCGGAACAGTGCAAAACACATATATAGGGAAAGTGTTAGGGAAGTAAAAGCTTTATTCCACGAGAAAAGATACCGTTGCCCTGCTCTGATGTTGAAATTATGACACACGTGTTTACAAAAGGATCATTACAAATCATTGCATATATCGAAAAGTTGATTTGAAAAATTGACAAATGATTTTTCGTTCATTATTTTTGTGATCATTCGCGATAAAAAGTTATCACAACTCGAGTATTATCTGTCAAACGCTATTAATACCGTAGTTTAATTGGATCATTTCGGGATGTCGATAGAAATTAAGTTCATCATTAGTCTATTTTTTTTTTTCAATAATCATTTTTAAGAAGGGTGGCTACATACGACAATATGATAAGAATTTAATAAAATTTAGTGATAACATTCTTTAGCATCAAATGCAATGACACAAATTTTTTCAAATTTTTCGTCTACATAGTTGTCGAATAATTGGAGTTTACAATATGCAAAAGATATACCTATATATATGAGAATCCTATGCTTACGGGTGTAAATTCTAGTGTTAAATTACCCGAAAACTATGTAGAAGAAAAATCTTAAAAAATTTTTTATATTCGTATTTAAGGGGGGAAGCTGGTCTAGAGCGTAAAAAATGGGCATAATTTATGAATTTTTTATGACTCAACAAAAAGATCAATCGAAAATCTGTGAAAGAGGTTTTATAATTTAGGTTTTAATATACAAATACAAATTTTTTCGTGTCAATTAAATTCAAAATGGCGGTGTCCGGCATTTCTTCGGAGGCGCCTCGATTTTTAGACGGGTCCATGGCCGAAGATGTAACCTCCTTAATTTTGGTCCGGGAATAAAATCCCGAAAATTTTTAGTTTCTATATAACAACAGCAAGAGACGTACGTAGCATTTTTTCGATATTTTGTTTTTTCGCGAAATGGTGCACGTTTGAACAAAACATTAAAATTTTCACTATAAAAAAACGACAAAATTGTTGACTAAAAAAAAAACTATGCAATATAAAAAAAAAATCCTACGTACGTCTCCGGAGAAAGGTATTTCGAATGTACTGTCAAAATTTCGTATAGATCGGTGAAGATTTGCTCGAGTTATGTCTTCGGCCAGTTCAAAAAAAGTCATTTCGAGAAAAACGCGTTTAAAGTTTTACGAACTATAAAATCATATTAAATGCGTATATACTTTTAATCTGCGATGCCTGCGCCGTACAATTGCCCTTCTGTATCAATCTCTTCGGCTTCTTTTTCCTTTCGGAAAATGATCTTTATCCCCCCGGAAAGGGAATCTTTATGATCCCGGCGCACACTGTAATGCGTGCGCCAGGATCATAAAGGGCGCTCGGGGCATACCTGAGAGGCGCTGCCGCAGAATGGAAAGTTTGGGCATTTAGACATTTTTGCCGACATCCATCCTTTGGTATGTTATTTTTAAGACCCTAAAGTACCTTTTAAGACAAAAAAAAAAATTTCGGTTTCTTCAAAATTCTAGACCAGCTTCCCCCAAAAGAATATAAAAAGAAAATCCAAAAGAATATGCTCACCAAATTTCATGAAATTCTAATCATTTCGAATTTTCCTATGCTTTTAACATGGCAACATTGTTGTGTCTAGCCAATCTCCTTAATGGCTGTTCGCGGTATAACTATTGCGATAAAACTTTTGATTCGTATCGATTTCCGCGTGATATTTCACCAATGAAATAGTAAATACGATGAATGGATATGACCTTAACGATTGTTTAAATATTAATTTAACAAAGAAATCGTTACCACGATGCTACAACGAGTTTTTTTTTTTTTTTTCTTTAGTCTTGCGCTCCATTGAATCGCGAAAAATGATCAACTAAGCTAATGCATGATTTCGAATGTATAATATCATTGAAACAGGTTTTGAAAACGCATAAGTATTATAATTTCTTCTGCAGCAGGAAATAGGCTAGAACATTTCCATATTTGTGATGAATATATTGTTTTAATATTGTGAACGATATACGAAGCACAAATTTACATACGTTACGGTTTAATGTCCAGAATCCGATTAACGTAATATCTGTCTTTTATTCTCTCTTGATTTGAGTCGATGAGCTTTGATAAAATCGATCGATCGTGTACTAATCGATCTAAGTAACATACCGCAAAGTCGGAATAATGCACCCTAAGATTTAAACTGAAAACGAAGGATTTAGAGAGAGAAAAAAAACTAGGAAATCTTTTCAAACAGTTCTGTCAAAATGACATTTTTTTCTTTCGTTTACATTCGAACAAAAGCTCTGTATTGTCTCGTAATTCGATTTGTTTGAAGCATTCAATTTGGATTCTATTGAAATGATGAAACTGCTTTAGTTATGCTTTGAACATTGACGGTAGAATATTATCACGCAATAATAATCGGACATTGCGTGAAGAAATTCTCACAATTTATCATTCAGCTCATTAGAATTCACGTCGTATTGGCATTTTATCACTTAGAGTAAAGTCAATGCTTACACATTCATTCACTCGATAAATACTCATTTCTTGTTCCGATTTATAAAAAAAAAAAAAAAAAAATAAACCCGTTGTGGTTCACGCTCCAAGGATTTGAAGAAACTTGGAGTATCGTAAAAAAATATTTGTTTACTTTTGATGATACAAAATTAAGAAATGAAAACTTTTTGTTAGGTGACGATGTCGAAAAAGCGGAAGGACCGGCAGATTTTGAACGAGCAATAAAATCGACAGGTCTGCATTTGTTTGATTTATTGAATAATTATAAAATGAAATTCGTTTGTAATCAAGAGTTTATCAAAATTTCAACAGGATATGGAAAATTCAACTATTTTTTGCTCTTGGCTATTCTGCCGGCGGGATGTGCCAGCATTTATTCATCAACTTCGATGTCGTACGTTCTTCCCTCGGCAGAATGCGATCTCAGTCTTACTCTCTTCGACAAGGGACTCTTGAACTCGATGCCTTTCGCTGGTAAATAATTAAATCGATGAAATAGTTGTCAATCAACAGATTTAGGATAATAAAATGACATTATAAAAAAAGCTTCATAGCGTTAATAACTTAATTTGAACTTTAGGAATGATCGTAACTTCATTTTTCTGGGGATTTATGACCGATACATTTGGACGTAAAAAGATTCTGATGTACGGTTATCTGACAACGAGTTTGGTCAGTTTGTCGAGCTCATTGTCACAGACATCAGCGATGTTGATATTTTTCAAATTCTTGAATGGCGTTGTGTGAGTATATCAAAGAGAAAAGGAATTGAGTTTTTTTTTTTATGCTGGAGGCCAGCAGGAAGGATTTGATTGATTGAAAAAAGGACGCTGACAAACATCTTCCAGGATCTTTCTTATCGATAATCGTAAATTCTTATAACGCGATATGAACTTGTACGATGTTTATATTTTCATAAAATATTACGTGACTGATTATTAATATCCAATGTAAACAGCATTTCCGGACCGTTCTCAGCTTTAATGTCATATCTTGCGGAGGTTCACGGCGAACAGCAACGCTCGCGAATTTATATGTGGCTCGGAATATTCTATTCGATAGCGCATATAACGATGCCCTGTGAGTATAATTTCTAAACGAAATTATAATTACAATATATCGAAGCAAAAACATTTTAAAATACTGCTCTAGGATCTCCTCGTGCGCGGCGATCTGAGGAAAACGTTGATGAGTTTCAATGTTGATAAGATTCTTAGCTGGAACCCTCATTAATTCTGATCCTTGTCGTGTCTTTTTTCCTATAACATATATATTCCACGTCAAACCGGAGAACTTTTTCCCTGACCCTCGCCGATTTGGTTAATTATTTTTTATATGGTTATATGAAGTCTAAAAGACACCATGGAATTTTTTCAGATTTTTCTGAACAGCCATTTAAAAAAAAAAAAAAATCCAAAAAAAGCCTCTTTTTAAAAATCTGAAAAAATTCCTAAAAATCGCTGATTATATGCCAAACATTTTAAGCTACCGCTCGGAGTGGAAGTATGATTTTTTCTGTGTGTTAATCGGCTAATAACGTTGAAAAAATTCAAAAAATGCCGAAAAACACTTACTCTGGCCCAATAGTTGAATATTTGGGTACCTGAAACTAATTTTCGTCACAATTTTCGAACAATCAAATAAAAAATATGGACCTTGATCAGCTAGTAGTTACGAATTCCCAATATAATGAGATTATACGTACAATATTACACCGGCCATGGAAGGATCTTTTGATGGAGTTGGAAAAAAATATATTCACATATTATTTGATAAAATTGAATAAAACTATTGAATGAATACCTCAACTTTTTGCCTGGCTCAATTTTTTTCGTTTTGTACTGGTCTGAAATATCCCAAAAAAATTTTTGGGTACGAAAATATTCGACTATTGGCCCGAAATGAGTGATTCTTGATTTTTTTAGAATTTTTTCAACATCAATAGCTCATAAAAGCACAGAAAAAATCGTACTTCCACGACGGGCGGTAGCTTAAAATGTTTGGCATATAATCAGCGATTTTTAGGAATTTTTTCAGATTTTTAAAGAGGGCCTTTTTTGGATTTTTTTTTTTTTTAATGGCCGTTCAGGAAAGGTTGAAAAATTCCAGGGTGTCTTTTAGACTTCATATAATCATATAAAAAATAATCAACCAAATCGGCGAGGGTCAGGGAAAAAGTCCGCCGGTTTGACTCGGAATACCTCATATATACAAATCTCCGGCGTTTCTCTTCTTGACGTCGTTACGTTGATTGCAGGTCTAGCTTGGTTGATAATCCCTCAGACATGGCAATGGAGCATTTCCGGTGGTACTTTCCGAGTGAACTCTTGGAGAATATTTTTGGCAGTATGCGCGATCCCCGAGGTTGCAGCGTTCATAGCTCTCTCGTGGTTTCCCGAGAGTCCACGATTCCTTCTGTCGAAGGGTCGTGACCACGAGGCCCTCGAGGTTTTCAAAAGGATCTATAGCCTCAACTCCGGCAAAGAGCCTCACACTTATCCGGTAAGTAAGACAGTAAACAAAAAAAAAAGGTCAAACTCAAATCGCACAGCATTGCGAGGAGAAGACGAATGTCGCGAATATAAAAATTATTATCGCGGATGCCAACTGGGCTCCTGTCCCCGACTCAAATTTCATCCTCAATTAGATCCGGGCTCACGCGCGTGTGATACTATCGGGCTGCCGATCGAGTCCACTTGTGTAGGCTACCGATGAGACCTGTTCAGGTAGTTCAAGGATTAAATTTAATAAGCCATTCTTTAACCGGTTAACTGGTAAGCTTTTCTTTCAGTTTTCCTCCCAAAACTCGTTCGCGCAAATTATTTATCGAAATACAGAATATTATTTGATTTTGAGGAGTTTTCGAGGCTGCTGATCCCATTCTCGAACTCCGAGGCCGTTTTTAACTTGACATACTGATCCATTTTTTTTTGTTTTGTTTTTCATAGAGCATCTTAAAAACGATTAAGGAGTTTCGGCACAGGCGATACAATTTTGCCATGCTAAACCATGTTAAAAACACAAAAAATTTCAAAAAGTTTAGAATTTTATAAAATTTGCTGAACATATTCGTTTAGTGCCAAATTTGACAATACAAATTTTTTCAGATTTTTCTTCTACACAGTTATCGAGTAATTGAAGACTAAAGTTCACGTGTATAAGCATAGCGTTTCCACAAATATAGGTATACACTTCGGGCATAAGATATCTGCTTTAATGCATAATTACTCGATAACTGAGTAGAAGAAAATTTTGAAAAAAATTGTCTTTTCGTACTTGATGTTGAAGAACATTATCACCAAATTTGATTAATTTCTTAACATTTTGCCTTTTGTACCGAAGCTCCTTAAGTGCGGGGCGCTAATATTTGTGAGAATCGATTAGAAATTGAAAAAGTTATTGAAATTTTTACGTATTATATGACACGATAACCAGTCAACCGGTTAATTCACTTTTCTTGCTTTTGCTTTTTTGGTAATTTTTGTTTTCATTCGTTTATTCGTGATAATGTAATACTTGGTAGAAGATGAACTAAACGTTTGCTCATTCGACAGGTCAAGATTCTCGCGAGCGAAGTTTTAGTCAAAGACAAAAATAAAAGTCTCATGGAATCATTGAGCGGTGGATGGCAACAGATAAAACCACTTTTTAATTCTCATTACGTGTATAGATTGATATTAATTGGTGCTATACAATTCGGTGGCACTGTTGGGTAAGACAGATTTTTTTTTTCTTTCAAAATTCTTCAAAGAATCCAAAAATATGAAAAAATATTCGTCAATCAAAAGTGCAATTGCTCTTTTTCCGTATCAGTTCAAATTCTCTGAGATTATGGATGCCACAATTGTTCGCAATCATAGAAACTTACGAGACTAATCATCCGATCAAAACTTCCGGTCCATTTCCGTCCATTTGCGTTATGATCGACCAGAGTCGAAAACACGAGTATCACGTGGAACAAACACTCGACAGTAATCACACAGTTCAGCTTTCTGGTGTATGTGCACCGGTATGTAATGATTATTGTCAATAAATTAGTGATTTTATTTTCACACAAAAACGAAATAAATCGATCGATTAATCGAGCTCCGATTAGAATGATTTTAGGATCTAAAATGATGCTTTTTTTAAATCTCAGGTCATTTTGAATTCAACTGTGTACATAAACTCCATAGTTATTGCTCTGACTGGTGTTGTTGGGTATACATTGGCCGGGACGATCATCAACCTTGTCGGAAAGAAAAAGCTCATGGGTGAGAAACTCTTTTTGTTTTAAGGAGGGTGGCTAAATACGACAATACGATAAGAATTTAATAAAATTTAGTGATAACATTCTTTAGCATCAAATGCAATGACACAAATTTTTTCAAATTTTTCGTCTCCGTAGTTGTCGAATAATTAAAGTTTACAATATGCAAAAGATATACCTATATATATCAGTATCCTATGCTTGCGGATGTAAACTCTAGTGTTAAATTACTCGAAAACTATGTAAAAGAAAAATCTTTAAAAATTTTTATATTCGTATTTAATCCAAAAGAATATGCTCACGAAATTTCATTAAATTCTAATCATTTAGAATTTTCCTATGCTTTTAACATGGCAACATTGTTGTGTGTAGCCAACCTCCTTAATCGTGACAATTTTCTGAAAAATAATAAGTTGACGTTATTTTTTCATTAATAAAACAACGAATTACAGTCTTCTGCTTTTTGTCGGCGGGCTTGTGTTGCGGAGTTCTTTATTGGGCTGAAGATTCCAATGGAATCCTTGGAATTTCGGCCGTTTTTGTTGCACTGTCGAGTATCGGTGGTGCCGCCGTTATCAACTTTATCGTTGATAATTTTCCCACCTGTCTTCGGTAAAAACAACTTCGTTAAAATCAGCTTATTTTATCATCTTTCACTGCGCTCTCTTTCTTTGAGTTTTTTTTATTGGTTTTTCACAATTTTTTTTCGTTATTTTTAGAACAATGGCCATTAGCATAACTATGATGTCCGGCCGATTTGGTGCTGTTGCTGGAAATCTTTTATTTCCGGTACTCTTCAAAGCCGGATGTTTGGGTCCTTTCGTAATGATCGGTATCGCCTGTTTGAGTAAGTTCGATATTTCCCATTTTTTTATTGAATTCGATATTATATTGGGAAAAAAAAATCTGCCCTTGCGACAAAATATTTTCTCTCGTGATGGTTGTTGGAAAAATTTAATTTTTCAGCTACGAATTTTGTCAAGGATGAAAATAAGATTAAATCGTATTTATTTTCATTTTCGTGATCCTTCGAAAATTCGATTGCATCTGTAAGAATTTGTGAGATAGAAAAAGGAAATTATTCTTTTTTGTTCCTAAAATTATTTTCTCTTCATTCGATCATCTCGATATTTTGGACACAAATATTTCAGTGATTTTTGAAAATCTTTTTTGAAAAAATTTACTCCATTATCCTTTCATATTTCCTTTCAAAAGTGTGAAAATAAAACTTTTTTTTTTTTTTTTTTACTTTTTCCATTGCCGCAGTCTGTTCGCTACTGGTATTCTTCATACCTCAAAAGGACATTTCGGACGAGATACCAGAAAAGTGATTATCTCCCGTGTGTATTTGGGAAATAAACTTCTTGTGCGCAAAGTCCAGGCATAAGTGCTACAGTGATTTGCGTCGAATAAATAACGATCGAATGCGTGAACGCTTATTCGAATATATAACAATCGTTATATCGATAAATCGATCTTGAGTGGAACCAATTTTGACATAACATTTTTTTTTTTTTTTTTTTTTTTTTATTCTCGTCGCCAATGACTCCGATACGAGAAAATAGCCAAAAGATTCTGTTGAACCTTTCCTATATTATATTTTCTATACATTATATATGTAATATACGAATTGTTCGTTATAAAAAAAATAGAGTTGATATAGCGATCGAAATATTTTGTTTTATAAATATTTACACGTATTTATTAGTTGATAATAATTTTAATAATAATATAATGATACGTTAACGATGTAAAATGTAAAAAAATGAAACGTACATACAAATTCCCAATCTCTGTTTACAATTGTACGTAACTAAAATGTATAACTCTATGTTTCTTATAATTATATAACTCGTATATATTCATAATAGGATTTTGAAATTTATCAATTATCGTAATTTCGGATCGACGATTCGTAAATTTATGTGATTGATCTTTATATAATTTAGTCATTGTTGTATTAATACAGTTTATAAAAATGTGTACGATTATACGTAGCAGCGTAAGCCTCGAACGACTAATTTAATAGTAATTTGAAAAATACCGCAGTTCTCGCATTGAGAAATAATCCATTTTTGTATTAATATTGTTACAGATAGAATAAATATGTACAATATATTGAAATATACATTGAAACATAAAACGTTGAGCATTATTGGATACAGATATATAACTGTAACTATAACTAATCATAATGACGAATTAATCGATGGGCGAGGAAAAAAAATGTATTTCACATTTTCTTTGCAGCAAATTCAATCAATATTCGATACTTACATCAGCAGAAAAAATTAACATTTACGAAGTTGGAGACGATAAAAAATTCAAATTTTTTCCATTAAAATGAGAAGGAGCTTATAAAATTTTGAAATTTTATAAGCATTTCTGACGAAAATTTCGACTTCTTTGTCGATTTAAAATTTTTTATATTTCTTAAGGTGGTTGGCTACACACAACAATGTTGCCATGTTAAAAGCATAGGAAAATTCGAAATGATTAGAATTTCATGAAATTTCGTAAGCATATTCTTTTGGATTAAATATGAATATAAAAATTTTTTAAGATTTTTCTTCTACATAGTTTTCGAGTAATTTAACACTAGAGTTTACATCCGTAAGCATAGGATTCTCATATATATAGGTATATCTTTTGCATATTGTAAGCTCCAATTATTCGACAACTATGTAGACGAAAAATTTGAAAAAATTTGTGTCATTGCATTTGATGCTAAAGAATGTTATCACCAAATTTTATTAAATTCTTATCATATTGTCGTATGTAGCCACCCTCCTTAAATGTTATTCGTAAACGTAAACATGGTTGGAAAGTATAACTTATCGGACTATCCAGGAAACGATTGGAAGAGAGTAATGAAAAGAAAAAAATAAACTAAATAAATACGATGTTTTGGAATTAGGGTCGTGTAGTAAAATCGTATATTTTATCAAATCAGGAAACATAGATGTAGTTGGAACAACAGGCCTTATGGGTACGCTTGGCACGCTTTTGCTGGGGTCCGATAAGTGCTGACCCCAGCCACGATGGAGTCAGCACTATTTCTCTGTCGAATTTCAAAACAATTATTTATAAATACAGTCTGCTACCAAATAGTTATATTGGCATTCGATATTAAGGTAATTTTATCAAGGTGGCTAGGTCGTAGGATTCTCGGGAAAAAATTTAACCCCGTTATTCATAGATCAATTGTTGTTCTCACAAAATTTCAGGTTAAGTTATCGATTAAGAGAGAGAATAAAATTATTGAAAGTGGGTGTTCTCCGTGACGGATTTTCAGGGTGACATAGGAAAATCCGATTTCTGGTCACTAAAAACATGTATACCTTAGTAAAAATCCATCAGATATTTTACAAAAACCAGATTTCAGTACTTCAAACTTGTAGCAATCCTGTGGTCTCGAAAAAAAGCGGTTATCGACCTAGTTTATATGGAATATTGAGTTGAAATGGAGCTTCCGGCATCGGACAGTTTTTTGACACTTTAGAGATGAAGAGGTTAAACCCGGCGGTCGAGTACTATACGTAGTACACGTCAGTCACTGAAATAACTGTTATTTCAGTTTTACAGTTATATACAAATTGTTATGCACAAGTGTTAGGCATAAGTTTTAAATTTAGTGATTAGTATGAGCAGCTAAGTCGATGGGATTACCTTAAAAACTTGTATACTAACCGAGTATCCTAGGATGGAAAGCATATCGTAGTTCACTGTAGCACCGCGGAGGGCAGAACCGTACGGTGACGATCAACGCTTGTTTATGAATTCATTGACAGCTCTTGTATTTACTTATTCAATGACGTATTAGCAAAAGCAGGCAAAAATAGTTGAAAGAGGGCCAGCAGCAGCGACGAAAGAAAAGTGGCGTCTATTGGACTGTCGCTAGTCCATCAGTTTATTTAATCTTTCACTCGTTCAATTATAATGAGAACAATGTCGAGTAATTGTAACGATATGAGTGTAAAAATTTCACGATAAATAGTAGTTTTTTTTTTAAAACTCCGGTGATTTAGGTGTCACCGAGAACGGGTTAATTAGAAAAGAAAAATAATTTAAAAAATGGACGATATATTTCAGAATGGAAATTACCAGATAGAATCAAACGCAAACGATATGACGGGTTTGGATTTACAAAAAGAGGTGTGTATTGTATAATTCGCAGTTATAAACATATTTCTTACATTAAGTAACCACCATTATAGTCACGATTCAATAGATCAAATGACACTTTTAAAACTGTCGATAACAGAGTGATTTTTTTATTTTCATAACAAATCAAATGTATATTTCGATATTAAAGAAAAAAAATCATCGAAATGTTTATCGCAAGTTTCCTCCATTGCGAACCATTACGTATAAATAATAAAAAGTTTCGTGTGTTTTAGAAGTGTCAAAAATATTAACTGATCAGCTGTTTTTTCAGATAATTTAAAAACACCTGAACATGGGTAGTCGTTTCTTTTTATTCTTTTCTATTTACGGTATAAAATGATCATCACATCGATTGAATTTTTAAACGAAAAATCAGTCTTTCAAAAACCCTTTATTCGGTAGCATAACAAACTTATCGATTTAGTCTAAATGTCAAAGAAAACTCGGGAGTTTTTTCACTTCGTTCCATACCCCCTAACCAAGTCAACTAAAAGACTGTCATCCATGGCTCATGTTCAGAGACAAGCTTCAAAAACAACTTTGGAGTTTGAGATATTAAAAAAAAATTTCCTTCCAAAGCTTGGATCGAGTATTTGATTAATAAAATATTTTTTTACTCATTCAAGGAGTCTCTTCTCGATCACATGGAAATCTCCATCGTCGAGGCTGAAAAAAGAGCCAACGGAGGTCTTAATTTGAGAGAATTTTATACCGTTTATCTGATCGATACCAAGTAAGCTCAGATTTATTCCAATATCAATGTTTTATGAGTCGTAATGAAATAACAAAGTCGATATCGATACTGAAGGAAACGTAGTGCGAGTCTAGACGCATTGCAAAGTCTGAAAAAATATCTTATTTAATTGTACTTCACAGAGTCATAGATCCTGATTTCAAAGATGCTCTTACCACGGTCAGTTCTTTGTGGCGCCGATATACAGAATTCGAGATGCTCAGAGCGTATCTCGAGATTTCTTATCCCTACATAGTTTTGCCGCCTTTGCCTGAGAAAAAAGTTCTCTATGCTTGGCAAAAGATCACCACTGATACTTTTGACCCTGATTTTGTGGATCGTCGCAGAGCTGGTCTAGAAGTATGTATGTTTGAATAAACTGAAAATTGAGAAGATGCTCAATAAGTACAAAAGCTCTGATATGTTTCGAACGAGTAAAGATTAAAGTGCATTTATAATCGATGAATTCAGAACTTTCTTTTGCGCGTCGCTTCTCATCCGGTTCTTTCTCGAGACAAACATTTTATGGGATTTTTGCAACAGAAGGATGGATGGAAAGAAAGCATCAAAGAGAGCGGTGAGTTACAAAATGATTTCTCAACAATTTTTATAATTGCGACTGCTTTTTAAATATTATAAATGATAAAAATGAATAATCAAATGCTCCAAAACACGTGAACAGGTTATTTGCAAATAGCTGAATCAAAGTTGAAGGCCCTTAGTGTCGCTGTAAGATTGAGAAAGCCGGATAAAAATTTTGAGACGATCAAAAATTACGGAGTCGATCTCCAGGTATTTCAAAACTGCATGAAACAAAAAAATATAAATTTGAATATCGTACTAAATATTTGTTTCCTATTCAGAACAATTTGTGCAATCTTCTACGCGCTCGTGCAAGACTAGTCGAGAAACAATATACGCTGTACAAATTGCACGCCAATTATGGTCGTGTGTTCAGCGAATGGAGTGCCATTGAGAAAGAATTGGGAGACGGTTTACAGGTAAATGAAATAGTTAATTTTACCTTTGTAATCCGAATAACGATTATTTCCATCTAACCACAAATATCTTTCTTTTCACATCTCCCTTCAAATATTATATTTTTATCATTAAAAGCACTTTGATAGAAATTACTTGGTCAGAGATTTTAGTTCGAAAAATTCAAACCGCATGCAAAAAAAAAATCAGATCCCCGTTCAATGTTGAAATTTATTTAAAAAACGATGATTTTTGTCTAGAAATCTGGTCATTATTTGGATTCGTTAGCAGCGACTATAGACACTACACTCGAGGAAGAAGAACTCATAGCGGATCAGTTGAAAGAATGGTTATTCGGAGCATCTGCGTTACAAGCTGTAATTAGACGGAGAGAAGCTTTGCAACTAGCAAAGGATGAGGCGAATGACAATCTCAATTCTGCGTACGAGCAGAAAAATAAAGTTATGCAAGGTACGCAGCTTTTTCTTACGAACCTTTGATGTTTACCCTGAAAGCACTCTGTCAGGATTTGAGAGATTCAAAAAGGAAGTAAACTCGTGATTTTTGGCTCTGCCAAAATTGTTCAGAAGCTCAGACGGTTTTTTCTTTTCGTAAAGAATAAAAAAAAATGGGTTATACATACTCGGTTTTGCCGGAATCATACAATTTTTGAGCCTACCGAATCTCACAGATCCAGGTATGCGAAAGGAGGCAGCGAAAAAAATTGAGCAGCTACAAAACTATAAAAATGTTGTTGTGGAAAATCTTAATTTTAATGGAAAAAATCAGGAAAGTCTGGAATCATGTCACGGCTATTTGGTTCGGTCGATACCGAGGAAGTTCGGGAATTAAAAATCGTACAACTGGAGCAGCGTATAGGACAAAACGAAGAAATTGTTAAGCAGGTCGACGAGGATTTAAAGTACATTCAAATTTCTCTCTCAGCCTTCTAAATAATCAATTTGTACCGCTTTTTTTTTTTAATAATAAAAACTGTTTTCAACATTTTTTCAAGGTCATTTTCTGCTAAAGCAACCATGGATATTCAGAGATTTCAGCATCAAAAAGTGATCGATTTGAAGGAAACTTTAGCGGCATACTGCGTGCTTCAATTCAAACTTGCGAGAAAGGTATTTATTGATCGTCACGGTAACGATCTTTTAAACTCTCCATTAATTTTTTTTACACACAAAAAATACATAATTTCTGCTCCATTCTTTGTTTCCATCGCTCATTATCAGTGATAAACAAAGAGTTCGAGAGTAGTAAGAAAATTCTTATTTGTAATAAGAATTACGAAGTGAAAAATTGACTCGTTTTTATTGGAAAAATTCAGGGTCTGCAAGCTTGGCAACACATCAAGCAGTGCTTGGAAGCAATACCATAAAATAGCTAAAGAGAATCTTATCGTAAGAACAAGGATTATTAATATATTTGAGAAGAATCGAGGAAGAAGTTCGTGTCTCACGCCATGCAATGTACATTCCTGCATTTATATGCTTACTTATCACTGTCAATGTATAAATATGATTGTTTTTAACGGATAGATAGAATCGACTAAATGACATATATTGTACGCGTTAACAAAAATTCTATCGAAATAGCACTGTTTAGTATTTATAATGTGTATTTTATTGCTACAAAAGAAAAGGAGAAAAAACAAAATAATTTCTGTATATACGAATTTCGTCAACTGATGTTGAATACTTACCTCGATAGATTGATCGAGTTCGGTATGTAAAAAAAAAAAATACACGAGATACCTTCTTGGACAGCCTGGCCGATCGTGACGACCGAAATCTTGGTCTTTTTAGTCGTCTAATTTGTCGAAAAAAACGATCCAAACGGTTTGTTTAAAAATCAGCTAGTTGAATCGTAACTTGGAAATGAGATTTTGGTCAATTCATTTTTTTTTAACTTGGAAAAAAATAGCAAAAAAGACTCAATTGAGTCGTTTTTCTTATTTCGATGTTTTCTTCACTCGCTATGATCCGCCTGGGCATTGAAAAGAATGAGGAAAAAAAAAACTACTAACTTAAACTTTTAAACAAAATGCACTTTGTGTCGTATAATTTTTCATCCAATCGTATGTTTTTTTTTTTTCGTTCTGTGAATCTCTTTCTCTCTTTTTCTCTATTCGTATTTATTGCTATTTTTTCGAATACTTATTTCTACCGATCAGATATTTATTGATTTATAATAATCAGAGGAACAGAATTTCAGATGTGCCACTTTTCGTGTGGTCATTTTTTTTAATTATACGAATAATGGACCTAACAATTAACTGATCAAATTTTATAAATCAACTCTCGCATATCGTATTATATTATATACACATATATATACACACACGTTGATTCGTCACGACAATTTAAAAGACAAAATTTGCCGCGTTAGCGTTTTATATATTTGCAAAGTAACTTCCGGGTGAAGTTGCTACGCTGATCGCGTTACTCCAATAATGTACACTGTTCCTTGTTAGAACGAATAAAAAAATTGTAACCAAATGCTTGTTTTCGTGTCTTTTTTCCTTCCATCCGAGACATGATTCGAAAATTTTTACTTTTTTCTCAAATAAACTCTTGTCTTTGTTACGTTATTCTTTCGTAATAATGAAACATGAAATACTCGACGATTTGAGAGCTTACGTTTGTACAAAACTTTCACGAAATAATTTTTTTGCCTTTTCTGCAAAAACTGTTGAAAAAAAAAAAAAAAAATAATGCGACGATAAATTTGCCCGAGCAAAGTCTGAAGGCAAGACAACGCGTCTCGTTAAACTACTTTTTTCACGACAGTCGACGTGACAACAACTCGCTCCGATCCGTTTTTTTCTGGAAATTCCAAAATCGTTTTTTCTGCAGTCTACTTAGCCTTTTTTTTTATCAACGTGCTGCTATGAATTTTTTTCTTCATATAGACAATTAAAAAGTCAAGTTTTGTATAATTAACGCAAATTACGATTCGAAGTGGCACAAATCGTTGAGTTTTTTCTTTCTTTTTAATTGTATAATTTGGCCAAACACTCCGAGACGGAAATAAAAAATGCGTTACAGCAATCTTTTTGACGTTTTCGCATCGATTGTCATATCGAAAATGAAACAGTGTCTAGTTATATAATGTTGCATTTATCGTAAAAAAAAAAAAAAAAAAACTCCGGAATAAATATTTCTTTGACTACGAAGGCTCGTTCGATATCTTGTAATCAATATTTCGTAGTATTTTTTCCCACAAATTCATGGACGTCTCAAAAATCTATTGAGCGTTTTCGAATTCCCATAAACTCGGAATAATTAATGAATTCAATCAAGGAGTTTCGGTACAGAAGTAAAAATGTTGAGAAATTGATGAAATTTGGTGATGATGTTCATCAACATCAAGTACGAAAAGACAAATTTTTTCAAAATTTTCTTCTACTTAGTTATCGAGTAATCACGCATTAAAGCAGATTTCTTATGCCCGGAATGTATACCTATATATATGAAAACGCTATGCTTATACACGTGAACTTTAGTCTTCAATTACTCGATAACTGTGTAGAAGAAAAATCTGAAAAAATTTGTATTGTCAAATTTGGCATTAAACGAATATGTTGACCAAATTTTATAAAATTCTAAACTTTTTGAAATTTTTTGTGTTTTTAACATGATTTAGCATGGCAAAATTGTATCGCCTGTACCGAAACTCCTTAATTATCTGGAAAATATCTCAAGCAATGTCTACAAAAAAGCTTATACCAATGAAAGCGTGATTGATATATAACGATGCGGAATCTCGATGAGCTCAACTCGTTGTCCCTGATGAGATTAGCTGGTTGTCCCCGGCAAATAACTTTGACGAGGGTTTCGCGTATAAAGTCAAGTCCAAAGGTAAATTAGGCCCCCCCTGCTCCTGGCGGTCTCTAATTCAGCGTTTGTATAAGCTTATATGATAAATCTTGGGCTCGAGGGAATAGCAAGAAGTTATCTTTGAGCAGCTGTGAAAATATCGATGTATATATGCGAAGGAGAATATTCGATAAATTAGCAAAGAGAAGTGTATATCTCGGAATAGCCGAATGGGTAACGTGCGCAGTGAGATTTAGGATGATGAGTGTATATATAAACAACGACTTATAATCGTTCCGCATAAAGGATCCGGTTTCCATAATTATCACTGATGAGAGAACACGATCGTGGCTAATTCGCATATAAAGAGAAACCGTCGATCTGCACTTAATAATGACACGCATGTTGTTTCGCGCCACTAAATTTAATCGAGAATATTATTAATAGACTATGATATTCACAAAGCAGTATGCTTCAACGGTTGGGAATAAATTATCTTTCAATTTCGTAGCTTCGCATATTCGTTGAGAATAAACAAACGTTCTTATATCGAATTAATATATTATTATTTATATTGAGCATATCCTCAAACGATATAACACTCAATTTTACCTATTTACATATTTATACACGTGTGTGTTTATGCCACATTTATATATAAGTTATAATATAAATAAACGTTCACACGAATAAAATACACTTGACATTTTTCGATTATTAATTATTTTTCAATAATTTTTCTTAACTCGTTAATGTGTGGTGCGCCACATTGATTTTCTGTACAATTCCTTAACTACTAATATCACAGAATTTCAATATTAATGAGGTATCCTTGAGAAAATTAACGGATCGTAGTCGTTTAATATATGAGGCATTCCACGTCAAACCGGTGGACTTTTTCCCTGACTGTTGCCAATTTCAATCATTTTTTTTTTAATATGATTACATCGAGTCTAAAAGACGGCTTGAATTCTTTCAGATTTTTATTTTAAAAAAACCCTTGTTGGAAAAAAAATTTAAGAAAAAAACACACCGTTTTAAAAATCTGAAAAAAATTCCCAAAAATGTTCTAATGTATGTAGAACATTATGTAAGTCATCATCCGTATAGGAAGTTCGATTTTTTCTGTGTTTCACGAGAATTTTGAATAAAAAAAAAACTGAAAAATTCGTGAATCACTTAGGGCTGATGTTTAAAAATTTTCATACTCAAAACAAATTTTTTCGACAATTTGTGAGTGTTCTATCAGTCCTAAGTGAGCGGTTCTCGAATTTTTCAACATTGATAGTCAGTGAAAGAAATAAAAATCGAGAACCGCTTATTTTGTGCAGATACTTAAGGAGGTTAAGATGACAACAATGTTGCCATGTTAAAAGCATAGGAAAATTCGAAATGATTAGAATTTAATGAAATTTCGTAAGCATATTCTTTTGGATTAAATATGAATATAAAATTTTTTTAAGATTTTTCTTCTACATAGTTTTCGAGTAATTTAACACTAGAGTTTACATCCGTAAGCATAGGATTCTGATATATATAGGTATATCTTTTGCATATTGTAAACTCCAAATATTCGACAACTATGTAGACGAAAAATTTGAAAAAATTTGTGTCATTGCATTTGATGCTAAAGAATGTTATCACTAAATTTTATTAAATTCTTATCATATTGTCGTATGTAGCCACCCTCCTTAATATATTGTGATACCCAAAATGAATTTTCCTGAAACATTAATCAAATTGGCAGGGGTCAGGGAAAAAGTTCGCCGATTTCCCGTGAAATGCCTCATACATTTTTTATTTATTTTTATCGTGATTGGTAGTTCATCTAATAAACAGTCTTGCCGTAAAAAATGCATACTGGAGCCATCATCAAGACTCAACGAGCGCAGTATATGCATATTTATGTAATATTGTTCGCTTTTCAGCTCATATTATATTAAAAAGTGTTATTTGGCACAGATATAGTAATTCGAGATATATTTATAAATATAATTTACACTTATTTCTACGCCATATAGGGACGAAACGTTCTACACGAATTCGAACGATGTCTAACAACTGTCGTAAGATTTTCAACGTGTTTCTCCATTTCCTTCAACAATATTTTCTTTTTTTTTGCTCTCAATATTATTTTTTTTTTTTCGCGCACATATGCAAATTCTCTCTTTTTCCTTATAAAATTTCAAGTAAAAATAATGTTCCAATCACATACTCGAATACGATTACGTATTAAAAAAAAAAAATTGACAATTTTCAATTCTCCAAATTTTTCTACGAATAAGTAAAGGTCGACGCAATGAATTCGTACGCAATAAAAAATCAGCACCGATTCAATCACGAACGTGCTGCTGTGCCAAACGTGTCCACATCTTTTTGTTAGGTGAGTGCAAGAAAAAGAAAAAAGAAAAAAAGAAAACAGAAGAGTCCGAAGAGCAGTGCGGTGCTCGCTCGATAAATATTTATGATTTCCCGTTCGTTTTTTATGCTCTCCGGAATTGATCAATTTTTAAGGAATTCACACTCAAATTGTGTCTGCACCATATTTGTATGAAAAAAAAAAAAAAAAAATTTCGTGATACAAAGTTCCGTAACAGTCCATTCGAACGTACACAGTTCTGTCGATGCGTCACCGTGAACTCGTTTACTTTTTTTTTCTTTCCTCTCATAATTTTTTATTACTTCTTTCAGGAGTTTATTTCGATAAATATGAAAATCGAACGAAAAATACAATTCATTGAATTTTTTTGTTTTTCTTCCTTCCTCGCGAATTCGCATCGTCGAAAATTCTCTCAAGATTTCTTTCCACAAAGTCATTCTATTACAGATTATTTTACACCCATACATTCCCAATAGTATTAATTTACGAAATCTCTAAAATGACTGTTGTTCGTCGATTCGAGACCGCGTAAAATAATTGGCTCTTCCTTGTATCAAGTCTTATACATCAGACCACTCGAGAGCTACAAAAATCGTATGCTCGATGCTTCGCGTGTCTTCTCGGATGGCAATTACCCCCATAAACACATTTTTCTTTTCTGTTCGAGTTTCGCGGATCTTTTGTCAGACATTCAAGATTTTTTTCTCTATTATGTTCGGACAAGCACTCGAGCGAATGAATCCACTTTTAAACAGTGAACGAGGCATATTCATTCGTCTTGGAATGAAATGGATTGTGATTTTGCTTGACATTGAATATGTACTATTTCCTCGGTATTTCCTCGCATCTATAAATGTTTATATAAACATTAAAAACTTTTTTTTTGTTTTTCAATTCTGGTAACATTGATCTTTTGCCATGGATATGACGAAACAGATGCTCTGCGATTGATGACACTGAAGTTGAAACTTGCACGTTGCCTCCTCGAAACAATTGTTAGTCCTAATAATTTTGTCCTTTCCTACTGACTCTGTTTTATGAACCTTTCTTTTTTTTTTTTTGCAGAAATACTGCATGAGTGAGCAGAAAAAATGAAAAAATAACGCGGTAATATTTTATTAAGTAAGATTTGAACATTGAAAAACAAGGGGCCTCCTAAAACAATCGCTTTTTTTCGATAGTCAACTTGAGAAAATGGTTTTTCAAGGAGTTTCGGTACAAAACGCAAAATGTTAAGACATTAATCAAATTTGGTAATAATGTTCTTCAACATCAAGTACGAAAAGACAATTTTTTTCAAAATTTGTCTTCTACTTAGTTATCGAGTAATTATGCATTAAAGCAGATTTCTTATGCCCGAAGTGTATACCTATATTATATGGAAACGCTATGCTTATACACGTGAACTTTAGTCTTCAATTACTCGATAACTGTGTAGATGAAAAATCTGAAAAAATTTGTATCGTCAAATTTGGCACTGAGGAATATGTTGACCAAATTTTATAAAATTCTTAACTTTTTGAAATTTGTTGTGTTTTTAACATGGTTTAGCATGGCAAAATTGTATCGCCTGTACCGAAACTCCTTAAAGCTTTCAAACTTGAGAAGAAAAAAACTCGAGATTTATTTCGTCACATCTATGCTGCTCAGCCTTTTTTCAAACCGGCCTTTCATCATCAGCGTTGCTCGTGTAGCAGGCCGTCATGGAATATGCTTCCCGATTGTTCTCGATGTCATTGATGGTCGAATGAGATGGACTCGTATATCGCGCTCTCTCGTTACCGAAACCGAAAGCTTTGGCGTTGGGAAGCCATTTGAAAAATCGCCAAATTTTTTTGCGTCGTATAACGTTCGTGTCAATAGTTACGGGCTCGTAATTAAGATGACGATGATTATCGGAACGTTTGTTTCTTGTCGAATTATTTCGTTCGTTTCTCGTTCCAACGACATTATTCTTCGATCTTCTATCGTTTTCACGCCATCGTCGTAATCTTTCGGAAGTTTCTTTCACGTTTTGATCTTGTCTCGTACGATTTTGTGACTGTGAATTGAACGTACTAATCATTAAACGGGAGCTGGAATCGTTGCGGCTCCGTGACTCTGTACTTGTGCCAAATTTGCCGGAAGATGATCTTGGCCGTGGCTCATCGATCTGTTTCCAGGATCGTTGGCGACCGTCAGGAGTCGAATTGAAGTTTTCCAGAATCCTTGAATCTCCAACGCCCGAAGGACTTCCCCTCAAACCATTTTCTTCTCTGATCGAAGTCCTTGAATAATCGCTACTCTCTTGAGGCAAAGTGCTGCCACCTGTTACATTCCTCGAGCCAAAAACACCGGCTGCGCCTCGTTGTTGTTGCTGTTGGGATCTTGAAAAACTCGAGTACGATTTTTGCTCCTGGGAAACGGAAAAATCGCCTCGACCGCAAGTCCGTGCCAATGTTTCCTGCCGACAAAAACATAAAAATTCATAAATTTCGTTCAAATTTTTTCAATCTCCTTCGATTCATTTCGTCGAATGAAAAATTTTGCGATCTCCGCATTATCATTTTTTTCGGTCTCTCAACGATCTACATTTTTCAGAAAAAAAAAGAGCCACACACTTTTCAACGCGCCGCGACTTCAAAGAAATTAGACGGAACTGCATGGCCATTTATAGGACCGATAAATTACGTTACGCGCTACCGGAGCGCTGCTTCGAGTCACAGTAAAATTTTATATTAATGCTTCCAGTTAAATTGCAGCGATTGTTTAATAATTCATTTCTCAGAGTCTGCGCGCTTCGCAAAGTAAAATTTTTTTTTTTCCATTGCTGCATGAGTGACGATGGGAAGAAAACAAATTGAAATTTTTAATTAACTTTCCGGCACACGTGTAGACTCGTCGCTTTAAGGGGGTTGGCTACACGCAACAATGTTGCCATGTTAAAAGCATAGGAAAATTTGAAATGATTAGAATTTAATGAAATTTCGTGAGCATATTCTTTTGGATTAAATACGAATATTCAAATTTTTTAAGATTTTTCTTCTACATAGTTTTCGAGTAATTTAACACCAGAGTTTACATCCGTAAGCATAGGATTCTGATATATATAGGTATATCTTTTGCATATTGTAAACTCCAATTATTCGACAACTATGTAGACGAAAAATTTGAAAAAATTTGTGTCATTGCATTTGATGCTGAAGAATGTTATCACTAAATTTTATTAAATTCTTATCATATTGTCGTATGTAGCCACCCTCCTTAAGACTGAACAGTAACAAAAAGTTTGTGAATTATGCACCCTCTCGAAGTTGCCACTTTTTATCAGTTTGGATTTTCATAAACTCACCATAAAAGCTTCGCGAAACTTGTTCGACATAATATTGTAGAGAATGGGGTTGATAGTTGCCGAAACGTAGTAAAGAACCCCGGAGACATACGTAAACAGAAGATACAAAAATTCGATCCATTTGTTTTTCGATGTTATCCGATTGTCGTCGGTTCCGTATATCGCAATGAGTCGCTGCACATGAAAAGGAGCCCAGCAAAGAAAGAAAGCGACGACAACTGCAACTGCAAGAAATAAGAACAAAAAAGTAATGTAATTAACACTTTTTAAATGTCATCTGAATAATTGCGAATGATTTTACATTGGAAATGACGGGTTTGATGTGATTTCTGGTAATGCATATGAAGCAGAAAGAAACAGTTGTATGATAAATAGTGAATAATAAACAAAATGCTAAAAGAACAGTTGATACTGTGAAAAAGTCGAAAAGAAAAAAACGAAAGAAAATAATGAACGTTGGCTTGCCTTGCCTTGTACTCCCGTTTATTATCAGATATACGAGACAAACTCGCGATCGATGATGGCACATGTACACAAATGCCCACGGTCACAATTAAGTTGACATGAAAAAAATGTTTGTATGCGTCGAGGGGTGATAAGGAAAAAAGTTTCCACAGCTAATCAGTGGAGTTAATTATACACGTTTCTTTACATCTTTTCTTTCATTAATAATTCATTAGAATTTTTTTTTCAGTTCGTGTACTTTACATCTTGATTATTCGCAATTTTAGTAAAATTCTTAATTCGGTTATCTCGAATGAGTGACAAAAGTATCGAAGACATTGAAAAGTCTTTCATCGAAAATTAACTCTTCGTTCAACGGAATTATTTTTCTCGCATTCGGAAATTAGTTTTGTAAACGGAAAAGAATTTGAATATTTGAAGTGATACGCGACGTCAAAAACGTACACAACATTATATTTCATCTACTCGGCATTCAAATACTATTTTGTGACTCTCTTAGGTTGCTCTCGGCAGAGCAGGAAAAGGATCCCAGAAATGAAGTATTAAAATGTCAAAGAGACTTTGAATCTTGAAACATTTTCCTCGTAAAAGATCTGTTTCGCACAAATGTATATTTCTTCGTTTATTCTAACAAAATGATTGACATTTGTAAGTGTGCCGTTTGTCAGGCAAAAAGGCAGAGGAGCAAACCGCTGAAAAGAACTTTGCTTTCACATTAAAAATGGAAATCATTGGCTCATAATCTTGATATGACATCAACGGAATTACTCGCGTTAACCGCGAGCTTAGCCCGAATGACATCCGCGTATAAGAAGCTCGATCGTTCATTTTCACCAGAAAATTCAACCTATATAGCTATAACGCCAAAGCGGATATTTGTAAAAGTGCATCGGTGGAAAGCGATCAACGATGAACTCGTGACAGTTAACGACGCAATCGATCGGGCTAATATTACTGTCTACCTTCATCCGTTTATTAGCTGCTCGTGTAGCTTTTGCAAACGTGCTCGTTTGATAAAGAGCAGCTTGCTTTGTATATCATTTTTATACCGAGGCTCGCATTATCGGAGGAGAAAGACTGGCTCTTTATGTTCACAAAGCTTTTTTCCACGAAGAGCTAACTTTGAGTGATCACTCAGCCTTGCTTCGGTTAGTTGCCGAATTTTTGATACGCTGTTCAACTGACACTCATCAATAAAAATATAGTCATTTGTATCTGCCTAATTTTTTCACAGTTTTCCTTCGATTCTATACAAATAATAATTCAAAAAAATGTAGAAAAAATGGTGTCGTAATGGGCGAGTGAAACTTTCGAATCCCCAACAGGAACGTGTCAGAATGTTTGCAGAAACGTTTTGAAAGGTTGTTTTGATTTAAGAAATAAAAAAAAATACTGTCAATTCATTGTAAATGGGGACGAAATAGTTGAATGAAACAAGAGTGTTTGAGTCTTGCGGACAAATAGATGTGAAAAAATAAAAAAATAAATGGGATTATTTTCTTTTTTTAATTAATGCCCTAGATAAATGAAGGAGTCGAACTAAAACGAAAAGCACGAAATCTCGTTTTGATTCAGGCTTCGAAGATTAATGAAAGGTTACAGGGAATATTTAACTCTGGTCATTAATCTACGAGCAAGGAATAGACCGTACGACTTTGACATTTAAACTGAAGCAGTGGGAAACGTGACGAGGAACTTTCAACAGAAAATTCAAAATGTTCTAACGAGCAACACGTTCAACTAATATTTTTTTTTGCTTCATTGCCCATCGAAATCGCTTATCAAATGTTTTTCTTGCCGACATGGATTCGATGCTCACCCTCGTCCCATTAAAAACATCACCCCAGGTAATCTCTACGCTCCATTTATGCCTGGACTTCTCAAGTACGTTTATGTTGTAATAGTCATTATGTTTACTTAAAAAATTCACTGGACCTGATTCGTCGAGCACGTAAGCTGTCAAATATCGAGCGGCAGCGACCTAATACCGTGTGAACTGTGTCAAATTAGTTGACTGTCAGATGTGAGTAGATAAGGCATTAACGATGATACATCAAGATAATATACACATCGATTCATCAAAATAAATGAAAAAACTTTCGTCATTCCGATCAAAACAATGTCAGAAACGAAGAAACGAAATTTTGCGCAATACAAAGAAAAAATTATTTAAACAGGCCATGAATTGTTAATTGTCATTTCTAGCGAATCACGGAATTGAATTTTTTTTTCTATTAAAAAAATTAATTAAAAAATTGTGAAATTGGGCTGAAAATTTGTATATGCTCGTTGCACTCAGAATAAAATAAAATTTCAAAAGCTTCCCACTCCGATGCACTGATTACGAAAGAATTCAGGAATAATTAAAAATTTCAATTCATAAAGCTGCATTATTCAGTGCTAATTGGACCGAGTTGCGCAGTTTTGCACCATTAGTGTCGCGACGCGAGTGGTTCGCAATTACAACAGTGTTAATCTCTTTTTTTTTCTTTTTTTCTTTTTTTTTCAATTTGACATCAGAATTTTTCCTGTAAAAAGTGCGTTTCACTATCGATCGCGATTCTATCGGAAGATCACGTTCGTACTTGAGGAAGCGTGATAGTTCGAATTTAGCATAAAGTCGATAAAAACCTGTTCATCAATGACCCCACCGTGAGAGAGAAGAGTGTTGTGTTCGCTGCGAGAGCTCATATTTTTAGTTATACATTGAAAGAGACTTCGATTCTCAATATAAACATTCTTTACGTTCCCTTGTCGTTCATAATCCTCAATGAAAATGTGGGAGAAAAAAGCGAATTGGACAGAACGATAAATCACTCGTTTTCAGAGAATTCATACGCGTAAGATGTTTTTCATTTGCTTGCATAAATCAATTCACATATATGATGGCCCCGGGTAAATCGAATCACAGAATTGAAAAGAAAAAAAAAAAAAAAAAATGTTAAGAAGAATAAATGGAATGGAAAACCAAGGCACTGTGCTACAAAGACGTTGCCGTAAAGCAAACACGTGTCGTGCATGTCTCGACAAAAAGCGCGAAAAAAATAAAGCAAAAACTGGTCGTAAACAGCTAACGAAGCGCAGCGATCTTGTTGCCTATTGATTGATAATGTGCTTCAATATATTATTACACATGAGCCTACATCCATATGAAAATATCAAATATAAGAGACGCGTCGATGCCCAGGGCGATAAACCAACGTGGAACAGATCGAAAAAGGAAGAAAAAAAAACATACGCACGATGTAGATATTTTTTTTTATGTTAATTAATGCACAAGGTTTATCGCAAAAACGAAACAAAAAATCAAAAAAACAAGTGTGAATTGTTGTCGCATCGTGGAATCAATCAATGAACGACATTGCTGATACACGATAGGCATATGACGGATATGTAGTGAGTATTCATGGGAAGAAAAAATATTGTGACTAAAGGTGCGCAAGCAACGATAAAAAAAGATTATGTTTCAAAAAGTAATGACCGCTCATCAAGAAATAGTTTATTATTGACGACGAAAAGAACGGTCCTTTAAAAGGGAAGTTTAAAGTCACAAATCAACGTTCGCCTTGTATCTGTGCTCGAAAAAGAACTGCTTTCGGTTACTTTTCAACTTCGACTTTTGACCTCGCACAAAAATGCATCGATCGAAAGTCCAATAGAACGCAACCCACAATGCTCGATTTTTTTTTTTTCCTTTCAAACACAATTTCGTTCGAATGAAAAACGTCTCGTCGACATCTGAAAAAAAAATAAATAGGTGGAAGCCAAAACGATATCATTGAAAGACTCTCTGAACTGAAGCGAACTAACAGGAGTCATTTCCGCAAAGTGAATGGGGTCAATCGGCATATAACTTTTTCGATAGGTCATTGGTGTCCGCGTCTCGGTTCAAAGCAACAGCTTAAGCCACTTTTCCCGTACTCATGTGTGTTTCCATGAATAATTTTATATACTTAGCAAAACGAGCTTTCATTCAAAGTTATACAATGAAATTGTTTTTCCTCGAATCAGTTTCAGCAGAAATCGAGAAAAAAAGAACTGAGAAAAGCAAACGAAGCGAACTATTCGTTCTTCAACTCCATATTTTATACAATAATTCCAAACTCCTTGTTCGCCTTACTATTTTATCAGCTTTGATTCTCTGATAAGCAGCGTAAAACGAATAAAAAAATCAAGTCCAGGTCGAGTCTGTCGGCATGATTAAACGAATCCTGAAAACACCGCTTCAATATAGAGTTTGCTAAAAAGAAACTCCCGGTGATGCCATGAAATAAATTGAACAACTAAGAGAATTGTGAATTTCTTTATCCGGAGAAAAAACAATACGATATCAGTATTAAGCATTTTTAACTCCCGACTGCCCGTAGGTCAAAAAGACGGGAGTTATGCGTTTCACTGCGATCAGTGGGTGGGGGGATATTCCTTTGTCGCCATAGTTAACTTTGAACGATATTACCTCCAGCCGCTCTGATATTTTCTTTTTTCTCAAAGTAATGTTTTCATTTCCTCTTTATACCTTTGAATAAGTTCACTTTATATATGAAAAATTTTACAGTTGTTTACTCTGCGAGTAGAAAATATTTACATTTTATTAATTATGTACTAAGAAATTAATAGACGAGCGAGAATTTCAGTGAGAAGCATAACGAAACGACTCTTTGAAATGTTGATGCATAAAATGAATCGCGTCTGACTCCGAGTTTCCATTTATAACGTTTTTTTTCTATTTGCCGATTTTTTTATTTTTTTTTTTTTCAAAATATCCTTCACTTTTGTGCAAATGAGATTGCAGCATACTGCGATATTCAAGTGTTCTCCATTTCAGTAACTAGACCGTATGATCTGTTGATAGTGGGTGCTGACACTGTTGCATACTGGATCAATCGGTTGTTGGCGAAGTCGAGAGTACACCGATGTGATTGCTCATGCAAGAATCCTCAAAATCCTTAAAATCATTTGTACAAGTGAAAACTTGGTGAGTCAAAATTTGTATGTGTGAATAAAAAAAAAAAAAACATTGTTCACAGCTAGATGCGTCTGCTAGATATCGTGGGCAAAGCCCGCAGGCACAGCTAGTCAAATATAAAATCATAGCTTTCGGGAAAAAACATCTGAAAAAAAACACCTTTTTTCATTCTAACCAAACATGACCCCTTTTAATCTTGAATCAACAAAATTGTCAATCCCAATAAAGCAACGTTCTCTTTGTATAATTAGAACACCTGAACGATTTGATTTGAATTTTACACATAGTTCGATGCCGATCAGGTTCGAAAGCTTATGATGCTAACGAATTGTGCTGGATAAATTGCACTGAATGGGGTCTATTTAGCCACACAAAATCCACATAGTTCTCGCGTTGCTAATATTGGTGTTTACCGTGTTGTTTCTACCTTGCATGTCTCTATACACATACATATATACGTTATCGGTTATTTTCAGTATTCACGTTTGATATGTTCGACACAAATGTTCTCATGTTCTCGTAAACGACTGATGTTTCTGAATGAATGAACATGGATCTCTAGTTGATAATAAAAATCAACGTGACCCTTTTTTTCTACCAGAATGTCGATAAAGTGTAGCTGAATATACTGCGACGAGATATTCGTCGATGATTTCGTGTATTGTTTCGTCTCCATTAACAAGGACTAAAATATTTATTTGTATCGCGAGTTTGTGATGGCGTCGCTACGAATAAATAATCTCTTGACTTGTGTTACTTCCCTAAAGCCTTCAAACTCAATATGCGATGAAAAAAGGATTGAATAACATCATTTAGTTTCATCCGTTGACTTTTATTCGAAATGGATGGAAAAAACTCGTCCCCGTTCCGACTCATTACTATGCGTCTGTTTTTATGTGTTTCTCGGAATGTCGATGGAAAAATAAGTCTCGAAATTCCTAGACGTTTAAACAATATCTCACTTTTACTCGAAATATAAATCTGTTACAAAAAAATGCTTGCTTTGTAGGCTTCCATACCCCGACACGTAACTCTAAGACGTGGACTTGGCGCAAATACGTTTTATCGTAGGTGATATCGAACCACTGTTTTATCCCTACGATTTTTCACATAAATTTTCAGATTTTTCATTCGGACTTCCCTCTCATTCGAAATGATCCTTTTAGAAAAAAATTGCGTGTTGAATCTTATGCAATCTCAAAAATATCGAAAAAAAAGTGATTATTCAGCAGAAAATGACACGCAGTGGGATAACAGAGATTCCGCAACGAATAGCTGTTCAACGGTTCTCCCCATGCAGGAAAAAAAAAACAGATGCGATCAAAAGGTTCGAAAGGTATTTGACTGCGAAGTATTTTACAAGACCGCCGAACAAGCCTACAAAGCAATCGAACTTTTTTTCATTCGATGTACTCGTTCAGGTTCCAGGTGTCACTAAAGCAAATTGCTTTGGAAATGGGTAAAATTCGTCTCTCCTTTACGGATTCCTCTTTGTTTTTCAGAGAGTTTGATGAATATCACCGATGACCGGTTGAAATGTTGAGCTTCGGGGAAGCTCAATAACGAATTTTCATCTGGCTGATAATCACTATAGTAACGACTGGTTGGGGTGCAATTTGAGTTGAACAAAATGCATCGATAAAAACGTCATTTTTTCATGCCTATATAGCAAAATTTGTTGTATTATACCAACAAGGAAAGCTCGCCATTAGATTATTGACGATTTTTTTCAATGATAAGACAAACAAACAAATAGCTGGGTAGATATTGCTTCATGACTTCAGGTAAAAAAATCTCAGGAACATGTGAATACCATATTTCTGAAAAGAAGAAAATTCTTCACAAAAAAAAGTTATTGGAGAGCAAAATAGCTCAGGTCAGTCGTTCATAAGATATAACACATTCAAAGATGAATGAAGTGCATTCAGGTTTAATATCGAGCCAAGGATCATCTGCTCCATCACAAATATTCAAAGGCATTATCCTGCAATTATAAGTTGAAATCTTAAAGCATTGTAAAATCAAACTTTGCTAATTAGATGAAGATTTGATTTTGCTTGCAAATACAGATGAAAATCTTTGTCTGTTCTTTATCATAATCCTCATCTTCGGGCTGACAGTGACAAGTGGATATCGAGTTGGTGTTCAACTTGCAAATCTTCCGAGTGAGCCTTATCATACGAGGGTAGTGATTCTGGACCACAATCCACCGTCTCTGAATCCATTCAACAGAAAAATTAATGAAGCAAGAAAAATCTTTCAAAAAAACGACATAGATGCTGTAAAAAAAGTTTAGACAAGTACATTTACTCCCTCCTAATAAAAGTTCCGGGTGATGGAAAATTATGACTAGACTTCATAAAAAGTCATTAAATGAATAAAAACTTCAAGAGCATTAATAATAGTCAAATACATTTAAACTCACTGACAAAATATATTTTCAATATTGTTTAAGTACAGTTTTTCTACACATCATGAACCAATCTCTATATATTATAAATCTGTTCGCTAAAAAATATTTGGCCGCTTTTCAATCGGAAACGACTGAACCGATTACAATGATTCTTTCACGAAATTAATTAAAAATCATGATTCAAACTGAGTTTGTGGTTTTGTAAAATTTCGTTATCTTAATTTCAACAGATATGCAAAAAAAAAGTTCAACGATTTCGTTCAATTTCCAATTTCGTTCAATTTTAAGGAAATCGGAAAACGACCAAAACGAGCGGTGGCTGAATGCTCAGTACGGTATAGAAAAAAAGTTGCAGCATTTTTAATGGAATTGATGAAAAATTGAAAAAAAAATGAAAATCTTTCGTTTGATTATTTTTTCTGCCAGATATAAGTGCTTGGCGAACTTTCACCCAATTGTTGTAACTCGCCACAGTGATCACGAACTCGTTAAGTACTTGGTTCGAAATTTTTTTCAATCGGGAAATGAAGGAATTGGCAGAAAGAAAGTTGAGCTGGTTAAGTAAGAACAAAAATGAGATTAAATGTGTAAACGCATGACTTTAATATCGACGCCAGCGCGACGAGACACAGCTCGGGGACACAAAAATCGATTGACGAACTCACATTGAAGCTCGAGACATAAAAACTATTTATGTACACCAATAATATGACACGTGAACTCATAAGCGATTTCACTCACGCCGCCAATCGTAATTTCATAGGAAACCAATAATGAGTACGAGGACGCTGGAAATAATAATACGAACCTGGTGACGCTGTAGTCCCATTGTAACAATTTGTCACAGCGGTCACCAATTTTATTTTTAATCATCTAAAGCTCGTTCTCACGAGAGTTCATAATTCTTTGATAAAGATTGATGGAAAAAAAAAGAAAGCATAAACCTTTCGGAGGAAAAAATGCAACGAAATTGGTCACTATTCGGGTGATCTTAATAGTTTGCTCTTTGCAAATAGGCGAATCGAGGCTGACTGTAAAATATGGAACAACAAATTAAACCCATGATTTATTTCGTAATATGTTCCGGCAAGAATTCATGAAAAAATCATTTCATCATTGCACGAAAAAAAAGTAATAATTATGCATTATATATACATACATGAAAAGGAATAAGAACAAACAATAAATTTTAGTTTTCTCCACTTAGTACGAAGGTCAAATTCTGCCATCACTAATAGCAATAAATATTTTGTTTGCACTAAACTTTATTGACAAGTTATGAATACTCCCTGGCGGATCAGCAAGTCTCTGGAAAAAGTCCCGAAAAAAGTCTCAATTGGGACTCGGGATTTGGGACTTTAGTGGACAAGTAAGACTCACTTGTGAGTCCCAAATGGGACTTTTTTCCCCTCACTCGGTGCGAGACGGGAATTTTGTCTAAGGTCAGTCGCAAAAAAAAGATCCTGTTTGGGACTCAGACTCCTGATTTGGGATTCATGAGGTCACAGAAAAAAGTCCTATTAGGGACTTATTTTGGGTCTTACTTGTCCACTTACGTCCCGAGTCCCAATTGGGACTTTTTTCGAATTTTTTTGGGACTTTCTGATTCGTCAGGAAGCTTTGACAAATGTTCGAAGAAAAATAGTGTAACTGGACAACCTAATCCCCTGGCACGATTTCTGGTGTGGCAGAAACCAGCCAGAGGTCTACGGACGGAGCGCTCTTGCGTCAGCAGAGCACCACCCGTACGCCTATAAGTTCCCTCACCTTTCCATTCTCCTTCTTCTTATTCCTACCAAAAATATACGCAAACATAATAATAGCGGAGCATTGATCCTCGATAGAACATATAACGTCTATCGTACACTTAAAGTACGGTGGCGCAATAGCGAGGCCTCGCCCTATTACGTCACGATGGACGCCTTTAGAGCACATATGTTGTTCACGACCCGGACGAGAGTATTCGTTCTTGCTTCCCGAGTCGTGATGTCTCCTCGAAGAGCAAAACGGGAAAATCTGAAGGTTACTCCTACTCCAAGCAAGACCCACTGGTACACGAAACTGCACACCTCGCCTTCGACGGAGACGAGAATCTCGAAAAAACGTTTCGATTTTTGAACAACTAGAACTAACCAATGTTCAAAAATCATGAAACGTTTCAACAGAGATCAGCGAAAATCGAATCAGGGAATTTTTTGTACATGTAAATGAGCAGCTTGTGTTTTGTTTGTAAACGCAGGGGTCGACATTTTATTTGGTACAAAAATATTAGATGGACAGCTGTTGATATAAGTCAGATCATAATCGTTTTGATTGAGCCTACATAAGTTTTAGAATCGACGTTAATAATGCTCAATTTTCCTTACGTATACGAAGAAACGTTGAGCTGTAAAGATTTGAAAAACGATAAGATTTTTGAAATGAGATCAAATTTAAGAATTCTTGATAAACTCGCTCGGAAATTTAATTATTCAATTTTATTTTGCTTACTCAAGGCACAAATGTATTATATACGTTGAGAATGTTTTAATCATCGTTATAATTGATGGCAATTTGTGTCACGAAACCTTTACTCCCGAGCAATTCCTCACAATCGTTATCGCGATGTTGAATACTCGATAGAGGTTTAATCCCATTTATTCCCATCTGAAAATCTCGGTGGTACTGCGATGATTGAGTTGGGAAGAAGAAAGACGTGGGATAAGCAATCAATTGAAGAAGTGATTGATATGTTTAGGGTGGATTTTTGAAAATGGGAAAAAATGACCACTTGTTTATGAAGTCAAAATACAGTAAATCATTATTTTCACTCTCGTGACAAGGTCCGTGCAATCCCGTAATTATCTTCCGGTTTATTCGGAATGACAAGAACAATAACATACCTTGATACATCAATTGATCAATTAATTCGTCAATTAAAGTATCTGAGAATTCAAATGTCATTCCTCAATATTCAATACCTCTCTGATGAAAAGCTTTTCGCACATTCGGAATATGTAATCACCTGAACCTACTTCCCGAGATTCTTAATTGAATCGTTTCAACGAAAATTATATTAATAACAAAGTCGTCCTTATCCAACAAAATTGTGTGATCTCTATTTAATCTTAATTAGTTAATTCAATAAGTTTACTTCAGTGTTCAATATTTGATTATTACAGTAAGTAATTTCATGCTGCATCAGCGTTACATGGTATACGCACCATAATAACATATTATTTGTATGTTTCAATGACGATCTAAGAATGGCATATTGAAATGGAGATTGTACGTAGCATGAATAGTATTATGCTATTCGTTTCGCATTTAGATCAATTAATAGAGAATTTCAATCAAATGAGACAAATACGTTGAGGAAAATATGAATTTTACATCGTTATCTACCGTTCTAATTTTATTTCGAGTGTATGATTACACAGCGCCAGAAAAAAAGTACCTTGATCTGGTAACTAGATCCATATATTCCTACGTATTTTGACGTGCTGAAAACGAATCAACCATTAGGATTGATCCAATGAGTTTGACCTTTGCCTTAAATAACACCAAAATCATTAAAATGATCTTTTTTTGCGTGTAGAAAATCAAATTCATTCATATATCCATATGTTTTTAGAATCTCTGAGTCTGAGCAGTTTATTTTCTTAATCAACTACGTGGATATTTATTCATAACTTCGAAATTGTCAAACCTAACTGTAAAAAATACCTCGTATACAACAAAACACGACATTTTGTTGTTGGAAAGAAGAAACTGCCTTTCAAATTTATATGAACACTAGCTGTGCCTGCGGGCTTCGCCCGCCGCATATCTAGCAGGAAAAATAATCAAACGAAAGATTTTCATTTTTTTTTAATTTTTCATCATTTCCAAATGCTGCAACTTTTTTTTCTGTACCGAATTGAGCATTCAGCCACCGCTCGTTTTGGTCGTTTTCCGATTTCCTTCAAATTGAACGAAATCGTTAAACTTTTTTTTTTGCATATCTGTTGAAATTAAAATTACGAAATTTACAAAACCACAAATTCAGCTTGAATCGTGATCTTTAATTTCGTGAAAGAATCATTGTAATCGGTTCAGTCGTTTCCGATTGAAAAGCGGCCAAAAATTTTTTAGGGAACATATTTATATATACAGAGAAGAGATAACTGTTACATATTGTCATCATCGCTGAATTCGAATTTGAGATTGCTTCCAGCCACATTGGGTAACAGTTGATTCCTAACGTCAAAAAATGGGGCATAATCACATTTGTTCACGCTTTTTAGCATGCCAAATCCCATTATCCACCATTCATCTAGTTTGACTGTATTATGATTTGATGGCAATCTCATAATCGCACAACACAACCTTAGAGGATTGCCCTTGAAGGAAAACCTCAAAACTAAAATGTTTATCTAGTCTGTTCTAAAAACAGTCTTCTCAGACTCAAAGGTTTCAATAACATATGAGTAGCTGGTTGAATTTGATTTCTTATAGGCGACAGGGTCATTTTAGCGATATTAAGATGTTTTTTAAGGCCATTGAGGCAATTGGGGAATATATGGGTTTAGTAACCAGATCACGGTACTTTTTTTGTGGCGTTGTGTTATGAATAGAGATTCGAAATGATTCACGTGTCGAGATAAAATTTTGTTAGAATGTGCTTATTGAATTATTATTATAATGTTGAATCACTACTGAACGGTCTAACGTGGTCGTGATATGATGGATTTATTTTTTGGATGTTGATTTTTATATTTTCATCAGAATTACATGATCAGGACGGGTTCGCAGTCGGAGATTTTCTTCTATTCACGCCAGAAGAAAAAAAAATGGAAAATGGAAGAGGACTCTCAACCCAAAACGAAGAATAAACATCGGAAGATGAGTCGTGCGATTTCCCGGTACACTTTCTGCCCTAAGATTAAAGTAGGCATAGGAGCGAGAGAGAGAGAGAGAGAGAGGGATAGAAAAAAACAAGGGAGAAATGGTCGCTGACATTGATTGATGGATTGATAGTTACATTATTCTTCCAAGGATCCGAGACAAATTAAAGATCGACCAGATCTTTCTACTAGAAAAAGTATCGAGTTTATTCATCCAATACTTTCGTTCAAGTCCAAATGTAATGAATATCGATAAGCGATTTACTCACGAAAAAAATTATAAACAGAGAGGTCCTCACAAAATGAATTCTTCTCAAACGAACGTTTAAACATTAGAGCAAAGGCACCGGAAGTTGGATCGTCCGTCCTGGCCTCGAGGGATAATTCTGCTGACATCATTATCACATTTAAACCATAAGTTAGGAATCTTCTAGCCGTTGATATATACTGACAAGCGCTTATCCCCGAAAATATCTCGGGAAAGATCATGAGCCAGAAAAAACATCATCGGAATGAAAGAAAATGGAAATAAAAGCAAAGGTGCAAGTCCGTAAAGCGTTAATGAATATTCGACCATCATGTCCAAAACTCTCAAGAGCATACGCAAAATTTTCGAACAATTACATAATAGTATGGAGTGAAATATTACACATGAACATGCAATTCACTATTTTGATGTGTTTTACCATCAAAGTCGGTTTGCATAATGACTTTTGATGTATTGGAATATGAGCAAAAATAATCAATCAACGTAGAAATAAGTTTGATATGAAAAGATGTACGAATTGAGAAAGAGAATGCCTGAGATTTTATAAATAAAAACACCATAAATGTGTCTATAAAATATTAAATGTACAAATGATAAAGGTAATAAGAAACGTTCCAACTCGTTCCATGATTTCGAGTTATACTTTTGATCATTCCATCGATAAGTCCTTCGACAGCTCTCATCCAGTTCAGACATTAAATAATAAGAAATATAATTACTCTGCTTGAACTGTGTTCCTAACTTTATTCCATAAATCATAAGATTTAAAATGAAATCAGGATTTCGTTTTTCTGATCTGAAAATATTTATCAATGAATAATTGAACGATAATTAGCTGATATGGAATTGAGGTGATGATGGGAGACGTTTTCTAGAATGTACACAAGGTATGCAGGAAATGTCTCCCGAAACTCCTCGCGAAATTTCCTCAATCCCATATCAGAGCTGCCATAATTATCGTTCAATTATTCATTCATAAATATTTTCAGATAAGAAAAACTAAATTTCGAGGGAGTTACGTTACGATTATTTACTTGTTTTTTTTTTTTTTTTTTTTTCATCTATGTCATTTCAAAGTCAAGAGTTTTTTGTTTTTTTTTTTAAATGTTTTTGATCAAGCTATACGATTTCACAATCCATAAGTATCTGTGCTTGTAGTATCAACGTATATATGAATATTTATAAGTATGAAAAATTTATTATAGGAATTATGTAAACATTGAATACACAGTTTTTCACAAACTGCAATGATCCGCCAAATGAGCAACACATCAGACGTAGATTCAAAATTATTCTTAGAATGCTGTTTTTTTTAAGGAGCATCTGTCACGGACACTTCCGCAACAAAAAAAAAAAATTCAAGTATTGCATAGATAATATTCATTCATCCAGGTATGCAAAGTTTCAGCTAAGGTCGACGACCAAATGAGGATGATAAAAATTGCTGATAAAGTTGAGATTTCTGACGCAGGGCTTATAGAAGCAGAAGAGTTACGCTCAAAAGACTCATATCAAGTAAATTTTTGCACTCACGCAACAGATAGTAGCAAAAAACAATCGTAACCTTGAGAGCCAGTTTGCTGCACTGTGATGGCACGGTGACTGCACGACACAGTATTCTTAATGGAGACTGCACGAATTTCTGTCGGGGAACGTTCATCAGATCATGGAGATTGCAAATTCAAATTTAAAAAATTTGGTCAACGACCTGGCTAAAAAAATATTTACCGTCAAGTGTCTCTTCAAATACTTGAATTTGTTGAAAAATAAGAAGAAGAGAGCGCGATTGAAAATTGTGACGTTGCTGTATTTCTTTGGGCAGTAGCGTAACGTGAAATTGTGCTAATTTTCCGGTATTTATTTGTCGATCTACAACTCATCATTTTCGTATAAAATTATCAATAATACGTTTTTAATCGACTTTTCATAATAAGTATGCGGTCTCGCAACACGACCTCACGTGATAGAGCCTCCTTAAGGTAGAACAGTCGAGACAGTTCCATTCAACAGTAAACATACTTCAAGATTTCACAATGAGCAATAATTAAAAAAAAAAGTCAATAAATTACTTATTCTCGATATACACACATAAAATATTTGTCTATTTGAAAGTCGAAATGTAAAAGAGTGACTAAAATAAAATCAATTTTTTGGATAGTTCTGTTGTCTGCGGTCGAAAATCCTTAGTAGGAACCTGTACCGCTCGGGTCCTCCTATATTAATTTAATCACGTATTTCGTATTTCAAACACTCATAACTTGGAAAGTTCACGGTGAAAAGTGATAATTTTTTTTCGACAATAATCGTACAATACTTATTTATCATTCTACAGTTTTTCATTGATTTCTGTCTCCCCCATTTGTTTTATATTAACGTAAATCTGATACATCGGAGGGTTCCACCTGTGCAACATGTGTTAAAATGTTAATTTCAAAAGCAAATATTTTCATAACAGGACGGTCAATATCAGTGAAATTTCACCAAAGTCTCCAGGATGACCTGAACAACATTAGTTTTAAACATAAAAATTTTTTGTCTCAGACCATTTTAGGGATGTATTAACTTGAGAAATTCACGAAGTAATATGGATTCTAATGGGCACTTTTTACAGCATTCTTAGCTTATATATGCAAACTTTATCTCCGGGTATTTTATTGCTAAAATAACATTGGAGTCTTGTCATCTGAATCGACGAGGACTACCTTGACTAAAAAAAAGAGAGAGCCCATCAACGGTATTTATTTGTTTCCCAGTTCAAGGCAACCGCAGACTTGGTGAAACTGATTTCGGATCGATCGTAATCACTCAATATTTTTCATTCCTTCGAGCCATTAATTAATCATGGAGCTTTATACTTACATGGATACGAGTTCCGACACGGTATACATGTAGACGTAAGTAGATGCTGAAAAGGTAATTGAATCGATATACGAGTTAAGGAACGAGCTCGAGGCATTCGTTAAACACGAAGCGGTACAAGCCACGCTTCATGGCAAAATGATATTGCTTTATAATGCATACACACTTTATGTAATCGAACGTTGAAAAAAGAAGATTGGCAATCTTTTTTTTTTTTGCCTTCATTTATTATTTTTTTCCGGCCGTTTCCGCCTCTTTACATATTTACGGATTTACAAAATCGAACATTCGCTTACTACATATTCCGTTTTCACTTTTGAATTCTCACTGCATGTAGTGCATCAATCACTCTCTCATTGACCATGTATTTTCTATTCGCACGACCTTGATCGAAATAATAAACTAATCGAACGGAAACACTCAATGGATTCGAATTTTCATTGTCTCCGTGATCAAGACAGACGATGATTACAATACTCGTTGCTCGCATAAAGAATGAAAATGGTAATGAGAATAGGACGGGGGTCATCGATGATACGAATGTATACATATTATATTAGTTGTATACGAAATTTGTATGTTTCATTTTATCAAAACGGATCATTAACCAGGGAAGACCAAAACAAACAGGGGGGTGTCAATGAAATTTAGTGAACAATTTTAATTTTGCTTTCTATCATTTTTCTTCAGCATCGAATCGAAAGTTTTGTTGTTTTCGCATGCAATGAGCTCTATGCAAATCAGACAGAGGGCATCAACTGTGTGGACAAATACTGCAGAGGCTCGACTGTTTTGCTACTGGTTACAGATTTCATCATTCCTCGCATCACAATTGGTTCCAGGTTCGATTAGCTCATCGCGATATAATCAATTTGTCAGAATCATTTACGTTACCGGCATATGCCTGCTCTCGTGGAACGTTTTTTCAATTGATGGTAACAGTTACCGAAGAAAAAAACTTGGAATAATACAGAAGATTTTTCAACTACGAAGAGAAAAAAAGAATGTAAAGAACGGTCACTTAACTGAAGCAAATTAACGCAAAAAATCTTTAAACTTTTCATTCTCATTTTTCTATTATCTTCTTACGGAATTATCAAGAAATGTTTATGTGTTATCATGATTTCAATAAGTCATTATAAATACATCCGTGTGTACACAGATTTTTTTTTTTAATTCCTGTCAAAAACCGATCTCGAGAATTTCATATGAGGTATTCCACATCAAACCGGCGGACTTTTTCCCTGACCCTCGCCGATTTGGTTAATTATTTTTTATATGATTATATGAAGTCTAAAAGACACCCTGGAATTTTTTCAGATTTTTCTGAACAGCCATTTAGAAAAAAAAAAAAAATCCAAAAAAACCCCTTTTTAAAAATCTGAAAAAATTCCTAAAAATCGCTGATTATATGCCAAACATTTAAAGTTACCACCCGTAGTGGAAGTACGATTTTTCTGTGTGTTAATCGGCTAATAACGTTGAAAAAATTCAAAAAATGCCGAAAAACAATTACACTGGCGCAATAGTTGAATATTTGAGTACCTAAAACTAATTTTCGTCAGAATTTTCGAACAATCAAATAAAAAATATGGACCTTGATCAGCTAGTAGTTACGAATTCCCAATATAATGAGATTATACGTACAATATTTGAAGCTATTACACCGGCGATGGAAGGATCTTTTTATAGAGAATAAAACTATTGAATGAATACCTCAACTTTTTGCCTGGCTCAATTTTCTTCGTTTTGTACTGGTCTGAAATATCGCAAAAAAATTTTTGGGTACGAAAATATTCAACTATTGGCCCGAAATGAGTGGTTCTTGATTTTTTGAGAATTTTTTCAACTTTAACAGCTCATAAAAACACAGAAAAAATCGTACTTCCACTACGGACGGTAGCTTAAAATGTTTGGCATATAATCAGCGATTTTTAGGAATTTTTTCAGATTTTTAAAGAGCCTTTTTTTGGATTTTTTTTTTTTTCTAAATGGCTGTTCAGAAAAATCTGAAAAAATTCCAGGGTGTCTTTTAGACTTCATATAATCATATAAAAAATAATTAACCAAATCGGCGAGGGTCAGGGAAAAAGTCCGCCGGTTTGACGTGGAATACCTCATATATATAAACAATCGTTAAAAAACCATTCGAACAATATCTTTTTTCAAGTAAACAATCTATAACTTGTATGAATCGAGCCATTGAAACTATGTTTTACTTCATTCCGTTATTCATACGATTTTTCTGTTTTACATGCACTCGAAAACATAATCATAGTGTTCATTCATAACTGAAAGTTCCGATACTACAACCTACGAAATACATTAAGGCAGTTCGGTTGAATAGAGCGCTGTTTTCGGAAACGATGTCCGGCTGAAATGAGTTCAAAACAGTTCGGTTGTTTTTCTGACATTTTCGATACCCACGCATGTTTATCGAGCCATTTAAAATGTGTACAAATTCCGTAGGATAAAAAGCAATGAACCTCGCTTCAAACTCCGGAAGGAAACAGTTTCGAATATATATATTTGAATTTCGTGTAAAAGTTTTTGATAACAAAGTTGAAAGCTAAAAATCTTTTGTTCGACGTCATTCTCGATGATCAATGATATGCTTGCGTAGGGTTGGAATTTATACTCGAACTATCGCATAATCAAGAGGTTGAAGTCAGTTGGGCTATTTCGGTGGACACTGAATATCACTTGTCACAGTTTGAAGAGTACTTGAAGTGTGCAACAGTATCGACGACACCCAATTATCCTGATAGAGATCAATGAATCTCGGGGTGACCATTCAGAATTGGTGTATATTCTATCCACTACGAAGTGCTATGCTCATAATTGAATAGGTCATGGAGAATCAAATGGAAGTAAATCTGACGCGGGAGTGTTTCATTTACGAGCGAATATGGCACGTTTGAGACGAACCGAAGCATCGCGTAGATTCTATTATTTGTCTTTGGGTCAGTTCCTTCTCAATATAACTCAATATATCTTGGCCCATTCACAATTGATCACGTACTTTCGGCCATCATCTATATATACATATATATATCAAGAATGCTAATTTCTCACAATAGCGAATCATCGCTTTATGCTTAGCCAATCTAATTCATAGATTTTTCGCACATTTTCGGACGCAAACAAAATTCATTGATTCAAAACGAAACGTACTTTTAAAAGAAAGAACTATCGGAACGAGATAATAAATTTTAGTGACAAAACGCGTTATTTTTGGGTCTGATTATCAGTGCGTTTGAAAATTCAATAAACAAATTTCTCGTGGTTTGACGTTTCCTGTAATTGGCAATGTATCAATGATGCATTTCTATTGAGCATCATCAAAAACCGATACATATTTGCCTGAGAAATGATAAAATAATGCGATGAATGTGAAACAAATATTCTTCAGAAATTACCATATTCAGTGTTCTAAAACTAGTAATCAAATCATCAAACAAGCTGCCAGAAATGGCGTTATTGATCACTATCGTTCATTCATTTTCACATTTATCCAATTCCAACGTGTTAAACGGTAAATCTATACTGTATAAATTCACGATTCTCTTTCAACCCACATAATAATAAATAAAATAAAATTGCCAGGTCACGTCGAAATAGTCTTCAAATTCGGACATTACGATATCTGGAAATTCAATATATAACTTCGATAAACATATTTATCGCAATTTTCAAAAAGATGAAGATACGGAAGTGTTTTTATAAGATGATTAAATAATTTAATATTCACCCTCGTAAGAGGCTCGAGCTTAATTGACCAAAAAATCAGTCAATAAGAGTCTCAGGGAAAATAATTCATCGAGAAATGCTTTCGTGGAAAGAATGAAAGTCTCTAATATTATTAAGCTGTGATAATAAATAATCCGCCGGTCACGGTTTCAGATCAGAAGATTTTTCATTCGTAAATGTTTAAAGTTTAACTCTGTCAGGATACTTTTGTATTTTGAGAAATTGTGACGTTAACGACTCGATCAATAAAGAACGAAGTTTGAAAATGGCTAAGAACCATAGTATCCAATTTTCTTTTTTTTCACATGGTATATAACCTATAAGGGGGAATAAGAAATATTGTGTTATAGATCGAGCTGAATGAAGTCATTGAATATGTCGTAGAGCAGCCCAGCAACGTATATCTTGCTCAGATTTCATCCCTTTCACGACACGTCCTCATAGGAGGATAATCATCCTGATAAGATAATGGAAAAATATAGTTTCATTCGCCCCTCGCATACAAGTCCATCGACCAAGGCTCGGACAAGACAAATATATTTGCCTTGACTTCTTCAAGGTTACTTCTATTCATGGCAACGAAGCTCACTTGAGTTAGGTCATCGAATTCGAATTGCTAGCAATTACGTAATGTTCTTTACTATAATTCGTAGTGAAATTAATTTGGTTTACGTTACGATAGAATCTTTCTAGAACGTAAAGATTGATTCCTGTACTATATTTTAACAATAATTTACATTTTCCAAAACGTTAATTATTCAAATTGGCTCTTGTGATATTTTTAGACAAGATCTTGAATACGTCTGTATCTTTGCTCAACGAGATGGGTTCGAGAAAAAAAATTTCAATATTCCATCTTCTCGATTCATCACTGTTGGAAAAGGATAAAAACTTATTTCAAAGCACGTTAGATTGCTCAACTCTCGTATATCTCAAACGGAATCATTTTGAAATGAATTTCTCCAAAACCGTTCTGTTACGTATGGAGGATTCTGAAAACCATTTCCTACTGAACTACCGAGTTTATTTTTACTCAAAGTTATTTTACAAGTGCTTGGCAAAAAAAAAACATCAAAATATTTCATCAATGTCACAAGAAATGATTCACCTGTAAATATATTCGAAACTCGGACACATGAATTTCTTTTTCCATTGAGAAAATTGTAGTCGTTATAGTTTTCAATGTAAAAACTCACATCTCTCATAAAAATATCAAACACGTTGTACATCGCTCACGAACCGAGTAGTATGCCATAGAATTAGCATAACGAGTATACATCGACTTGTTGCAATTAGCATAAAAATGTGATGGGAAAAAAAAAATTGGACTGACGTGCTCGAAAATTCATTCAATTTTGAAATTTTTATGCGATTTTAAGTACCTAAATTCGTACGCGAGAATGGGGAGAAACGATGATGAGAAAAGTCGTATACGAATCGAAACGAATTCGAAAAAATATTCGAATCGCGAAGCAAAGTTTTCCGTGCACGAAAAAAATCATGAAAAAGAT